>OY970799.1:20283177-22783177 GCA_963853775.1 Xanthia togata | reverse complement strand
AAATCTAAGCTTGTATACCAGTTATCCACGAACATGGTATGACCCTTACCAAAGTAGTTACGTGTCAAGTTCAAGACAACGTTGGTTGGTGTATTATGCTGTGAATCTTATGTCTTTCCTCCATATACCTCCACCTTTGTCGTATAACCAGGAGTAGAACAACAACCGCGCGCGTGGTGTACTCCCGCGCTGTGCATTCATTATGGCACGTGGTGCCGGGCGTAACAGACGTAAGTCAGTTTAGAGAAACATCAATAGAACATTACGCGTACGTAAGTACGCTGACCGGCATTTTGACCGGCGCGGCCTAAATGTAATAATTATTCCGTTTAAGCCGCGCCGGGTCGCAATGCCCGGCACTTAAAAAAAACCTAAAATAGAGCCGAAACAATGAAATAACGCTATAAAACTTGTATATATAAGCAAATGGGACTAAAAACAATCATATAAACCAATGTAATTTTTATTAAATATTATAAAATTTTAGTCGGCGATTAACGTATTAAGCGACATCTATTGTGAGAATCTTGGAACACAAGAGTTTCACAATTACTGTAGAGATGGCGCTGTTCCAAATTGGGTTTTGATAATAATTTTGATGTTAATTAAGTACTCGAAATTAATTTTTAGACATATTTAATTTCCCACATTTTATAGTTACATATTAAAATTTAATATGATCATAGAATTTCAGAAGTGAACTGTTACTTGAGTTCAGCTCTTTGGTCCTGCTTGTGTGAGGAAAAAGGGTGCTCTTCCCGATTCTATACTATTTACAGGCACCAGTTCAGTGATGATCAGACCGTGTCCTAATATTCTGCTGGGTTTTATATAGATAATGTTGTATTTCAGATGCTGGCAATTACAACTGTTACGCTAGCAAAAACAGCCAGACAGGTTCAGCCTACCTGTCTGGCTATTTTTGCTAGCCTAAACTAATACATAGTTGTAATGACGTGATGCCCCGGTGTCGACAGGACGAACACATCACGTGATGCCGTGATATGGTCGTCCCGTGGTCTCGCCTAACAGAAGTTAGTGTTGACCCCGGTTCTGGCAGATTAGAGGTTAGATCCGACGAGCGTGTGGGCAGTGTGCTGTGTTGACCCGGGTTCTGGCAGATTAGATGTTTGACCCGACGACTGCAGGCTTCTGAATCCTCATGCGAGGAAGTATCGCCGCTCCAGGTAACGATAGGGTCATCATTTCTCTTACGGACTTTTCCCGTAGGTCGCATTTGTTGGTGGGAACCCAGAATTTCCCTGTATTCCATGCCAAGGGACTTGATTCCGCCAACTGAGACCAACTGAGTGATACAAAAGTTAAGTGTAGTATATCCTATGAGAGAGTGATACCCTTGTGACCACAGTTCTACTGAACGTTTTAATGAGGTCATTTCAGAGTGTCCTTTTATAGAGAACTAGGTAATAAGACCAGGTGATATACATTTAACGTATTTGGTTTTGTCTCTGGGTGCTTTGCCCAAACGTTATATTCCTTTTATGGGCACAATCATAATAGGTCAGTTATTATTCGATTGAGCTAGAAGTTATTAAGTCCTGTTATTATCCTTTTTTTAGGGCATGACTAAAAATAATTTGTTTGTTATTTTGAAAGTCGATATCAAGCGTTCATCTCACGAACCCTCACAAGCGACTCTGAACTTGATATATTTGGTCTCATACTTGTGTTTCCCATAACACACCTTGTTACGGAGGCGGTGTGTTTTAGAGAAAATACAGTTCTATAATGTTTAGTGGCTCGCCACATATCATGATTATTTACCTTTAATATTTGTTTATTCTGCACAACCCTTCCAGGAAATGAGGCGTGATGTTGTGTTGTGTGTGTGTCTATAATTACAATCAACTTTGTAATGTGTAATGAAATATTTGTTTAATTGGTGTTTTCCTAACAAAATACAACCTATTAATTTACTTTAGTATGGTTGGAAGTAGTATAGCATGATAAACAGTTAATATTTCGTGTTTCCAATAATTTCAATAAACTGCGAAGAACAATCGTGCGGGTTGGTTACAATCTATCAACGCACTGGGCCCACGTGGTTGATTACAGACCACTCCCTCTCACCGAGAGGAGACCTCAGTGTCCCAGCAGTGGGGACGTTATAGGCTGATTATGCTACGCTTAAACTTGCTATATGTTCGGGAAAAAATCACTCATCGGCACGAGCCGAATGAGAGCTGAATGTGTCTAAAGTAAGACCATTTTAATGGGTAATATTTCACAATTCATCAACATTCAACAACGTAACCTTGTAACGCCGGGCATAAAATAATATATTTTTCATCCCACCATCTCGGAAAGAGTATTTTTAATCTTCAGTATCTGAGTGGAAAAGCCGTTTTTATTCTCTAGAGGATAAAGTAAATTGAATTTAGAACATCGTGTGCACTAAGTTTGTGAATTAAAAAAAACATTAAACCTATTTACTGCTACCTCTATGGTGCCGAATATATCATACAACTTTTTTTTAATTTGTTAAAAACTCAGACTCGGAACCTTCTTGGTGTTCTTTTTTCAATTTGCTTTGTACGCGGTTCTTTACGCGGCATTTTTTCACGTCATTGTTAAACCTTAGGTATATTAAAAACAAGAAACTTGAAAACAAGTGAAAAAACTAAAATGAGTGATTCTAGCGACGAGGAAGTTTGCTTGACGCCAACAGAATTGACTGAAACTGTTAATAATGCGCAAACGTTTTTTTTTTTGCATTTAGTCATTTCCTCGCTGAGGTGGAATGAAAAGTTACGTGTTGCACTCGAGTGCAAAGATTTTTCACCTCGTGCTCTTTTGATTCCCTCGCTAACGCTCAGGATTCTAATTTTGAATCACTCGCTGCGCTCGTGATTCAATTTTAGAATCCTTCGCTTGCTCGGTCATCAAAATTGAACACGCGGTTAAAAAGCAACTTTGCACTCTTGTATAACAAATAACTATTTTCGTTTTGTTAGAACTGCACAATTGCTTAACTTTTTTCAATTACGATTACATATTTACTGTAATAATGACCGATACGAGTAATTTTACGATTTGTTTTCACTAAACTGACAGACGTCAAATGTTACCTATTAAAATGGCGTTACTTTAGTAATTACGTACGTTTTGTTTTTCAACCAATAATGCCGAATCGAATGTATCGATCCGAACATGTATGTAGAGAAGCTAGCACTCCCTTTCTTCTCATTCAATAAGCTAAGCCCCTTAGAGAAGCTAGCACTCGCTTTCAGCTCATCCAATAAGCGATATCAAATACCATTTTTTTGGTCTTTACATGCTCTAATTTTTGTGATTCACTTTGCGTAAAAACGAAATACTCTAATAATTTAAACAAATTATTTTCCAGAATACATTGTAATGATCAATGGCACAAAATATAATCTTAGTCAATTTTACGTCTCATAAATACAAAATTTTACAAAAAATTGTAATTACGTACGTTTTGTTTTTCAACCAATAATGCCGAATCGAATGTATCGATCCGAACATGTATGTAGAGAAGCTAGCACTCCCTTTCTTCTCATTCAATAGGCTAAGCCCCTTAGAGAAGCTAGCACTCGCTTTCAGCTCATCCAATAAGCGATAACAAATACCATTTTTTTGGTCTTTACATGGTCTAATTTTTGCGATTCACTTTGCGTAAAAACAAAATACTCTAACAATTTAAACAAATTATTTTCCAGAATACATTGTAATGATCAATGGCACAAAATATAATCTTGGTCAATTTTACGTCTCATAAATACAAAATTTTACAAAAAATTGTATTGCAGCAGAAAAATATTATAATTAGTGAAGACTCCCATCAAACGTACTGGGAGCGTAGCGTCTACATAGAACAGGCCACACGCGGTTATCTTACTGAACATTCGATTTGCTAATATCACTTTTTTGAAAAGTTGTTCTTGACTCTCTGTAAGGAAATTACCATTTGATTTGAAACTTTATTTTTGTAAAGAAAAGGTATCTGCGTTTTGCACACTTTAGTTTTTAAAAGAAGCTTGATTTCTACGAATTAGTCAACAAAACGTTTCGTTGTAATCTTGTAACAAATGTCTTAAGCCCAGTTATTCATAACTTTATGTAGATAGAGATAGATAGATAGAATACTCTTTATTGTACACCAAAAAAATTATAGACATACATTTAGAAATTTTCTTGTCTTTTCGCTTAAAGCGATCTTTTACAGACAACCTTTGGATGGATTAAAGGTAACAGGATATGTGTGATGTTAGCTGATAATGATATTATCATTATATTCTTTGGAATGGTTGATATTTATAGCAATGAAATACCAAGGGAGCAAGCACACTTTCCTGAGGTAGGTACGCCGTAAATTTGTTCATCATTATTTTGATATTAATTATTATCCGAAAACTAAATAATGTATTAGTTTTTGGTTTTCTTCACTGAAAGTAAATTGTTTTCTATTTTTTGATCTACTATGGCTATATTTTCCCCAAGATAAACACTACTAAAAACTCCGCCATTTCCATGGATAAGACTATAACTGGCGTTTTTAAAAACTTAATTTTAGATTTTTGGCTACTTTAATATTTAGCATCTTACTTGGGCAGTTCCTCTTCTTCATCAGCTTTATACACGCTGACTCCACTTCTTCAACAGTTATATAGAACTTCTCACAGTATATACTGTATATTATTATTAGTGTAATATTCTTTGCTAGCCATGTAATCGTCGCAACACTTCGAAATAAAGGCTGGAACGGTTTTTTTACAGTTATTACAGTTAGTTAAAAACCGATGCAACACAAGACAGTTAAAAATTGATTAATAAAAAGATACACTTACTTTGGATCCAGCAGGTACTTTGAGAGTATAAAGCATTTTATATATTTTATATTATATTTTTTTAGTTTATAATAATGCAGACTCGTGAGAAAGTTTCTGCAATGTGAATCAGAAAACCCTCATCAAAACATAAATACTCTACCATCTTCTGTGCAATCTTCTGCACGTGACCGCACTTAATCCAACTGATAATCACTTGGCTTAGGCCCGTGTTATCAGCTCTTACCGGCTAGCCGAGAATATAAAATAAATATAAAAATAATAATAATAATATATTTATTCAAAAAATTACAAGGCATAAAAATTAGTACAGTTTTGCTTAAATGTAAGTTATATTCCTAAGACTTACGTGCCTGAACTAGGTAATCCTGTGTTTCAGGCGGGAAGAGCTTAAATAGACTTATAAAATAAATAGATAATCAAAAGGTTGACAATAGATCACTAATTATAAGTTGAGTAGTATAACTCTGAGTTTCTAAATTTGATAAATACTTAACGTAGGTGAAATTTGTACATATATTCACTGTAGCACAGTTAGTAAATTCTCTGTATCTTCGTAAGACATACTTTGGAGAGCATCCTTGAGAATTCTCTTACAATTTGTGTAGTTCAGGGAATAAATATTTGCTTTCGAGTTTAGTCTATTATAGAGAAGAGGACCGAGGTATAGGTAAAATTTGGATACAAAAGCATGTTTTGTTGTATTTTGTGGACAAACTATACCTTTACTTCTTTTATTAGTATATGCAGTGCTGTAGGGTAGAGCTGTGTGTTGTTTTAATACAATACCTATTATAAATAGCTGTCTAACTGTTAATACTTTACAAGATTTGTATAGGAGGTTAGTAGGAAAAAGGAAAGGGCGGAAAGTAGACACTTTGAGGATCGCCCTTTGAGCTCTCTCAATGGTTAGTAACATTGTTTTACCCGCTCCACCCCATGAGGTAATACAGTAGGTTAATATTGATTGACACAGCGACACATTAAGTGGTATACAGGGTGTCCAAGAACCTGGCGTCCAACTGGATTCCCACGATGCTCCAAGTTCTAACAGTACTCAGAAAAATATTTTAAAAAATCCACCCCATGTACTTACAGAATTATACTGATTTCAAAAAAAAAGGGGAAATGAGCACCCTGTGACATACTTTTGAATGCTGTGACTGCTAATGCTGATAATTTCGATATTTCTTGGAGGTTTTGTAATCTAGGGTATTGCTGTGTCTAAATAGAATGTAAAAATAATGTACTTATTGTACCATTTTAAAATAAAATATTATTTTAACTAAAGGTGATATGGAAAACTATTGAATTTCGCAACTTTGACCGACTGTAGTGTAAAAAAAATGTACCAAAATAGTATGGCAAGTGACGTCAAATTTTGACGCGTTTATTCCTCTTTTTAAAAAGGTATAATCCTTACACATTAATTTGAAAAAAAAAAATTTTGATAATATTTTTACTCAACAACCCAATTTTTACGATGTCTTACAGAATTCTTAGAAAGAAAAATTTACGACGAATTGAATCTAACCTCTAAAGAATTACTATTGTATGCTCATAAAAATAACAACAGGCCTCTCAAAAAACAGGTTAGACCGTAAGGGACGGTATGTGCATGCATCTCACCATAGTGATTCGTTATTACAACAGGAGGGAGCAAGACAGAAACTATCTTTGCGATTTGCTGGTTCTTCTTTATGGTACCCCATTATTCAGGTAAGAGTGAGGGAGAAAAAGGTTAGAGGTGCGAGTGAGATAGATAGTGACGCTATCTGGGATCGTGCTATTTAGGATAACAGTACGGTCAGTACGCGTCACTGCCTCCTGCCGTTACTACGCACCTCTCTCTTATTGTTACCATTGATCACGTACTACGATTTAAAGCTTTGTTTATTGGACTCGATTACTCTTCTCTTTGTGCTCTGGACTTTGAAACGAACTCTTTACGACGACCTTTGCCTGTGTTTGGACAGTTTGTGTTTTGTGTGTGCTACCATGGCGACCTACACTCCGCAAGAATACGCAAATATGCACTACATTTATGGAGAATGTAGAGGTAATGGACGAGCTGCAGCGAGACTTTACAGAGAAAGGTATCCGAGGGCTACGCGATATCCCGACCATCGAGTTTTCATTAATGTGCACAGATCACTATGTGACGGGCGGTTCCCCAATCAAGTAGCTGGTGAAGGACGACCCGTAAATGACTTCATACGCGATGAAGTTTTAGAGGCGGTGTCGGCAAATCCAAGCATCTCTGTGCGAGGAATAGAAGCTGATACGGGGATACCGAAGAGCACAGCACACAGTATTCTCCAAAAAGAAGAATATCATCCGTACCACGTACAGCGAGTGCAAAGTCTTTTACCTCGAGACTATCCGAGCCGAGTCGCGTTTTGTGAAACAATCCTGCAAAAACATCGAGAAGACGAAAACTTTATCGACAAAATTTTGTGGTCAGATGAATCAACATTTAAGAAGGATGGCTACATGAACCTACACAACTTGCACGAGTGGCATGTGGAAAATCCGCACTTGATGCGAGAAGATAGATAACAGTACCGGTTCAAAGTGAACATGTGGACCGGTATTCTCTGTGGGAATATTATTGGTCCATTTGAGATGCCCGAGAATTTGACTGGCGAATCATATTTAAATTTTCTTCAAAATGATTTGCCAAATTTACTAGAAGAGACCCCACCAGATATGTGGTTCCAACACGACGGCTGTCCAGCACATTTTCGCGTATCCGTTAGAGAGTTTTTGGACGAGCAATACCCGAACAGGTGGATTGGGCGATCAGGAACAATCCCGTGGCCAGCCCGCTCACCTGACTTAAATCCGCTGGATTTTTTTTTCTGGGGAACTATGAAGGAGCTCGTTTATGCGAAGCCCATTAATGACATCGCTGACCTTCGTGAGAAGATAACACAAGCAGTGCAGGTGATACGTCAAAAAAGTTACTCGCGAAACATAAAGCGGTCCTTTTTAAGGAGAGTGAGAGCTTGTATTGCCGCGGGTGGTCAACATTTTGAACATTTATTGTAATAAAATATCTTTAAACTAACATTCTTTGCTTTTATTCTACTGGGAACCCATCTACCTGTGTATATTTCCTTCTTGCTCACTCTTGGAACCGAAGTAAATAATAGTAGTAACATAACAGTTTCTAAGATAAGAAAGGGTCCGACAGTTACCGTTAGTAGGTAGGCACTTCGTAAAAATTGGGTTGTTGAGTAAAAATATTATCAAAATTTTTTTTTTCAAATTAATGTGTAAGTATTATACCTTTTTAAAAAGAGGAATAAACGCGTCAAAATTTGACGTCACTTGCCATACTATTTTGGTACATTTTTTTTACACTACAGTCGGTCAAAGTTGCGAAATTCAATAGTTTTCCATATCACCTTTAGTTAAAATAATATTTTATTTTAAAATGGTACAATAAGTACATTATTTTTACATTCTATTTAGACACAGCAATACCCTAGATTACAAAACCTCCAAGAAATATCGAAATTATCAGCATTAGCAGTCACAGCATTCAAAAGTATGTCACAGGGTGCTCATTTCCCCTTTTTTTTTGAAATCAGTATAATTCTGTAAGTACATGGGGTGGATTTTTTAAAATATTTTTCTGAGTACTGTTAGAACTTGGGGCATCGTGGGAATCCAGTTGGACGCCAGGTTCTTGGACACCCTGTATAACAAGACTTCGGTAAATTCCGCCAAAAGTATAATATAAAACCTGTGAATAATAAAATATTGTACATATAAAATAAATACAAGGTACAATAAAAACTAAAAGGGAAAAGTTTGTCTCAGTATGAGCATGTGATGAGAAAGGATAAAATTCATGTAACTAAAAGAGTAATGAATACATTTTTTTTATGGCTGGCGAGCGATAGAAAGACCAAATAAAATATGAATGGATTGCGTCAGGGATGCTATGGAAGAAAAATGAGTGAATGATAGAGTGACGGGTGAGAGGGGAAAATTGAAGAAAAAAACGTGTTGCAAGGACGCAAAGCAACATGGGACTAGTGCAGGAAGATGAGACAAATACAAGTTGCCACTAGCAACAACTATAAAAAAAAATACAGAACAAACGACAATGCTTGGTGGCAGAAATGTGTACGGGTATCATGCTATTATCATATCATTAATGATATGCGATATAATTATATAATAATATATCATTAATGAGTTTCGGTTGTCGGGTGACAAAATTGGTAATGACAAAGAAAAATCTGTGCTAAGCTATTAATAAAGTTTGCATGTGTATGATGATGATCATTGCAACGTATTTTACTCGTCATTCTTGATTTTTGCTTATAAAAAAGATGAATCTAGTTAAATTGCCACCAACTCACCAAAACATGGACAATTCTCTTGTAAAGATCGTAGGCTTTTAAGATATTTTTGTATTTTTCAAACACTGTTCGACAATGCCCTTCGTTCTCGTATTCCTTCATTCATCAACAAGATTTCTTTAATCTACTCATCGAGATAGTTCCTTAGTAATATAATTATTTGGGTGGCCATAGTTAAATTTAAATCCAAATTTGTGTACATAATATCACAAATATTGTCAAAAACAATATCGATGACATAATCGTAATAGACTGAAGAGTAATTATTACTCTTCAGTCTATTACGATACATGGCACTTATAAAAATATTTATAAATATAATTAGTGTAGTTGTAATTGTTGTGATTAAAACCTCATTGTCTAAGTCAAGTAGACTTTTTGTTCTTTTTAAACAGTTGTCAATAAACTGATGTCTTAGCATGTGCAAAAATGTCCGAATAAAATTAATTTCTTTTCTCCATTTGTATATATTGAACACCCTCTCATATCAGGTTATGGGACCAGCAGACCTACTCAAGTAAGGTTTTTTGATTCATTTCGAGACAAAAGTTATTTTTAGTAAGAAGAAAAAAAAAAAAACGATCGGCAGACCGACACTTTTTTTTTCTTTTCCATGAGTTTTTTCTATCTGGTTTAAACTAATTAAAAATGACCAGCGAAGCACATAGTTCGACAGGAATTCCAATCGAAAAGCTGCAGGGCATGGAAAATTATAATAACTGGAAATTTTCCATGAAGATGCTCCTGATGCACGAGGACCTACTTGAATGTATCGAGTCCACCGACGGAAGCAAAGATATTAGAAAGAATCAGCGCGCGCTTGCTAAAATTTGTCTATCAGTGAAAACCAATGCTTTTTCGCTTGTGCGTAACGCAAAATCAGCTTATGAAGCATGGACAAGTTTACAAAAGGCTTATGAGGACAAGGGTCTGTGCAGACGCTTAGGATTACTGCGATTGCTTTTTGGAACTAAGCTCGAAGAGAATGCTTGTAACATGGAAACTTACATTACGAAAATAACAGAAATTGCACAACAATTGAATGACATAGGTTCTCCACTAGACGATGACTTCATAGCAGTCATCATGTTGAGCGGACTGACATCCGATTACGACCCGCTCATTATGGCGTTGGAGAATTCCAGTGACAAGCTTGTAAGTGAAACAGTAAAAACGAAATTATTACAGGAGTTTTACAGAAGAGATAATAAGACAGAGACTGCATCGGCTTTGACTACCATTAAGAAGATCAAATGTTACCGATGTAAGAAACCAGGACACACAAAGAAGAATTGCCCGAAGAATGCTGCTTCTACGACTCCAGTGAGTAATGTCAAGGATAAGAAGAAGGTGTTATTGTCAGCATTGTCGGTAAATCTCAAGAAGGATGTCTGGTACGTGGACTCTGGTGCAACCAACCATATGTGCAACGACAAGAGTGTTATGTTGGAGTTCAAATCAACTAAGGACCTCTCTGTGAACATTGCAAATGGTGATCAATTATGTACTGCAGGATTAGGTAAAGTTAGAATTAAGTTAGACGGCGTTTTTAGAACAATAACTAATGTTTATTTGGTTCCTCAACTGTCAACTAACCTTTTATCAGTGAGTGAGTTAACAAGGAAAGGTTATAAAGTCAATTTTAATTCTAAAACCTGTAGAATAATGGACGGGCATGAAATCATAGCTACTGCTAGTTATGTGAATGGTATTTTTCAATTAGATTCTTTAGGGAATAGCAGCAGAGCTGATGTTGGAGTGCAGCCTCAATGCATGGTGTCTGACAGCAGCAGTAAAACACTACTGGACTGTGATGTGTCAGAGCAAGAGCAGAGCAGTTTGGTGTCACAGGAAGTATGGCATCGCAGGCTGGGGCACCTCAACGCTAGGAGCATGAATGTCATGAGACAAGGTATGGTCTTTGGTATTAAATATGATAGTACTCGTTTTCAAACATGTATTGCCTGTATTAAAGGAAAACTTACAAAATTAGCTTTTCCAAAAGTGTCTCATAGTAGGTCTAAGGAGATTTTAGGCTTAATACATACAGATTTATGTGGTCCAATGCAAAATAAGTCATTTGGTGGTGCTTTTTATTTTCTTACTTTCATTGATGACTGTTCAAGAAAAACATTTATTTATTTTTTGAAAACAAAGAGTGAAGTTTTTGAAAAGTTTAAAATATTCAAAAAGCTTGTTGAAAATGAAACTGATAAGAAAATAAAATGTATTCGTAGCGACAACGGTGGCGAATATATTAATAAAAAATTTCAGCAGTTTCTGCAACAGCAAGGAATCCGTCACCAAACGACTGTCCCGCATTGTAGTCAACAGAATGGTGTGGCAGAAAGAGCAAACCGTACCATCATGGACAAAGCTCGCTGCATGTTGGAAGATGCTGGTCTTGACAAACATTTTTGGGCAGAGGCCGTAAACACTTCAGTGTATTTGAAGAACCGCTCACCCACAAAAGCTGTCATGGGCATGACACCACTGGAGAAATGGACTAACACAAAGACAAACGTAAGTCATCTTCGTACATTTGCTTGTTTGGCTTATGCTTTGACTTCAAATCACAAGAAACTGGATTCGAGGGCAAAGGAATATATATTTGTAGGTTACTGCAACGATACAAAGGGTTACAGACTCATTGATCCGGAGAACCCTGAGCATTGCATTAGAGCACGCCATGTGAGGTTCTTAGAAGATCGTTTCTGGAAAAAGGATCTGTCAGATGATGATGCTAACCAAGTGGTTCATGTTGTTTCGCATACAGAACAGACATGTAGATCAGACGAAAACACTGGGGATGAAAGTCCACAGGGTGTGTCTGAAAATTGTCCTTCTGATGACAGAAATAGGAACAGGGACACAGTATTTAGTATCAATGACAGTAGAATTTCATCTGAAGCAGATAACTCGTCGGATGAAACCTATATTCCAGGGAGTTCAAGTGAAGACTCGACGTCTACAGACTTCACTGATGCTGTAAATGAAGATCTTTATGCACATCTGGTAGGTCAACAGTACAGGGATCTTGGCGATCCGGAGACTGTTAAGGAAGCACTTGGTGGCAATGAAGCTAAAGAATGGAAGGAAGCCATGGAAGATGAGTATAAATCGTTTATCACCAATAAAGTCTGGCGCCTTGTGGATCTACCTAAAGATCAAAAAGCAATAAAATGCAAATGGATCTTTAAGAAAAAGAGGAATTTAGATGGCAGTCTCCTCAAATACAAGGCACGGCTGGTGGCTAAGGGATTCACTCAAAGGTATGGCATTGACTATGATGAAACTTTTTCGCCTGTCGTCCGTTACTCTACTATCCGTTTGTTGTTAGCACTAGCTGCAGAATATGATCTGGAAATAAATCACCTAGACGTCAAAACAGCCTTTTTGAATGGTGATCTTAAAGAGCATGTGCTAATAGAACAACCACAAGGTTTCGTAAAGAAAGGACAAGAACATAAGGTGTATAAGTTGGAAAAAGCCGTTTATGGATTAAAACAGGCTGCAAAGTCATGGTATGAAAAGATTAATGGAGTATTAATAAACAAACTCCATTTCAATAGGATGCCTTCAGAACCATGTGTCTATTATAAAGGACAAAAGGGGGAAATGGTTATAATTGCTCTTTATGTCGACGACATTATGTTATTTTCTTCACCAATATCCAAAGAAAGAGATATAATGAAAGAAAAACTCATGTCAGAGTTTGAGATGAAGGATTTGGGACCTGCTCATCAAATATTAGGCATGAGAGTATGCAGGAATAAGGAATCGATTACTTTAGATCAGTCACATTATATTGAAACTGTTCTACGTAAAGGACAGTGGGCAAAATACACCCAGCTCCGCCAGCCATATATTAAATATGACTCGAAACACCTAACAAATATAAGCATTTTTAATAATCGCGCATAAAAAAATATCGCCGAGGTCATTAGAAAAAACTGTTTACGTATCTAAACTGAGTAAAATATTTTTCTCTCTAGATACCGTTTTTTTAATATTATTATTAACTACAATAACGTGAGTCTTAACAAAAGGTATGGGCCAGAGACACGACAAAGGCTGGCCGACCATAAAACCTGCGCTCGCACTTACCCCCCCGCCGCGCGACCGACGGGTCGTTGCAGGTAGTTGATTCGTAATCAACACAGTCCTTCGTGTTACTTCGTTGTGATTGTGCGCTCTCTTATTACGATACCTACTTAAATAACTGACTACACGCTTCGGACTTTGAAATACGTTTATCTGCTTTGTGATTTGGTTTTTTTTTAAGTGGAATTATGTTTCTTCCTAGTCGTGGAACAGTTTGTTTGATTTGTAATCGGTCCGTATTACGTAGAAGACGATTGACTATAACGAATCAATTGTTCGAACAAAATCCAACGGCCGCAAGATTCATCTTAAATAACGTTGGATCGGACCAAGAAAGTACCTACTTACATAATAATTATGTTATTATTAAACATACACCCTTACTATTATTGAATGAATGTTTGTAAGATACGTCAATATCTATAGAACTATATAAACATCTTTACTGCTCTTAAACAAAATGTAGAAAAAAGTACAAGAATGGTATAACGTCACATTGCCACGTTCTCGGAATTTGAATTATAAACACTTACCCAATTTTTGCGCGCTCGGCGCTCGGTTAGTCGCCTTATCGGTTATGAGTCATGTTATTGTAAAGCTTGTGGTATTAAAAAAGTTTCACCTTTCTATAGGTGGCTAGGTTGATTCCTTGAATTGAGTTACCTAAACTTGCAATCATAAAATAAATAGTTACTAACTCTATTTTGTTTTATTACAGATTGCGTTTAACAATGCAGAGTTCATTTGTCGTCCTTGTTACGAAAGAGCTACGGCATCATCTGGGGCTACGCCACCAACAGCATCAACATCACACACTCCTCAAGGTCACATTAATCCACCATTTGCCCCCGGCGCTGTACATCAAGTTGGTATTCCAGCACAAGATGTCTTTGCCGCTCCACATCAAGTGAATGTGCAAGTACAAGATGGCCCCGCAGTTCCACATCAAGTTAGTGTGGCAGCACAAGATGCCCCTGACGCTCCATATCACGTAGATGTACCACACCAAGAGGATGCACCAATGTTAGATGCTTCTGATATTGATAATACAACAATTGTATTACCGGATGTTTCTCGACCACCGAATTCAGCCAGAACATGTATGGTTTTAGGATGTCAACAACATTCACTACATCGAATTCCAGAAAAACAAAAAATTCGTTTGATGCAAGTTTATAATTACTACATTCCAGAATTCGCAAGGATTTGTGAGATACATCTGCAATCAAATGACTGGGAAGGAATGACGAACGCGTCAAACGTGATGCATAGTTTTAATGCTGGTCAAGTGACCGACATAATAAATATGATGAAAAAAGCTGCCGAAAATGCATCGCGGTTAGATTTTGAAAATATAGAACAATTTGACGAAGACGAACTTTACTACTTCACGGGTCGAACGCGCGAAGAATTCTTTACAACTATGGAACAGACTCCGTCACTATCTATAACTTGCAATCGGCCAAATACTGCTCTTGGAATAATGTTAACGAAACTGAGAACGGGAGAACCTAATGAGAGGTTATCGTTGTTATTTCACATGAGTCGGAGAAGCTTAGAACGACTAATGAAGTCCGCCCGTGATGCTCTGATAAGAGACTTTGTTCCGACACACTTGGGTTGGGATAATATTACAAGAGAACAAATAGCTCAGCGAAATCTGCAAATACCGAACGCACTATTTGGAAATGCAGAGTCGGTTATTGCAGATAGAAAAGCCATCATTATTTGTGATGGGACGTATATATATATTAATAAAAGTTCGAATTTTTTGTTCCAAATTGAAACCTATAGTCCCCACAAATACAGCAATCTATTAAAACCGTTTATGTTTGTGTGTTCGGACGGCTTTATAAATTGAGGTCACCGGTCCACATGGTGCTAAAAAGTCCGATGCATCAATAATTCAGGATATAATAAATAACGAAGACCATCCGTTTCATTGGCAGTTCAGGCCAGATGATATTTTTATTTTGGATAGAGGATTCAGAGACGTTGTTTCAGACCTCGAAGCGTTAGGTTATGAAGTGCATATGCCACATACCGTTCACAGTGGGGAAACACAGCTAACAACATCGCAAGCAAACGAATCCAGAAAAGTCACGCTTATCCGATGGGTCGTTGAAGTAGTGAATGGCCGTTTTAAACGTGACTTCAAGCTGTTTCGCCAAGAATATTTCCATAGTGCAATGCCACACATGTTCGAAGACTTTCGAATTGCTGCTGCATTATTAAATTGTTTTCATGTGCCTATTACTGATAATGAGTATGCGGTGGAGATAATAGAAAGAATAAATGAAAGACAAGACATGCAAAACATTTTAGGTGAATTCGTCACAAGACGTGGCATGAATAGACAACGAGTAAGATTCCAAGAAATGAGTGCTGAAATTCCGGGCTTAGAAACATTTCCTTTGCTTACCCAAAGGGAACTGATTATTTTTGCCCTGGGTACATATCAACTAAAGTTGGCAAAAAGTTATTATAGTGAGCATGTTCGGGGAGATGGGCACTTCAATATATCGCTTTACCGAGAAACCGAACAACTCGTTGCCGAGCTCAATAACACTGGCATTGAAGGAACGAACCTGTGGCTTTTGAAAGCAAAGATACATTCCAGGTACACGAGGTCGAAGTTTTATTACTCATACGTGGTAATAAACGATGATGAGAGTGGATTGAATGCACTGAAGCATTATTATTGCTCATGCAAAACAGGGAACCGTACCTTGGGGTGCTGCGCTCATGTAATGGTCATAATATGGTTTTTGAGCCTGGCAAGATATGAAGAGAATATCCATAGACCGGCTCTCTTCTTGGACTCAATAATAATAGATCACGAATCTCGATAATAATCAAACCACCCAATGAGAGAAGCAAACTATGGAAAGTATAGCATCCACCTCCCAACTTCGTTAAGCCCCGGGAATATGTAACTCCCGGACGTGATCTGCAGTGGTCTATATGGAAAGCTCTTAACGCACCCAATTGGGCCGCTGCAGACACAATTTGTTGAAGTGTAGGATTACTGACCCATCTAACACCCGGTGCGAGTGCGGTGCTTCTGATAAGAGCATGTTCCACTTTGCCACTGCTACTGATGCCGCGACCAATGTGGCCACCTACTGGGTTCAATCAATATTAAAACATCGAAGAAGAGTGCTACCGACACGAAAAGAAGAAGAAGAAGAATTCATTTGTTTCAGTTTATAACGCAGTTATTGAGATTTTTTGTTAAATATCAATAATATAAATGTTTTATAGATGTTAAGTTCGTTTCAATAATGCTCAGTAAGTTAAACCTATTCGACTTAAAATAAATAGAGAACCCTGGGACAGAATTGAATGCCCATTGGCACAGACAAACATGGCTGTGATACCTTCCAAACAAAAGTAGTCTAAGCTCTGGCGGACGTGGGTGTGCCGTCCATACATTTTTGCCCACTATCCTTTAATATGACTGAATGCAAACCGTCTCCGACCCCTATGGAAGTAGGATCGAAACTGAAGAAAAGTGAAGTCAAGGATACTCGTTTCGACTACAGAAATCTCATAGGGTGCTTAATGTATATTTCAGTTTGTTCCAGACCAGATATCTCGCATGCAATAGGTGTTTTGAGCCAATTTAACGAATGTTTCGATGAAACACATTGGAAAGCTGCGAAAAGGGTCCTGCGATACCTCAAAGGTACAAGTCATTACTTTCTTAAGTATGTTAAGAGCGGATTGGTCATAAATGGCTACACGGATGCTGATTGGGCATCCAATGAGGTTGACCGTCGTTCATATACAGGGTATGTATTTAAATTAGGTGATTCTATTATATCTTGGGAAAGCCGTAAGCAGAGGACTGTGGCTCTCTCGAGTACGGAAGCAGAGTACATGGCTATTTCAGATGCTTGCAAAGAAGCGTTGTTTTTACGTACTTTCTTGAATGAATGTCTTCAAGTTCATTGTAAGGTAAATTTATACAATGACAATCAGTCGGCACAAAAACTATGCTCTAACTCAATGTTTCATGCTCGTACCAAGCATATAGATATAAGACACCATTTTATAAGGGATATTGTAATTAATCAACTAATTAATGTCTGTTATATGCCTACAGGTGACATGGTAGCTGACTTGCTCACTAAACCGCTGAATAAAGAGAAACATGTTAAGTTCTGTTTGTCTCTTTTATCAGTGTAATATTGTTATTCTAATTATTACTATGTAATGTAATATTTCTCATAATATTTTAGTAATAATTAACTAGTTACATTTGTGTTTTTATAAGACAATAGTTTAAGGGGTAGTGTTGTGATTAAAACCTCATTGTCTAAGTCAAGTAGACTTTTTGTTCTTTTTAAACAGTTGTCAATAAACTGATGTCTTAGCATGTGCAAAAATGTCCGAATAAAATTAATTTCTTTTCTCCATTTGTATATATTGAACACCCTCTCATATCAGTAATCCAGTTCCAAGCAATACTACTCCGGATTCCCTTGCTAAAATCGATGCTCTTTTGTATAGTTTGGATCATCAATAGAAGTAAGATGTAGCTGTTTGTATGCACTAAGTCCAGAATGAACATTGTCGTGAATCCGATCGAATAGGTGACGAAGTAGAATACAGCAAAGAGTTTCAAGAGGTCGCGCTCCAAATACTCCATGTTTATATCCGTGATGTTTACGCTGAACATTCGATAGATACAAATCGCATTTATGAATAAAACACAGCAAACAGCAAATATTTGATATCGTCTTCCTCTTGGATAAATATAACTATTCGATACTTTATACTTTGAAACCAAAAGCAGATTAAGTACAAAGTTAAATGAATAAGCCAATCTTTGAATGTCTCCTTCCAGTCGATTTTTGACTATAACTCGGAAAAAGATGCCTGGAAAGATTTTACGTATTAATGACATAGTTTTTAATGTTCACTTCAACTGTTCGTTGTTGGATGAGGAATGTCTAACGCTATTACAATATTTTACAATGATAAGTTTACAAGCAAATGAATTTGTTTTGTTTAACAGCAGTTATACATTCAATTAATAAATAGTAATGAATTCCACTATCACCTGACCCTGACATGTTTATTATGACACAATTTGACGAAGACAAACTAATATGTTTACATGTCCGTATTGATCGTATGAATGGTAAAGAAAGACGCGGTTAATGTAATTAGAAAGAAATAAAAATAGGTTTAATTGGGGGACTATTCTGTGGAACATTTTTTAATCTAAGAGGTCCCCCGACTGCAATGACAATTTTATTTACCTATATGTTCTGTCAGGGAATACAACTTGTTTTTTACTTCGTTTTTTGGCAGGGCAGTCGTGTTTATTTTTAATTTATTTTTTTATTTAGACAGCAGCTGGTCTTCATAAGCTGTAAACATATTCACGCCGGGCCGTCTCAACTTTCTCAACAGTTATAAAGAATTTCTCACAGACATATACTATGACTATTTATACTAATACTATATTCTTTAAAATCGGAAGAAATAACGTAAACAGTTGGAGAAAAAAAAGAAGGGAAAATAGTCGTCTCAGTGTAACAAAATAAGAATTATATTGGAAAGTTATGAACTAGCTGTCGTTAAATACGAAATGTAAATTGCAACAGCAGTATACAAAGGTCTATTTAAGATACAAGCTATTGCCCTCGTGCATTCGCCTGTATTCTGCATTTCGTTATTTTTTAACACAAATACCCATAGTGAACAATAGTCTATGCCCTTCTTCAGGTCCCAGGCTACCTATCTGTCCAATTTTATAATTATCAGTTCAGTGATCTAGGGGTGTAAAGGTAGGCTCAATTTACATCGCCTCGGAACGCAATGTACATGAACTTTATGTCAAATTGTGTAACGTACAAACAAGATACGAGCTTGTAACTGCGGGAATTGCGCGAGAATTCTTCAGAAAAAGCGTGATTTGTTTGTATCTAGGATGTACGTTACACTATTTAAATAAAGTTTATTATGCTTTGTTCAAAACCGCGGCAGTGTAATTGAGCCGTAACAAACAGACATATAGGCAGATAGACAGCTAATTTATTTTGTTATATACTGATACATATTATTATTTTAAGCTTATATATATTATGTTTTTCGTAAATATAATACTTATAAGTTACTACTAAATCAATAATAATCGATTTCTAACTCTCTTTATAGTATAAATTCCCAGGGTCAATCGTCGTCCTCGAAACCACAGTTTCTTAAAAAAAAAATTATATCAGAAGATGATCTATCGAAATTAAAATTAAATACTTAGTTTTTCAACCCAGCAGATATTCTCAGCGTAGCAACCGTGACGTGAAAATAAACTAGATTACATTAAAATCCACGAAAGTGTTGAGTATAGAACCTGTGGAAAGAAAAAGTTATAAGTTGTGACTGCTATGGGGATCTTTTATTAGCTTAATACAGTACCTATCTACGAGTACTATATGTTTCCTACTTCATGATTCATACCAAAGATCTTATTAAGCCGGCTTCACTGTACTTTATGCACCGCGCTTGCGAAGCTTCATTTTTTTTTTGCGTATAGATGTCTTCGTGTAGAACACTTCTGCTAAATGGCACAGCTAGCAAAGGAGAATGCCCATTTTGTTAGGAGTTTTGGGCCCCTAAAAAAACTTCGCATGTCACGGTGGTTTTTACTTGGTTTTGTAGACCTAGAATTACCTTTTCATATCCTGAAATCGATTTTCAATTTTTCACCCTAGTTTAAGAGAAATCTTATTTTTTCGGATGCTGAAATTGAGGAATACAAAACCAGTTTTTTTTTGTTTTAAACATATTTGAAATTAAATTAATCATTTTGTTTATGTATTAATATTGATTCCTGAATTTAGAAAACACTACAAAACTTCTTCTCTTGCTAGATATTATGTAGGTTAAGTACTTGCGCTTACAAATATCTCTTGTTGTGCTGTGCAGCGTTAAGCAGGCTTTGCCCTCACCATGTAGTGTTGTTAAAAATAAATACTTACCTGCGACTCCTTAGGTCATAGGAGCTCATGGCTAAGTTACAACAACCGCACGGATCCATCTCAAGTCAAGTTAAGCTGCTCTATGTCTGCTTACTTACAAAAAAAAAACAATAAATAGTAAGGTAAAACATTTATTCTTCAACAAATATATGGTTTGGAAATTGCCCTGGGGCACTTATATCAATACCAGCTTAAATACCACAATACGTTCATAGTATGAGCGCAGCACCCTACTGTACGATTTCCCACTAAGCAACTACAATAATAAGCAATGATACTCTCTAAAGAATTTGCCCTATGTTGGTCATCACTTATCAATAAATATGTGTAATAATTCCTGCTACTCACATGTCTCAATTTAATTCTGGCCCTAACTAAATAATTGTTTTGACCTAATATTAAGGGAAAATCTTCTATTAATAAATTGCTTATTTCTACACTGTAGGTAACATTCGCCCGCACATGCTCCCCATAATAGGATCTTGCCTGTTTTAATTGGTAAGATCCTAAAGCAAATCTTCTTAATTCGATTAATGTTAATCTTAGAAAGTTATTTAGATGGGGAACACTGCTGTTTATGCTCTGGAAAATCGTACGTCTTCTATTTATATGTTCCCTTTGAATAAAAAACGATAAATACACTGTATTTAATCTCGACAGAGCAATATTTAGGTACTCCACAGCATCGGGTCTATCATCAGTTGTAGGATGGAACTTATTCAAAAAGGAACAATCTATTTTGAAATCAGTCATAAGGTGACTTGACGCTCTATTAAAATATTCCTGGTGAAACAATTTAAAATCTCTTTTGATTCTCCCATTTACAACCTACCACCCACCGGCACATTGTTACACATCTAGATTTATTACCCTGGTGGGTGGTTAATTGTTGTTCGTTTTCCGATAATGACTCAGGCATGTGAGTTTTATAATTATATTGTTCTAACTCAGCAATCACAACTCGAAATCCGCTGTCTAAAATGAATACATCACTGGGTCTAAAAAAATTGCGCATGGGGCCATTTTAAGTAGTAAACAAGGCACTCATTCAGATGTTCAGTGTTCGCACAACCAAGGAACATGCAATGACGTGAACTTGCAGAAAACCGTTTGTACTTAAGTGAATTAATTTTTGAAAATGTTCGAGGTAATTATTGTTCCTGAGGTGGTGGAACCGGCAGTGGCAGTGGAGGTGGTACAGGAATCAAAGCATCTGCAATGTTATCGTCCATGTTATCAGTCACTGGCGCAGAATCCACTGAGGATCTGTTAACACCACCAAGCAGCCTCCCAACAAGCACGACATACTCGGTCCAAATGCAAGACCTAAAAATAAGAAAATATTATATTTATTTTTGTTAAATTAGTTCAATCACAGTTATTCTGCCTCAATTTAAACACTTATGTGATGTACTGGTGTCCATCTTAGTATAAAGTTCCTTTGACAACAGTCTTGACTAACCCTATAAGTTCTGCGGCTTGCAATTGACATTCCACATGCAAAAAATATGTTGAGGTGTCCAAGAGCAGGGGGATACAAGGGATAGGGTTGATGATTTCGGTTTTGTAATCATACAAAACATTCAAGACACAGGATATCATCAGCAGATATCTGAAAAGATAACAAAAATAAATTAGAGAATTCCTAAATAAATAATACGTACATTTATTCATGTGCTCATTGCAATGGTCTAGGTTTTCTCATATCACTTTATGCCTATAATGTACGTAGTGTACGTGTGTAAACGTTAATTTATGTTATAGCGGAAATAATAGAGATTTGCTGTTGACGATGACACCTTGATTGGCCAAACATAGGCATCCTAAATGTTCGTATAAATCTGGTAAATGACACATTATACACTTACCGGTGTAGGTGTTACCCAAGTTCTCAGAAGGATAAGCATTGGTTCATCTAATTCTTCGATTTGACGTCGTCGAAGATTCGGCGCCAAACGTAGGGAGCAATTGACACACCGGCGAGAGAGAGGGTGGTTTACCCGACCTCTTCCAGGTGTAGACATTTTTCAGGAGTAAAACGAGTCCAAGGCTCACTTAAAAACTAAAACAGAGTCAATTTCCTCACTTATCACTAAAACAGGAATCCAATATCTCAAAACAAATCCACTGCAGGAACGTAAACGCTCAACTCGACAACATCAAATTGTAACGAACTGAAGTAAATACGGGAATAAATTCAACTCGACGCAAAACGGACGGCACAAAACAATTTGATTGATGCATTGATTTGACAGATAGATCTGTTTAAGTGTGACCATATTAAATATTTTGGTAATCGATTTACCAAATCGATTTGTTATAAATAATATTATTTACATAATTATAAAGATAATTACAAACGCTATTTAGGTATGTATGAGAGGTATTAACCTGAGTACTAACCACAATAATGTATGTGGTACTAGATTCGATGTTCCGATCAGACAATCGGAAGAGCAACCGGAGCGTCTGTTTCCGCCTTGGTTCATCGCTATCGGACAGAAGACCTTCAATCATCATTTCAGGATTGTACTTTAGCTACAAGCACCGCAGAGCTAAGACCGGTAGAATCTCCTAGTTATAATATTATGTTTGTGGGTAGAATATACACTCCTTCAAAATATAATTCCTTCGTGTTTTTTTATTTTAGTTTATTAACTACTTTTATTTTCTTTATTTGAGCCCGCCCGTCGTCTACTTCGCACCTAATCAGTTACATGAGTGTTAGCTAGATTATGACGGAAGAAAAGCTATTGTAGCCTATATCCGGTCATTTTAGTCGACGGATTAGTAAAATATCGATATTTTCAATCGATTACAATTATTCAATTGACATAGTCCGCGTCTGGCAACATTCAGGTTAAGTTTTAATGGCGGAACTGATCTAAATTCAATAAAATAAATGTTAATTTTGTTTTCCAATGCTAGGGTAAACGAAATGTTGAAAAAAAAACCTTGAACATGTAAAAATACAACTTAATTTTTGAGAAGTAAATAGTCTTGACACGGCACCAAAACTAAGGGGCCCATTGGCGGTCATTCTCCTTTAGGCATTTGCTAGCTGAATAATATAAAATTATTAATATTTGATTTAATTATTTATAATAATTCAACTTATTTACGTAATAAAGCTGACATTTTGCCACAGATAATGTAGGAATTCCACACCAAGTTTGTTCCGTTTTAAGTTCAGGCAAAGTGACAGCGGATTTTAATGGTTTTTAGTATAACAATGGTAAGTTTTTTTAAACTTCAATGCATTTTTAAATAGCTATTACTGTAATAAACTTAATTATGAAGCAAATAATATAATTAATGAAATTAAAATAATAAAGTTTAATTTGTACTCTTATAAGATCGTGGGTAAAACGTATTCGAATGTAAGTGACGCTAACGATTGACTTTTGTTCTTTTTATATTATCCATATACACCAAACCAACAAAATATAATTATGTACAAAAATAACACATCTCGACTTAGTAAAAAGGCAATGTAAACTTGCGAGCTCGGGACTTGGGGCATCCCGACTCAGACAGGTTAGGTTCGAAGTTCATGGTTATTTTTTTTAAACCACTCAGAAGTAGGAGCCCTTGAAGTGCCGTACTAAAAAAACATTGAAAATGTCCTTGACCTCAGAGCTTGTTAGAAGGTAAAATTCCAAGATTTGAGCATATTTTGACTTGAGCTTGACTTTTTGGGTATTGACCTTGACTTTTGGGGTGTTGACCTGACCTTGAAGATTTTATTGACTCATTATTGCAATAACTTCCCCACCATTAATACTCCCACTATCCCACCAATCCTGGAAGAAACTGGCAATTTTTTTCTCGGCACTTATGCTAGATTTGGGGTTTTCAAAACTACACTAAAAATGGTATATTCTACCAGAAAAAATATTGCTACTATCAAAAATCACCGGTCCTTAAAGTACAGTGCTCCCCTTACCAATACTTGGAAAATTGTCATAAACAGATTGGAAGATTTTAAAATGTTTCATTATTTTCCTGTTTATCTTTCAATATCGGACGGGCACTTCCCGTAATTTTTGAGAACGTTCAAATCTCAATCGCAATCTGACAAAAATACAATCAATCTACCAAAATTTTTGACAAGTTTGACAGATTGTGACTTGAATGTGAACGTTTTTTAAGTACCAGAGTATTGATCTTCAGAAGTTCTTTAATCCAGCGGTTCTCAAACTTTTTGGTCTCGGAACCCTTTTGGAAAACGAAATATTTGACAGAGGCCTAATATAATAAAAAACTGTGTTTTATGAATTATTCAAATTTGTCCCACCAATCTGTCCCACCACTGGGACATATTGGATTGTTCACAGTTTTGCCGTTCACTGTCCCACTAAGTAATTGATTTTGGTGGGGCAAATGACACTCGTATAATATCTGAGTTCACTTTTTCTTACTAGGGCTGGCACTGTTGGGCTTAATAAAATATTATGGTGGTATTAGATACAGTTTTATTAGTACAAAATAGAAACTATTCGTACGAGATAAGGATGATTTTGAAGCAGCTAAAATACCACAAAGCAATGACGTCCACTGCTGCCCCGCAGAGGAGGGGAGCCCACTTTGAGTATGACTGTCAACCCATGCTTCAAGATATTTCCTGAACCATATTATTAATTGGATGGCTAGAACTAAATTAAAATCCAAAACTATACAATTAATGATGCCAGAAATATTGCCAAGAATAAATTAGGTCGATCAGATTAATGAAATGGTAAAAAATAAATTCATAACATTTCAAATAATAATAATAATATATTCTCTATTTTGGACTATACATACAAGTACACATAATCCCTGTAATATTAGTAACAATGACTTAAAAACTATGTTAGTATATTTCTACAAACTAAAACAAAAATAATGACGACGACAAATGATATAAAACTCCGGATACTTTTACCGAAATCGATGCTTCTATGTATAGTTTGTATGTTTAAAATTGGTAAGGCGTAGTTTTTCTTATAATAATAATAAATAATTTACTGAGTAACCATGAGACTCATACAGTGTTAGTAACAATAAAATAAATTTACAACTATGTTAGTGATAAAAATTACAACAACAATTACACAAAGACACAACAAAATAATCACTGCTTCAGCATACCAGCTGAGATACTGGAACAAAGACTTACAATACAGCAGTCCAGTCTGTCTGCAATAACTCCCAGGATTATGTTGGAACTGGCGTAGGGTACGCACCAAGTAGCACATATTTTACGCATTAATGCATAAAAGTAATCAACACACAATGCCGCAAACTTCCCTGATGCGCTACAGAAACGAGGCAGCCCTATCAATACTCTGAAAACATTATTGTACTTCGCGCGAAGACGGCTGTTGCCGTATCGACGTTCACGATGAGCAAATGCAGGCGATGACACATAAAAAAGAAGATCTCTTGTAGAACTTGAAACACGAAGATGAAATCCTTTGTTCTCCAACCGACGAACCGTTGATTTTTTTAAATTTGAATATTTTCCGTTTTTTCTTTGTTGTGGCGCGGGGGCCCGCCTTCCGTTGTCCGGCCCCTCGTTCACTGCCGCCAGTGCGCGGTGATGGTGAGAGTAGTGGTCTCAACAGGCACTGTACGATCTTTGCTTAAAATGTACCCAGATTATACAGGTGTAATATGAGGAACAGAAGGCTCTAAAAAGGTTTTTTTAACCTCCGTAGAAGCACTCTTAAACCTGCAGGAAATTATATTCGCTCTGACCGACAGCGCCGTCCACACTCTCTTAATATCGTCATTGTCCTTAAGGCTAATGGCCAAAACATGCCCAAGGTACTTGAATGAGTGCACTCTTGATAGCACAATCTCTTATGCATAGTGTCTAGAATTAACATCATCTATTACAAATTAGAGGATTTTAATTTAATGCTTGGAAACATGTGTAGACTCTACATTGATTGTCCTGCTTCATAGGACAATTTAGATAAACAATTTAAAATTAACACGACAAAATCAAACTGGTTGCCAAAGTCCCACTGCGACCAATTGTTACGGTCGACTCACGTGGCTTAAATCACTATTTTTACTGCTAAATAATGGCTACTATCGTCTGTGGGCTGTTTCAACCTATGGTCTGACGGATTCTCGTCAGTCGCCAAAAATAATCAACAATTTACAGGTAACACCGAAATATTCTGAAAAATTCTAAAATTCACGTAAAGCGTGCTTCAATGTTGATGCACGATGGTTGGCGCAGTGGTTAAGCGATTGACTGCTGCGCTGTGTATCGCGGGTTCGATCCCTGCACGGAACAAATATTTGTATGACCTACAATTAGTTGTTCCGGGTCTGACTGTTTGTGTATGTGAGTTCAAATATTTGTAACCAGACCGGTTTGTATAATTTATTATTTTATGACATTAATTTTACATTCCGTGATTCATTTAACTCACAGAGTGACTTATTATTTATTCAGGAAAATCATCTACTTTAAAAATAGGTATTTTTAAATATGTGAGCACCATGTATCTGTCACATAATTAATTCATCTGGCATTGCTTCATTTATAATCCGTGCTGCGTCTGCCCTACCGCGCGTGTTGACCGCACTAAATAAGCTTGTGGAAGCCAATCCGGACTGTGATCTGTTTCATAATAAATTCGCCAATTTAATGGTTATGTGCCTACATTTTTGTGAGAATAATAGTATTTGATTGTTGTTATTCGTTATGTGTTATGTTTTTACTTATTATATATACTCTGATTTATGTAATTGGTTTTCTAAGCCATGTAAATCAAATAAATAAATAATTGTTTTTACCTGTAATGTTGTGGTTTAGTAATTTTATTTTATTTACATCGTCTTTAAATATAATGAATGTATACAAAATATTGTAAAACATTTTATAAGAGTAAAAGTGAAGTTTCTTGACCGTTATTCTCCATACGAAACTACCTTTTGGAAGGGGCGACTAGAATCAATTCTACTTTCTTGTACATTTTTACGGGATTTTTATCTTCTATTTGAGGCGACGGTACTTAAAGAAGCTTCCTATTGATGCTTGGGCCCTGAATGTTGCCACGTTAACTGTGGTACATAATGTACATCGGTAGCGTTCTCCAAATCGTCAACAGTGCATGTGCGGTCGGTACTTGGGAAAGAACACCAAAAATTCTCTTAGTTACTATTTTACAGAAAATTACATTGCATCAGAACAAACACATAATGAGTGGTGACTTTCGTGAAAGATATTGGTAACGTTGCGTCTACGTAGAACAATCCACACGTAGTCATCCTACTAAACGTTTGATTTGTCCGTATAATGTTCTTGAACAGATATTTTTGACTTTCTGTAAATAAAAATCGGATTTAAAATTATGAAGGAGGAGTAAGTACTTAATATACATAATTGAAATCAGTAAAAAAATGCTGCGTAAAAAGTTAGGAAAAGTTTAGTTGTTGCTTGGTAACTCAAAAAAAAAAACACATTTTCACAGTTTTTGGAGACCAAGCGACTAAAATATGACCGATTTATGAATAACTTTCACTTGGTAGGTATTACCTACCAAGTGAAATTTGCAGCATTTAGTATACCAGAAAAAGAATCAGATAAAGAACATACAAACATTGAGGTTGATTTGACCATACCGAAAACGTCCACTGCATGCAGCGTTCAAGAACAAATAGTTAAAAACTAAGGACTTCAAGCAACCTTACAGTATACATTTCTGGTATAGTAAGTTCTTTATCTGATTCTTTTTCTGGTATGCCAATTTGAACTACAGAATTATCATTTGCTGGGAAACTTTGTTCTTTAGATAGATCTGCAGGTACGAATTCAAAGGGCCACCGACAATTCCACTATAATTGCGGTGCTGTTGGTCATCATTTATTAGGTCAGTCATCGATTCGATATCAGTCGAAAACTTTTGTGCAAACGTATTTGATTTTGTATTATGATTAAAATTGGCTGGCAGAAATATTTTTACTTTTAATTTAGATCATTTTACCTATGTGTCAAACATGCGTTAATTCTGTACGAGTAATTTTTATTCAAACACAATTATGAATTAATGAGGTTTAGTTTAATTTTACTTGTTTTACAATAAAATTTTGCTGTCGGTAAGTAACTATTACCTGTTTATGATTTTGACGAAATCATTAGTAACCGACACTATATCATAAAATATTGAGAAAATTCATAATCTTTAAATGCCAATTAATTAAACCTTTAAACTGCATTTAAAATTCGTTAGAATCAAGTACTTATGACTAATACGCATTTTTTTACGATTCTTTTACGACTTAGAGAGTAGACCCCCCATTGAATAGGGATAATGCTCTGATCTCCCAGATCAGATAATTCACCTTCTTGATGGGGATGGATGAAGTTTCAATCCTATTCTTTACCTATTAAAACATGTTCTTACTTGGACAGTGTCTGTTCTTCATAAACTGTAAACACGCTGTCTCTGCATCGTTAACAGTGATATAGAACTTCTCACAGTGTACACTGTGCGTAAATATTAGAACAATGCTCTTCGTTAGCCATAGTAATATGACAGAAATGTGAAACACTGGCTGAAAATTAAGAATTATTTTATTTTGATTTCACAAAATTGAAAAAAGGCAGCAACAGCCGCATACACTAACAAAAAAACTGTATAAAAAACGAATTATAACAATCAGTGATTTCTAGCTTTTTTATCATTTAAATTGAATCCAGTACTGTTTTGATTCTTGTGATGGTTGTTGAGTATGTGACAGTAAAAATGTAGGAAATTCCTACATTTTTACTGTCACATCCTACTAGGAATGAATGTAGATGGCTTTAATACGAGATAGATGGATAGTGTGAAAGATATGGCTCAGAAGGTAAATGTACTGCGCTGACTTCAAATAGAGCAGCGGTGGCCTAGCGGTGGCAGCCCCGACTTACGAACAGTAAGTCGCGGGTTTGAACCCAGACAGGCGCATTACTTTGTGTAAATTATTTCACCACCACTGCTCTCAAAACGGTGTAGGAAAACATCGTGAGGAAACCGGCATGTCCTAGAACCAAACATTCGAAGACATGTGACATCTACCAATCCGCACTGGGCACGCGTGGTGGATTATAGCCCACTCCCTCTCATTGAGAGGAGGCCGTGTCCCTGCAGTGGGAACGTTATAGGCTGATGATGATGATGACTTCAAATAAATTCAAATCATCTATATTCAATAAGTCCATTCAAGGTACTTTTGAAACTGCAGGCCCCTCCTAAAAGATAGTTTTCTATGGAAAGGCATTTCTTATCAGTAAAGTCTATAATGATTATGGAAATGATAAATCTAATTATTTATTAATACAATTATTTATTGGATGATGAGAAAGACAATATGATTGATAGTGATAAAAATCGAGTTCATGATTTTAGAACTGCATGTGACATACAAAGTATTATAGGTATACTTACTCGGTATTTCAATTCTGTAGATTTTTTCAGCACAGAGCATATTAAGTTGACATAAAAGAGATTACGGTAAAATATGCAAAACGTGTGACACAATGCCTATGAAAAAGATAATATTATTGGTGATTAACTTGGTGTCGATGAAGATATTCCAAGCATACTTAGAGAGCTAAAAAGGCCAGTTACTGTATATTTATTTATTGCCTTTATGTAGGTAAGCGGAGCACTAAGTATGTTGAACAGTGGTGGCCCAATGTAAGTTAACGGCCCCGACTTACGAGTTGTAGGTCAAGGGTTCAAACCCAAGCAAGTGTTTTTCTTTGTGTAAATAATTTCATCACAATTGCTCTCAAAACGGTGAAGGAAAACATCGTGAGGAAACCGGCATGTCCTAGAACCAAACATTCGACGACATGTGACATCTACTAACTCGCACTGGGCCCGCGTGGTAGATTACAGCCAACTCCCTTTCGATGAGGGGAGGCCTGTGTCCCAGGAGTGGGAACATTATAGGCTGATTATGCTATGCTTATATAAGTTAGGGTTTAAATAAAATTTTCGCAAACTTACCAATACTTGAAAAATTCTTTTATACAAATTGTAAGCTTTCATAATACTTTCGTATGTCTCAAGTAATTTCAGACAATGTTCATCGTTTTCGTGTTCATCATTCATCATTACAACTTCTTTAATCCACTCGTCTAGGTATTTTCTTAACAGTATTATAATTCGGGTGGCTATCATGAAATAAATTTCCAAAGCGAAGAAAAGTATGCCACAAATATTATCAAGAATTAAGTCGAGGACATGGGGGTAGTAACACGTTAAATAATACATAGTGTGTATACAAATATGAATAAAGATAAAAGTAAGTATAGAGATCCAATTCCAGACGATAAAACTCAGGAAACTTTTACTAAAATCAATGCTCCTATGTACAGTTTGGATCTTTAAAATAAGTAAGACGCTGTTTTCCGTATGCATTATGTCCAAAATGAACATAATTGTAAACGAGACCAAATATACGATAAAATAGACAGCGGTGAACAGTGACAAGAAGTCGTTTTCTAAACTTGACATATTCTTATTTATAAACCTGACATCCATGAGGACTATTCGATATATACACGACGTATTCAAAAATAACACACAGCAGAACAAAAGTATACGGCTCATTTTACCATTTGGATAAATATAACTATGTCGTACATTATATTTTGGATTTAATAACAGACTGAGTGCGAAGTTAAAAGAATACACTATTCGTTGAATATCATTGTCTAGTCGATTGTTGAGTAACACTTTAAAAGAGTTCTCTGAATAGAATTTTGGTTTTTTGAACATTTTTTTTACTTTCATCTTGACCCTGTCCATTGTTGGATGGCTAATGGAGTCTATCTATGATAATAAAGAACAACACGGCACTGAAATAAAATTTTGTTTAAATATTTATCGACTGATCGTATCAAGTCTAGACTCAGTTGAAGTTATTAATTGTTGTAATACTTACATTAGTAGAATTACTCTTTTGTAAATAATTCCATAACAATTCGTTATGGAAATTGCAATTCCGAATGGTTAGCATGCACCAGTAGGTTTGCTCAACAAGATACCAGTTTTTCAAATGAACTTAAAATCGTGAATAAAACAAACTGCAATTTTTGAAGTCTTCACTATCAAGTTTTTGACATTAATGTCACAACTAGTTAACTAAGTGGGACTTTAGAACTACCAAAATACAACGACGACAAGGACGACTTGTTTTAAAAACGACGATTAGAATGTGGTTTAAATTGCGGACAATGTTTTTTTAGCTGCGTGCTATTAACATTAACTCCTTCTACAGCTAATACTTCGTAAACATCGTATTTCACAGAAAATTAAATTGCAGCAGTACAAGAACATAATTAGTGATTGCTTCGATCAAATTTATTGGCAGTGTAGCATCTACATAGAACAGGCCACACGCGGTCATCTTACTGAACGATCGATTGGCCTGGATCACATTCTTACAAAGTTGTTCTTGACTCTCTGTAAGGAAAGATACCATATTCATGCATATTAAATTTTTGTTATTTAATAAAAGGAACCAGCGTTTTGCCGTTCTATTTATTCAGGAAAAACATAAAGACATATTGAAATGTTAAACTGCATAAACTGTTACTGGCCTATATCCATAGTCATTTTCATCGAATTCATGCAATAAAATTGTACGAGTATATCGATAAATTAAACATACTTGGACAGTTCTTGCTCTTCATAACCTGCAAACACGCTGACTCAGCTTCCTCAAAAGTTATATAGAACTTCTCACAGTTTATACTGTATATAATTATTAGAACTAAATTCTTTATCAGCCATGAAACCAGAATTGCTGTATGAAACCAAATCTAAAAAATAAAAAATATTATTTTAATACACTCAACTCACAGAATCAAACAAAGCTTAATTCCTAATATTTACTTATTTAAAATTCTCTTAATAAAAAAATATCTGATTTTAATACTCCTGGGTTGATATAGATAGTTCAGTCGCAATTATTATTATTATATAATATTGTTAGGATCAAAATCAAATGAAGTCATAATTTAAGGTTTGAAAGTGGCGCCAGTGATCGAGCTTGCGAGTGAGTGATAAGGGAGTTGTTTGGCATGATATAGGCGTGTTATGAAGAGGGATAACGCATGTGACAAAAAGAAGCCCGCTATGACATACTTTGCCGAAACGTGGACACTGACAGTTGGACTGGTTCAAAAATTTAAGGTCACTCAGCGCGCTATGGAGCAGCTTATGTTCAGAGAATCTTAAAGAAGAATGAGAATCTTTGAAGGATAAAATCAGGGATTAATTTATCCGGAAAAGATCCGGATTTACCGACATAACTTGAAGAGTAAGCAAGCTGAAGTGGCAGTGAACTGACCATGTTTGTTAAAGGATCGATGGCCGGTGGAGTAGACGAGTCTTGGAGTGGAGACCGCATATCGGTTCATCTGGACCAACGACCTTAAAAAGGTGTCTGGGTCAGATTAAATGTGGAAAGAGGAGGGCAAAGTATTGTGGCTCAGCCTAGGAGAGGCTTATGTCCAGGTAACTACGATAGGCTGAGTTGGTTGACAAAGAGAATGATGAATATCAACATTTATGAAAGAAGGGGAAAATTAACGAAAGATAAATCGATTATGTGAGGGATGATACGAAAGGAACGGAAGTGAATAATAAGGTAATGGTTGATAGCAGAGATTAGAATAAAGAAACATTTTACTTGACTCCAGTGACAAGGGACAAGTGATAGATAGAAGAAGTAATAAAGAGACAATGAGCTTGAAAAAAGATTGATTGATAAATATTCTGAACTTACATCTACGTCTCCGTCTCCAAAAATTCTCAGCGTTGATATCATTAACTCGACACACCATATCGTACGATAGAATGTACACAATGTCTGATATACAGCCTATGAAAATCAAAACAATAAACTTGTTATTGTAAGATAAAACTTGGTATATGTAAAATTGTACATGGACCTTTTAGCGCGTGACCAACATAGGACCAACAACGTCGCCATCTTGTTTTTTCAATATAATTTCACATTTTTTTACCAACAGTGCCCCTGCCAATGTCTATAAAGTGCCAAAAGAGCATTATAGCACTGTTCACAATAAGTGAAGATGAAATATCAAATAGTACATTATTGCAGAACAACAGCTTCAAATTATAGTGAAAGAGTTTAGATGTTACAAGTGACATTTCTAGTAAAAATAAATGATTATATCCTTAATATACTACAGTTATATGACTAATATAATAAGGCCATATTTATTTAGTTATTGATCTAAAACTGCCAGAACTCTACAGAGTAAACTTTTAAGTTTATTCGATTAAACACGCTAGGTACTTAATGGGTCATTGCAACGTATTAAATGCCCCAACTGCCAGTGACCAGTGACTTATAAATTATTTTATTAGTGAGGGTTAAGAAAAACGAACTTACCAACACCTGGAAAATGGTCTTATACAGATCGTAAGCTTTTAAAATATCTTGGTATATTCCAAACAATTTGGAACAATTTTCGTCATCATCGTCTTTATCATCCATCATTAGGACCTCTATGATCCACTCATCGAGATATTTTCTTAACAATATTATTATCCGGATGGCTATAACTACATTGATGTCCAACGCGTAAAACAGATAGTCACAAATATTTTCAAGAATAAGACCGTAGATTCTCTCATAATTACATGTTATATAATAGATATACTGTAAATATATGTTAACAGACAAAGTAGATGCTATTGAGACCCAGTTCCAAATAACAAAACTCCGGATCCTCTTTCTGAAATTTAAGCTCCTGTATATAGTTTGGATCTTCAAAATAAGTAAGACGTTGTTTTCCTTATGCACTTTATCCAAAATGAACATCATCGTAAACCCGATTGCATTGGTAACAAAATAGATACCAGTAATAAAAGTCAGGAGTTTATTTTCTAAATTATTCTTTCTTAGATCCGTGACGTCTATGGTGAATATTTGATAGATACAAATCGCATTCATGCATAACATACAGCAGAATGCATATATTTCATGTGTTTTTCTAGTTTGATAAATATGACTATTTTGTAGATTATATTTTGAAACCAAAAACAGATAGAGAGCAAAGTTAAAAGCATACACTATTCTATGTATATCTTTCTCCAGTCGATTATCGAGTAACCGTCGGAATGAAATCTCCTGATCAATTTTTGGTCTTTCAGGCATTGTTTTTATCATAAACGTCAACTGTCAGTCTTTGTAAGTAATGTAGAGTCCTCTTCACCGTATGCCGTGACATCGACAACGACCCAGACAAATTTTCTTTCCTTTCGTGGGCTCAATTAATTTACAGAGACAAGGACGATAACTACAACTAAATATAATTGCGTTTAAATAATGTATGAACTGATCTTATCATTGCTAAAGACGCAACTACATAGTTAAGAGCTTATCGTCCTGTTAAATTAATTAAACTTACTTTATTACTATCCATGTACGGGGTGGACTGGCACTTGGTACGGGCACTGAAATCTTTATACAAGGATTCCAGTGCCTGTGTTAGGATAAATGGGGCTTACACGAAATGGTTCTGCATCTCGAGGGGTGTTAGACAGGGTTGTGTAGCGTCACCGTGGCTCTTCAACTTGTACATGGATAGTTGTCTGACAGATTTGAAAGAGGGTGAGTGCGGATTGTGGATGAATGAGTTGCCTGTCAAATGCCTTCTCTACGCAGATGATCAAGTTCTACTTGCATCGTCAGCAGAACAGTTGCAAGACATGGTGACTGTGATGGATGAAGCATGTAAGAGGAAAGGGATGAATATAAATGTGAATAAGACGAAGGTGGTCTTTGAAAGAGGAGAGGATGTATCGGTGTGTGATATGAACATAAATAATAAGAATGTGGAGCAAGTAACTGAGTTTGTATACTTGGGGAGTCTGTTTACAAGGGATGGGAAGATTGATGAAGATGTGGAAAGGAGAGTAAATTTTATTTTATTTTATTTTATTTTATTTTATTTGGGAAAACAGACAATCGTACATTGTATAATACATTTAGATCTACAGTATGCTATATTTAAATGTACAATCCACTACGTTTCCACATGTTACTAGCTTAATAGTAATAAATGCGGGAAATAAAGTGAATGGTGCTATACATGCGATTGTGACCAACCAGTTGATGTCCAAAAAGGCTCGACTGGCTGTTCACAGTGGTGTGCTGGTGCCCACGCTTATGTATGGAAGTGAATGCTGGGTGTGGCAAAAGAAGCATGAAAGTAGGATAAATGCTGTGGAAATGCGTTCCTTGCGAAGCATGTGTGGTCTAACTATGAATTATAGGCTGAGAAATGATGTGATAAGACAACGATGTGAGTTAAAAGAAGATGTAGTGACAAAAATTGAAAAGGGTATGCTGAGATGGTTTGGTCATGTTGAGAGGATGAATGAAAGGCGACTAACAAAATGTATTTACAAGGCAGATGTGAATGGAAACGCCGGGAGGGGACGCCCTAGGAGCACATATACTGACCTTATTGGTGATGTTCTTCAGAAAGGACAGGTGCGTAGTACTCGCAACCGGCGTGCGTGTATGACCAGATGTATGAACGTAAACGAGGCAAAAGGAGTATGTAAGGATCGTAGCAGGTGGCATTCTGTAGTTTCTACCTACCCCCATGGGAAGAAGGCGTGAGTTTATGTATGTATGTATGTAAATTAATTAAAATAATAATTTTTAAACAAACCCAATGCGTTGTAAATCGTTGAAAATTATAATACAAAATGACATGATTACTTTGTAAAGTATTATATTGTTTTAATTATTGTGAATGTGAGGACTATGTGGTTTTTTTTTTCTCTCATTAATTTTGTCTTTGTCGTTTGGTTTTAATGATGGTCTGGCAGTTTGAGTAGTTTATGCGGCCTACCCAAATGTCCTTTCTTTGGTATTGTTCGTCGAGTTGAGCTCCTTAAGTTCTGAGTTGAGCTCCACGATTACTGACAAATGCTTGCACTGACAGGACAGGTCCACTCAAATCTGTGTGGTGTCCTCATATGGCCTGACCAAGATTATGTCTGGACTTTAAAAGAGACTGTGACCTCTGAGTTTGTTTCGGCCTTTCTTCTCAGAGTAGTCAGATAGGAAACGCCGAACTCATCTAGCAATTTTTTTTTTTTTAAGATTACGTGTAAGAGTGATTCCAATATCCTATTTACAGAATAAACAATTTCATTTCATTTCATTGTATTATTCGATTTACAAACTAAAATGTATCCGAAATGTAACACGCATACTAAGTAGGTTATGCTTATTTATTAAGGGGCCTGCGAAGCATGCGTAGTTCATACAAACGTAATACCAAAATAATTTGTAAATCAAACATATTCTTTAGGTAGTGTGTATTTATTCCGATTGGAATACAGAATATCTAGGCTCCCAAATATATATTTTGAATGGATATTGATACAGGGTGTTTGGCGCATGGATCGACACAATTATTTGGGGGATTGGGAGCGTCATTTGGGAGGTTTCACCCAAAGACCCCATGTCCTAAGTGTCACGGTTATTGAGATGTTTTTTTTTGTTTTTTTCACAAAATTACCCGAAATCTCGCCTTTAAATAGTCATTACTTTTTTGTTTATTGTTCTAATTGCACGAAATAACTTTTATTGTATTCTGCAATGTATTCTTATTCTAAATAAATAAAGAACTTTTTTAAATAAAACTATGTTCATAATTTTTGGAAAAAATCTAAAAAAATCATATCTTATTAACCGTGACACTTAGGACATGGGATCTTTGGGTGAAACTTCGCAAATGACCCTCTCAACTCCCCAAAAAATTGTGTCGGTCCATGCGCCAAACACCCTGTATAAAGACGAGATATTATGAGGAATTTCAAATTTCTATACAAAACTTATTTTTCTCATATCACGTCTTTAAATCAGTGTGGAACCACGGTATCCCTTTCGGACTTTCCCGCGACCCCGGCAGGTATCGTTCTTAGCGGACCCCGCCAGTTCTGCTGACATCTCTTTGAGGCGCGCGTGGAACACAACGCACCGCTGACCCAGGTCTGGTCCTTATCGGACGGTGAGCTACCCATTGCTCACCACCCGCAAGCCTGCGCCTACGATGGCCGGGAATCGGCCTGTGATTCCCGACGCCCACGCCGTCTCCTGCGTCTAAGTGCGTGAGTGCGCGAAGTTTGTCTCTCCCTCACGCGTTCCGCCTTCTCTTTCGCGAACATTACTGCTTCGCAGAAGGAGGTAGCGGCCTTCCATGCCCTCTCGTTCCATAACATGGGCTGGACTAGGGCCGGATGCGAGAGATCACCACCACTGATATCCTCCACGAGGACATGGCGACACTCTGTCCAAGCCGGGCAGACCTCCAGCGTATGCTCCACAGTGTCTTCCTGGCGATCCTCGCAGTGATGATACCCAGGCGTTTCCTCCCGCCTTATCTGAAACCGGAACCTCTCGAAACAACCGTGTCCGGTGAGGACCTGCGTCAGGCGGAAGGTGAGGACGCCGTGGTGCCTCTCTAGCCACTGCTCAAAGAGGGGACTTATCGCCACAATTATGGCGTACCCAGCACTGGGTTGCGACAATTGCACTCTCTATGACGCCATGAGATTCCACCGGAGCTCTGTCCGCTGTGCCGTGATTTCTCGCGGCAGCGGAGTTACGCCCCGGCTTTTTGCTTGCGCCACCCCTAAATGAGCGCGTGAGGATTTTTGCCTCCAGATCCCATGGTGTCAATCCAGCAAAGAGGCTCGCCACCTCACCGGACACCATGCGGTATCCCCGGACCAACTGGATGGCCATGACCCTCTGCCAACGTCTCCCCTCTCACAGGTAGACGCTGATATCTGCAATAGAGTCTTGATAATGTCTTGCTCAATCCTACGACAGAGTACTGCAAATTCCAACTGCTATTGAAGAAGACAAGGACTGATTTGTTCTACTAAGGTAACACAAAACTATCAAAAGCGCATCGTAGACTCTAGCAGAATTCATTGCAATCGTACTTGGTGCGCGCTGATGTGGTATTTCGTCTCTCCACATTTCCTTAATCTGCCCCATTCAGAGGACGTGGTGTGACTATTAGCGGCTTTGAGTCCCAATAGCGTATCACGAAAAATTGTGTTGATTGAATAAAAGTCCTACAGAACCGAGACCGAGCGAGCGAAGCTAGCGAAGCGTCTCTGCTTCAAGTCTGGCAAAATTTGCTATGTTGGTACAGTTGCAGTTTTTGGTACTCCTCTACGGGTCGTATTTTACAACCTATCTCAAATCAGCAAGTTTCATGACTTTGCAGATTTTTTTTGTCCTCGGGTATTTTTGATTGGACGGGTCTTCGGGGGTTTTCCTCCAAACAAGAGCAAAAAAAGGAGCTACTGGATATCTCCGCCGTATGTGATATGTAAAGGTTAGTATATTAATCGCATCATCTAAAAAAAAACGATTTAAAATGGATGAATGGATTTTTATAATAATGTCTAAGCGGGATAGGAAATCGTAATAAAAATATTATGTTTTGATAATGCACTCAATTGATTCAATCCAGTTATGGTCGTCAATGGTGCCGATTCTCACATTCACACTGAACTAAACTATCACTAAAATTCCTTACTTTTGGCTATGAGAATCTTAAAGTAGTTGTAGTAAAAAGTCTAAATTACACAACTAAATCGAATTTGACAATTGCGACTCCACGTGGTACATACTTGTTTGCCCTATGTTTGAATTTTTTAGAGCCGGAGGCGTGCCTTGTGGGCATCCTCGACGTGTTTTATATGGAATTTTTCACTTTTTGTATAGAAAAAAAAAAAAAACCTACGTGTTGAGTATTAGGGGTGTAAGTGTTTCCTAAAGGAGGTCAAAATTCATTATTTTTGCGATAGGACACACCATTTTTGAGATATAAGCAAAAGAAAAGAAAAAAATCCAGTACAGTACTGTTTTTGCACCCGAAGTCGAGATGTTCGTGTGAATTTTAGTTCATGACAACTAATAATATTCCACACCATTTTCAGTGGCGATTAAAAATGGTCAGAAATAGTTAGACAATTAAAATTTTAGGTGAAAAACGTCAAATTCAGAATAGCAAAATTGTCATTTTCACTAAATTAAAATCTTAGTACAATCTTAGGCCCCTCGCCCACGGCGACTTTTTGTAGCGATGCAGTCGCGCGTTTAGCAAACGCGCGACAGCATCTCTTCTAACGCGTGTTAGTCGCATTTGCAACGCGCTACAATAGCGATGCCAACGCGCTACTAACGCGCTAGTGCATCGCGATTGTATCGATACAAACGTGCGACCGCGTCGGATGACATCGGTAGAGAGAACGGAGGGGGGAGGGAGTGTGGCGCGACGAGTGAGTGGGAACCGGCATCACTGCAACACAGACAGGTCCAGAGTGCGTGCTGTTGTCCGTCACAGGCGCAAAATGGAGTCATTTGACACTGAAACGTTTATTACGGCAATTCAGGAGCGTCCTGTAATATGGGACTCACGTCTTCCTGAGTATTCGAATAAGATTGCAAGGTATTTTTGTGTCGTAACTGCATCGCGACCGAATCGCGTTTGCATCGCGACCGAATCGCGTTTGCATCGCGACCGAATCGCGTTTGCATCGCGACTGAATCTGGTCCCGTGGGCGCGGGCACACAGCTAGCGACTGCTTCGCGTCTGTATCGATGCTACGCGCGAGAGCATCGCGACTGCATCGCTACAAAAAGTCGCCCGTGGGCGAGGGCCCTTAGCGCTGTCAAACTAAACTATAGTTAAGTTGTGCCACTTTAGTCTATTTCAGAATGGGAAATCATCGTTTGACAGGAGTAAACTAAATTTTGGTGATTTTTAGTCTAGTTTAGACGCATTTGTGTCAAGAGAATCGGCACCATTGTCTTATAAAAAGTTAATGCATGTATTAAAGCGTTCTTAACGTTTTTATGAAGAAAAAAAAATATAACCGTTTTGATAGTTAAATCGGCTTTTACTAAGTAAAAATATACTATCGAAACTGCAGCGGGTTCACATCTGATTTAAATATTATTTTAAGGTGGCTTATTCTCGCGTACAGTGGTTTAAAATATAACTTGCAATGGAATATAGTTTTTGGTTGCTTGTTAGTGTGACTCTAGTGATGTTACTCAGTCATTAACGATCAGAACTCGCTTGTCTCAATTATGTTATTAGAAAACTCGAATGCAATTGTAACTAAGTTACTAACGAGAAGTAAGTTCCCACCAACTTCATAAGTTTGAAACGCACCTTACTTACATGGTCACACAAAAAAGAAAAGAATCATCAAGATCCAAAATATAGCAGCCGTACGTTAAATATTGGTACACTAGTGACGTTTGGTTAAAATCGTTTTTTTTTTCGGTTTGCCTTTGAGCGTGTACTTACATTCATTGAAGGTATATTTCAAAGAATATGGTGGACGAAGCTGATGCAGTCGATTAGTTTAGGCCTTTAAATCTGATGCAATATATTTTGTTGTGCCCTAAGTATGTATAAATATTTATATTTTTTTTATTTATAAAGAATTATATATCAAAAATAATTATATAATTCCAAACAGCCTTTTCTCCAACATTATTTCTTCGGTTGGAACATTTTTATTCATATTTATATTTGTATAACACTGCTTTATGGTCTCTGTGTTTAAACATTTTATCGGATTTACTACTTTCATGTATGTCATCTCTTATTTTGACTGCATCTATTATAGTTTTGGATTCACCATGAATTTCGTAATCGGATTAATTTATACCAAAAAAATGATTAAATTTATCCTTTCAAAAAGTGCATAGAATATTCAATGTTATAACAAATTTTAGACGCTCCTTCATATTAAATTGGATCTTTTTAATGCCAACATTAGGTGGCTTTGCTTTCATATATTTTTGCACACAGCTGTAATTGGAATATAAATGTTTAATGCTTATCTTTTGGTATTTTTCGATTTCTATGTAGCTTGTGCCATTAGAGTCTTTAATCTAATGGAAAATATTCAAGTTTTACGTTCTCAAAAAATAGAAATACTTTTTTTTATACGAGTATAAAATATATTATTAGCTAACATTCCATTTTTAATTTCATTCACTATAACTGAAATCCGAGGTTTTCATGTTTTTAACGCTCTAGGCATTCCACTATTCTATCTATATACAGTTCCTTTCATTTGTTGATGATACCAAATATTTGGTTTTGCTCCTGGCTTATTTGACCTTGAACATTATAACCGTTTTATCATTTACTAGCTGCGTCCCGCAATTTCACCCGCATAAGTTTCGATCCCGTGGAAATATCGGGATAAAACGTATCTTGTATCCTAACCAAAACGTATCTTGTATCCTAACCCAGGTCACGTTTTCCCAATGTACCTTCACCCAAATCTATTCAGCCATTTTAGCGTGAAAGCAAAACAAACAAACATACAAAAAATCAGATCTTTTCTCTTAATAATATTAGTTTAGATTCTACATCAGTTAAAGGGATAGTTAATAAAAACAATAGTAACAAAACCACAGATCACATTTTATGACACAATAAGTATTACAGAATCGCAAACTGTAGCAGTACAATACAATAGTTAGTTAGACGACCCATCAGGTGCAGTAAAAACGCAGCGTCTACGTAGAACAGGCCGCACGCACTTATCTTACTGAATGATGCTCGATGTAAACGCTGAACTTTCTTGCACAGCTTTTTGTTTTCATCTATTAAATAAAAGATTAGTTGATTTAATATTAGTAGATGGAAGCCCGAAAGTCTGACAACCAGTCTTGCCAAGGGGTATCGTGTTACCCAGTAATCCTGGGTTGTGGAGGTCAGATAGGTAGTCGCTCCATATAAAATATTGGCGTTTAGCTGCATCCGGTTGGACTGGAAGCCGACCCAAACTAAGTTGGGAACAGGCTAGGCAGATTAAGTCAAATGAAAGATTTCAAGCCTGCCACTTATATTGCTACAAGGTTTTTTGGCCCGTGGCAAAAATTTGAACTAACGCCGCCATCTTGTTTTCAATACATTTCATAAAACAATAAAATTGTACTAATGCATACCAACAGCGCTCTCCTGCCAATATCATTCGAGCGTAAAAAGAACCATGTAGCAGTGTAACTTAGACCTGACATAGCGGCGGGAGGGGTGTCGACGCCTGTCTGCGAGCGAATGACTCAGCTCTCACGACACGACACCACATCCCTCCTGCACTGTGCAACTACCTCAGGTACCGTCTCAGTTAAACGATAGGCCTGTTATTTTATTGCTGATGGACATTTTATCCTATCGATGGCAGAAAGTTCATATAATAAAATATGTGTGGCCCAAAATTCGGTTACGTGAACTGCACTCACTGACGCAGTCATAAGGTGCACAGATAACAGGGCAAGATATAAGGGCCAATATATGTGAGGTTTACGATGGTAAATATGATAATAAGCTAGATTTGAACCCTGTCAAATGTTCAGTAATCTCCTTTAGCAGAAAACGCGTCCCTCTCCCTACAACTTATAAACTTAAAGGGCAGCTATTACATAGACGCGATGGTGTACACGACCTGGGCGTTTTTCATGATTCCAAACTTTTATTTAACGTGCACATTGAGCAAATAGTGGCCAAAGCTTCGAGGTCACTGGGTTTTGTTATGAGACTCGCAGGGTGTTTCAAGAAAGCCAAAACCCTTAAGATTATTTATTGCTCTTTTGTGAGAAGTCATCTTGAATATGCGTCACAAATCTGGAACCCGTGTTATGGCAAGTACATTGATCGTATAGAGAATTTATACAAAAAAGATTTATTCGTTTTCTATGTTTTCGGCTGCGTATACCATACCATTCTGATAATTACATAAATCTTTGCAAGAAATTTCATTTACAGCCACTCATAAATCGCCGTCGACTAGCAGATTGCACTTTCCTCTTAAAATTTATATCCAACGAGATTGACTGTCCTGATCTCCTTCATAAGCTACGTTTCAATGTTCCTCAGAGATCAGTTAGATTCAATCCACCTATATCCATTCCTTTTTCCTCTTCTAACTACAGGAAAAACTCATACATGGTGCGAGCGAGTAAAGACTTTAAAAAGTCTTTTCTTCTTTCTTTGTAAAGAGTTCTCATTTGACCCATTTACCACCAAAACCTATTCTGCACGCGCTCGGCTAAACGCTGACTTTTTTACAAGTGCATAGTGCATAATACTTATTGTACCTTATATATTATATAATATATATATTCTTAGCCTTTTTTATCGTGCTTGTTAGTGTTAGTGATCCTAAGATTTATATTTTTTTTTTTTTTTTACCCGTGTGAACCTGTAATTGGCTTTATTTTTCTTAGTCAACGGTTACCCATTTGTTATTGCTGTTGGTTCTCCTATAAATAAATAAATAAAATAAATAAATAACTGGATTTTAAAATGTTTACATTGATCCCGACTTACTGGAACACTTGGATAATGTAAATCCGCCGTGAGGGACAGAAAAATAATGATATTAATTTATTTTTAATTAAAACAATAGCCCATCTTGATGTCTACAATGATAAACATAATTTTAGAATTGTAACTTTGATTGGTACAAAAAACTTTCTAGATCTATTCTGTAAAAAGCACACCATGAAAACTTGGGTGAAGTGAGCGAAAATAGTGTAAATCCCTATAGTAAGGATCCGACCTAGGAACGACCTTCACCCATCTGTTTAATGGATGAAAATTATTTTATATCAAATTTAGTATGTTAAAAAATATATCGCGAGTAGTTTGGCAATAAAAATCCTGGCCGGACTACACCAATTTGAACCGATTACAAGATATACTCAGCAATTGTATCCAGTTCATATTCAACCTCAGAAAATATGATCATGTGTCGAGCTATAGGTCTGAGCTCAAATGGATGTCCATTCGCCAAAGAAGGAGTTTGCGTGCTTTGACCACGCTTTTTTCCCTTCTTAACTCTGCCACTCCTCCTTCTTATCTCATGTCTCACTTCCAATATCTATGTTCGTCACACACTAAGAATTTGCGTTCTTCTAATAATCTTCTCCTACTTTGTCCTTCTCATACTTCTGACTTTGTTCATTCTTCCTTTCATATTCAGTCCATTCTTCTATGGAATGCGCTTCCTCTTGAAATCAGGACGGCGACCAGTCGGTATGCATTTAAGCGGAAACTGCAGAGTTTTTTTATCAAAATAAATAGAGTAGAGTCATCTCAACACCTCTCCCTTGAATTTGTATATATTATGTATATATATAATACAGGTATATATTTTATTAAATATGTATGTATGTGTGTGTAATATAATTATTTATAATGATATATTATTTTAATAAAAAAATGATTTTCCTTTGTTCCTCTCAAATAGAGCACCTGCCATCTAATCTCTTCACTACCTTTGGTTGACTGGTAGAGAATGCCTAAGGCATTAAGTCCGCCTTTGTACTTTTTTAAGTGTGAAAAGTTTAAATAAATAAATAAATATACCCCAATTGAAAGAGCTTTTCAAGGAGAACCTTTGCGTTAATGACCTAACTAACTACTTGGCCACCTAAGCTTAGGAAGGTTTTTGGCACCCAGTAGCCATAAGTGATTATATCAATGGATAGTGCTTTTTAAGAGAAACATTTAATAGTAAACGAAATAATTTTTAAACTAATGAGTGCGTGCAATTTTAGAAAAAAGAAAATTGACTTTTTTAATAATCATAGTCTGGTCTGGCCAGGAATTTTTTTAGCCAATGCACTCGCAATATATTTTTTAACATACTAAAATTGATATAAAATACTTTTCATGTACTAAAAAGATGGTTGAAGGTCGTCTCTAGGTCGGATCTTAGACCACTAGCATCAAATGGAATGACAGGTCTAAGTTTACACGGTAAGTTTTTTTACAGACTTGACCGGCAAATACCTGAACAATTCGACATCAAGACAATGGCGCAAGAATCTTGTACATTTTCAATAGCTACATAGAATTTCTCGCATTGCTTGCAGAATATTGTTTGCCACATCAAATCCTTCAATATCCAAAAGTATACGGCGAGCGATAAGATAGATGCTTCCTTCTATAAAAAATAGTAATTCAGTACCTACTGACCTGTCAAAAGTAGAGAGCCATGCAAAACAAAACAGTATTTAAAAACTAAAAGGTGATCATTTCTCAAAAAAAAAAAATTAAATTTATACAAACTCATGCCCGTTTTTACGAACGTCAAGTAAAGCAACGCCTAGTTAAGAAATATCAAACGTAAGCAGATACTTAAGCAACTACTCCAGTTTCACCATTCGTTTCTCACTGAGTGACTCGTGAGCCAAATGGATGATATTTTTATTAACCTACTTCTATCTTCTTCAATTTTTTATTAAACCTGCTTCACACGGATGCAATAACGACATGACAAAATATCGAGATATCTGAGTCTTAAAATACATATATTATACATAAACCTTCCAGAATAAATGCTCTAAATTATGGTAAAAACTGTATCAAAACCCATTTAGCAGTTTGGAAGATCCAAGCGATTACACAAACAGACAAGAAAAGTGTTTTGTTTTATATTTTGTATAGATAATAAATAAAAAATTGCCATAATACTTACAATATCGTTTTTAAATAAGTCAGGTGTTACGTTATAGTAAGCGAAACCATGAGAAGACATTTCTATTATATAATATAGTACCTAAAAAAAATGTTATGAGGTATGTTGAATTTGAGTTGCTCATAATGCCATCCACCACCATAATGGCATAGAGTCTGTTCCATAGACCATAATAGTTACCACAATCACCGAAAACTGGACCTGGCAACAAACAACATGCGTACACTCCGGCGAGAGATCGACGACGAGACGATCATCGAACTCGAAGAAGAATTGAGCAGATCAATACGAAGGGTATAGGGGATTAGTAGGATTATCTGAAGTCCGAGGAAAGGGGAAAGACGCGATAATCCATAAATCCGGGAATTTGCTCTATTTCCGGGAGGGCGTCCAGCAGTCCCAAGGTAGTGTCTGGTTTATCGTCCATAAATCCCTTGTGAATAGCGTGGTGAAGAACGAGAGTGTTTCGAACAGGGTCATGGCGACATGGTTGGCGCAGTGGTTAAGCGATTGACTGCTGCGCTGTGTATTGCGGATTCGATTCCGGCACGGAACAAATACTTGTATGATCTACAATTAGTTGTTCCGGGTCTGGCCGTTTGTGTATGTGAGTTATAATGTTTGTAAACGCACCCACGATACAGGAGAAATTCCTAGATAGGGGCAACGTTTTTTTTACAAAAAGGTAAAAAAAAAATCCGTAAGATATTCGCTGAAGGTCGTACAGGTTTACACCCTGACCTCGTCACGCCCCGACGACGAGGTGGGGCCATGTATGAGGATATTTTCAAAACCATAGCTCTAAAACTCACTTTACCGTTGTCATGAGAAATAATGAAAATGAAAAATAATCGATAAGCTGCGAGTGGGGCAATTTGGAGTTGAACGTCGGAACCACCTGGGTCACCTACTGGCCAGTTTTATGGAGAAGGAAGGCCTATTTATGATGAACTCCTTCTTCAGAAAACGTGGGCTAGAAAGTGGAACTGGCAGAACTGCCTAGCCCTTTCCCGACTATGTATATTGGAGTCGGCTGGCAGAGCCCGGATAGTACAAAATAAAGAGTTTTTTTTTTTTGCATCAGTTTGATTTCGTCACACTCGAGGCATGGAACAGAGTATGGTGATACTCTTTTTTCAGAAGGGCGATAACTTCATACTCCAGCAGTGCTATTCTGTAACCATCTCACCGTGAAAACTTAGGTGAAGTGAGTTGTCATTCCAACAGGGTGAGATGACACTGACAGCTCACTCCACGCTCACTTCACATGTTTTCACGGTGAAGTGGTTACGGGAATCGACATGCTGCAGTGCTATTCTGTAACCATCTCACCGTGAAAACTTAGGTGAAGTGAGTTGTCATTCCAATAGGGTGAGATGACACTGACAGCTCACTCCACGCTCACTTCACGTGTTTTCACGGTGAAGTGGTGACGGGAATCGACATACTGTTATCAGTATCATCTCCCGCTCAATCGAGTTCACTATGATATGTGTCGACAAGATGTTTTCAAGAGTCATCGCGAACCGTCTCGCCCGCAGTTTTAACGACTTCCAGCCTCCCGAACAAACCAGATTCCGTAAAGGCTTTAGCACCGTAGACCACATACATACGCTGCGGCAGATTATATAGAAGACCGAAGAGTATACCCTGCCTCCCTGCTTAGCGTTTGTGGATAGCGAAAAAGCTATAGATTCGATCGAGACATGGGCTGTACTGCAGTCTCTTCAAAGGTGCCAGATCGACTATCAGTACATCGGCGTGCTGAAGTGTCTGTACAAAAACGTCACCTTCTGAAAGAGCTTTTGAAAGAGTGGGTCTTGAAATGAACATAGACAAGACAAAGGTCATCTAAAATGCCTATCTTACACCCACTCTCATAGAGATCGGAGACGCTATACTCGAAGTTGTGAATGAGTACGTTTACTTAGGACAAACTGTCCATGTCCAACTTTAAGAAAGAGTTCAGATAATAAACATTTGTTTTGATCTTTATAAGCCACGAATCATGAATTGTTCGAAAACTCTAGAATTGTTGTTTGTGAAACAGCCTTTTAAGTCACATTAAGAACCAATTAAATTATAATACATCTGTTTATGAAATATCATTCAAAGAAATCCAAATACCAAATAGATACAACATTTCTATTAATACTAAACATTTTTACGTTTAATAAAATATTGTTGAAATGGAACGTAAGAACGTTTCTATAAGTAAATGTCATCTATCATTCTGACAGCTGACGTTCATACTGTGATAGATTGTTGTAAACAATCAATAATTATGTGATCAATACAATTAGATATTCTCCTATAAATATGAATAATCTTTTAGGAGCATGAGGAACAGGGTGTTAAGTTCACTCATCTACCATAGAAAAGGGAGGATCCTCCAACCAGATGGGTGTTGTGTCTGGCGGGCCGACTGCCCGACTGTTGATGTCGGATAGTCTTATCTATGTCGTTCGCGCGGTAAACTCTAATTACGCGATGCAGGATTTGTGTGACGTCATGTCTTTGATGCGTAGTTCGTATGTGGCGGTGTAATCGCTACATCACTCCCCTGCGGAGACTGGAGGTCGATAGTGGGCTGAGTCTTGTATCATGCGATGCTTCACAGTGCCAGCTAAGGTTCCAGTGAGTCGGAACCGGGTGCCGCACAGTTCGCGGTGAGTCGGAACTGTCTGCGGTGATTGCGGCGGTTGTGGTGATTGAGGTGATTGCGGTGATTGAGGTGATTGCGGTGATTGAGATGATAGCGGTGATTGCGCTGATTGAGATGATTGCGGTGATTCCCCAGTGAGTCGGGGTGATGAGGCTGAGGGTGATGACCGGGAATGCGCGTTCGCTGCATGCTGGTGGTCTGGATACCCGTTGAAGCCGAGGGTACTGGCTGTCTGCGTGACTCGTCTCACGAAAGCTTGCGGGAGTGACGATGATGACGTCACGCTGAAGTAGTTGCACGAAGGCTGCGTTGACGTTCATCACGTCGGGGTCACCAATTTAGGAGCATGAGGAACAGGGTGTAAAGTTCACTCATCCACCATAGAAAAGGGAGGATCCTCCAACCAGACGGGTGTTGTGTCTGGAGGGCCGACTGCCCGACTGTTGATGTCGGATAGTCTTATCTATGTCGTTCGCGCGGTAAACTCTAATTGCGCGATGCACGATTTGTGTGACGTCATGTCTTTGATGCGTAGTTCGTATGTGGCGGTGTAACCGCTACAATTTCACACGCGCGATTCTCGCACTTCCCGGTCGCGTCGCTTGTTTATCGCCATTACTTCTGTAAGCTGACAACTAACCATTGGCGCATGGATGGTGAGTTACCAACTAGTAAGCGGCGCATGAACAACAAGCTGTCACCTCATCGTTGCGCGGTGGCGTGCCAGCAGCGAGCGGTCGTCTTGCTGACCGTGGTTCCGGGCCGTTACAACGCTGGAACGATACTGTTATAATCTTAAGCATAGATTTTTGAGTAGTAAAAAGTAAATATATTGAAAAACCGGCCAAGTGCAAGTGGGACTCGCGCACGAAGGGTTCCGTACCATTATCTATAAAAACGGCAAAAAAATCATGTCTGTTGTATGGGAGCCCTTAAATATTTATTTTATTCTTTTTTTAGTATGTGTTATTATAGCGGCAACAGAAATACATCATCTCTGAAAATTTAAATTGTCTAATCATCACGCTTCATGAGATACAGCCTGGTGACAGACGGACAGATAGACAGACAGACAGACGGACAGCGGAGTTTTAGTAATAGGGTACCGTTTCACCCATTGGGTACGGAACCTTACAAACAAGATGGCGGCATTCGTTCCGATTTTGGCCACGCATCAAAAGATCCTTTTGCATTGTATATTTTATAAGTTATATAGTGCATTGTATACGTATATTGTATTGTATAAGTATATATCGAGGGTATAGTGTTAAAAGTTTAAAACCCAATAAGTGCCAAAAAATCGAAATTTGTTTTATTACTCCATCTTAATGCATTTTTGATTCGCTTTCCAGTGGTCTAACCCAATAAGTGAAATTCTCAGTAGAAAGAAAATTACTTGAGGTAATAACCCAATAAAGTGACCAGGTTTAGCCAAAACTTAAAAACTAAAACACTAGTGATGTTATCTTGATAAATAATATTTTTATTTCACGGTTAAACCAGTTATAGATATTTATTTGTTTTGAGTGTTCAATAATTTGAACTAAAATTACCGAACGGTATAAAGGCAACCACTATTTGTATTTATCGGGTTTTAGCTTTACATACATAGATAAGAAGACAAACAAAACCAAGAGCTAAAACAAACCAAATGTGTTTGTGGGGTTTTATTGTTCGATTATATTTCAAAAGTATCAAGTTATGTTTAGTTATATGGTATTTGCTCGCTTCGTCAACTAACTTTCTTCAAACGTTGTTCGAAGAATAAATAAAATTTCACCTATCAACTTCTAGCGCTGTTGTTGTCAATTTGCGACTATTCGCACATCGTCGTCCGCGAGTATTGTTTTCAAAATTATTCTTCTGTTTAGCGCTAATAAATTGTTTTTGTTTGTTACGATGAGTGATCAAGGAAGAAAATTTGTGCAACTAGCTTGCATTATGGTTGACAACTAGGTAAATGTTGGTTTAAGATATTTGCTATGATGGTATCATGGAAGTGGAACTGCCTTTGGAGAATCGAAAATCCTACAAGAAACAATCCGACTTCCAAAAAAACACTGGTTTTATTTATTTTCGTTTCGACTTCCGGCTTTTTGTTTAAAATTTAATTTTGCACTTTTTAGTTTTGGTACCTACCCCACACAAATTCGAATACCATCTGCTATGTAAATAATAGTGACAGGATGTTATTATAACATGATCCACATAGACTAAGTGGAAAAAATACGTATTATTGAAGCTACTATCTCAAAAACTACCCAAGCAAAGTTAATAAAAAAAATATGGGACCATAGTGATTTTTTTTTTTTAAATCGGTCCACATTTGGCGAAAATATCGAAAAACGTTAAAAAAACAAAAATACATACATACGAACATAGAACCGCCTCCTTTTTTTTGAAGTCGGTTAAAAAGATTTCATGAAAATGTGCGAAAATCTCATCATTCCCGAGGAACTCCATGTGTGGATACGTGGTATGAAGACGTACACCAAATTCCAACCAACGCCTTCGAAAGGGATGAGTGATTTATTCTGTTTTTTTGTTATTCTTTATTCATTACCATCATTTCAGCCGAAAGACGTCCACTGCTGGACATAGGCCTTCCCCAAGCACCGCCACTTCGACTGGTTCTGTGCTTTTCGCATCCAGCGGATTCCTGCGGCCTTCACCAGGTTATCGGTCCACCTTGTGGAGAGTCTTCCAACGCAACGTCTTCCGGTATGCGGTTGCCACTCCAGAAACTTCCGGCACCATCGGCCATCTGTTCTGCGAGCAATGTGACACTTAAGATTGGCAATTCTTCGGGCTATGACAGTTAGCTTGGTTCTCCTACGAATCTCTTCATTTCTGATTCAATCACGTAGGGAAACTCCAAGCATTCATTGCCCTTAGGGTGACTTTCAGCCTTCTCATGAAGCCCACTGTGAGCGACCACATTTCAGTGCCATAGGATCACTGCCAACATGCACTGGTCAAAAAGGTTCATTTTGAGACACTGGTATATGAGACGAGAAGATAGTACGCAGCTTCCCGAACGCCGCCCAGCCGAGTCGGATTCCACGATTGACCTCTTTCTCGAAGTTGGACCTATGTCCAACATGTGTATGTTGACAGTATGTCCTATCTAGGTAAACACAATCGTCCACAACTTCGAGTGTAGTCTCCGATCTTCATGAGGGTGGATGTTAAATGGGCATTCGAGTTTCCCTTCGTTTGGTCCATGTTCATTTTAAGACCCACGCTTTTGGAAACTCTTTTTAGTCAAGCATTATACTAAAGTCCTCCATGGTCTGAGCCATGACTACTATATTGTCGGCAAACCGAAGGTGAGTGATGTACTCGCCATTGATGTTGATGCCAACAGTTTCGGAGAGATAACGTCTCCCCTCTCTCACTCCTCGCTGCAGAAGTAAAGGTTTTGAGGTCTGGTGGACTGACATAGTGGCATTTTCATATAAACACTTCAGCACCTCGATGTACCAATAATCAATCTGGCACCGTTTGAGAGACTGCAGTACAGCCCTGGTCTCGATCGAATTGAAGGCTTTCACGTAGTCCACAAACGCTAAACAGAGAGGCAGGTTATACTCTTCGGTCTTCTATATAACCTACCGCAACGTACGAATGTGGTCTTTAGGTTTACGGAATCCGAGTTGTTTTGGAGAAGCTGAAAGTCGTCAAACCTGCGCGCAAGACGGTTCGTGATGAGTCTTGAAAACAACTTGTAGACATGGCTCAGAATAGAGATGGGCCTATAATTCTTAAGCAGTGCATTTTCGCCCTTTTTAAAGAAGAGTATCACCACACCTCTGTTTTATCCTCGAGTAAGAAAGAATCGAACTGCTTCTGGAAGGCCTTAAGACCGTTTTTCACTGGCCTTCAGGAGTTCAGCCGTAATTCCGTCATCACCCGGCTACTGGTTATTTTTAAGCTGCTTCAGAGCCATCCTTATCTCGTAAAAGCTGACGTCCGGGATGTTTTAGATATAATGTTGGGTCAACCTAGCTCTTGGCTCGTTTGCAGGTTCGTAACGGGCTGGGGTTACTGGTTGACGTGTGTCCATAGAACCCCTCGATATCACTCAATAGTTCAGGTTTGACGGATACGATCCTGCCATCATCGGTCTTCAGTTTTGCAAGCTGGCTCTGTCCAATAGACAGCTCTCTTGCAAAGACCTTGGAGCCCTTGTTGCACTCTGTCGCGGGCTTAGCACGGTCCGTATTACAGTAGCGTAGATCGCTATTTAAGGTCTAAGAGATCTGTCTATTGAGCAGCCGGTATTTGAGCGCATTTTTCGTGATAACTGCAGGATCACCTTACGCCCCTCCTCCATGAGCTGTGAAGTAGCATCAGAGAGCTTCTTGTTTCGACTGGTACGACGGTTCTTGAAGATCTTAGATCCGACCGTATGAATAGTTTTCCTTGTGATTCATAGAATAAACAAATTAGTAAAGTACATTAAATGTTTAATTACTCTTGAGTTAAAACCCAATAAGTCGGTGCCCTTTGTAAATTATATATTTATTATAATAAAATGGACCACTCCAGAAACTTAAAAAATACTTTTAACACTAATTGAATGTATACACTTTTACCACAAATACTTATTTTAACGATATTATTAGAATAACATAGGTATTTTTGTCCTTAAAACTTAAATGTTGAATATCTCGAAACATACAATTTCGTAGTTATTGGGATGATATGTGATATTTTTACAATTATGTGACAGTGTTAAGCGTGAGTTTTTTGGGCAATAATTACCAAAAAAGTTTGTTTTTGAGCCAAATATTAATACGAGTTCAAAGGTTCAGCTGCATCCGGTTAGACTGGAAGCAGACCCCAACATAGTTGGGAAAAGGCTAGGCAGATAATGAATTCAAGGTGAACGAGTTCAAGGTCCAAAGTTGATATTGTGGTTTGGTGATTAGGTGAGTGAAACTTTGTCATTTTACAATCGTGTTATGATAGTTCTAAGAAAGAATAAATAAATAAATGTTCCAGAAATAAGAAACCATCCACAAAATACATTGATTTAATTACAAAAATGCAAATTGTAACAATACAATAGTGTAGCTAGTGAAATTACTTAACAATTTCAATTGTAACTCAGCATCTACGTAGAACAGGCCACATACACGTATCTTTCTGAATGTTTGATGCATGCGGAGTATGTTCTTGCAGAGTTTTTTCTCTTCGTCTGTCAAGAGATGAAAGGACATTTGGCAGAAATGTATGTGGCTTGGTCCAAATGCCTACAACTAATGAAACCTATGTTACTGAATAGAATATTAAATTTCCTGATTTTTAAAAATCAGTAGGGTTTTTTATGCTAAAACGTAGAAAATAAACGTAAATAATAATTTTCATTTATATATAGATAACAATATAACTTTAACTTTTAACGGATAAATTAATTTAAAATGTTTCATGGCTTAATAAAAGTTACTCCTTAGTTAATAGACAATTCACTTACATAGGTCTCATTAGCGGTGAACATTATGGGAACATTATCGTCAATTTTATTTTAAAATAAATTAGTTAGGTAGGGGTGACCGGGTATGGCTGTCTCACGGGTTGGTTGTCACAGCGCTTATAACAGGAAACTTAACGAACGACTACGAACATTGTTCGGCGTCAAAGAATCGCGAAGGCAACACTTCCCTTCCCACTTTATTTCAGTCCGCTCAGAAACGCCGTAATGGAGAGAGGTGCGATCATTTTTCTCGGACAGTGAAAGTATTTTTTTGTGCATCTGTGTCGATTTTTCTAAGTATGCTTAAGTTTTGAATTATATATAATATACCTTTTCATGTATTTATTATGTATTTATATCGATAGTTTTATAAATATACAAAGATTTGAATTTTAGTTTTGAAAGTTATTTTCTAAAACATGTTTTGGGGTACGCTGTCTCAGATTAAATTTGATTTGATTTTACAAGTCTTTATTGTTAACATAATAATATAATGTGCACACAATAAGATCCACACACATCACAAGAGAGAAAGTACAATCTTTAAAAAAATAACAAGTTTTTAGACTAACTTACCTTTACAAACATTTTACACTGAGTTTACTATTCATATTATTTACATTCTATAATAAGTCCATAAGAACAAGGTAATATTCAAATGCACAAAGGTCTTAGTAGCACTGACTCTAAACGCATACCACTACTGTTTACCTACTAAAGGTAATGCACTCAACTAATACAAAAACTAATTGAAGCGCAGTATAAAACATTACAACAATATAATTTAAGTTACTTAGATTTAAACATAAATATCATGGATGAGTTAAAACAAAGAAATAATAATTCTAAACTGTGGGTGTAAACGATATCGATTAATATGGTGTTGAATACGATAAGTTATTAAATCTACTTTTACCTTTGGATGAAATTAATGGGTTATAATGTTTGGGATTCTTAATTAAATAGAATTTTCACGCTGATTTTATGATACAATTTTTGATCGTTGGAAATTTAATTTGATCGTGAACACGTTTTAAAACAACTTGCAACTTATTGTAGTTTTTATCAGTCAGGCTACTCCAGGCTGGCGCAGCGTATGTCAAACATGGTCGGACGAGGGTGGTATAAATGCGTAACTTAGTGGCAGCGCTTAACTTAGACTTTCTGTTAAAAATAGATCCGCATTAATAACCTTCAGACCATTTTTGCGAAGTGCATCAGTGTTTTCATTCCAGTTAATTTTGCTATCTAGAACTAGACTGAGATATTTGACCGAACGGCTCCAGGGTATGGAATGGTTTTTAAAGTTAATGCGCCTAGAAGGTAATGATCTTTTACGCGTAAAAAGAATAACTTCCGTTTTACTAGAGTTTAATTTTAGTTTCCATCTGGTAAAATACGTACGAGTATCAAGTAGGTTTAGTGCAAGTTGAAGCCACCCAATTATTAAGTCTACATCCTCTGAAGAAGTATATGAGGCAGGGTCATCAGCATATATAGCGAGATGAATTCTAGGTTGCTTAGGTATGTCATTAAGATACAGGATGAAGAGAAATGGTCCTAAATTTGAACCTTGTGGTACACCAGATACAATAAATTTCGCCTTAGAACAGTGTTCATCTTTGAACACTGAAATGGCGGTTGAATAGATAATTTTGGACTATGTTGACAAGTGAGAGAGGAACGTCGTTAAAAAGAAGCTTGTGAAGTAGTCCCTCGTGCCAGACAGTGTCAAAGGCTTTTTCTATATCTAGCATCACCTTCCCGTCGATTTGCCTTCATTTAGGTTATGTGCGATATGCTCCGATACCCTGGCCAACTGCTGAGTGGTGGAATGTGCCTTACGAAATTCAAATAGCTCTGGTTTAAACAGACGTTTAAGAATGAGTGACTCTAATAACTTGCCCAGGCTTGGGAGTAGGCTTATGGGACGATAATTTGCAGGGATGCTGCCATATATTTGCCAGGTTTTTTGAGAGCAATTATTTTTGTCATTTTCTAGGACGCAGGGAAGTAGCCTATTCTCAGAAAACCATTAAATATTTTTGTGAGGTAGACCAGGGCCTTTTGAGACAGGTTTTTAAGTAGCCAATTGCTAAGACCGTCTAAACCAAGAGCTTTGCGAGGTTTTAATTTAAGGATGATTTTCAGAACTTCCGTAGGTCTAACGAGAGGGGAGTGACTATTTATGTCTTTGGAATTGAATGTCGCCATGGATTCCCTGACAGCAACCTCAGTTTTAAGATCACTGGTCCATTTTTGAGTGAGACTCATATTACCAGTAAATGCATCGGCAAGAGCTTCACACTGCTCCGATACTGGGAACGTCATTAGATCGCCTCTGATTTTTAGGGGGGGAATATTACTGGGGTTATGGTTGATTGAACGAACCAGACGCCATACAGCATTACTTGGGTTATCCACTTTTGAAATCTTATCATTCCAAATACTGTCACTTAAGGTCTGGATAGTGACTTTAATGAAGTGTTGTAGCTGGTTTACTTTAAAGAACAGTTGACGTCTGAGGCAAGGATTGTACTCATTCCATGCCTTTCTGCGAGTGTAATTTTTGAGTTTAATTTGACACTTAATGCGCCTTGGTAATTTTAAACGACCCTTGGTAATTGCAATAGTAGGAACACTCGCCTTCCGTGCATTTAACACACTGTTAGTAAAGTGATTTATAACAGCGTCAATACAGGTTATAGGGCCCAATATTGCACTAGTTAGTGTGATATTGTTGTCCAAGTGAGATCTGAAGTATTTCCAGTCAGCTTAGGCAAACTTAAATGCTATTTGGGATTTGGTGCAATATGTTCCACCTACAGTGAAGTGTACTGGCAGGTGATTTGACGAAAGACTTGTAAGAACTTGAGGCTCACTTACATCGTGAGTATTGTTGACTAATATGACGTCTGAAGTCGAAGGTTCGTGAGAGCTTTGATAGTGCACTAGGGTAGGTGAAGAAGGTACTAGTATCTCAAAATCGTCATGTGGATTAGAGATAGTGCAATTCCAGTAATGATTTTAAGCATTTAGGTCACCCATAATCAAGGAATTGTGATTAGCACCTAGCAATAAGTCTAGATCACTATCTAGCAGTGGGAGATTAGGCGACTGGTAAGTAGAGTAGATAGCAAAATTTTTCTCTGGAGTTGCTACCTGAACACCTATACACTCTATATTATACGTGTTTAGAATGGGAAGAAGGGAGTGCATTATATTACTCCGGACCAACAGTGCCACTCCCTGCCCGCGGCCATCAGCCTTTTTGTTGTGCCTATAACAATTGTAGCCAGGAGTTTCGAGTTTGAGACAAGAAGAAACTCTGGTTTCGCACAAAGCTACAATATCTATGGATAAATTACTTAACAGATCAAACAATTCCATAAGTTTAGTGCGAATACCATCGGAATTCCAATATAATAGGTCAGGATTAAAATTACCTTATCCATCATACTGTTGCAAGTTACAAATTGGGTTTTATGGATTTAATTGTCATGAGTATTGCTAACATGTTAGCAGTGGCCTGATCTTGCGTTCAAAATTTGAGGTTGAGCTCCAGTGGTGCTTGATCCCATTGTATTTGCAGCAACCAGTGTTTCAGTTTTGCCCGTCAACCTGACTGCTTTTCGCGTTGATTTTAGCCTCTTGAGTCGCTTTTGTGCTCGATGGTTTTGAACAAATTTTAGGTATGTTTGTCTCTCAATACATTGTCGAAAATTTGCTGGACTTTGATTATATTTTTGTTGTTATCGTTACCAGAATTCTAATTTTGTTTCATGAAATTTATTCGCATAAAGAGAATTTTGATGAGTTCATTTTCATAATGAATAAGATATTTTACGTTCTTTTTTTGGGTACCAGTTCAAAATTCTATTTTTAATAAAAACATACTCATTTGATATAAGTGTTTTTATTTTTTTCCCTCCACGATTTACTATGTGACTTCATTACCCAGACACTGCAGACACTGTGACAACGATCTCAAACATGGGGTTAAAAGTCATACATTTCTTTTTTCTCAAAAATGTAATATTTCCTCAATGGATGTTAAAGTCAAATATTATAAATTTATTTGTAAATAAACTAGATTAGATACAGTGTCCATTGATATATAAATGTCATTGCTATACCAAGAATATAGGCAGTAAAAAATCAAAACAACGTAAATGTAACTTCCGACCCCGGTGTCCCCTACCACAAAATAGAAAATTATACAGTTTCTTCTGATAATCAAAGTTTTTCAGTTTGACTGGTTCCATCACAACTACATACTAGTTACAAAGACATAGCTTAGAGCTCGAAAACAACTTGGTGTAATACTGTATCTACCGATCTATTCTTAATAAATCTCACCGTACAAAATAGTTAATAAATTCAGGCATGACCTTGTGGAAATCCGTTATAAAATACAATAGAAGTAACCTATTGTATTGGAATATTTAGTAACCTATTCCGCTAAACTTAGCAGTACTGGGCAAAACAATGGATTACAGAATGTCTTTTCATATATAAATTACCTGAACGATTCGACTTCAAAATGAGTGCGCAAGTGTCTTGATTATTTTGAATAGCTAAGTAGAATCTCTCGCATTGCAGGCTGAACATTGCTTGCCACAATAAATTTTTTACCATCCAAAAGTATATGGAAAGTGACGCCATCGATGCTGCGTTCTGTAACAAAGAATTGATGCTGCGCAATAATAATAAAAGTGAAAATAGGTTTATGAGATTTGTGTGTGTCTGGGCTGAGCCAATCACGGCGTGGTAGTTATGTCACTGCTGCGTTCCGGGAATATTAAATTGGCGCGGACGAGTGATTGTTGCTTCGTGAAGTAGCAACGTAACGTTACGAAGCGATAATCACTCCTCCGTGGTACACATTCTTTGGTAGTAGTAGATAAACATAAAATTAAAGAAACTTACTAAGTCATCAATCAAGGAGCCTCTTTTTAATATTTCAATCGTCAGTTGGATGTAAATCAGATTGTGAACGAAAGCTTCTACGATGTAATAAAGTATCTGAAAATTAAAAATATTTTAAGAGTTTCATAGGGTTCGTCGTTTTAGGTTTTGTCTTGAAAAGCTCTTGGAATTTGACAATTTCTTATCATGTAAAGGAATTTATTTTATTACTTTCACATGAATTTTAATACTGGCGAGATACTTACGAATTGCTGAGAACAAACTTGCTGGATGTCATAACACTCTAATATATCAATATAGGACTGAAACATTTTTTTTACATGATTTTCTCTGTGCATGTGTTCAGTTTGATTATTTAAAGCTTGATTCCACAGAACAACTTTATGTTCCAACAATTTCAAAAGTCGAATGGCATAAATTATATTATAATCGAAAGAAATAAAAAAGTATATATATATAACATCATACAAAGGTGTCCTTAACAGTGCGCAAAAAAAAGTAAAAATAGCTATATAACCACACATTAACGCGACAAAAATGCTCCAATTCCAATTGATGAAACTCTTATTAATGGTTTCATTATTTAAAAATCTGTGCACTTTTTGAAAAGTTAAAACAAACTGAATACATTCTGTGGCTCGAATAATCCCGACCACGAAATTCATAATGTATCCAAAACTGTAGAAAACGCAGTCAAAATAAGAGATGAAATATGTAAAAGTAGTCAATTCCATATAATCATTAAAAAAGAAGAACATATAGTTACGATACAAGAATAAAAATGTAAATAATAGTGTGACAAGCAATGATACAAAAGAGGAGATGAAACTATTTGGACTTATACAATCGTTTTTGATCCGATATTTAGGACAAAAAATCATGTATTGCATCAGGTTTAACGGCAATAGCAGTGATTGCACGTCTTTGTCCACCATAGTGTCTAAAACAAAATTCACAAGACAGTTCATTTCGATATTTAGTAATTTCTTCAATTTAAACAGATAATTTACAATAGCTCCCTTACCAACATGTGACACAGTTATATTTGATAAAAGTATTATCTACACATCAAACTTACTAATACGATATGGAGAGAATCAATAGTGAATTACTTTAATGAAAGTTAGTTATAACAAGCTATATGCATAAGTCGAATCCTTATTTCTTAATGATATTATTTCCACTTAAACAAAATTTCAACTTTATTCTAGTGTAAATTAAGAAGATTTTAGAATGAGTAGTACTATCGAAAAAGTCATAAAATATTCAAGTTGTAGCGATATGATCAGCTAATATCGCTCACTTAGCATAAGTGTTCTAAAGTGAAACTATGCACTTTGGAACACTTATGCCGTATAAACTCAATTTACCATTACTAGGTGAGCAATATGCGGAAAGAGAACGACACCGTACCACCGGCTCCGTACCGTGCAGCCTTTTTTTTTTTTTTTTGGGTGGGAAATCATCAAAAGCATATGACTCCCGCTCTGGGTGGAGCGGTAGGGCGTGTCAGACTCTTACTGACTAAAACCCACCCGTGTTCCTTCTGTTGCCTGTGCAATGCCAGGGGGCCACGGTATCACTTTCGGAATTTCCCGCGACCCCGGCAGGCAATGGTCTCATCGGACCCCCTCACTTGCTGACATCTCTTTGAGGCGCGCGTGGAACACAACGCGCCGTCGACCCGGGCTTGGTCCTTACCGGACGGCGAGCTACCCATTGCTCAGCGCCCGCAAGCTCGCGCCTACGGTGGCCGGGAATCGGCTATCGATTCCCGACGTCCAGAGCGTCTCCACCTGCGGCGGCTAGGGGCGTGAGGGCGCGAAATTTGCCTCTCCCTCATGCGCTCCGCCTCCTCCTTCGCGAGCATTACTGCTTCGCAGAAGGAGGTGACGGCCTCCCATGCCCTCTCTCTCCGTACCAAGGCCTGGACCAGGGCCGGACGCGAGCGATCCCCGCCACCGATCACCTCCACAAGGACACGGCCGTGATCTGCCCAAGCCGGGCATACCTCCAGCGTATGCTCCACAGGGTCTTCCTAGCGTACCGTGTCTGGATTGGTGTCCGGTTGATGGCAATAGGCTCGCCCCCTATTACATGGGACTTAAAACGTGACTGGCGAAATGTGGGTGTACCTACTATAGGTACACCTCTGCCCAACCCATCGGGGAAATTAGGCGTTATGTTATGTTAGAACGACACCGTTTGGCGTGGCGTTGTTATCTCACAACAGTTTATAATTATGTTCATATGAAATGGCATTTATATCAGATGATACTCCATTTGTTGCAAGAATTTAATGAATTATTCGTTTCAACTACGGGTATATTATAGGAATATATTCTTTTTACACGACTGCGCTAGAAGGAGGGTAATATTTTTTTAGAGTAATGTATTGTACGTATGTAAGAGTATGAATTATATGTATGACTATTTCTTTGGCACTGTCTGTAGCCAAACGCGGCTTTTCTCTTTTCGGTTATTTGATTTGCAGTCGGGTTTTTTGTTATTTTTTATGTATGTCTTAAAATTCGCTACTTATGTATTAGAACAGTTTCGAATATTAATCGTGGTCTTGCATGTTTTAATTTTTATTTTTTTTTTATTTTTTATTTGGCTCACCAACAATTGAATACACTGATACAATGACATGATACATCATCTCATTGTATCTTCCTGGCGTACCGTGTCTAGATTGGTGCCCGGTTGATGGCAATAGGCTCGCCCCCTATTATATGGGACTTAAAACGTGACTGGCGAAATGTGGGTGTACTATTAAACAAAGATAAGCATGCTCACTTCTCAGACCAAATAAAAAAGGTAGACGGAGCGTACGCCAACAATAGCATTCAAATAAGTGAAGCGTCGTGTACAGAGTTGTGTGCGTGACCTCGTGTCGCAACACTTGCCATGCGTCTGTGTGCTAAGAAAAAAATTTTGCCACTAAAAACTTTTTATACCAATTCTGATTGAATAATTATGATTATTAATGAAAAATGAATTCTTATAAATAAAACACTTTTTTACTGTTAGGTACCTTTAATAAAAAATAAAAGAGACAAATTGCGTTGCATGCATTTTGCGTTGCGTACACCTTTGTGTTGCGTTAGTTTCCGGTAGTACTGTCTTTTTGTATCCCGCAAAACGTGTGGAACACACAACACTAAATTTGGATGGCAACCAATTTTCTTGATTTCTGCTTAACCTAATAACCTCAATCCACTTTTGTTTCCAACTAAGGTCTCTTGGGAATCTAAAATAAAAACAGTCTGTTTTCAGTCGAAGTTGAGAAATAAATGAATCCAAAAATGTCTTTTACATAAAACTGTAATGTTGTAAGTACTTGTTTATAGAAATAATAATAATAATCACGCGCTATTTAATGCTATCGTATCATATTGTATTCACGTTATAGTATAACATATTTAAACCCGAGTTATTTATTTAGGGATACCTATGTTTGATATTCAAAATAGATATATTTTCGTAATAGTTAAAAGAATTTAACCATTACGAAAAGTAATATTAAAATTAATAATCCCAAACACACCCAAACATTGCCCGCGTTTCGGGGAATTTGTATGCGGATATACTGGTCACACCGACGACACTATGCGAGGTTTTGTGTTCCAAAAACGCTTTATGAAATATTTTTGTATTTTTATATCAAATTAAATCAAATGCAACACCTACTTGTGAAATGTAATCCCAGATGGTTTTTTTATTTATTACGGAATTGTTTTACAAGCTTTTACGACACAGGAAGGCATTTTACACAATTTGCGATTTCATTGTTATGACGTCTAGTGCGTTCGGTTTCGCGCGTCGCTCTGGAACACGGTCGGCTTCCTATTTCAAATTTGGCTTCCTTTACCCTGCTTCACTCTGAGAGCGCCGCGCTCCGTCTACCTTTTTTATTTGGTCTGAGGCTCACTTAAGAAAATATTCCTGCGAGAGCGCAGCTAGTGACAAACCACACCCCTTCCTAGTTTCCCCCAATTAGAGACAATATGCATTTGTGTGAGTAATGAGCGAGTAACATAAAATTATAAGTATTAAACCAAATACAAGGAACAACTGCAAAACATTTGAGATAATCCTAAGGTAATACAAAAACGTATGGCCGTTGTATTATTTTTTTATTTTATTTATAACTTTATTTCGGGTGGCATAGACTCATAGAAACCTTAACCTAATAAATACATTTTTAATGTTCTATTTACAATGACTTGCCACACCCAAACAGGACATGACCCACTGATTTTGAAAGGGGCAGTCAAAACGTACAGCTATCGCGTTCAGAATGCTGTTGTTTGTACTCCGCAAACGGGCCAGCAGGGAAGCTGCTTTTTTGCGCATGATGGCCTGGAAATCATCAGTGCGCGCTTCAGCAAACATCCCAGACGCGCTGCACCGCCACGGCAGGCCCAACAACATCCTGAACGCATTATTGTACTGAGTGCGCAGGGCTCTGTAGGCTCGCTGCGTATATCTCACCCACAGGCCGCTTGAGTAGAAAGACTGGCAATAGGCTTTGAAAAGTGTGACTTTTACTTCGCTCGTGCAACGTGCGAACCTGCGGGCGAGCATATTAGCTCTCACCGCCAGAGCCCTGCGCTCCCGCTCAACATCCTCATCGTCCCTGAGGTCACCTGTCAGAATGTGACCCAGATATTTAAAAGTTTGAACCTGCTTTAGGGCCATTCCATTGAGAAATACAGGAGGCACATGGGTAGGCTGTTGTTTGCCCGACTTAAACACTAAAATTTCACTCTTTTTAGAGTTATATTGTAACCCATGCGCCTCCGCGTACCTCTCACAAATAGACAGCAGTCTCCTCAACCCGCTTACGGAGGGGCTCAGCAGCACCATATCGTCTGCATAGCTAATATTGTTGAAACAAATGTCATCAATGTGGCAGCCGACATGTGTGCTACTGAGCCGTTCGACAAGCTGGTTAACATAAATGTTAAACAATAGAGGTGAACTTAAACCACCTTGCCTGACGCCACATTCCAACTTGTACTCATCCGACAGCGCCCCCGCCCACCTCACATGGTTTTTCTGGTTTGCATACCAATACCTCAGGAGAGAGATACACTCCCCCGGCACACCCGCGCTGCCCAGCTTGTCCCAAAGAAGGTCGTATGTGACACGATCGAAAGCCTTTGACAAGTCTAGGAAGCACGCGTATACCGGCGTTCTCCTGTCTGTATAGTACCCGACAGCATGCTTTAGACTTAGAATGGCACTCTCAGTAGACAACCCTGCTCTGAACCCAAACTGGGCATCATGCAGGTCGACTATTTTCGTGAGGTTCGCATTAAGCATGCTGTCAAGTACCTTGGCCGCAGTGGTGGCCAGTGAAATTGAATTATGCCGTCTTCTATTGTTTAACCGAATTTCCAGACATTCCCACTAAATAACAATGGGACTTAGATAATGAAATTATTTTTATTGCAGTTGCAAGAGTTGTGCGGGTTGCGGCCTTGCGGCAGCTATAAACAAAAAGCTCTGATAGCATTGTATGAACTGCGCAGAGTATTGGTTCAAATATTACTGTAATTTCCAAGTATTCCCAAATTGCCCAAGTATAAACAAACACATAGAAATTTAGATAGTTATTTACTTTTAATAAAGTCGATTATACACAAAAATTTTCAATATAAACATTTGATACCTTCATGCAGTGCCGGTCAACGCTATACCTACCGTATTCAGGGAGCCGTGAGATAAAAGGTAAACAAACCATAAATGTCCGTTCAATCGATTTTGAATGCTATTGCGTTGGTGGCATGACAAATGGAAGCTGCAGTAAACAGTTGGTATTGTAACCACTTTTTTGCCTTTAATTCTTATCCATAAGCCTACGGAATAGAAGTCAAAATCGGTGGAACGGACTGTAGTAAAACGGTTCGTTTCAATGTCTCATCTTATTGTGAATGGAATATGGTGCGGTCGCTGCGGCATGCGGCATCACATAGGATATGGTGAAAATTGGAGAGGCAGTGAAAGTGTTCATAAATAACCTATATCTATAGACCCGATAGAGAGAGGAAAATATTAAAGTGGATTAATACATATAAATTGTAGTTTGACATATTTGTTATTAGTTATTACAAATTATTTTTGTAAATACTGCAATACCAATAATACATTTTCTAAACCAAACAAACAGAAGATATGAGTACTAAAATTAATTCTTGTCAATAATAAAATAACATTCAATTCAATAACAAAGAGCTTATTACGCCGCGCTGGCCGTGCCCATTAAAAACTCGTCTCTTATCAGAAACAAGTGAGCATAGTACGCTCCTAGTGTGAGTGTCACACATTCTATACATGATTATACTAATACGAACACCACTAAAATACGCTTTGTGCATCCTATTGGTCAAAACTCGTGCATTTTGCGATCGAGTCGTGAGTCGTGCTATGCGATTATCGCCTTTAAGGTGAGCATGCGGAAGTTAGGCCGATAGTACCTACACTCGGCGTCACAAAAATCGCACCTCTTTAAGAATTCCCTTCAAAGTCATTTTAACCCCATTAACCAATGGTACACATATGACTATAAGGTATCATTGGAAAGGCAATTTATTTAAATTTCAGAATAAATCAATAAATTTGGTTTTTTGTTTGCCAGGGAATAAAAAAAACACGCTAATGCAAATGATTAAAAACTTAAATTTTATTTTATCAGTGAAAATTTTAAAAAAGTCCAAATCAACTTAAAACCTAGTGTTACCCCCCCTAGCTCTGATGACAGCTTCCATGCGTTCTCTCATGGACCTAATTAATGTGACAACAGTCTCTTGAGGAATGTTGTCCCATTCTGCAATGACGGCATCTTGGAGGTCTTGGAGAGTGGTAGGGGTAGGATCACGTGCCCGTACTCGCCGTTTCAGTTCATCCCAAAGGTGCTCGATAGGATTCAGGTCTGGACTTCGCGCTGGCCAGCGCATAACAGGGATCCCAACTTCTTGCAGGTAGTCTCTTACAATTAATGCGGTGTGACAGCGGGCGTTATCGTGCATTAACGTGAACCCACTGCCAACAAAACCCGCATAAGGGACAACCTGCTCCTCTAAGATCTCTGTTATGTACCGAGGAGCAGTCAGCGACCCTTGCCCGCGAGCACTTCCAGTCCGAGAAACACACACAAGGTTCGTTTTGCCTTCGATTGACATGCCGCCCCAGAACATGCACGAGCCACCCCCGTATTCTACTGTCTCTTGAATACAGGCTTGTGCGAATCGTTCCCCTTGCCTCCTGTACACTCTTCTACGCCTGTCGTTGCAGAAAAGACACACCCTCGTCTCATCCGAGAAGAGTACAGCCCTCCATTGGTCTATTGTCCAATCCACATGGTCACGGGCAAATTGCAACCGGTCTCTCCTATGCTGTGCAGTCAATTTTGGCCCTGTAGCAGCCCTGTGAGCTGCAATTTTCTTCTCCTTCATTCTTCTTCTAATCGTGGAGACGCTGACAGAAGTTCTGCGAGCTGATCGCAGTTGTTGTTGCAGCTCAACAGCATTGGAGAACCGATTACGTAAAGACGTTGAAACAATGAAGCGATCGTCTCTTTCGGATGTGCACCGTTGTCTTCCAGATCCACGTCTTCGGATATAGCCACCAGTCTCTTGGAAGCGTTGGAACACTCGTCGAACGGAAAAACGACTCAAGTTCAGTTGCCGAGCAACATCACATTGCCGCATACCTGATTGCAGTAGTGCAATGACTTGAGCGGCTTCATCTGCAGTGGTATCCATCTTCTGGGGTATTTTTCTTGCTGCAGCTGTTCACGTGTGTTCACTTCAAAGGTTGGATAGCGAATGACTCACATTGAATCGTGTGATGTCGCGACGCCCCCGCCAGGGGGCGTGGCGAGCGAGGTCAGGGCTTCGCCCCTCGCCCGCGGAGGCATACAGTGGCCCGCTGCTACGGGCCCTCTCAGTCTGTTCGGCCTACGTACGGCCTGTAGCATTTGGCGTAGCTAGCTACGCCTGTGTGAATGGTTGCTATGAATATTTCTGTAGGCGCGTCGCGACGCTATTTCACATAGCGTCGCTTTCTTCACGACATCCCGGCGTTCTGTTCCCATCGAGTGAGACCTCCAGTTACCTGGAGGAGGCTCAACGAGAACGACCAGCGACAAGGATGCCGACTCGACGCACCTACAGGTAGATATGTAGTTTACCCTCGCCCCGCTTACAGATCTAGCCGTTTACGGATTGAGGGATAAACAGTCGTGTTTGTGTGAGCGGCTTGTGTTGTTGTGTAACACCGCTCAGTGTCAACGTGCGTCGCGGCCCGCGTCGCGCCTGCACGTGTTATGTTGGATGCATGTGTAGTTAAGGTTGTCTGTATTTAGTTACGTGATATGCCTATATTAACTTAGAACACACCACGCAACAGATGTATGTGTACATCTGTAGAGTCTTATTATTTCGAGTAAGCTGCGTGTAACCTGGGTGCGGCTTACTCGAGGCGTCATATCCGGTGCGATGGGGTCAGTTGTCCGCTACCAAGTCGCGGGGCAGGGGTCTCGCGTCAGGTGGGCGCGCGTGCAATGGCGCTATCTGCTTGACATGCGGCCAGGCAGATGCGTCGGCACGCGCGAACATTACCTTCGCGAGTCGCCCTACAAACTCGTCCAGGCTCTCAATCCCGAGGTCCCGGTGGAGTACGTCATTCCTCACGAAGCGAGGAGCGTCAACAATGGTCCGCAGCGCAAGGTTTTGTTGCGCGCGGAGCGTCTTGCGGCTCGACTACTTCGTGAGGGCGAACCACGCTGGGGCGGCGTACGTCAAGATTGGGCGTATGTACGTTTTTTACACGCCCAACTTGACGCGCGCCGGGATGCGGGATGAGAGCACAGGTTTAAGGAGGTTGCGGGCGACCCTACCCTGCGCGGCGACCTTGCGGACATGGGGCCCCATCGTGAGGCGGCGGTCGATGGTCACACCCAGGTATTTGACCCGGGGCGACCAATCGACGTCGACCCCATGTAGTTTCAGGGGTGGCGGGACGGGCGAGTATCCGACGACCATCGCCTGCGGCTTACCGACGTTCACCGATAGCCGCCACTTCGACAGCCACTCGGGGAGCAGATCGAGGGCGCGCTGCATTTTGAGCGCCGCGTGCTTCGCATTGAGCGAAGTGGTGATGTACGCGGCGTCATCAGCATACAGCGCGAGCGTCGTCTCTGTCGTGGTGGGGATATCGTCGGTGTAACGCGCGTAACACGCAGGCGACACGCAACTGCCCTGCGGCACACCTGCCAGCACTGGGCGAGCGCCGGTTAGCGCCCTGTCGACCACCACCCTGAAGGATCTGTTGGACAGAAAGGATGCAACCACCTTTACAACGCGACGGGGCGCGTCGGAGGTGGCGAGTTTAAAAACTAGACCGTCGTGCCACACACGGTCGAAGGCCTTCTCCATGTCGAGGAATACTGCCACCGAGCATTCCTTCTTATCTAACGCTGTCGTCAGGTGGTGCAGTACCCTCGACAGCTGAAGCGTCGTGCTGTGCTCCGCCCTGAACCCAAATTGCTCGGGGCGTGGGGCGATGTGTTGTGTGAGGTGTCGCAGCAGGAGTACTTCGAACACCTTGGAGACTGTCGGCAGCAGAGTGATAGGCCGATAGCTCTCCGGCTTCGCTGTATTCTTTCCCGCCTTGGGCAGCATAATGACGCGCCCCTCCTTCCACGAGGTGGGAAAGACCCCCGTGCGCAGTATCGCCGTGAACAGGCGCGCCAGTGCCGCTACTGCACGGAACGGCAGGTGGCGCAGCGCTGTGTTGGTGATACCGTCAGCACCGGGGGCCTTTCTGGGCTTCGTTCTTAGGATGGCGCGTCTAACTGCGCCAGGCGAGAAGAAGATAGGGCTCTCCTCGGGAGCTACCGGCTGTGCGAAGTAGTCTCCTAGGTGTTGCTCGACCGCTGCGACATGCTCGTCGTCGTCGGTCGGGTTAGGGCGGAACTGACGCTCCAGGTGCTCAGCGAAGACCTCCGCCCGGTCCTCTGCTACATACTTAAGCGCCCCGTCGCTGTTGAGTAGAGGGCGCACCGGGGCTGGGGTATTCGACAGCTGGCGGCAAAGACGGTGTACAGACGGCCAGCTGTCGACAGCGGCGTCTATTCTCTCTTCCCAGCCCGCGGCGGTGTGGGCCGATAACTCGGCCTTGACCTTCTCCGCGAGACGGTTGAGCTCTCTCTTCATAGTCGGGCATCTAGTCTGCTGCCACTGCTTGCGAAGGCGCCTTTTCGCGGCAACCATCGCGCTGATACGCGCCGGTAGGGGCGGCAGTAGCCCTCTCCCCTCCGGTTGTATCGTCGTCGCCGCTTCTAAGGCGCTCTGGATGCAAGCAGTGACGTCATCCGCCGCTTGTTCCACGTCCGCGGAGGAAACTATGGGCCGAGTCGGCGTGGTGGTATGCATCCTTTCTGTGAACATAGTCCAGTCCGTTAATCGGCGTGGCGCTAATGGCTTCAGTCGGGTCGGCTGCTCCGCTAGGACGACGAGTACCGGTTGGTGGTCCGACTGTAGCTCGTCGTCTATCACATGTTGCGTGATCTGGCGGTGCAGCCCTCGGTGGACTACGATGTCCAGGACGTCCGGCATGTATGCTGCCGCGTCCGGGTAGTGGGTGGGCGTCTCCGGGCCGGACACCGTAAACCCGAAGGCTTCCGCGTCCGCGAAGAGTCGCCGGCCGTCGCTGTTTGTTAGAGCTTAGTTCCACGCCGGGTGCTTACTGTTAAGGTCGCCGGCAAGGATGGTAGCGTTGCCATGCGTGCTAAGTAGCGCCCGCAGCTCAGCCATGACAAGGCGAGACGCGGGCGGCTTGTAGCACGCATAGATGTTAATGTCCTCGCCGGCGACATGCAGCTGTACACCCAGGGCGTAGAAGCTGGACAGCGACGGCAAGGGGAGCTCCTGGTGGACGACTCTTCGCCTCACTAGTACCGCCAGACTACGGTAGCGGGCGTGATGAGCCGACCTTTCATCCTTGCGGTAGACGTGATAACCCGGGAACCTGACCCTATCTTCGGTTCCCAGGTGCGTCTCACTGATTAGCGCCACGTCGATGTCTTGTTCCCGAAGGAGGTGGCGGAGGGGGGTGACCTTATCCCTAAGGCCGCGGGCATTCCAATGTACTATCCTCAACGGCCTAGCCATCACAGAGCGACAGCAACGTGGCCAGACCGTCGAGGATGACCGCCTCAATATCTCGGCCCTGCCTTATAGCTCTGATGAGATCCATCAGAAGATTTATCGCGCAGGTTGTGAATTCCTTTTTGGACGCGCTGTCATGCGCGGTAGGGGCGACACCACTCGTCGACGCAGGGAAACTTCCCTTGGCCTTGATTGGCCGTTGAGCCATCATGGCGTCGGCGGCGACGGTGGTGGTGCCTTGCGGCTTTTGGGCGAACCTACTAGAAGAAGTTCCAGCAATTTGCCGCTGCGCCGTCTTGTCGCTACTAGTAGGTTCATCCACTAGTGTTCGGCGAGTCTTCCTCGGGTCGACAACCTGCGCGATGGAGGCAGGGCCGGCCTCAGGGATGGCTTCTGTCTCTTCCTGTGTCGCCGGGGGGGTGGTTTTCTTCCTCCCCCTCCCCCCCCTCTTCTTCTTCCTCCGCTTAGAGGAGGCGGAGGCTTGGCCTCTTTGTGTGGGCTCGTTGGCCGCCGCCATCAGCGTCGGTCCATCGGCCTCCACGGTGGCCACTGTTGGTGGCCTGGCCGCTGCTCTGTGGGTTGCCGTGATGGCGGCGGTCCCCGCTCGCTTGTTCCGGGTCTCCCTCTCGAACACGGGGCACTTGATAAAGCTCGCGGGGTGCGGGCCACCGCAGTTGACGCAGGTGGCCGGCTCCTCCCGCGGGCGTGGGCAGTCTCTTGCCGCGTGCTCGCCCCCGCATCGTACGCAAGCGAGCGGTCGGTGGCACTGGTGCGAGCTATGCCGGAAGCGCTGGCACCAGTGACACTGGGCGGGCCCACGTTTTCCTCGCCAAGCCTCGATCTTGACACCCCGCATATACATAAATCGGTGGTGTCAAAGATCTCTCTGACATCCGGGGTCTTCTTTATGATTGCGTGGAATACGCAACCGGGTCGTCCTTGTGCGCCCTTAATATGGCGCACATACTCCGGCTGGTATCCCAGCGCCCGGAGTTCCTCCTCTATCTCCTTCGGGTCCGTATCCGCCGGTAGGCCCCTGATGGCGATCTTGAGGTTGCGATCCGCTGGCAGTGAGTACGCGAACCATGACACGCCTGCACTCTTTTCCAGGCCAGTCAGATAGCGCTGGACCAGCCGATACTCGTCTTCGGTATCCGGGGTGAATCTCACCCCGGTCCCGTACGGACGAGCGTTCGGGGGCCGGCCCAGCTGCGCGTGAATGGCCCGGAAGTGTGAGGCCCAGTTCGGCAGCGTCTCCACTACCAACGGAGGGTACCTCAGCTTCTTGCGGTTCTTCCCTTTCTGCTGCTGCGACGTAGTCGGCGCCGAGGACGAGGCGCCGGCGGCGGGGGCAGGGGGGGAATGTTAGTGCCCCTGTGTGTGTCGGTGCGGACGCCGGAGGTGTCGGCGACCGCGGTGGTGTGCGGCGGGCCGCGTCGGCAAAGGTAGGCGACATTGGCGTGCCCCGACCCCGCGTCGCGCTTTCACGCTGTGGACGCGGCGGGTCGAGGCAGTACCGCTTCGCCTCTTCCGACGCGACCTCGCCGGAGCTTCTTCTCCGCCGCTGGGGTCTGGCCTCGAGCTCAAACTCGAAGTTAAACCCCAGCGATGGTGTAGGCGACGCCGGCGACATAAGTGCGGCGGCGGCGGTTGTGCCGCCCGCGGTGGACCGCGATCCGGGTCGTGAGGTCATGTCCGGGGACATGTCTCCACGACCGGACGCGGCCGAGCCCACGGACGCCAGCGACATGCTCGACCCAGCACGGGAGGAGCATGCCGACAGCATCGCGGGCGAGTCGCAGGCGGACAGTCGGGGTGGCGCCGGCGAAGCGGGCGTCTGCGTCGTAGTAGGTGCCGGCCTATAGCGTTGGCCGGCACTTGCTGGCCGCTCCTGCTCAGCCATCACCGGCCCCGCCAGCGAGCGGCGGGGGTCGGGAGCGGCGGTGCGTGGAGCGGGCACAGCTTGGGCTGCTTTCCGTATCGCGCCGGTAGAGGGCGCGGGCGGCGATACGAACCGCGGCGGTGGAGCAGCGGCGCGTGTTGCGGGCGCGCGGGCCCGTGCGGACGACACGGGGGTACGCGGCGGCGGGAGCGCGGGGTAGGCGGCGCGGGGCGCGGTAGTACGCGCGGCAGGCGCGGAAGGACGCGCAGCGGGCGCGGTTGGTGGCGCGGGCGCGGTTGGGAGCGCGGGCGCGGCAGCACGCGTCGACGTCGACGGTGCGCGCGCTTGCGGTGCGCGGCTGGGGTTCGCGGCCGGCCCCGGGGCCTGGATCGGCACCGGACGGAACGCGGCGGGACGGACGGCTACTGCATGCGGCCGGCTCGACGACGGCGTTGGCGCAACGCGCGTAGGCGCCGATGTCGTCGGTGGGCCGGCGGGCACCGCGGCAGGGGTCGTCCCCCCCCGGTTCCTCTTCCGGTCGCGTCTTCGTCTTTCTCTCCTTCTTTTTGGTTCCGGCCAGTGGTGCACCGGACGCCGCATCGCCTATATTAGGCAGAGACGACGCCCGATCCAGCACTGGAGGGTCCTCCGGAGACCCGGCATCGCGGCCCAGCGAGCCGCGCGTGCCGGGTTTCGGCATCTTGAATAGGCGTGCGCCTCCGCGACCGCTGCGGTGATTTCTCACCGGGCAGCACGGGGTGGCTCTCTCTGTGCCTGCACAGGTACCGGTTGTATCCTGTACACACACAGAGAGAACGGGTTAAAAATTTGCGGTCCGCACGGAAAAACTTCGCGACAACTAGGGCGGATTATCGCGCAGGGCACACGAGCTAATCCTGACTCACATTTGACCCGGGTCGCCCGTTTTATACCCTTGTAGGGAGGTGCAATTAGGGGCCGTTGTAATGCGTATTTTGACAACATTTTCTTTAACATTACGCGCTAATGAGATCTGTTGTGTTTAGGAATTCTAACTGTTGTTAATTTAAAGGTCGTTAAACATACTTTCAATTGATACCAATATTAATAGGGTTTAATGTATACGTTGATGGCGGGACTTGCTTGAAACTTATTTTCAGAGAGGTGCGATTTTTGTGACGTTGAGTGTACTATAGGTACACCTCTGCCCAACCCATCGGGGAAATTAGGCGTTATGTTATGTTAGAACGACACCGTTTGGCGTTGCGTTGTTATCTCACAACAGTTTATAATTATGTTCATTTGAAATGGCATTTATATCAGATGATACTCCATTTGTTGCAAGAGTTTAATGAATTATTAGTTTCAACTACGGGTATATTATAGGAATATATTCTTTTCACACGACTGCGCTAGAAGGAGGGTAATATTTTTTTAGAGTAATGTATTGTACGTATGTAAGAGTATGAATTATATGTATGACTATTTCTTTGGCACTGTCTGTAGCCAAACGCGGCTTTTCTCTTTTCGGTTCTTTGATTTGCAGTCGGGTTTTTTGTTATTTTTTATGTATGTCTTAAAATTCGCTACTTATGTATTAGAACAGTTTCGAATATTAATCGTGGTCTTGCATGTTTTTTTTTTTTTTTTTTTTTTTAATTTTATTTATTTGGCTCACCAACAATTCAATACACTGATACAATGACATGATACATCCAAGAGACTTATAAACTAGTGTACCAATTTCTTATAGGTAAGCACATCATGCATAATTATTGATGTTGAGCGGTTACTAAATTAGGTGAGTAGGTATACTCACACAAATTAAAAATTTGAAGCATTATTAAAATCATTATAAAAGTCATTATATAAATTAAAATGCAAATAAAATCAAAATTAAATTAAAAACCAAAACCAAATTGAATTAAAACATAATTGAAACTAAAATCAAAATCAAAATTATTACTTTTATGATCAACATTTATATCAAAACTAAAATATTTTTACAAGTGTTTGTGCATAATACTTCGGAACCTGCCAAGTGAGTCCGAGTGTATGTCGATAAGGTCACTGTGGCTATTTAAGAGCTTACATAACCGGGGGATTGAAGAATTAGCACCGATGACAGTTCTGCGAAGAGGAGGACATAAGGGGGTTATAGGAGCTCGTGGGCTTTTTGTGGGTACACGGAATTTGATCCTACACAGCAATTGGGAACAGTCAATTTTGCGTCTCAGAACTTTAAATAAAAATAACGAGTCCAATAAATCTCTCCTCTTCTGTAGAGATATCATATTGAAATGCAAGAGCCTCTCCTTATATGAGCGTTTCCTCTTAGCTATCCCGGAGGTGTATGCTAAGTGCCACAGAAACCGTTTTTGTATCCTTTCCAGCCTTAGTGTGTGCGAGGCATAGTGCGGTCTCCATACAGTGCTACAATATTCCAACGAGCTACGAACCAAACAATTATATAATATAATTTTAGTCTTATTGCGACGAAAACAGGTAACATTTCTTATGACAAATCCAAGCATTCTAGATGCTTTTTTAACTACATTTTCAATGTGAGGTACAAATGTTAACTGCCTATCGAACAAAACACCCAAGTCTCTTATCTGTTCCACTTCCTGAACTACGCTGCTGCCAATGTGGTAAGTTGATTGTGTTAATTTTGTTAATTTTGTTTTCCTGGTGAATTTCACATGGTAGCACTTGCTGGTATTTAAGCTCATATCATTATCATCACACCACTTCACTACCATGTTAATGTCTCTTTGTAGCAACTCAACATCGAGGTTTGATTCAATCACTCTGCAGAATTTTAAGTCGCCCGCATACATGTAGCACTCAGAATACTTCAACTCATTGGCGAGATCATTACCGAATAGGTTAAATAAAACTGGGCCAACATGTGATCCCTGCGGGACACCAGATGTAACCTTGTAGGAGTTCGATTGGTAGCCATTGAGAGCAACAAAGAAGGAACGACCATCAAGATATGATTTGAACCAATTCAGAAAGGAGCCAGTGATGCCGTAAGCAGATAATTTATGCTGAAGTATATTATGAGGGACGCGATCAAAAGCTCTGCTAAAATCAGTATATATTACGTCAACCTGTTTCCCAGAGTCAATTGCATTCGTCAGGGTCTCCGTAATTGTTGCTGCGTTATGATCCAATCAGTTTATAAATATTATGTCAACGTGATTCTATTACGCCTCTAAGTTGTCCCATCACCATAATTTTAATAAAGAGTGGACTCGTAACGTATCATACAGTTAAATTTGAAATTAAATTCACTATCTCCATCACCATTAATCATTCCCAAAGTCCTCAATAATCGTCTGGAAATAGATTTCCTAAAAATAGTGTATTCGTTCAATTATCCACTTAGCTAATCTTTTTTGACTTCAAAATCGAAGGTACGAAAAATAATCATATCTAACCGAGTGGCAGAAGATATAGAATGTGTGCGTTCTTTGTTATGTTATTTATCAATGCGTTCTGTGTATTCAAGATGTTCATCGTAGACTACATTAAAGATATCAAGATAAGGTTCAAATTCGACAGCTTCTCACTTTTCCTCGTTTTCTATTTTGTCACTTGTTCAATTGGGTTTCCGATGAATTCAATTATTGATATCGTGCACAAGAACAACAACGTCTCACTTATTTTGACGATGCAAACTGTTCATACGAACATCGACTTTAGTAGACTAGAGTACCTATCCAGAGTTTTATTATTTGGAACTGGATCTCAATCACAACAACAGTTTTCATAATATTTTGATAATTCTGACGTATTTTGAAAGTTTTAATGCTATATACAATCTGTCTTTTTCTTGACAATATTTGAGTCATGTCACCAAGTTTTGAGTAAATGGGGCCGCTCTACTACCTACAATACTTGAGTTCTACCTACTACTTTTTTTTTGTTTTGATAAACTAATAATAGCAGTCTGTATTATTTTCTTAAGTATGTGTTCGCGCCAGGTTTTAAGTTTATTAACGCAAGGAATAAAATATTTCAAACAAACATCATATCCTCTTTCCCCTTTAAGGTTGAATATCCAAAAGCCCCTTCTTAGTGCTTGCCTACATTATAAAAGAAAATATTTTCAGCTATACGCCCTATGTCAGTCATTAACTCTATACTTTTATAGATATTACTAGCTTCTGCCCGCGACTTCGTCCGCGTTTAATTTTTACCCCCAACCCAGTGTGTCGCTAATTAATTCGTTTTCGCTTAGCATTGTTTCTTTTTGTTCGACTCCTTCTTGCTCGGTTGAAGCGTGATGTTTTATAGCCTATAAACTTCCTCGAGAATTGGGCTATTCCATGAAAAAATAATTTTGCAAAACCAACTGGTAGTTCTAGAGATTACCCCCTACATATAAACTTACAAAACAAAAGAAACTTTATAATATTATAATATATTATATAAAATAATATTATTAATAATATCAGACGGGACGAAGAGATTACGTAGCTCTACTAAAGGAAGATCACCGACGTTGCAGTTACGCCAATACTGGTTGACAACAACTAATCGCCGATGCAGCATTGACGTCAGTCAACGGTGCAATCTAATTTTAATGACTAATTTTGTAAGAATACGCATTCCATATTCCTACTTCGACGTGGAATGAATAGTCGTAGTTTAATTAATTGTAATTCATTTTTTAATAATTAAAAGCTATCTAAATTATTTCGGTTTTTTTCGATCCTTCGGCTGTCGTAAACGTAATTGGCGCAGTCGGTAGGATATCCGCGGGAGACGTCGGGACTCGCATCTCATATCGATAATCGCGTCGCGTGTCACCCGGGTGGCTATCACGCACCGTTCCGGATATCCTGAACATACGGACCTGCTGCAGACCGAGAGGATAATCTGGAAATCGATTCACGGAGAGAGACCAGAAATGAAGTATTTGTAAGTACATCAGAATTATTCTCGTGTTGCTCCCTTCGAAATCCTAACCTTCAAGATTTACCATCCCAGAGCCTCGAGTAACTTATTTAGTTTAGATATGGCTCAGCACGACCCAGACACTATTTTCAAGGCCCTTCGCCTTGTCCCGGAGTTTTATGGTAACCCTAATGTGCTTACGCGGTTTATTAAAATCTGTGACTCATTAGCAACGCAATACTTAAGTGGTGCGCCCGGAAGCGAATTTTCAAACTTATGCCTATCAAACGGAATTCTTAATAAGATTTCTAGAACCGCTGCGTGTACCATAAACTCTAATGGGATACCAGAGAGTTGGTTGGGCATTCGAACTGCCTTGATTAACAATTTCTCAGACCGACGCGATGAAACCGCGTTGTACAGTGACCTTTCTGTCACTACGCAGGGTAACAAGACACCCCAGGAGTTTTATGACCATTGCCAAACACTGTTCAGTACAATGATGACATACGTGACTTTGCATGAGACTATACCGACTACTATAGAGGCCAAGCGTGAACTTTATAAAAAGGTGACTATGCAGGCATTTATTCGTGGTTTAAAGGAACCTTTAGGATCTCGTATACGTTGCCTCGTATACGTTGCATGCGGCCCGCTACCATTGAGAAAGCTCTTGAATATGTATGTTCAGAAGGAATTAAACATCATGTATTTGCAGCAACGCAGTGAATCCCAAAAAGGCCAGTCAACCCTAAGGGTCACCCCAGCATTACCACCAGCAGCAATTGCTCCCCAGCAGTCGCATAACTTCCAGGTGCCTAATTGGCCAGCTCCCGTAGGTCAACGCCCTTCGGGCCCCCCTCCTCAACCTTTCAAATTTGCAAGACCGATCCAATATCAGCAGCATTGCCCCTCTAATACGCAACGAATGTTAAGTGCACCACCACCTAATTATACTAACCCCCGTAGTAATGTCTTCCGGGTACCGTCCCAAAACCGTCCACCATCAGGTCCTCAACCTATGAGTGGAGTACAACGTTTCACCCCCAGATCTTTGCCCCCAACCAATGGGTTAGCAGGTCATGATTGGAATCGATCAGGAAACCCGCCGCCAACAAACTATTTTAGGACCCGCGAAATGAATGTTAATGAATGTGCTACCTATGACGACTCACATTACAATTACTACCAAGAACCGGCGTACGATTATTATGCAGACTATAACTACTCGGACAGCGATTTTGCCCCCGGTTTCACCTGTGAATCGACTTATTTTATGACTGCGGATAATCAATCGCTTGACGATCCTCAGTCACAAGGAAATGCTAACCATGCTGAACAGGATTTTCCGGAGACTTCAACCTCACCAAAACCAAGATAGAATTAAACCTACAGGCGCAGAGACAGCTACCATACATACAAATCCCGAAACCCCCTCTGAAACTTTTGATAGACACGGGTGCCAATCAATCTTTTATAAGTCCCGAAGCCGTTCAAAAGTACTTTGCCGATTTTGCCCTCAACTTTAATCCGTTTGAAGTGACAAATATACATGCGACAAGCAGAAACGACTATACTATTACATTGCCTTGTGTTGCAGAATTTAATGACACCGATAATATGAAGTTATTCATTTATAGGTTTCACGAATACTTTGACGGACTAATAGGTTTAGATTTATTGAGTAGCTGGGAGGCCCGCATAGATTTAAGAGAAGGTCAACTATTGACTCGAACCGCGTCAAATCCTATCAAAATGTACAACTCATGCAACGTTAATCTTTATGAGGATATAATTCCAGCAGGGACTTCTAAAGTTATCCGTATCCCTGTCGACATTGCGGAAGGTGACGCTTTCATTAATGAACAAATACTTTGTAATTGCATAGTTCACGAATGCATTACCGCGGCTACTTAGAAATTGAGAACCCGACACCTAATGACGTCATATTCTCACTTGATCGCCCGGCGCACGCGGAACTATTTAATACTGAGTGCACGCGTACTCAACAAACGCCAACTCGCGCACAAAATGTAATTTCACGATTACGAACGGATCACCTTAACCCAGAGGAAAAAGCTAACCGCTAAGGATAGCTCTTTGTTCTCGTTACGCGGACGTATTTTATATTGAGGGTGAGGGACTAACTTTTACAAACAAAGTTAAACACCGGATTAGGACCACAGACGAAGTGCCAGTGCACACAAAAAGTTATCGGTATCCATTCGTACATCGCCAGGAAGTTAGGGACCAGATAGGAAAAATGCTAGAACAGGGTATCATACGACCATCTGAATCTGCCTGGAGCTCCCCTATTTGGGTAGTGCCAAAGAAGATAGACGCTTCCGGGAAGCAAAAGTGGCGTCTCGTGGTTGATTTCCGATTAAGGTTAACGAAAAAACACTAGACGACAAGTACCCTATCCCTAATATTAGTGACGTCCTTGACAAATTAAGGAAATGCCACTACTTCACGACCCTCGATTTGGCAAGTGGTTTCTACCAGGTTGAGATGGACCCTATCGACGTTGAGAAAACCGCATTCAACGTAGAGCATGGGCATTTCGAATTTCTTCGTATGCCAATGGGATTAAAAAATTCTCCGTCAACATTCCAACGTGTGATGGATAATGTCCTCAGAGGGCTTCAGAACGAGATATGTCTCGTATATCTCGATGACATCATCGTGTTCAGCACTTTCCTTCAGGAACACGTGACCAATCTCGAAAAAGTATTTCAGAGACTTCGAGAGTCTAACTTCAAGATCCAAATGGACAAATCTGAATTTCTAAAGCTTGAAACAGCGTACCTTGGTCACATCATTAGTAGAGATGGTATAAAGCCAAATCCCGATAAAATATCCGCCATAAAAAAAAACCCCATACCGAAAACCCCAAAAGAAATCAAGCAATTACTAGGCCTTCTCGGTTATTACCGAAAATTTATCCCCGACTTTGCCCGTACCACAAAGCCACTCACGCAATGTCTGAAAAAAGGAAGAAAGATCACTCTCGATACTGACTATAAGAACTGTTTTGAAAAATGTAAGACTCTTCAGACCAATGATCCCATCTTGCAATACCCGGATTTTAATAGAGAATTTAACTTAACAACAGACGCATCTAACGTAGCCATTGGAGCTATACTATCTCAAGGTCCCATAGGGTCAGACAAACCAGTCTGTTACGCCTCTCGAACTCTTAACGAGAGTGAAATAAACTATAGCACCATTGAAAACGAGCTCCTCGCCATAGTCTGGTCTACAAAATATTTCAGGCCATACCTCTTCGGACGAAGATTCAAAATTTTAACTGACCATAAACCATTACAGTGGATTATGAATTTGAAAGAGCCGAACTCACGACTTACAAGATGGCGACTTAGACTCAGCGAGTATGACTTTTCCGTAATTTACAAGAAGGGGAAAACGAACACTAATGCCGACGCCCTCTCCCGCATATAAATAAATACTAAGGAAGCTATGTCTCTAAGAGAAGAAATTGACGAACTCAATTCCCTAATGAGCAACCCATCCGAAACAATACTCGCCCAAGCAGACTCTTCCACTGAAACAGCTCACACAAGTAATGAAAATCCAATTCTTGAAATTCCTATAACAGATAAACCTCTTAATACATTCAATCGACAGATCTTGTTAGCGACGTAAAGAAACGACCTTCAGTGACAAAACCATTTGACACACACGCGTATCAGCATCCAGCTATCGCAATCCAACTTAGAGGAGGATGTCATAAGCGCTATAAAGGAGTACGCTAACCCCAAGGTTAAAACAGGTATTTTAATAGATCCTCCATTAGCCATGTATTCTATCATTCCGATCCTTCAAAACAAATTTAAAAGTTTATCATTAAACCTCGTTCTCGCTAAATCAGAGCTGGAAAACGTCAAGGAATATCTGCGTCAGCAGGAGATAATCCGTCACTACCATGATGGCAAAACTAACCATCGCGGAATCACCGAGTGTCATTTAGCCTTGTCTCGCAAATATTATTGGCCAAAAATGAAGGACCATATCACCAAATTTATAAGTGAATGTACCATCTGCGGACATGCCAAATACGATAGAAACCCAGTCAAACCTCAATTTAACGTTGTGCCCCCAGCCACCAAGCCATTTGAAATTGTCCATATGGATTTATTTACTGTACAAAGCGAGAAGTACGTCACTTTCATCGACGTCTTTACCAAATATGGTCAAGCTTACCATCTGCGCGATGGAACAGCTGTTAGCATTATTTCAAGCCCTCTTGCAATACTGTACTCACCATGGCGTCCCCATGACTATTGTCACAGACAATGGAACTGAGTTCACCAACCAACTTTTCATGGAATTTACACGGCTTCACAAGATTAACCATCACAGAATATTATTAGCTTACTCACCTAATGACAATGGAAATATTGAACGATTTCATTTAACACTATTAGAACACCTCAGACTCCTCAAATTACAGTACAAAGACGAACCCACGGTAAACCTTATACAGTATGCGCAAAACTTTTTGAGCTCTCGGAAGTTGCACGCGAGTGGCTGCGCAGTAAGTAAAAAATGTTTCACAGCTTACAATAAATGATTTTGCACTCATCTGTGCCCTGCGCGGTTTAGTACTCGGGCCTACGTTCAGAGGGCTCATAAAGTTTTGCGAGAACTGTACCTTATGCTATCATTGCCTACAACAGTTCCATACACAGTTTCACAAGATGAAGACCTTTTGACTTGCTTACGGGACACTTTGACCCCAGAGACTGCAAGGACATTGACATGTTCTAGTTCATAAAGACCGCATAAAACAGGTTTATGACATTATCAACGCCTCATCACTCGCAAACCGAACAGCATTAATCGAGAGTAGAAATAAAACCCGCGAACCCGAGAAGGAATACGCACCCCAACAGCAAGTATTTGTAACAAACCCTCTCGCTAATCGTCAAAAGACCGCACCACGGTATACACAAGATATAGTTCTAGCTGACCTGCCGATTCACATTTATACTTCGAAGAAACGTGGCCCCATAGCAAAGTCAAGACTAAAGCGTGTTCCTAAATCAGTAAATTTGTTACAGGATTCTTTCTGTCAATAACAATTCTCCCAATGATGCGACTTCAGGAGATAAAACTCGAGAGCCTCGATGAGGGACCAGGACTGCTACCCTACAAACTTGGGCCTATGAGACTCACGACTCACCACCATACATTCCTACAATATGTACATCTGAATGATATCGAAAACAACGTCCACTCACTACAGACTCAACTACTAAGCTATCAAAGTCGAATGACCAATGACACCTACTTACTATATGATATCCAAATAAACCATCTTACTGACAAGCTTGGCAATGTTCTAAGACAATTACAATCTCTGGAGCCCAATAGAGTTAAAAGAGGTCTTGTAGATGGGCTAGGTTCCATCATAAAAAGCCTTACCGGAAACCTAGACCACGATGATGCGCTAAAGTATAATATGGCCATTAAAACATTAGAGACAAATCAGAATAGAATAGACACTGAATTCAATAACCACATTAGCAAAGAGTGGATGTCTAAACACACTGACGTGCTAGCACAGATAGTTGATAATCAGAATAGAATTAACAATACATTAGAATCAATATTAAAGAGCGATGCACTAAGAGAAAACAGCTTCATAAAATACGCAAAGTTTGTCCAATTTCCGGAAGTAATGAGTGAGAACGTAGAGGATTTGACTCAGGAATTACTTAGGATAGAAAATTGTTTAGCTTTTATTCATGCATCCACCATGCATCATTCTATGGTAGACATAGAGATACTAGCATCAATGATCAGGAAACTGAAAATTATATACTCTGAAGAACAAATTTTAGATTTAGAACTTAGGGAATACTACAATATTAAAAAACCAGGATCGTACTTCGTTGATAAACAGATAGTTTTCGTTTTTAAATTTCCAATCTTTTCTAAGAATAGTTACAACCTTTATAGGTTGTCTGCAGTACCTAAAAAACACGCACAGGCTCTTATCCCAATCTTCCCATTCCTAGCAACCAACGAGTTGACATTCATGTACATGGAGTCTGAGTGCCCGAAGTCAAAGAGCTGGTACCTCTGCGAGAAAGAAATCACCCACCAGATCCGAACCAAATCTGACTGCATCCAGGAGTTGATCATCAATCAAGTTCTGCTAGACTCCTGCCAGTTCACTACAGTTACCCTGATGAGAGAAGCTATGGAGAAACTCGATGACCAACACTATGTCCTGTCATTCCCTCAACAAACAAAAGTACAACTCATCTGCCACCAGAAGGACTACACATCGCTCCAAGGAAGTTATCTTGCTACAATTCCCGTTGGATGTCGACTGAAATCTGAAGAGTTTACCATAGCAAATGTATATGATGAAATCAAAGGTCAACCACTCAAACTGATTAAAATACCCTACGATTCCGGGAAACAAGTTACCACAGCTACTCATATTAATTTAAACTCCGTGGATCTTCAAGGACTACGCGGCATCCAGGACAAAATTATGATCCAGACCCCCGTGCATTTGGACAACGTGCAAACAGACACCTTCTATCACACCACAATCCCGTTCTACGGTGTGCTATTAAGTGCAGCCATACTTATCAGCATCTTAAAGGCCAGGCGCTACATATGCAAATGTAGTAATACTACGAAAATTAATGAAAATAACCAGCAGCCTCCGACCGTAATTCTGGAAAGGAATGCAGATCCCGACAACATTCCGGCAACATTTTCACTCAACGTGCTAAAATAGTCGCCGTTCTAAGGGTGGAGGAATTACGTAGCTCTACTAAAGGAAAATCGCCGACGTTGCAGTTACGCCAATACTGGTTGACAACAACTAATCGCCGATGCAGCATTGACGTCAGTCAACGGTGCAATCTAATTTTAATGACTAATTTTGTAAGAATACGCATTCCATATTCCTACTTCGACGTGGAATGAATATTCGTAGATTAATTAATTGTAATTCATTTTTTAATAATTAAAAGCTATCAAAATCATTTCGGTTTTTTTTCGATCCTTCGGCTGTCGTAAACGTAATTAAGATAAAAACAAGAACAAATAAATCTAGTTTATTTCTTATTAGCATTTTATTTAAAGAAAATAGAATTGCAACTCTATGATAGCGTAGTGAACGATTACTCCCAACAAACTTATTGGTAGTGTACCATCTACATAGAACAGGCCACACGCGGTCATCTTACTGAACGTTCGATTTGTCTGTAGCACGTTCTTGTAGAGAAGTTCTTGACACTCTGCAAAGTAAACAAAAGAGATATAGGATATACCGAATGAACACAAAAGAGAACTGTGTTTGATGAAAAACAAGATTATTGGACAAACTAAATGTAGGGCAAGTAAAAACACAATTAAAAAAAAAAAAAAAAGGGGTTGCACTTCGGTAGTGCCGGCAGAACTGAAAACTTGAATATTAACGTTGTGCAATTTTGATATTTTGGAATGATTAGGGAATAATTTTGCACCGGTCTACTCTCCCTCCGGCTTACGAATTTTCGATCAGGTCACGTGTCCTGACGCGAGTTTAACATTTTTTACCCATCACAATAAAAGTGTACAACGCTGCTAAAGAAGTTTTCACTTCAAAAAAAGTTGCCAGCTTGATACTGATTGACTGAGCCGTCTCTCAGACCCACTAGAATTGTGTTCAAATTCTTACTTGGATAGTCCCTGTTCTTCATTAGCTGTATACACACTGTCATAGCTTCCTCAACAGTTATATAGAACTTTTCACAGTAAATACAATGTAATATTACTAGTACTATATCTTTTGTCAGAAATAAAATAAGACCAACACTCCGAAGCCAAGCCTGGAAAATAAAATTGATTATTATTTGGCTAAAACAAAAGTCAAAGTCAAAGCTCAGGGACATCTTAAAAATTCAACTTTTCTATCCACCCAAAAACAAATCCTGTTTCATCAATAAACATTTCATACTTACTTCGTTTCCCAAATCAGCAGAGTTTTTCATCACATAAATCATATAGGTGACATAACATAAACTGCGTTGGAATACGCAGAATGTGTGATATAACACCTAAAAATGAAGATGATAACTCAGTAGTAAAGTCAAACAGCACAAGAGACAGTGCTTGTTTGCAGAATTGAGTATAGTACAACTTATACCTGCTGCCAAATGTCATGGATTGTATTTGTGAACAAGTTTCCGGGGACTCTCTGTTAGGTATATAGAATCTACATAGTTATTTCAATTTTGCTTACTGTGTTTAACAGCTTCAAGAGTTATAACATAACATAACATCACGCATTGTTTCCCCGGAGGGTTTGGCAGAGGTGTACCTGTAGTAGGTACACCCACATTTCAAGAGTTATCTAATACTAAAATATATTTGCCTGATGTCAAACTCATCTATGCACTATCGCACTAAGATCATCCACGAGTATAAATTGATATATTATGTGTGCGTTCGTATAATTATTTCTTGAACTTACCAATACCTGAAAAATTTCGTTGTAGAGATTGTAAGTTTTTAGTATATTTTCATATATCCCAAACAGTTTGAAACACTGATAATAATTTTCGTTTTCATCATTCATCATCATGACATCATTGATCCAGATAACTAAATATTTCTTTAGCAATAATATGATTCTAATGGCTATTACAAAATTCAGATCCAATGGGATACACATTAGGTCGCAAATTTCGGAAATAATAAAACCAGTTTCAACAGAAATTAAAGGATTAAAATACATGACATTCATTAAAATGTGAACAATGATAGTTGTTATAGATGCGCTCCAATTCCAAATAATAAAACTCCGGATACTCTTACTAAAATCAATGCTCCTTTGTATAGTTTGGATCTTCAAAACAAGTAAGACGATATTTTTTTTGTGCACAATATCCAGAATAAATATCATAGTGAACCCGATTGAGCAGGAGATGAAACTGATAACATTAGAAAGTGAGAAGATATCGTATTTGAATTGTGTCTTATTCACTTCTATGTCTTCTACAGTAAAAATTCTAACGACGCACAACGTATTTAAAAAGAACATTAAACAAAACGCAAATCCATAATATTTTTGTCCATTTGTATAAATAAGACCTTTTCGGAGACAATATTTTGAAGTCAAGAAAAGATTAAGAGGAAGATTGAAAGAATACGCTATTCTTTGTATATCTTTTTCCAGTCGATTATTGAGTATAATCTTTACGTGTTTGTGACATGGTGTGTACAATCTACTTCAACTGTTCGTAGTTTTATGAGTACCTGACTAACATGACCGTGTAAAAAGACATTTTAGCGGAGTAATTAAAAAAATGTTTTCAAACTGATCGGATTGATACTCGTACGATGACATGGCAAGGACGTGAAAAAAAGATTAATGTAGGAAATGGTTTTGGTACATAAAAAATATTTAAAGTTTTTGAGCTAAGTCATAATCAATAAAAATCATACTATCGTCATCTTCACAACACTTAATAGTTTTTAGTGCTACGGCTACTGGAGCCACTTTAGATATTGCTAGCCATACGTTTTGACTAACTATTACTATAGATATAGGAACAGAATTTGAATTGGATATTGAACTACGACTGCCAATGGACATTATTTTAACCAATAGACATAAATATTATGATTAAAATCTTTAAAAAGATTCGATTTTAGATGAATGATGATCTTCACCGATGGTGATAAAATATTAATAGGACGGTGGCAAGGCACGCCGTCCTAAAATGGCAGGGCCAACTTTTTATGTACATTCACGTCGATCTTGCTAAGCGGCGCCAAATTCCTACTTGTGTACGCCTCAGTCACGGTTAGCGCCATTTGTGACGGTTTTTTTTTTAAATGGCTACGTTTATTAGTCATGCGTCCTAAATAAACTCAGTGTAAACCCCATATTAGGAATTGTTGAACATATTCACTTTTATATTTTGCGTACCTAACTATCTAGGTCGACTTAGGGCGAGTGCCTGTTTGCTCATAATCTCTTATTGTCTTAACGTAGTATGCCGTATGATGATGACATCACGCTGAAGTAGTTGCACGAAGGCTGCGTTGACGTTCATACTCGGGGTCACTAATTTTGATGTATGATAATCACGTCGGGGAAGTTATATAGGTACATGGAGTGGAGTAAATAATAGATAACACAATGTTAACACAAGAAGTAAGGATAAACTACGTGCTCCCTTTCACCGGCTTCATAAGGTTCATAACTCATTTGTTGGGCTTGGTATAACCTTTTATGACAAGCTACCCTCTTTTTTGCTAGATTTGCCTTTTAATGCGTTTAAAACTAAATTAAAGTCCAACCTTTGTTTAAAGGCATACTATTCTATCAACGACTACTTAAATTATAAGAATAGATGGTCGCTGTGATTAACTCAAGACAATGTTTAAATGTTCTTTCTCCAGAATTAGTTTACCTACTGACAGGTTATATGAGTTTATATAATTGTTTATATTTTTACTTTATAAGTCAATTTATTTTAATTTTGTTTTAATTTAGTGCTGACATAATCTACTCATTACAATGTTTTTTTTATGAGTTGTATTGCAATATGTGGTTAGCTAGCGACCTCGACAATTATTTATTTTACCTCGATGGTCCTAGTTTATCAATTGTAACTTCTAGTTATAGCTATATGTAAGCGGGCACGCCCTGTATGCCTGGAGGCTTTTTCTTTTTTTTTTATATATTATTGTTTACTTTAGTTATTTTTATTTCTGCTTGAGTATAGTTCTCGATGCTTTTGGTTGGTATATTGTCGTGTGCTAGCTGTCATATGGCTATTAATTATAGCTATTTCATTTATAATTTAAATTATTTTTTGCATATTGTAAATTGTCTTGCATACTGTTGTATAGAATCATTTTTTATTTTTTTTCTAACTGAACAGACAGCTGTGCTGCTGGGGAGTGGAACACTAGGAAGTGGTGAAGGGTGGGCGTTTTGGGGGACTGTCTTATGTAATTTTGACGTTCGAAAAGTGCTGATTCTCAGCCTAGTTTGAATAAATGACTTTTGAATTTTGAATTTTTGATAACCCTGAAAGTGTCGATCGGCCAGATTATTATCTATCATTTTCCCCACTTATATCGCCGTATGCCCTGAATGACCAAATTAATGAAATTTTTGATATGATAAATAAAAATCGTACATACTCTTACAAAATCATCTTTCATTTCTACAATTGGTGACTTGTTCTCGTTTTTTTTTTTTTATATCACTTGAATATTTGTATTATCAGACCAGCTAAAAATATTTTTTATATTTATATTTATTTTTTATTACAATCTAACATTTTTTCTTTTTCTACGGAGTTAAGCAATTTTGGGCCCCAATACAGATAAAATAATAGTTCTACACTGCTATAGCCTATTAAAAATTGCCTATTTAAGCAGATTGTAAAATAAAAAAATAAAATCTGTGTTGTTCCGGATTAAGAATGTGGCCATCCCATCTCATCCCGTGGGTGTCGTAGGAGGCGACTAAGGGAGCTTAAGACCCACTGCATACAACAAAGCACCCTGGGTTCCCGAATGGTAACGGGTAAATCACCAACAACAGCATTCCCAAAGAGGGTTAGTGTCAGGCAGGCGGCCGACTGTAAAACTAAAGCCACATCCTTTTGCAACATGAATAGTGAAAATGGAATGCGCGATAGGACTAGGGCGTACCCCACCGGTGATGCGCAGCGCAGGACCCGGCTCCTGCGGGAAGTGGACAAGGGTTGTTGCACCACCCAGGGCGGGTGCGACGTAAGAAACGAGCTCCGGAAGTGAGATTGAGGTATGGTAGTTGGAATGTTGGGACCATGACTGGAAGAGCCAGAGAATTAGCAGATGTACTCAAAACAAGACGAATAAATGTGGCGTGTTTCCAAGAAACGAAATGGAAGGGAACAAAGGCGAGAGAAATTGGTGAGGGATTCAAGTTTTTCTATTGTGGAAGTGACGGGAAAAGGAATGGCGTTGGAATAGTGTTACATAGTAACTTGAAAGAAAGCGTGATGGATTTAAAAAGGATTAATGATCGATTGATTGATTGGTAAAAGTTATGCTAGAGAATGTAATGCTGAATGTAATTAGTGTGTATGCACCGCAAGTTGGATGTGATGTAAGTGTAAAAGAAAAGTTTTGGGATGACTTTGACACCGTTTTGATGAACATCTCGGTACATGAGGAGTTGATAGTTGGAGGGGATTTTAATGGACATGTGAGAAGAATGAGAGGGAATTATAAAAGAGTGCATGGAGAATAGGGATTCGGGACCGCTACCGCATTTGACCTAGCAGTAGCCAACACTTGGTTCCAGAAGAACGACGAAAACCTAGTTACGTACAAGAGTGAAAATCACAAAACCCAATTAGACTACTTTTTAGTCCGACGAAATAAGTTAAAATACATCAAAGACTGCAAAGTCCTACCAGGAGAAGACTTGGTCTCACAGCACAGACTCCTGGTGCTGGAGTTAGACGTACAAATTAAAGTCAAAAACAGCAAAGAGAGACCTCCCCCAAAAATAAAATGGCATATGTTAGAGAAGGATGATTGTGCAAAAGAATTTAAAGAGCGAGTGGTGGATAAAACGATAGAGATTCATTTACACCTTCCTTTCCTCTCTCCTAAAATATGCTTCGCTACACTTCTAATGCACACAGCCATCTCATTCCAACATTCATTTACACTTCGCTCGTTCATGGGAGACATGAACGAGCGAAGTGTAAATGAATGTTCTTGTCTTCTTCTTCTTCTTCAATCTTTGTTGCATACTTGCATTCCAAGGATATGTCCACGGTATTTTCAACTGACTTCTCCATGATAAATATGTCTCTACTTGTACTAACAAGAGTTAGTTTCTGAGTTATAATCCCTATATAATAGACCTTCACATGGTCAGAATAGCCAAGAAAAATAATCTTATTTGCCTTTTTATCCCACTTCAAACGCTTCTCCTTTGGCACATGCACCATGACTACACTCCCAAATAAGAAAAGAAAGAAAGAAAGAGCCTTTGGCTTTTCCTACTACTGACCTGTTCATCCGTTCACATAAACCATTCTGCTGTGGTGTATAAGCATTAGTTATTTGATGAACTATCCCTTGCTCCAGATATTTGTCAGATTCTATACTACAGAACTCACCTCCATTATCAGTCCTTAGAATTTGGATTTTTCTGTTTTTCTGCCATGGACTTAATATATAATGAACATTAATCTAGAAATTGGTAAATACTTCATTCTTTGTCGTAATAAAATAAACAAACGCCATCTTGCTGCAATCATCCACGAAAAAAACATAGTACCTGGATCCTCCAATTGATAGAGTTTCCATAGGACCGCATACATCTGTGTGAATCACCTCTAGAACATTCTCCGTTTTAGACGAACTCTGCTGGAAAAGAAGTCTAGATTGCCTGCCTTCACAGAAAATAGTACACGATGATTTATCTATGTTTGCCACTTCTGGGAATGAAATTCCCTCTACAGCACCATTTTATTTTTGAAACTAGTACTGTTTATGTGCCCCTACCGTCGGTGCCAAATCTCACTCGATGCTCGTGCAATTACTGCTAATAGCTGTTCTGTTTTCGTGTATAATCTATACACACCTTCGACTATTCTTCCTCACCAATGAGTTCTTTCTGTTGATTATAGATGTGGGAAATATTTTCCTTGAAAATTACACTGTTGCCATTCTCGATCAACTGACTCACCGAAAGTAAGTTTGTTGTTAAGTTCGGTATGCATAATACGTCCAACACTGTGACATCAAACTTCACATCGTTCACAACTGTGACGATATTGACATCACCAGAACATAGAACTGAAACACTTGTCTGGTTTGCAATAATAATTTCCTTCGTATCATGTTGATGGGTTGGATTGACGATATTTTCCTGTCTCGCGTCATGTGTTTGCTAGCCCTACTATCAATAAACCAGTTATTTTAACTTAATTTTCCACTCATAAAAATAGCACTGAATACATTTGTTTGTTTTCTTTTGCTTGATTCTGAGTTGGGGCACTGATTTTTATAGTATCCAGTTTGTTTAAATTTATAACATTTTATAACTTTGACAGGTTTGATGTTTGCTGAATTATCTATGGTCACTCTTAGGGTTGCCATTTTTCACACGCTGCTTCCCTTTCGCTACAAATGCACTTTCCGAACCAGAAACTGAACTAACCTCAGCACTGATGTCCATCAAATTGGTATAATGACATCGGCACTTATCTCGATTCCCGAGTGTTTAATGGCCATTATCATAGGCGCATATATTTCGGGCAATCCTGCTAACATTAATACACTAATCCATTAATCTGTCAATTTGAAGTCTGTTCCTTGAAGTCACTGCCTTGTTTCTATAATCTGGGTCACGGGGTCACATATTGCGTCATCGAATCGCAGTTTTCAAGACGAATATTGATGAGATTTCTAAGCAAACTCATTTTTCTCGTATAGCCAGAATCATCAATCATGGTTTTCAATTTGCCCCATAAATTATAAGTTGTCGCCGCTTGCTTTATGTGAGCTTATAGCGATGGATCGATTGTCAACAAAAGCTTTTCCTTCGCTTTGGTGTCTTCTGCTTTCTCCACCGCAGTTGCCGTTGTTGATAATCTTTCTTCAATGGCCGACGCCATGCCTTCCAACACCAATACATTTTGAGCAGCAAAACACCAATCCTCATAATTCTCACGACCGTGCAACTTATGAACGTTAGCTACATAATTGGCCGCCATTTTTACTACAAAACCGCACAGTACTTAACACTTCGTCTATTTTTTTTAAATTATAGTGTCTGAACCCAAAACCTATTATGACAAACATTTTCTAGTTTTTACAATAGACTGACTTTTACATATTGTCACTTGCAATAGCTACAAAGTCAAATAATGGCGCTACTAGCTATATATTTCTGTTATTACTAACAGAATCAACTACATTTTTTTAAGATTGTGCCGAGTTGGTGATAAAATTAAACTTATTTACACATTTTTTTTTTTAATCCTTAAAATAGAATTATAGGTTTACAACATCAATGACTAATAAGTTCCACTTTGGTAGCGTAACGTCTACATAGATCAATTTTTAACCAAATAATGTTACGTAATCAATCGGTTCGTACCTACTCAATCGTCGTATTTTTTTGAGTATTTTATTTTCTGTGTTTGTCTGTAAACAACGGTGTTCTTAGATAACTTATCTATTCACAATGCACCCAAAAATTTCATGTGAATTGGTTCATTAGTTTTATCATGATCATGATAATGATAACAATGTTTATTTAACAATACAAGCGTTTGCTCACGAATATTATAAATATTCTATAATAAGCTTTGTTTAAGCTTGTGCCCAAATCAATAAACGTTAAGACGGTAGACGTAATAAAAAAACTCGTGTGTTTTGTTTATACGACGCGCGGCCATCGCGGGGCTTGGCGGGTGGCGCGCGCGCGGTTCTTAGGGTACGATCGGTTAATTAATCCACATATACTTCCTGAACAATATAATAACTCGAATGACTCAACAGTTTCACTTATACAACTTTTTTTAAGCCTTTATAGTTTTGCCTAGACGGCGATAGAAATAATAAATAAGTCAGGTTTATTTCTCAGTAACATAGTTAAATTATTTCACAAAAAAGAATTGCAGCTGCATGATGGCGTAATGACTAATAACTCCGACCAAACACATTGGTAGCGTAGCGTCTACAAAGAACAGGCCACACCCGGACATCTTGTAGAAAGTTCGATTTATCTGTATAAAATTCTTGTACAGTAGTTTTTGTCCCTCTGTAAAGAAATAATACAATTTTACAATTCATTGGACAATTTAACAGTTTGCGTTTCTAAATACTTAGTTATAATAATACCGACAAAGTCCCTCTGCAACCAATTGGTTACGGTCGACTCACGCGGCTTAAATCACTATTTTTACTGCTAAATAATGGCTATTATCTATATATGTCCGTCAGCTATTATATATATGTCTGTGGGCTGTTTCAATCTATTGCCTGACGGATATTCTCGTCAATAAGACATAAGTGACGTAAAGCCCGCATCAATGTTGAACCGCAGGGCCAGACCGGACAAATAACTTCATTTCCAAAATTTGACGGAGTGAAAATGTCGAATCAACTATTATGTAGATTAAGCTATAGAAACATGCGAGCGTGAAACTCACATGTCCAGATTCACTAAAACTAGGTGACAGTTAATTTAATGCCTAAATAAAAGCTCATTGTTGGATTTTCAACTTTCAGCGCTGAACCCACCCATGAAAATTTAACAGCGCGCTTTTATTTCAGCAATTATTTAAAGTGTTTGTTAGTTTGCCCGTTTGGGCAATAATTATTATCATCGACCCACAAAAGAAAAATAAACCATTAGAGTTATGTTGTTCTTACTTGGACAGTTCCTGTTCTTCATAAGCTGTATACACGCCGTCTCAGCTTCCTCAACAGTTATATAGAATCTTTCACAGTATATACTATGTATAATAACTAGTATGATATCCTTTATTATCCATAAAATAAGAGCGAAACTCTGAAGCAAAGTCTGGAGAAAATGTAATAAATATTATTATTTGGAAAGAACAAGAAACAATCATGCATAAAAAAATAAAGCTTAATTCAAGGGACCTAAGTATATCAAACTTATAATGGCAAAAACCTGCTGGCTAAGCTGAGCCTGAGGGCTTAGCTTAACTTAGCGAAGGTATACCTACGCCCTGATGAAGGTCACTGGATGCCGCTTGTTGAATGAAGAGTAGTACCAGTTATTATGGAAAGCAAACTTTCTGGTAAATGAGGGTGACGAGGAAAATATCTAGGAGTTATAGGTATAGTAAACTCATCATCCAGGAAGATGATGAGTTTACTAGACCTATAACTCCTCTTCCCTTGTCCCATGTTACTTGGGGTTGGCGCAACCCGTTTATTAAATTTCTTCCATTCTCCCCTGTCAACCGTCACTCTATCTCCTCTTTCTTACATATCGTCCCTCACACAATCTATCCATATTTTCTTTGGTTTTCCTCTCTTTCTCCATCTCTCAACATTTGTATTTATAACTCATTTTGTTATATTTGTTCATCTAGTAAATTGCAACCTCGACATGGTGCTAATAATGGTCGTCGGTCTCCAAAGTAAATCTTTAATTAAAAAACGTTTTACACTTACTTCTTTTCCCAATTCTCCAGTTACTTTTATTAAATAAAATACGAAGTTAACGTGGCATATAGTGCGGCAAAATACGCCAAATGTACGACATAAAGTCTGCAAAAAAAACATAGTTATATATGATGTTTCAATGCTATATGGAAGCATTTAAACACGGCCATAAATCATGCTATGAATTTCCGTTATAAGCTGACCTTGCTGTCACTATGACTATGGCTTGTGATTTAAGTGTACCGTGGGATAGTTTATACTGGACACGTTAGCTCACAAGCCATAGTAACACAAAAATATATTAGGCGATATAATAAATGAGGTGTCGCATAATTTATTAAGAATAAACTAACCGACACCTGGAAAATTTTCTTGTACAGATTGTAAGCCTTCAAAATATTCTGGTATATAATAAGCAGTTTGAGACAGTGCTCATCATTGTCGTATTCATCATTCATTATGAGGACATTTTTAATCCACTTTTCTAGATATATCTTTAACAAAACTATAATTCGGATGACTATAACAAAATTTATATCCAGTGCAACAAACATTATGTCACTAACAATGTCAAGTATGGTACCGATGTCATACGTTCTAAAAGTTTCATAATATACAGCATTGATAATTATATTAGCACAGATAATTGATATAGTTGAGATCCAGTTCCAAACAATGTAAGTTCGGATATCTTTACTAAAATCGATGCTTCTATGAATAGTTTGCAGCTTCAAAATAAGTAAGACGTTGTTGTTTTTATGCGCTAACTCCAGGATGAACATCATCGTGAACCCGAACAATACGGTGGTGCCGTAGAGTACAGCAAAGAACGAAAATATATCACTTTCTGAATATGTCAAATTTTGATCTTCGACTTCTACGATGAACGTTCGATAGATATACAACGCATTTATGAATAACATACAGCAGAACGCAAATATGTGATATTTCGGTCCAGTTGGATAAATATGGTTATTTCGCACATTATATTTTGATAATAAAAAAAGGTTAAGTGCTAAGTTATAAGAATGTACTATTCTTTGTATATCTTTCTCCAGTCTATTATTGAGTAACACTTGTAATGAGATTTGCTTACGGGACATTTTTTTTATTATCGACTTCATTTGTTTGTTACGTGGTAACTTACTAACTCGGATATTGAAGTTGACAATTAATGAAGATATGATGTGTTAATTACATATATATTTTTTATGTATGTACTGATCCCATCAATGTTATGAAGCGCAGCTGGTAATATTCCTAATTGCTTTGACACATTAATGATAACATAACATCGCGCCTGTATTTCCGATAAGATAAAATACTGAATTATACATATATCAAAACCTGGTAATTTCAAGTATTACATTATCTTTCATAAATTATTGTGATGAATATTTTTATTTTATAAAAAGTTTTAAAATACAGCCTGGTGTAATCAATATTGAATTTAAAACGTTAACTATAATTAACTGCTTCTACATTTGAAGCGTATATGTGGGTGAGGATTCCGGATGAAGCACGCTTCCACCTTCGGCCTGATCATCACTTGATGGTCAGATGCAGGCCAAGTGCTTCAGCGTAGTGGTAAAAAAAAATAAAAAAATAGGTTGAATGGGTTAATATGTTGTCCACTGTAAACAATAAATGAATCTATCGATTCAATTTTAAATCGTGGTGAGGAGTTAACTGTGTAATGCAACAAATAAGAAAATACGATTTTGAGCTAGATAAAATACAAAACAAAAATATTTATTTATTTGTGATGTAGTGATTGCCCTCGTTGGTCTAGTAGTTGTAAGCGCTACTGAGCATGAGGTCCTGGGTTCGATTCTCAGGTCAGGTGTTCTCATCAGGAAATTCTCAGTAACAGCCCGGAGTTTGTATGTGTCCCCAGTTGGTGATAATTGGCTCGTCCTCTTCCAACTTAAAAATAACTGGCGAAATGCGCGTAGACATGCGTGAAATGCCTAACACATCGGGAAATACAGGCGTGTAAATGTTTTGTAGAGTAAATGAAAAATAATGATAATTTACTTAGATAGAACTTGGATAGGATACAATTTATCATTTTGAAAGTTGAATCAGATAGTGTAGATAATTTTTTTCCTGAACACTATGTCGTTAACATGAATACTTTAGGAGCTAGCGCTATTAACTATGCGCAATGCTGTAACTGTGGCAGACTGGACGCAGCCCTCTCTTTGTAGTTTGGTACAGAATATAGGAACCCCAGTATGTCAGAAAATATCCCATGATAAAAAGTACTATATGTGTTAATACAGCTTGTAAGCTAAACAAACATTCTAAAAAGTACATTTTCGGCATCAGACTCGTTCCTCGTAGCAATTACTTTTTCAAAAATGTTCAAGGAACAGTTTTGACTTCGTTACTATTTTATTATATTTATTATGATTGTATAGATATAAATGGATGAAAAAAACCGGCCAAGTGCAAGTCGGACTTGCACATGAAGGGTTCCGTACCACCGTACAATATTTAGCAAATAAATTAACAATATTATTACTTTTCAACTAAATTTAAAAAAATCTCAAAGACTTTATATTTCATAATGATACTATGAATGAAAAAGTTAGTTTTGCAGTTGCACTCACACACTGACTTATTATTAGTAGTACTTGTTAAAATGTTAGGAATATCGTATAATTTTACAATGTTTGTAAATATGTGAGCATCATGCATCTATCACATAATTAATTTATGTAATTCCTTCATTTTTCATTATTTTTACCTATCCTGGTATAGTAATCTTATTCTAGGTGCATCGTCTTCACATATATTTATATAATTAATGCATACAAGATATTGTGAACATATTTTAAAAGAGTAACAGTGGAGTTTCTTGCCCATTCTTCTCCATACGAAAACTGCCTTTTGGAATGGGCGACTAGAATCAATTTTTTTTTTTTTTTTTTGTAAAATTCTGACGTTAAAAAGTGCTTTTTTTGTGCCTAATTGAAATAAATTATTTGACTTTGACTTTGCAGAAAAACGACCATATTTCAATAAAATACCTTATACATCAGCGTTTTTAGTATTTGTTGAATAATCAACAAACCGGCCGACACACAGGTTAGCCTTGAACGCCCGAATGGTTCCGGAGCGTTATCCTGTACGACACATCCACGACTTCAGAAACGACCTTTCAGGTAAAAAAATCTTCTCTACTATAGACTTAGTCAGAGCTTATAGTCAACTGCCGGTCTTTGAAGACAATATTCCGAAGACTGTTGTCACAGCGCCGTTCGGGATGTTTGAATTCCCGTACATGACTTTTGGTCTAAGGAATGCGGGACAGACATTCCAACGGTTTATGGACGAAGTGTTAAGTGGCCTAGATTTGGTTTATGGATTTCTCGATGACATCCTCCTGTATTCTTCTGATGAGGAACAGCACCTGGAACAACTCCGTGTACTGTTCAGACGCCTGAAGGATTACGGCGTCATAGTAAATACGTCGAAATGCTGTCCGCCACCCACCACCAGTTGATGATAGATGATTATTACAGACGTTAGAATGAAAAAGAAACGATACAGAGTGATATAATAGAACTGAAGCTAAGTTATATAAGACAATAGTGATATTACGAGCGAGTTATAAGCACCAGGCTAAGAAAATGTAGTACGTGCGTTCGCTACGACGATTTGGGTGCACTGGCACAGCGTCGCGCGCGTACTGAATACTGGGAACTGGAGCTGGAGCTGTAGTGGCGGGACGTGTCAACCTAGTCGTGGTTGCTGGTGCTGGCGCTGGCGTTGACATCGGTATTGGAGTTGTCGGTGGTAGTGTGACGTTGTCGTCCGCTGTGTACGCCGGTTTCAGTCTGTCTACGGTAACGGTTTGTACCTTATTCTGTACCTTTATGTCGAATGTCTTGAAGCCTCGGCGCACGACTTTGTATGGGCTGGCGTATGGTGCTTGGAGTGGACGTCGGACCGGCATTTGGCGTAGATAGACATGCGTCGCAGTACACAAGTCTCTCGGCATATAGAAGGGACGAGGTGAGTGTCACGAAGTCGGTGTTGGTGCTAGTTGGCTCATGCGACTGCGTAAGCGATCGGCGAAGTCAGTGATATTAACTTCCTCTTCTAATGTCGTGTTGAAAAACTGCCTAGGCAAGCGTAGAGGCTCACCATAGACAAGCTCCGCCGCTGATGATTGGATGTCGTCCACAGGAAGAGCTTCGGTCCACTGCGATGACGCGTGACAGGTGATGGCGGCCTTGAGTTGACGATGTAGACGTTCCACCAAGCCATTGGCGGCCGGATGGTAAGCAGTCGTCGAGTGGTAAGGTCGGTCACACGCCAATTAAGGCAGGTTCGCTGTGTCTTTTGCCTGCAAACCTGCAGGCAAAACATTTTTACAAAAAATAAAACCGACTTCCAAAAAAAATCACTACAAAGTGAAAAATAACTTTGATTTCCGAAGTCGGTGTCTTGGGTTTTTTATTTTAGTTTTTTTTGCCACCGACTTCCGAAATCAAAGTTATTTTTCACTTTGTAGTGTTTTTTTTTTGGAAGTCGGTTTTATTTTTTGTAAAAATGTTTTTATTTTTCACTTTTTAGTTGTGGTACCTACACAAAACCCCCACAAAAATTTGAAAACCAAGTAAATTACAGTGACAGGAACTATTAGAATATCATCCACATATGCTAAGTGGGAAAAATATGTATAATTGAAGCTACCTCAAAAACCCTTCATCAGATCTTGACCAAATTTATATGGGAGCACTTCTGAAGTATGCCCTACCAAACAAAAATAGAATCATGAAAATCAATTCATAATTGGCGGAGTAATCGCGTAACAAACATACAAAAAAAAAAAAAAAACATACCGTCGAATTGAGAACCTCCTCCTTTTTTTGAAGTCGGTTAAAAAGGTAGTACTTTATATAAATTACAGTACAACCTTTTTCCTGTGGCTTCGCTCGCGTGGATGTCGGAAAATATCCCACAGGAACGTGCTACCGTGATAAAGAGTATCCTATGCCCTAGCTAAGGCCATGGCTTATCTGTATACCTTTCATCTAAATACGGCATGAAAAGGTAAAAGGCAGATAATAAATCTGTTTGTAGGGTTCAAATAAAAAATTGGAACCCTTAAAGGATGACTTCGTTGTCTGACAAGACCCTTTTCCTCAGGGACGCGTGTAGGTATCAAGTTTAAATAGATTCAAAAACTTCTCCTGTCTCTTGGAGCTGTAACGAAAATCAAACTTCCAAGTCAACGCAATAAAAAAAATAAATAATATGTGCCATTTAGGCCACATATTTTGACACTCGCAAATAAACCAGTCTATTTAGCTTCCATTTGGCCTAGCAGCATGAAGTTTGGCTAGAAGCGAGGTCAGAAAAATCCGAAAATTTGTAATTTAAAGTTATATTATATGACCTGCAAAGTTAAGTTTGTTCTTCAATCTGGGATCAATAATTCATAGACCGTCTTGAAGTAACATTTAGTCGGTATTTCATTACTCTATTAAAAGTTATTTTTCAATTGAAAAGTTAAGTTTGTCCTTCAATCCGGATTTCTTCAGATGGGAAATTTGGGCAGCCAAGCAAGCACAGCTTTGAGACGTAACCCTCAGGGCGCAAGTCCTACTCACACTTGTCCTGTTTTTTTAAAATAAATAAAACATTTGTGTATGATTCTAAATGCCTTACTTGAATACAAATTATTCATTTGCGTAATTATTTATTTCTTACTAAAAGCATACATTTGAATTTTCATATCCCTAAAGTAAAAAATGCTGGATTTCCCATTCAAACTTCCATCCCTATATCACCCCCTTTAGGATTATTTTTGAAACAAAAAGTAATCTATGTCCTTCTCCAGGATGCCATCTATCTCCTTGCCACATTTTATCGAAATCCGTTCAGTGGTTTAGCCGTGAAAAGGTAACATACAGACAGACAGTTACTTTCAAATTTATAATATATTATTATTTATATGGACTAGTATGGATATGGTACATGATATAAAAGAGTTTCAAATTAATAACTTGTTTAGTTATTGCGATAGAGCTCGTTCAAAAATGGTCTAAGACGGACAACGTTTAATTTTCTTCATTTTTGAAGATAATAAAACAAAAATTATATTTTAACTCTACTTGATAAGCTCATGGCAATGACGCTCCACATGCCAGGGTAAGATTTTCTTTCTTCAGAATCATAATTTTATTGTATATAACTTTAGGTCCTTCTTATTATTTTTTGTTAAAGCGGCAATAGAAATACACAATCTGTGAAAATTTTAACTGTCTACTTATTACGGTTCATGAGGGTCATCCCGCTGACAGACAGACAAACAGACGGACAGCGAAGGCTTTGTAGGGTTCCATTTGGCTAGCCTTCGGATACGGAACCCTAAATATATACTATCTAATTGCTCAACATTATAGGTACTACGCTTTGTTTTTGCATCGTTTTGTTGACAGGTATAACACTACAGACTGGTTGGACTTAGACCTCAATTATCATTGAATTTCGATTAAAATCGAAATTTATAACTAAATTGACAGAAACTACTTTAGGAAATTTATAATTTCCAAAATTCTTAGGACACAGTCTACTTAGAATATTCAAATTAACTGAAGGTACTCGTACCAGTGATATAATTTATTTGCTAAGGTGCCCGCTGTTTTTGCAAGAGATTATTTGGAGGTAAATTTTAAAATTATATAGTTTCGCGTACAATCCTGGCATTGCGATAATCATACTACGAAATCCAACGCTGTTGCGAGGCCTACTCGAACCTGGCTGGTTTTATTTACTAGACATTTTATATTTAGAATAGAAAAAAAGATCAGACAGTCAGCTTACCGAGCTGACAAGGGCAAACATTTAAAGATCCAAATAATAATCCTACTTGTACTGCAAACAAACAAGGCTGCAAGTGCAAATACGTCGTTGTGACCACGAGCCGGTCAAGGCCATAGAAATTGATGGCCTCCGACTTGTTGGCCTCCGACTTGTTGAGGGCCACCTCCTCGCCCAGGCGTCGAATGTGGCTCACCTCCTGCGAGACCGCAGCCGTACCTAATAACGCACTTCCCTGTGTGAGCTCTCTCGAACCGTGACCAGCGTGTCGTCCGCGTAACACGTCAGAATCACCCCCGGCTGGAGTTAACCCCTCAATAACCAGTCGTACCGTAACCGTATGTCCCGCGCGATCCAAGAACCGAACTCTGTGGAACACCACACGACATCTCGCGCTGGCCACTGCCATCGCATCCCCAGTAGGTGACACACCTTTCTGCTTAATAGGCCCCGACCACGTGGAGGAGGTAGGGAGGCATCCCATGAAAATGCAGCGCCTCCCTAATACGACTCCAGGGCGGGAAGTTGAAGGCGTTAGATATGTCCAAGGACACTGTCAGCATCACCCCGGCCCGAGACACCATTTCCTCTGCCAGGACTCTCACCCGCATAATTGCGTCTATGGTGGAACATTCATGCCGAAAACAGAACTCAACCAGGTCCGGCCCATCTCTCCTCAACTGGCTAACGAGGTGGATCGCGATTATCCGCTCAAACAAGTTGCCCACCTCGTTAAGCAGCACTAGGAGCCGGTACGCAAACGGGGAGTCCGCAGGGTGCCCCGCCTTCGTGAGCAAGGCTAACGAATGTCTCTTCCTTCACCTTGATGGGAAACTGGCCCTGGTCGAGGCACGCTGAATAGAGGCAGAGTGAGCACCATGCATCTATCACATAATTAATTTATGTCATTCCTTCATTTTTCATTCTTTTTACCTATCGTGGTATAGTAATCTTATTCTAGGTGCATCGTCTTCACATATAATTATATTATTAATGTATACAGAATATTGTGAAAATATTTTAAAAGAGTAACGGTGGAGTTTCTTGCCCATTCTTCTCCATACGAAAACGACCTTTTGGAATGGGCGACTAGAATCAATTATTATATATTTTTTCTGTAAATGTTGACGTTCATAAGTGCCTTTTTTGTGCCTAAATGAAATAAATTATTTGACTTTGACTTTGAGTCCTTTCAGTCGGGGTTCTAGGGCCTTTAAGGCGAGAGCGAGGGCGCGGCCGGGTACTCAGTCGGGACCTGGGGTAGTATTTTTCACCCAGAGCTACATCACTCCCGCTCTCATCACCGCATCTGTCACCTCAGGGACGTCTGAGTTGAGGTCTTCTAATGACTGCGCAGCTGAAGGTGGAACCATCGAAGGTGGCACGAGTTCCACTCTTGCAGGGAAGAGTGTCGCAACTACCTCCTCCAGCAGCTATGGTTGGAGACCCTCCGTAAGTGGGGGAGGGGGGAGCAGTGACGGAGTTTTCCTCGAACCTGATGTGTAATATGAGTTTTAAATTTTCTTTCATTAAATTGTAATTTATCACAAGGTATTCTATTGTAACATTTAAACGCCATAAAATATCAACCATTTTTCAGATTATCTAAAGTACTGTATGTACTTTAGATAATATGAAAAATGGTTGATATATTTTATCTTTTATTTTTGACGACACTGGAACTGATAGTGATAGAATGCCGCTTGCGGCACTCTATATACAGCAAATTAAAATTGTAGAGAAAGATACGATAAGTACGATAATGATCAACTATTATTATTAATAACCGTCATCGTCTGTTTCTTGCTCATCAGAAACAAATATCATAATTTTTATTTAAATGAATATTCCTAATGGCCCTTTCATTTATCATAAAAAATTCTCACCTCTAATAAATTATTTTTGGTAAAAGGTAGGTTGATGACGCACTGGTTCTAGTGTGTTCACCAACCTTGGTATAATGAAACTCATAAGAAGCAACCAGTTTAGAAGAAGACAAAGTTGCCGTATGACAGCCACGCTAGACAACATGGTGGACCAAGATGTGCAGTCGATGCTTCTGCCTCTAAACCTCATGCATACCATTTTGTTGTGTCCCAAGTATCGTATTAAAGATAACTCCTTCTATCCAAACAGTCTTACAGTAAAGGTGGTGTCATTTTGTGGACTGGTAATATCTATTTTATTGTACTTATATCGCGTTATTAGCAACGAATTTGTATTGGAAAAATTTGTTCCTTCGATGAACGTTTACTCTTACTTATGCTCTGTCTGTTATGGTATCGGATTCGCAATTAATTATTTCGTCAATGTGTTGCAAACGAAAAGAAATATATTTTTTGTCTTGAAAACGCAAGAAATTCACAGATTTCTTAACGAAAATTCTAGTTTTAGGGGCTTCATTATTTGGAATTGGATCAGTGTCGTTCTAACTTTAGGTTTTAATATTTGCATACATATTTATATCTACATAGAACTAAACCATAACTTAGTATATCTCATATGTGTGTTACCTGCGTTGTGTTTTGATGTAAACTTTGTGTACGCTATCAGACTTATTAAGTTTTTAAATGATAAAGTTCAGTTATGGAACATTAAAGCTCAACATTTGCAACAGATGAATCCTAGCGATAATGAAGCTAATTGCAAAAGAATGTTTGAAGTATATGTAATTATTTTGGAATGTTATAACATCTACAGGACTTCTTATCAGCAAATGGTTAGTACGACTACTCATAGACAAAAAAGAAAGCTAAGAATAACATTATAAAGCTAAGTGGGTTTTCTTTCTACAGATCGTTATTCACACGGTAGAGTTCTTTTGTCTTACATTGATAAAATTGCTCATAACACTCAAAATGTTTAAATTAACTGAACTTGGCGGACATGACTTTGTGAGTACCTGTCTTTCTTCATCTTGATTCTGTTTTAGTAGTTGTATCTAATGCTAGGTACACTCGCAGTGACTTGGATCGCCGGTGACTTGCTGGCGATTTCAAACTCTCACGTCAACACACAGATTTTGAATTCGCTAGCGATAAATTGGCTGTCAAAATCTGAGTTTAACAAAATTTTCCCGGTGAAAATTGAACAGAATAGACCAGCTATTCTATGCTTACCATTCCATGCTGTCAGCCGTTTGGGCTATCTCTTGATCTTTTTTCTTCCAAATATGGAATAATGTTTATTTCTACATTATGCCAAAAATCTATAATTCATATTTTATTTACATTGGCACAGCTATGCAGATAAAGCCTCCACATAAATATCTTATATCTTTATCTGCGGCTTTGATGCAGATAAAGCCTCCACAGTACCTAGTGTTACAGGGCTTTTTATTTTTTCAGGTTTCAGCGGTTTTCTTCACCATAGTTCTGTACGTTTGGGCGATAAAGGGTTTAACGCTTCACACTATTTTAAGCGTGTGCTGCGAACAATTTTACACTGCGATGAATAATGTTCAAAGTTCATGCGCGCTTATTTCAACAACGAATCGCACAGGTAATTTTATCAAAATTATATAAAAATTGGATGTAATAATTCTTGGAGAAAAAGTGGGATGATGACAACAACCAGGTCGCTGAAATAACGCGAGGCAGAGTAGCTAGAGAAAGACAAGAATGGAGGGGGTTCGAGAAGGCCTTTGCCGATAGACAAACGAACATACAAAACATAAACATTAATGCCAAATATGAGACTGACGATTACACTTTATGTTTGCCCATCTAAAAGGCTAATAATGTAATAATTCGTGGTAAACATCCAAGAACTTTATATAAATAATAACTTTGGCAGATTAATAGAAAGTGTGCGTGTCATAATTATTCATATCCACTAAGATTTCATTCGTCCAATTCATGTCGTTTATTTTAATATTCAAGAGGCCGATAGAATGCTAAGCAAGAATATTCAACGCCTACATCGAGCTAGATTCACCAAGATGAATATCTGTGGAATGTTCTACGTTGATGCTACTTTTCCGTTGAAAATGGTGGCTTTACTTACTAACTATACCATTGTATTACTGCAGTTTGTGTTTTTATAATTATTCTAGTAACAGTTCGATAATAAATCTTTGTTACTATGAAATTAGGGTGATATAATATTTCATTGAATAATATTTCATTATTTGCAAAATTGTTTAGTTAAAAAAGCTTTAATTCTAAAACTAAAACTTACTATGCTTAGAAATGTTTATACCAACCAACATGTTTCTTTTTTCATACCTTTTAGATAGGAATCAGGATCAATAAATCATCTAAGTATGTGTGTGTTGCGTGTTACTGAAGCATAATAGGTAATCATATTATTATTTGAAGTATACAACTATACATATAATTTGACATAATTTCGTGACTAATGTATGTATGAGGTGATCCGATAGAGAATTAAAGTTGACAACATAGCCCATAGAATAAACAAGCTAAAGTGGCAAGGTGGTGGGCCGGCCATATTAGCCATAGAACCGATGATCGTTGGGGTAGAGCTTGAGCTTCACGCCATCCTGCGGCTGACCAATGGCGGCGCGATTGGTCGAATGATTTATCAACAGCCAATCGCAGTAGTTTACGCGCGCTTGACAATTTATCACATTAGTTTTGCGATAATTTTCGTTGGTTAAACATGCCCTTGAAGTTGGACACTATCTACTACGTATTAGTAAAGTAGTTGCCCTTCAATCGACTTTCGTTTTCAGTATCACTCAATTCCAAACTTTCTAGTTAGTAAACATGTTTTCTTATTTCAAATCTAAAAGAAAGACTTTTGTGAGAACTGGAACGTTTCTTACCGGTGACACGGTGTGTTCTATTTCTCTATGCTCGCCTCTAGTATTGGAATTGATGGTGTTGGCGGGTGCTTCAGTAGTAATTAAAACAAAGTATTTAATATAATATTCAGATTTTTATTCATATATGTATAATATTGGCTACGATTGATGGTATTACCAAAAATTGTATGATATTTTGTTTACAAAATAGTAAAAGCCCTTGTAAAATTCAGAAGCCATGGCCACCTTCAACATGGTACCTATAGAATTCATGCTGATTTCTTAGGCCCATTTTATAATAAAATGTTCATGGTAGTGGTAGATAGCTATTCAAAATGGCCGGAAATATTTGAAATGGGAAAAATTACTAGTAAACGCACTATAAAAATATTAAAAGGCTTATTTGCTCGTTATGGCTATCCTATACATTTAGTTACAGATAATGGAAGGTCTTACACAAGCACTGAATTTCAAGATTACTGTAAACAAATTCAAGTTAAGCACAAATTTTCCCCACGTTACCACCCTGCTACAAACGGTGCAGCTGAGAGATTTGTAGAAACATTTAAATCCGCTGTAACAAAGATAAAAGAAAGTGGACAAGATCTTTATTCAGCAATCAATTTGTTCTTATCTGATTATAGAAGTACTCCACAACGTACCACTGGAGTGTCCCCGGCGAGATTAATGTTGGATAGAGAGATCAGAAATAGATTTAGTTTGTTGAGGCCACCACCTTTGGTAGAGACTGTGCAGGAAAGAGTAGAGGGGAGAGAGCAGGGGAATAGAAATTTAAAATTTAAAGTTGGACAAAAAGTAATGGTGCGGGATTACAGGAAAGATAGCAAGCCATGGGTTCTAGGTTTAGTAATTGAGGAATCAATACCTGATGTTACCTATGTAATAGATGTTGAAGGTTGTAAATGGAAACGCCATGTGAACCAAATGTTACAGTGTGCTGAAACATTAAGTAAAAGTTAAGATAAGCCAAAAATGTATTCTTTAACTGGCTGTCAACATCTACTTATAAAATTTAAAACCACTTTTAATATTTATTATTAATTAAGTATATTTATGTAAGTGTTGATTCAATTTAAGTGTATGTTTACTGTTTAATCTGTGTGTATGAACTGGAACGTTTCTTACCGGTAACACGGTGTGTTCTATTTCTCTATGCTCGCCTCTAGTATTGGAATTGATGGTGTTGGCGTGTGCTTCAGTAGTAATTAAAACAAAGTATTTAATATAATATACAGAGTTTTATTAATATATAATAACTTTAATAAATAAGAATTTACCAATAGACGTACCAAACGAAATATTACATAATAATATGATTGGAGAAGATTCAGTACTAAGACCGCTGAATTTGATGCAAAGTCAAAAAATTCAAAAGTAATTTATTCAAACTAGGCTGAGAATCAGCACTTTTCGAACGTCAAAATTACATAAGACAGTCCCCCAAAACGCCCACCTTTCACCAGTTCCTAGTGCTTTTGCTGGGAAGAAGAAGTGGCGCAACAAACTCCCCAGAAGCACAGCTGTCTGTTCAGTTAGAAAAAAAAATGATTCTATACAATAGTATACAAGATAATTATTTACATTACGCAAAACACAATTTAAATTATAAATTAATAGCCATATGACAGCTAGCACACGCCAATATACCAACCAAAACATCGAGAACTATACTCAAGCAGAAATAAAAATAACTAAACGTAAACAATATATAAAAAAGAAAATAAAGTCTTTTTCTATACGTGAAGTATTCTATTCATGACAACATTATCACTTCCAATACTTATTCCTACAACATCATAACTGTGTTCTGCATATTCATATATTGGTGCTTCTATTTACATCATTTGATCAGTATCTTCATAATCAATGGGGTTTTTACAAAAAAAAAATGGTTCTATTGTTCGAGCAATTCAATTGACTTCTTGATCCACTTAATTGGGCATTGCCTAACCCTTCGGGGAATACAGGCGTGATGTTATGTTTGTTTGTAACAATTTCCATTGAACTTCCTCACGAAATCGATTCTCTTCAAATCTCCTGAACACATTAGGTACTGAGCCCCCTCCTAATTGAACTTCACTAATTATCCTTTCATCATGACTGTGTACTTCGAATGAAGAATATTATCTAATAGGTAATTCTGGTAGTGAGTTTAAATGAGCTTTGTAGGTCTTCCTTTCCTTTGTCTAGTTCCCGCCAGCGTTTCAAAATGATTGAATTCTTCTACGTCATTCTCAAATCCCGTAAAAGATTGTCGAAATCAATATTTACTAAGGCACAACTCGTTAATAGAGAACAAAATAATATCGAGCACAGAAAATCTTGTATCGATCAGCTGATTCAAATAAAATCCGCCATCTTGCCGCTTAACATCCTCTTAGCAAGCTCTAAACAGGGCACCGGTGGTGTTTAATTTTGACAGCTACTAATCATTTGCTTAGCAACCTCTTAGCGCTAAATAGCGTTTATGAATAAGAATTTTGCTAATCAATTGCATAGAATTTGATTAAAATTTAACTAGCGTTTATAAATAAGACCGGAACAGCCATTTCAAATATCGTGCGAAGTCAATATCTTGATGGTCTAAAAAATCCAACATGTGCTCAGCGTCCTACAAATTAATGACAACAAACTCAGAAATTTTACTTTCAGGAAATGGACTCGGGTTATCATTCTCAAAATATTTCATAATTTCTAATACATATATAATTTATAATTGACATCATATCGATGTATATTTGCATTGTTTTTAATATGAACATTGTATATGCGTTGAGACTGTTGAAATTAATAGCAACATGACCATTAAGAAGAGGGGGGAAAAAGCAAGTAACATTTTTAATGCGCACAAAGCATTAAAATGAAAATTGCTTACCAGAACAATGTCCTGACTTCATTTGCATTAGCATGACATCGCTACTCTCAACATCTCTCATTGCTGCATAGAATCTCTCACATTACACGGTCAAACCTTCAGTATGAAGATATGATTCATGTTCCAGATTTGAGTTACTATTAATAGTAAATGACAAACTGAAATAGTAACAATCTCTTATTAATAAACTAGTTTTAATAAGTACTCCGAGTGAGATCTTGCTTCTCACCTTAATCTCTCCTGTTCCTATCAAGACTCTCAAAGATAATATCAAAATTAAGTAAGGCTAAATTGGGTGTAGCGGTTACACTTCCACATACAAACTACGCATCAAAGCCATGACGTCACTCAAATCCTGCATCGCGCATTTAGAGTTTACCGCGCGAACGACATATATAAGACTATCCGACATCAACACCCGGGCAGTTGCCCCCCAGACACAACACCCATCTGGTCGCAGGATCCTCCCTTTTCTATGGTGGATGAGTGAACTTTACACCTTGTTCCTCATGCCACTAAATTGGTGACTCCAACGCTATCGCAGCCTTCGTGCAATTACTTCAGCGTGACGTCATCATCATCATCACTCCCACAAGCTTTCGTGAGGTGAGTCACACAGCCAGCCAGCACCCACGGCTTCAACGGGTATCCCGACCACCAGCATGCAGCGAACGCGCATTCCTGGTAATCACCCCCAGCCTCATCACCCCGACTCACTGGGGAATCACCGCAATCATCTCAATCACCGCGATCACCGCTATGACCTCGATTACCGCAATCACCTCAATCACCACAATCGCCGCAATCATCGCAGACAGTTCCGACTCACCGTGAACTGTGCGGCACCCGGTTCCGACTCTCTGGAACCTTGGATGGCACTATGAAGCATCGCAAGATACAAGACTCAGACCTGAGATTACATTATTATAGATACCGACTTCGGTATAATAGTAGCGTCGTACGAGCGACGCTCGCGGTGTGAGCCACGGTATTGTCGTGCATGAATAGGAAACCGTTGCCAATAAAATGTGCATAGGGCACCACGTGAGGCTCAATACACTGTTCGATGTACCGATGACTGTTTAGTGCAGGCAGACGTGGCCCAGACACAAAGACAAGCTCTGTCTTATCGTCGGCGCTGATTCCTCCCCAAACCGTCCACGAACCGTCACCATAGCTGACCTTTTCTTCAATGCAGCATTGTGCAAAGCATTCTCCATCTCTTCTGTAGACCCTGTTCCATCCGTTGTTACCATACAGCATAATTTTACTCTCATCAGAAAAGAAGACTTCGTTCCACTAGAGGTATGACCTTTAGATGCTCACGTGCAAAGTTAAGGCGCGCTCTTCGATGGTTTGCAGTAAATTTCGGCCCATTTTCTGGCTTGTGCCGGCGTGTACCAGTCCACGATCCTTCAACCTTCTTCTAATTTTAGAGTCACTTACAGCCACCCTACGTACAACATGAAGCTGCTGCTGCAGTTGCAAAGCATCAAGGCGTCGATTTCGTAAAGAAGTTGTTACAATAAATCGATCATCTCGCTCAGAAGTGACCCGATTCCTGCCAGATCCTGAACGTCACGTGAACAAACCAGCCTCCCGATAGCGTTTGTAGACTGTATGAACAGACGTCAGGCTTAGATGCTATCTTTCAGCCACAACACGCTGATTAAATCCAGAATCCAGCAATGCCACATGTTTTATATTAATAAATTCGTTCATTGTTGATGATAGTTAAATGAATTCACTATGTTTAAGAAATTGAGCTTCCATGGCAACGTTAATATGTATTGGCGTGAATCAGAAATGTCTTATTTGTCATAATTTTATGTTACAACTCTGTTTTTCTTGACGTGTCGTTGTAAATAGTTGTGTGGATTAGTTTGTTTACCTACTAGTTTTATTTGTTTTGTCAAGTATAGAATACGAGCATTGTACGTAATACAGGTGTGCAGGTAGTATCGAATCTAATGCAATTTTAGGGGCATGAGGAACAGGGTGTAAAGTTCACTCATCCACCATAGAAAAGGGAGGATCCTCCAACCAGACGGGTGTTGTGTCTGGCGGGCCGACTGCCCGACTGTTGATTTCGGATAGTCTTATCTATGTCGTTCGCGCGGTAAACTCTAATTGCGCGATGCAGGATTTGTGTGACGTCATGTCTTTGATGCGTAGTTCGTATGTGGCGGTGTAACCGCTACACAAAGCCATAGATTACAGCCGATTCTAGTATGCGTGAAGAGCATCGTATGGTGATGCCAACGACACGCATGATGACCGCGCCGGCTACCCAGTTATTAGAAGAAGTTCTTCTATGATTAGAATGTAATAATATAATAAAAAATATTTATTTAATTACCGAATAAATGTTTTATTTTTGCTTAATGCATAATAGGACTGAATAAGCCGATCAAGATATTAAGACAACATGATGGGATGCGTGGCCTCTCCAGCCTGAATACCTTCACGGGTCAGGTTCTTCAGGTCTAAAATTCTACAATCGCCTTTGAACCTTGCATAAATCTATTAAGATATTATGTAGGTTTTGCCAAAAACATTTTTAAATACTTACTTCCTTATTATTGAAAATATTTGTAAATGACATCACGACTGACAGCTGTTGTCCCATTAAGCCCACTGACAAGTATTGTCAGTGATAAAGCCACGTATTCACTGTACAAATGTACCCGCGGCACCAGTCACTCGAGACGTCGTCGGGCGATGTTGACCAACCAACGTATATCCAAGCCTGACGACCTTTTTCATCGTTTTCGATGTTGCCATATCTAGGGATACGTGTCGTGGCAAACTTTATGCGTCAGAGCCTGTTTGGCCGTGTATGGTGTACGATGCACGAAACAAAGCGAAAACGCGTTGTTTTGCAGTTGCAGGGCAACAAACTATCGTGCATAGTATTTTTGGACGTATCCCTAGGTCACATCTTTAGTTTTCTTTATCCAAGGTATATCTGTGTGCCGTCCAAATTCGTTCAGCTATTTCAGCGTGAAAGCGTAACAAACAAACAAACTCAATTTCGCATTTATAATATTATAGGGATGACGTTCACATTAGTAGTAATAACAAAAGACATTTAATCATAACGTAATTATGTCCAGTTGCTTTGCATAGAAATGCATGGAGTACAATAGGACATGACGCTCTTCTAAATTTCCAATGTGTAGAGGGCTTAATATACAAAGTCCGCTACTAGTGCCACTTTTCCCTTCAGTAGCCATTATTGGAACTATTCATTTCCGCCATCTTTGAATGTCTTAGACAGTTTACTCTTTGGTTTACTGCATAATAACTCTTTGGTTTACTGTCATGGGGTCTGTTTATACGGGGGCACTTGTTTTTTAAACAACGTTTTTCTGAAGAAACCCAATATTTAAACAATATGCTATGATTACTTTTTATCTTAATTTGACCGAGATCTATCTTTTGAGAGTATTTTTGCGAATGTAGGTGAAGTACAAGTGCGACCCCCAGATTACATGGACTGTTGCCATTCTTCTTTTGTAAAAAAAATACAGAGAATGGTTCTTTAGTCATAGATTACAGGAAAACCTATAAAAAGTCTATGGCCATGTTACAATAACATGGTTAAATCTCTCAATATTGTGCGTACAAACTTATATTTGCAGTTGAAATGTATGGGAGAACATGATTTTCAACTACAATGTTAAGTGGATAAATTTATCTTAACTACGGCACCCATCATTGTGCGTGGTCCGACACGCACTTGGCAGGTTTTAAGTCTGATTTAGTGATTGATTTTTAAAGATCTTTATTAACAGAAAATGGTTAATACAAGTTAAAAAAATATCTAATTCTAAATGTAAACTAACATAATCCGAGCAATGTTAAATAAGCTAAATCACCTCTCTTAACATACAACATGTATGATTGTTAGTGTGACTATAATAGATACATAATATAAGATTGTGCTGTTATGTAGGGTTTGCAGACCCACATTTTTAAATTTAACTTACCGATGGGTTTTTAAATTATTGAAATTAATAAATTCTTACATTATTAAGTAACTATTGTACATTATTGGAAATTATTGTAAGACAAAATAAAAGCATATAAACATAATGTAATGTACATATTACTATGTTAGGTAACAGCAATCACGCTAGACAGGTGGTAAGTGAGCTAACGTTAAGTCTGATTAAGGGTAGAAAGTTGAAGCGTGCTCTGGAGCAGAAGTACCCTAAATATTGATATTACATTAGAATGACCATACCGAAGAGAAGAGTAATTAAAACCATAGTGGTGAAATCACAAAGATAGTCATTTTAAGACTGCATCAACTGAAGCATTTTTAACCAAAAATAGACGAAATACTTTGAAAAATGTTTTTCGTCGTGTTTATTATTATGTTCATTACTGTGACTTTACCCCTATTACAAATCCACAAACTAATATAACAATAGTCTATGAAGTAATAAAGCTTGACAATTACTGTAGAGGTAGGTTGGCGTCTATAATAAACATGCTGCACGCGCTCATTTTCTTGAATGATGCCTTCTGTACACGTCGGATGTTCTTGCAAAGCTGTTTTTTTATCTTAAAGTGTTAAATGAATGTAAGTAGATAAATAAGAAAGCGAGGATTCTGTACCTCCGAAATACATATTATTTATTAAATACAATTTTACTTTAAGGAATGGGCTAGTGCCTTAGCAATTCAGTGTCAATTTTCTCAGCAATTAGGCATAACCAAACCCGTAACATCAAAAATATTATCCCTAATGACTAAGTTAGGAATACTAACAGTTTTTGCCCATAAATAACCTTTTTTAAGAAGACGGACGAAAAAGCAAGTAACATTTTGAATGCGCTAAAAGCATTCAAATGAAAATTGCTTACCAGAAGAATGTCCTAACTTCATTTGTGTACTCTGAACATCTCTCATTGCCGCATAGAATCTCACATTGCACGCTCAAACCTATCAGTATGATGATATTTTTCATGTTCCAGATTTGAGTTACTATTAATAGAATGACAAACTGAAATAGTAATGAACTCATTTTATTTTAATATACTAACACTTTAATAAACAAAATTTAATATTAGGTACCCTGTTAGTAGATGATTAAAGTTTCTTCATATTTTAGTTTTGTTACTAAAAATGCATTCATTGAAAATTACAATACAATATCGGACAGACATAATTTTCTCAATTTCAGCTTATCCGTGAATTTTAAAATAATAATGAATAAGAGTTACATAACGGATTATAATAATATAGTGAAAATAGGTTTATAAGCAAAGTGGCTGACTTAAGAAAAGATGAATGATGGAGCCTTCAGTGATGAAAATGATCTTATAGTATACTTATTCGAATACGAGGATGATTAGAATTAAATAATGGGTATTAATTAAGAACAAACAGGCTACATACTACTACAACTAAATGAAACGAAATTTAAATCTTGTATAAAACGCACACTATGCTGCCAAGCATATTATAAGCTTGGGGATTATATCGCTGACAAAAATGCTTGGCTTAACGCTGGTCCAGCTCCACAAGGGCGCATAAACTAATTGATTAGCATTCAAAAATATTGTTGGAATTGCTGAAGATTGCAAAAACTATCATTGAATTGTATAACTTCAATCTCTTTTTTTATTGTATAATTACATAAAACATGTGTGAGTACTGTGACCATGTACCTTTTATAAAGCTACCATTTACTGGGTACGTCTTTCATTGACTTGATATGCCCTGGCGGCTAAGAGTATGTCATGCTCACTCAAATGTCTCGCTGGTGGTGGCGTGTGTGTTGGATCGTTGAGTTCCCTTCAAAATGGTTGAGCTAAACGGTGCTGATCCATGCGTCATGTTCGTGAACGGGCGCCATCAGTAGGGACTGGTCATCTCTTATCTGCCACAGCTTATTTTAATTTTTGAATTGTTTTTTATTTTTATTTTATTACGGACGCTTTTTACGTACACTTCTTTCTACATTGTTCTCACATGTATAATTTCAACATGAATGATGTAAACAATATTTTGTAAGAATATATATTTTTTTTAAAAGAGTGTCCGTGGAGTTTCTTGCCCGTTCTTCTCCATAGGAACCTACGCTTTGGAATGGGCAACTAGCTTCATATTTCTGACTGACTGACTCCTTGACAATTCAAAAGTGCCTGTAAATGGTTTAATTGAAATAAATGCTTTGAGTTTGAGTTTTTGAGTTTGAGTTTATTTACTTTGATTAAAGAAACACGAACTGTATCAAAACAATAGTATAAGAAACGATAAAGCTTCCGAACTGCAGAGGTAGCTCAGCGTCTATGGTGAACAAGCCGCACGCACTCATCTTCTTGAATGACGACCTTTGAACACGTTGTATGTTCTTGCAAACTCTTATTTCTAGATCTAAAAGAAAATGTAGTTCATTAGATACAGCCTTTACGAAGACTAGCATAAGGAGGATATCAAGTAGGTTCCTACAAGATAGTTACATACCAGAACAATGTCTTGAATTCATGAACATTACACAGGTACTCTGAACATCTCTCATTGCTGCATAGAATCTCTCAAACTCCACGCTCAATAAAATAAATATGATGATAGTCTTCATATTCCAAATTTCAGTTCCTGATAGTAGCATAATATACTGGAAAAGTAACATGCATATTTTATATTATTTTAGCTTTACACATTAACACGTTAGCTGTCCAGTGTATCGAATACAGTACACGCCGCGTGGATCCATCACGTCCGTGTACCGTAAACGAAAGAATGAGACGGGCGCGTGTAATACACGCGCCCGTCTCATTCTGTGAGCTCTAACTTCATGGACTTGTGAGTTAAATTGTTCTATTGTCAAGACTTGTCAACAGGACACCAATGAATAGAAAAAACGTAAAATATAAAAAAAAAAAACTAAATGTGAGTGGGACAACTTAATAGCAATCTGGTAAATACACTCGAGAGCAATGAATTCGGGTCACTTAAAGAATGTTAAAAATCTCGGAAACTAAAAATGATAGGTTAATGCAATAAATTGTATTTAATAGACAATGTAATACTCCTTAAATGAAAGTAAAAAAAATATGAGTCACCATACATTTTATTAACACAAAATTACATAAAGAAAAAAACTGCTGATCTCTCCTTAAAACAAAAATAGGAAACATGAAATTTATTACGATTTTCTTGAATTTTAATACTTCGTATTGCCTCCTCGTGCTTCCATTACTGCGTTTACGCGGTTTGGCATGCTGTACACCAAGTTCCTTATACGATTTTGGGGAATATTCTCCCATTCCTCTGTGAGAGCAATTTTGAGCTCACGAAGCGTGATTGGGGGAGGGTTTCGTTGTTTTACGCATCTGCCTAGCTCGTCCCAAGCATGCTCGATCGGGTTGATATCCGGGCTGCGCGCTGGCCACTCCATACGAGTAATGTTCATCTCTTGAAGGTAGTCATTCACAATCCTACCTGTATGAGGTCGGGCATTGTCATGCATAAATATAGCATCCTCACCTAAATTGACCATAAATGGACCAACGTGATCATTGAGGATTTCTTCCACATATCTTTCGCTAGTTAAAGAGCCGTTTTCTATGATCACCAGCTCTGTGCGACTTTCAGAAGAAATTCCGGCCTACACAAGTACAGACCCACCACCGTAGGCTACTTTTTCTTCGATGCATGCTTGCTTGAATCTTTCCCCTGGTCTTCGATACACTCTGTGTCTTCCATCGTGCTTGTAGAGCATACATTTTGATTCGTCGGAGAACATAACTTTTGACCAATCTTCAATACTCCAATTTACGTGGCTCTGGGCATATCTTAGTCTTGAAATACGATGCCCACGCTCCAGTTTAGGGCCGTTTGCAGGTCTAAGGGGTTTTAAGTTAGATTCAGCAAGCCGACGTCTTACTGTCCATGCACTTGGGTTACTTCCTCCGAGGCGTCGAAACTGATTTGTGAGTTCAGTTCCTGTAAGAAAGCGATTTCGAAGCATGGTGTTCACCAAGTATCGGTCTTCTCGTGCTGTGGTACACCTGGTTCTGCCCGTTCCTGGTCTGCGTAGGTTAGAACCAGTTTCTTCGTAACGTCGGAGAACTCTTTGTACTGTTGACAGCGACACACCGACAGTCCTGGCTGTATCGCGCTGACTCCGGCCGGTTTCCAGCATTGTAAGTATTCTGGTGCATTCTTCAGGCGTAAGCGACATAATTTCAGCTTGAATAATGAATATAGAGCACTATCAACATGGTTTATGTACCCACATAAATGACAGATTACAAACAAAAGCAAAACCAAATGCTGTAATTTCGTAGTTCCATCTTCGAAAGTGGCCCTTTTTCAAATTTGTTTTTTTTATGATATAACTTTACAATAACTAAGAAGTTTTAATACCTTCATTTAAGGAGTATTACATTGTCTATTAAATACAATTTATTGCATTAACCTAGCATTTTTAGTTTCCGAGATTTTTAGGATTCTTTAAGTGACCCGGATTCATTGCTCTCGAGTGTAGTAAATGAATAAATAAATAATAAAATCCATTTATTTCGGGTTCTCCCATATTCAAAAAATCATTACGACACACGAGTTAAATACAAAACACAATATAAAAATAAATACAATGTCATCAAATTATAACAATATCAAAATCAATGTCAAATAAAAATTAAACAATGAAAAATTTTGTTTAATAATGGCTTTATTTACCTATGCAAAGAAAATTTAAAAAAACTTAAAGACAGTACGTTTCTTTCCATTTACTTCCATGCGTTGTCACTCTTTTAGCTTTTATTATCGCATATTATACATTCACATGTCCACGGTATACTTTAAGTGCACACGCTGCTTCAACTTGACAACACCGTAAACCGTATTGGGTACACGGGCTAAAGGTAAACCGGATGTGTTAATTTATTAGGTATAACTAACCAAAATGAGTTACTTTGCATCAATTTCAGACGGAATATTACAAAAATTTATTTTGACTTTGGGGTTATCAAAAAATTATGTATGGGGAAAGTTAGCTGATCCAGCAAAGTATTCTTATTTTGTCTCTATACAAGGTGAGTATTGCATGCTGCCATAATAATTCCAGTTCATAAGTCAAGTAGCTATTCATCAATGAAAGACCATGTCAGTCTATGGTCGAGACGTGGCTTGGCTTAGCATTAATTCCTGTCACCGTTGCACAACTGCAAGACATGGCAAATAACTAAACCAAAGTGCGTGTCTGCGTTCTGTCAGTGTGTAACGTAACGACTGCTCTAAGACTTCTCTTTTTTTTATCCTGACGAATCGATCCGTTTACTTACTCTAATGTCACCTCTTGCTATAAAACTTCTTAAAGCCAATACTGCAGCCAAGTTACGCAAACACGCGTAAGCCGCTGCAAATGTATAAAAGACAATCTGAAAGTTTTCAAAATATTCGTATAAAATATGTCTGCTTTCTCAATGATTATCCTATTGTTTGATTGTATGCAGTGAGCACTTATTACACAAAATAAAAATAGTTAAAGTTAGAGAAAAAGATAGATTTTAATTATTAATGTTCATGCATCTTAATATCGCTCGCTCAAATATTATAATGTATCACGACACATCAAGTGTCTTTGTCCTAGAGATCACATTTATACTTTTGTTATTGTACATATAATCCTATTATGATTTTAATCTTTATACAAAATAAAACTTACAATTTGCCGAAATGTTTTCTCTATAATTATGTAAGCCTCATGAATAGTATAGTATCCATCAAACATCATATTCCAATACTCTTCTTTATCTGAATGCTCAGTGTTTCTTACTTTTTCAATCCACACAGACAACATTTTCACTATTATTTTCAAAAGTATTAAGGTGTACACAATGTTTAAATCAAAAGCAATGAAGTCGTAAATTTTTATAATTTCGACCATTTCTGGGCCCATCAAAATTATATCAAATGCAAAAATAATACAAAAAACACTTAGTATGATAACACAAGTCCAACTGCAAGCAGTGAAATATCTGAGCTCCTTTTTATTTACGTGTAGGACTCTGAGCACGTGTTGGATTTTCACGACCAACAAGATATTATAGTCACTTTGCATAATGTTTGAGAAACTGAATACTAAATCCTCGCTCAAAAAGACGACAAAGTCAAATACACTACCCAAAGAGTATAATAAAGTGTCATGTCCCCATTCATTAAAAAAGAGGCGGATCATAGTAATCAAATAATGGAAAAGGGCACAATAATAAATAAACATGCAAAACACTCTCATAAAGTTGTAAATATAAGTATTAGCAGTAATGAGGTTGTCACGAATAGAATACTTCGCGCAGAAGAAAAGACGTAGCATCAGATTCAACGGCCTTAGTATTGATTGTAAATCTTCTTCAATTACATGAGATGAAACTGTTGGTAAATTTACGATTATAACATCGGTCCTATTGAAACAGTTCTTAATATACGAAAACATATTGTCTGTTACGCTTGGTAGTTTGAGGTCGATTGTCTTAGAAAACGAAAGTCAATCGATAAGCGAGTAATTTACTAATACATTATTAAATTGTTTTAGTTTTAAGTATTATTAATACTCAATTTTCTGTTGTGTTTAGGTATTGTACATTTTAAGTTCATAGTGTAATTAATTTTTATGACATACACTATTAGACACCGCATAGGTCTCCAAAAAATTGTGCCATAATTCCCGAATGTTTGTAAAAAGGGATATATAAAATTGCTAGCGGATAATCGGTTTTCACTTTTTGGTAAAAGTCTGACAATTTCAATACAATAAAATAATAAGTATTAATTAATATGATACTAATAATGTTTCTCACGACTGTATATTTTAAAGTAATAAGTTGTTTTAGACGATTCTCAGATCTATAAGTTGATGTTAATATATATTATGTCACGGCTAAGGATGGATGTGAAAATAAACTTAAAATTAGCCAGCTATACCTAAGCTTATATTCGAGGAGATGCTAATGTTTATTTCTTTCAGTTTTAGCCGGCTAATCTTAAGAGAGGCCAATTATATTAAAATTTTCAAAACCCCCGGTACAAACATTTCCTTCCTCATTTCTCTTACCTTTTTTTTTTTTTTTTTTTGGGTGGGAAATCATCAAATGAGGGCGTGTCAGACTCTTACTGACTAAAACCCACCCGTGTTCCTTCTCTTGCCTGTGCCAGGGGGCCACGGTATCCCTTTCGGACTTTCCCGCAACCCCGGCAGGCAATGGTCTCATCGGACCCCTTCATTCGCTGACATCTCTTTGAGGTGCGTGTGGAACACAACGCGCCGTCGACCCGGGCTTGGTCCTTACCGGACGGCGAGCTACCCATTGCTCACCGTCCGCAAGCCCGCGCATACGGGGCGTCTCCTCCTGCGGCGGCTAGGGGCGTGAGAAATTTGCCTCTCCTTCACGCGCTCCGCCTCCTCCTTCGCGAGCATTACTGCTTCGCAGAAGGAGGTGACGGCCTCCCATGCCCTCTCGCTCCGTACCATGGCCTGGACCAGGGCCGGACGCGAGAGATCCCCGCCACCGATCGCCTCCACGAGGACACGGTGGTGCTCTGCCCAAGCCGGGCATACCTCCACCGTATGCTCCACCGTGTCCTCTGGGCGATCCACGCAGTGATGACACCCGGGCGTTTCCTCCCGCCTTATTCGAAACAGGTACCTCCCGAAACAACCGTGTCCGGTGAGGACCTGCGTCAGGCGGAAGGTGAGGACGCCGTGGCGCCTCTCCAGCCACTCCTCAAAGAGGGGACTTATCGCCGCAATAGTGGCGTCGAGGACGAGTCCCAAGTACTTCATCGTCGACTCGACGCCGATGTGAACCCCTCCTACCGTTATTTGGGAACCCGACGGTGGCGCATTCCGAGGACCATGAAAACACATGGCCTCGGTCTTGTGCAAGGCCACTTCGAGTCCCAACTGCCGGATTCTGGCCATGATTGTCGCAACCCCGTGTGTCGCTAGTTCGACCGCCGCCTGGTGCGATCTCCCCTGCGCCAGGACCAACGTGTCGTCAGCGTAACAAACGACGCTGACGCCATTGGGGAGGTCGGCGCGCAGCACTCAGTCGTATCCGATGTTCCACAGATGCGGCCCCAGGACCGATCCCTGTGGGACCGCACGACATCTCTCGCCGGTTCCACTCTCCCTGGTGACCGGGGTAGATGATGGCCCTGTCCGCCAGATAGGCCTCGACCACACGACAGAGGTAGGTCGGCATCCGGTGATACCGGAGTGCCTCCCTGATGCAACTCCAGGGCAGGGTATTGAAGGCGTTGGCGATGTCTAGAGACACCGCCAAGACGACCCCACCCCGAGCCAGCGCATCCCCCGTCGTGAGGGCTCGCACACGCATGATGGCGTCCACCGTGGAGCGCCCCCTGCGGAAACCAAACTGGCTCTCCGCCAAATCCGGCCCCACCCGCACCAGCCGCCCGACGAGGCGGTCTGCAATGACTCTTTCAAAGAGCTTGCCCACCTCGTCAAGCAGCACTATGGGCTGGTAAGCGGACGGAGAGTCCGCAGGGCGCCCCGGCTTCTTGATGAGGACCAGTTTCCCCGTCTTCCAACGAAGTTAGAACTGGCCCCTCTCCATACATGCGCTTAAGAGCCCCCTTAGTCGAGGCCCGAGAGCCTCTGAGGCCAGGACCCAGGCTTTCCCAGGTAAGCCGTCGGGTCCTGGGGCGGTATTTCTGGCATTCAGCCTACGTACCGCCACCCTCATTTCTACCTCGGTCACCTCCGGAGCATCGTCGTCGTCGTCGGTGGTCGGCACCGCAGTAGGTGGAGCCATGGGTGGGGAGGCATGTTCCCCTCTCGAAGGGAACAGAGCGCTCACCACGTCCCCCACAAGCTGTGGCCGGAGACTCTGCGTCAGCGGGGGAGCCCATGGGCGGAGTTTCTCCCGCACCATCTTGTATGGGCGTCCCCACGGGTCTCTGTTCAGAGTCTCCAGCGACTCCTCGCGGGCCAGTGCCCTGGCCCGCAGAATCTCCGCTTGGAGGGCGGTCTTCGCCGCTCTGTACCCTTCGTACAGCTCCGCCTGAATGGCTTCCGTATCCGGAGGTCAAATACGGAGCCTGCGGTGCCTGGTGTACCGGCGTCGCGCAGCAACGCACGCATTGCGCAGTGTCGTCAGCTGTCGCGACCACCAGTACACCTGGCGCGAAGCACGTCCGGGCTGGACCTGGGGCATTGCCACGTCGCATATCTCGGGCATGGCCTCCCGGAACCACTCCGCCTCGTCGTTGATGTCGGCAGGCCTGTCCGGTGATGACGCCCAGGCCTGCACGATGGAGGCTTCCAGGAGGAGCTCCCGGTCCAGCTGCTTCAGCGCCCACCGCGGACCACTCATTTCTCTTACCTACTCGATCACCAGACCCTCTTCATCATCTATCTATAACCTATTCATTTACAGCAGGCAGGTCGTGTTTGAGCTCATTGAAATGGTCTTCCATTTCAATGAGCTCAAACACGACCTGCCCGAACAAATACCTGTGCTGTAAGTTGGTAAGGGAGTTGGGTATTCTGCAAGTTCCAGGTGATGCTGCAGCATCAGTTGAAGGTTACTAATATCATTGAAGTAACAGAATAACAAATTTCAAATCGACCAGACCTGTGGAAGACGCTCACATCCATTCATCAACTAGAAAAGAGCTGATAATCTTCAAACGGCTGAACCGATTTTGATAAAAAAAATATCTAAGAACCGCTACAAAACCTGCTTTCAAATAAAAAATCGCATTCAAATCGGTTCACTTGTTTAAGAGCTACGGTAGCACAGACAGACATAGAGGTGAAACTTATAACGAGGGGTGTTATAAGTTTCACCTGTATGTCTGTCTGTTTTTGCATCAGGGGTTAAAAATGTAGTAGCAAATGAAAATGGCTGAAAAGTAAGTTAGATTATAAATGTGACCACACAACGCCAGGGTTCATTCAGGCACAAGAGAATGTAATGTTTTGGGAATGTGGTGTTTTGCTTATAAGTAGTGCAGTGAGGTGTCCCAGTATTGATGGTAAACCTTCTTTAATCTTGTTATGAAGTTATATTTTGTTACATGAGACTGGTAGTATATTCTCGATTATAACGGCGTTTCTGTTTGACTAAAAAAAAAACGTAATGTGAAAACAATTATGTTTTTCACACTAGGCAATTCCTTTTTTATTATTTATCCTTTTTTATATGTACTTGTTGATAGGCCTACAGTGTCCTCTCATACCTTTAAACACTGTAACTTGAAAATATTGTAAATACTATTTACTTTTAAAAGAGTAACCGTGGAGTTTCTTGCCGGCTCTTCTCCATAGGAAACGACCAATTGGAACCGTGCACCTAGCTTCTGACGTTTCATAAGTGCCCTTGTAGGTTTATGTGAAATAAAATATTTTGAATTTTGAATTTTTTTGAATTGAAGTAGTACCGGAAGCAATCGACATCCGAGTAATTAACTATAACGTCGTACGCTCTTTGTTGTCATTTAAATCCAGAGTTTATGGGACATCAAGGAGAGTGATACTCCCATTTGGCTTCTATCCATCTTTATTTAGTAACACGCGTTGCATTTCTGCTTGTAACACACCCATATCAAGGTAAACGATTCTGTGACTGTCATTAACATTCTCTAATTTATAACAAAATATAATATTTACTTTAAAATCGGCATACGGTTCGGGCCACTTGGAAACACATTAAATCTCCATTTTATGGTTTGACAGCTTGAAACGTTACCCTAATAAATAACAAACGATCCTATTTCTTTAAAATTGTAAAACACTATTGAAGCCCTTAGAAATCCCATCTCACGATGGAAAACATGTTGGCGAATTCTAAGAATTTAAATCAAAGCAGGGATTGTCAACATGCGGTTCTCAAAGTTAGTGGGATCAAGCGTGCTCTTGCATGAATATACTCGTAATGAAAGTAAGGTAACTAACAAATAGAAATCTAGAGTTATGCTAACTACCTAACTAGAGTGATACTTATGAGCCATTCAAAGGCATGCAAATAGTCAATGCTTCCATTGATGTAACCATCTATTGTTCTATAACTGTAGTTATACTATTGTATTGATAGTTTTATTATTCAAGCAGATAGCTAAAATACTTTAATAGGTTTAGAGCTAAAACATAATAGTATGGTTTTACAATACAATATATATATAAATTGTAACTTTTGTTTCCTACCTTACCTAAAAGGTTGATATTCTCTGAACACTCGCACATGTGTTTCTCATAAATGTTCGCTGATACCCGACCTACTCAGGCAATTTGAACGGACCCTTTTAAAACAATTGAGAATTTTTACACAAAAACTGCAATAAACCTATTCTTCCAAACTGTGGGAAGTTGGTTGTTTTAGGAATGTGGGGAGCGGAGGAGATGGATATTTTAGGACAAGTGAGGCAGTTGATTTTGAATCACGAAAGGCTAAGGACGTCGGAGTCCAGGAGAGTTAAGCTAGGAGACTTGATGAATATCAAGTGATAGTCCGTAGGCTGTCGTTAGAGACCGAGCCCTATTTATTAAGTTGTTAGTGGGTTTAAGACCACGATATGTAGCGACGACGTAGTCTAAGCTAGGCAGTGAGTTTTGAAGCGCTTCGGGAGACGATCGAGACGACGAAGCGAAGCCCGAGGCTAGGCTGGTAATGTGGGCAGTATCTTGTAAGTGATTTGTAATCTAATTCTCTCTAAGGAATTATTTGGTAAGTGTCAACTTTAATTAACTTTTATCTTTAGTAGTAGTATGTCCATTATTCCTACTAGTTGATTTACATTGTATTTATAGGTAACAGTAAGGTGATACCGCTGACGAACTATTAATGATCGTTTATACCAGAATGGCGAAATAACTCTTATTTATTATCCTGTTTTATAACTAATGTTATATTCTCGTGTATTACCTGTCCATGACCTACCTTGACCGATTAATCACTTGCAGTTGGCTTTAGGGCATGGTGAAGGCCTTCCACCATACTTGACACTGAGCACTAACGCTCGAGACTATTGACGATTGTTGACCTTAAGCTGACTCACCACATTTGGAAGGCAGAACCATAGATACTCACAGCTCATTAAAAGGAACTAGGCTATAAAGCCAATCTGTAATTGTATTATAAAACCAAACGTTAGTGATGATTTCTGTATCCAAAAAGGCCTCGCCACAGAGCTCTTTGCGTGAGGCTTGTTGATGTACATTTCTGGGAGAGGGGGTAGGCTATACCAAGTACCCCAAACTGAATGGATAGTCTGTTCTAAGGAACGCTAGAAACCGTGTCTCGTTAAGCCACAGCCGGCTTTCGGGCCATTCACTAATTTATATTAGCGAGACACGTCATTTGGATGCCCAGATAGAAACGCCCCGTTGTCGATAAGGACGATCCACACGGCAGCCGATTACATTGCAAGCATCCTCTAAATGGGGCAGTTTAAAGAAATGGGAAGAGACGAAATTCCTCTTCGGCGTTCACCAAGTACAATCGTAATGAGTTCTGCTAGAGACTGAGTCTACGGTGCGCTTGTGCTAGTCTTGTTTTAACTTAGTAAAAGGGGTTTAGGCCGCTGTAAGGGAGTCTTTAACATTAGTATGCAATTATAACTAAACTAAACTTATCTTCCTCAATAACAGTTGGACTTCGCAGTACTCTGTCTTAGGATTGTGTAAGATATTTATATTGTGATTAGGGAGCGTGTTCCGTTAGAATCGTATTAGTTCCTCAGAGGTTCTATGCGTTAGGTCTAACGGATCACGTACAATGAGGCAAACGTTAAAAAACGGTTCCCGGTCTCACTGAAGTGGGTACGTTGTAAACAGACAAATTAACGTAACTATAAATAATTATTGAGGCGCAAGCGTAACGATCCCTTCACCCCTTCACTTTATCAAAGCTGTATTGCAGATATTGGTGCTCAACTGCGAGAGGAGGAGACGTTGGCGTTCCAACATTTATATTACTATATTATATATATCATATATTTCTGCGTATCCTCTTATCTTCTTAGCTTCATATTGTATTAATATTATAATACTTGTTTACTAACTGTGGATTCCCAATATTAACTTCACCTTGTTCCCCTCCCTGTCCCCTAGCTTTCTAAGTCGGGACAGGGTAGTCTAGGTTATGGGAATTCTTCTCTTTCTTACGACGGTGGAAGAGTGTCCAGTCTCGAGACGAGCTCTACAGTGCCGCACGGGGTGGGGTGCGGCACTTCCCCCACAGGGGGAACCGACCCAAACACTAACATTCACATAATTAGGAAAAACGAAAATTTTATCAGCCTAGGGTAATTTAGGTACAGTCACATGTGGTGCCGCGACCAGGATCCTCGTCATTAAATGTATTGATTTATTTCAGTACAACGAGGAAGAACTACAGATTGGGTTATTACATTTAAACACAACGTAAATTAAACAAGAGATTGGTTCGAAGAAAACCATGAGTTATTCACGCCGTGTAGTAATTTATCTAACAATATGTGTGCGGAACATTCCAGGAACGCATCTACTACAAAAATAACGTAACCTCGAGCACACACAGAGCAGATCTACGTGGAACGAGAATAAGGCCGGAGAAGCTGTTTTCAGCGCCGCCTTCGCAATAGCAGCCGCTTCGGACGCCAGGAGCAGTTTCCAGCGTCGTGGTAGCAGACACGTCAAGTGCGGCACGGGCGTCGTCAGGCTCAGGTATTCCCCACGAGCTAACGAGGTAAGTCGTTGATATTTCTGTTAGAAGCATGGACCGTCGGGGTAGGAAACCTAAACGCGTTAAGCCTAACAATGACGATGTTGATGTAACGTGTCATGATAAAAATCAACATGTCTGTAACACTGGATCTAACAATGAAATAGAATTGCTATCAAAAATTGCAGCAAAAATAGATAGTTTCGATAGTCGGTTAGGGAATGTAGAAAAACTCGTGCCTACTAATAAATCGAATGAAGAAATTATAAATACTGAACCAATGATACAAGACGTTAATCCACCTATAGTAGGTACAAGTGGAGGGTCTGCCCTTCCGGCTGAAAGCAATAGACGTAACGCTATGGGAGTGTACTTTTTAGGAACGGCGCCTGAGAGGCCAAAGTTTAATGGGGGCCAAACTAATCCTAATAAGTTTCTTAAGGAACTCCAACGTTATATTAAAAGCATAAATGGGGAGGATAGAGCTTTAGACATCGCTATAGGTAGCCTAACAGGACCGGCACAGAGGATTATGGAGCTGTATAGTGACAGTTGGCATACTTTTGAGGATTTTAAGAAAGACCTCATTGATGTATTTTGGGGTAGTAGAGAGAGAGAGATAGCAAAGAATCGATTAATTGATTCAACGTGGAACCCGAATAGTGGAAGCACTATGGAGGAATATTTCGCGGAGCTAGTAGATTTGGTTAAAGATTTAAAACTTCCATTAGACGAATCTGAGATTGTTGGATACATAATGAGACATTATCCTCAGGTTGTGCAAATAGCTCCGTATCCGACCTCCGGATACGGAAGCCATTCAGGCGGAGCTATACGAGGGGTACAGAGCGGCGAAGACCGCCCTCCAAGCGGAGATCCTGCTGGCCAGGGCACTGGCCCGCGAGGAGTCGCTGGAGACTCTGAACAGAGACCCGTGGGGACGCCCATACAAGATGGTGCGGGAGAAACTCCGCCCATGGGCTCCCCCGCTGACGCAGAGTCTCCGGCCACAGCTTGTGGGGGACGTGGTGAGCGCTCTGTTCCCTTCGAGAGGGGAACACGCCTCCCCGCCCATGGCTCCGCCTACTGCGGTGCCCGATGCGGACCACACCGCCGACGACGACGACGATGCTCTGGAGGTGACCGAGGTAGAGATGAGGGTGGCGGTACGTAGGCTGAATGCCAGAAATACCGCCCCAGGACCCGACGGCTTACCTGGGAAAGCCTGGGTCCTGGCCTCAGAGGCTCTCGGGCCTCGACTAAGGGGGCTCCTAAGCGCATGCATGGAGAGGGGCCAGTTCCCGCTTCGTTGGAAGACGGGGAAACTGGTCCTCATCAAGAAGCCGGGGCGCCCTGCGGACTCTCCGTCCGCTTACCGGCCCATAGTGCTGCTCGACGAGGTGGGCAAGCTCTTTGAAAGAGTCATTGCAGACCGCCTCGTCGGGCGGCTGGTGCGGGTGGGGCCGGATTTGGCGGAGAGCCAGTTTGGTTTCCGCAGGGGGCGCTCCACGGTGGACGCCATCATGCGCGTGCGAGCCCTCACGACGGGGGATGCGGTGGCTCGGGGTGGGGTCGTCTTGGCGGTGTCTCTAGACATCGCCAACGCCTTCAATACCCTGCCCTGGAGTTGCATCAGGGAGGCACTCCGGTATCACCGGATGCCGACCTACCTCTGTCGTGTGGTCGAGGCCTATTTGACGGACAGGGCCATCATCTACCCCGGTCACCAGGGAGAGTGGAACCGGCGAGAGATGTCGTGCGGTGTCCCACAGGGATCGGTCCTGGGGCCGCATCTGTGGGACATCGGATACGACTGGGTGCTGCGCGCCGACCTCCCCAATGGCGTCAGCGTCGTTTGTTACGCTGACGACACGTTGGTCCTGGCGCAGGGGAGGTCGCACCAGGCGGCGGTCGAACTAGCGACACACGGGGTTGCGACAATCGTAGCCAGAATCCGGCAGTTGGGACTCGAGGTGGCCTTGCACAAGTCCGAGGCCATGTGTTTTTTTGGTCCTCGGAACGCGCCACCGTCGGGTTCCCAAATAACGGTAGGAGGGGTTCACATCGGCTTCGAGTCGACGATGAAGTACTTGGGACTCGTCCTCGACAGTCGGTGGAACTTCGTGGAGCATTTCCGACGCTTGGCTCCCAGACTGGACCGGGCCGGGGCTGCCTTGAAGCGGCTCCTGCCCAATCTAGGGGGTCCAAACGCCTCCTGCCGGAGGCTATACGCGGGGATCGTGCGGTCCATGGCCCTGTACGGGGCACCGGTGTGGGTGCATTCGTTGAGGCGGCGGCCTGCCCGCCGGTTGAACGCGTCCCAGAGGGTCATGGCCACCCGGCTGGTCCGGGGATACCGCACGGTCTCCGGTGAGGCGGCGAGCCTCCTTGCCGGATTGCCGCCATGGGATCTGGAGGCAAAAGTCCTCGCGCATATTTGGGAGTGGCGCGGGGAGGCGAAACGCCGGGGCTTGACTCCGATGCCGCGAGAAATCGCGGCACAGCGGACAGAGCTCCGACGGGATCTCATGGCGGCATGGAGAGTACGATTGTCGCAACCCAGTGCTGGGCACGCCACTATTGCGGCGATAAGTCCCCTCTTTGAGGAGTGGCTGGAGAGGCGCCACGGCGTCCTCACCTTCCGCCTGACGCAGGTCCTCACCGGACACGGCTGTTTCGGGAGGTACCTGTTTCGGATAAGGCGGGAGGAAACGCCCGGGTGTCATCACTGCGTGGATCGCCCGGAGGACACGGTGGAGCATACGGTGGAGGTATGCCCGGCTTGGGCAGAGCACCGCCGTGTCCTCGTGGAGGCGATCGGTGGCGGGGATCTCTCGCGTCCGGCCCTGGTCCAGGCCATGGTACGGAGCGAGAGGGCATGGGAGGCCGTCACCTCCTTCTGCGAAGCAGTAATGCTCGCAAAGGAGGAGGCGGAACGCGTGAGGGAGAGGCAAATTTCGCGCCCTCACGCCCCTAGCCGCCGCAGGAGGAGACGCCCTGGGCGTCGGGAATCGATTGCCGATTCCCGGCCACCGTAGGCGCGGGCTTGCGGACGGTGAGCAATGGGTAGCTCGCCAGACCAGGCCCGGGTCGACGGCGCGTTGTGTTCCACGCGCGCCTCAAAGAGATGTCAGCAAGTGAAGGGGTCCGATGAGACCATTACCTGCCGGGGTTGCGGGATTAGTCCGAAAGGGATACCGTGGCCCCCTGGCATTGCACAGGCAACAGAAGGAACACGGGTGGGTTTTAGTCAGTAAGAGTCTGACACGCCCTCCCGCTCCACCCAGAGCGGGAGACGTCATTTGATGATTTCCCACCCAAAAAAAAAAAAAAAAAAAAAAAGGTTGTGCAAATAGCTTGGTTTGCTAACCGAACAGCAAGTAGTTATAAAAGTGGGATAGAATTCTTAAGAAACATTGAAAAGAATGTGAAGAAAATGCCGATGCAACCAGGTGATGTGAATAATAGGGACAATTCACGTTTCGCAGGTAAACCCTACCCAGTTAGAAATAATAGACAGTTTCCTGGCCAAAATTATCAAAGGAGACAAACAAATACTATACAATTCGTCCGGGGAAATTTGGATAGTATAGATAATACACAGGTAGCGCAGTCAACTGAAAGACCTAATCATTCGGAAAACTAAATGTTGTTGACCAAGAAAGTCCCAATTGGCCAACGGATTTAAATAATGGGGCTGGGGCATATAATGGCAAAGCTACAGATGTCGCATACAGGTATATGACTAAATGTAAATGGACTCCCGGAACCGGGCTAGGCAGGTTAGGCAATGGACGGCTTCATCCCATAGAGGTAATTAAATCACCTATTGGTAATTACGAAAAAATCAAGATTCTATTCACTCAAAAAAAAAAAAAAAACAAAATTCAAAAGTCATTTATTCAAATTAGGCTGAGAATCAGCACTTTTCGAACGTCAAAGTTACATAAGACAGTCCCACAAAACGCCCACCCTTCACCACTTCCTAGTGCTTTCGCTGGGAAGAAGAAGTGGCGCAACAAACTCCCCAGCAGCACAGCTGTCTGTTCAATTAGGAAAAATAAACGTAAAGAATATCTAAAAAAGAAAATAAAGCCTCCAGGCATAAAGGGCGTGCCCGCTTACATATAGCTGTAACTAGAGTTATAATTGATAAACTAGGACCATCGAGGTAAAATAAATAAACAGTTAATTACTAATAACAATAACAAAACCATGATCAGCAAGACGATGTAATGGATGGGTTGTACATGAGTGTCACATGTGTTGGGAGCTTACCCAATTTAATAAAAATGTGTAAAGATGGTGTGTTCTCCTATAAAAAAAATACAAATTAAACAATACAATAATTTCGGGCGCCTTGGAGATGCACACAATATGTTTTAAATAAACCAAACTTGCCAGATAGAACACTTCGGAGAGTCAGACTTTTAATCTGCCGGTGGGTAGCTAATTAAATGAATAAAAGAATGGAATTTCCTTTGCTAATACCTTGTTTAATGTTTGCCAGTAGCTTCAGAGTAATAAAATTATGAAATTAAATACAAAAGGTTAAAATTACTTAAATTATTATGATTATTGAATTTATATTACTATTGCATCTTTGTTGATAAAAAAAGTAGGTAGTAAAAAAAGGGTTAAATAAAATGGTTAAATAAAACCTCTAGGATCGTGGCGTTGATGGTAGGGATAAAAATATCCCTTGTAGAAATATATCCAGTAAAGAAAAGGAATAGAAAAGAACAGAAAAGACGCCAGGGTCGATCAATGTCCGGCTGTAACAAAATTTACAGAGAATTAATAAATTGTTCAGGATTCCCAAACGTTGGGAAGCGTGGCGTTCCACGAGTAATAATAACTTACCGTCTTTTCCAACAAATGGCATTAAGTGCACCACAAAATTCAGGCGGGCGACAAATCACTTAAAAGCCTGGAACAATAATTTAGTATGATATCGAGCACTCGTCACGCTATCCAATTTATCAATCCGAAAGAATTCAATCTTACCAAAGAAATGAAGGATTATTCCTACGTCACCACGTCCTGAGGGAAAGTTTTAGAAGTTTACGGCATCAATAGGCCGCCAATACCCAGGATTTATCCCGATTAAAAAATGTCGTTAAAATTCAATACTACATCCGGAATGTTCGTCGCAAAAGTGATCACGTCAAAGTTGACAGCTTCCACCAAACAATCGATGACAGCAAAAAAAACGTTCCGAAATCGACTAACTGACGAGAAGCATGTAACGATATTTTAAACTCGTTACATTACATCCCTCCCCGAAAAAATAAAAGAAAGCAATTTCTTTTATGCTAAAAAATAAACAAGGCAAAAGAAAAAAAATACAAAAAATAGGAAATATAAATTCCAAATACAACAAAACAAAAAAAAATACCCTATAAAAGGATAGGATTATAAGACCGCAAGGAAGATATCCGCTAAGTCTAATAACAACTAAACAAAAAAATAGTGTCTAAGACTATTTCTTAAAATAACATGCATATAAAAACAAATAAGTCAAGCGAAATAGTCGCTGAACAATATTGTATAAGAGCACAACAAGAGTATACTGAATTGAGTACGGTTAGGCACAATAGCCACCGACTAACATACAGTATAACTCTAGAAACAACAACAACAAAAAATACCAATTTGAGTTCGGTTAGGCACCATAGCCACCGACTAACAAGTATATAACACGATAAAAATATTAATTTGAGTACAGTTAGGCGCAATTGCCGCTGTCTAACGAGAATAATCCAAAAATGTCTGTATGAGTGCAGTTAGGCACCATCGCCACTGACTAGCAAGAACAAATTATAACTGTGAGACACAGTTTAAAATCTCCACATCTCTACAAATGCAAAAAAATATAAAGAAGAATGTTGTGATCGGCACAACTCCACCAATATTCCGAGCACAAACACCTTCGAAAATAAATGCATATTGTGATCGGCTCAACACCACCAATATCCCGAGCACAATAGCAGAACAAGAGATGCATATTGTGATCGGCTCAACTCCACCAATTTCCCGAGCACAATAGCAGAACAAGAAATGCATCCTGTGATCGGCTCAACACTACCAACCTTCCGAGCACAGAAGCAAAAAAACAACGAAATCAAGGAAAAAAATATACCGAGATCCGTAAAAAAATAGGTTAACCACTACAAGTGAAAACAAAGCGTACACAAGCAGTGGGTAACAACTAAGAAATTTTATACAAAAATGTATACATAAAAATCGTATACAAGACTGTATAAAAGAATAATAATAATAAGATATGTATAAAAATATTAATAAGATACATAAACAAAATATTAATAATAATAATAAGATCCTTTGATATGAGAAACGTATTCGTGTGGGTAGAAAAGTTATTAAAAGGTCCTAAGTTGTATTTTAGAAAGTTAAGAAATCAAATTCAATAAATTTATAAGAAGTTAACTAACATACTCTCATTCAAATCACTAATAACCTATCAACCATCCCATCATACATCACACTATCATAAGTGATCTTCAAACAAAATTATCAAAATCAAGACTTACACTTGGAAACCAAATTAGAATTTAATTATATCCTTAACATGATAACGACCAGCGGTACCCTTATTAAGGTCTTTCAGATTATAAACATTATCAGAGATCTTTTCAATAATTTTACATTTAATAAACTTAGGAGCAAGTTTTGCTGAAAAATAAGTAGGTGCATGAGATTGAACAAAACTCCTTCTCCACACAACATCACCCACATCAAAAGAAATGACTTTGCGACCTTTATTATAATAGCGAGCATTACGCTGATAAGCTTTTAATGAATGAGTTTGAACTTTAACAAAAATTTCACTAAGTGAATTAAGAGAATCAGCATAGTGAGTTCTATGGGAAACTTCCAGTTCATCTAAATTATCTATAGTCACTTAAACGATGTAAAGAAGCATCAAAAATAAGTTCCCTTCCAAACGTCAAAAAATTAGGTGTGAAATCTGTGGCTAGATTCACACTATTATTCAAAGCTAGTTGAACATGAGGTAAATATTTAGACCAAGTTCTATGATCATCTTTAACAAAACAAGCAATGCAAGTTTCAACAGTTTTATTATATCTCTCAACTGTATTGTTTTGAGGCGTGTATAAAGTATTATAAAATATTTTGGTGATATTATAACCTTTCAAAAATTCTACGAAATGTTTAGAAGTAAATTGTGTACCATTATCACAAACAATTATTTTAGGACAACCAAATTTAAGAAATATTTTTTTTTCAAAAAGTTTATTTATTACTCTAGTAGTAGCATTTATCATAGGAAAAATCCAGCAGTATTTAGTAAACACATCAACAACAGAGAGAATATATTTATGTCTAGAATAAGCTTTAGGTAATATACCTATAATATCCACTGAAAGCATTAACATAGGTCGATCAACTTTTTTAGGGTTAACCATAATACCAAAAGGAGGTTGTGTGGTGTGTTTATAAGCTTTACAAGTATCACAAGCTAGAATATATTTTTGAACATCATTAATCTGTCGCGCGCGCAATTAGCAGACACAATAGAATTTTATTGTTATCTGTCTCCAATATGAGACACCAGTATTATAAAGGTTAAACATCCCTTTCCAAAAATAGTGTTGTTTTAATTTATTTAAAGTCTTATGGATACCAAGATGACCAGAATTAATGTCATCATGATTAGAACGAATTGTATCTAAAATATGTTCTTTAGGAATAACTATTTTCCAATTAAGATTACTATTAGGATCAAACTTACTTTTACAAAATTTATATAAGGTTTTATTTTCTACTCTAAAGTTCTTATATCTGCAAGGAGACTTTTGACAATTAATAAATACTTTTTTATACCATGGATCATAAATATCATCATCTGGCAAAACTAAATTATTTTGAGAGATTTCTATAGCGGCTACTTCAATACGAGATAAAGCATCTGGAACTAAATGTAAAGATCCTTTTTTATGAACTATATCAAAAGTAAATTGAGAAATTCTAGCAGCCCAACGTGCTAAGCGTCCACTAGGATTGCTAAGACCTAAAAGCCATTTTAAACTAGCATGATCAGTTATTACAGTAAACTTCATTCCTTCATTATAAGGTCTGAAATGTTCTATTGAAGCTAAAATAGCAAGTAATTCACGTTCTGTGGTACTATAATTGCGAAGCTAAATTCTTTTTAATAATAATTGCAGAAACTAAATTCTTTTGAATATGTTCATTAACCAAAACATTAATGGAATTAAACAAAGGCAAAGCGTGCAAGCTGAAGAAGAGTGTACAATCCTGTCATTAAAATCAAAAGGAAGTGGTACTTCTGTCAAATTAATCATGTCAGGAGCAACAGGTGCAACATTAGGAACTGTGCATGCATCATCAGATTCCATGTTATCCTTAGCAAGAGGCAGAGGAGATTGATCTTCTTTATCCATTATGAATAAACAATATGATAAGAAAAGCAGGGCAAAATATCACAAGTTGTAAAATATTTGAGGTTAAAGTGAAAAAATTATTTTTAAGTTACCTACAAGTTGATTTTTATGAAATATTTCAAAGTGAAAAGATGCAGTAATAATTTACAGGATAAGCTTATATCACTTAAACTATGATTAGGTATTACTTAAGTTAAACCAAAGTTTGTTTAAAATCTAATATGAAACACCGCACTTAGTTTTACACCGTTGAGTCACTTATACAAAACAAAACTGTCTTACCATACAATATGTTGATTTTGCAAGAGTATAATGATATTGCTGTAACCATAAAAGTTAAACACACAATAGTACAATAAAGTTGTTAGTAAATATTGTTTACTTACTAGGAAACATCAAGAAAACTTAGTTGTAAATTACAACATTACAAAAAAAAGTGTATTACAGAAACTATGTAATTTGTTCTGTAAACAATACTACAAAATATAAGATGCAATAATAATTTATAAGATACAAGGAAGCTACTTCAAGTCCCTGTTCGCAGAGCGACAAATGTAATGGATGGGTTGTACATGAGTGTCACATGTGTTGGGAGCTTACCCAATTTAATAAAAATGTGTAAAGATGGTGTGTTCTCCTATAAAAAAAATACAAATTAAACAATACAATAATTTCGGGCGCCTTGGAGATGCACACAATATGTTTTAAATAAACCAAACTTGCCAGATAGAACACTTCGGAGAGTCAGACTTTTAATCTGCCGGTGGGTAGCTAATTAAATGAATAAAAGAATGGAATTTCCTTTGCTAATACCTTGTTTAATGTTTGCCAGTAGCTTCAGAGTAATAAAATTATGAAATTAAATACAAAAGGTTAAAATTACTTAAATTATTATGATTATTGAATTTATATTACTATTGCATCTTTGTTGATAAAAAAAGTAGGTAGTAAAAAAAGGGTTAAATAAAATGGTTAAATAAAACCTCTAGGATCGTGGCGTTGATGGTAGGGATAAAAATATCCCTTGTAGAAATATATCCAGTAAAGAAAAGGAATAGAAAAGAACAGAAAAGACGCCAGGGTCGATCAATGTCCGGCTGTAACAAAATTTACAGAGAATTAATAAATTGTTCAGGATTCCCAAACGTTGGGAAGCGTGGCGTTCCACGAGTAATAATAACTTACCGTCTTTTCCAACAAATGGCATTAAGTGCACCACAAAATTCAGGCGGGCGACAAATCACTTAAAAGCCTGGAACAATAATTTAGTATGATATCGAGCACTCGTCACGCTATCCAATTTATCAATCCGAAAGAATTCAATCTTACCAAAGAAATGAAGGATTATTCCTACGTCACCACGTCCTGAGGGAAAGTTTTAGAAGTTTACGGCATCAATAGGCCGCCAATACCCAGGATTTATCCCGATTAAAAAATGTCGTTAAAATTCAATACTACATCCGGAATGTTCGTCGCAAAAGTGATCACGTCAAAGTTGACAGCTTCCACCAAACAATCGATGACAGCAAAAAAAACGTTCCGAAATCGACTAACTGACGAGAAGCATGTAACGATATTTTAAACTCGTTACAACGACCAGTCACCACAAGCAGCACCCGTTCACGAGCTTAACGCAAAGATCAGCCATTACCCCCCTCGCCATATTTGAGGGAAGGAGGCAACCCGACCCCCGACGCTACCGCAAGCAGTGACATCTAAGGGAGCATGACGAACTAGCTGCCAGTTTTTCAGGAAAAAAAATAAAAAATATGATCAGTTTGTCGAGGTCGCTAGCTAACCACATATTGCGATACAACTCATGAAAATCATTCTAATGAGTAGTTAATGTCAACAAAAAATTAATAAAATTAAAATAAATTGACATATAAAGTCAAATAAAATGAACAATTTACCTAAGCTTATATAACCTGTCAGTAGGTAGGCTAATTCTGGAGAAAGAACATAAACATTGTCTTGAGCCAATCACAGCGACCAACTATTCTTATCATTTAAGTAGTCGTTGATAGAATAGTATGCCTTTGAACAAAGGTTGGATTTTACTTTAGTTTTAAACGCATTAAAAGGCAAATCTAGCAAAGAAGAGGGTAGCTTGTTGTAAAAGGTTATACCAAGCCCAACAAATGAGTTATGAACCTTATGTAGCCGGTGAAAGGGAGCTCGTAGTTTGTCCTTGTTTCTTGTGTTAACATTGTGAATGTCACTGTTTTTAGTGTACAAGTGTATATTTTGCCTAATATATAGAATGTTGGCGAAAATGAATTGTGATGCAACAGTGAGGATACCAATATCTTTAAAAAAATCTCTCAGAGAAGTTCTGGCACCCAGCTGGTAAATTGCTCGAACAGCTCGTTTTTGAAGGACAAATATATTTTGAATATCGGCAGCTTTGCCCCACAGCAGAATACCGTAGGACATAACGCTATGGAAATAACTAAAATAGACTAACCGAGCTGTATCAACGTCAGTGTATTGTCTTACTTTCCTGACGGCGTAGGCGGCCGAACTGAGCCTTCCCGCTAGGCTAGATATATGATGCCCCCACTGAAGTTTGGCATCTACTGTTATGCCCAGAAACACTGCCGAGTTTACGGTTTCAAGCACCTCTGTATCTAAGACGATGTTGGGTCCTAGATTTCTAACATTTGGAAGGGCAAACTTTACACATTTCGTTTTCTTGGCATTGAGAACTAGGTTATTTGTCGTAAACCAACCCGTAACCATTGAGAGGGCACTGTTTACATCGTCAACTCAAGTTCTTAATCAGTCACCTAAAATAAAAGAAGAGGTAAATCTCCAAGGATTAGAACGGAGAGATTATGTATTAACTGTTTTTGAAGATATAGGATTAAATGAAGATGAGGAGGTGAGTACGGGCTCACGACTAGTAGAAATAGTAGCTAGGGTCAAAGATTACCCCATAAAATGCCTTATCGACACAGGAAGTCAAGTAACCTGCATAGCCGAAGCAACTTATATAGGGATTAGGAGTAGAGGTATCCTGATGCCTATTATGCCAGTTTCTCCTATACAAATTCAAGGAGCAACGAGAGCTAAAAGTAGTAGGGTAGACAAGGCAACATTGGTACCATTAATAATAAAAGGTATTTGCATAGATACACCATGCTTGATTATTAAAAATTTAGTTCGGGAGATAATTTTGGGGATAGACTGGTTAGACCAATGGGACGCGTCAGTGTCTTGTGGACCTAGGCGTACACTACGATTTAAATATTTGAAAAAAGAAGTAGAAATTATTCTAGGGAAATCGGTATTAGGACTAGGACAGGGTAGCGTGGGCGTAGATTTCGAAGCAGGGAAGGGACCGATTATAGAAGGAAGTATCGAACATACCTCTGCTAACGAAAGGGGAACAGAAGGAATAAATATTAGTTCTAATACAATCGAAATTTGCTATGAAACCGAAGAGAGCATAGGTCATATTGTAACAGAGTTACAGAAAACGATAGAATTTCCGCTTGAAGCACTTCAGAAAATTCTTGTAGAAAATAAACAAGTATTCTCAGTACACCCTGGGCGCACGGATAAATACCGACACACTATTAAGATGTGCGATGAGGAACCATTCGTAAAGCGATCATATCCAATACCGTTCGCTTATAGGTCAAAGGTTGAGGAAAAGTTGAAAGAGCTGCAGGGCTTAGGTATAATTAAGAGAGAAGGTACACCATATAGCAGCCCATTGACATGCACGTTTAAAAAGGATGGATCGATTCGTATTCTTTTGGATGCAAGAGAGTTGAATAGGAGAATGGTAGGTGAAGTAGAAGCACCACCATTGGTTTCAGATATACTACAATCATTTCATGGAGTTAAATTTATGACGTTAATAGATCTAAATAACGCCTACTTCCAAATTCCATTGCATCCTAATTCTACCAAATATACCGGGTTTACCTTTATGGGGAAAAGTTACACCTATACTGTACTACCCCAAGGCTTAAAGACATCAGTAGGTAGCTTCTCTCGTGCAATGGATATAATCTTAGGGCCAGACGTTAGGGAATTTTGTGTGAATTATTTAGATGACTTGGTAGTGTTCACAAAATTTGGTGATTTTCACACGCATCTAGAACATCTAGGCCACGTGTTGAGCTTATTGAAACAAGCTAACATGACATGTAGTCTCAAAAAGTGTCAATTCATGAAAACTGAGGTAAAGCTTTTAGGGCATATAGTCTCTCCAAATGGGATACGGATGGATCCGAACAAAATAGCGGCAATCAAAGAATTCCCTGTGCCGCGTACGATTAAACAGTTGAGAGCCTTTTTAGGGCTAATGAATTATTATAGGCGATTCGTTGCTAAATATAGTCACTTGACAGTATCATTTTGTCAAATGCTTCAAAAGGGGAGAACCTGGAAATGGACGACAGAAGACGACAGAAAGTTTCAAGAAATTAAAGACGCTTTTATAGAGTCTGTAGTTCTGGTTCATCCAGACCTTAGCAAACTTTATTATCTCCAAACGGACAGTAGTGGTGTAGGAGTAGCTGGATGTCTTTATCAAATAGATGATGAAAATAACGAGCAAGTGATAGGGTTCTGTAGTAAAGGATTAACTCGTCCGGAACAACAGTGGACTGTATCTGAACAAGAGTTATGGGCGATAATCTATAGTCTAAAGAAGTTTGAGACGTATTTAAGAGGATCTAAAGTAATTATAAGGACAGATCATAAAAGTTTATCTTTCATTAATAATTGGAATTTGTATAGCGCTAGAGTAACACGTTGGATATTATACATACAGCGATTTAACTATGAAGTTGAATATATAAAAGGAAGCAACAACATAGTTCCGGATATATTATCGCGTTACGGTAACGGGGTAGAGGCAGTACAAGAACTGCGTAAAGTTTGCCTTGAAATAGCAATGTTTACCAGCAGCAAAGCTAAAATCACCAATAACAAACTTAAGGCCATTACACAATCACAGAGAGAAGATCCCTTCTGCAGTAAGATCATAGAGGACTTAGTAAGCAATAACCAAAGCGGGGAAATCAGACAACGGGGTGGAGCCCTTAAATTAAACAACGATAAGTTAATTTATAAAAGTGACTATTCAGGTAGAGAGGTCGTAGTTGTTCCAGAAGCTCTACAAGCTGATGTAATTCAATCAATACATGAGGAGGCTGGCCATTTTGGGGAGGCAAGAATTAAAAGACTGGTAAGCGACCGGTTTTATTTCCGTGGGTTGGCTAAGTCAGTCAAAGCAGTGTTACGACAGTGTGATTTATGTCAGAAAACAAAACACGCAAATGAGACGACTGTAGGGGCTTGCAAACCAGTTTTAACCACTGATGTTGGGGAAATAGTCATGGCTGATTGGTATGGGCCATTACCTCCGGGAAAATTTGGTATGCAATATATCCTAGTTCTGCAAGATGTGCTTAGTAAATTTGTACACCTATATGCTTTGAGGAGAGCTACCACTAAAGCGGCCTTAGCATGTGTAAAGAAATACCTAAATGCAGTTCCCATAAAAAGATTAGTGACGGATAATGGTAGGCAATTCACGTCTAGGCTGTGGTACGAGGGACTGCATAAACTAGGAATAGAAGTTTCACATACTACGGTGAGGAACCCTAGGCCTAATAGTACGGAACGGGTTAATAAGGAATTAGGACGGCTATTTAGAGTTTATTGCCACAAGTCACACAAAAGTTGGGTTGGGATTCTAACAAATATTGGGCAATGTTATAATAACACTGTACATTCTAGCACAGGATACACGCCATGCGAGGTCCTCATCGGTGAGAGTCCCACCTTGTCAATCGATGATGCCCTGAGCGGCAATGTTAGGAGTATGTCAACTCTAAATGTTGACGAAGTAAGAGAAAAAGCTAGGGAAAATCTAAAAAAGGCAGCCACAACAAGGAGCGAACAGTATGATAAGTGTCATAGGTTAATAACGTTTAAATTAGGAGACCTGGTAAAAGTCAGGAGAGATAACAGATCCAATGCAGCTGAAAAGGTATCAAAAAAATTTTCTCTGTTGTATGATGGTCCTTTTAGAGTGGGGGGCATCCCTCATGCCAATGCTTATTTATTAGTAGAGCCGATCAGTGGTGATATCGTAGGTACTTATAATGCTTTGCATATTGAAAGATATTACAATAAATAGTTTAATAGTATATAAATAGCTTAATCAAAAAAAAAAAAAAAAAAAAAAAAAAAAAAAAAACTGTATAATATATAACGTCCTCGGCCTATTGTGAAAGCTCAACCGCTGCACTGCGTCACGCGTCTGAATTTCAGAGGGGGGAATGTGACTGTCATTAACATTCTCTAATTTATAACAAAATATAATATTTACTTTAAAATCGGCATACGGTTCGGGCCACTTGGAAACACATTAAATCTCCATTTTATGGTTTGACAGCTTGAAACGTTACCCTAATAAATAACAAACGATCCTATTTCTTTAAAATTGTAAAACACTATTGAAGCCCTTAGAAATCCCATCTCACGATGGAAAACATGTTGGCGAATTCTAAGAATTTAAATCAAAGCAGGGATTGTCAACATGCGGTTCTCAAAGTTAGTGGGATCAAGCGTGCTCTTGCATGAATATACTCGTAATGAAAGTAAGGTAACTAACAAATAGAAATCTAGAGTTATGCTAACTACCTAACTAGAGTGATACTTATGAGCCATTCAAAGGCATGCAAATAGTCAATGCTTCCATTGATGTAACCATCTATTGTTCTATAACTGTAGTTATACTATTGTATTGATAGTTTTATTATTCAAGCAGATAGCTAAAATACTTTAATAGGTTTAGAGCTAAAACATAATAGTATGGTTTTACAATACAATATATATATAAATTGTAACTTTTGTTTCCTACCTTACCTAAAAGGTTGATATTCTCTGAACACTCGCACATGTGTTTCTCATAAATGTTCGCTGATACCCGACCTACTCAGGCAATTTGAACGGACCCTTTTAAAACAATTGAGAATTTTTACACAAAAACTGCAATAAACCTATTCTTCCAAACTGTGGGAAGTTGGTTGTTTTAGGAATGTGGGGAGCGGAGGAGATGGATATTTTAGGGCAAGTGAGGCAGTTGATTTTGAATCACGAAAGGCTAAGGACGTCGGAGTCCAGGAGAGTTAAGCTAGGAGACTTGATGAATATCAAGTGATAGTCCGTAGGCTGTCGTTAGAGACCGAGCCCTATTTATTAAGTTGTTAGTGGGTTTAAGACCACGATATGTAGCGACGACGTAGTCTAAGCTAGGCAGTGAGTTTTGAAGCGCTTCGGGAGACGATCGAGACGACGAAGCGAAGCCCGAGGCTAGGCTGGTAATGTGGGCAGTATCTTGTAAGTGATTTGTAATCTAATTCTCTCTAAGGAATTATTTGGTAAGTGTCAACTTTAATTAACTTTTATCTTTAGTAGTAGTATGTCCATTATTCCTACTAGTTGATTTACATTGTATTTATAGGTAACAGTAAGGTGATACCGCTGACGAACTATTAATGATCGTTTATACCAGAATGGCGAAATAACTCTTATTTATTATCCTGTTTTATAACTAATGTTATATTCTCGTGTATTACCTGTCCATGACCTACCTTGACCGATTAATCACTTGCAGTTGGCTTTAGGGCATGGTGAAGGCCTTCCACCATACTTGACACTGAGCACTAACGCTCGAGACTATTGACGATTGTTGACCTTAAGCTGACTCACCACATTTGGAAGGCAGAACCATAGATACTCACAGCTCATTAAAAGGAACTAGGCTATAAAGCCAATCTGTAATTGTATTATAAAACCAAACGTTAGTGATGATTTCTGTATCCAAAAAGGCCTCGCCACAGAGCTCTTTGCGTGAGGCTTGTTGATGTACATTTCTGGGAGAGGGGGTAGGCTACACCAAGTACCCCAAACTGAATGGATAGTCTGTTCTAAGGAACGCTAGAAACCGTGTCTCGTTAAGCCACAGCCGGCTTTCGGGCCATTCACTAATTTATATTAGCGAGACACGTCATTTGGATGCCCAGATAGAAACGCCCCGTTGTCGATAAGGACGATCCACACGGCAGCCGATTACATTGCAAGCATCCTCTAAATGGGGCAGTTTAAAGAAATGGGAAGAGACGAAATTCCTCTTCGGCGTTCACCAAGTACAATCGTAATGAGTTCTGCTAGAGACTGAGTCTACGGTGCGCTTGTGCTAGTCTTGTTTTAACTTAGTAAAAGGGGTTTAGGCCGCCGTAAGGGAGTCTTTAACATTAGTATGCAATTATAACTAAACTAAACTTATCTTCCTCAATAACAGTTGGACTTCGCAGTACTCTGTCTTAGGATTGTGTAAGATATTTATATTGTGATTAGGGAGCGTGTTCCGTTAGAATCGTATTAGTTCCTCAGAGGTTCTATGCGTTAGGTCTAACGGATCACGTACAATGAGGCAAACGTTAAAAAACGGTTCCCGGTCTCACTGAAGTGGGTACGTTGTAAACAGACAAATTAACGTAACTATAAATAATTATTGAGGCGCAAGCGTAACGATCCCTTCACCCCTTCACTTTATCAAAGCTGTATTGCAGATATTGGTGCTCAACTGCGAGAGGAGGAGACGTTGGCGTTCCAACATTTATAATACTATATTATATATATCATATATTTCTGCGTATCCTCTTATCTTCTTAGCTTCATATTGTATTAATATTATAATACTTGTTTACTAACTGTGGATTCCCAATATTAACTTCACCTTGTTCCCCTCCCTGTCCCCTAGCTTTCTAAGTCGGGACAGGGTAGTCTAGGTTATGGGAATTCTTCTCTTTCTTACGACGGTGGAAGAGTGTCCAGTCTCGAGACGAGCTCTACAGTGCCGCACGGGGTGGGGTGCGGCACTTCCCCCACAGGGGGAACCGACCCAAACACTAACATTCACATAATTAGGAAAAACGAAAATTTTATCAGCCTAGGGTAATTTAGGTACAGTCACAATTCCTTTTCAACTTTTCTGTATGGCGTCATTTTATAACTCCCTAATAAACAAATAATAATGTATTTTACTTTATCCATCTCACCATTATCATCTTCACTACATACAATTTGCTGTCTTCTTTAAGTCTTCCAGTCTTTATAGAACAACAAGTTTTACAATTAAAAGTCTATGCAATATGAAAAAAGATTTTTGCGATTTTTGAATTTTCTAGTACTCAAACATCAATTGGTCAAATAGAGTTTTTTGATCCTTATAAGAAACAAGATCGATCGACACCAAAAAAGTGTCTTCTTAAAACCGCCCATTTTATTGCGGACTGTGCATTTTTTCAAAATCGTAAAAAAGCTGGTAAAGCAGATCAAATGTCTCAAAAATTTAAGGACAGTCTCCTAAGACCGTTTTCCTGTAGCTACAACGATTAAGGCATCTTACAGACCCGTCTCAAAAATCCACCTGTATACTCGTAGTTTATTATTTATCAACGTTAGTTTTCTTCTTTCTACTAGTCAAATAAGACGTTAGTGTGCTACCAAATATACGTCACTTTATTTCTCCCTCATATGTGGGCCGTCCAAGCAAAAGGTAAATACCTTAACAACTAGTGATTGGAGCCTCCTTTTTAACATAAGTTTATTAGGAGACTCCGCTCTTCCAACATCTTAAATACGTACAATTTACTTGTCTTATTTTTGATCCAAGAGCTAGAACTCCACACGAAATATTCATTTTCACAAAGAAATTCTATGTGGCCGTACTTTGATGCTTTATATTGTGTTATAGTTGTATCTTTTTGGTTATCATTCTCTTCGTTTGCTATATCTTCCAGATCCATTTAAATGCCATTTATTTATGTGTCTATTTTCCTTTTATTTATTTCAGAATTTATTTCTTCTGATTATCTTCAGACCTTATTTGTTGTAAGCATATTTTTACTTCTTTATCACGAGGAATAATGTCTAAATTATAAATCATACATAGTTTAAGTTTGATCTTTTGTTTTGATAATCTGTCATCTTGACTTGTAAAATAAAACGTCAGTGAGCTATCCGTCACTTCGTTTCTCCTTAATAAGTCCTAGGGCTTCGCCCTCTGCAATATCCGCATACGTATCATTATCAACCATAACGCGTGAACGCAAAAACCCTATGACGCAAACATCACACACTCATCACAAATTATTACCCAACTTATTCCGTCCTTTGGCTGATTACATTTTATGTGTCGATCGCGTATAGGTAATGTAGTAAGTATTCAATCTATTAAAGTTAAAAGGTGATACATTTTTTTTATGATACTCGTTATATTTTAAGTGCTAGGTGAGTAAGATACGCGAACTTTTAGCGTGACAGACAGGCAAAAAAGTAAGTGAGCGAGCGTACTTGTTTGCTCGTGTGTCCAACTGCCAGTTTGCATATCGATTGAAATGATGTTTATTTCAGTAAGTAGATTTATTAAGACACTTTTACAGGTCAATATTTTAAAACTAGATGGCGCCGGCTTTTTTATGTTGACTGGTCCCTGAGAAAAAATGACGAAACAAACTCAGGTTTGATGACTCTACTTGCTGACTCTGTGACAAATGCCTTATAATCTGAATTGTGAATAGTCTTAATGGATAGGATCGTAGCAGGTGGCTTTCTGTAGTTTCTGCTTACCCCCATGTTAAGAAGGCGTGAGTTTACGTATGTATAGGTATATAAATAGTCTTAATTTTTTGTCGGTATATTTTATTTAGACGCAGAGTTATTTCAAACACATAGAATAGCTCTAATAAATTAGTTTACTGATTTACAAGTTAGTATTGACACCATCTTCATCCTATGCTTTTATCCAACATTATCTAATCATTGTAATGATGCGTTACACATAAAATCAAGGACTATTTTACAAGTCAGCCAGTATAAGCTAAATACATATTTCATAGAAAAGCAAACTGTAATAGTATAACGGCATAATTAGTAAGAAGTCCCATCAAACACATTGGTAAAGCAGCGTCTACATAAAACAGGCCACACGCGGTCATCTTTGTGAACCTTCGATTTTCTCTTAAAACGTTCTTGCAAAGCCTTTCTTCATGTTCTGTAAGGAAAGTTCTTATATCAAAGAATTTTAAATGTGACCGAGAAGTTGATAATCAAACTTCGTTTTAGGAATATATTTCCATCTGTTGTAAAAAGTTTATAAATCGTTTTGTTTGTTTTGACACTGTTATGAGTTTATCTATAGATATATTATTCTACTTTTAGACAAAAAAACCGCACATAATTATACGAAAATGTTTTACATATATTGAAGGAGAGATCAAGTTTATGCACTTAAATGCTTACTTGTATAGTTCGTATTCTTCATACGTAGTATGCAAGCCATCCCAGTTTTTTCGACAGCGATATTGAATTTCTCGCAATAAAAACAATGTAATGTTACTTGTAGAAGGTCCTTTCCAATCCCTAACATTGACACAATGCTCAATACTAAACTCGAGGCGGAAACCTAAAACAGTTACGTATTGGTAAACCATAATTCTCAGCCAACTCAATTTAGATTACCATCGACACACTAAGGATAAGAACATTGGTAAAACAGTCTATATTGCAATCCACTAAACATGCGCCTCTCCCAGCTAGCAGCTACGCTTGATAATCTGCCCTCTCCTCTCAAAAACTAATTTACTGTATCGGCTATCGTTCCAGTAATAAACGTATAGTAATTCTTACTTCGCCATGTGACCGAACTTGCATTTTGATCATTTGTAGCAGAAGCTCAAAAAAACATAAATTGCGACAGAATGCATTGAACGTGCGAAGCAGAACCTGAAAAAAAATTTTTGCTAGTTAGTATACTGGTTTTCAAGAAGAGCTCTTAAATATTAAACTACTTAATAATGCGATAATTTTGACACACTTTTTGATAAACGTACCAATACTTGGGATACCGTCTTGTATTCATCAAAAGCTTTTAATATATTTTGATACATTCTTAACAACTTCATACAATATATTTCATCATGTGCCTGTGCACTATTCATCATGTGGACATTTTTAATCCATCCATCGAGATATTTTTTCAACAATATTAGAACACGAACAGCATAAATGTAATCAATATCAAAACCAATAAATACAACTTCAAGAAGACATTTCAATACGTCAAAGAAATGAGACGTTACACCAAAAATAATAAAAGACATACAAATGCAAAAAACAGTCGATATCAAGATCCAATTCCACAAAACAAAACTACGAACACACTTACTAAAATCGATGTTATTATGTATAATCTGGATCAGCACAATGATCATGACGTTGTTATAACTATAAACGATATCAAGAACAAAGGTTATTACAAAACCAAGACTACGAGAAGTGGGTAAGAAAAATGAAAGAAATAACACGACACGAACATTGCCGTCGTAGATAAAACGATAGATATCTTGGCGATATATTCCATAAATAGTGGCTGCAACTATAAAACAAACACAAAAGAATCGTGGTAAAAATGACTTATTTTCACTTGGAGTAATATAGTTATCCCGTATGTGGTATTTTGAAGAGAAAAATAGAGTTAGGAGAAAGTTAAATGGATAAAACATTCTTTGGACTTCTTTATCTAGACGATTATTGAGCAATATTTCTGCCGGGTAAGATGGGGCCATGACTTGACGATTTTTAAACGACGACACAACAATATCTCCAGCTTATGCCAACGCTAAGTAGAAAGTAAATATTCGATATTGATTCATGATTTTATTAAAACCAAATTACTATGTTTAATACAAATATGCTCAATATACCTACTGTAATATTATTAAGAGGCAAGCAAGCAAACAATATGGAATTGGAATATTTAAATTTATGGACAAAAATACTTGCCTAATCATGATTCTGACATACTTGCAGCTCTTGAAATAAAAAATAACATATTTGTCAAGATAAGTAGTTTGATGTTGAATATTCTAGAAAAAAGATGTTTAGTACTAATGTATTCGTCCTTGTGTATGCTTTTGACTATTCAAATTTCTTTTAATTTTAACAGACTTCTAAAAAAGGAGGAGGTTCACAATTCGGATGTTTGTTTTTTTTTTTAAATGTCTGTTCGCGCATAACTCCGTCGTTTGCAAACCGATTTGAAAAATTCTTTTTGTGTTGAAAAGGGTATACTTTCCAAATGGTCCGGTGAAAATTTTATTGAAATCGGCCTAGCGGTTTTTGAAAAATCAACAAAAATCGAAAAAAATATCTACATTGTCTACAGTAACGATCCTTTGGTTTTTGTTCGCGCATAACTAAGTCATTTACGAACTGATTTGGAAAATGCTTCTTTTATTCCAAAGCCTATGCTTTCCAATTGATCCCATAGTCACCAAGTCGGGATCTGATATAATCCTGGCGAAATCGAGGAACTTTTCAAATTTTATAGGAAAACGTACAGCGATTTTGGTATTTTCTACAACAAGTGAAGCATTTTCGTTCAATAAGAACCCTTCTACCATCAGATCTGATGATGAATCCAAGAGACAGGCACCGGAACTCCATAATAAGATAGTGTATCTTCTCTGCTTTGACAGCCTGTTTTCGCACTGGTCAGGGTTCTCATTTGAAATGTGTTCAGCATTTCTTTCCCTAATATTTCTTTCAATCGTTTTCCTTTTTCATTCTCAGTTTCAGTTCAACGCCGTTTTCTCATATGAGAAGCATCTTTACGAGTACTAGACCTACCCATATTTTATAAGATTAAAAATATGTCACAAAAAATTAACAATTTTGTTTTTTTTTTGCAAAAAACAACCGACTTCAAACATCCCTTTTTTTTTTTTTTTTTTTTTTGGGAAATCATCAAATGACTCCTCCCGCTCTGGGTGGAGCGGGAGGGCGTGTCAGACTCTTACTGACTAAAACCCACCCGTGTTCCTTCTCTTGCCTGTGCAATGCCAGGGGGCCACGGTGTCCCTTTCGGACTTTCCCGCAACCCCGGCAGGCAATAGTCTCATTGGACCCCTTCACTCGCTGACACTCTTTGAGGCGCGCGTGGAACACAACGCGCCGTCGACCCGGGCTTGGTCCTTACCGGACGGCGAGCTACCCATTGCTCACCGTCCGCAAGCCCGCGCCTACGGTGGCCGGGAATCCGCGATCGATTCCCGACGCCCGGGGCGTCTCCTCCTGCGGCGGCTAGGGGCGTGAGGGCGCGAAATTTGCCTCTCCCTCACGCGCTCCGCCTCCTCCTTCGCGAGCATTACTGCTTCGCAGAAGGAGGTGACGGCCTCCCATGCTCTCTCGCTCCGTACCATAGCCTGGACCAGGGCCGGACGCGAGAGATCCCCGCCACCGATCGCCTCCACGAGGACACGGCGGTGCTCTGCCCAAGCCGGGCATACCTCCACCGTATGCTCCACCGTGTCCTCCGGGCGATCCACGCAGTGATGACACCCGGGCGTTTCCTCCCGCCTTATCCGAAACAGGTACCTCCCGAAACAGCCGTGTCCGGTGAGGACCTGCGTCAGGCGGAAGGTGAGGACGCCGTGGCGCCTCTCCAGCCACTCCTCAAAGAGGGGACTTATCGCCGCAATAGTGGCGTGCCCACTTCAAACATCCCTAAAAGCACTAAAAAGTTAAAAATAATACTTTATCCTACCTATATTAATAAACCTAACCTAACAATTTTTTTTTTTTTGTGTGGGAAATCATCAAATGACTTCTCCCGCTCTGGGTGGAGCGGGAGGGCGTGTCAGACTCTTACTGACTAAAACCCACCCGTGTTCCTTCTGTTGCCTGTGCAATGCCAGGGGGCCACGGTATCCCTTTCGGACTTTCCCGCAACCCCGGCAGGCAATGGTCTCATCGGACCCCTTCACTTGCTGACATCTCTTTGAGGCACGAGGAACACAACGCTAAAAATTTTTTTATCTGATAAACTACAAATTATCAATTTATTTATTTTTTACTTTACTTGTGCTGTGAGACCTTGCTTCCTGCCATATTTCATGATTCTAGGTCGACGGGAAGTACCCTGTAGGTTTTGATTTATTTGCGAGTGTTCGACGCATAACCGAGGCAAGTGCGGTCCTGTCGAATTGTCCGCGTGTCGCGGAGCCAACCTAACAATCTTCTTGCCTTATTCCACTTACCTGGCGCTGGTGGATGTCCTGTCCTTGGTCACGCCGGGTCTGCTGTATGTTTAGTGTGTGCTACTGGTATGTGTTAAGCATGTGGGGTAGGTGAAGGCAGATCCAACTTGGTTCCAACAGACGCTGATCTTCACAGCGTGTAACCGGTCGAATGCAGCACGAACTATTTCACAACGGCAAAGTTATCAACACTTCTCAAAATGTCTTTACACGAAATATTCAATTCCACGCGCGGGTGATTAACCTAACCTCACCAGCGGAGTTTTTGTCCAAATCACTAACTATCCGGGTTAATACGCTCAAAAGGGGTGTTAGTCAAAATAATCTCGAATTTGTCCTCTCACCGTGGAAAAGGACATAAGGACGTCTTGAAGCTTATTTTGGAGACTATTCCGTATCTTAATCAAGAAATTTGACGAGTCGTACGCGCCGGCCATTGCGCGACGACTTTCGAGGAGGTCAAGGAAGGACATTTCAAGGACGAACAAACCTCCTCGTTGCTGGACAAAGGACAAGACATCTTGTGAGTTCGTTCCTATCTATTCCTCTTATTCCCTCTTCTCTTAGCTAGTCAAATTCATATTTCCTTTTTAAATGTCATACTTATTTCGCTAAAACTTGAGTCGGAGCTTTGTGCATTCTTCATACTTTACAACTCATAGAATAATACAATACCTTTATCCTATTATCTATACCTATAGCATTGCAGTTAATTTAGTTTGTTAACAATTTCATCGTCTTAAAACTAGGCTATAGTGAGCTACTTGCAATCATAAAAACTCGAGCGTTGAATGCCTATCGCATGAATCATCTTGTTTACTTCAATTACGCACATTCATTGAGCTCAGCTACCTAGTTATAAATTATTGCTTACATATATTTATTACGGTGCATCAAGTAGCTGTGTATAGCTAAGTGTGGTTACTGTTTGAAATCAGCTGTTGCCCCTTATTGCGATTTAAGGTTCGTTTTGTGATCATGTCCGAACTTAAAAGTTTAATAAATTAAATAAAAAACGCTCAGCTATAAAATCAAAGCTTACTATTTTTAGCAATCATATAAAATTAAATAAAACTTCAAAAACATTAAACAGAGCTACAAATCATAGATTTAGGGTGTCGCTTTAGAAAATTTGAGCCCTTATGCGTGGAATTTGACACGTTACAGACTGAAATCGAGATCCTATCAGATGAGCCACCAACCGATGAAGTTTCCGCGGAGCGTGTGCAGTTTGACAACGACTACTACCCGCTGGTGGCCACAGCCAAGAGCCTGCTTGCTGCCGGAGGCAAGGGTGGCGGCGGGTCTGTGTTGGAGTTCAGCGATGCAGAAACAGGTGGGCGTGTAAGAAATTTGGTTAGGCTACCGAAAAAAAGACTTACCACATTTCAAGGGTGGCTATCAAGACTGGCTTGAATTTAAAGACACATTCCTTTCTCTTATACATAACAGTGATTGCATAGATAACATAAATGTGGGATGGTGGGCTCAGAGTGAAACAAGCAGCTACGTTAACTAATCTAATTTATTTTATAAGTTCAAAATCTAAGTACGTCTTCGTCGTTACGATCTTTACGCCATCTTTTTTCATATCTCCCTCTCACTCTAGATACATTCGTCCCTTTCGCTCACTCTTACATTCCGTTTCCCACATTCGGCCGTCCTGCTCTCTTGTCTGTCCTCAGACACTGCTTTCCTCTTTCATTCTACAATGAAAATCACTATCTTACTTACTAAGTACATAATAGCATAACTCTAACACAGTAATAGTAGTTTTTTTTTTAAGTTAAACAGTTTACAATTTGTCATGTTTATTAATATTATATACATACAAACATAACCTAAGACTACACAATACAACATAGCTTAACCTTAATATAACATAACTTAACCTTGGTCTACATAATACAACATAACTTAACCTTAGGATACATAATTCAACACTATATTAAGTACTTGCACACTATTCATCACCATTCAAATAACCTTTTGATCTACTCACTTGTACAATAGTTATTCAGAGGTATCTCCGTATGGCCACCTCTTCATTTGATCAGCTGAGCTGGAAGTGCGGTTTGGACCTTCAGTCGCGCTATCAGCTTTTTCTGCCGTCGTCCGGCATTCTCGTCCTCGTCTTGGTAGGCAGGCGATCCGCCGAGCTGTCGTAGAAGATGTCGCCTTCATCTTCCGTCTTAACGTCGTTTGTTCGAACTCCGTACGTGCACCACACCACGTGCACACCGGCGTCCGGTCGCCTTCGTGTTTAACCTTCTTTCTCGTGACTCTGGCCGCACAAATCCCGGACGAGCCCCCAAACTTTGTGGGATGGTGGGCTCAGAGTGAAACAAGCAGCTACGTTAACAAATCTTATTTATTTTATAAGTTCAAAATCTAAGTACGTCTTCGTCGTTACGATCTTTACGCCATCTTTTTTCATATCTCCCTCTCACTCTAGATACATTCGTCCCTTTTGCTCACTCTTACATTCCGTTTCCCACATAAATAAATTCCACTATTTACGGGCTTCTCTTCAAGGACGTGCCGCTCTGATAATTAAAAACATCGATTTTAAAAGTGACAACTATACAATTGCGTGGGAATTATTGTGCCAGCGATTTGACAATAGTCGCTTACTGGTCAATAACCACATACAGGCTTTGTTTAACGTAGATCCTTTTCGATCAGAATCGTGCAAATCGATTCATTATCTTAATGATGTAACTAACAAGAACATTAGGGCTCTCAAATCATTAAATGAACCCACTCAGTACTGGGACACGCTCGTAATTTATATGATGTCAACTAAACTCGATAGTGTGACGGGTCGAGAGTGGGAAGAACACAGAAATAGATTGACTTCATCCCCAACCCTATCGCAGTTTATAACATTTTTAAATAACAGAGCCGACTTATTAGAAACTTTAGAAGAGAACAATAAAAATAATAAAATAAAATCAGAACCCGTAAAAGCGAAAAGTTTAGTAATAAATAAAAGCACTAATAGCAAAAATAATAATAATAAACGTAAATCATGCCCATTGTGTGACGATAAGTTACATCAGCTGTTTAATGCGAATCTTTTAGAAGTCTTCCACTAGAATCTCGGATTTCAAAAGCAAAAGAGTTCAATGTGTGTTTGAACTGTTTGCGTTTTGGTAATTTAGCAAAGAAATTTTTTTTGTCACACTGCAAATATTGCAAAGAAAAGCACAACACTCTTTTGCACGTAGAAAAATCCGAGCAATCTGCTTCTCGTGATTCGTCTTCATCGTCTTCCAAAGATATTGTACTGACAACTGATGTTCTACCGGTAACTACTCCGACGCGTGTTTTCCTATCCACAGCGTTGGTGAGAGTGATTGACGGCAGGGGCAGCAAACACACCGCCAGGGCGATCTTGGACAACGGTAGCGGAATAAATATCGTTTCCGAAGCTTTTTGCAGTAAGCTGGGTTTGCCGAGGCGGAACGTGAGCTCCACGGTATCAGGTTTTAATAATCATGTATCCAATAGTACACAGTCTTGCAATCGCACAATTGAGTCATTGAATTCTGGCTATAGGACTAACATTGATTGTCATGTGTTTACCAACGTCACTACAGCAGTACCAATCACATACATTGACATACAACACATTCAAATCCCAGCAGGCTTATGTCTATCTCACCCCTCTTATAACATTCCTTCTAAGGTCGATCTTCTTGTCGGGGCAGATATCTTCTGGGATATTCTAGGTAACAAAAAGATTAGCCTAGGCAAGCATCTACCTATGTTACGTAGTTCGGAGTTCGGATGGATAGTCACTGGACACATCTCGAGTCCGAAAAGTACATTCAGTCAATGTCTTTTTACTCAAGGTCAACTTGATATTGACCTCACTCGTTTTTGGGAAGTAGATAGTGTTTCTCTTGAGCATTCTCAATCCGTGGAGGAACGTGCGTGTGAAAATCATTTCACTGTCAACACAACTCGACATAACGATGGTCGCTTTGTCGTCACCCTACCTCTCAAGCAAGATCCTCAGGTCTTAGGCGATTCTTTTGAGATGGCAAAGCGCCGTTTCTTATCGCTTGAGCGAAAATTTGAACGAGAACCAATATTCAAGGCAAAATATTTAGACTTCATGAAAGAATACGAGCGGTTGGGTCACATGACTGAAAATAAAACACTTTTTCCATACAGTGAAAATGCCAACTACTACCTTCCTCATCATGGCGTACTTCGGGAGTCCAGTACAACGACAAAGTTGCGTACAGTCTTCGATGCTTCTGCCGTCACCACTTCAGGAATTTCTTACAACGAAATTCAGATGGTCGGCCCTACTATCCAAGACGATCTCTTATCGATTCTCCTCAGATTCCGCCAGCATAAATTTGTGGTATCGGCAGACATTGAAAAAATGTATAGATCAATTGACATAGTACCTAGTCAACGCTCGTTACAGCAAATTGTATTTAGGTATGATTCCTTTCATCGTTTAAAAACCTACACACTTAACACAGTTTGTCAGGGGACTGCTGCTGCGCCATATATAGCGACAAAATGTTTGAGTAGTCTGGCATCCACAGTCAATGATAATAGCTTCAAATACAGTATATCACACGACTTTTACTGTGATGATTTATTAAGTAGATCCAGTACTGTAAGCGAAGCTATAAAGTTATGTAAGGGAATTACTGCCGCCTTAAATTCAGCAAGATTTAATATTCGCAAATGGAAATCTAATAACGCATTAATTCTTAATAAGCTGTTCTCAGGTAAAATTATAGATTCAAACACAATATTGGATCTATCAGATAACAACAAAAAAAAAAACATCGAAAACATTAGGTTTATATTGGCTTTGTAAGCAGGATACATTATCTTTCTCAATTAACATTGAACTTCATGAGAAGGTTACTAAACGCCACATTCTTTCAGTCATAAGTCAAATATTCGACCCATTAGGGCTTGTAGGTCCATGCGTTGTCGAAGCTAAATTGATTATGCAGAAATTGTGGGTCAATAAAAGCTCTTGGGACGAAGAAGTTTCGCCAGAGATTTTACATCTCTGGTCTTCATTTGCTAACACACTACCCTGTCTTAATAAATTACAAATTCCTCGATGGGTTCTTAGTGATATTTGCGTAAAGATTGAAATCCATGTATTCACAGATGCATCTGAAAGTGCGTATGGGGCATGCGTCTACATTCGGTCTGTGTGTAATTCGGGACTTGTGCGTGTTCAGCTCTTAATCTCAAAAAACAAGGTTTCACCGATCAAACCCACAACTATTCCCCGTCTAGAGTAGTGTGGGGCTCTATTAGGTGCAAGACTGTGTACTAAGGTAAGAAATTCAATTACGTCAAACATTAACATGTGTAGGTTTTGGTGCGATTCCACGATCGTCTTAGGGTGGTTATCCACCCCTTCAAATTTACTTAATCAATTCGTACGTAATCGTGTTAACGAGATCAAAGAAAGCACCAGCGGTCACTCGTGGAGCTACGTTCCGTCCAAGGAGAACCCGGCGGATCTTGTTTCTCGCGGGGTGAAGGCTGATATCATCAGCAACGCCTCGTTGTGGTGGTCGGGCCCATCGTATTTGCTCGAGGCAGATCATTGTTGGCCAAAAATGCCTAATGAATCCCAGAAACAGGACCTACCGGATCTTCAACCTTGTCTACTTATAAATAATGACGTTACAAAGAACGATGACGATAAACTATTTACAAAACTTATACCTAAATATTCACAATTTACACGTTTACAAAGAGTTATAGCCTATATACACAGATTTATTTATAACTGTAAAAACAAAACGAACAGATTCTGCGATCATCTTTCTTGTGAGGAATTGCAAAATTCATTCAATTTTATTATGCACACTGCACAGTTATAAATGTTCCCAAATGAATACCTTATCTTAAAATCAGGTCACGCATTACCAAAGAAAAATAAATTAATATCATTGACCCCATTTCTAGATTCTAATGATATCTTGAGAGTAGGCGGTAGACTTGATAATTCACCTTATAGCTATGACACCAAGCATCCAATATTATTATGTAGCAAACATCATCTAACGAAAATCATATTTCACATGCATCACTTAAAGCTTCTACATGCGGGGCCTCAGTTATTTTTGTCAAATATTGGACAAACTTTTTGGCCTTTGGGAGGAAGGAATCTGTCTAAATCCATAACGAAAGGTTGCATAAAATGTTTCAGATTTAAAGCCAGCAATGTTCAACCCATAATGGGACAGTTACCTGAATCCAGAACTATACTGGAATTCCCTTTTTTACACTGTTCGGTGGATTATGCAGGCCCAGTTAAGATAGCTAACCGTAAAGGTCGAGGTTGCCAACTAACTAAATCTTACTTGTCCATTTTTGTCTGCTTAGCTACAAAAGCCGTGCATTTGGAAGTCGTGACAGACCTTACTAAAGAGGAATACATGGCCGCTCTAAATCGGTTTGTGGCTCATCGAGGGAAGCCTCAAAGTATAACCTCCGACAATGGGACTAATTTTGTCGATACATGTAACGAGTTACACCGTTTCTTACAGGAATCAAGTTCCCAAATTAGTTCTGAAGTCGCCCAAGAGGGTATAGACTTCCTCTTCATTCCGAGCTACACCCCGCATTTCAACGGTATGGCTGAATCTGCTGTCCGTTCCACTAAATATCATCTTCTTAGGCTTCTCCAACTCACTCATTTCACTTATGAAGAAATGCACACTTGTCTGACTCAAGTGGAAGCCATCCTTAATTCACGTCCTATCACCGCCTTAAATTCCGATCCAACAGACTTCACACCTTTAACACCAGCTCACTTCCTAATAGGACGACCACTTGTGTCTGTTCCACATCCACAGCTAACAGAAAGAATTACAAAAGAATCGAGTTCGTCAAGCAACATTTCTGGAAACGATTCTCCAACGAGTACGTAACCACTCTGCAGCAAAAGAGGAAGTGGCCTTCTTCGTCAAGCGAACTAAAATTGGGTTCCTTAGTCCTTATAAAGGATAAAGCATTGCCTCCTTTACGTTGGGCCCTGGGACGTTGTGTGGCCGTTTTCCCAGGGGCTCAGGATCAAGTTGCTCGAGTCGCCGATATAAGGATCAAGGGAGGAATCATTATTCGAAGGGCGTTTAATAACATTTGTCCCCTTCTAGAACCTGCTTGTTGAATCAGCTGCCTACCTATTTCAACCCGGGGAGTATGTTGGAGACAAAACGTAGCGGCTGCCCGCCACTGCGACTTCGGGAGCGGGGCAGCAGCGTGCGGGGAGCGGGGGACGAGGTGCCGATCGCCGCTGGCCTGCACTGCCTTCACTACCACAAAAAGTCCGAGAGGCGCGCGTCCTTATGTTCATATTATACGAACCATACCTCTAATACAGTCCGCTATTTTATTTAATAACACCTCTAAGAATCGCCAACAGGAACCTCAAAAAAAAAACCCTCATATGAAAAATTACTTAACTTGCTGCTGTTTTACATAACGGTGATCTTTTGTAAAACGGCTAGCAGTTACTCGTATGTAAAATAGCGGATTCGACAATCCATCTGCGACATAGAGACAATTACTTACCCATCGCTGTCAATCGATACGCAAGTAATGATCTAATACTTTAGGCCATGCTACTACGTTGTACAAACACATTAAGCACTATTTACTGAAGTATTAGTAAATCACTTGCTTATCAACAGACTTTAGTTTTCTAGATCAATCAACTTCTAACAGCCTTAAAAGTCTAGCCTGGCTTGGTAGCAGACATGTTTTTGTATTTCAAAAACTTTTTCAATTCAAACAGAAACGCTGTTATAGTCGGAAACATACCAAGAGTCTCTTCTAACGAAATATTACGTAATACTCGTAACGTGATTGAAAATGACTTACAATCAGTACTAAGACCGTTGAATCTGATGCAAAGTCTTTTCGTTTGCGCAAAGTATTCTATTCGTGATAACATTATTACTTCTAATACTTATTTTTACAACTTTATACGAGTATTTTGCATGTTAACATTTCGCGGTGTCCTTTTGCATGGATGGATCATTTTTATCATCGAATATTGTTATCATTTTTGGGGTGATTACAGTTTCTTTTTTTCCTCAACCAGGGTCATTGACTTTATTTTCTTCTTAATCGGGGATTTGATGAACACTGTAAATATCTTGCAGAGCTACTACAACATCTTGTTGGTCTTGAAGATTCAACATTTTCTCAGAGTTCTACAAATAAATAGCAAGGAACTGAGAGGATTAATTATCTGCAACTGGTTTTGGGTTTTTATTTTAAATATTTTATATATTGGTTTTATCATGTGTTTCCATTTTGTTTTCGACTTAGATATTTTCGATATTATATCGGTTTACGCCGGTATCGTTTTCGATATTAACATTGTATATGCTATACCATTTTTGAAAATAATTGAGAAAATGCTTCGTGTTTGGATTAAAAAAGTTCAAGACTCACGAAACACCGAAAACTCAGAAAAAGAAGAAAATGGGAAAATAATGTTTGATGTATACCTGAATATACAGGAGACCTTCATGATTATAGAGACGACGTTTCGTTATATGGTACGTTTATTATTTAAATGTAGAATAAAGTTCAAGAGTTGCACAACAGTTCCTTCTTGTGCAACTCTTGAAAAAGTGGACACAATTTTTTATTTTTTTTATATTCATCCCTTAATGTGATTGATTCATCTCTATACCTCATATAAGGGATGAATTTTTAAAAACATTAAATTTTTTCTAGAAGTTCATCACTTGTTCCGATGAGAAATTCCATCGGGCGCCCCGCTTGTATTTTAGTAATTTTATTCTATTTTCAGCTTATATTTTATATAATATCAACAACTTACTTTAGTTTGAAGAACCTATCAATGGTATTAATTTTGTTAAATAATTTAACGGCAAGAGGTGAAATGAAAGTAAGTAAGGCGGATTACTAAATATGTTATCTGAAATCAAACAGGAACTGACGGACCATCATCACCACTGACGGCATTGTTCCATCCACTATTGTTTATCCCACCTCCTTTTCGTGTCATGCTTCCCTGGTCCGTGCGAGTCTCATCGAGGTTTTTACCTCGCGGTTCTTTGTAGGTCATTCATTGCCTACTTACTTCATCTTCCGTCTATCGCTAACTATTCAATTACGGGTCTGCTTCACCTGCCATCATTATGTCTTGTCATGTGTCCTTCCTACCTACAGTTCTAAACCAATCATGATATCCAGACAGTTAGTAGTGGTGGACAGAAATATTGGAATTTTTCTTTACGAAGCCCCAATCTGCCAGTAATAATGACTTTGCCTGTTACCATTGCAGCATATGTTTCTACTAGCGTCAACTCAAATTTATAACATCAAAAATATCGTCATAATAATATGTTTGAGCGTGGAATGTGAGAGATTCTATGCAGCAATGAGAGATGTTCAGAGTACCTGTGTAATGCTCATGAAGTCAAGAAATTGTTCTGGTTAGTAGTATATTATATGCTACAAATGTGTTTTAAATTCATTGCTCGCAGTCTCTACCCGTAATCCTTATGCTAAAGAAGAGACAAAACTTGATAGATGACGAGATGATAGACAAATATTAATTATTGTGTTAAGTTTGTTCTAGCGATTTCAGAGGCTCACTCTAGCGAATGGTTCACTCGAGTGAAGGTTCATTCTTGTTCCATTCCACCTTCTTACGACACCGGAAAAATTCTATAAAAATTAACGTTCTTAATAATCATGAACTATGCTTCTTTCATTTCATTTTTCGATTATTCCGTTGGAGAGTGAAATATGGCGTGAGCCGAAATCCAAAATTTAAAATACAAAAGTCATTTATTCAAAGTAGGCTGCGAATCAGCACTTTTCGAACATCAAAATTACATAAGACAGTCCCCCAAAACGCCCACCCTTCACCACTTCCTAGTGCTTTTGCTGGGAAGAAGAAGTGGCGCAACAAACTCCCCAGCAGCACAGCTGTCTGTTCAGTTAGAAAAAAAAAGAATCTATACAATAGTATGCAAGATAATTTACATTACGCAAAACACAATTTAAATTATAAATTAACAGCCTTAAGTCAGCTAGCACACGCCAATATACCAACCAAAAAACATCGAGAACTATACTCAAGCAACAATAAAAATAACTAAACGTAAACAATATCTAAAAAAGAAAATAATGCCAACAACGTTGGATCGGTTCACTGGCGAATGTATTTTTTCTCTTTTGATTAATTATGTGTTCAGACATTTCACTTTGAGTGAAAGATACCGAATGAAAGGCAAAAATGAAACCAGCTTCAGTAAAAACCGATAAATATCACTTTGATAGAAAAATAAGAACTAAAACTCAACTGCACCATAAAATCAAATAAAAAGGTATAAATAAGACTTCCCAGACAGGCAAATAAAAAATCCAGTGTTAGTGCATAAATTGAACAGATTACGTGGGACTCCCAATTTTTTATTTATCGGATGATCAAGACGCTTCCAACGATACCTCATTTGTGAAATTATGATAAGTAGTTTAGAAGTTATAAGGGAACAGATGAAAATACATACATACATACCGGTCAAAATCATAACCATCCTTTTTGCTTCGCCGTAATCGGGTAAAAAGATAACCACACATTAAACAACTATCTTTTAATTTGTTTTAGTTATAGATCGGAGGGTTTTCAAGAATATCCAACGTTTACAGAAGACATCATTCAAGAAGATGAGCGCGTGCGGCTTCTTCATCATAGATGCCGAGCTACCACTACAGTTGTCAACCTTTATTACTTCATATACTATTGCTTTATTGCAGTTTGTGTTTTTGTAAAAAAAAAAAACTTTAATGGCGACTTTGCTCTCCATTTAGTTCCTGTTTATTTTCCTTGTAAAGTATGGGTACACCACAAAATAAAATAAATATGTGTTGTATAATAAATTAATGGTTTTTATTTCAGGTGGTGATTTTACTTTCCATAATAACCTTATAGGATTATTACGAAACTTTTAAAACAAATAAAAACTCTAATTAGCCCAGACGTTCTGAAGTGATGCGCTTACCACCGAATATCATTTCATTTTTAGGGTTCCGTACCTCAAAAGGAAAAACGGAACCCTTATTGGATGATTTTTTTCATTTACTAACTTGCTACTTTTTTTGCTGTTACTAACTTACATTTACAGGAGAATTGACCGTGACGTATATCGATGTATGGGAGAACACGATTTTCAACTACAAAGTTAACTTTGTTTTTGGGGTAAATTCATCCCAACTACGGAACCCTGCATTGTGCGTGGTCCGACACGCACTTGGCCGGTTTTTTTTAATCATATTTACAGATTCAAACACGTGCTAAAAGTAGGCACTGTGTGTTAACAATTGTATCGCTGTGAAGTGACAAACACACGAACACGCGCTAACGTCACGTTGTGCATGTGGCGGTGGTACGGCGCCCGCGACCTCTTGTGTCAACAGTGCGAACATATACACCGCTCCGTCAATACACACGTAATTTTGTCCATCCAGTAAAAATGTTTATTTAGAACTAACTTGAGTAGGCTACAAGTATTCCTACACCGCATTTTTAATGTGCATGCATCGCACATTTTGCACATAATTTGGTGACCTTGACGAGTAGCGTAATAAATACACACATAAATAAATAATATATAAATACACAATACTGCACGCGCCGCCCGCCCAGGTCAAACGCCGCAACAGGATCCTAAAGCAAAGCTTACCAATAAAACTTTTTCACAAAAAATAAAACCGACTTCCAAAAAAAACACTACAAAGTGAAAAATAACTTTGATTTCGGAAGTCGGTGTCTTTGGGGTTTTATTTTCGTTTTTTTGCCACCGACTTCCGAAATCAAAGTTATTTTTCACTTTGTAGTGTTTTTTTTGGAAGTCGATTTATTTTTTGTGAAAAAGTTTTTATTTTTCACTTTTTAGTTGTGGTACCTACACAAAACCCCCACAAAAATTTGAATACCCATTACCTGCTATGTAAATTACAGTGACAGGAACTATTACAATATCATCCACATATACTAGGTGGGAAAAATACGTATTATTGAAGCTGACTCAAAAACCCCTCATCAGATCTTGACCAAATTTATGTGAGACCACTTCTGAAGTATGCCCTACCAAACAAAAAAAGAATCATCAAAATCAATTCATAATTGGCGGAGTAATCGCGTAACAAACATACAAAAAAAAAATACAACCGAATTGAGAACCTCCTCTTTTTTGAAGTCGGTTGAAAAAGGTAATGGTAACTGATCGGTGGTCTCAGCATGGTGTTATTCACTATAGCTTTCTCCGATCTGGTCAAGCAATTACGGCAGATGTCTACTGTGCCGAACTCCGAACAATGATAGCAAAACTAGCAGTGAAACAGCCCCGACTCATGAAGAGATCTTCACCATTATTGCTCCATGATAGCGCGAGACCTCATACAGCAAGAGAAACCGTTTCAACTCTACAGAAACTGTAATTAGAAACCCTTCATCACTCTCCGTATTCGCCAGACCTTGCTCCAATGGACTACCATTTTTTTCGTGATTTGGAAAATTTCAAATTAATTAGTTACAAATGTAATCGTAACCCTTTAATTCACCGAATTTATTGCAAACAGTTTAATTTTAATTAAAATCACTGTTATTTACGCTACTAACCCGAGCGCCACGAAACTAGCGATTTCACTCTGAAGTTCAAAAGCCATCGGCGGCGAGCGGAAAAATTATACTACGACGTCACATCCTTCAGATTTATATAATTCACTTGGTAGTTCACTTTCTAATGTACTAGGCATCGCACAATTTTTAGAAATTTACTACGACTTAGTCCCTTCCCCCACTATGTTACCTGCGCCCGCGCCGCCATAACTCTTGTCATTCGCTTTTTTTGTGCGGGCATCGCAACATCTGTAATATTTCGTGTACTAATCGCGTGTGATTTAGTGAAAACTGTGATTCTTGGTTTACTATAATGGGTAAACGGAAACACGGAGATAAGGAATCGCGCATTCGGAAGAAAATAAGACGGTTACAAAAGCAACTTAACCACTTCTCGGAAACTAGCGAAGGTGAGTCATACTTGTTTACGTTAAAAACTATCCGTAATTACTTTTACGCATGATTCATGCATCTACCGATAATCATGTTTGTTACCAGATGTTTTAAAACGACATGATATCACAATTTAAGTACCGATCTACCGTCAATTGATTAATTTTTTCGTTTCGTATGTGTATTCTATCCTAAGGTACCTAGTTAACGTTATGACATACGTTAACGATTGTAATATAGTTTATACTGTATTACTATTTATTTTATCATCCTATTCTCCGCGACGCGATCGCGGCTGATAGGTGAGTAGGTGCCGGTTATTCTTTGCGATGCGATCGCAACAGATAACTATCGCGCCCTATAGTTTATGAGGTGACACTGTTATTCTCCATGACGTGATCATGGCTGATAACTATACAGTCTCGTGTTGTAACGTGATTATAACCAATGACTCTAAAATACATAACTGCAAATGCAGTATATATACGATTGTTTCGTGTGATTTAAAAACAACGTCCGCGTTGTTCTTTGCAGACTCCGACCCCTGGCCATTATCACCAGACGATTCACGGGCATTATCACCAGGCGCCTCACCGCCGTATGAACAAGCTCGGGTGGATCTTTCGGAATCAGACGATCCGGATGTGCCAACACAACTTATCAGGTCCGCCGTAGCTCCTGGCTTTTCGTTAGAAAAGACGAACAGGACCTCTCCCTTGGATGGGGATATTGAGCATGAAACACAAATCGGTGTTCCAACGCCGCTCTCAGAACCAGGTCCCAGCACTAGTAAAGATACTCTTATTGCTACTACTAACCCGGAATCCCTACCTCAGGAGTTTTTAGAAGCGCTCGGCGAATTGAAGGGAAAGGACGAAATCTTTGGTCCACCGATTCCTGACGAGATTGCTAAACGATGGGGGTGTATCCTTATCGAGGGCCTGACGAGAGAACAGAAGCAGGAAGGTTTGGAAAAGTGTCTAGTACCTGAAAACTTCAAGCTTGCCAAAGCACCTCTGTTAAATCCAGAGATCATCCCGGTTTTAAGTGACTCTGTAAAAAACAGAGACAAATTACTGGAAAAGGCACAAAACCATCTTGGTTATGGAATTGCAGGTTTAACTAATCTGGCATGTTCCATAATTGATGGAGATACGGACAAAATAGAACTTTTGAAGAAAATATCGGATATAAATAAAATACTACTAGATCTGCATTTTGAAAATACAAAAACTAGAAGAAAACTGGTGATTACATCCCTAGATAAAAAATTCACACAACTGATTACCGACGTAAAAAGGGACACTTATCTGTTCGGGACCAACCTAGGCGAGAAAATAAAGGCATCAAAAACTGCCGAAAGGTCTGGACTCCAGATAAAACGTAGTGATCCTGCACCAACATCCCGGAGATACACACAGCAGGGAAACTGGCGGGGCCCACCCAGATCTCAAGGTCAACAGGCACGCAGACAGGGTGGGCAGAGACCTCGCTTCCATGTTCAAACGAACAAACGGCCAACGTCAGCTGCACATCGCCAGACACAGCCATCGAAGTCCAATTTCAGGGCACACAAACCTTAGACGAGGTAACTATACCCCATGCGGGTAGATTAAGCTACTTTTTTGATAACTGGTGTAATATAACCGACGATCCTGCCGTTTTAAGTTACGTAAGGGGTTTAAAAATTCCCTTCACAAACCCAGTCGTTCAAACAGTTATACCCGAAAATCTAAATTTTAGTAATTCCGAAATTAACAATATAAAATCTGAGATATCAAAATTACAGTCTTCAGGTGCTGTCATTAAGCGTGCTGCCGTGTCTGACCAATTTTTGTCAAAAATATTTCTGGCTAACAAAAGTGATGGCTCATTCCGATTTATCCTTAATTTAAAGAACTTAAATAATTTTATTACTACACAACATTTTAAAATGGAGGATATTAGAACGGTGACAAAATTAATTACAAAAAATTGCTACATGGCTACTATAGACCTTAAAGAAGCGTATTTTTTAATAAAAATAGAAAAAAGTAGTAAAAAGTATTTACGATTCATGTTCGAAGGGGAAATTCTCGAATTCCAATGCTTACCGTTCGGCTTGTCCCTAGCACCGTGTATTTTCACAAAACTTATGAAACCGGTGGTTGCCACACTAAGAAATAGAGGTTTGATACTGGCAATTTATTTAGATGATATTATTTGTATCGGTAATAATTTTGAAGAATGCCTTAAATGTGTTACCGACACAAAGGTATTATTAGAGCATTTGGGATTTGTCATAAATTTTGGCAAAAGTAAATTAGAACCAAAACAATCCCAAACTTTTCTTGGCTTCGAACTGCATTCGCAGGAATATTGTTTAAAATTACCGAGGGATAAACGATTCAAAGTTCAGAAGTGTGTCGAAAATATTTCTAAACAGAAACTAATATCTATTAGAGATTTTGCAAAATTCCTTGGTATACTTTGTTCTGTCTGTCCGGCAGTCTCTTACGGCTGGGTCTATACCAAACTTTTTGAACGCGAAAAGTTCTTAGCTCTGAGAAACTCTGACAATAATTATGATAAAAGTATGATGTTACCCATTAGCCTAAAACCAGACTTGGTATGGTGGATGGACAATATAATGCATACCAAAAATTTAATACGCAACGGACGTTATAAATTAGAAATATTTTCGGACGCTTCTCTGACAGGCTGGGGCGTATTTTGTAATGGTGAAAGGACAAGTGGATTCTGGAATGATACAGAAATCAATTATCACATAAATTTGTTAGAATTGAAAGCCGCCTTTAACGGACTTAAGTGCTTCGCCAAACAACAGCGCAATAAAGAGATATTGCTGCGCATCGACAATACAACAGCAATATCTTATATAAATAGATATGGTGGAGTACAATATTCGGATCTAAATGAATTAGCTCGCGAAATCTGGCAATGGTGCGAAAAACGGCAATTGCATATATTCGCCTCATATATAAAGTCTAAAGACAATGTTGAGGCAGACGAAGAATCGAGGCGAAAAAACATCGATACCGAATGGAGTCTGTCCTTGCTAGCTTTTAAGAAAATCGTTCATAAGTTTGGTTGTCCTGAAATCGACTTATTTGCTACTAGAGTAAATGCCAAGTGTGACAAGTATATTTCATGGAAACGAGACCCGGAAGCGTTCAACATTGACGCGTTCACTGTAGATTGGGGTCCATTCTTTTTCTACTCGTTCCCTCCTTTTTCATTGATTTTAAGATGTCTACGAAAAATAGTCAATGATAAAGCTACGGGAATAATGGTAGTACCACATTGACCTAGTCAGCCTTGGTACCCGCTCTTTTTGAAGTTGTCACAAAGCGACCTTGTTTACTTTAAACCTAATCCTAATCTACTACTGTCTCCTTTCAGAACCAGACATCCACTCTGGACACGACTTATCCTGGTGTCATCCCTATTATCAGGGAAGCATATACAAGGCAAGACTTAACACCCGAAACTATCGAAATTATGATTGCGTCCTTGGCAAAAAATTCTTTAAAACAATACAGCTGCGCTTATAAAAAATGGTGGCATTTTTGTACCAATAATAATATAAGTTGTTATAGTGCAAATATTTCACTAATACTAAAGTTCCTAACAGTTGAACTCGAAGCGGGGGCGAGCTATTCCACCCTTAATTCTATTCGCTCCGCGTTGGCTCTAATATTAGGCAAGCAGTTAAGTAACGATGACCGGGTTTCCCGGTTCTTTAAGGGAGTATTTAAAAAGAACCCTATTTTCCCTAAATATCAGGCAACATGGAACCCAAATCTGGTCCTTGATTATATCTCAAACTGGTATCCAAACGATGACTTGCCACTAGAGAAACTTACTAAAAAGCTGGTAGCTCTACTTGCGTTGTCGACTGCACAACGTGTGCAGACGCTATCATTAATTCGTTTGTGCAATGTTAGAGCTAATAGCTCAAACTTTGAAATAATTATAACTGATGTTACTAAAACTTCAGCACCAGGGCGAAACATGCCACGTTTAACCATACCTTTTTTCCCTCATAAAGTAGAAATTTGCCCTGGCAAGACTTTGTCCTCATATCTAGAAGCAACTCTAAAATTTAGACATTCTTCACAGACTGATAAACTAATACTTACTGAAAGCGGGGTAGATACGACCATATTTTCCGCGCATAGTACGCGCCACGCGTCTACCTCGGCGGCTAAAAGAAAAGGCATATCTGTAGACCTTATTAAGAAGTCAGCGGGTTGGTCCGGGAACTCACTAACGTTTGCAAAGTTCTACGATAGACCCCTTGTAAATAATGATGATGAGGCTTTTGCAACGGCTATTTGTAATTGATCTGCCAAACAATCTTAGTAGAAAGATAATAATTATTGTCATAGATTACAGTGAAGCTAATTTGTTAATGAATAATATTGTTGATTTGAAAACATAACTGAGAGTTTCTATTTCAAATCCTCCGCGCTCCTCTTTTATGCTTCACCTATTTCACTCCAGGTTCTAAACATCTACCAAGTGAATTATATAAATCTGAAGGATGTGACGTCGTAGTATAATTGATGGTTAAACGAACTTACCTTAAGTGATGTTCGACCATAATTATACGAGACGTCACATCCGAAAGATTTATAACCCACCCAAACCCTATGATTCGAAGATCAATCATAAATCCCTGAATTATGTCGTGAAATAGGTTCTTCCTCTCTGAAAACAATGACAAGAGTTATGGCGGCGCGGGCGCAGGTAACATAGTGGGGGAAGGGACTAAGTCGTAGTAAATTTACTTACTTTTAATATATTTTATTTTTTTAGCTCTAAAAATTGTGCGATGCCTAGTACATTAGAAAGTGAACTACCAAGTGAATTATATAAATCTTTCGGATGTGACGTCTCGTATAATTATGGTCGAACATCACTTAAGGTAAGTTCGTTTAACCATCAAATATATTGTAGTCAATTAAATTTTCTAGTCAGTCTGAAATTAACTTTATTTACACAAATGTAAAGTTGATATTTACTTAGCCGAAAATAAAGTTTAATGAAAAAAGATTTGATTTTGTTGTTGACGCCTGTAGCGTAAAAACGCCTTATTACGTAATTATACTTTCTACGTAATTAATTTTTTTCTTTTCAGGAGGCAGTACAAAATGCTTTCACACTGTTTGTCGAATCTAGATCACGAGAGTTATATCGCAAAAGCATAATTACCTTCCTATTATATGGCAGCAATGTATAGATATATATATATATATATATATAGATTTTAATTAAATAAATATGTAAAAAAAAACTACGACTATGACTGCCTCGTTGGTCTAATGGTTGCAAGCGCTACTGCTGAGCATGAGCAGTCTTGGGTTCGATTCCCGGGTCGGATTTTTCTATCTGGAATTTCTCAGTAGCAAACCGGGGTCTAGATTTGTGCCCGGTTGATGGCAATAGGCTCGCCCCCTATTACATGGTACTTAAACATAACTGGCAAAATGTGGGTGTACCTACTACAGGTACACCTCTGCCCAACCCTTAGGGGAAACAAGGCGTGATTTTATGTGATGTAAAAAAAAATACGAAGTTTGTATTTTTCAGTACAAATGGGCAATTTCATACTTTAACCCCTAATATTTAGGATTCAGAACTAGTGCTTGCATCATATTTAGAGGTTGAAGGATCGACTGCACATCTTTATTGATCATGTTTCTGAAAACTGATTCATAACGAATATTTTCTTCGAGGTCGTTGATCTACTTTTAGATCAAAAGTATTAATTTTGATTGAAAGCTTCAAAGCAAATATGAAGTGAATATTGGAGCACGAATACACTTAACTTAATAGAATTTGAAGAGGGTGCTTGTTCAACCTTAACTATGTTGTTGTTTTTCTTTACTGTTTGTTACACATATCCATTTACTCGTAATATTGTTTTATGCTACGATGGCCTAGAAAATTCGAGTATTCGATTAAATGTAGAAGCTATAAAATTGTGAGTGTCTGGTGTAGGGTACGTGTTCAGAATTAACCCATTTCAAATTGATTGTTATTACTATTATTGAAATTTCCTCTTTACCCGATATTTCTTTCATGCCTCTTCTTCATTTTGTTAGAAGGGTACTTATTTGACCTTTGTTCCCAAATAAAATGGCCTTCCATTAACTTGACCCTTGGTGGCCTCTGATGGTAGTAAAGTATTTTATTTTTAATATGCATTCAAGAAGTAGGTACATAAGTAGTCAATGCAATGCGCTGCTCCCCAGTCTTCATGTTTTTACAAGATACCAAACATAAGCCAAAATGTTTTTACCAATACAAGTCACGTAGGTTTTGACTTGAAGTCAGCTGAAATTCTCTGGCGCTAGGCAAAATTTATAATATATATATATATTTAAATTATATTTTAAACATTGCCCCACACTAGGTATTTCTCTTGTATTCTGGGTCTGTCTGCCTAGCCTTTTCCCAACTATATTGGGATCGGCTTCCAGTCTAACCGGAAGCAGCTAGACCCGGAACAACTACTCAATACTCAATAACGTTATTGCTTTACCATAATGTGCACTCAGGTGGTAATTGACGAGGCGGAGCGATTCCGGGAGGCCATGTCCGAGATATGTGACGTGGCAATGCCCCGGGTCCAGCCTGGACGTGCTTCGCGCCAGGTGCACTGGTGGTCGCGACAGCTGACGACACTGCGCAATGCATGCGTTGCTGCGCGACGTCGGTACACCAGGCGCCGCCGGCTCCGTATTCGACCTCCGGATACGGAAGCCATTCAGGCGGAGCTGTACGAGGGGTACAGAGCAGCGAAGACCGCCCTCCAAGCGGAAATCCTGCGGGCCAGGGCAGTTGCCCGCGAGGAGTCACTGGAGACTCTGAACAGAGACCCGTGGGGACGCCCATACAAAATGGGGAAACTCCGCCCATGGGCTCCCCCGCTTACGCAGAGTCTCCGGCCGCAGCTTGTGGGGGATGTGGTGAGCGCTCTGTTCCCTACACGAGGGGAACATGCCTCCCCGCCCATGGCTCCGCCTACTGCGGTGCCCAATGCGGACCACACCGCCGACGACGACGACGATGCTCTGGAGGTGACCGAGGTAGAGATGAGGGTGGCGGTACGTAGGCTGAATGCCAGAAATACCGCCCCAGGACCCGACGGCTTACCTGGGAAAGCCTGGGTCCTGGCCTCAGAGGCTCTCGGGCCTCGACTAAGGGGGCTCCTAAGCGCATGCTTGGAGAGGGGCCAGTTCCCGCTTCGTTGGAAGACGGGGAAACTGGTCCTCATCAAGAAGCCGGGGCGCCCTGCGGACTCTCCGTCCGCTTACTGGCCCATCGTGCTGCTCGACGAGGTGGGCAAGCTCTTTGAAAGAGTCATTGCAGACCGCCTTGTCGGGCGGCTGGTGCGGGTGGGGCCAGATTTGGCGGAGAGCCAGTTTGGTTTCCGCAGGGGGCGCTCCACGGTGGACGCCATCATGCGCGTGCGAGCCCTCACGACGGGGAATGCGGTGGCTCGGGGTGGGGTCGTCTTGGCGGTGTCTCTAGACATCGCCAACGCCTTCAATACCCTGCCCTGGAGTTGCATCAGGGAGGCACTCCGGTATCACCGGATGCCGACCTACCTCTGTCGTGTGGTCGAGGCCTATTTGACGGACAGGGCCATCAACTACCCCGGTCAACAGGGAGAGTGGAACCGGCGAGAGATGTCGTGCGGTGTCCCACAGGGATGGGTCCTGGGGCCTCATTTGTGGGACATCGGATACGACTGGGTGCTGCGCGCCGACCTCCCCAATGGCATCAGCGTCGTTTGTTACGCTGACGACACGTTGGTCCTGGCGCAGGGGAGGTCGCACCAGGCGGCGGCCGAACTAGCGACACACGGGGTTGCGACAATCGTGGCCAGAATCCGGCAGTTGGGACTCGAGGTGGCCTTGCACAAGTCTGAGGCCATGTGTTTTCATGGTCCTTGGAACGTGCCATCGTCGGTAGCTAAGCCATGCATTTGCATACGCGTAATAGGTGGTGAGGGCAGTTTGTAGATTGGTTGTCTTTTTTATTACACGGAGAGCGTATGACTTTTGAAAATTTTGAATAGGTTTTTTGTGTATGTGTTTCCAGTTAATATGTTTATCTTTTGTTAGTCCAAGTAATGTAAATTCATCTACAGGTTCCTATTTTGAGCCGAAAAAATTAAGTGTTGAGAATACTAGATGTAGAGAAGACTACTTGTAGGTCATACAAATATTTATTCTGTGCGGGAATCCAAACAGCAGTGCAGCAGTCAATCGCTTAACTACTGCGCCAACCGTGCCAGTAAAACAAGAGAATTTATGGAAGTGTCATAATCGTTTCTTGTACCTATTTTAAATAAAAATCTTATGCCACACTAACAATTTTATTTTACTCCACAATTTTAAATCCAAATCTTCAATGAGCAGTAAAAAGAAAATCATTTTTTACATTTATTTTTAATGTCTGAAGCTCGAAACAATAAAAGTTCAATTAACCTAATAATTTGTAATATTAAGAAAAGAAACAGGATCATAAAACGCGAACTGTAATAACACGACAGTATAGTTGGTAATTAACGCCATCATTTTTAAGGGAAATGTAGCATCGACGTAGAACATTCCACAGGCATTCACCTTGCCGAATGTTACACGATGCAAGCGGTTAATATTCTTGCACAACTTTTTCTCAGCATCTGTAATATTTGTAAAAGCGACTTATTTTTGATCATTGACATGGAAATGATCATTAAAATCATGATGAGAAAAAAATGATGATTCTTCAGCATACTACACAAGAAGTAATTTAAAAAATTGAAAACCGAAAAGGGGTCATTCTGTTCATCATTATGAACAACATAAATCATCATAAAAACCTTACATCCCACCTAGTTATATGAACAGAAATGAAGGGAACAGCTAACTTTTTTTCCTTATTAACTTTTTCAGGGTTGGTCCCATCGTAAAAGATGTTCATAATGATGAGTACAATGACCTTCCTTCAGGTCTTCAGTTATTTCAATTACACTTGTTTAGAGCTCCTTAAAAGACCTTCCATAAATATAAGTATTCTCAAGACAATACCTGAACAGTTTGTATTTAATATGAGAGCACATGAGTCGGGAACATTACTCATGGCTAAGTAGAACTTTTCACAGTACGAGCTCAAAACGATTTCTATTATCAAACTCTTAATAATCCAGAAGTATAAAGATATGAACGTGAAACATACTACAATCTGTAAAAATAAAAAATCTTATCAATTAATTACTTAATTATTGTCAATTACCTATTAATGTTGTCTCTTCAACCATATTAAATCCGCACTACAGCTTAACAAGCTACGTTCATGTCCACTTGTCCAGTATATGCTGACCTCACTAGTTGATTTCCTTACAGTGAGAACTCAGCTTGTACTGGCAATATTTAGCTTGATGTGTCGTGCCTACAGTGCCTACTGTCTTAGGGTGATGTTAACTTATGCGCCCACACGGACACAGGTAAAACACGAACCTAACCATTTCCTTCCGAAAATCAACCTGCAACAACTGTAACGGGAATCTGGCCCGAAAATCTTTTCTTTATGCAAGCACCCTTATAATTCAACAAAATATAAAGTCAAATAATTTATTTCAAGTAGGCACAAAAAAGGCACTTTTGAACGTCAAAATTTACAATAAAATAAAATAACAATTGATTCTAGTCGCCCCTTCCAAAAGGTAGTTTTCGTACCGAGAAGAATGGGAAGAAACTTCACCGTTACTCTTATACATTAAGTTATTAAATTCATTATCAGTTAGATAATAGTTATGAATACTCACATAATCGCCATTGAATGCAGCCGATTTAAAAAGTTCTATAGTTATTTTTAATTTGATCAAAGCGTGACAAAAGAACCCCACAGTGTGATAGACGAACTGAAAATAAACAAAAACGTTGCTTTAGTTAGATTATTATCTTTATAATCATTGATCGATTACATTCATTCATCTAATTCAAGGTTGAATTAAATTAGGTGGCGAACTTAATAGGCGTGCTGGATATTTATCTGATCGTAATAAAACAAAAAAATAATATTTTCTGAGTTCACGAAAATACACCTCGAGCGGTCATTAATCTCGTAATCAATTTATTGCTACTTGAAATGATGAGTTTAGAATTATTTTTTTTTGTTTCATCGTCATTAGATTATTATCGTTAAGTCAGCGTAGGTTTGCCAGTTAATTTAATCTCACACTGAATTCAAATAAAGTATTCAGGCGTACCATTTGCTGAAAACAAGACTTATATATGTCATAACACTCCAAAATATTTGCGTAAGCTTGAAACATTCTTTTATAATAAGTTTCATTGTCGCTATAACCAATGTGTTGCAAATGTCGAGCTTGAGTATTCCACAAATTTACTTTGCATTGTAACAGCCCGATTAGTCTGGTAGCGTACACTATGTTCACGACAAACAATATTGAAGCTACCCCACAAATGAAATCGTATATAGGAAGCTTGGTTCTCATGCCAGTATAGACGATACTTAAAATATTAAAACCTGAGACCGAAATGATACTGAGCCAATTCAGAATGATGAAGTGCTTGAAATTCTTTTTTTCGTTAAGAAATCTGTGAACGTCTTGGATTTTCAAGACAAACGAAATGTTCCTCTTCGTATTTATCACATTGATGACATAATTGATGCCGGATCCGGTACTGAACAAAACAAAGTCGAAGTAGGAAAAGATGTACATGATGTTAGTGTATTTTCGTCTAAATTCGTCGTGATACAGCTCGTAGATGCGATATAAGAAAAGAAAGCTAATTATTATCGTGCTACATAATGACACCAAGCTCAATGTAAAGCTGTTTGGATATATGCAGTTATCCTTAATACGATACTTCGGACTCAATAAAATGTTTTGCATGATGTTCAAAGGAAAAAGCATTGACTGCATATCTTTGTCAATAAAGTTGTCAGTCAGGACCGTCACATGATAACTTTTTGTTCCGTTAGAATTTTTTCCTCTTGACTTCGACATAATTTCAGTTGAGTTACACTTTCTCAAATGTGCCATTGAATCTATAGAAAAGGTTACTACCAAACATGCAATTAATTAGAGGTTGCAATTTAAATTTAAAGAGTCCATTAGGAATAATTACTCTTGCACTTCCAATACAAATTTTGTAAAAAAACAGAGCCACGAATAACTTCAATAATTCTTTGGCAATATTAATTATTGTTGTTCTTTGTGTAAATTGTTATGGTACGACCTAATCCTGTAATTCGCTTATGCCTAATTTGAGGAGGAACACTTTCTTTGGGAGTAAGTATACCTTTCTTTTTAATAAACATAATATAATAAAACTAAAATCGTTTATCGCTGTCTTTATTAAGCTTTTACAATTTTATTATTATAAAAACCTGTTATAGATGATGATTAAAACACGTGATTCTAACAACTTGGTGATTAATCATACTCCATTTTTAGATAATGATTCATAAATTTTGGGGACTGAGATTAAAGTAGCGCAAACTGTAGCAAAACAATAGTATAGTTAGAAATTAAAGCCAACATTTTTAACGGAAAAGTTGCATCGATATAGAACATTCTACAGATATCCACCTTGTCAAATGTGACTCGATGTAAGCGTTTTATATTCTTGCAAAACTTTTTCTCAGCATCTGAAAAAAATATGTTCATTAGGTAGATACTTATTTTTTTAATTATTATTTTTAGTTATTTTTCTTAGTCAGGAATATTAAGAGGAATGCAATTTTAGAAATAACACCATGTGTCACAAGAAATGCTAAACGAAAATTAATTTCAATGCTCGTACCTGTACAATTTGATTTCAAAATGAGCGCGCATGAGTTTTGGACATAATTCATCAATAAGTAGAAATTTTCACAGTACAAGCTCAAAATACTTTCCAATATCCAACTCTTGATCGTCCACATGTACAAACAGGTAATCGTTAAATATGCTGTGTGCTGTAAAAATTAAAATGACTATCATTTTTGTTAATTCACTCTTATTATTTTTCTTTTGTCATCATCATCATTTGCCTTTTCAACTATATTGGGGTTGGCTTCTAGTCTAAAAATTAAAATGACTATCATTTTTGTTAATTCACTCTTATTATTTTTCTTTTGTCATCATCATCATTTGCCTTTTCAACTATATTGGGGTTGGCTTCTAGTCTAACCGTATGCGGATGAAGCTGAATACCAGTAGCTATTATTCTGCTTTGGTCGGACTCGGTTCTTGATTTTTGTCGACAATAGTATAAAAATATGGACTACGTAAAGGTTGTTATAGCTGAAGTGAAGACTGGGACAAAGACTGATACATGAAGGAAGATAAAAGCACCGAGGTTTGGGAAAAAAATGCCTAGTCAACGTGCCCTTTATTAAGGTTTTTAGACTAGACTTTATATGGAACTGTATTGAGGGAGATAAAACCAGAGGCCATATTTATATCCTTTACTTGTTGCTTGATTTTGAATTGTTTCAATCTTGTACTTTAAACTGGTTTCTTTCTGTACACAGTTTTGCCCGCGTTACGAAAATACAAATAACTGGTTGTTATTAGATAGATAGATAGAATACTATTTATTGTACACTACGAGTATAAATATTACAGACAACAATTATGTCGAAATGACGTGTGGAAGCAAGGATAGAGTTATTTTGTAGGGAAGCATATTCCAGGCATGAGTCAGAAATGAGGGTAAGAAATCGGAAGAATTTAAAAAAAAATACTCACATATGTGCCACTACGGGCTGCAAGATCAAAAATTTCAAGCGATATTTGAAATTTGATTATAACGTGAATAAATAACTCAAATGTGTGATAGACGATCTGAAAATAAAAATCTTAAGTCAGATCAGAACCTGATAACCACCAAATTTATTCAAGTAAATTTTCGTACCATATACTGGGAATTAGTCCTGTAGATCTTATAACACTCCGAAATATTAACATAAGCTTGAAACATTCTTTTGCAATAAGTTTCACTGTCACTATTATCCATCTGTTGCAAATGTTGAGCTTGCATATTCCATATCTCAACTTTACTGTTTAAGAGCTTAATTATTCTGATAGCGTAAACTAAGTTTATTTCAAAACTCAATAAAACTAATCCACAAAAGAATTCGTACTTAGGAAGCCAAAGCATTATGTAAGAAAAGGTGATAATGTACAAATAAAAACCTGAGGTTAAGATGATACTGATCCAATTCCAAATAATAAAGCGCTTGAAGTAGATCTTGTCGTTGAGAAATCTGTGGACGTCTTGAATTTTCAAGACAAACGAAATGTTTATTTTCGTTTGAAGCACATTGATGACGTAATTCATAATGAATCCGATGCCAAATGTAACAAGATCGAAGTAAGAGGTGATGTATATTAAATTGATATATGTTCTTATAACTTCATCTAAACACAGCTTACAGACGCGGTAGAAGAACAGAATAATAAATATCATCATGGCAGACACTGACATCAATTTCGAAGAAAGGCTGTTTGGATATATAAAGTTATTCTTAATACGATACTTGGGACAGAACAGAATATTTTGCATGAGATTTAAAGGAAAAAGCATTGACTGAACATCTTTGTCAACCAAATTGTCTAATGGGACTTGGATACTCTTTCTTTTGTGATACTGTTGTTGTCCTTGTGTAGACTTCATTATATTTAGATTATGTAGGCACGAATGAACAATATTTTCACTATATAAATTGGTTTTCAAACAAACAATCAGTTGAAAAGGGGTTGATGAAAATAAAATTAATTTATTATTTGACGAATAGTCCAATAACATTATTGGTTATCTTAATCACTGTTTAGAATAACAAATTATGTAAATTGAGTGACGAATAAAGATTATTTGAAACTTGTATGTTATAAATAAAAATAGAAACGTTGCTTGCTTTCTTTAATAAATACAAATAAATTATTTATAATTATATTCACAATTATTTAATATTATTTATGTTAAAATCGTGTTGTCTGTATCAACTTCAAACGGTGAAGGGAAAATACAATAATGATATACTGTAACTAATTAGTTTTTAAAACCCCGCTTATTTCTAAAATCAAAGTTTTGTTACAGTAACGCAAACGGTAGTAACACAATAGTATAGTGAGAAAGTAACGCTATAATTTTTAAGAGAAAAGTATCATCTACGAAGAACATTCCGCAGGCATTCATCTTGGTGATCAGCAGATTGCATCTGCAAAATTTATATGCACGTATTTATATTCATGGACAGGTTTATAACTCGTCGGGCTCGTGGTTGAATAATAACAGCCACACGGTCGGTCTGCAAGGTTAAGTAACACTTGCCGAGGTTGGTCCGAGGGTGGGTGACCACCCATTACCGATTCCGGCTGTCATTCATAGATCTTTGGTAGTCGATTAGGGTCTGGTCTGGTCAGGTAGAAGTCTGAAAGTCTGATAACCAGACTTGGCAAGGTGTATCGTGTAACTGGTTTGTGGTACATTTTTGATGTTTCTATCATCTTTATCGGTCATAGAATTTCCCTTTGTCTAGGCCCTTAGGCACTAGAAATACTATCACAAAGAAAATATATTTAATAAATAGCATTACCTGTACAATTTGATTTCAAAATAAGCGCGCATGAGTTTTGAACATTTTGAAATTTTCACAATGTAACGTCCACATGTACAAGATTAGGAAAATTATAATGTATTGCAAGCTGAAAAACACAATTCCTTGTCAATTAAAACCTGTACAGAGTAGACTATTCAACATAATTATTTTTATTTTAAAAAAACTTACATTTTCGCCATTAGATCCATATACGTTTAATACTTGAATTGCTATTTGAGTTTTTACTAAGACGTGTAAAAATTGCTCGAAGGTGTAAAACACGATCTTAAAGGCAAATATTTGTACTACAGGGGTACCGCCTGTCCACGGTGGACGCCATCATGCGCGTGCGAGCCCTCACGACGGGGGATGCGGTGGCTTGGGGTGGGGTTGTCTTGGCGGTGTCTCTAGACATCGCCAACGCCTTCAATACCCTGCCCTGGAGTTGCATCAGGGAGGCACTCCGGTATCACCGGATGCCGACCTACCTCTGTCGTGTGGTCGAGGCCTATTTGACGGACAGGGCCATCATCTACCCCGGTCACCAGGGAGAGTGGAACCGGCGAGGGATGTCGTGCGGTTTCCCACAGGGATCGGGATGGGGCCGCATCTGTGGGACATCGGAGACGACTGGATGCTGCGCGCCGACCTCCCCAGTGGCGTCAGCGTCATCTGTTACGCTGACGACACGTTAGTTCTGGCGCAGGGGAGGTCGCATCAGGCGGCGGCCGAACTAGCGACACACGGGTTTGCGACAATCGTAGCCAGAATCCGGCAGTTGGGACTCGAGGTGACCTTGCACAAGTCCGAGGCCATGTGTTTTCATGGTCCTTGGAACGCGCCACCGTCGGGTTCCCAAATAACGGTAGGAGGGGTTTACATCGGCGTCGAGTCGACAACTTCGAACTTCATGAAGCATTTCCAACGTTTGGCTCCCAGACTGGAGCGGGCCGGGGCTGCCTTGAAGCGGCTCCTGCCCAATCTAGGGGGTCCAAACGCCTCCTGCCGGAGGCTATACGCGGGGATCGTGCGGTCCATGGCCCTGTACGGGGCACCGGTGTTGGCGCGTTCGTTGAGGCGGTGGCCTGCCCGCCGGTTGAACGCGTCCCAGAGGGTTTGGCCACCCGGCTGGTCCGGAGATACCGCACGGTCTCCGGTGAGGCGGCGAGCCTCCTTGCCAGATTGCTGCCATGGGATCTGGAGGCAAAAGTCCTCGCACATATTTGGGAGTGGCGCGAGGAGGCGAAACGCCGGGGCTTGACTCCGATGCCGCGAGAAATCGCGGCACAGCGGACAGATCTCATGGCGTCATGGAGAGTGCGATTGTTGCAACCCAGTGCTAGGCACGCCACTATTGCGGCGATAAGTCCCCTCTTTGAGGAGTGGCTGGAGAGGCGCCACGGCGTCCTCACCTTCCGCCTGACGCAGGTCCTCACCGGACACGGCTGTTTCGGGAGGTACCTGTTTCGGATAAGGCGGGAGGAAATGCCCGGGTGTTATCACTGCGTGGATCGCCCGGAGGACACGGTGGAGCATACGGTGGAGGTATGCCCGGCTTGGGCAGAGCACCACCGTGTCTTCGTGGAGGCGATCGGTGGCGGGGATCTCTCGCGTCCGGCCCTGGTCCAGGCCATGGTACGGAGCGAGAGGGCATGGGAGGCCGTCACCTCCTTCTGCGAAGCAGTAATGCTCGCGAAGGAGGAGGCGGAGCGCGTGAGGGAGAGGCAGATTTCGCGCCCTCACGCCCCTAACCGCCGCAGGAGGAGACGCCCTGGGCGTCGGGAATCGATTGCCGATTCCCGGCCACCGTAGGCGCGGTCTTGCGGACGGTGAGCAATGGGTAGCTCGCCGTCCGGTAAGGACCAAGCCCGGGTCGACGGCGCGTTGTGTTCCACGCGCGCCTCAAAGAGATGTCAGCGAATGAAGGGGTCCGATGAGACCATTGCCTGCCGGGGTTGTGGGAATGTCCGAAAGGGATACCGTGGTCCCCTGTCATTGCACAGGCAACAGAAGGAACACGGGTGTGTTTTAGTCAGTAAGAGTCTGACACGCCCTCCCGCTCCACCTAGAGCGGGAGAAGTCATTTGATGACTTCTCACCTACAAAAAAAAAAAAAAGAACGTGTACCGCCTAACTGAGACTTGCCTGAGATAGCTGGGTGGTGCCGAGGAGTGTGGTTTCGTGTCGCGTGAAACAACACCCCTCCCATAACGCACAACTACCACCTCAGGAACCGTCTCAGTAATACTGCCTATAGTTACACCATGTTTATTGATTGGGATGATGAATGACAAAAAAAGAGTAAGCGTATGTAACATTTGGTCGAAAGAAGTGCGGTAGATGTCATAACACTCCAATTAATATTCACGTAAGCTCCTTACATTCTCTTACAATGAGTTTTATGATGATCCATCTGTTTTAAATGTTGAGTATGAATGTTCCATAAATCAACCTTATGAACTAAGAGCTTAATAAGCCTGATAGCATAAACAATATTAAAGTCAAAAGAACCCACAAAAAAAATGGGAATTTCAAGTAAAATGCAACAAAATGTGAAAATTAAAATGTAACAAACATAGGCTAAGATGCCACTAATCCAATTCCAAATGACAAAATGCTTAAAGAAAATCTTTTCATTGAGCAACCTGTGAACGTCTGAATTTTCATGACAAACGATAAATTCCTTTACGTTTGCACTGACAACATAATTCAAAATAAATCCGGAGGAGAATGTGACTGAGTCAAAGTAGGAGCCGATATGCACTATATTAACATTTCTTCTGATATCTTTATAAAAATTCTTGACACGATATAGGAAGAGAAAAAATAATATTATCAGGCCACATAATGACACTAATTTTGATGAGAAGCTATTTGGCTTTATTACGTTATTCTTAAGACGGTACAAGTAATAATATTTAAAGGTAATAGCATTGACTGAACATCTTTGTCAGTTATCATATTATAAATATCATATAATGCGAAAGTTAGTTTTCTTGTTACGCTTTCACGCCAAAACAGCTGAACAGATTTGGATGAAATTTGGAACATGACATGAAATTACCTGAATTACGACATATAATACTTTTTATCTCGATATTCCCACGGGATCGACACTTATGCGGGTGAAATTGCAGGGCGCAGCTAGTAATAATATAAAACAGGAACAGGATGATAATATTTATTCTGTAGGAGAGGAGGAGATAACGCAATACAGTATCAACTAGTACGGGAAGTATTGTGACTGTTACTGGCGGCCTTTTATTATTGTCAATAATAAATAAATTATTTTTGTTATTATATTCCATTACGCCAAGGATAGTGAAAATTTAAAATTCTAGAGTCAATTAAAGCTTTTCATCAAGTTATAGTTTAAGGAACCCAAATGTGATGAAGGTGTTAACAAGGTACTGCCATGAATCTACAAAATAGTGTTTATTTAGTCGGCTGTAATAAATATAAATCAAGTAAAACTCATACCGAGTTTTAAGTTTTACTTTATTTATACTTGAGTGTACCTAGATGATATTGTTTTTATATAGATACACATAACATAACATTACGCCTTGTTTTCCCTAAGGATTGGGCAGACGTCTACCTGTAGTAGCACACACATTTCACCAGTTATGTTTAAGTCCCATGTAATAGGGGGCGAGCCTTTTGCCAACCGAGAAATTCCAGATAGAAAAACTCAATAACACTTTTCCCGACCGATACTTACTTAGATAGTTGTTACTTTGTATAACGATACTGTCTCTATTAAAAGGGATGTAATTAATCTACATTCAGTATTTAAAATAAACCGATCAAAAGCGAGTTCAGCTTGCCCGCAGAGGGTCCCATACCTTAGGTAGGAAACGTCCCTAAGTCAAAGTCAAATAATTTATTTCAATTAGGCACAAAAAAGGCACTTTTGAACGTCAAACTTTACAAAAAATAATAATAACTGATTCTAGTCGCCCATTCCAAAAGGTAGTTTTCGTATGGAGAAGAATGGGCAAGAAACACCACCGTCACTCTTTAAAAAAATTCATTATATCTCGTATACACTAATTATATAATTATATGTGAAGACAATGCACCTAGAATAAGATTACTATACCACGATAGGTAAAAAGAATGAAAAATGTAGGAATGACATAAATTAATTATGTGATAGATGCATGGTGCTCACATACTTACAAATATTGTAAAATTATACTATATTTCTAACATTATAATAAGTAATACTAATAATAAGTTTGTGTTTATAGGATCTATGTTAGTGGAGAAGCCAATTAGATAGCAAATATAACTACTAAAGTTCCTGAAATAAGCAGCTGTGACAGACATACGGACAGACAGACAAAGTCGCCAAAAGGTGGATTCCTATTTTACCATTTTGGTAAGAAACCTTACAAACAGGAATTTAAATAACAGTTGCATTACATTTTTAACTTACAAGTATAATAAAATTTTAATTCAAATAAAATTTATATTTATGTCAGAAATACGTTAGTCACTGATATGACTAATCGGGGCCCCAGCGCGGCCTAGCGGCGCTCGACAGAGCTAATCATTCATAACACTCGACTAGAGATAAGTGGACTTTGTGGCGGTCAAGCAGTGAACACGTTAAGAAACTATCGCGCGTTCCGTATAGTTGTGTCGTGTACCTAAAGTGTGTGAATTGCTAGTTTGATTAATTTTATCGTTAATTGTAATTTGATCTGAATTACTGCAAACAGTTTTTTAATGCGCAATAACCAACACTACCCATAGTACGCCCACAGTTGTTAAAATATGGCTGATAACAGAGATGTACCTTCTTCGTCATATACTTATGACGTTATAACTATAATCAAACAAATTTTTAATGGTTCAGCTAAAGATAACACGCTTTAGGTTTGCCGTCAATTCAGCAACAAGCGTTTAATATTTAAAGCCAATTATAATACATAAGTGTTGATAATAGACTATTAGATAGCGTCAGAATAAGTGATAAACTGATAAATTGTTGCATTTACAGAAAGATAGCAGTCCTATACAGTCTTGAGGTTTTCAAAGAGATTTAAAAAAATGTGAAATTTTCCGCATACATTGATTTAATGATTTATGTGTGTATTAAAAAAGACTTCCTGCGCCTAAGATTATAAAAACCCGTACTGTAATAATACAACAATATAATGGGCAAGTAAAGCAATCAACTTTTAAGTGAAAAGGTAGCATCGGCGTAGAACATTCCACAGACATTCATCTTGTCGAATGTAGCTCTATGTAGGCGTTTAACATTCTTGCACATCTTTCTCTCGGGATCCTTTCTTTTTGCATAATGTTCACTTTCCTAATATACTTTGCCATAACAGTTTCGGCTTAATTTGTTTTGCCATAATAATACTATGCCATATTTTTTTTGGCATACAGATTATGCTGGCATAATCATTTTGAAGGCTAATTTTGTTTTGGCATAAAATTTAACTCACATAATATTACTAGGCATAATGATTATTTAGCATAATAGTAGTTAGGCATACAATAACAAAAAATATTACTATACATATGAAGGCACAGGATCAGATATATTGTAAAATAAAAGAGGTTCTTTAAATAATAAGAATTTAGATTTTCTTATAAATTATTTAATTAATTAATTTTACACGAAACTACACTTAATCAGTTTCAAGACACAAATAGCCATGACACCCAGTAATAGCTTAGTTTACACAAAATAGTAACAATGTACAGAGAGGCAGAGTAACAATAATTGAAAACAATACAACCTGTGCACCGGGCAACGCCTGAAGGTAGAATCCCATTTCGCCGCCGTGCGGACTCTTTTATACGGTAGTATTGTAGGTGGGGCAAAGACGTAGCGCGCTACTACGTAGCGATCACTAACTCCGCCCAGCAGCGAGGAGGTGGGAGAATGTCGTAGCGCGCTACAGCGCCATAGTGCTACAGCGTAGCCCGATGCACGTGTTGTTTACAATGTGACGCCGACACGGCCATGCTGACGTGCGGACGTCCTCGCACGCTTAGCCCACAATGCCACATCTAGAACATGAAAAACTGATTAAGTACCGTTTGGTCATCCTGCTATTGTTTCTGGTCCGGTCTACTTATACCCTTCAGATATTTAACCACTTGGTCCAGTCAGCTATGACTCTACAAGGCTTGGTCCGGTCAACTTCTGACCCTCCAGATATTTGACCACTTGGTCCAGTCAGTTATGACTCTACAAGGCTTGGTCCGGTCAACTTCTGACCCTACAAGATCAGTCCCCTGGTCCGGCAATAGTTTTGCCCTTCAGGTGTATCCCTTCAGTTAAACTGGACCGGATCTAGCTAGGCCGAACAAGTATCGTTCCTTTAGCTTAATTAACAAATAGCTCAATACTTTGGTTGATGTACAAGTGCTTCTGTTACAATGTTAATTGATTCAGGTCCAATAGATTCTACTGAAACAGCACGTAAACCAGGGTTTCTACAATATGCATTACTATGAGAACTGGTAGATATAGTGTCACTTTTAGCAGACATGGTATCACTATTGACAGAGGTATCACTATTGGCAGACATGGTATTATTATCGGCAGAGATAGTATCACTATTAGTAGACTGAATATCATCAAAGTTAATATGTTGCCTAGTCTCGTGAACAAGAACCTCTGTGTTGTTATTATCCGCCGACACGTCATCCTCATCAAAATTTTCTGTGATTTCCAAAAACAATGACTGACCACGTGGTACTTCTCGCAAGTTTTCGTGAGAGTATTTGTAGACTCTATTGTTTCCATTAATGTGTTTTAATTCGTACCCATCATTTTCCAAAATAGCGGTTATTTTACAGGGGCCTTTGCATTTACGGTCTAGTTTCGTTTGGTGTCTTTCTTCGCTTTTAACAAAGACAGAGTCACCTACTGAAAAAGGTTTAACTATAGCTTTACCCTTGTTAAATCGACCTGTGTCATATTGAGCCAACTTTTTATACTAGCAGAAGCATCGGATCGAATGGTTACGAGGTTTAACCTATCTTCATTAGGATTATTAGTACCACAGTGGACAGAGATATCGAGTCACGACATATATCTCTACTCTGTGACTTCTTTGCTGTTGGGAGGAGCTGCATCGTTTGCTGTCTACATTTGGATTAGGAGACTATGGCAAAAGACTAAAAAGCCACCTACAAGACAACCTACAGGAATCGACAACAAGGTCGAAATCGAGTTGCAAGAAATACGTCATTCAACACCCCCGGCGCCGCCGGAGCCTTTATACAGCGACGCGAGGCCGAAACAACTATTTCACTTTGAGGAGCAGTAAAACTGATCCTGCTTTTATGTGTACATGTTTAATTTTTTATTACTTAGTTACTCATTTACCTAATGTTTACTCTTATACTGTTTATACTTTTTATTACTTACGTTCTGGGATTTTTACTTTTAAACTGTTTTATGTACTGGATGCTCATCCCGCCTTTTGCCCTCGGGAGCATGTACGGTTTACGTACATAGCGTCAGGCTGCAAACGCAGCAACCTACTTTTCTCTTTAGTATTTAAAACAATGTTTAATATAATTTTAACGTAGTTGACAAGTTACGTACTTACATCGAACATCGCGGATTAGCATCCAACCTACACTTTGTTGTGATCGGTATTTATACTCTAATAAACTTTTAGAGTTACCAAGTCTGTGTGTGTTTGCGTCAACTCACCTAACTCCAAGAACTGGCTTACTTGCCACTTCTTACTTAAACTACGAGTGTAAGGTGCCGACTACTACGGGATCTTACATTTAATGGTACATTAAATGGACTCTTGATATCCTTAATGAACTGCCCTCAATACCAAACATTAATTCCAAGGGCGTGAACCCTGTTACTCTACAACGAGTACTATTGAGAGTTAATTGGATGTCGCCTACATGATCTTGCCATAAGCTGTCCGAATATGTTTCAACTATAGTGAGCATACGCTGGGCCTGACCATTTGCCCTACTGGAACCAGTGGCTATAATATGATATGATTATCTTTACAAAAATTCTTAAATTCAGCATTGTCGTATGACCTACCACGATATGCAACTATTCTTTTAGGAGCGCCAAACAAGTTCACTGCATTTTTAAGTGATTTAATAGCATCAGATGCATTTGGGTTAAGGTATGCTCTTACAAGACGAATTTTGTAAAAAACATCAATAATCACGGAACAATACTCCTTACGCTCGCTTTTTCGGCTGAGTTTGCCAGTTAAATCCAAATGAATTGTATGCCATGGAATGGGCAATTTAAGGATTGGATATAAATGGTCCTGCTGGGCACCCGACGGACCTTTGGAAACCTTACAAACGACGCACGAATCTACATTTTTTTTTTTTAAGTTTGAACATTTTTTGGAACCAATAAGGATCGTATAATAAAATTTATCGAGCGTTTTTTCATAACCATGGTGTTTTATTTCGCTGTGTCCATGATTAATCATTGATCAGGTTAAAGAGTGTGGCAATATTGGTAACCATTTAGTGGTTTTATTACGTTAGATTTTACGATAAAGTATGCCCTGTCTAATATCGTATGTGTGTGATATTTCAGACGGCAAGTAATTTGAACAGAATTTGGAAATAATGTCTGATATATCAGAATCAGGTTATTCTATAGATAACCAACACCTCTCTAGTTCAGCCAAATTTACAATTTTAGCTGGTTTATGAATAAAAGATGTGTCAGCATGATTACGTGAAAGAAAGACTGCATGTGCTATATTTTTTCCCTCTTTATAAATTATATAAAAAGTCATACGACTGCAAAATTGCCCACCACCTGTGTACTCTAGGTATAATGTTCTTTTTGAAATGAGAGGCCTTTAAGGCGTTACAGTCCGTAAAAACCGTAAATTTACGCCTATACAGGTAATGTTGAAAACGTGTGTTGTTCCACAGATTTAACTACGGCTAATGTTTCCAATTCATACGAATGATAACGACTTTCAGCACTTGTGGTTTTCTGACTAAAATAAGCGACAACATGAGGTAGACCATTTTTTTTATTTTTTTTTAGTATAACCCCATATCCTTCCCTTTTTGCATCAGTGTGAAGTTCGATGGGTAAAGGGTCAAATTTTTTTTTTAACTGTCTCACAAAGGACACATTTTACTATTTTCTGATGTACATCATTATGTTCACAGGTCCAATTAATAGTAACCTTTTTGACCGTGGTTAGAGGATACAAAGGTTTCATCAATTTTGAGAAATTTGGAATTAAGTGTCGAAAATATGAGGCCAGGCCTGTAAATTGATAAACCTGAGTAGCAGTGCTTCGAGGAAGGATATTTTTCAGGGCTTCAACCTTATGAGGACTAGGTCCAACCTCTCCAGAGGATATTACGATACCCAGATTAAAGTTAATCTATTTAAACGAACCAACCCTTCTTGAACGGTCTCTGATTCAGGAGGTATAAGTGCCGTATTTATAGCCCTTTGAAAAACCTGTGGAGCGTTTCGTAAAACAAACGGCATGGTTAGGTACTCAAATTGACCCGAAGGTATAACAAAAGCAGTTTTCTATAGACTCCTTATGGATGCAAATTAGTGAAATCCAGTGGCCATATCCAAATTAGAGAAGAAACAGGCCCCATGTAACTTATCGATTTGATCACTAATTAGTGGTAAAGGATAGCTGTCTGGTCGAGTATTGCTATTAAGTTCCCGATAATCAACACACATGCGATCGCTACCGTCCCTTTTTTTTAAATTAATAATATGGGACTCGCGAAAGGCGAAGAATTTTCTCGAATTATGAAAACATCTAGTAATTCTTGAACCTTGTTATTAACGATTCCTAACTCGGTGTAAACTTGTGTTGTCTTGTGTTCCTAAATAGCCTGTAAGGTCGCCTATTTACAGTTTTATTTGGATTTATGAGATCGATTTTAGCTCCTTGGTAATACGCGTAATGGGAAGATTTTGTATAAAATATGAGCAATGTTTATTTCAATCAAAAGTTCCTTTTCTTTACCGGTAAGATCTGTGTCAATCAAATTAATGTCAAGAGGCATTTCCAATTTAGAGCTAAGATTTGAAATTTTATTTTTTGGAAAAAGTTAAGGCATCGTTACTAACTATAACGGATATTCCTTTCCCCAAAATGACGCGACCTTATAATACGTTTTCATTGAGAAATTTGTTAGGCAAGACATGATATGATATGTAACATCGAGAAGACAGTTTTGTACCATGGTTGGGAATTTTATTTGGAGTGAGCAATTAACGTTATTAGAACCGATCGAATAGCAATTTCTCTGAAATGGTGTTGACGGACGGGGCATTTAAGTGTACGATTCAGACGTACCTGGTTCTTCAATTCTTCTCTTTAATGAGAAGCTGTGCAGTATGCGGAAGAGTTGATTCTTATCGTTTATAACGACAGAATTGAGTTTAGGCCAAATTTTGTCATCGCACTGTGACAGGATAGATATGCCAAAACCGGTTAGTACATTTTCCGGTAAATTCGCATTCCTGCCTCGACTTTATTATCAATTTGATTTTTGATAATTAAATCAAAATGATCTTTAATTGTCATGGATTTGGAAAATTTAAAGACCAGAATTTCCTTAACAACAACCCATGAAATATTATCTGGCTTGATTTTAACGCACACCAGTTGATCATGTCAGTTTCAGGTGCATCAGGATCGAAAGGAACCAGCATTGACTGCGTACTGGGTGTCATGTAGCTAGGTGTCATACTATCTGCAATATTTTTTTTTTTTTTAATAATTGATTCCATACTAGCCGAAAAAAATTACATTTGTTCCTGTATTAAATTACTGGCAGTCCCAGATAAAGGTGGGAGTGGGTCTGATCCCGCTTCTGATGAAGGCACAGGATCAGATATATTGTAAAATAAAAGAGGTTCTTTAAATAATAAGAATTTAGATTTTCTTATAAATTATTTAATTAATTAATTTTACACGAAACTACACTTAATCAGTTTCAAGATACAAATAGCCATGACACCCAGTAATAGCTTAGTTTACACAAAATAGTAACAATGTACAGAGAGGCAGAGTAACAATAATTGAAAACAATACAACCTGTGCACCGGGCAACACCTGAAGGTAGAATCCCATTTCGCCGCCGTGCGGACTCTTTTATACGGTAGTATTGTAGGTGGGGCAAAGACGTAGCGCGCTACTACGTAGCGATCACTAACTCCGCCCAGCAGCGAGGAGGTGGGAGAATGTCGTAGCGCGCTACAGCGCCATAGTGCTACAGCGTAGCCCGATGCACGTGTTGTTTACAATGTGACGCCGACACATATTATTAGTATTCCTTTCCCATTTATTATTAATATTCAACCATTTGTACGTTAATTGAAGGTGCAAATAAACTTTTATTTTTATTTGTTAAACTTATTTTAATATTTCTTTAAAAAAAAAACATATCAAAACATTATTATTATTTATTCATATAAAATAAATTATTTTTGTCACAATAAAATTAATATTTATTTAACTTACAGTTAACTAACTTAACTGTGTATTTTATTTCAGCAGGGCTAACATGACAAGCGCGAGAAAGCTCTCTATCTCGTTTTGTCGAAATGCGTCTACGATTCTGACGTCATTCTAATCCCTAACATGACCGTAAACGACGAGATATCTCGAAAAAGGCACTTTGACAGTTCTATATCTCGCGACGAGAAACCGATGTTGCAAGTTATTAAAAACAAATTATTTTTATGATAACAACATCGGCTTGAGACTCCGTTTCATTCATTCAATGGTGCCGATTTTCTTGTCACAAATGCCTCTAAACTAGACTAAAAATCAGCAAAATTTAGATTATTCTTGTCAACCGACGATTTTCCATTCTGAAATAGACTAAAGTGACACAACTTAACTATATTTTAGTTTGACGGCACTGAGCTATTAATTTAGTGAAAATGGCAATTTTGCTATTCAGAATTTTACGTTCTTCACCTAAAATGTTGATTGTATAAGTATTTAATCGCGATTAAAAAATGAACTAAAATTCACACCAACATCTCGAAGGTGCAAAAACAATACTGTCTTTTTTTTTCTTTTGCTTATATCTCGAAAACGGTGTGTCCTATCGCAAAAATAATGAAAATTTCGACCCCCTTTATGAAACCCTTAAACCCCTAACCTGAAAAAATATTACCTACAACATGTAGGTAATATTTTTTCATATTTTCCATACAAAAAACGAAAAATTCCATAAAAAACGTCGTTCCAATATAAATAATAGTTTAAAACTAAGTATTTTCATTATTAATATATTGTAAAATAAAATGATGACTAAAATAAGTACAATTATGAAACTGCCATGTTATTTTGGAGTTTTTTTTTGTATCATAATTTTGTCTACTCTTCTCGTCGTCAAAATCGACGGCGAGTAAATACGACTAAATCATAGAAAAATCAGAGATTATCTCGTGTTGAATTGTCAAAAATCGAGATAACTAAGGTGCCATGTTAGAGTTTGTCGAGAAAACATCAATTTTGATAGAAGGAGTCGACTATTTTGTATGGAAGCACTGTCAGAAAATGAGAAAGTGACCGAGATAGACAAAAATTACTCACGCAAGAGCGAGTAATTGTCGCGTGTGTCATGTTAGGCCTGCAGGTGTATATTTTTTGCAATTGCTTGTAAAAATGCTAATTTCGAAGTATATTAATTTTTTACCAATATTTTTTTCTAGCCTATTGGTTTCGTCCGTGCATTCTTTCTTTTCTGTTGGTATTGGTGATGTTTCGACATCAAGTTTTTCTATTTCTATAGTTTGGTGTTTTATTTCTTGAACACTTTTTTTTGCCAAAAAATAAAATCCAGGATGGTGTTTTCCCAAGGAGAGGGGAGTGATGCGGGGTCAGAGTCCGACGCTGCGTCTGGCGCAATGAGCTCGGGTCAGAGCTCGGAGCGTGAAGTGGTGGTGGGAGCTACCGAGAGGAACCGAAAGTTCCTCCGGAAGCGCCCTAAACCGGGGTATGGCCAGGGGTCGTCCGACGAGAGGGTCTCGGGCCAAGGCAGGAGGAAGATCCACTCTAGTCGGCGGGGTGCGGCCCGGGGAAAAGGTGTGGGTAGAGGGCTCACCACAAAGGAGGCAGGCGAGCCGAGTCCGGCCAGCCCAGCTGAGGTGGAGAGGCTCTCTACGGAGGAAGAACACCACCCTGTAGGGACGGGCACTGTTGCGGCCATTACAGAGTCGGCAGGCAGAAAGCTGGAGGTCGCTGGCGGCTCCAACTCTGAGCGAGCGGCCAGGTTTGCGGAGGCCGTGGCAGCCGCAATTAAGGTTTTGGTCTTGAAGAGGACTCAGTCCTCTAAAGACAAGGCCATGCCCGCGGCCATGGCCTCTATTTTGGCGGCAGCAGAGGCCTATCACCTCAGGCCTCCATCGGACGGCATTTCTGAGATGCGGGCGGAGGTCACCCGCTTGACAGCCGCCATGGAGCTTCTCCGAAAGGAGAATTAGGAGCTCCGAGCGGACCTGGCCAGGCTCCGAGGTGCCGGCCCCCATGAGGTGCCGCAGGAGAGGGAGCAGCAAGGGCAGGGACGGCCCGTGCCTGCGGAGGACCGGGTTTTGACCCTGGTGAGGCAGGAGATGGCTTCTATGCAGTTTCGTTTTTCTGCGCTAGAAGCCATCGTCCTGCGCCCTCCTCTAGCGGCGAGCATGCCTCTGGCCAGCGGAAGCAGGCAACATATGCTGGCACCGTAGCTGCCCCAGCGAAGGCACCTGCCCAGGCGGCGAAAGCACCGGCCCAGGCGGCAAAGGCCCCGGCCCAGGCGGCGAAACAGCCGCCCCCGCCTCCTCCTAACTCTACTCCGGCTGGCGCCGAATGGCAAGTCGCCGGGGAAAAGGAAAAGGTGGGTAAGGCAAAAAGGGCGGTCAAGAAAAAAGAGAGGAGGCAGCGGCGCAAGGAGCGAAGCGTCGCGGCTACGCTCCACGCCCCGAAGTCCGCAGCTGTAGTGATTACACTACAGCCAGAGGCGGAGAAGAAGGGCGTGTCCTACCGTGACGTGCTCGCCAAGGTGGGGGCGGCGGTGGACCTAAAGGAGATTGGCACTGCTGATGGCATCCGGGTGAGGGTCACCGCCACTGGGGCCCGGATGCTGGAGGTCCCCGGTGCGGCAAGCGGCCCGGCCGCTGACGCTCTGGCCGAAAGGCTCAGGGCGTCCCTAAATGCGGACGAGGCCCGAGTGTCCAGGCCCACCAAATGCGCAGACATGCGTATTCTGGGCCTGGACGACTCAGTGACGGAGGGTCAGGTGGTGGCCGCTGTTGTTAGGGCGGGGGGGTGCTCTGTCGAGCAGATTAGGGCAGGCGCCCTCCGACCTGACTTCACGGGGTTGCGAGCCATTACGGTGAGCTGCCCCGTGTCGGCGGCCAAGAAGATAGCTGGGGAGGGCCAAAGGTTATTGGTGGGCTAAGTTTACGCGCAGGTCAAACTGCTGGAACCCACTGCTGGACCACTGAGGTGCTTCCGCTGCCATGTGGGCAACCACGTGGGAGCTAAATGCACCTCGGAGGTGGACCGCAGCAGTCACTGCTACCGCTGTGGTCAGCCCGATCACAAGGCCGGCTCGTGCAAAGCCACGCCGCATTGCGTCGTCTGTGCAGCGGCAGGTAAGCCAGCCGGCCACCGGATTGGGAGCAAGGCCTGCGCCCCACCCGCCAAAGCAAGCCGAGGTCGAGGCAAGCCCTCTGCCACCGCCGTCACAGCCGCAACCTCCGCCACCGCCGCCGTTGCCGCCTCCACGGCCGTCGTCACCGCCGCAGCCGCCGCGGCAGGGCCCTCACAGGGGGCTAAGGAGGGGGCTGACATGGAGTGTCAATAATGGCTCCATATCGCCTCCTCCAGGCGAACATCAACCACTGCGCCGCAGCTCAGCATCTGTTGCTCCAGAGCATGGCGCAGTGGTTGATTAACATACTTTGCAATTATTGGCAAAGAGCAAGCCCAAAAAGTTCAACTTTCAGCACACAACTTAAATTCTTTTAATTCTGAAACACTGTCTACACAGATAAACTCGTTTGTTCTTTTGGATACGGATACCGAAGAAGTCGATGGGGTCTTGATGAGCCTAAAATCTGACAGTGCACCCGGCTGGGACAACGTGTCCACAAGATTTTTAAAACTTATTAGACAAGATATTGTTCCCATAATAACCCACTTGATCAATCTTTGCTTTGCAAAGGGCAGCTTCCCTGCACCACTTAAGCAATCTATAATCACTCCTGTTCACAAGGGTGGGGACAGAGACGATGTCAACAATTACAGACCTATATCCATCTTGCCAGCCATATCGAAAATTATTGAAAAGCTTATAAATAAGAGGCTCTTAAAATTTCTACACAAATGTAACATCTTAAGCAGCTCGCAATTTGGATTCAGGCCGGGATTATCAACCGAGGATGCAGTTACTGCTCTTAGCTCCCTAGTGGCTGGTAATCTGGATAGCGGTAACAAATGTCTGACGGTTTTTCTGGACCTAAAAAAAGCGTTTGACACCGTCTCTGTTCCTGTCCTCTTGAACAAATTAGAAACGGCAGGTATAAAAGGAATTCCACTTAAAATGTTTACCGACTACCTTTCGAACCGGAAACAAAGAGTTAAGGTGGGAGAATACGTTAGTAACGATGCAAAAGTCACTTTCGGTGTGCCTCAGGGAAGTGTGCTAGGCCCTACATTATTCCTACTTTATATTAATGACCTCTGCAACCTTAACATAAATAATGCTAGAGTTTTTTCCTACGCTGACGATACTACAGTAGTGTTTTCTGGGAAGTCTTGGGACGATGTTGTTAGAAGTGCTGAAGCTGGTATGACTCAAATTGCTAAATGGCTCTCAAATAACTTACTTACACTTAACACAGCTAAAACAAATTACATATGTTTTAGCATATCACACAGGACACAACCAAACCCCGACTTTATTATAAAGGTACACGAGAGTGACAATCCAATTAACTGCCTATGTCCAACATTAGTCAAAGTTTCTCAAACCAAATATCTTGGTATTGTTGTTGACCAAAGATTATCTTGGTACTCCCCCATCTAGAACAAGTTACCAACAGGATTAGAAAACTGAGTTGGATTTTCAAAAATTTAAGGCATATCGTGCCAAATAAAATAACCACTAACACAAATAAACCCAGAAATCTACTCAATGAAATATACATAGTTATAGTCCAGTCTGTCTTGGTATATTGCATCCCCATTTGGGGTGGGGCGGCTAAGACTAAATTCATAGACCTAGAGCGGGGACAACGGGCTCTAATAAAATTAATGTACTTCAAAACCTAAGGTACCCTACACAGTCTTTATCAAATAAATAATTTACACTCTGTTCGCAAACTATATATAATCAAAACTATTCTCAGGAAACATAAAACTCTTAATTTTGATCCCAGCTTAACCTTGAAAAGAAGAAAGGATATAATAGTTGAAGTTCCTAAAACTAAAACCAAGCTCGCCCGTATTCAATACGACAAACGCTCAGCTCAGCTGTACAATCGAGTAAACAAAGAGATCTATATATACAATAAACGATTAACTGACAGTAAAAAAATATCCCGTCCCTCAAGGCTGTTAGGAGAGGACGGGGTTGCGTTGCAGCACGGTTTGGGAAGATTGTCGTGGTAGGGGCATACTTCTCCCCGAACCGAACTCTCGCCGAGTTCCACAACTCCCTTGTGGAGTTGAGAGTCGTCGTCGTCGGGTTCTGTGCCCTCCCCGTGCTCGTCCTCGGGGACTTCAATGCCAAGAATGTGGTTTGGGGTTCCCGGTATACGGACACACGGGGCAGGATGGTGAGACAGGCCTAGTCGTCCTTAACCGGGGTTCTGTCCCCACGCATCCGCACAGATGCGGGGTGAATCAGTGGTGGACATCTCGTTCGCCAGCCCCGCTCTGTCGCCACGTGTCATTGACTGGCGCGTCATGGAGGGGGTGGAGACGTATTCCGATCATCGGTACATCCAGTTTGACGTCTCCACCCAGACCTCGAGCACACCGGTCCGACAGGCCCCGAGTGGTCCGCGGTGGGCGCTGAAGCAGCTGGACCGGGAGCTCCTCCGGAAGCCTCGATCGTGCAGGCCTGGGTGTCATCACCGGACAGGCCTGCCGACATTAACGACGAGGCGGAGTGTTTCCGGGAGGCCATGTCCGAAATATGTGACGTGGCAATGCCCCGGGTCCAGCCCGGACGTGCTTCGCGCCAGGTGTACTGGTGGTCGCGACAGCTGACGACACTGCGCAATGCGTGCGTTGCTGCACGACGCCGGTACTCCAGGCACCGCAGGCTCCGTATTCGACCTCCGGATACGGAAGCCATTCAGGCGGAGCTGTACGAGGGGTACAGAGCGGCGAAGACCGCCCTCCAAGCGGAGATCCTGCGGACCAGGGCACTGGCCCGCGAGGAGTCGCTGGAGACTCTGAACAGAGACCCGTGGGGACGCCCATACAAGATGGTGCGGGAGAAACTCCGCCCATGGGCTCCCCCGCTGACGCAGAGTCTCCGGCCGCAGCTTGTGGGGGATGTGGTGAGCGCTCTGTTCCCTACACGAGGGGAACATGCCTCCCCGCCCATGGCTCCGCCTACTGCGGTGCCCGATGCGGACCACACCGCCGACGACGACGACGATGCTCCGGAGGTGACCGAGGCAGAGATGAGGGTGCCGGTACGTAGGCTAAATGCCAGAAATACCGCCCCAGGACCCGACGGCTTACCTGGGAAAGCCTGGGTCCTGGCCTCAGAGGCTCTCGGGTCCCGACTAAGAGGGCTCTTAAGCGCATGTATGGAGAGGAGCCAGTTCCCACTTCGTTGGAAGACGGGGAAACTGGTCCTCATCAAGAAGCTGGGGCGCCCTGCGGACTCTCCGTCCACTTACCGGCCCATCGTGCTGCTCGACGAGGTGGGCAAGCTCTTTGAAAGAGTCATTGCAGACCGCCTTGTCGGGCGGCTGGTGCGGGTGGGGCCGGATTTGGTGGAGAGCCAGTTTGGTTTCCGCAGGGGGCGCTCCACGGTGGGTGCCATCATGCGCGTGTGAGCCCTCACGACGGGGGATGCGGTGGCTCGGGGTGGGGTTGTCTTGGCGGTGTCTCTAGACATCGCCAACGCCTTCAATACCCTGCCCTGGAGTTGTATCAGGGAGGCACTCCGGTATCACCGGATGCCGACCTACCTCTGTCGTGTGGTCGAGGCATATTCGACGGACAGGGCCATCATTTACCCCGGTCACCAGGGAGAGTGGAACCGGCGAAAGATGTCGTGCGGTGTCCCACAGGGATCGGTCCTAGGGCCGCATCTGTGGGACATCAGATACGACTGGGTGCTGCACGCCGACCTCCCCAATGGCGTCAGCATCGTTTACTACGCTGACGACACGTTGGTCCTGGCGCAGGGGAGGTCACACCAGGCGGCGGCCGAACTAGCGACACACGGGGTTGTGACAATCGTGGCCAGAATCCGGCAGTTGGGACTCGAGGTGGCCTTGCACAAGTCCGAGGCCATGTGTTTTCATGGTCCTCGGAACGCGCCACCATCGGGTTCCCAAATAACGGTAGGAGGGGTCCACATCGGCGTCGAGTCGACGATGAAGTACCTTGAACTCGTCCTAGACAGTCGGTGGAACTTCGTGGAGCATTTCCGACGTTAGGCTCCCAGACTGGAGCGAGCCGGGGCTGCCTTGAAACGGCTCCTGCCCAATCTAGGGGGTCCAAACGCCTCCTGCCGGAGGCTATACGCAGGGATCGTGTGGTCCATGGCCCTGTACGGGGCACCGGTGTGGGCGCGTTCGTTGAGGCGGCGGCCTGCCCGCCGGTTGAACGCGTCCCAGAGGGTCATGGCCACCTGGCTGGTCCGGGGATACCGCACGGTCTCCGGTGAGGCGGCGAGCCTCCTTGCCGGATTGCCGCCATGGGATCTGGAGGCAAAAGTCTTCGCGCATATTTGGGAGCGGCGCCAGGAGGCGAAACGCCGGGGCTTGACTCCGATGCCACGAGAAATCGCGGCACAGCGGACAGAGCTCCAACGGGATCTCATGGCGTCATGGAGAGTGCGATTGTCGCAACCCAGTGCTGGGTACGCCACTATTGCGGCGATAAGTCCCCTCTTTGAGGAGTGGCTGGAGAGGCGCCACGGCGTCCTCACCTTCCGCCTGACGCAGGTCGGAAGCTGCGGTGGTGAGCGTGAAACACATCTTTTTTTTTTGGGTGGAAAATCATCAAATGACTTCTCCCGCTCTGGGTGGAGCGGGAGGGCGTGTCACTGTGTCACACGGCGTGTGAGGACTTTTGCCTCCAGATCAGCACCAGCCATGCGCAGCACCCAGTCGTATCCGATGTCCCACAGATGCGGCCCCAGGACCGCCCAGGACCCTGTGGCACACCGCACGACATCTCTCGCCGGTTTCATTCTCCCTGGTGACCGGGGTAGATGACGGCCCTGTTCGTCAAATAGGCCTCGACCACACGACTGAGGTAGGTTGGCATCCGGTGATACCGGAGTGCCTCCCTGCAGGCCTAACATGACACACGCGACAATTACTCGCTCTCGCGTGAGTATTTTTTGTCTATTTCGGTCACTTTCTCGTTTTCTGACAGCACTCCCATACAAAATAGTCAACTCCTCCTGTCAAAATTGTTGTTTTCTCGACAAACCCTAACATGGCACCTTAGTTATCTCGATTTTTGACAACTCAACACGAGATAATCTCTGATTTTTCTCTTTTTTTATAATTTTGTCGTATTTACTCGTCGATTTTGACAACGAGAAGAGTAGACAAAATAATGATACAAAAAAAAAAACTCCGAAATAACATGGCAGTTTCTTAATTGTACTTATTTTAGTCATAATTGTATTTTAAAATACATTATTAATGAAAATACTTAGTTTTAAACTACTATTTATACTGGAACGACGTGTTTTATATGGAATTTTTCGTTTTTTGTATGGAAAATATGAAAAATTATTACCTACATGTTGAGTGTTAGGGGTTTAAGAATTTCATAAAGGGGGTCGAAATTTTCATTATTTTTGCGATAGGACACACCGTTTTCGAGATATAAGCAAGAGAAAAGAAAAAAAGACAGTATTGTTTTTGCACCTTCGAGGTGTTGGTGTGAATTTTAGTTCATTTTTTAATCGCGATTAAATACTTAGACAATCAACATTTTAGGTGAAGAACGTAAAATTCTGAATAGCAAAATTGCAATTTTCACTAAATTAATAGCTCAGTGCCGTCAAACTAAAATATAGTTAAGTTGTGTCACTTTAGTCTATTTCAGAATGGAAAATCGTCGGTTGACAGGAATAATCTAAATTTTGGTGATTTTTAGTCTAGTTTAGAGGCATTTGTGAAAAGAAAATCGGCACCATTGAATGAATGAAACGGAAAACAAGCCGATGTTGCTATCATAAAAATAATTTGTTTTTTAATAACTTGCAACATCGGTTTCTCGTCGCTAGATATAAAGTGTCAAAGTGCCTTTTTGCCCTGCTGATGCAACTTCAGCAGGGCTAACATGACAAACGCGAGAAAGCTCTTTTTCTCGTTTTGTCGATATTTGTCTACGATTCTGACGTCATTCTAATCCCTAACATGACCGTAAACGACGAGATATCTCGAAAAAGGCCAAATTCCATATAAAACACGTCGTTTCAATATAAATAGTAGTTTAAAACTAAGTATTTTCATTATTAATATATTGTAAAATAAAATGATGACTAAAATAAGTACAATTAAGAAACTGCTATGTTATTTTGGAGTTTTTTTTTTTGTATCATAATTTTGTCTACTCTTCTCGTCGTCAAAACCGACGACGAGTAAATACGACTAAATCATAGAAAAATGGAAAATTATCTCGTGTTGAATTGTCAAAAATCGAGATAACTAAGGTGCCATGTTAGGGTTTGTAGAGAAAACATCAATTTTGACAGAAGGAGTCGACTATTTTGTATGGAAGCGCTGTCAGAAAACGAGAAAGTGACCGAAATAGACAAAAATTACTCACGCGAGAGCGAGTAATTGTCGTGCGTGTCATGTTAGGCCTGCAGGGCAGGGTATTGAAGGCGTTGGCGATGTCTAGAGAGAGGGCTTGCACGCGCATGATAGCGTCCACCGTGGAGCGCCCCCTGTGGAAACCAAAGTGGCTGTCCGCCAAATCCGGCCCCTCCCGCACCAGCCGCCCGACGAGGCGGTCTGCAATGACTCTTTCAAAGAGCTTGCCCACCTCGTCGAGCAGCACGATGGGCCCGTAAGCCGACGGAGAGTCCGCAGGGCGCCCCGGCTTCATGATGAGGACCAGTTTCCCCGTCTTCCAACGAAGTGGGAACTGGCCCCTCTCCAAACATGCGCTTAGGAGCCCTTAGTCGAGGCCCGAGAGCCTCTGAGGCCAGGACCCAGGCTTTCCCAGGTAAGCCGTCGGGTCCTGGGGCGGTATTTCTGGCATTCAGCCTACGTACCGCCACCCTCATCTCTACCTCGGTCACCTCCGGAGCACCGTCGTCGTCGTCGGCGGGCACCGCAGTTGGCAGAGCTATGGGTGGGTCATGTTCCCCTCTCGAAGGGAACAGAGTGCTCACCACGTCCCCCACAAGCTGCGGCTGAGACTCTGCGTCAGGAGGAGAGCCCATGGGCGGAGTTTCTCCCGCACCATCTTGTATGGATTGTTCAGAGTCTCCAGCGACTCCTCGCGGGAGCGTTAAACACATCTGCGACGATAAGCTCGCGTGGGACCGCCGGAGCCCCGCAGCACCGGAGCCGTGACAGAAACCATGCCTGCTGCATGTTGCATGATGCATGCTTGCTTGCGTGCTGCATGAATGCAGCATGCTTGTTTACATGCATGGTGTATGCTTGCTTGCATGAATGGTGTATGTAAAAATCATGTCATTCAGTCATCAGTCGTGCTTCTTTGTTATGTCTATAAAAAGTATCTTTTGATATCATTAAGCGTAAATGAATTTATGCTTCAGAATGTTATGCTTAATCATTATTATTATTAGAGAAATTATGCTTAAAAAAATATGGGTAAGCTGCTATGCGTTAATAATATTATCCGAAAATATAATTAGGAGAAACAAAAGTATGCCATGTTATATTAGGCCTTAAAATTGTATGCAAATGGATAGGGAACGTTTTCTCTCAGCATCTGAAAAATTTGTATTACGAGTATATAATATAAAAAATACGTAACTCGATATACTAAAAGCCTTACGCTTAATTGTGACGGTGCTAAGGTAGCTGTGGATGGGGTATGGTGACATATCGCGAGAGCACAGACAGTCGCCCGAGTCAAAAAGTGAAGTAGGTACTTTTAGTTAATTGTTGCCTTTCATACGGTATCTTTCACTCAACTACCGAATGATTGAAAAATGAAATAAAAGGAGCACATGAACGTTAATTTCAGGGAAATTTTATGGCAGTCGTGTGAACATGACAGTGACGTCAACAGTTAGCTCGATGTAGGCGTTTTACATTCTTGCATAATTTCTTCTCAGCATCTGAAATTTTATTTGTATGACTAATTTATACTTACATCAAATATCAAATATAATGTATTTTTCAAAAAATTATTTATACATATCAATTTGGCAGGAAAGCAAACTGAAGGAGCACAATCGCATAGTGAGAAAGAAGCGACATCACATATAATGGGTGACAAATATCTATGTAGAACAGGCCAAAGGCACTCATCTTGTTGAATGACGCACGATGCACCCGCAAGATGTTTTTGCATAACTTTTTTTGTTCATCTGAAATAAATTATTGTTGTGAGCAATAGATAAAAAAATAGTACAGTAGAATATAATAGTATGGCAGGATAGTGTGGTAGTGCATGGTTTTATCAACCTGTTCTTATTTGATCATGTCTATAGGAAACATAATTACATACTGCTGAGGAGTTTCTAGTTTATTTCCTCCCAACTAAAGCACTAGAAAGTGGTGAAGGGCGGGCGTTTTTGGTAGACTATCTTATGTAATGTTGACGTTAAAAAGTGTTGATTCTGAGCCTAGTTTGAATAAACGACTTTAGATGTTTGTGATTTTTTATTCACCTGTACAGCCTGATGTCAGAATGAATACGCAAGTATTTTGTACAAACTTAACAGCTTCATAGAAAGCTTCGAAGCGCAGACTGAGTGAGATTTTGATCACCCAGGTTTTTAGTGTCCAGAGAAAAAGAAACGTAAACATTAAAGGATTGTCCCGCTAGAAGATATAAAACAGATAATTATGTGGCATAAGACGTAAATCTCAAGGGAAAAGTAATGTAACTAAGAATATTATTTTGATTCTGATGACACTCGCACAGACCAGGGAAACATAGCCAAGGGCAACGGCTCAATTTAGGTACTTAGCAGTGGGCGGAATAAGGCTGCCAATGTGATGATGATGTGTGTGATGTGTGTGTGCTGATGATGGTGATGATTGTCTTGTTGAATAAAGACTCAGTAATTATTACACCGATATTATTTTTAATGGCAAATAAACGAAAACCAGACAACTTCGATCAAGAGAGATAGTTGGGTGAAGGGTTTGATGCAATGAAAATAATAGATCATCATCATTGGCAACCCTGTTCCACTTACTGCAGAGATGGGCCATCTCCCTATTGTGCCATGCTTCCCTGGTACCCAGATGATTTTTGTTTAGAAAATTGTCCCCCTGTAAGTTAGACGCTGTTTTTAATGCCAAAACCTTGCTTTTCAGTTATTTACATCTGCTCAAGATTTTTTGCACATAAATACGATCCCAATAGACTATAAAAAGAACTTACTTTCCCATATTTAAAATTATGTTTGCAAAATTGGATCACAACTTCAATATTGATCAAACCCTGACAGAAGACTTCTGTCGTTAGGTACAAGACCTGAAAATAGTAATTGAATTATAAATTACAGTTGAGCATAGCAGTTACCTATATCTACAACATTATTTAAAAAATAAATCAAATCAAATCAAATCAAATCATTTATTTTGTTAAACATAGGTATGGTTACAGATAGTATATTGTCTAAAATATGTGCACTATGTTTTGCCAATATATGGCGTACAAAATTTACCTAAACAAGCAATTACAAAGGTGGCATGCCTATAGATTACATTAAAAAATAATAATAATTAAATTTAAAATATGTCAGTTAGGTAAACAGGTCATTACAATTTTAGTTAATAAACACATTTACACATAATCAATAAATAAAATCATAAGTGTTTAATTAGCAAGTCGGAATCGTCATACCTCTGTTTATCAGTAGTAAACTCAGTAATGGAGTAGTAACATCTATCTAAAAGAAATTTAAACAAGGACCTCTTAAAGGATCCCATACACTGTTTATTTCTAATAGCTGCTGGTATACTATTATATATTTTTGGGGCCATACCTAGCACACTTTTGCCGAAAAATGCTGTTTTATGAGAGGTAACATGAATGGCATTCTGATAACGGCGAGAGCGCAGTTTTTCAAACAAATGCAGGTTACAGCGGACAAATACTCCCATTTCATATATATACATAGACGGTAGAGTGAGCAAACTAAGTTCCTTAAATAATGGTTTACAACTATCAATAGATTGTAGTTTTGTAAACGATCGCAAGCATTTCTTCTGAGCTTTAAATACAATGTCTCTGTCAGTGGAGTTGCCCCAGAAAATGATTCCGTACCTAATGCCAGAAGCCACATAAGCATTGTAAGCTATTTGTACTGTAATGCGGTTAACTGTTTTTGATAATTTGTACAAAGCATACGCAAATTGACTAAGCTTCTTTGACAAAGCGTCGATATGATGTTTCCAAGTCAGATGACTATCTATGTAAAGGCCCAGAAATTTCATGATGTCACATTCAGAGATTGCAACGTTACCATATTTTATATTAAGTTTCGGTTTATTTGTTCTTTGATTAAATGTCATAATTTTAGTTTTGTCAAGATTTATTTTTAAATTATTATTAACTAACCAATTAATAATATTTTTAAGATCGTCATTTATGTCATTTTCAAGAATATTAATGTCATTAATATTTTCTCTTTTTTCCTTTTATAATATTGGTTGGTTAGACCGAAGTATATATGGTACCACCTAGGTGCAAAGAAAGCAGCAGTACCAATAACTAAGGTAAACGCAGCTATTAACGACCCATCGAAAATCTGTAGTTATTACCGACCTATAAAAGTAATTCGAAATCTTTACGTTTCCAGAACTATTCTAGCTATAGGTAGGCAAAGTTACACACGCGTTTATTCCTTGAGCATCGTATACTTTTACGTTAGTGTGAGTAGCTGTGCAAAAAAGAGATAAAATACGTCAGTTACTGCGGGGCAGCGTGGACGCACTACGTGTCGTACTGTTCCCTTGTTCCTTCAAGTAAGTACGTGACTTTTCTATTTAAGACATTTATACAAACAAATGACGTTTATACTTTATCTTATATTACTAAATGTATTCATTTAAGTGTCAACTCTTGATTTCTTACGAAATTTTATTAATATAAAGTAATTTGAAACGATAAAACTTTAAATTATAATGGGATGGTGTTAGCTTCATCAGTTTTAGTCGTGGCAGCTATCAACGACCCATAAGTCGGCAATGGCAGCAACGTAACTTTTCGTTTTATTTTTCTTTTATGTTATTATATCACACTAACACAAGTATTTTTATGGACCAGTTTAAATCTAAGCTATCAGTCTTTATAAAAATCTATTAGCGACTAAACTTTTTTGTCTAGTTTTTACCTTTTAGCGTTGTCAATTTAATCAAAGTTATGATATTTTTCGAAGATCGATATTGAATAGTTACAGTAATAAATCATGGTTTTTGTGTTTAAAACAGTGTGCATTTGTTCATATTTTTTGTGACATTAATCAATTATAATCTATTTTATAGTCCGATGGCCAATTTAATTAAAATAACCATTTTTTTATGAGTCGGTAATACAATATATGTTTATACTTACATACTTTATTACCGACCCATGAGGGTCGGCAATACCAACAATAAGAAGCTATTACCGATCGTATATAGATTATTTAGTTTCTCACCTACTTTTATGATATAATAGGTACCTATTAATAAATGCTACTTCTTAGCTAAAGCAACATAAAACATACAATTATATTTTTTTCCAGAAGTATGGAGCCACAAAAGCGGCGAAAAGTATACAGTAAAACACAACTCGCCGAAGCAATCCAAGCAATTAATGATGGTACAAGTGCATCCAACTTATAAAAAGTTATTCGAATATTGGAAGAAAATTACCCCCGAAAACGCCATAAATCAAGAGAGTGGAAGTATTCTGCTGTTAGGGGAATCAACACTAAATAACAATTTTGTGAATGAAACGCCAGATATATCTGAGACTATCCTAAATTTTGATATAGTTGCTGAGAGTAATCTAATACTGCCAATAAGGTTCAGAAGTATTGGGAGAAGAGGCATCCAACTTATCCTTGTTTATTGAAAAACCGCTACCCTCGTCGCCTACTGTAAACTTATTAACTGTACAAGATGAGTTCAACCAGTTTCTGCAGACATCTACTCCTCAACAAGATATTATACTTCTACCATCTACTAACGAGTTAACACCCATACCCACTTCGATTCTTGCACCAGAAAATAATAATTTTATTGAAATAACTGCGGAGCCGCTACAAACACTTCGATTGGATCGGGGATAGCTGCATAAAAATCGTTAATAGCTTCACAGCCGTTTTTATGGGTCGGTAATTGCAACAATCGACTAAGTCACATTGTAAATGATTTTTTACAAGATAATCCTTTATTTAAATGTATTTGATTCAGTAAATACATTTTTAAAACATAACACTAGCATATAAAATTAAACTTTTAATCTTTAGAGGAACAAGTATACTAAAAAAATATGGTTGATTTTAAAATTGCCTTAGGGGGGTCGTTAATACCTGCGTTTACCTTAATTTATGATTTTAAAAAATCTTGCAATCAAGGAAATCCTTTATTACTTACTGGTGGTTGATAAATACTTGTAATTATCTCGTAGCACTTTAATATTTGGTCATAAACCTGAAACATTCTCGCAATCTGCAGTTTGTTGCAACCGTTTTTCTTTGCCAGTAGTAACTGAATGTTCCAGAGTATAACTTTATCAGTCAATATTTTAATTAACCTGATTGAGTAAATTAAATTGGAATCAAAACACACCAAAATAAATATATAAAATATGACATTCAGCGGTGGCTTGAGGAACCTTAGATAAATGTAGATGCTTATGAATACAAAAAATCCAAAGATTGCAGCGATGCCGATCCAACTTCTTATGATAAACCGCTGGAGACTTTTCTTATCATTAAGAAATCTGTGCACTTCCTGAAAGTATAAAACAATCATAACGCTTTTCTTAGTTTGAGTGAAGTTAATGATCGAGTTCATGATAAATCCTATACACCGAAAAATCACGTCGTAGATAGAAGCGAAAACCAGGACATTCAATGTACTGTAACGCCGGAAATTGTCATCAAGCAATATTTCCAAAATACGATGAATAAACGTAGTCATGTATATTGCTGCTCCAACTATAACTACGAATTTATTTGAAAGATTATTAGGATATATAAAATTGTTCCTAATTTTATATTTGGGATTAAGCACTAGGATTTGCATCAAATTTAGAGGTAGAAAAATATACTGGACTTCTTCATCGATTTGGTTATATAAAACTGTTTTATCATTTCTTCCGAATTCGTAATCAATATGCCTGTTCTGTGTCTCCATAATGCGTAAATTACACTGCTGTGTGGCCAATGTAACGTAAAGAAATTAAAACACTATTAAAATTAAATGCTGACAGGGCTGAGGGTGGACATGTTAGTTTAAACATACATTACGTTATTGCTCAGTGGGTCATTACTTCAAGGTTTTGAACATAACTATATTATTAGTACAAGGACGGCAAATTGCTAGCCGTGCTAGGTATAGGTACTGGTTTTCTAGTTTTATTTGCTTGTTCATGAAACATAGGACACTGGTAGAATATTCGATATCGGGTCAGTTGCCAAAAAGGTTTATTTTCTTTATACCGTCTCGCAGAGCAACCTAAGAGGTTTTCGGCTGCTTATACGGGCTACCTTTGGGTGCTTTAATAATTTAAGGAATCCAACCGGGGCTAAAAAGCTATAAACTCGACTTCACTTCCTATGCGGTATGGATCTTGGCTTATGGTATCGCAGGGGTAAGGCAGCAAGTCTGCATCGGATAAAAAAAAAACAATAGACCCTGGATCTTTGACTGTCGTTACGAGTCATCAGAAACCCAAAAGTCTGACAACCAGTCTTAATAAGGGGTATGTATTACACAGTTACTGGTTTGTGGAGGTCAGATTCAGAGGATTTCTCTTCCGCGCGTACTCAGAGCTAGACATGTTGCGAGTCGCTCCGATAAGTAATTATTTATTTTGCTGTAATGAGTGTCATTCGATCCAAATTATATTACTTACAATAAATTAAAAAATACACTCGAGAGCAATGAATCCGGGTCACTTAAAGAATCCTAAAAATCTCAGAAACTAAAAATGATAGGTTAATGCAATAAATTGTATTTAATAGACAATGTAATACAAGGAGTATAATAATAAATTGTATTTAATAGACAATGTAATACTCCTTGTATTACATTGTCTATTAAATACAATTTATTGCATTAACCTATCATTTTTAGTTTCCGAGATTTTTAACATTCTTTAAGTGACCCGGATTCATTGCTCTCGAGTGTATTAGTGTCTGACACAAGTCTACCATACCAAAAACTTAATGAAGTTACCAGTAGCGTCACTGGTGAGAAATATATCAGCTAATGCACATTCTTAAGCTATGTCCAAACAGCCGGTTGAAAACCATTGAGACACGCATGTAAGGTACCGTAAGTTCGATTCCGGAATCCTGCGATTCTTTTTACATATTATTTTTACAACGATTTGGCCAGTTGTTTGGCAGCTTTTACCAAAAACATTGCTATTGTGCTACTGCCAGGCTTTACTTAATAACTTATAATACCCAGTTAATTAATATAATTTAAACATGCCACTAAGACGCACACCACCAAAAAACGCCTACACACAGTGAATCGGACGCTCAATCAAGTGAATGCATGGTAATCGCACAAACAGGTGTATCCACCCTTAAACCGGCTAGTGAATCTGATAATGTGCATTCACGCAAGCGCAAACGTGATGACGATTGCACAGCCTTCATGGAGGAGATTCGTGAACTACTAAAATCTCACACAACCCAAACAGATAGCAAGCTGAAAACGATTCAAACTGCCATGGTTGAAATCAAGGTACAAAATGCTGGAATTAAAGATTCTGTTGACCATATCTCCAAACAAAATGACGATATGGTGATTAACTGCAAAATTTGGAAGCGGAACAAAAATCTGACCGCTCTTACATTAATCAGCTTGAGGAGAGAGTGGAAAACCTCGAACGAATGATGAATTCGTCTAAAATTCAGATTAAGAACATCCCCATAAAGCAAGGTGAAACAAAGGAAAACTTATGCAATATAGTCACAGAAACGGCAATCTTTCTGGATTCCCTTCAGCGCCAAGATATAAAAGACTTCTACCGTTTGAACAAAAAGGATGGCGTTTCCACTAGCATGGTTGATTTCACTACCACAACAACGAAGGATTGCATCATAAAAAACTTACGTCGATTCAACAAAAATAACAACCAAAACAAGCTGAATACTATCCACATTAAGAAAGAAGGTCCGACAAAACCACTGAAATCCTGACACTTACAGCACAACGTCTGTATTAACTAGCTAGAAACTATGCTAAGGATAACGGCTACAAGTTTTGCTGGATATCATCCGGGAAAACGAAGAATTGAAGACGATAAACAAATATTGATTAAAAGTGAATCTGACATCAACAATCTTCGTCTGGATAAATGACTAGCGATTGTCTCAGGTTTTTTAATTTGTACTACATACATAATTTCTTGTTATCTACTGCTGTTTGTCGTATTGTTTTTAGTTAATTTAAATTTTTTATCTGCTGTATCCGAACACACACATTTTCAGTGTACATAAAAACACAATTATACATTTCATATCTTCATACCAAGTAATGCACTATACAAGTAGAATTGTAGATATAACAAATGGCAAGATCATTCTTGAACTACTACAAGCGTTCCTTACCCCAAATATTGATTTTATAAAACACCAAATATGTGACATAATTTTCAAATATTTTCCCAATGACTAATAATGCCAATACTATTTTATTAGATTTAGATACTATCTCTGTGTCAAATAGTTATTTTTGTGACCTTTGAAAATCATAACACAAAACATTCGCAGTATTTACAAGAACGTCGATAACTTTCAGGCACAACTAGCTAGATTCTCCTTCGACGTCGACATTATAATCCTCACTGAGTGTTGGCTTAATGAACACAAACCTATTCCTATTATTGATAACTATGAAACTTTTGCTTCCATGACCAGGCTTAATCAAAATGGTGGTATCGTTATTTATGTATGTAAAGAAAAATATAAGATGCACTGTTGAGGAACCTAAATCAAATGACGCTAGTTTTCTATTGCTTCAAGTTTATCCTGATATTAACATATTAGCTGCGTATAGATCACCATCTACACACTGCACCAAGAGCTTTCTCAACACATTGGAAGCGATCATACATACAATTAAAGCTAAACACACACACTGGCGACATCAATATCGATATTAAACCAAACAATACCGACCGGAACAGTGCATCTTATCTAAATCTAACTGTAGAATTAGGGCTACATATCCATCCAACAAGGGTTGCAAACTGTCTAGATCATATTATGCTAAAAACATCCTATTCTGCCTCGACCGTTGTGATAGATTCAACCGTGACTGATGGTCTCAGTCCTCTTAAATCTTTGTTGCCTAAATCCTGATATCAGTAGAAACAATGTGTACAAGAAAGTAGATTATGATGCTGCCCTTGAACACTTGCAAACTATTGATTTTTCCTTTGTCAACGATGACTCGTTGATCATATTTCAAGTGCCTTAACACAACAATCGATCATAATTTCTTGACCCCGTAGGAAAAGATTGCTTAAACCCTGGCTTACCGCTGGTTTACTGCGATGTATCCGCCACAGAGATCTTCACAGAATGTTAAAAAAAGACCCTCAAAAAACATCTGCTGAACTAATATACAAAAGGTACAGGATCTTTTGTAATGCTCTTCTTAAAAAGGAATTACGAAAAATCATTACTAGAAAATACAAATTGTAATAAAGATAAATAGAATGCCGTCAAATCCATTATCAGTACTTCAAAACAAAAAACTGCTGGGGAACACCTTTTAGTCCCAGAGAAAAGTGATTCAAGTGCTATAAATGAGATAAATACATACTTTTCTAATATTGGTAAACAGCTAGCAGATAAAATAACACCAGCTCAAAAAAGTTATAAATTAGACATAACTCCCGTCCCAAATTCAATTGTGTTACATCCGCCAGACGAAGCCGAAGTTGAAGCGTTGATTATGAACCTCAAGAATGACTGTGCTACTTCCTGAAATTCAATTTCGGTTGAGTTTCTTAAATTTGGTAGATACATTATCGTCCCTCATCTGACTAAGCTAATTGAGATCTGAAAAATACCCTGGGTAAGACAGGGTATTTTTCCAAAAGTGTTCAAATAGTCCCTTATTACTCCTGTCCACAAGGGGGGGAAGAAGAACGATGTTGAAATCTACAGGCCGATCTCAGTTCTTACGATATTATCAAAAATATTAGAAAAGGTTTTAAATAAAAGGCTCACAAACTTTCTGCAACACAATAAGATACTGTCTGAAGCCCAGTTTGGCTTTAGGTCGGGAAAAAGCACGGACGATGCCGTAAGTCAATTGGTAAATCACGTCACACTTAAAATAGATCAAAAACAGAAATGCGTCGGGATATTTCTCGACCTGGCCAAAGTTTGCGACACCGTCATGATTCCTCTCCTTGTGGACAAGTTAGATAAGGTCGATGTTCGCGGTAATGGTCTAAAAATCTTTAAGGATTTTCTCTGTGACCGTATGCAAAGAGTTAAGATAAAATAATATGTTAGCTCTGATACTTGGGTTACCTATGGCGTCCCACAGGGCAGTATTCTTGGCCTGAGTCTCTTCCTGATTAACATAAATGACCTGTGTCAGCTTCCACTTATAAACGGTAAGATCTTTACTTACACTTACGATACGGCATTAATATTTCATGAAGGGACTGCATAAGGTAAGCCATTGGCTAAAATCGAATCGCCTCACTTTGAACCTTTCCAAAACTACATTTCTCCAATTCTCATTTGCTAAAATTAAACCTTTAAATTTAGATATTCAACTACATGTTTGCAACTTCGATCCTATAATGACATGTTCATGCACAGCTATCACTAAGTCTACACATGTGAAATACCTTGGTGTGATTTTAGATGAAAAGCTAAGCTGGTGTCAGCACATAGACCTCACTACAACGCGTTTAAGGAAACTTATTTGGGCTTTTAAAATACTTAGACACGTAGCCGATTTCAAACTTCTTCGCAATGTGTACTATGCGCTCGTGCAGTCAGTCTTGGGATATTGTGTTACTGTATGGGGTGGTGGTTGCAAGACTTTTATGATTCACCTGGAAAGGGCCCATAGATCTCTACTTAAAGTCATGACTTTCAGACCCTTTAGATTTCCCACCAGTCCTATACAAGAAGTGTGAGTTACTTACGGTAAGACAAAATTATATTCTGCAAGTTGTCAACAAGCAGCACAGCATTACACCTTATAATGCACAAATTAATAAGAAGCGCACCATAACAAACGTTTTCTCACCTTTGCACGCGGCGTCTGCCAAGCGACAGCGGGTATATCTTGCCACTTTTCTCTACAATAAGCTGAAAAAACCCCTGAACATAAATCCCCTTACGATTCGTGAAACAAAAAATAAGGTAAAGGTCTGGTCACTGACACAGGACTACAACGCAACTGAAAACTTACTGCAATCAACCTAAATATAATATATATATAAGAACACAAATCATTGGTATTCACACACTCATACACACACCCCAACACACACGCACGCATACACACACACACAGGAGCCAGAGTCACAAATGTATCTGTAACTTGTTTATGGCAATAAAGAATTATTTATTTATATTATTTATTAGATAAGCAACCGCTCCATGAAAAATACTGGTATTCAGCTGCATCCGGCTAGACTGAAAGCCGACCCTAACATAGTTGGGAAAAGGCTAGGCAGATTGATATTGACACTTTATATGAACCATCACACACTCAAGGGTTTTTTGTTGTTATTGGAATGCGATGCCGTGCGGCCAAATGCGGCTGTAATATTCACCGTACAAACAGGATACTGTGAGTATATAAGGGGAAGTTTTAAAGTGGTGTTAGTAACAGAAAAGTTGATAAGAACTCGTTTGACTTGGTAAAGGCATGCGAAGAGGAGAGAGGAACCGCAAGTGACTAAAATACTGATGTATACAAATTACAATGGATGGAGTGGTAGAGGAATGCCAAAGAAAATATGGATGGATTGTGTGAGGAATGATATACAGGGTGTAAGGGACAGCCCTCCGCAGACTGACGTCCCTTACACCCTGTATGAAAGAGAATCGCGTGAATGATACTTCAGGCCTATTTCTATATTACCAGCATTTAGCAAAATATTTGAAAAGTTAATACTCAAGCAGTTGCTAAGACATTTTAATTTAAATAGCCTCCTTCATATTGAACAATATGGCTTTACAAAAGGTCGCTCCACTACAGATGCGGGTGTTGCTTTGCTGAAACACATATTTAACGCATGGGAGAACTCGCAAAATGCTATTGGGGTTTTCTGTGATCTCTCCAAAGCCTTTGACTGCGTGCACCATGACACGCTTTTGCGTAAACTGCGACATTACGGTGTGCAAAACGGAGCTCTCAACGTTATAAATTCTTATTTACATAATAGGTCCCAATGTGTAGATGTTGATGGTGTGAAATCGTCCGGGCTACCAGTTCAGTTAGGTGTACCTCAAGGCTCAATACTGGGTCCATTCTTGTTCTTAGTGTATATCAATGACTTACCATTCTATGTAAAGGGTATCTGTGAAGTTGTACTGTTTGCAGATGATACTTCTCTTATTTTTAAAGTAGACAGGAACAGACAAGATTTTGACGATGTAAACAGTGCACTCTCAATGGTTACGGGTTGGTTTACGACAAATAACCTAGTTCTCAATGCCAAGAAAACGAAATGTGTAAAGTTTGCCCTTCCAAATGTTAGAAATCTAGGACCCAACATCGTCTTAGATACAGAGGTGCTTAAAACCGTAAACTCGGCAGTGTTTCTGGGCATAACAGTAGATGCCAAACTTCAGTGGGGGCATCATATATCTAGCCTAGCGGGAAGGCTCAGTTCGGCCGCCTACGCCGTCAGGAAAGTAAGACAATACACTGACGTTGATACAGCTCGGTTAGTCTATTTTAGTTATTTCCATAGCGTTATGTCCTACGGTATTCTGCTGTGGGGCAAAGCTGCCGATATTCAAAATATATTTGTCCTTCAAAAACGAGCTGTTCGAGCAATTTACCAGCTGGGTGCCAGAACTTCTCTGAAAGATTTTTTTTAAGATATTGGTATCCTCACTGTTGCATCACAATTCATTTTCGCCAACATTCTATATATTAGGCAAAATATACACTTGTACACTAAAAACAATGATATTCACAATGTTAACACAAGAAACAAGGACAAACTACGAGCTCCCTTTCACCGGCTTCATAAGGTTCATAACTCATTTGTTGGGCTTGGTATAACCTTTTACAACAATCTACCCTCTTCTTTGCTAGATTTGCCTTTTAATGCGTTTAAAACTAAAGTAAAATCCAACCTTTGTTCGAAGGCATACTATTTTATCAACGACTACTTAAATGATAAGAATAGTTGGTCGCTGTGATTGGCTCAAGACAATGTTTATGTTCTTTCTCCAGAATTAGCCTACCTACTGACAGGTTATATAAGCTTAGGTAAATTGTTCATTTTATTTGACTTTATATATCAATTTATTTTAATTTTATTAATTTTTTGTTGACATTAACTACTCATTAGAATGATTTTCATGAGTTGTATTGCAATATGTGGTTAGCTAGCGACCTCGACAAACTGATCATATTTTATTTTTTTCCTGAAAAACTGGCAGCAAGTTCGTCATGCTCCCTTAGATGTCACTGCTTGCGGTAGCGTCGGGGGTCGGGTTGCCTCCTTCCCTCAAATATGGCGAGGGGGGTAATGGCTGATCTTTGCGTTAAGCTCGTGAACGGGTGGTGCTTGTGGTGACTGGTCGTCTTGCTGATCATGGTTTTGTTATTGTTATTAGTAATTAACTGTTTATTTATTTTACCTCGATGGTCCTAGTTTATCAATTATAACTCTAGTTACAGCTATATGTAAGCGGGCACGCCCTTTATGCCTGGAGGCTTTATTTTCTTTTTTAGATATTCTTTACGTTTATTTTTCCTAATTGAACAGACAGCTGTGCTGCTGGGGAGTTTGTTGCGCCACTTCTTCTTCCCAGCGAAAGCACTAGGAAGTGGTGAAGGGTGGGCGTTTTGTGGGACTGTCTTATGTAACTTTGACGTTCGAAAAGTGCTGATTCTCAGCCTTATTTGAATAAATGACTTTTGAATTTTTGAATTTTGATAACGTGATGGTTGACAGGGGAGAATGGAAGAAGAACGAAGGGCAGGACGATGATGATGAAATAGGTTACTGCGATGTAAACTATATCCAGTTGGTAATAATAATCACCATTATAAGATTAGCTACGTAACATGTAATCTGAATTGGACGTAGTTAATCAGAAAGAAATCAATCCACACTAAGTCACATTTTTGTGTTATGGGCGTTTGAAGTTTCAGCTGTAATTTTTGTAAAACAATGTTAAAAAATTTTTTCGTCTCTTATTTAAAAGTATAGTTCATATTTTATTTTGTCCAACAAATATCTATATACATGGTGTCCCGTAAATAATGGATCAAACGTATCGGGTAGGTAGCTTACCTCATTTCCAACAACTAATTTGAACAGTAAAAAAAAACCGGTAAGGTAACCAAGATATTTTTTTTTTTTAATTTTACCTTTCTCTGTACCAGCATTCAGTGTTTGGAACGCTGTTGCTGCAAATGATAACATTTTTTGGTGTGATTTTTGTCAAACATTTCTGAATAGTTTACAAATGTTATAAGATACCATTTTTTTAAATAACATTTCATTTGCCTTCGAAAAAAAATCTTGAATTGAAAAGTTTTGTATTTACGATGAAAATACCAGAATTGGAAAAATTCTCCTGTTAAAAAAATTTATGACACCGAAGTGTACCATTATTTTAAAAACTTGTACAATTACTAAGGTTTGCAAATTGGTATAAAACTTACGTGTAGTCTTTGTCGTTACAAAGATATTGCTATGAATCTGAGAGAGGTGCAAAATTACGAAATAAAATAAAATTGAAAAAGTGTGCACAATTCGACTATTTTCTTAAAAATGTTTAATTGTTGCATTTCAGAGGCAATGGTCATTGAATTAATGAGGTATCTCAGCGTATGAATAGAATTAGGAGGTTGAATAAAAAAAAAAATACAAATAAATCGTTTATTTTGATTTTACAATAAATGTTCAAACTGACGTCCCCCTACGAGAATGCAAAGTCTGCATCTCCTAATAAAGGAAGCTCTTATCCGACGGACAAAATGGCTTTCGTTAATTTATGTTACAGCAGATTGGATGCGCTGACGTAATTCTTCTTCCGACGTTATTCTTTGTTTGTAAACCCTGTCTTTTAGACATCCCCAATAAAAAAAATCTAAGGGATTTAAATCCGGAGATCGCGGAGGCCACAAGATTGGTCCTAATCGGCCGATCCATCTGTCAGGGTAAGTTTGATTGAGTTGCGCCCTTACTGCCGTCACATAGTGAGCGGGGCACCCATCATTTTGTAACCACATTGCTAGCCGCATGTCTTCTGGAACGTTTTGCAATAAAGTTGGTAACTCATTTCTTAAAAAATGCAGATAGTATTCGGCGTTTAGAGTTGCTGGTAATTCAAAGGGCCCAATTATTTGCCCATTTATTATTCCCGCCCATAAATTTATTTTAAATTGATGTTGGCTCCTGTCCTCTCGCATCAAATGTGGGTTTACCATCTGCCAACTGTGCAAATTATGCAAATTGAGATATCCATCTCGCCGGCATGAAGACTCGTCACTCCATAAAATTTTATAAAAAAACTGTGGGTCTGCCCGAATCATTCTAAGCATCCTTTGGCAAAATGGTACTCTTTGCGGGTAATCACGTGACGTCAGCGTTTGAACACGTTGCACGTAATATGGGTGCAACCGGTGCCTTTTTAACACTCGATGCACCGTCGATCTTGGAATACCTGTACGTTGCGCTATGACGCGAATTGAGACCGACGAATCTTCCTCGATTTCTCGAATTATGATATCGTCATTGACTTGTGGCGGTCGCCCTTCACTGGCACCCCCAACTCCGGTGCCAAGAATTCTTCCCTCAAGAAGCGCGTTATGCACTCTAATGCATACGCGATAGTCAGGATGTCGATCCCGGTTCGGGTATCTTTCACGATACAATCTTACGGCCGCTCTGGCATTACCTCTTGCTTCTCCGTAGATAAAATGCATTTCGGCGTACTCCCGTGGCGTGTACTCGTAACGAGGCATCGTACTGCTGCACACACGTACAACCACACACAAACGAATGTTTTCAAAGTCCGTAGGATCGCCAAGTCATTCGTCCAAAACACAAAGAGCTCCAAATCGTTAGGCAAAGCAAAGTCCAAATACACAGCACAAGTCTAATTTTACAGAACACAACAGTTAGGCAAAGCGCGAGCGAAAGTTGTCTGACGTACGTATCAACTCGAAGAGAGATTCGTGTCAACTAAACAAATAAAATCATGCAACAATGAAGCCCTGTACGAGTGAAGGGTGAAGGAAAAAAAATACCTGCACAATGACATACCGATTTACCAAAAATACAAAAGCGGCGCTATCTATCCCTTTCACACTGAGTGAGATGCAACTCCGCAGGTAGCGGGTCCCAAATTCCGAACAGATGACGTCATCGGCTCGGAATTACGCTACACGCTTAATCACATGCTTAGATTACAAGCATATGCCATTACGAGAAAGAACGAGAACCATTACGACTTAGATTGTACCACTTTAATTTCTGTTCTGTCTTCTTCATCACGTTCATAGCAATATCTTTGTAACGACAAATACTACACGTAAGTTTTATACCAATTTGCAAACCTTAGTAATTGTACAAGTTTTTAAAATAATGGTACACTTCAGTGTCATAAAAAATTTTTACAGGAGAATTTTTCCAATTTTGGTATTTTCATCGTAAATACAAAACTTTTCAATTTAAGATTTTTTTTCTAAGTCAAATGAAATGTTATTTAAAAAAATGTATCTTATAACATTAGTAAACTATTCAGAAATGTTTGACAAAAATCACACCTAAATATGTTATCATTTGCAGCAACAGCATTAAAAACACTGAATGCTGGTAGAGAAAATGGTAAACATCGAAAAAAAATATATCTTGGTTACCTTACCGGTTTTTTTTTTACTGTTCAAATTAGTTGTTGGAAATGAGCTAAGCTACCTACCCGTTACGTTTGATCCATTATTTACGGGACACCCTGTATATAAAAGCGAAAGGTCACTCACTCACTCACTCATTCATCACGAAATATCGAAAACCTCTTGATGTATAAAGATGAAATTTGGCAGGGAGGTAGTTTATAGTTAGTGGACGTCCGATAAGAATGGATTTTGCGACAGGACCAGATTAAGGAGGTTTAATGGTTTGTATGAAAGTCCTTAATTTTTTGTGCTACAAACTTTAAATTTGGCTGGGAGGTAAATAATAGTTAGTAGACGTTTGCTAAGAACAGATTGGTAGAGAGATAGAATATAGTTAAGACATGTCAGGAAGGAAAAAAAATTTCGACAGGGCCGGTTTAAGGGAATATAATCGCTTTCGCTACCCTATATGTTCAACAAATATTTATTGATGACTTACAACAATTTGAAAATACAACTAAATTAAATTCAAACGAAGATAGGTTTTTATATATATTTTTTACAATAACATTAACGAAGGTAAGTATTCTCGTTTTTTTTTTTTTTTTTTTTCCCCGGTTACCTCCGTCACGCTTTTCCGTGGTAAAAAGTATCTTATAGGACGGTGAGCCTGGTATTTACATATCACCATATTAAATACCAAATTTCAGACTATATTTTATACATAACTATAACTAATATTATAAAGAGGAAAGATTTGATTGTTTGTTTGTATTGAATAGGCTCTGAAACTACTGGACCGATTTGAAAAATTATTTTACCATTAGAAAGCTTAGGTTTCAGGAAGTAACATAGGCTACTTTTTATCCCGGGAAAAGTAACGGGTCCCGCGGGAAATACCACGGGAGCGAATACATAATAAGGTGCAGGGCCAAACGTTAAAAGTAGCTGGCATAGATCTAAGAAACAATTGGTTCTCTCACGGTCAGTTGTATGTGGCCTGTTCTAGAGTAAGTTCACCTAATATTTTATATATACTGCAGCCTGAAAATAAAACAAAAAATGTGGTGTAACTGTACAGAGAGGTTTTACAAAAATAACAAAATCTATTTTTTTGGTGCCTTTAAAAAAGTTGCTTAGTGTGATTGGCAACTTTCTGTTGACTGAAATATAAAAACAGTTAGCGTTAAACATCTTAAACTTGATATCTTCATAACCACGCGGACGAAGTCGCGGGCAACAGCTAGTAGTGATATATTTTGCAATAGATTTCGAGATATTGAGTGAAATGTGGGTTGAGACCTTTCAATTAAACTTTAGTTTTTAATGACAGGTATTTGTTTTTACTTTCTCAGAATGGACCCAAAACTACCTTTCTATGAGTGAAATGTGGGTTGAGTCCTTACAATTAAACTTAAGTTTGTAAAGACAGGTATTTTTTTTACTTTCTCAGAATGGACTCCTACCTACAGATAGTACAATCCACGACGACGCGCCCCACTCCGCGATTACTGAACTGTAAGCTGTACTTTAGTACGGAGCGGAGCGGAGCGGAGTGGGGCGCGTCTCAGTGGATTGCACTATCTATACACTTCGACAAAAAAAATGTTATTAAAAAAAAGAAGATTATTTAAAATTATTAAAAAGTTATACATAAATATTTATTGACCTTACTACGATACTTTTAACATTAATTAAATACACTTTAGTGTAAGGGAGAATAGGATGGAAATTAACTGAAAACAGGTACAATGCAGCAAATAATTTATTTTTGTGAAATGTTTTTAGGAATATATTCATAAACTCAATAATATTAATAAATTACGAACAGATAGAATAGGAAAACGTTAAGCTCTACGCGCTGCTATAATCGACGTACACGAAAACGTGGTGTGACGACAAAAACTCAACATCGAGGTACTTAATAATTGAAAATGATTGTTAAGTGCAATTCACTCATATTAATGAATACAATATATTGTAATGAAAAATAAAATCCACAATTCATTATTTTTTATCCAAGTGTCCTCCCCTCCCTAGTAACCAATTCTGGTATGCTTTTAGGTTCACGCATTTAATTTTGATTAGTTCATTGATGCAATTTTTCAGGAAGGCCTATAAGTATGAGTGGTACTTAATGATAACGATGATGAGAGAACGACACTACCGTAACTAAATTTTACTATAAAAATGCAAACTGAAGCAGTACAATGGTATAGTTACCATGTAAAACCATCATTTTTAACGGAAAAGAAGCATCTACGTAGAACATTCTACAGGCATTCATCTTTTCGAATGTCGCTTCATGTAGGCGCATTATATTCTTGCAAAACTTCTTCTCAGCATCTGTAATGTTTGCAATATTATTATCACTATCTACCAGAATTAATTTAAAAACATCACTGTATTCCCTTCTTATAACAGAACATACCAATACGCCTGTAATCATCGAAGGGTTGGGTAGAGGTGTACCGATAGTACAACCACTTCTTATTGCCTACGCAAATATTATCAAGCAAGGATTTGGAGACAATATAAACTGTGACTGTCTGACTTCACACAGTTCACACACGGCTGGGCATAGGCCACTATCTGCTTGTGTCAATCTATAAGCTTCTGTGTCAGTCTCATCCAGGTTCTACCCACGATAGCAACAGCTCATCTCGCCGTGCATCGGACTAGCGAAATTCTTACTTTCAGTTCTTGGATGCCACTTGGTCTTGCCTACCAATATTTGAGTTCCATCACTTGTTTTGCAATGCAGTCGCTCATGTTAAATACTGGTATTCAGCTGCATCGGGTTAGATTGGAAGCTGACCTCAACATAGTTGTGGAAAGGTTAATCAGACTTGTTTTCCAATGTCCAATTCGTATTAATCGCACTTATCATACGTTTAATAAATCCTTAATACCTACTACTTAACATCATTTCAAATACCTGAACAATTTGATTTCAGAATGAGTGCGCATGAGTTTTGAACATTATTCATCGCTATGTAGAACTTTTCACAGCACGAGCTCAAAATAATGTCAAGTAAGAAACTCTTAATGACCCAGATATAGAAAAATATGATAGAAAACCATGCTGCCTGCTGAAAAAAAGATAACATACCTGATGAAAAACTACTATAGACCAGCAGCCGATAGACTTTTTTTGAAATATAACACATTACTGAATCAGATCAATTTGCATAATTTTAAAATAAATACTTACATTCACAGACTCGCCCATCAATGCAGCTATGTTAAAAAATTTAAGTGATATTTGCAATTTGACTAAAGCATGATAGAAAAACTCGATGGTGTGAAACACAATCTGAAATTAAAGATTATTATTTCACTATTTTTCAAAGACCAAAATTAGAAATACCACCGCCATCTTGTTTATTCAATACATTTCACAAAAGAATATTGCACAAACTTATCAACAGCGCCCCTCTGACAAAATCATTTGGCGCCAAAAGGTCCTATAGCAATGCACAATACATAACAATGATTTTATCTGTCAGAAAACGTAGGTACAGACATTTTACAGACGTAGGTACACTTATTTTATTTAAAAAGTTAACCCTCGAGCAGTTGCTAAGACATTTTAATATAAATAACCTCCTTCATAATGACCAATATGGCTTTACAAAGTATACTGTACTGAAACACATATTTAACGCATGGGAGAGCTCTCAAAATGCTATTGGAGTTTTCTGTGATCTCTCCAAAGCCTTTGATTGCTTGCACCATGACACGCTTTTGCATAAACTGCGTCATTACGGTGTGCTAAACGAAGCTCTCAACGTTATAATTCGTATTTACATAATAGGTCACAATGTGCAGATGTTGATGGTGTGAAATCTTCCGGGCTACCAGTTTAGTTAGGTGTACTTCAAGGCTCAATACTGGGTCCATTCTTGTTCTCAGTGTATATCAATGACTTACCATTCTATTTCAAGGGTATCTGTGAAGTTATACTGTTTGCAGATGATACTTCTCTTATTTTTAAAGTAGTCAGGAATAGACAAGATGTTGACTATGTAAACAGTGCACTGTTAATGGTTACAGATTGGTTCACGATAAATAACCTAGATCTCAAAGTTAAGAAAACAAAATGTGTGTTGCCCTTCAAAATGTGAGAAATCTAGGGCCCAACATCGTCTTAGATAAAGAGGTGCTTGAAACTGTAAACTCGGCAGTTTTTCTGGGCTTAACAGTAGATACCAAACTTCAGTGGGGCCAACATATATCTAGCCTAGCGGGAAGGCTCAGTTCGGTCGCCTGCGCCGTCAGGAAAGTAAGACAATACACTGACGTTGATAGAGCTCGATTAGTCTATTTTAGTTATTTTCACAGCATTATGTCTTACGGTATTCTGCTGTGGGGCAAAGCTGCTGATATTCACAATGTTAACACTAGAAATAAGGATAAACTACGTGCTCCCTTTCACCGGCTTCATAACTCATTTGTTGGGCTTGGCTTATAACCTTTTATAACAAGCTACCCTCTTCTTTGCTAGATTTGCCTTTTAATGCGTTTAAAAGTAAAATCCAACCTACATATGTTCAAAGGCATACCATTCTATCAACGACTTTTTAAATGTTATGAATAGTTGGTCGCTGTGATTAACTCAAGACAATGTTTAAATGTTCTTTTTTCAGAATTAGCTTACCTACTGACAGGTTATATGAGTTTATATAATTGTTTATAATTTTACTTAATAAGTCAATTGATTTTAATTTTAGTTTAATTTATTTTTTGACATAATCTACTCATTACAATGTTTTTTTATGAGTTGTATTGCAATATTGAATTTTTTAATTGAGACATTTAATCTCTGTCAGCAACGAGAATAAGAGCGCTAACACACAAGGACGCCATGGCAACGTCACCGGCTACGTATCCAAACAATTCGCATTGAAATGTATGATAGTTTACTTACTTGGCTACGGTCTGGCGACATCACCAATTTGGAAGCGTAACCACGACCGACCGTCCCCTACGTGGAGACTGGATACTCTGGCCGACGCGTAGCTAAGTCGCCAGTTTTTTGTATACAAGTTAATTACGCCTCCCTCTGTCAGTAGCCAATGATCGCCATGACGGACGCGTGTTACCGTCTACTTATTTGGTAAATGGCTACGGTAGGTAGCCAGAGGTAGCCTCCCAATGTTGTTGGCACTCTAAAGATGACTGTGATGCAAATTCAGTGATAAAATAACTGTTAAAGGACTGTACTCACAATTTGCTGGTAAGAGGTCCAGTAGATGTCATAACACTCCAAAATGTTAACGTAAGCTTGAAACATTCTGCTGCAATGAGATTCATTATTACTATGATCTGTATTTTGCATAATTTCGGCTTGAATGTTCCATAAATTAACTTTTTCGCTTAACAGCTTAATAATTCTGATAGCGTTGATAATGTTTATTTCAAAACACATGATACCTAACCCACAGAAGAAATAGAAACTAGGAAGATTCAGTTTAATATAAAAGTAAGTGATGATGTAGATATTAAAACTTAAGGCTAATACAACACTGATCCAATTCCTAATGATAAAGCGCTGGAATTCCTTCTTTTCATTAAAAAATCTGTGAACATCTTGAAATTTCAAGACAAACATTATATTCCTTTTCGTTTGCAACACATTGACGCAATAATTGATTGTGAATCCGAAACTGTACAAGACAACATCAACATTAGAGTTGATGAACGTTAAGTTAATGTATTTTCGAAAAGTTTTATCCACATACAGCTCATAGACGCGATTTAAGAAAAGAAAAATGGATATAATTGCGCCACACAGTGACACCAACTTCACTGTAAGATTGTTTGGATATATGAAGTTATACTTAATACGGTACTTGGGACACAACAAAATGTTGTGCATGAGGTTTAAAGGCAGAAGCATCGACTGCACATCTTTGTCAACCAAGTTGTCTAACGGAACCGTGAATTGATAGCTTTTTCTTCTGTTCAAATGTTTTTTTAATATTAAGGACTTCATTTCGCTAAGGTTCTTAGGACAAAAATGAACAATTGAATTTATGAAAATATGTTTTGTTGAACAGTTTATAATAGAGGTGGGTGAAATTAAATGTAAAGAAAAGACCATTAATATTATTAGTCTGGCCCTGAATCTATAATTAGGACTATGGTGTTTGGCATTATTAATTAAAGGAATTGGGTCACTGACTAAAATGTATGTAAACATTTAAAAAAAAAAACAGATTCGGTATGGATTTATTATAATAACAGCGCATTTGTATTAAAATTGATAAAAAAAAATACAGAATAGCAATAAAATATTGACAAAACCACATAACCTACTGTTATTACTGGTAATCCATTAGCAAAATAGACCTTGAAAAAAAACATCTTTTGACAATATTTGCTTTTCTAGGGTAGGTAGGGCGATGTAGGTGGAAAAATCAACAGCAGTTAGCTTTCCAAATCGTCGTATCCTACGAATAGGGGCGTAACTGCATAATAGCTACTTATTAGGAGACACTTTTTTGTGTTTAATTCAAATAAAATTGAACAAATAGGTATTGGTGGTTTCAATTAATGTGTATTGGTATCTTATGGTTTCTCTAAGATAATTTTTAGTAAATTAACTTCATATTTTATACGCATTTTGTCCCTTAAATCCTTGTTCTCTGTTGTGTTAAGGCGACGTAGAGCTGGACTTGAGTATTAAGTTACATTATGCCTTTTATCACCGGAAATGTTGAGGCCACAATCGCCTTAAAGTCATTTTTATATTATTCTGATGTGGGTATTTATTATTATTATATAAGAATTTGTGTATGATAACTATTAATTAATTACTGGGAAAATAAGCAAATGTAATAAAAATAATAATAGAATTTTAACATTTTATTCCAAACAAAATCTAAGGTATTAAACCTTTGGTGTGTTAATAATATTATTAAGCTACGGTAGCGTACATTTTAAGCTTGCCACAATAAAATCAAATTACACATAATCAAAATCAGTCTTTAAAATAAAATAACACAAAATAAATCCTTAAAATAAAATTGCACATAAAGTCAGCCTGTAAAATCAAATTATCAAAATAACACCTTAAAATCAAATAACACACAATCGAAATTAGTCAAATTCACATTCAGTCGTCTTCTTCATCAGTACTCTCAGAAATATTGGCATTACCAGCTTGTTCATGAGGCAATGTTGCAAAATATGAGTGATATTCCTCTGGAATAATTTTAGCCTCACACATTGACATAAGGTCTTTATATTTATCATAATTTATTTTTAACGGTAATCCATTTACTGGCGTGACTTCCGAAACGACTTTCTTTTTTCCTCTAGTACCCTTTCTTAATGTCGTGATTTTTTTGTAATCCTCATCCAGTTCATATTTATATTTTAGAACGTTAATGTCGTCCTTAGTAACTTCCACTTCTTTGATTTTGTTCCAGACAACTTTTTCACCATCATCATTCTTTACCCAATTTTTTCCATCGAGTAACTTACGATAGTTAAAAATATCTGCCAAGGCCATTTCTTTTACCCTATATGTTTCTCCTGTTGTTTTAGCCCACCTGATTAGGTTGATCCATTGATCGGGAGTATAAATGGTTTTTTTGCTGGAAGCTCCTTCTATAACAGAATGTACACTGTCTCCTTCATTCTGCGTATGGCCGACTTCAAGAAACCTATGAGTAATACATTCAATATCAAATTTTTCTATCATATATTGATAAAAAGCGAAAACTATACGGTTCCGGTTCTGTCCGGAACAATTATCGGACCAAAATTTAAATGTTTTTGCACCTTCATCAATCTTCGACTTAATAAACAAGTTTAAGCCGCTGCTTATCTCATTGGCTCCCTTTTTACCCGTTACCTCTGTCCACATGTAACAGAATCCACTTTTTCGGGCTACGTCATAAACAGTAAAATCATAAATATTAAGTTTCCTCTTGTAATAAAATATGCTCACGTTTCCAAAAGGACAAGTCAATATTTTTTGCATATCAAAAGTGGCGGTTATAACACTGGGGTCTCCTTCAGCTTCGGCTTTATCAGCGGCCTTTATAGTCCTCGCCAAGTTTTTACGTTGCATGTGCAGATTTTGTTCATTTTTTTGAGTTTCAGTTGGTTCTCTGGTATTGTAAAATGCATGACATTTGTCACACTGATCTTTTTTGGGAGTGTAAAAGGCAATATTAAAATTAGTGTTCACAATATCTTGATATTGGCGCATTGTAGCCATTTTAGAGCCATAAGTTTGTGGATCAAACCACTCGATATATAAATCATGAAGTCGCTTGTATGAAAGTTGTCCATCTAGATACTTTTTGGTACTACTTTTTCTACAGTAGTGCGATTCTACCGGTGCAAGGGAAAGAATATGATTTTTTACACTATGTATAATAGTTTCTTTTATTTTTTTTGGACGATTACTGTGTTTTCCCCTCAAATTTATCAAAATATGCTCATTGGTCGCGGTATCCCGTTTTTTGAACGAACTTCTTATAATTTTTTCGCTTATCGACAACGTATTTAAAAACATTTTGCGGCATACCACGACGCTTTCATTGTTTATCGGTAAAGTATAGACTCTTGTTTGAGATCTATTAGGACCTTCGGCTTTAATTCTCTTTGGCTTATGGCTCTTTACGTATTTTAATATAAAATCCCACTGTTTTTCGTGACTTCCTATTTCCCAGAAACAATTAAAAATATGTTGCCTATCATTTTTTTCCAACTTTACAAAACATTTCTTTGGACAACTGCATGGTGATTTCATTTTCTTTTCAGGGACAGTTTCTCCCCTCTTATTAATAAAAGCTTTGCCCGAATTTTTCAGCGCCTTTCGTTTTAAGTCTTTCCATTCAGTAGGATTTCTCGTTCGTATTTTACCTGGACCACGTTTTTTAGTACATCTGCGAGTAGAAGAAGAACCTACAGGTGAACTTACAGCTGACGATAGCGGAGTAGGAATCGTGAAACTCGAAGTCGGACTATCTAAAACTATATCAGCCATTGAAACAGACAAATTTTCAGCTTGAGGTATGTGTTCACTTTGTGTCGTTTCTAACTGGCAAATAGTTGTTTGGTCTGACTCTTCGATAAATTCAATAATTAAATCACTTACAATCGGAGGTTCTAGAGTTTTGTTGAGTTCCGGGATTTGTAAATTCTCTATTTCGGAAAAGATTACAATCTCACTTGCACTTTCATTTTGGTTAGGTTGGTTCATGTTGTTTTCTACGTCCTGAAAAAATAAAATGAAACTTTTTATCATAAAATTATCGTGCTTACCTAATTTCGCAGTATTGTAGATAAAAATGAAGAAAATTATTATAAAACGACTTACGTTGTCAAGCTCGGAGTTTATATTTTCTTCGATTAAAAATTCTATCTCTTTTTCACAACCTGGTGGCACCGGAGACTCGACGCTCTCCCTTTCATCATTGCAACTTTTAAAAGTATTGGCTGCAAAAAATAAACTGTTGTCAAAGAAAACTGCCGGAACTCCGTAAGTACCTATAATAGGAATTAGATCGAACAGATTTGCTTGTATTCTTACTTCATGTATAATATAACATAGCCATAATATATAAAACAGAATTCTTCTAAAACTTAAAGAAAAAGGTAAGGATACGTTCACAAATGCTTTTATATCAATTTTCAAGCAACAGAAAAAAAACCTAATTTCATTTAAGCCCCATGCCAGAAAAAGCATAAAATTGTGTATTTAGTGTTTAAATTTGTACAGAAGGGTTAAAATCATGTATGCATAAAAATATTGTACTTAAAATATCAATGTTAATATTCCAAATGCATCAAAGAAAGATTAAGAAACAAAAACATAATTTAAACGTAGAAGAAAGACACAGACGTAATTAGGGCTTAGTCTTTTCTATACATACGCAATTTAGCCATTCCATAGAACACGGCCACAATCACCATGAGGGTTTTTTTCTATGTACCGAATATGGAAAATTAAATTACTAATTAAAATCACAATTAAGTACAAACGCGTTGATATTATGTTATTTAACCTAAATCAATAAATACAAATTTAACAATACATAATTTCAGCTTTAAAATCCATTGAGCTATAAAATATTTTGATTTACTTACTTGTCATAATCTTCGTCTGTTTGCTTTCATTTAAATAAGATTCTTTTCCAACCAATTCCACCAACTTACGTCCTCGGCGTTTCATAATTATTATAAAATAGAAAGGTCTATTTATTAATTATGACTAAACTTTAGAAGTATAGGTTAAAATGTTATTTATTTTATAGAAAACAAATTACGCAGCTACCAATCTCCGCGTTCCGCCGACTAAAGGCCGAGCGGCACTAGCACGCTCTCCCCGCGCCCGCGCACTCCCACTACTCGCGCAATAAAAGGGCGCTACGGCGATTGTGGCTTTATTCTTCGTTAAAAACGTAGTGCTTGAAATTGTGGCTTTTTACAAAACCGAATTATTTGATAATCTGTACCGTTTTTAACTTTTCTGTTGAACTGGTTATATGTGGTATGATGAGCAGAATTAAATTATGCAATAAGCAAATAAAGCCCTTATGTTCGTTAGGGCTCTCTTCGTAGGATACGACGAAATGATAAGGAGGTTTCCATAGATCTTATGATCCTGCAAAGTCCTTTTTCAAAGTAAAACCTGACCTCCTAATTGCTGTACCTACCACTGTTGACAACAATTCCAACTCAATGGTTTCACTAATAAGGTTGAAACTATTATATCTAACTGTCACAGACAAGTAGACTTTGTCATTTTCTAACTAGACATACAACCATAGGTTAATAATGTACGAGGTCGACTATACTTAGAACCTGCGTGGGACCTGGTCTTTCTCCCCACCTCTGACACACGCCTTTGTGGCTATAAAAACAAAACTGCACGCCTGGAGTCTATTCCCTAAGCGAAATCCGTAATTTCGGTCAAAGTCACGATGACTTACGGACATACCGTAAGCGAAACGGAGCGCGAAGCATCCTTGACTTCGGCCGAAACTACGGACTTCGCTTAGGGAGTAGACCCCCTGTAGTCTCCATTCTTAGTAAGCATGTTAGTTGTACACCTACTTTTTTTCTCATATTTTATGCATACTTTTCACATACATTCTTACATGGCAATCTAATAATATTTACAACTTTAAACATGGCCATTTATTTTTGTTGGATTCTAGTTTTATAGATCCCATTTTTTTATATTAACGATGGGTCCCATTTGCTATTTCAATTGAATCCTATGTTATAACAACATTTGTGTAGGCACTTTCCAGAAGAAAAGGGATTTACCTTTATCAAACATTTAACAATATAAAGAGCAGCGTTTGTTTGACCCACTGACTATTAAATTATTGAATCAATGAAAGAATGAAGAAACATTAAGGAATTCGTACTTTATTTGCACACAAAGACATAAATCTGATCAAGGTAAGGCAGCGATATAGTCACAATTTATTTATGGGGATCAAATGTAACATTACATAAACTTTGTATATTTTCTTTGTATATTGTCAAATATTCAGTATTCAGTATACGTGTTCTTATTTTGGTGAATATATTATATAGCACAACTACATTTCGCCAGATATTACAAGTACTAAATAATTTGGGGCTTGCCAATTTCCGTCGACTTCGGGATACTTCTGCAAATGTTCTAATAGAAATAGGGGATCGAACCAAAGACCAAATTTTCAGCTAACGCCCTTATCATTACTTTAAAAAACCTTGATTTCCTGGGACTATACAGGGTGGCACATTTAGATCGGTCAGTATGGGAAAGTCTGAAACTATGAGACATACGCAGATCTCTTCTTAGGAACCATGTCATCGATTTTAGTAACAAGAAAAACTGCATTCATACATATAAAAACCTTTTCCTCAGCTCGGGAATCGACCCGGACGTTTTGAAAAATAAAACTAAAACTAAGTATTTATATTTAGATATCGATTGTATGGGTCTTAAGCAGTAAATTTTACGATGAAACATGATGGCTAAAATGAAAATGCGTTGTTTTCATATCCTTGAATTGATTTTAGTAAGTTTTCTAAATTACCACCATTTTTTTCAATACAACATTTAACTCGTTTAGGTGCGTAAAATTCTCATTTAACTGCTGCGTCGGCCTACTTCATAATAATGTTCTCATGTTCAAAATTTATGATGGACGTTTGGACAGATTCTAGTACCTTGCTATCTTAGAAGATCTTTTACAGGTCCTAGGAGAAATTTCAGCAGAGTAAAAGAACGAGTTTAACAATCGATATCTAAATAGAAATAGTGTTAGTTTTATTTTTCTAAACGTCCGGGTTCGATTCCGAGAACAACGAACGAATTTTTAAATTTTAAATTTTTTTAATTTTAAAATTGTGTCCGATGATTTTTGTAGTTCTTCATCAGCCGAATTCTTCGTGAAAATTAAGATTTAAACTAGGACTAATTGAACTTTATATATAATAAAATAATAGCGAGGTCAAAACTGTACATTGAATATTTTTGGTTTGGTCTGGGAACAATTCTGACGTCGAAAATATAGTTTTAGAATTTTTGTCTGTTTTTCTGAATGTATGTTTTATAAAAAAAAAAACAATTTTCCCTATAAGTCTGACCAGTCTGTAGGCTATAAATTATCACGTTATTTGCTATGGGGGATGACCAATATTGCATTATGTTTGTATTTCTCTACAGTTTACCGTAAATTGTCAAAAGACGAGCCAATATACTATAACTTCATCGGCCTAAATAGTCAATCATGCCATACTTAGTCTGGCCATAAATACTGTTACCATTAGAAATAAGATAAATTATATTTATATATATATATCGACGGTTAAAAGGTAATATAAAGCAACAAAAACCGAATTGTTCAGGAGAGCAGTTTAAAGTTTGAAATTGTAGAAAAATTGACATAACTTTTTTATTTATTGTCATATTGTTAAACTGGTAACAGCTCTAGATTTAAAAAAAATTAAGGTATTAATTAGCACTTTTATTTATTTGATTCGACGTTGTTTTATGTGGTTTTATGTCGCTTAGATCAATTGATCTTATTTTCCTTATGAGGTAATTAGGCATAAGTTACATCTACACAAAAAAGAACGAAGAGTATAGATGACTTAGCTACATTTGATACCCTCATTCCAAGAGGTAATAGGGAATATGTCACATGACTGTCGAATAATTTAAATGGGTAAAGAAGGATAAGTGACGATTCACATTATTATGCTATAAGGTAATGGAACATAAGAAACAGTGCTTAGCAAAAACATCTTCAGGGTGTTAGACATTAGCGACACTATAAGTGGATTGGAAAAAAGGTAACATGATACTTCCACACATCGTGATTTCAATATCAAGAGGAAAACGAGAACATCCAACATACGGCATTATTTGGCCAAATGGTAACGAGGATTAAATGTCAGTTTTTAAAATAATAGAATCACAACCAACATGATTCTCCTTTAAAATAAGAGTTAACATAGCTGGTCTCCAGATATTAGGCAGGTACTTTTCAGACGAAAAGTACTAGAGTAGGATTTAGGTAGTAAGCTAATGATAATGTAGGCTTTAAAGCCTTATTTGTTTAAATGTCCTTATAGTTAACATAGCTCAAAAGATTAGGGATATAGCTGTGGTTTAATTAGGTTAGGCCTACGATATGTCAGGTAAAATTTGTTCACAAATGCCAAATTACTAGATTACTTACCTACATTACTATTTTACATTATAATCTAACCAAATCGTTGGTGATTAAATGAAAATAAAAATTAGTTTTTTCAATAATTATTTATTAAGCAAATACACAGTTATAAATAAATGCTATTACGTAAATAAGATATATTTATTTGTCAAAAAAACATTTCCTACACATGTTTTTTTGACAAATAAATTTATCTTATCTTATATAAAAGACCAAGTAGTTGTCACAACGTGTGTGTTAACAAAAATAAAGTAGTAACTTAGCGAAATTATACCTACCTATGTATGAAGTAAGTAAGTAGGTATCATTGTTATAAAAAAATATAAAAGGTAGGTACTTCCAAAAATAAAAGATTTTCCAAAAATAAAAAACTCAGTAGGTACAACATAGCACTATGTACTTAGAATCTTTGACAAAACAACAGCCTTCAAGTCAACAATAATAAGTTTCTCAAAGTATTTATTTTTACTTACAACTAAAACACGCAGTGTCATTGTTATAAAAATATAAAAGGTAGGTACTCCCAAAAATAAAAGTTCTTTCAAACTCAGTACAACATAGCACTACGTACTTAGAATCATTGACACATTTTAATTATTATTGTTAGCAAAACAACTTTCATCATAGTGGCTAAATAAACTAACATAAATGTAGATAGTAATACTTTTATAAAAGGTAATTAGTAATTGTGAAGATATTGAGAACACTGCATTAATATTGAGGATAGTTTGATAAAAACAATAAATATAAAATATAGATTTATTTTTAAAAGATAATTAGTCATTGAGAACATTGCATTATTATTGAGGATAGCTTGATAAAAATAAGTAATGGAGTATAAAATACGGATTTATTTTAATAATATCAGAATGTTGACCAATTAATATTTATTAGGTACTAGCTGTCCTCCGCGGTTTCACCCGCATTTTTTATTACTGCTCCGCTCCCGTAGGTCGTAGCATGATGTAATATAGCCTATATTACCCGGGGGTAGTGTAGTACCCCCAGGGATTTTATTTTAACAAACAAAAAAACAAAATCAAACTGGATTCATCCGTTCGGGAGTTACGATGCCAAAGACAGACACACATACACAAACACGTCAAACTTTAACAATTCGTCGTTTTTGCGTCGGGGGTTAAAAACAATCACAAAGTTCTCATTTGACGTGCGGCATGCATGAGTTGACACACTCGAATCCGACTTTTAGTTCCAGAGTTTACCCCGTTTAAGCAAACAAAAAAACAAACTCGTCAGCTTTATAATATTAGTATAGATATCATGTCATATACCGAAATCGGAACGATATCGGCCCGATACCGTGCCGTTACCGTTATCGTCTAATGTGAAAGCGCCCAATGGGTGTTTATATTACGTTTTGTTTAGACCTACTAAACTATACCTACCGTTGAAGTTCACAAACAAAACTATAAAACAATTAAAATTTACCTTATCAAATTCTAAGAGAAGGCTTTTGCGACATTTCTTCTGATTTCGTATACCCGATGTTTTTAAAGCCATTTCCAGAATGTCTCTTTTTCGATCTTTTCTTTCCATTTTAACCTAAAACGATCCATTCAAAATAATAAACATCGTTATAATTATGTACATACTCAGTTAGTAATCAATCACAACCATTCACTACCAAACAGCATAGAGAAATAGGTAATAATAACATACCGTTGACAGGAACTTCCGCGCACTTTTTTCAAAAATTAAACGCACATGCTCTCGCCGCCACTGCACGCGGTCGACTGATTTTGGAATAAGCGACACGTTAAATAGCTACTTGAGTACAAAAACGGGATACAAATTGGCGTAAGCACCATTTCGTAAACCACCATTGTAAAGTAATACGGCGTAAGCGGCAAAGTTATATTAAAATAGTAAATGGTAATAAGGTATAACAGACATTTCAATATCAAATTTGATTTTAGTAATTGTGTATAAGCGACAAATGTATTGTTAGCTTGTACATGGTAGTAAGGTATAACCGACAGTTCAATATCAAATTACATTTAAGTAATTGCGTATAAGCGACAACTGTATTGTAAACTTGTAAATGGTAGTAAGGTATAACCGACGCTTAATGTTTATGGCGACAAAGGTAAAGAGACATAAGTGCCAGCTTTCAAAATAGGTGCTAATTGTAAAGAGGCGTAAGCACCCGGAATCCCTACGCCAGTAAGAAGTAAAAATACATTACCGACTATGAACCAAAAGTGATGCTATTTTTACAGGGGTACAAGCGCCTTAAGGGTAAAAAAGGCCTAAAATTCTGTTGGTTACACCGAAATGACACTTCGAAAACGCAGTTTTTTGCTTGGGCATAAGTGACAAAAAAGTCATTGTAGAGCCGTGGGAGTAAGCGGATTCGATAGAGCGAATTTTTTTAAGTAGGATGGCATTCATAACTCATTTCCGACCAAAATGTCGCTTATGCCCTATTACCTTTTAACCGTCGATATATATAAATATAATTCGGAATCTGTCATTTTTATACGATTGTTCATTGTTTTCTGATTTTGGCGCCAGTACATTGTACAATATTTTGCGATATTAAAATGGAGTGGGGTGATAAAGAGAACCGAATCGCTTTGATTGCATTACACAAAGTTGGTATCGAGCCAAATGCAATTTTTAAAACTCTCCATACGCTTGGTATTAGTCAAATGGTTGTGTACCGGACTATTTATAGGTACAATGAGACCTCACCTGTTTGTGACAGAAAAAGATCTGACCGTCCTCGTAGTGTTCGTACGAAAAAGGTGGTCAAAGCAGTAAGGGAAAGAATTCGAAGAAATCCTGTCCGAAAGCAAAAGATTTTATTATCTCGGGAGATGAAGATAGCACCCAGAACCATGTCGCGTATTTTAAAAGATGACTTAGGACTTGCAGCCTATAAGAGACGCACTGGTCATTTTTAACTCATAATTTAAAAAAAGAATAGGTTGGTAAAATCGAAACAACTACTGAAGCGGTACGCAAAGGGAGGTCACAGAAATGTTTTGTTTACGGATGAGAAATGGATCTTTGACATTCGTTACGGATCATCAGAAGCCCAAAAGTCTGAGAACCAGTCTTACCAAAGGGTATCGTATTACCCAGTAAGTTAGTTGTGGAGTCAGATAGGCAGTCCTTGCATGTAAAATACTGGTATTCAGCTGCATCCGGTTAAACTGGAAGCCGACCCCAGTACAGTTGGGAAAAGGCTAAGCAGATGATGATGTGGTATCATATGAATTCCACGCGAATGAATTCGCGGGAAGTGCGGTAGTAATTAATGATTATTCGAATGTGTTTCATTTAAATACATGTGTGTTAGTAATTTGATTAAGTGCGCCTTTCAAATTTCTATCGTTGTCAATATCATTATTTGAGCTTACAAATGAATTGAAACCCAATATCAACTCCTCGTTCATGTGCGATACTGTTCCCCGCTCATTAAGTATTATTGACATTTCACGAAGAACGACTTTACGAGTAGTTGTTCAAAAAAATTGTAAAGTGAACAAAATGAATACACAAAAAATATTGATAAACGAAAACATATTGAGCATTTGCTACCCATTTTACTATATCAGAACCATCTTATGTATGCGCGAGTACAACATCAATAATAATTATGTTCAAAAGGTCTCTTTTAAAAATATCCTCAGTACTATATTCGCGAACTGTGTTATGGTTTACCTGTTCATCTCAACCATGATATACACACGTTTTAGTATGACCCAGTCCACGATTACCTACAAACTCATGTATAGCGAGTTTCTTTTTTATTTCCTTGTGGTTTCTATATTGAATTTGTTCTACAGTACCACAAGTGTTCGTTTATTATCAATAATGAATGAGATTAATCGAATACTTACTTGCAGCAGAGATTTGAAAAAGTTTAATCTTATTTCTCGGGTGTCAGTTTATTCTATCGTATTGAGTAGCTTCACTTTCTTTGTCGTCAAACTTTTTTTTGACTTGCACTGGTCATGGATGAGAGCCGTATTCGTGTTAGTAATGCTATTCTTAGACTTAGAAATAGTTTATATAGTACTAATCATATATATTATAACTTGCAAAACAAGTAAATGGAACGACGATATAGAGAATATAAATCTACGGAATGATAAAGAAGATGTTACGATTGATATAGATTCGAACATGGAAGATATGTATCATGTGTTGAACTCACTTATTGAAGCTTGGAATCTGCTGACTGAAACTTCTGGTTTGAAAGTAAATACAAAATATACTAATGTTACACTTAATAAGAAGGGTGAAAGGACTTTGAAATGAATACTTGGCCAAAAATAAATAAAATTTCAAAGAATCGTCAATGTTAAAATTGATGAACAAGTTTAATTCACTGATAATACTGATAATAATAATTTGTATATATTTTCAGGTGATGTTACATTTTATTACAACGTTTACACTGAGTTTGGTGCATGTGACTGTGATGACGTATTGGTTGAAGGGAAAATTCGTAAGTATTAACTGGTGACCCACTATAGGTTGACGGCTATGACCATTTTCTATCACAGTTACAATATTTCCAAAATTGGGTCACTTTCATTGGCTATTGCATACTGGAATTGCCAAGTTTTCCAACAATTTTTTTTTTTATAGACTTTCTTTTCTTTCATCATCTTCATTTTGCATTATTTTTTCGCTGTTGGTCATGTGTGTGAGAATTTAAGTTGTTCAACTGCCTGCAACAAAGGTAAAGTTAAGAAATTCCTACAAAAAAATATACCTATTTTTATTTTATCCTGTTAACTTTCAGTATGACTACGACTTGGCTGTTAGCCACATATTAGGAGTATCTCTAATGTTACCGAAGACGATCTTGGTTGAAATGGCACTGTCCTTGAGTTGCGAAGCATTTTATACTGAAGTTGCGAGAGCTAAAAGTATCATTATATTGAAGTCATCACAAGACTGTGAGTATGAACTTAGAGCGTTTATCCTAAAAGTTGGCAACGTCTCAAATAGCTGTCAAAAATGTACCTGTTTTGATAAATTTGGCATTATTACTGTATGGAAATAAGAAATGTGACTAACTATTAGCGAACTAGAATATTATCAATGAATTGCAATTATAAAATTAAATTTTATCTTGTATCCGTTTTAGGTGTAAAAATGGCATTTGGAAAGTTTCCAAATACTTTTTTTACATCACTAAGTATCAAAATATTCAGTGTTACGATTTTAATTATTGCATTTCAATATCGCCAAATTAATAAAAAAAAGGAAAAATTTTGACAGCTCACACTTTATACGAGCTCTATGTGCAAGCAAGTTCGAAGAAATAAAATCTTTGATAAGTTACACGATATACAGGGTGTGGCGTAAATAGTGCTCCACCGTTAAGGATTCGATGAACCATATAATTAACTATAACAATTTAATTTTTTAACCATTTTTACCGAAGGGTTCCGAAAATATTTCCTTTTTGTCTTTTATTTACGAAATTTTTACCTTTTATTACAAATTTGGTTGTAGTTTCAACAAAAATCATTATTTTTTAATTTTGATTTCTTTTAATTACTGCTGAATACCAGAACTATTATGATAAATTATGATTTTTGATGTAAATTCAGATCTTTTGAAGAAAAAGTTGGTTCTTCTCTAATTTTAACCCTAATTTTTAACACACCATGCAAGTTCAAGAGAGATTTTTGTAAAAAAAAAAACGTACTACACTGTCAGTGCCCATTCATTTAACAATATGCCTACTAAATACCGATTTCAAAATTGTATCACTATAACAGATCAATTTTAATTGAAGAAAAGAAGATTTTTATTTTTAAACTTGATTGCGTTAATACTATTACAAAACGTATTAAAACTTAAAAAACGGATACAATGTAACTTTTTACATTTCAAATGTGATTTGTGTTGAAGCACAAATATGTGAGGTAAAAAAACCCCGACCCTTTTTTTATCTGAGACATGTTTGTTAACAAAAACCCGTTGAAGCTCTCGCAATCGAGTTACGCACAATAGGAGTGATAAGGAAAGGATATGGTAGGGTATTGCTATCTCTTTCACTACTAACGTTAAAAACTCCAGATATCTCGAAATGATTTAGTACGATCTCGTCTCTCGTGTCGTGCGTCGTATGCGTTTCGTTTTTATTCTGACTGTGCTTACCTCCGCCATTTCCTTACCCCTGCCTGACCCCGGACTCTGTTTAATTTGCCTATTGATTGGACTTGTTGTTTTCATAATTTTTGCGATATTGGCTACGTGTACTGGTGACTTTGGGTTGCTCAACGATTTGGACAAACGTGCAGAGCAGTGAAAATTAAAATGCCTCAGTAGACACCGTGCGAATATGCTGACATGCATTTTATTTATGGCGAATGCAGAGGTGTCGGTAGAGAAACAGCTCGACTTTATCGGGAGAGATATCCCGATCGAAGACATCCAGACCACCGGGTTTTTGGGAGAGTGCATAACGCATACACCGAGGGAAAAATACCTGGCACAGGCGTAGGCGGTGCAAGTGTAGGACGACTGCGACGACACAACGATGAAGAGGTAATTAATTTAGTTATAGAAGATCCTTCAACATCGGTCCGTGCCTTAAGTCGCTGAATTGGCATATCAACTAGATCTGTGCATCGAATACTCAAAAGACATGAACTGTACCCATACCACTATCAAAGGGTACAGTCATTGCTACCAAGAGATTATCACTTTGAGAGTAACATTTTGTAGAGTAATGCTATGCAGAATAAGAGAAGACCCGCAGAATACTATGGAGCGACGAGTCATCCTGCAGAAAGGATGGATATTTAAATCTACACAATTTGCATAACTGGCAGATAGAAAATCCGCATCTCATAAGGCAAGACAGATCACAGTATCAATTTAAAATAAACCTTTAGATCGGAATCATTAACGGACAGATAATGGGTCCACACGAGCTGCCAGAAACCTTAAAATAATGCAGAAAGATATTTAAGTACTCGTATTTTGCGGATTGACTTGCCCTTGCTTCTGGAAGGTGTCATTCCTGAAGTCCAAGAAGACATGTGGTTGCAGAACGATGGCTGTCCCGCTCACTATGCTGTTAGAGTACGAGAGCACCTTGATACAGCGTACCCAAATAGGTGGATAGGGCGCTTAGGTCCAATATTGTGGCCACCACGCTCGCCAGACCAAAATCCCCTAGGTTTATTTTATTGGGGTTGCCTAAAAGAAAAAGTCTACAGTAAATAAATCACAAGTATTGACCATTTGAGTACTAGAATCCAGGCAGCAGCTAGAGAAATCAGCGAAAGCGGGTTTGCCCGACTTAAACGGTCATTTATTGGACGTTGCATATCGTGTATAGCTGCGACTGGGGGCCATTTTTAACACTTCGTTTAAATTTTTGTAATTTGACTGTAATTATGACAAAGATTAATAATAAATGATAAATAAAGTGATTTGTATTTTTTTAAATTCTTTGTTCAAATACCTAAAGTAACAAGTTAGTTCTAGATAACTCTGCAATAGTAGTTTTTTTAAACAAATGGGCACTAACACTGTAGTGCTTTTTTTGCAAATATCGTAAGTATTAATGCAATAAAGTTTAAAAAAGTAGTTTAGTGAAAATCTTCTTTTCTTCAATTAAAATTGAATGTCTTTTTGTTAAATAATAGGATCTGTTATAGTGATACCATTTTGAAATCGGTATTTAGTAGGCATATTATTAAATGAATGGGCACTGACTGTGAGTGATACCTCAAATATGGCGAGGGGGGTAATGGCTGATCTTTGCGTTAAGCTCGTGAACGGGTGATGCTTGTGGTGACTGGTCGTCTTGCTGATCATGGTTTTGTTATTATTATTAGTAATTAACTGTTTATTTATTTTACCTCGATGGTCCTATCAATTTTAACTTCTAGTTACAGCTATATGTAAGCGGGCACGCCCTTTATGGCTTTATTTTCTTTTTTAGATATTGTTTACGTTTAGTTATTTTTATTTCTGCTTGAGTATAGATCTCGATATTTTTGGTTGGTATATTGGCGTGTGCTAGCTGTCATATGGCTATTAATTTATAATTTAATGTTTTGTGTTGCGTTATGTAAATTATTTTACATAAGTACTTATTGTATAGAATCAAGTTTTTCTAACTGAACAGACAGCTGTGCTGCTGGGGAGTTTGTTGCGCCACTTTTTCTTCCCAGCGAAAGCACTAGGAAGTGGTGAAGGGTGGGCGTTTTGTGGGACTGGCTTATGTAACTTTGACGTTCGAAAAGTGCTGATTCTCAACCTAGTTTCAATTTAAATGACTTTTGAATTTTATTTGAATTGAATTACTACGTTTTTTTTAACCAAAAATCGCTCTTGAACTTGGATGGTGTGTTAAAAATTAGGGATAAAATTAGAGCAGAACCAACTTTTTCTTCAAAAGATCTGAATTTACATAAAAAAATCATAATTTATCACAGCCTTAGTATTCAGCAGTAATTAACAGAATTCAAATTGAAAACATAATGAATTTTGTTGAAACTACAACCAATGTAATAAAAGGTAGAAATTTCGTAAATAAAAGACAAAAAGGAAATATTTTCGGAACCCTTGGGTAAAAATGGTTAAAAAAATTAATTGTTATAGTTAATTATCTGGTTCATCGAATCCTTAACGGTGGACCACTATTTATGCCACACCCTGTATATGGATTTTCATACTTACATTGCCGGCCGCCGCTCGCATGTATTTGACCAGTACAGCATTTTCAATTACGATTTATCTCGATGAAAGTTATTAAAATAATGCTTAAATCTTTGAGAACATAATATTTATTTATGTTTGGAAAATCACACATTTAATAACAATCAACTAGAATAAAATAAAGATACAATACTGTAGGCAATAAATTATTCAATTATTGATAGTCTAACATCTAAGCTATTCTGTTTTGTTACAGTAACATCAAAAAGAAGATGGATTAACATGCATCGAGTGTTAGATACAGATATTCAAGAGATGACTGCTTCTGGTGGATTCCCCGTAGATGCTGCCTTAATGGTTCAGTTCATCAAAACTATCACTGGCTATACTGTTGTTTTACTGCAGTTTGCTTTCTTGTGATTAATGATAAAGCATCAACAACAATTTTGTGTTATTATTTTGTACAAATAAACAGCATGATTTTTTGTATATTGGGATTTTCAGAAAAAGAAAGTATACATAATTTTTTGTATTTTATAATACGAGTATAATATTGTCCCATTAAGACCCGGATTAATGTATCATGCAACATCTAAACCCTCAAACATCACGCAATACGTCACGTCAGTCTAAAATACTTTGTACAAGAGGCTATCTTCACCACACTACGTCTCAACGCATGTTCATTGCTCACATGCTAGGAAATAATTATTTCAAAGGGTTGCCGTTATCGAAATTGATAAGAAGGAGTATACAAATAACATCTTCCCCGTATTCCCTAAAAGGTAAGGCAGAGATGTAAATAGTACTCCTGCGTTTATTTCTTAATAGGTAAGGAAACTTAAATTAATAAAACAATATATTTATTTTGAAGATAATAAGTAATCACAATCATAACCATCATTTTTACTTCACCGTAGTCGGGTAAAAATGGATGGATATGATGAGAGATGGTATGAACGAAATAGGAATAATCGATAAAGTGACACCACTGACAAGGGGACTAACCGTGGAGAATGGAAGAGGAAAACGTTTTGTGTCAACCCGTAGTGAACAAGATTTATTTAGAAGAAACGTGCTTTATTTAAAACAAAATATCAGTACCAAAGTATTACAGAAAAGCAAATTGTAGTAAAACAATTGTGTAAGTAGTTACAACATTGCAGAAGTTTAGCAGGGTCGCCGCGTCAACTGCAAAAAATCCGCAGGCGCTCATTTTCTCGAAATTTTTGTTTATCACCCGGAAGATATTCTTCCAGACTTTTTTTGATGGTACTGAAAATGGTATATGAAAAAGATGAGTTAATCCTACAGCTATTACATGAAATCAGACTTAGTCAGAAGGGGGTATCGTTTTACCTAGCAATTGGGTTGTGAAAGTTGAAATACAGTCACTTGGGGATAGGCAGACAGATGGATTATGAATAAACAGTCTGATCCGCCACGCGTACTCATATGCAAAGTACATTTAGTCTGAATGGCCCAAAGCGAATAGACCGCGGGCCATTCGACCTAAAACAAAAATCGTTTGCGTTCCAAAGGACAGGTGATAAAATGATTTCAAAATGAATCGGTAGGGCCGTTCTGACTAAATACCCCAAAGTAGTCGTTTATGCCTTTTAATGCGTTTCAACTTACCCAATTAAGTAAATAATTTTAAATCAATATAATCATATCGATTTTCAAAGTTATTATGTGCGATATGTTTTATACTCACAGTCTTGTGATAGTTTTCTCACAACATTACTCCGCGCTTTTCCAAGTTCTTTATAAAATGCTTCGTTAGCGATACAAAGCCCCAATTCCACTAAGAACACTTTGGTTAGCCACAGAATTACTCCAAATGTATGACTAATGATAACTTCACAATTCTCCTGAAATTGTAGCTAATTCATTTTAGAATAATCGTCAAAGAATATAAGAATATTTCTTAACAACTATATTAGTACTCGTAAACTTAACCTACACACTTAAAGAATCCCTGATACACGGTCAACACAGATGTGGAAAGCTGGCAGTAGCGATTCATATACAAACAATCCAGTCTGCTCGAGATACACTGCAGTATATTTTTGGGGCTGGCCCGCACCTGGCGCACCAAGGAAGCGCATTTTTTCGCATCTTAGCGTAGAAATAATCGACACGAGTATCAGCAAACATCCCTGATGCGCTACAGAAGTGGAACAGCCCCATCAATACCCGGAACGCATTATTATATTGAACGCGATTTTTGAGTGTAAACAATCCATAGGCTGCACGTGTAAAATGAGGTGCAATACTCGTATACACGAAATATTGTTCTTTTCTGACTATTACTTCACTTTAGTGAAGTTGTTTAGTGTGTAGACCAATCCATGATTAAATCACATTCTTCACAGATGGCCACCAACATCTTTTTCTTCTTTCTTTAAAAAGTTGTCGAAAGTACTACACATACTTATTGAAGATACAATAGATGTCCTTGCTACTTTATCGCTTTATTTCCTACGAGTATTAACAATAATGCTGTATATACTCACGAAATGCGATTTAGACCATATTATCAGAACTCCCACATAAACCAGTGTCTGCACAAATGTGGTTATGAAGTGGAACAGAACCTGAAGAAGAGTTTTACAAATAAATATGTATATTACAGAAAGTATGATTAAAAAAGCATCAACATTATTATTTAAATGTTTCTAATGAAGACACTTCTGTCCCAAACAGCTATGCTGATGATGGCAATATTATCATCACATTCAGACATTCTTTAGAAAAAAGTATGCTTATCATTTTCCTCTACTACTAGACAACAGTAAAGAAAATTACACTAAATCCAGTAGTTTTCAAGGTAAGATCCCAAGCATCATAAATTAATATCATTGTATTTTGCATTTCTTCCAGTACTATTTCTCTATCTACAGCTATTTCATCATTCCCATTACCAAAATTAATATTATTTATATTATAATTCCAACGAACAGTTTTACAAGTCAGAATATAAGTGTATAGCATGATTTGAATTATCTCTAAATCCAAGAGTATCGATGTAGATACATAAATTCCTCTTAACAATGTCCAAGAAGGGTCGTAAGTTATTTTAAAAACTACCAGGATAACACAAAATAGCAGGAGTGTAACTGTTAAGGAACACGACATGGTCTTGAATTTTTTAGTATCACTGCTACTGTTAAGACATTTGCTAATCTCGTAAAGAAGTGCAAGTAAACGCACGGTTGTTGTGCTGTAGTACAAATTGATTGCACATACTCCGGCAAAGTTGAACAAATACTCCAAATATATAATGTTGTAAATACTCCCGTATTTTTGTATACTAAACGTGGTGTACTCCATGATTCCGTGATAAAAACCAATCATGGCACAAACCATGATTACAGCGTACACTACATTTTTTCTCGTAACATTTGCCACACAGTTATTATTGATATTATATTTCTTCATACACAAGATGGTACTGATGTAGTAGAATGGATAGAAAATGCTCAAAAACTCTTTGTTTACGTAAATTTTTCTCTGATGCATGTTGTTGAAAATCATTTTTGTGTTGTTGAAGCAACGCATTAAAAAAAAGTGTCTATAAAAAGCAATTCTGTTAAAGTAAGTGGGGTATATTATCGTTGTCAGTCAATAGTTGCTAACGATATGCTGGTATTTTTCCCTATAATATTAACTAAGCAATTATCTTGAAAGCTGGCTCAATTTATACAAGGTCTGCAAACAATAGTGTTTCAATTTTTTATTAATTTGTTAATGGATGCTTGGACATAAGAAATGACGATGGTAACATTATCCTAAAATAGAATAGATACAAAATAATGTAGAGAGTATCGTTGTAGACACACATATCAATGCTTTAATGAGCAGGGATGTTTGTATACTTTAATAAATGAAATAACACGCAAAATCAATGTTCTTCTAAACCGAAACTTAAATATTTTGTTTCATTCTGCGCCTATCCAAAAGACCAACAAGGATTATTAAGGGCAATAACCTATTTTATATAATAAAAATGAATCGCTAAATGTGTTGCTAAGCGCAAAACTCGAGAGCGGCTGTACCAATTGGATAATTCTTTTTTTTGTTGTGTTTGTTATTCTCAGTACAAGGTTTATATATAGATAATTAGGTGTAGGTAGTTAAGTTTCGGGAGCGTTGCCGGAGGTTATTTTTTATAGCAAACGAGGAGTCTTGCTTAGACGATGATTTATTAAAGACTAAAGTTTAAAATACAATATTCTTAATCCTAACAGTGCACTTATCGCTATGGTGAAATTTGAGTTATAGCCTACACAATCTGTAGACTAAACAAACTTAATAATATAAATCAACGTCAAATTAAACTTTTTTATCGCTGTGGGCTGGTGACACTTGAGTATGAGAGCGACCCTCCGCAGGGCACCTGATATAAACAAAAATCTGAGTACCTAATACCTAAGAAATGACTTTACATAACTAGGTAAGGTAGGCAGGTAGGTAAGTAGGTATGTAAGTAGGTAGGTGTGTAGGTAGGTATGTAGGTAGCGTAGTTAGGTAGGTAGGTATGTAGGTAGATAGGTGGGTAGAGTAGGTGGGTAAGTGGGTAGGTGCGCCTTAGATGAGTACTTAGTGCTACCCGTGCAAAGCCAGGGGCGCCCAGCTAGTTACTAATAGAAATTATAATAAACCTAAATAATATTTCTATGTAGTATATTACTACCATTTTTATCCTACTTACAAGTAAATCCGGTATAAGAAGGTTTAAGAGTTCAAACCAAAGTACAAATCATTAGTTTCACTAAAGTTTAATTAAATAATTTATGGTACAAAAATCACCACAACTCTTTAAGCATTCACCTTCCCTGCCTCAATAGCTACTGCCTTTTCTTTCTCTATCCTCTTCTCTTTCTTAGTCTTCAAGTCTTCATAAATCTCTTCCAAGATTCTTTGTTTTGTCTCTGGCACATAAATAAACACATAGACGGTTGTACATAGACAAACAGCTCCGTAGAAGTAGAATGCCACGTGAGCTCCTACTGCACTGACTAGAGGCCTGAAGAACAACGTTTGGAGGAAGGCAGCAATTGACGCTGCTGACATTGTTGTCGCCATTACTGATCCTCGATACTGAAACAAAGATAGAATCGATGAGTTTTTGTTGCAAGCGATCAGTATTACAATTCTGAAACAGCATGCTTGCTCAGATCGATGTACCCAAGTCAAGTTAAGTAAATGAGAAGAGATGGATTTACTTAGACTATTGCTAACACCTTGGTGCTTATAGATATCGTTGACGCCTACCTTAAAAGAAAAGATCTCTGCAGTGACAATGACGGAGACAGGCTGCAACCCAAGCGCGTCACAGAAGATGCACAGGCAGAGAGCGGCGACTGGCAACCAGGCTGGGGTGAAGACGTTGTAGTCTCGAGCCACGTACCAGGAGGCCAGGGCACACATGCTCAATCCTGACACGAAGGCTGTAGCTATGAATAGAGGCTGTGGATATTAAGACAAATAATGAAGATTAAATGCATGTCATGTAATAGTCATTTGGGGTTTCTAATTCGAGCCTTTGTTCACTCTCGGAAAGTCTGATTAGCTATGTTCCGAAAATAATTTTCTACATCGCTCTAGTTTACGATTAGTTCGAATAAGATTTTTTCCGATTTATTAACCTACAGGGTGGGAAGTACCCTGTAAGTTTTAATTTATTTGCGAGTATCAAAATATGTCACATTTAAATGGCCATTGTTGACCTGGGATTATGAAATTTGGCAGGATGCAAGGTCTCACCGCACAAGTAAAAGAAAAACTCAGAAAATAGTTAATTTGTTGAGAGTAACACATTAAAAAACAAAGGATTACAAACCTACATTAATTGCAGTTGGAGAATAGAATTGGCTAATTGAATTGATTTAATTGAGAACATGTTTTTCAACTGCAAGGTAAGTTTTTTTTTGGGATAAACTCATTCCAAAAACGGAACAAAAAGAAAAAGTAATTAAGCTGTCAATATCACCTTCCTTCCAGCTTTCTCTACTGGGAAAGATGCCAAGGCTGCTCCAAGTACTTGCACAGCTCCCAAAGCCATTGCCTGTTGATTGGGAGTCAGGATCATGCCTGATCCTTCAGAAGACTTCATGAATATTTCGCCAGCAAAGTTTAGTACTGGGCTAGAGCCACACGTTTCTCTCGCTAAAGATATTACCATAGCTATTATGAAGGCTCTGACCAGGATTTTGTCTTGGACTGTAAAATAAAATTGTACATTACAGGCTGATGTTATGTAATATCGGGTACAGAATATAGCATAGGATCCGCAGAGGAACGACCTTCACCTATTTGTTTAATAAATATGACTTAAAAAAAACGTTTTTTTTTTCTTCAAAAATTGCATTCTTTTAACGATTAATTCGTTTTATGTAATATCGGGTACATATTAAAGCATAGGATCCGTAGAGGAACGACCTTCACCCATCTGTTTAATGAATGAAAAGTATTAGTATGTTAGAAAATATATCGCGAGTGGATTGGCTAAAAAAATTCTGGCCAGATTGTGATTTTAATATAAATTAAAAATCACTTTTTCTATATATTGCAAGATATATACCAATTGAAAGAGCTTTTCAAAGAGAAACTCTGCTACTAACTCGACTTTTGCATGCAATTAGATAGAGATTTGCAATATAGACAATTGCAATTGTTTGTCAATTCAGAGTTAATGACCTAAATAATTGACTAAATGATAAATGATTTATTTCTGCAAGTAGGTTTGTACAAACACTTTTACACGTCAATCATATTTTAAAAACTAGATGAGGTCGGCGTTTCCTATCTGACTACTCTGAGAAGAAAGGCCGAAACAAACTCAGAGGTCACAGTCTCTTTTAAAGTCCAGACATAATCTTGGTCAGATCATGTGAAGACGATGTAGATTGATGTCTGAAATGGTCTTTTGAGGAAATAATCATTCAGATTGAGAAGACCTGTCCAGTCAGTGCACGCATTTGTCAGTTATCGTGCAGCTCAACTCAGAATTTAAGGAGCTCAACGATTCGACGAACAATACCAAAGAAAGGACGTTTGGGTAGGCCACATAAATTACTCAAACTGCCAGACCATGATAAAAAGTAATTGACAAAAAAAAAAAAAAAATTAAAACAAAACAAAAGGGAATAACCTGCATAGTCTTCACATTCACAATAATTAAAATAATATAATACTTTTAAGTAAATATTCATGTCAATGAATATATAACATTCATTAATGTCAATGTGTATATAATAACCCGGAAATAATCTTGGTCAGAGCATTTCAATTTGAGGACCATGTAGATTTGTGTCTGAAATGGTCTTTTGAGGAAAGAACCATACAGATTTGAGTGGACCTGGCCAGTCAGTGCACGCATTTGTCAGTAATCGTGTAGCTCAACTCAGAACTTAAAAAGAGCTCAACGAATCGACGAACAATACCAAAGAAAGGATATTTGGGTAGGCCGCATAAAGTACTCAAACTGCCAGATTAACATAACAAAAAGTAAAATATAGCTAAATATATGACCCACATAGTCCTAAAACTACTTGGCCACCTAAGTTTAGAAATGTTCTTGGCGCCCAATAGCCATAAGTGATATATCAATGGATAGTGCTTTTTAAGAGAAACATTTTTCACTTAAACGAATCGTTATAAAAAAAAAGTCATATTTGAATTTTTAATTAATGATAGTCTGGCCAGATTTTTTTTAGCCAATCCACTCGCGATATATTTTCTAACATACTAATACTTCATTCTTTAAGCAAATGGGCAAAGGTTGGTCCTCTGCGGATCTTAGACCATTACTTGTAAATGAATCAGAATCAGAATCAGAATCTTTATTTGTTAAACATAGGTATTTACATATTGGTGTTAGTTTAACATATTTGAGCGCTATGTTTTGCCGTGTAGGCATACAAATTTTAAAATCAAAATAAAACAAAAATACTTAAAAGCTAAATAAAACAATCAATAAACAACAAGACTAAAATTAAACAAACAAATTAAATTAAAAATTATCATTTATAAAATCTTGAACAGTATAATAACATTTTTCTCTTAATTGAGCGGCAAGAACTTTCTTAAATTTTGTTAATGGCATGTTTTTAATACTATCAGGTATTTTGTTGTAAATTTTCGAAGCCATTCCAAAGAAACTTTTTTTCATCAAAGCGGTTCTGCAATTTATAACGCACAATTGATTTATGTACTGAGAGCGCATTGGAGTTTTTTTTACATCAGAAATTTTTGTGAAAAGGTGTAAATTCATTTTAACAAACAAAGCAGTTTCGTAGATGTACATAGCTGGTAATGTTAGTAATTTTAAAGATTTAAAATGAGGTGCGCAAGATTCAGTAGTTTTTAAGCCACACATGGATCGAATACATCGTTTTTGCGCTTTAAAAACAGTCTCTCTTTCAGTAGATTGCCCCCAAAAGATAATAGCATACCTCAGAACTGATGCAACCAATCCGTGATATGCTGTTAAAAGTGTTTGTGTATTTACTTTTTTTGATAACTGAAATAGTGCATAAGCAGATTTATTTAATTTTATACAAATTTCTTCGATTTGCGGTTTCCATGTTATTTTACTGAAACGTATCATGAAATGTAAAAGACGTTGAAGCAAATTCGTCTAGTTTTTGTATGACATTTCATATTGCATTGCATACATTTAGACGGCTATTTTCTGTTTCACTTCATGTTACGTTTTACCTATATTTGTCGGGCATAAAGTTATGAAATAAGACACAATTAAATGTTATAGTAACAACGTATTGCGAGCTATCAAACAGCTGTAATCGAGCAATGAAAAACAATTGAACATGCTTGTACATCTCTCAACGTTAAATGAGCTTGATTGAAATTGTTTAAGTCGTTAGCAACCAAAATAATACACTCCCAGACTCCTAAATTAGGCCAATGCCAATGAGCATATTTACATGTAGATTTAACGCTCTAAAACGTCATATTTATGAGTCAAAAAAAGTTTTTATGCATTTTTGAAGCCACACTGGCCATCATTTTGTTGTCATTATTGTTTCAAATTTTAATTCAGGAACATCTAAACGATTCCGTAAATGCAGGCACACCCACAAAAATGAAGGATGGCTCGATTTAGGAGTCTGGAAGTGTATTATTGAGCGAATCAAAATATTCTGATAAGTGTTTTGATTCGCTCAAGTTCAAATGTGTTATTTTTGGGGCTATTTCGGTTAGCGAAATTGATATCATTTTCAACTAATTTATTACTATAGCAATCGCAGTTTGAACCTAGGAAAATACAGCAAGTGGTAACTTCACAACAAGGTCAGTACAAAAGTACTTGAAGTATTTATGCTTTTAATCAAAAAGCATAATTAAGCCAGTCTTTGGGGTAAATACAAGCGTATTCATATAGTGTATTACTGTTCTGGATTTAACCTTCACCATTCACTATATCATTTTTGCAATAACACTAATAATCATTATGAACATCTTATACCTGTACCTACATTCATAGCAAATAAAGTTCTGATTCTGATTCTGATTCATTGCTAGATTTTCTTCAACACTGACATAATTAAAAATAAACTTACGAATAGCTTTGATGACGAAACGGCTGCTGTCTTCATCTTTCATTTGTTCTTTCTTGATCTGGTTTACTTCAGTTATTACATTAGGGTCATCTTCTTTCCTACATCTGAGCCATGCCATAGACCTGATTGCTTCCTGCCATAGATTTTATTTAAATATAAATACATAGATATGGCAGCGATTAGCTGACTTAGTTGATTGATTGACATATTTTCCAAAAGCATTTTATCCAAAATAGTTATCCAAAAAAATCTTTCGAGTCACAAGCAAGATTGCTGAAAGTAGAATAGGGTTTTCCAGCTCGAAAACTGCAATTGAATGTTTCCTTCAGGGTGGGTCACAATCCGAAGTATGGATTTGAAACTGAAGTTTATGGCTTAAAGTAATTGAAAAAATATAGCCTATCCCTTCGTGAGATACAAGCGTGAAGATGATACCGTGCGTAATTTGTTTTAGAATTATACCATTGTTACTATCAGTCAATTCTAAGCATGTTATCTATTCGACAAAGCGTATTTTATTCAGGAGATCATTTATTCAAATAAAATAGCACGTTAAAAGACCTTGTGAAATTTAGTTTTATCTAACTGCTATTTATTGCTCCTGTAAATATTGTTAAAGAGAAGGAAAATTACAATCGTAACTAATATTATAAATGCGAAAGTGAGTTTGTTTGTTTGTTTGTTACGCTTTCACGCTAAAACGGCTAAACGGATTTGTATGAAATTTAGCACATAGGTAGACTTTAACCTGGAGAAGGACATAGGCGCGATTTCGTCTGTGAACCAGGATTAAAAGTATTTAATCCTGGTTCACAGACGAAATCGCGGGCAACAGCTAGTAGTTAAACATATTTTTTTTAATACTGTTGATGGTCACAATCGCTTGTGCTGATATGGAGCTGATCTTAGCTACTCCTGCACCGCAACTTTGAAAGAAATTGCTAATTAATTGTAAAAATTATTAATGATTGATGAATTAGGTGTATTCAAATGTAGAAAAAATATTCTGATCGACAACGTAAATGACGCAATGTATTTTGTTAAATGGTTGAAATGAAAGGCATTGCCATTTGTTAGTGTTACGCCACTACCCCCGCAGGATAGTGTCATTAGGAAATTCCAAGTAACAGCCAGGAGCATGGATGCTTAGATGGATGTAACGGCATTAGACTCTTATATAGCAAGTATGTGATCTACACCTCTATCCGTTCTGGGAATACTGACCGTAATTTAACTACACTTATGCTCTTTCTTCATAAAAGGGCTAAGGTCATTACAGTTCATTATAATTATGTACGAAAAGAGAGAATTTTTGTGCAAGAACTTTAAATAAATAAATTATACGAGTATGTATATTGATAGCCAAGATTGTTATGATCGTTCCCAAAATATATGTCCTTAAATGATAAATGACGTTATGTGATTATTTTTATGTACGTTTCACCTTGATAAATAATACAGGGTGGAAGGGACATCGACGCGAAAACGGATACCATGGATTCAGTAGATGATTCAAACCCGCCTGCGTTGAATTTTTTCATCGGTTATTTTTTTTTTAATCAACTGTTCCATACATTTTTACCGTGTAGGTATTGAACATTTCTATGAAACAGCTGTTTTTTTTTTAATACACGAAGTAAAAGCACCACGTAACAATGACACGCTAAACGACATAGAATACAAAAAGATACTTAGAGAATTAAATAAAAACCGACTTCCAAAAAAAAAAAAAACACTACAAAGTTTAAACTTTAATTCCGTAAATCGGTGTCCGTGATTTTTTATTTTCGTTATTTGCCACCGAATTTCACTTTGTAGTGTTTATTGTGGAAGTCAGTTTTTTGTAAAAACTTTATTATTTTTCACTTTTTAGCTGTGGTACCTACGCCACATAAATTCGTATGTATTCGTACAACTGACGTACCACTACTTGCAATCTAAGTACGAGTAACAGCGACAGGAAGTTCTTATAACATCATCAACATACACTAGTGGAAAAAATAAGTAAGCTAACTCAAAAACCACTCATCAGAACTTAATCAAAATATAGGACCAATCTGGAAATAAAAAATAATTTTCCAAATTCGTTTATAATTGACGGAGTTCTGAGGTAAAAAAAATATACTACCGAATTGAGAACCTCCTTTTTTATATCAGTTAAAAATATTGATTTCTTACTTCGGTATCTCCTTTTTTAATCAGGTATGATGGTGACTCAGGCATCATTATGAAGAGTATCAAGTGTAATGTTGGTAGCGACAGACAAATCCACAGGATAGTGCGGTAGCTTAGTATGTCACCAATGATGTAGAGGAACAAGTTGCCCGTTGTGTGGAATAGGATCACCTGGAAAAGTAGTTACGGTTGATTTCGTTAAAAATAGGTTTTTATTTTTATTAATTTATTAATCTTTTATAATACTGCAAACTATCCTCCAATATCTATTAACAATGTTATTTGAAAATATTGCAAAAGCTAATTATTTTAAAAAGAGTAACCGTGGAGTTTCTGGTCGGCTCTTCTCCATAGGAAACGAACAATTGGAACCGTGCACCTAGCTTCTAACGTTTCATAAGTGCCCATGTGCATAGGTTTATGTGAAATAAAATATGTTGAATTTGAATTTTTCAATTTGAAAATAAATATAGAAACATTAGAAAAAATAATTAACATTTTAGCAAACTTAAATATTTGAACATGAACCAATAGCACTACCTCGACTACCTCGTTGGTCTAGTGGTCGCAAGCGCTACTGCTGAGCATGAGGTCCTGGGTTCGATTCCCAGGTCAGGCAAAGTGTTATTGGGATTTTACATCAGGAATTTCCTGGTTTTCTTTTTACTACTGAGAAATTCCTGGATTTGTGCCCGGTTGATGGAAAAAAAAGCAACTCGCAAGGTCAAATATTTCACATGATCAACAGTCCATTACTACACATAGGACTGTCCCAGATTGCGCCAGTACATCTGTTTCTTAGCCTCCCACATCCACTGCACGGCCCTTTACATTCACAGTCATCGATCTATCTAGAGAACAGTGGTAGCCCAGTGATAACGACCCCAACTTACGACTTGTAGCCAATTCGGGCCCATACGCCTTACTTGGTGTAAATAATTTATTCACCACAGCTGTCAAAAACGGTGAAGGAAAACATCGTGAGGAAACCGGCATGTCTTAGATCCAAAAGTTCAAAGATATATGCCATCTACCAAGCCACACTGGGCCCGCGTGGTAGATTACACCCCAATCCCTCTCGATGAGAGGAGGCCTGAGTCCTAGCAGTAGGAACATAATAGGCTGATTAGGCTATGATTACGAGTATATATATCGATTATCTATATTATCTATCTAAGTCTCCTACTTCCCACACTACTTTAGCCTTCTCTCCGAGAATTCGTCTGCTCCAACCCAACAGTTCTTTCTTAGCTTTGTAGCTCTGCAAGCTATGACCAACATAGCTCTTGTTCTTTTCCAGATGTTTTCATTGCTGATCTTATCCTTCAAAGAAACTCCAAGCAAAGCTCGCTTCCCAGCGCAGTAATTATAAATAAAAGATCAACTTACCAATGTGCCAAGCATCCCTCTAACGTTGGCTGAACTAATCTCCTTAGTATACAGTGGACATGTGACGTAAGCGCCAGCCATTGTGAGACCAAACAATGCTCTGGCCAGGATGAAAGCCCATACTTCCATGGATGCCAGCTTGATTGCCCAGCACGCCTGAAAAATCGGTATCACTAAGAGTGTGTTGGATCATTTAGCTCCCTTCAAAATGGTTGAGCTGAATGGTGCTGATCCATGCGTCATGTTTGTGAACAGGCGCCGTCAGTTGGGACTGGTCATCTACATCTACATCTTAGCTGCCATGGCTTATTTTAATTTATTTTAAGTTTTTGAATGATTTTTTCTTTCTTCTTTTTATTACGGACGCTTTTACGAACGTGCACGTCTTATTCCATTGTTCTCAAATGCATAATTTCTAAATGAATGATGTAACCAATATTTTGTATCAATTTTTTTTTATTTAAAAGAGTGTCCGTGGAGTTTCTTGCCCGTTCTTCTCCATAGGTACCTACTACGCTTTGGAATGGGCAACTAGCTTCATATTTTTGACTGACCGACCCCTTGACAATTCAAAAGTGCCTGTAAATGGTTTAATTGAAATAAATGCTTTGAGTTTGAGTTTGAGTTTGGGTGGCTCCCTAAAATGTATGTTAATAAGCATTAATTTTCTGAAACAGTCACGCATACAGTCAAAATGGTACTTTAGTATGTGATTTATTGGACCTTGGATCTTTCCATATGCAAGACAGTTACGTAATTGTAATATTTTTGCTTGATTCATTTTTTATTCGAACTTCATGTCTTTTTTAAAGATTAAATAAAATCAAGATAACTCGACTTGTATGTCTAAAGTAAGTATTCACAGTAAGAAAATATAGTTTATTATCCAGCCACAAGACATTTTTTATCTAAATCGATTATTACTGTAGTTAAAAACGAAATAAGAATTGAGACTTACGCCATTTAGTTTCGTGCTCAAACACGATCAAAAAGAGCGCATGCGATATTCAACTTTATTACTGATGTTTTTGCGTTTAGCACATATCGGAGTGCATGGGGGCAGAGCTTGCATTGAAATTGTCTTAAGAGTGCCTGGTCTTAATGTTTTGACAATAATTATGTGGTTGCGGCATGCGTTTCCTTTCATGTAGTTAAAATCCCGACCAACCAGTACCTACGTAGGTAATCACATACGTATGAGTATTAGGAAAGGATGGATGATGGTGATCGTAATACCTATTAAGGCGACGATAACTGACTTTTAATGATTTTATACTGAAGATCACGTCTAAACGAGTAGTGTTGATAATTTGGAATAAATATAATGTTAAATTAAAGCATTTTCTGAATAACTAAATATGTGAATATTTTAGATTATTTTTATATTACATAGTGAAATTAATTTGTAATTTATGTCTAATACGGATAAAAAACTGAGAATCACGCAAAATCTATCAAGCGTATTTTTCTGAAACCTTCACCATTTTAAAGTTAATTTAGTTATTGATCTTTTAGTATACGTGTTTTATTAAAATACCTTTTGTTTTATGTATAATACATTTAAAATGCGTCTAATTTGGGACAGCGCTTCTTGATGAGTGAGTCCTATTACTGGCTGGGCGTACGACGTGTTGCGTGGGCTCAGTACTCAACACGCAAGCTAACCACTCAAGGTTACTGGCATATATCTGCGTCTTAAGTAGAGAAGTGAGTATTAGAGAGTTGGCTGAGTTTTGAGTTAGTGCTTAACTTATATCTAACTAGCTGTAGCCCGTGACATTGTCTGCGATCCCGGATGAAAAGTAGCTTATGTCCTTCTCCAGGTCATGATCTACCCATGTGACAAATTTCATCCAAATCCTTTCAGCTGTTTTAGCGTGAAAGCGTAACGAACAAGCAAACACACTTTCATATTTATACGAGTAATATTAATTAGAATTTATTAATGTATACTTACGAATGTAACACCAGATATGAAGAATAAAGTCAGTTTTCTGCCGAACTTATCACTTAGTATCGCCATTAAATAATTTGCGGGAATGCATGTTAAGTATGGAGCCGCTGCTATCCATGAAATCTGAGAAGAAATTAAGATTTTTTCAAATTAGTTGATTACATTTACATACTTCATTATCACTAAGATGGATGGACTAGCCCACCCTATATTTGGCCGGCTTTTAGTGCCAAGTTACAAGGAGTCGTGACTTTTGCGGGTACAAAACGATACTCCGGGCTTCTACTGACAAGTTACCTGATCGTGGTTTGAACTCAGGAATATAAGCTTTAATGTGGCGCCTGCGACAGCCACAATGCTATTGCAACTTCTACTTCATTGATCTAGATCAATAAGGTAGAAGAAAGTACATTCCCGTAGGATAATTTTCGACCTCCACGTGGGCGACGCCACGGGCGAAAGCAAGTACCTACTTTATACAGGGAAGGAAAAAAATATTACAGCATTATGTACTCCGTATAAATCACAAGTATAAAGTTGCTTGTAAAGATGACTAGCGATCCGTTTTATGAACCAGTCTACCGAAACGTATCGTTTTACCCAATAACTGGTTTGTTGAGGTCAAATAGGTAATCGCTCCATGTAAAATACTGGTATTCAGCTGCTTCCGGTTAGACTAGAAGCTGACCCCAACATAGTTAGCAAATGGCTATGCAGAATTGCAGAAGATGATATATTATATTGTATTATAGTGCATAGTAGGATTACTGTGATACTATTCACATTACAATCTAGCCTATTAGGTAATAAGTAGCATACACATACCTAAACTCAAGTCTTCTCCCATGGGGGTAGGCAGAAACTAAACAACGCTACCTACTACGAACCTTAGATACTCCTTTTGCTAAGTAATTTAAATATAAACTACTAAGTATATTATGTAACTATAAAATTAAGAAATCATCCAGTAATATATTTTACATTCACTCCCTCGGAGTACATAATGTTGTAACATTGATTAGTCTTAGATGAGCCTTACCTCATAATCTGTAAGTGGGGCCCGAGGCGAGTCTTTGGACTGAAGAAGCAGTGACATCGGAGACACCCATCCGATACTAGTGCCGTATGCAAATACTGGCAGGTTTACTGCAGACAACAAACGATGATTTGGAAACATTCATATTTTTTTGGGAGAAATTTATAGGGTTTCTAGATACAACAGTACTCTCTTAGTACATATCACTTTGTAAGACGAGTGGTCTTATTATTTTTATTTTACAGAACAGCACTCCCTACCAGGAGCTCGTGTGAAAATAATAACAAACGCACCGGTCGATCTTCAAGATTAAGCAACTCTTGCCGAAGTTTGTCTATGAATGGGTGATCATCCATTACATACCGGGGCCCCGCTGCGTGGATGACCACTATTGGTAAAGGCTATCCCCTTTACCAATAGTGCCAATAAATTATCGGCATAGAGCTTTCTGCGCCGATAATTTATTGTAAGTTTTAGCTGGTTCATATTATTCAATTTTTGTCATGTTACGACTGCTTTTTGTTTCATAATTGCTGCCTTGCAGACGCAAAATGTTTTTTTTTTGTCTTTGACATTTCTCGGGACCCTAGCGTCCCGGCTTTGGAAGGCGTACGAGGGGCTGAAGCCAACTCACAGAGGCCCGTTAGACGTGTTTCATGAAACGAGGCACCAACCGACGATTACCCCTGTACGCACTAATCTAGTGCACCCATTTTTTTTTTTTTTTTTTTTGGTCTCGGGGTGGAAAATCCTCATGGATGTCCTCCGCCTGGGGCGAGCGGAGGGGTCTGTCAGACTCTTACTGACTAAAAACCACCCCGGTGTTCCGACTCACACCTACGCCGGGGGTCGCGGGAACGAAAGAATCTTCCGCAACCCCCGACTGGTGCCAGCCCGCCGCAGCGGGCCCCTCCTCCTTCATCACCGGCGCACCAGAACACATGGCACGCCGTGACCAACCCAGGGACCAAACCAGCACATGGGCGCCAGACAGCCCCTTGTCTAGGCGCCCTTGGCCCCTCTTCGACGGGTCAGGTAATTGGCCCCGCCGTCTACCAATTTTCGGCCGCAGAGGATAGGGAGAGCGGCCTACGACCTACCGACACTCCTCTTCCCCTGCGGCCCCACCGCGTTCGCCATCGGACGGTGGCGACCCCGTCAAGGCCGCGGCAGGGAGGGAGAGCGCTGTACCGCAATACACCTCTCCAGCCGCGGCCCCGAAACCGCAGCCGCGATGCCCCCGATACACGACATCGCGGCCCGCCTCAGTTGCGATGTCGCCACCGCAACCTACACGTTGGCCGCTACGTCATGGGCTTGGGTCAAAAAGCCCTGACGAGCGGCCCCTCCTCGGGTTCCTCTTGGCTTCACCATGGTTGGGCACCCACGGCTAATGAGCCCCCCCGCAACGACAATGCGGGAACCCTTCGGGGGGGAATCTAGTGCACCCAAGGACAACCCCCGGTTAGTGCAGGACTATTTTGTGCAAGATATGGAAACAAAGATATTGTATTATGGGTTTGAGTGGCTAAGTGAACTGGTTATCTAGAACTATGACAAGACTATGGCCTCTGCCTGACCAATATCTTATATAAAATACATAGGTAAAATGGCAGGGGGTGACTTACACATACAATAATGGGCCCCCAAAAACGGTCACTAGCACAAAGTGTCGACAGAGCGACATGTCCTGAGGTGCTTATAAGGAGTGGAGCGGTGTTCCACGGCTATCAGGACAATTCCGGAAGTACGGTCAAGATCCCTACCAGCATCTTACTGGAATACCTCCTCCTTCCTCCGAGCCCATTTGCTCTTGCAAATCTCCACTCAAGTCGGCCAATAAAGACAAGAAAGAGGTGGGAGCTCTATTCCTCGTCAGTGTTCACTCCAGCCGGCCAATAAAGGCAAGCCAGAGGTGAAGAACAAGACTTCTCCCCGGAGATAAAGTTCGTGGGGTAGCACTATTATTTTCTTTATTTTCGGACAACAATGATCCAGCGTGTTAGTAAACAATAATATAACTTTTTACTACTGTTATTAGTTAAAATACATGTAGAGAAGAACACCGAATAAGTAGAATTGTGAAAAGGACATCCCCAACTTTGTTTATCCTTCTCACAAAACTTTTCATAATCGGAGAATCTGTACTCTCCGCCTTAGTTTTTAGAATACTGTTGCGACTCGCCTGCAACCTTGACAACAGCGACGCGGTTTTCTTGCGAATGACGTCATGGAAGCCGTCAGTTCGGTTTTGAGCAAACATAGTGGACGCGCTGCACCATCGTGGCAGTCCCAACAGCATCCTAAAAATATTCATGACCACTCATGGATTTTAATATGACCGTGAACTCTAATTGCAATGTAAAAAATAAATAACAAGTTTATCTACGTAGGTACCACGAAATAATGAAAAAAACATTCGAAAAAAAACCATTAAATAAATAGCAAATAAAAATGTTTGTGTTATACGAGTATGTCTCATCATGTATCTAACATAGGTACCACGAAATATTTAAAAAAACATTAAATAAATAGCAAATAAAAATGTTTGTGTTTAATGTCCTTTTATTTTAATTTACCTATGAAATTCAGTTACTGCAGGTCGTTTCAGAAAAAAAACAAATATTGGGTCCCTACCTATGAAATTGGCGTTTTTTTCTTACAAAAAGAGAACTTCGTCACTTCTATGATTTAAAATAATATCCAATAATGACCATCATAGACAACTACCAATAGTAAAAAAAACTTATTACTTATAGTTTTCTAAACATAAAAATACCTTAAAAATGACTCCTCTTTTTGTTAGCAGAAATTACCACTATTTGTTTTAAAACTTAGCCAAAACTTATTTTTGTCGCTTATTCTAAGTGGCATACGTTATCTTAGTTTTTAAACATTACTGCATAAAAGTTTTAAAACATTATGGTTCATGGTTGTTAAATAAATTGAGAAAGTGTTAGTATGAAAATGCAACTTCTTTAAAATTCTCCATACAAAACGCTGATTTCATAGACCTAATAATATTAATAAATAAAGCAAGATGAAAATAATTAAAAAGGTTGGTACTTACTAAGCACAGCACATATTATTTGGTTGATCTTGCTCCCCTCACCAAAAATAAAGTAATATTTCGCCATTGTTGAATACTAGATACGTAATACTAATTTATCTATTAATTTCTCCTTAAATATTTACATGAACTAAAAACACAATCATACAGATATAATTTAATTCTAAATAATATCACTTTTCATGGTGATCAAAAGTAGTTTTACTCATTTTCACCGAAAACAATAATTGAAATAGTTTTTACATTTAATCTAAGGACTGCAAAACTGCTCGTCGTTCAGCTTTCGCATACGAACTGAGCTCAGACACAAAGAAGTGTCTTGTCTTTGATGAGCTATGTAATGTTTGTGTTAAGGATCAATACTTATCAAGGAATCAAAGTCTGGTGGTAACATAATGTTTCTTTTAAAAAATAAAATACGTAAAACATATGTACATTTTATAAAATATAGTCGGTTTTAGTGTGTGTTTGTGTAATCTTACGGGTAATAAAAAAATCTCAATAGTTTGTCAAGTTTTATAAGCCACGCCAAGCAGAGCCGGGTCTCTAAATATCATTGAAAGAATGCAGATAATGTTATTTTCCTTTTACAATTTTGTTTGACTTAACTAATGATTAGTGTTACAAATTTGACTCATATAGTGTTAGTAATAATAATAATATGTTTCTTGATTTCTACCGTTATTTATGTACAAGGACCGCTAGCGATAGCGGTGAAAGTCTTCTCCATTCGTTTCCATGCTATTCTATCTCTCGCTACTCTACTCCAAATTTTGCCTACTATTTTTATAATATCGTCGCTCCATCTCATTTGTGGTTGACCTTGTCTGCGCTTTTTGTTCAGTGGGTACCAGTTGGTGGTGGTGGTGGGCTAGCAATACTGAATATCAAAGATCCTGTACCTGCTACGTTTTTCTCTTGGGGGGTGCTGCCATAAGTTGATGTATAAAGAGGCAGCTAACAGTAGCCTTAACCTGTACTCAGGCAGAATATTTGTATTTAGCCTCATCTGTAAAATAGGAACTATTGCTCAGTCAATTTAGAAGATTTTTGGCCTGAACCTAAAAATACTTCTATGCTTATGTTCTGTGGTAACCAAAGCGCCATTAGTATTGCAGATACAGAAAATTTTCACGCAAGAAGCAAGCACATAGACGGCCGCTACCATTTTGACACAACTGAACACTATTACACAAAAAGACTAAGACTAAGATATGGTTGCTGACAAATATTGACGAAACCAACCAAAAAATGCAGTTATCTCCAAAGCAATGGGTTTGCGTTGCACGGAGAGGTTGGTGGTAGGAAATATTAAGAACCCAATCGCCTTGTGGAATCTTCATAGCAAGTGTTTGCCTGTGACATAATTCAGGCGTCTATAAGGGGTTGACGTAATATAATTTTGTCATGATTGTCGGACGTAGTTAAGCAGAAAGGACTCACTCCACAATAAGTCACTTTTGAGATATGGGCGTTTGAAGTTTTAGCTGTAATTTCTCCAACAAAAAGATTTTTTTATTTTTATTTTTGCGCGTTATTATTATGAGGATAGTTTATATTTTATTTGTCCGTCAAAATAGTGATACATTTTGCAATAGATTTCGAGATATTAAGTGAAATGTGGGCTGAGTCCTTACATTTAAACTTAATTTTGTAAAGACAGGTTTTTTTTTTTTCTTTCTCAGAAAGGACTCAAAACTACCCAGCGACTAGAAAATAAGTTATTAAAAAAATAAAACAACTATTATTATTAAAAAAAAATATATTTATTAACCTTAATCATAAAATAACAAAATCACGTAAAAATGTCATTATTAAAATTAAAAAAATAGAAAAAGCAGGGCAATAATGAGCGCTCATATTAATTTCCGTCATCCTCCAGGTCAAAATCAAGAGTTGGCCCGTATCCATCAACATCCTCGTTGATAGAGTTGCTTCCCGTAAGGCTATTATAAAATGCGTGACAGTCTTCGGGTATTAGAGTAAACATAGATCTGAGATCTTCGAGCTTTGCTTGAGGAATGGATTTTCCCTGGGGCCAAAGAACTTCAAAATCTTCTTCTGAAAATTGGATTGCAATCCCTCCGTTTTTTTCGACAAATCCAGCTTTTGAATATCTCCATTCTCTGACGTCATAGTATTAAGTATGGATCTTCTTTTTTCAATAAAATTTGTTTAGTTTTTAGCCAGTTTACTTTATCTTTATTTGTATATATTTTGCGGTTAACTATATTTTTTCTATTTTTTAAATTTTTTCATCCTAGTAACTTGAAGGGGGTTTTTCTTTTTACAGATTTTCATGATATTGATGTATTCTTCTGCGGTGTAAATTCGCTAGTGATGCTTAAGTTCACATTCAATCTTACTGAAATCAGTGTCATTAGGCAAAAAGGAATGGACGGTCTATAAATATTTAAAAATATCGTTTTAAGAGTCATCAAAGGAGAGCGGAAGATCGTCGTAATCAAATGTCTCAAGACATGGCGCGTGCTAAAACAAACCCCAAATTTGAATGTCTTACCTATGATCTCGAAAAAACTCTACCTTTGCCCCGTTTACCTACTAACATAGTAGCGTCAGCTATGGGTTTATAACGCTGGGATCCGCGTTGGCTCTAACGATAAAGGGCGACGCAATATCTGGGTTGAAGGGGAAGCTGGACGAGGAACCCAAGAAGTTGGCTCGTGTCTCATTAATTTAATTAAAAACGATCTGAGGGATGGAGTAAAGAATTTAGTCCTTTGGAGCGACTGCTGCGGGGGACAAAACAGAAATATTAAAATAATCCTCATGCTAAAAACTATACTTAACAGCCACCCAAATCTTAAAACGATATTTTTAAATATTTAGAGACCGTCCATTCCTTTTTGCCTAATGACACTGATTTCGGTAAGATTGAATGTGAACTTAAGCATCACGAGCGAATTTACACTGCAGAAGAATACATCAATATAATGAAAATCTGTAAAAAGAAAAACCCCCTTCAAGATAATAGGATGAAAACACAAAATTTTTAAAAATAGAAAAAATATAGTTAACCGCAAAATATGTACAAAAAAAGATAAAGTAAACTGGCTAAAAACTAAACAAATTTTATTGAAAAAATAAGATCCATACTTAATTACTATGACGTCAGAGAATGGAGATATTCAAAAGATGGATTTGTCGAAAAAAAACGGAGGGATTGCAATTCCATTTTCGGAAGAAGATTTTGAAGTTCTTTGGCCCCAGGGAAAATCCATTCCTCAAGCTAAGTTCGAAGATCGAAGATCTATGTTTACTCTAATACCCGAAGACTGTCACGCATTATATAATAGCCTTACGGGAAGCAACTCTATCAACGAGGATGTTGATGGATACGGGCCAACTCTTGATTTTGACCTGGAGGATGACGAAAATTAATATGAGCGCTCATTAATGCCCTGTTTTTTCTATTTTTTAAATTTTAATAATGACATTTTTACGTGATTTTGTTATTTTATGATTAAGGTTAATAAATATATATTTTTTTAATAATAATAGTTGTTTTATTTTTTTAATAACTTATTTTCTAGTCGCTGGGTAGTTTTGAGTCCTTTCTGAGAAAGAAAAAAATAACCTGTCTTTACAAAATTCAGTTTAAATGTAAGGACTCAACCCACATTTCACTTAATATCTCGAAATCTATTGCAAAATATATCACTATTTTGACGGAGAAATAAAATATAAACTATCCTCTTAATAAATACACGCAAAAATAAAAATAAAAAAAGCTTTTTGTTGGAGAAACTACAGCTGAAACTTCAAACGCCCATAACTCAAAAGTGACTTATTGTGGAGTGAGTACTTTCTGCTTAACTACGTCCACCTAAGTATAACACAAATGTTTTAAGTCGTTTCAATTCAATTAAAAGTATTTGTATCAGTCATTACATCTATTCCTTACAAACGACTCAGTTTGCTTGAGTCAATTTAGGTTATTTGATATTAAATGTGCTGTTCATCAAAATCTGTTTTTCTGAAATATCTCAAGTATTTTTAGTCGTTTCTGATAAACAAAAATAAATATTGTAAGTCAGTAAACCTATATCACAGACACGACCCAACCGGTTTGAGTCGTTTCAGTTATTTGATCAAATGATATTTCCAATCAAAACTAATTCTTAGAAAGGATCCAAACTGTTTGAGTTTATTCTGGACTATCGAGCTTATGAACATACTCATAGAAATGTCATTACTCAGAAAGCATTCAAGCGGACTGAGTTAGTTCAGCAAATATATTTTGTATGCTCTTCATACTGTGGGTTGAGTCGGGGTAGTGTGAAAAACTAGTTTCTGTGTACATTATAAAAATAGGGTTTTCACTACATCATAGATTCGACCTTCAGGAGTACGATGGTATACATAACTCAATTTTGTTCAAAGTGTGGATTGAGTCCTTTCTGCTTAACTACGTCCTTTTCATAGTTAGTTTTGCTAGAAAAGATGTGCTTTGATATATTTTATTGCTAATAAATGGTATTTAATCTACTGGAAGTCCATTATTTATCCAGAAGGCCAATTCTCGTACTTAAAAAACGTTCACATTCAAGAAGTTGCAATCTGTCAAACTTGTCAAAAATGTTGGTTAATTGATCGTATTTTTGACAGATTGCGAATGAGATGTGAATGGGAATGTTTTAAAAAAATACGGGAATTGCCCCTCTGTTTCTGACGTGTAAGTTACAACGTTGACAAATTCGCTTAAGTTTAAGTTTCATTCGTAGGAAGTACTATTTAAACCTAGTTTTAGGTTTAAAAAGCCATTCCATTATAATTCATTAAATTTAGTATAATTAAATATTTAATTTTATTTTGAATATTATTGTTTCAAAGACTATTTACTTGAATGAAACATATTTCACAGAAACACAATAGGGCTGATGATAAAAAAAATGTTTTTTTTCCGTCATGTAGATTATGAAAAAATAACGTAGGTACACGTATTTTTTTCTTTTTTTACGTTATTAAAATATTACGTTGATAAATTGAGGTAAAATGTGCCATGACGTCACGAGTATGTAGATTTTATACGTACTTATGACGTAGCAACCCCCACTCCCCAACTTTAGTGCGTTTTATATAAGTCATTTTATATTAATATGATAAAGCAAAAAGTACGAGTCTAATATATTTTTCACTTCTCATGCTCTGAAAGTGCTTATTTTTGCGGGATATAGGCTGCACAAAATCGAATTTTGAGCAATAGTGCATTAACGTATCTACTCATAAATGTATCTATATTAAGGCAAAGAAAATGAGCCATACAGCCAAACACAATAAGAAGTTCATAGATAGAATTTGTCATTGTACAATATTTACTTTAATTAATTTGCCTTATGTGTTTTTAAGGCATAAAAGATATTAAAATTTAAATTCAAGTACGGTAGGTTATTTAATTAATTTAAGAAAATTATTATTACAAAATTAATTTAATACTAGGCTGTATAGGTCTGCAGCCTAAGCCTAATATCAATGTCGTTTAATTTTACTTTGAATTTTAATTAAAGAAATGTTATGGTATACTACTGTTTTATTTCCTCGCAATCGAAGTGAAAAGCAGAGTTTATAACTCGTGCACAAAACCATTTTATCCTCGACATTACTATCAGTTACTATGCTAAAAGTCTCGGATAAAAATGGTTCGTTTTGTGCACTAGTTGTAAAATCTACTATTTATTATCTGACTGACGGACTAAATAGATTTTTTTTGACCCATGCATCATCCCTATTCAATGAATTTTGAATAACATTTTTTGTTTAACAAACTTATAAAACCGTAGAATTATTTTTAACGAATATTGTTAATCAAGTTTTTTTTTTACTTTCTTCTGTAAAATAAAATCAAAACATAAATTAAAATTAAAATATTGTCTTAAAAAGTCTATAATGATGTTGTGCTACAAAAATTTTGTGACAAAAATGAATCGCTGCAAAACCGACTCCACGTAATCTTGTCTGTCCTACCCCTAGAGTGTATTTTAAATCCGCGTAGGCGCGGAGGGGCGAGGCGGTCCGCGAGCTGAGGAGCAGGTGGTTTCCAGCAAGCCGAAGCAACGGTGGTGAGCGCGAATACCATCTGTGACGATGGTATTTGACGTGAGACCGCCGGAGCCCCGCAGCACCGGAGCCGTGACAGAAATAATATGGGGCAAGCATGTAACTTGCATGCTGCATGCTTGCTTGCACGCTGCATGTTGCATGCTCGCTTGCAGCAAACCGTCACTTGATAAAATGTTATTCTTGTTAATAAGTTTTATATTAAATAAACAATAAAAGGATACAGAATATTTGATTTGTTATTCTATGATTATGATTATTCTAACATTAAACTTTATGTGAAACAAAAATCAATAAGTTAAAAATCTTCAAAGTAAGTATTCTGCGTATTGATTTTCTGCGTATTCTATGAAACAAAAATATGAGTTTTTTTTTTATGTTAACCAAAATCTATAAAACTATTAGCTATAAAACAACGTACATCCCATATTGTTATGGCAAAATCAATTTTTACGCGTGGGGGACGCGTGAAAACGTTTCGCCAAATATTTTTTTGATATTCGGATTGCTCATGACCTAAAGAGGTGCCATAAAGAATGTGAATTAAAAGTCTCGACTAATTAAAAATTTATGACTCAAAATTTCACGTGTATTCAGGTAATGAAATATTTGTTTTTATTGGAACTAGTATAATGTAACTATATGCTATTTTATCGTACCTTTAAGTAAATCCAGTATAAGAAGGTTAAATAATATCACTTGCTTCAAAAACGGTGAAGGAAAACATTGTGAGGAAACCGGGAGATATTTCTCGACGGCATGTGAAGCCAAGACAGAGGCCAATAGGCGGCTTTAAAACTCCAGGTTACAGGCTGACAGGCTGACACCAGGTTAGTCACTAACCACACGAAAATAAGAAGAAAAAGAGTTTTATAAAGTTTAATTAAATAACCAATGCTCCAAAAATAACCACAAATCTTTAAGTATCCATCTTCCCTGCCTCTATAGCCAACGCCTCTTCTCTCTCAATTCTTTTCTGTTTCTTAGTCTTCAAGTCTTCATAAATCTCTTCCAAGATTCGTTGTTTGGTCTCTGGCACATAAATAAACACATAGACGGTTGTGATTAAACAAACTGCTCCGAAGAAGTAGAATGCCACATGGGCTCCCACTGCATTTACTAGAGGCTTGAAGAACAATGTTTCAACGAACGAAGCAACTGACGCTGTTGACATTGTCATCGCCATTACTGAACCTCGATACTGAAAAGAAGATAGAATTGATAAGTTTTTATTGTAAGTAAATATTATTATAACTTGAAAGGTTGGCTCAGGTAGATGTAACCAAGTCACATAAACATAAGTTGTGTAAAGAAGAAGAGATGGATTTTAGTTGATTTTCGGCTTAGTGCTAATTGACCAGACAGACCAGACCTAACCAGATGAAGATTCATTTACTAAGGTGCCTTTTATGAAGAACATTATTTGGTTTACAAATAACTAATTGAAGAATGCTGAACAAAAGCTTATCATTGACAAAAAGCGAACGAAATGATTAATTAAAGTTTAAATAGCCACAAACAAAACTTTGAACAGACAATTGGTACAGTTTTCTATAATCAGGCAGTCGATTAGAAGACGCTGTTGCCTATCTTCTGTATGTTGTCGATCTTTAAGACAAAATGATTACATAATCTAAAAATTTATTACGTATGAAGTTACCAATGACACCTACCTTAAAAGAAAATATCTCTCCAGTAACAATGACGGAGACAGGTTGCAACCCAAGCGCGTCACAGAAAATGCACAAACAGAGAGCGACGACCGGCAACCAGGCTGGGGCGAAGACGTTGTAGTCTCGAGCAACGTACCAGGAAGCCAGGGCACACATGCTCAACCCTGACACGAAAGCTGAGGCTATGAAGAGTGGCTGTGGATAAGAGAGAAAATGATATTAGTCGCTATACATAGACGCATGGCAAACATTTGAAAGTAACTCTGGTGCTAAGGAACACTGAACCATCTTTAGAGACCAATCCGTCTTAGGGTTGCTTTCTGTATCAATAACGAAAGCTTTAAAAAAGGTAAAAGAAAAATGTGCACAAATGTTTTGGAATTCTTTGACAAAGAAAATAAAGAAAAGTTAGGATGAAAAAAAACTCTTAAAAGCTCACCTTTCTCCCTGCTTTTTCTACCGGAAAAGATGCTAAGGATGCTCCAAGTACTTGCACAGCCCCCAAAACCATGGCCTGTTGGTTAGGTGTTAGGACTATGCCCGATCCTTCCGAAGACCTCAAGAATATCTCCCCAGCAAAGTTAAGAACCGGGATAGAACCACACAGTTCTCTAGCTAAAGCTAATACCATAGCTATTGTGAAAGCTCGGATCAGGATTTTGTCTTGTACTGTAAAAGAAAAATGGTAAAAAAAACAAAATGTTTAAGACACAAATAAATAGAAGAGGTTTGGCAATAGGAACCCATAGAACCCGAATTTTATGAAATATAAAAACAAAGCATTGCAAAAATGTGATTCCTAGTTATATCTAGTATGAATATCTAAGTCCTGAAAATCATAGGAAAGTCATCAGAAATAAATGATGATAAAAATTAACAAAGAAATACATTTCTTTAAAAAAAACATTTTAATCCGCTAAACAAACATAATTCACACGACGTTGCAAATACGGCAGACTGCTATCACGAAGATATTAAATAAATGATAACAAAACTAAATATTGTTTAAATAATCATATAAAAAATATGATTATTTAAACAATATTTAGTTTTGAAGTTACGGCATAGATAAAGATAAAGGAGAAACCCAAAACCTACACTACTGATTTTTTTAAGTGGCATTGATTAATTGACTTAGTAAGTAGTCTGGCACAATGGGTATAGGTCTTTCCTACACCCAGTGCCAGTGTGGTGCTCCTGACCAGACGATGGCCCACTTGTTGGAGTGTCCAAAATATCCCTACTCCACTCTGGCCCAGTGCGGGTTGGCAGATGTCACATGTCTTCGAGTTTTTGGTTCTAGGACATGCTGGTTTCCTCACGATGTTTTCCTTCACCGTTTTGAGAGCAGTGAGGACGACCACCAACACTGGGCCACCACTGCTGCTGGTACTGGGCGACTAGCTAGATGAATTATCGATTCGAAAAGAAATAATAAGTATCTAATATTATTTTGTATTTTTTGGTGATTGGCTGGATATCGATATTCAAATTGTTAGAAATTACAGCCATTGTCTGCCTCGTTATTTAAGTCGTTGAAAGTGTGAGTTAAGCGTGTGATTTTATCCCCGGGTCGGACAGTGTCATTGGAGTTTACCATTTATAATTTCTCAGTGACAGCTCGCAGTCTGGATTTTTACCCTGTTAAATTAATAACAATAGGCTCACCCTATTATACGTGACTCATGACATAACTAGGAAAATGGTACTACATCTACACCTCTGCCTTTCAAGCGTGATGATATGTTATGAAATATTATAAATTCCAGTTTTATAGTAACAAAAAATGGTGCCCACTGCTAAACAACTATAGGTATACGCGCAATGAGATACAATTGAATGCTTGGGTATCTCTCAACGAGCTAGATTGAAATTATTAAAGTTGTTAGCAACCAAAATATCATTGCATGAATCAAAACAGTATGTTAACCGACGACTGGAGTGGACGTTAACGAAGTCTGTTTCTTTAAAAAGTTATATACATTTTTGAACCCACTGCTTTCTCGAAACATGGGCCATTGTCAAAAGATTAAAGTGTATAAATTATACGTAAAGTTTAAAATTGCTATAATAATAATTTCACCCATTTTCATTATAGCTCACATTCTAGCTTTTACGTATGAAACTAATTACTATAACAGTCACGGTTTGTTGTAAGGAAAATACCCAGCACTTATGCATAATTATGTTCATACTCTGAAGGGAACACGTGGGAGGGCGTGTTCAAGCAACAAGAGAGGGCGTGTTCTTTTGTGTTATTAATCTAGTATATAGATAAACCAGAAAAGTTATGAGCTTCGGTAATCTTCGTGTTTCCAAATTAGCACGATCAGCGCGCTACAGTGTAACCCCCCACAAAAGAAAAGCTGCTGAGTTTTCTACTGCTGCGGTTTGTGCGCCTGTCAGGTATGAAGTTTTCTCTTTGCCGCCGGGTTACCTACTCTGGTCACATCGTCACTCAAAGGTATTGTTTTTTTTTTTTAATAGCATGGAGTTGTTTATCTTCAATTTAGTAGTTAAATTAATACCAAATAGGAAAGTACAGTGCTATCCATAGTTGTAACAGCTCTATATTAAATCTCACCATCGCGCATCTGTACTTCCAAGACGATGTTTACCGAAGCGCATAATTTTCTTGGGTTATCTGTATTTGCCTTTGTTGTCAATCTTATTTACGAGACGCGTTTACTTAAAAATAATTTGTACGTAACGTGACTGCCTCGTTGGTCTAGTGGCCGCAAGCGCTACTACTGAGCATGAGGTCCTGGGTTCGATTCCCGGGTTGGGCACAGTGTTATTGGGTTTTTCTATCTGGAATTTCTCAGTACCAGCCTGGAGTCTGGATTTGTGCCCGGTTGATGGCAATAGGCTCGCCCCGTATAACATGGGACTTAAACATAACTGTCGAAATGTGGGTGTACTTGCTACAGGTACACCTCTGCCCAACCCTTCGGGGAAACAAGGCGTGATGTTATGTTAATTTGTACGTATTACTTACGTATAGCCTTAATAACGAATCGGTCGCTGTCTTCATCTTTCATCTGTTCTTTCTTGATTTGGTTTATTTCACTTATCACTTTAGGGTCATCTTCTTTTCTGCATCTGAGCCATGCCATTGACCTTATTGCTTCCTGCAAAAAAAATATCATGATTAAGAATGAATGTTCTAGGCATAATAGGTGCCTATTGTTCAAAACATGTCACTAAAACCATGTTATTTTTCCTCCGGGTCGAGATGTGATATTAAGTTTTTCCTTTAAACTCAAACTCAAAGCATTTATTTTAATTAAACAGGCACTTTGCATTTTTGAACTTTCAAAGAGTCGGTAAGTCAGAAATTATATGAAGCTACTAGTTACCGGAGAGAACGGGCAAGAAACACACAGACACTCTTAAAAAAAAAAAAGTACTCGGGAGTGCTGGCAGAAGTGAAAACTTGAATATTAACGTTGTGCATGTTTGATATTTTGGAATGGTTAGGGAATAATTTTGCACCGGTCCTCTCTCCCTCCGTCTTACGAATTTTCGATCAGATATTTTTTTTTACCAATCACAAATAAAGTTCACTTCAAAAAAACTGTTACGAAAAATTGGTTACATCGTTCATGTCGGAAATAAACATGTGAGAACAATGTAGAAAGACGTGCACGTTAAAAGCCTCCGTATTAGAAAGATAAAAACAAATAACAATTCAAAAAATAAAATAATCCATGGCAGCTAAGAGATGACCAGTCCCATCTGACGGCGCCCGTTCACGGACATGACGCATGGACCATTCAGATCAACCATTTTGAAGGGAGCTGATGATGATCCAACACACGTGCCACCATCAGCGAGACATCTGACATCTTTAGGATTGTCAGACACAGGCCGTAGTCTAAATTTGTGTCCAGTAGGTGACAATTTATTCACCTACTACACATAGAACCACTGACGAAATGTGGTCTACACCCTTCATGGTATGAAAGCGTAAAGATGATGCAGTGTGTAATTACTGTTTCAGAATAACCTTGTTGCTATCTGTCAAATCTAACACGTTATCTGTTTGACAAAGTCTATTTTATGAAAGAGATTCTCATGTTCAAATATAAACAGTACGTTTGAAGATCTTGGGAAATGCTCCTATTATATAAATATTGTTAAACGGAAGGAAATGACAATATAGATAAATATATTAGAAATGCGGCATCGTATTAAAGGAATTCTTTGCAATTTCATTGTCAGGTCCGTTTTGCATTTGGCTACGGAAAATAGGGTCTCTCTTCTAGGTTAACTGCAATGATAAATATACAGGGTGTGCAAACTATTACCATGAATTCAGTAGGTACATGATTCTAGACTTACCAGCGAAATATTACGTCAGTTATTAAACAACTAAAAAAAACGGTTTAATAAATTTCGACTGAGCGGGTATTGCACTTTTAATTAGTATGAAACAGCAGATTTTTTTAATAACCGAGACAAATTTATATTTTCTGGGATCTAGAATCAAGTCCTGAATTAATGGTAAAAGGGTGCGCGTCAATGTCCAAAAAAATAAATTGGATCTAGATATATTGGGATTGGATTGGACCCAATTTGGTCAATGTAAAATTTGATCAAATAGGATAAGATCTAGTTATTTAAAAATAAAATTATCTCACCTCTGTCGCTCCTCTCTTAATCAGGTACGAAGGTGACTCGGGCATCATTATGAAGAGTATCAAGTGTAATGTTGGTAGCGACAGACAAATCCACAGGATAGTGCGGTAGCTTAGTATGTCACCAATGATGTAGAGGAACAAGTTACCCGTTGTGTGGAATAGGATCACCTGGAAAAGTAGATATAGACTAAAATAAATACAACTAAAGTGCTACACGGACCTTTTTGCGCTCGAATGACGTTGACAAAGTGGCGCAGTTTTAAGCTTTTGTGGAATGGTCCCGAAATGTTTTGAAAAAAGAAGATGGCGGCGGATGGTTTAGTTACGATTTTGGGCACGCCCCATTACATCTTTATATAGCTACAAACAGTCTGACAATGTTTTTTTGTCCATCAGTGCTATTCATATTGGTAAATGAATTATGATTTACAAAAAAAAAATGAATTAATAGAATATTTTATATGTGCAACTTACCAATGTGCCAAGCATCCCTCTAACGTTGGCTGAACTAATCTCCTTAGTATACAGTGGACATGTGACGTAAGCGCCAGCCATTGTGAGACCAAACAACGCTCTGGCCAGGATGAAAGCCCATACTTCCATGGATGCCAGTTTTATTGTCCAGCATGTCTGAAAAATGGGTGTTATTAATGTTTTGATAATTTAAATACGTCATGTAGTTTGAGTTAGATTTAAGAGATACTTCATCATGACCCGCAAATTAACCTTCCCAACAAACGCTCGTAGTGTGTATGGTCTGTTCCAAAAGAATGTGATGAATATGTAAAGAAATGGATCAGAAATACCTGTGGATGCCAATTTTATAATTGTTTTGATTTGGTTATTCGAAATTCTAAATTTAAATCGTCCTAAAGCTACTTTTCATTTGACAAATTGACGTTAATTTTGTAACCTCAATGTTTGTTCATGACTTTTCAATAAAAAAATTGTAATGTTATTCAAACAATAATTATTAGAAAAAGGGATGAGATAACCTTCGAAATCCAGATGAATGTATTACTTATTCCCATTAGTGAGTGATTGGGTAGGAAATTAATTTGATCAGGATTTGTTTACACTGTAATCTTTGGGAACATACGGAGATTGACGGAGAGACTGCGAGAAAAAGTTATATGGGATCCTTTTTTTATTTCATCTGAGTATGGGATGAAGATCGTAGTATTTATTTAGCAGAAAGAACAAAAGTAGAGAAAGAGGCTTGACTGAGTCTTTTAGTGTTACATCAAATTTTTATTCTATACTTACGAATGCTACAGCAGACATGAAGAATAAAGTCGGTTTTCTTCCGATTTTATCACTTAGTATTGCCATTACATAATCACCTGCAATGCATGTTAAGTACGGTACCGCTGCTATCCATGAGACCTGAGAATAAATTAAAAAAATTGAGCACTTGCTAATTTTATGAAATCTCGGGTCTTTTTATAGTCATGCCTTAGTCTGCGTGAAACGGCCTCCGATCCACCCTATATCGCATCGCATCCCCCGCCCATGCTATTATTCGTTGTCGTTTAGCATTCTTTCTGACTTTTTGTCCTTTTGCTCGGCTTATAAGGGTCGCAATGTACTGTTAAATAACCTCCTTCCTCAAGAATTAGGCTATTAAATGCATAAAGAATTTTTCAAATCCAACTGGAAAGTTCCGCGTTCAATAAAACAAACAAAAAAACTAACTCTTTAGCTTTTTTAGTTTATATACAGATAATATTGGAGGGATTGTGAGAGATGAAGAACACCCATACAGAACGTGAGAACGTGCTTGCCGAGGCACGGAGCAGTCTCGGTTTGTAAAGATGGTCCACCGATCCACGGACCAACTACGGCTATTGTAGCTTAACCTGATGAATCGAGCCGTGCGACTGTTATTACTTAGCCACGAGCTCCTCCGAGAGTTAGACATTATGCATACGTGATTTTCTAATACTAATTATTAACTAAATGAACACTGACCTCAAAATCTGTAAGTGGGGTCCCTCTAGGCGAGTCTTTGGACTGTAGTAGCAATGACATTGGAGACATCCATCCGATACAGGCACCGTATGCAAATACTGGCAGGTTTACTGCAGAAAACAAAGATAGAATACTCTTTATTGTACGCCATAAAAACTACAGACATAAATTTAGGAATTTTACATAGGGTGACAACCTTTGAATGGATTAAAGGTAACATTAGAGACAATACTGCAGGTAGTCAGCGGTTTACCATCTACATATATTATACAATAAATACCATACATACATAAAGCATAAACTTATTCATACACACTAAAAACTTATTCACAAAAGACGATTTAGAAGGTTTATCATCATTGAGAAAAACCAAAAAAACTACCAACGGTTTCTAGAAAATACAGTATCATCTAAACTATAAATCACCACACAAACGGTGGTTTTTAAATTAATTTTAAAGAACAGGTTAAAGAACAGGAACTCTTGGCCTGCATCTCACCTGATGGTAAGTGATATTCAGACCGAAGGTGGAAGTAAGCTTCACCCGGAATACTCAACCACAGAGGAACTGGCTTCGTTACTTCTACTGACGAAACACAACAATTCTGTTAACATTGTTGTTATGGCGACAGACTTAAATAAGATGGTGGTAGCCAGCCTGGTGGACTTAGAATAAGCTCTACCACCAACCAAACCGATCAGATTTTTTTTCCTCCACTGGGAAATTAACCCGACCTCTGAGTCCGAGACAGGTGGACTAACCACTAGAGCACAGAGGAGGTTAGAATAAATAAATTGCGATTTACAATATGCCACGTGATCGTCATCAGCCCACTAACAGGCCCCAGCTAGACTTAGGCCTAACAAATCGCACGCCATTTAACTCAATTCTCGGCTTCTCTCATCCTGCTACTATCAGCCGTCCTATAACGCTAGCTCCAACTTGCCTCAGACCGTCCATGGCATGCAACACAGATTGGATTAACTTCTCTTTGAAATGTATTCCAAAATTCAAGATTTACCCACAACACAAATCTTTCCTATGTCTGCATAATCAGCTACAGAGAAATTCTAGACCTAATACCGGGTTCATACGGTTCAATTTTAGTTGAAATACTTTTTTGTTCAACAAAATATGCTTAGAATTTTAAATTCAATTTGATTGAAAGTATTTTCAGATGGTCCAAATCGCTTTCGAATTAGCAGTTGATCAACTAAAACTGAACCTTGTCAAACTGGTACGAGTATAACATAAATTTGATTCCATATTCGCAAACGCAAAACTTTAATGGCTATTCATTGATTTTAATGTGACCATGAACTTTAATTTGAATCTATTTAAGGAATACAACATGACTGTGTTCAAACGTGGTTCATCAAATATTTTTAATACTACTACAATAGCTATATTTTCTACAGGCATATTATTAAACAGTAGACTTGCCACATTAAGAAATAAGAATAATAAATAAATAATAAGAAATACATTGTGATTGTGGTGAAGTAACGATCTACTAAGGGTGGCTTGTGTAGATGAAAATAATTAAAACGGTACTTACTTAGCACAGCACATAATATTTGGTTGATCTTGCTCCCCTCGTCGAAAATAAAGTAATATTTCGTCATTGTTGAATACTACGTAAAACTATTAAATATACTAAATTCTTCTTAAATATTTATGTCAAATTACAACACTATCTTATATTAAAAATATATATTTGATTCTAAATAATATCACTGTGCAGTAATCACTGCTAAATAAATAATTACATTAAAATAGACGTGGTAACCTAAAACGGTTATCCAAAAAAAAATGGTTTATTTGCAACCCATTTTCACTCAAATCTATTATTACAAGCGTTTTCACATGAATTCTAAGCTTAAGCTCGTCGTTCAGCTTTCGTGAGCAGTTATAAACTGAGTAAAGAAACAAGGATGCTCTATGATATATCTAGATGTTTTATTTGTATTAAAGATCAATTACTCATCGAGGAATCTAACGCTGTTGGGAAGAGAGGCTGTCTGAGCAAATAACAAAACACTATCAAAACGTCTTAATACATTAAACAAAACATTAATACAAAGCCGCTTTTAGTGTATGTCTGTATGGCTGCTTATAAATCTTCTAAACTTCACAATGGAGTTTGATGCGGTTTTCATCAACATTATGGAGCATTTTTTTTCAGGGCAACCTGTAGGATTATCGTCTGCTTACGAGTAACTGGGCTATCCTATGGATGCCTTAATAAATTAAGGCCTCCAGACAGGGCATACAACTTATAAGTGTGGGTTAAGGTAAGCTTATTAAAACAAATGTAACATTAAAACAAGTAGTACTATGCCCGTACACGGTGGGGCAAGGTCCAGGCATCTGCTCCACCCTGTTCCCTGACTCGAAGCTAATTTAGGTTAAATAATAATAAGAAAATTACACCGCGAAACAATGCAGTATCGATGAATCGAGCATGCATGAGAGAAATGCCTACTACTTATTATAGAGTTTATTTACTCCTGCCCCACCCCATAAAAATGCTGGGTACGCCTATGAGTAGTAGTAACTTGTAGCGTGTTCTTTCTTTAATCTGATTAAGTAGTTCATTGTGTAACGACGTTAAGTTTTATTTACTTTACACCCCTTCTGTCTACTGAACGCTAAGGGCACCTCCTGAGTGATACGGACCCCGGCTTAAAGCGTCGCTGGGGGATGGTAACAAGGAACGGGCTGGATGGGATCGTGATAATTTAGGGACGAATTTAAAGCTACAGGGTTACGAGCAAAGGTCAGTGCGGTCACTTAAAAGCAGGCATTCTGGGAGGTTTATTTTAATAATACATTAATCTGACTACCCTTCTTCGTTGGCTTCGCTTTTTCCCTTTACGCGGGGTGAGCTTTCCCAATCATGCGACGCCATTTAATTCGGTCTTGTGCGTCATCTTCCGTAAGTCCCACCTCCCTAATGTCATTTTGGACCTTCGTCTTCCCCTCTTCTTTGTAGCCATGGAAAGGCACTTTTTCACGACATGGTCATCTGTTCGTCGAAGCACATGACCGTACCATTTCAGTCAGTCTGGATTCTTTTCTACTTTCTATTTCTGCAAACTTGAAGTTCCCTCTAATATGTTCGTTGCGAACCTTGTCTATGAATGACTCCTGCTGCCCATCGTAGCATACGCATTTCTGTCTTGTGGAGTTTTTGTTCGTGAGTCTTTTTCATCACCCAGACTTCGACTACCCTATTTAGAAGTATTTTACTACTACTAAAAAATCTGTGACTATTTTAGTAGTTAGTTACTAGTTCGTTGTAAATGCTAACAACGTACAAACAAACCAGTGTGTAATAATTGTTTCTCTGGTTTAATTTGTAATCGCGTGCGACATTTACGCCTAACTGAGCAGACATGTTTACTTAATTAAATATTTGTTTAATTATTTATTTCGTTTACTCAACTGGAAGAATGTAGTAACGAGATCCACTGTATCTTTAAATAGTAAACGTGAGATTGTTTAGAATGACTCGGTCAATAGAAAAAAAACCCATTCATGTATATTATGTAATGGTACGTGACCAGTGACGTAAAGCGTTTGTAAACTTTTGAAAGGATTATACTGTCGCTGGTCTCGTTATATTATAACCATACCGTAACTTTTCCACTGCACTGTAGTCGCCATTTTCTTTTAAAAAGAAGGAACATGTAAGTAGGTACGCTCTATCCTCATTACTAATAAACGTTGTATAGCGTCTGTGTAGTTACACAACGCTTTGTCTTCTTCTTTCGAATTTCAAATTACTGACGCCTGAAAGAGAGAAAACGGTGTGTAACTATTTACCTGATAATATACGTTTATTAGTAAGGAAGTATAAGTACTGATTTTTAAGTATTGAATTTTAGTTTTCTCGCGATATTTTCCACTTGTTATTAAGGAATATATTTTTTATTTAATTTTTTATTCTCAAGTAAATAAATCAAATATTTTAAGCAATCCATTGATCACTTAAATCCAATCCCGAGCAAAATGTATTAACTGTTTGTTGTTTTGGTTTAAATAGGTTTTTAATTTTATTATTTATAAATTTTCTTTTATATAGATTCTCTTCTTTTAGGCTGTTTCTCTTTTTTATATAGATTCGCTTCTTTAACGTTGTAGGCTTAACAGACTTGTAGATCTGTTGACCATTTCTATCTTGCTAAGTACCTGGTACTTGTTGATAGGCCTACACTGTCCTCTCATACCTATTAACACTATATCTTGAAAAGATTGTAAATACCATTCACTTTTAAAAGAGTAACCGTGGACTTTCTTGCCGGCTCTTCTCTATAGGAAACGACCAATTGGAACCGTGCTCCTAGCTTCTGAAGTTTCATAAGTGCCCTTGTAGGTTTATGTAAAATAAAATATTTGGAATTTTGTACCTACCAACTCTTGGAATAAATTCAAGATCCCCAAAAAGGGTATCCCTGACTAGACTTTAAGCTGCCAGGGTAGCTTACGTATGACATGGTCAGAACGACCAATATTTAGGTCCTATACCTACTTACATAGATCATAGACACAAAACGATCTGAGGTCCTGTACATATCTATTTCACTAAAATCCTTAATTTCTTATGTAAGTACTTTGAAAGTTTCCAAGAGTTGGCATAATCTTCATGACTTTCCACTACGCGATTTGATCAAACTCAAAGCATTTGTTTCAAATAAACCTATTACAAGCACTTTTGAATTATCAAGGGTCGGTCAGTCAGAAAGATGAAGCTAGTTGCCCATTCAAAAGCGTAGAGGTTCATATGGAGAAGAACGGGCAAGAAAGTCCACGGACACACTTTTAAATCAAAATATTGTTACAAAATTACGTTGGTTACATCATTCTTGTTGAAATTACACATGTTATTTTTTTCTCTCTATATTTTCAATTCATAAATTAAAATAATCCATGACAGCTAAGAGATGACCAGTCCCTACTGACGGCGCCCGTTCACAAACATGACGCATGGATCAGCACCATTAAATTCAACCATTCTGAAGGGAACACACGCGACCACCGGCAAGATATTTGAGTGAGCATGACATACTCTCAGCCTCCAGGGCTCATTCGAGTCAATGAAATACCTACCCAGTAGATGGTAGTTTTGTAGAAGGTAATGGTCATAGTGCTCACACATGTGGTATGCAATTATACAATACTGAGACTGAATGTATACAATGCAAAGATATTTTTTACAATCTCCAGCAGCTCCAACAATATGTTCGATGCTAATCAATACTAGTTTATGCCATTTTGGAGCTGGATCGGCGTTTAGCCAAGCATTCTTGTCAGTGATGTAATCCCTCAACTTATAATAATATGCTTGGCAGCATAGTGTGCGTTATAAACAAGACTTAAATTTCGTTTCATTTCATTCGAGTATGATGGGGAGGTATTTTATTGTAAAATTTTAGATAGTACCCCATGAAAGATTAGTCTACTTTAGGCAGTCTGAAACCAGGTTAAAGTAATTGGTCCCTATTTCTAGTACTATTATTGTGTCTTTCACCTCTTTTACTGAAAAGATTAAGATTTTTCCTTACGTACATGATGTTTTCATAGATGTGTGTGACTGTGTCTGGGAAAAGGGACCACCTGAGCGGTATAGAGTTATTAATATCTCCTAAAACTAGGTAAAATTAAGTATTCAGTGAAAAAATAATCATTTTCCTAGGTGCAATCATATTTTTTTAATAAATTTTTAAACATGCAGTAGGCAAAATGTAGTAGTTGAGAAAATTGAAAAATCGCGTGAACTTCGCACAAAAAAGATAAACCGGCTGTCAACTCGACCAACCCAACGGTGACGGAATTCAAAATTTCATCAATCCCGGGGAGTATTTTGTTTTATTTAACTTATTCTACATAATATTTACATGACGCAGAACATCGCAAAATACTGCTCAGGTTTCTGAGCTACGTCCATCACACACTGGCACGGTTTATGTCTCCTTTTGCTTGACAACTAGTGGAAGCAAAATCGAAGACGAAAACATTCGCCCAGACAGCAAACACTACATAATTTACTTTACAAAAAATAGGTTCATTATGCCTTATTGTTTATTTAAACCTGTAATGTGTCATAAACTTGTATTGTCAATCAAGTTTCTTGAATAAAATTAGTGTACATAATCCTTGTAACTTTACCATTGTTTACCATTAGACATCAGTGTAAATTATCACTACACTTAATATACCTCGGATAAGTTAAAATTACTGTATTAGTGCCAATTCAATCCATGAAATTAATGTTAAAAACTGGATTTACAATCACTTTACAATAGCAGGTAGTACCTACCCCCAACCATTTTGCAAACAAAATTTTGTTAATATCTCAAATAAGACATACCTGTGATTGATTTAATAATCATCCCATAATTGAGATTACACACCCTTCTTAACTTTTATTCCTTTGTTTTCTTTCAATTCTGAATAATATTTTTTTTCTACTACCAATAGTCCCTTCATCCTAGTACTTACTATCCACATCTTATCCCTCTCTCTTATTCCTTTTACTCACTTAGCTTTCACTTCTCTTATTCCAGGGTGCCCCTAGGGTTTGCTTGTCAATATGTTGACCCGTAGAGCTGCATCCTTGGAGGAAAAATTGAAGGCTACATTGAAAGAGTTGGAATCCAGTAAAAACCAGTGCAATCAACTGCTACAGGAAAGGGAAGACAGTGAGGTGGAAGTGCAATACATTAATAAAAAGAACACTGAGCTTAAGAGCCAGTTGGCTGAACTACATAATTATTCAGCATATGGACATACTAGACCAGCATCAACACCTCCGTCAACTTGTGTCAAATTTCCAGCAATGTAGTGACACCCACGAACTGGCTTTGAGACGGATATCTGAATTGGAAATGGAATTAAGCAGGGCCCATGACACAATAACCTGTTTGGAATCTATCAAAGCCAGTGAAGAGTCTGCGATCACCTGCAGTCTTTATGATGAGTTGGTTGGTAGCGGGTCTGGACCCACATGTGTTGAGCCAATTGTAACAATTGACTTAACTGATGACACTATCACAAAATGCAATTTGTTTACTAGCCATAATAAGTTAAAAAAAAATATTAAAATTAATAGATTAATTATAAAAATTAAAAAAACACTAAAACGCCAAAAAGTTAACAAATTAAATATAAAACTTAGGCAAAAAAATCTAAATTTAATTAAAGAATTAAAGAAGTGTAATAGTGAACTACAATTATGTAATACAATGTATGATACAGACACTCAGCGCCTACAGGATGAATTGTTTGTTAGGGAATATGCTCTAAAGGATATCTTTAGTAAATATGAGGCTTCTCAACAAGACCTGAGTAAGCGCTTGCAGGAGGCCAATGAATTGGCCGACCTGGTCAAGTACAACGCAGAGAGGTATGAGTCTCTCACAAATAACCTCTCTTTTAGCTGTGCCTGCTCCCATGAGCCCCAACCACAACTCGTTACACCTACACCCTCAGTGGCTCAGCCTGTAGGTAGCTGTTTGGATGGCAAAAGAAATAATAATAGTATTGATACAACCTATGTATTTTCTGATAAATTTGGTCAAGGTATTGGTAGGATATTTAATCAGTGTTCACAACAATATGTAATTAATAATTGTTTACCCGGTGCCAGTATTAGCCAATTAATTAATAAAATTAAACTGACAAAAATAAACCCCAGTTCCACTGTTATATTATTGTATGGGGACAGTTTAACTGTAAGAAAAAAGGACATAATTGAATGTGTCCATTTGATGTTACATCTCAATGAAACCAATAATTGTAAATTTATTTTCTGTGCCTTGCCTTATTCTCGATATTTGTCTAATGAGACAAATAGGCACATTTATAAATTAAATATGTTAATTTATAATAGGACTTGTCGTCACAGTGACGCTATTTTATATTTTGATTGTAATCAATTTATTACTGATTATAAACTGACAAATTATACAATGTATTTGCCACCTAGTTGTAGAAGACAAATTGCTAATCTTTTAGCATATAATATACACAGTGACACTGGTACCTGTACTGTACCATCGATTACTGTTAGTAGTGGTACTAACACTACTTTTGATACGCCTTGTAGTTTAAACTATTAGGAGCGACAACGGGTGAGCCGCATATTATATTGAATGTTGTTCATCAAAATATGCAGGGTCTGTCCGGCAAAGAGCTAGAATTAAGTTTATTTATGGAGAACTATGATGTTCAGGTGTTATGTTTGACTGAACACTGGTTGAAAGAACATGAAGTAGTGTTTATCAATGATGATAATTTTACTGTACAAAGTGCGTTTGTAAGAAAAAGCGCCATTCGCGGTGGATCTTTAGTTCTTGTTTCAAACAAGTTGAAATGTAAACAACGTTTAGATTTAGTTAATCTTTCCATCGAGCGCACTATTGAGTTGTCTTGTGTTGAACTCGAGCGATACATTATAATTTGCGTGTATCGACCCCCCTCTGGTGATTTTATTAGTTTTGAATCGGTGATGGAGGATTCACTCAATAGGTTAAAATCAAGTAATAAAAGTATAATTTTATGTGGAGATTTTAATATTAATATTTTAGATGTTACTCCATTAAGTATTAGACTTCTTAATCTGTTTAGGTCTTATAATTTAATTAACTTGTTTTTTGAACCTACTAGGATCACGGCATCTTCGTCAACTTGTCTTGATAATATATTTAGTGATTGTGATGCCAAAAATAAATTAGTGTTAAGTGACTTAACGTCTGACCACTGTGGTTTATTAGCTAGTTTCCCCATGCCATTACATAAAAAGCCGCACAAAATAGAATGTAGGCCTTATACAGCTATTCGTTGCAATAAATTTAAAAATAATATAGCTCATAGAATAACACCATCTATAGTAGACCACGAGAATCCTAATGAAATGTATGGAGCCCTTTTTGATGTTGTGCAAAAAGAGTACCAATCTACTTTCAAGACTAAAACTATTAACATTAATGGCACCTCCGTTGGCTTTAACCAATGGGCCACTCCGGGTATTTATAAAAGTAGAGCGAGACTATACGAGTTATATGGTTTGAAAAAATATAGGTTTGATACTCCTTTCCTAGAGTATGTCAAAAATTATTCAAAATTATTAAAAAAGGTTAGTGTTTTAGCTAAATCAAAATTTTTAAGCGATACAATTAAAAATTCCAATAATAAAATTAAAACCACTTGGAAAATTATTAACAATGAAACGGGTAAATCGGTTAAGCAAGATAAACAACTCGAGATTATGGTCGACAGTAAATTAGTTACTAAAGCAGCTGACGTAGCTCAGGCGTTTAATGAGTTTTTTGCCAACATACCTATAACTACGACTCGCTCCTTAAACTCGTCCCCATCTAAAGCCGAAAACCTTTTGCTTAGTAGTGTGTCTAAAAGTAGTCGCATATTTAGCTTCGAACATGTAACGCCTCGTGAAGTAGTTAATGTTTTTAACACACTCAAGTGTAAAAACACTGGTGATTACTGGGGAATCTCCATTAAACTTTTAAGCAATATAATAGACATCGTAGCCCCCTATCTAGCTGTTACTTTTAATAAATGTGTTGATTTAGGAACTTTTCCTGACCTCATGAAGAGTAGTAAAGTCATACCATTATTTAAATCAGGTAATGAAAATGACGTTGGCAATTTCAGGCCTATTTCTATTTTACCAGCATTCAGCAAAATATTTGAAAAGTTAATACTCAAGCAGTTGCTAAGACATTTTAATTTAAATAGCCTCCTTCATAATGAACAATATGGCTTTACAAAGGGTCGTTCGACTACAGATGCGGGTGTTGCTCTGCTGAAACACATATTTAACGCATGGAAGAACTCTCAAAATGCTATTGGAGTTTTCTGTGATCTCTCCAAAGCCTTTGATTGCGTGCACCATGACACGCTTTTGCGTAAACTGCGTCATTACGGTGTGCTAAACGAAGCTCTAAACGTTTTAAATTCGTATTTAAATAATAGGTCGCAATGTGTAGATGTTGATGGTGTAAAATCTTCCGGGCTACCAGTTCAGTTAGGTGTACCTCAAGGCTCAATACTGGGTCCATTCTTGTTTTTAGTGTATATTAATGACTTACCATTCTATTTAAAGGATATCTGTGAAGTTGTACTGTTTGCAGATGATACTTCTCTTATTTTTAAAGTAGACAGGAATAGACAAGATTTTGACGATGTAAACAGTGCACTTTCAATGGTTACGGATTGGTTTACGACAAATAACCTAGTTCTCAATGCCAAGAAAACGAAATGTGTAAAGTTTGCCCTCCCAAATGTTAGAAATCTAGGACCCAACATCGTCTTAGATAAAGAGGTGCTTGAAACTGTAAACTCGGCAGTTTTTCTGGGCATAACAGTAGATGCAAAACTTCAGTGGGGCCAAAATATATCGAGCCTAGCGGGAAGGCTCAGTTCGGCCGCCTACGCTGTCAGAAAAGTAAGACAATACACTGACGTTGATACAGCTCGGTTAGTCTATTTTAGTTATTTTCATAGCGTTATGTCTTACGGTATTCTGCTTTGGGGCAAAGCTGCAGATATTCAAAATATATTTGTCCTCCAAAAACGAGCTATTCGAGCAATTTACCAGCTAGGTGCCAGAGTTTCTCTGAGAGATTTTTTCAAAGATATCGGTATCCTCACAGTGGCATCACAATACATCTTCGCCAACATCTTATATATTAGGCAGAATATACACTTATACACTAAAAACAGTGATATTCACAACGTTAACACTAGAAGTAAGGATAAACTACGTGCTCCCTTTCACCGGCTTCATAAGGTTCATAACTCATTTGTTGGGCTTGGTATAACCTTTTATAACAAGCTACCCTCTTGTTTGCTAGATTTGCCTTTTAATGCGTTTAAAACTAAAGTAAAGTCCAACCTTTGTTCAAAGGCATACTATTCTATCAACGACTACTTAAATGATAAGAATAGTTGGTCGCTGTGATTAACTCAAGACAATGTTTAAATGTTCTTTCTCCAGAATTAGTTTACCTACTGACAGGTTTTATGAGTTTATATAAAAGTCTATAATTTTACTTTTTATGTACATTTATTTTATTTTTATTTATTGTTGACATAATCTACTCATTACAATGTTTTTTTTTAATGAGTTGTATTACAATATGTGGTTAGCTAGCGACCTCGACAATTATTTATTTTACCTCGATGGTCCTAGTTTATCAATATTATTATAACTTCTAGTTACAGCTCTATGTAAGCGGGCACGCCCTTTATGCTTGGAGGCTTTATTTTCTTTTTTTTTAGATATTGTTTACGTTTAGTTATTTTTATTTCTGCTTGAGTATAGTTCTCGATGTTTTTGGTTGGTATATTGGCGTGTGCTAGCTGTCATATGGCTATTAATTTATAATTTAAATTTTATTTTGCGTAATGTAAATTATCTTATAAATTATTGTATAGAATCATTTTTTTTTTCCTAACTGAACAGACAGCTGTGCTGCTGGGGAGTTTGTTGCGCCACTTCTTCTTCCCAGCAAAAGCACTAGGAAGTGGTGAAGGGTGGGCGTTTTGGGGGACTGTCTTATGTAATTTTGACGTTCGAAAAGTGCTGATTCTCAGCCTAATTTGAATAAATGACTTTTGATTTTGATTTTGATTGATTTTAAAGTTTATGTTCGTGAAAAATACACTTCTACTAGGAAGTTATGGAATGATTGGTACCAAGTTAATCTACTATTATTAAACATTAAATACTGATATCAATGTTCTCAATAACTATAATGATTTAGAAGGTAGTCAAAGTAGAACTTGCAAGAGTGGAAAAAAAAAAATTATCTTAATTACTCATAATCTTAAGAAAATACCTTTTAAACAATGAATTATTATGGTAAATACAATAATACAATAATAGAAGGGAAAAAATAAAAAGGACTGTATTTTCTATGTTTTAATCGAAAATACTAACATTCTAAAAATCAGTAGGTACTAATCATTCTCATAAACAAAAATCAACAAAATAAATATATTTTTTAAGTTATATCACAAAATCAGCCAAAATATACTTGAGCACAGATCCAAACATAATTAACGATACTTAATGCTATATTTAAAGTAACATAACATAACATAACATCACGCCTTGTTTCCCCGAAGGGTTGGGCAGAGGTGAACCTGTAGTAGGTACACCCACATTTCGCCAGTTATGTTTAAGTCCCATGTAATAGGGGGCGAGCCTATTGCCATCAACCGGGCACAAATCCAGACTCCGGGCTGCTACTGAGAAATTCCAGATAGAAAAACCCAATAACACTTTGCCCGACCCGGGAATCGAACCCAGGACCTCATGCTCAGCAGTAGTGCTTACGACCACTAGACCAACGAGGTAGTCAATATATTTATATTTAAAGTAATCATCGTATTTTAAGTTTAGTGGTTTGACGATCATTTTCCTATGGAAGTATAATTATTAGGGTACCACTTGGGGGGGGGGGCTTAGTAAAGTTTAGTGTCACAAGTAAAATAACTACTATCATACTAATAAAAAAAAACGTCAATATATTAAATAGTTAAGTAAATGTTTTTCAATATTAAAGTAAGTTTTTTTCTACATTATATTCATTTATAAGGAAAAAATAATTAATATTCTAAGTCAGGTACTACTTTGTCACGAAACATTACACACGTTTACAAAAATAAAAATAAATTACAACTTGTCAAATTAAAGTAATGTAAATAAAAACAAACCACATTTTTTTATTTGGTAAATCAGATAATTAGATTCAAGGCTCATCAATTATTATTATTTCTGTTATTTTTTATTTCTGTGGCCGATTTGACCACAGCAGCCGCATTTGGGTGTTTTTCGTTTTTGTCTTTCCAGGTGTAGGTTCCCTGCATGACAGCGATCGGGGTAAATGAAAATACTTCGCCTGTACCTAAAATATAACCTCAAAGTAGGATACGGAAATATTATAATTATACAAGTATTATTTTACACAAAATGATATTTAAGGTATTAATAACCGAAAACCGGAAACTTAAATAAAAAAAAAACCACTTATTAAGCGCCTTTCTCAATTTTTTTAAATATTTAAGTATCCACCAACTATTTGGTTATTATATTTAGTTTACGAAGTCATTGTATTGTTGTCAAATATTGATTTTAAGTAATTTTACCATTTATCTGTACTTTTTAAAAGCTAGTAACATGAGGAAACGTAGTGGATTGTACATTTACATATACTAGCATACTGTAGATCTAGATGTATTATACAATGTACGATTGTATTTTTTTCTCAAATTTAATAAAATAAAATTAGTAACAAAAACCCATTCTACGTAATTTTCGACAAAATTAAAAAAATGCATAAAACTCTGAAACTATAATCCTCAAAGTGGTCCCTTTTACTAGAGACAGCCACATAATATTTACAAGGTAACGTCATGATGTTAATATTTTAAACAGTTCCCTAAGAGAATCGCGCCTGTGGAGGCTATATATTGCTCTGATGGCTCTTTTCTGCAAAACATAAATAGACTGATCTACAGCTCGTCCCCATAGTAAAATGCCGTAAGACATGATACTATGAAAGTAACTGAAATAGACATGATTTACGCACTCGAATGCCTTGGAGAGGTCACGAAAAAATTCCTATGGTATCTTGGGCCTCCTCACACGCTGTAAATATGTGTTTTAATAAGTTGTCCTTTGGTGAAATCATTAAAATAAATAAGTAAATATTGCTGATCGTGTAAGATTTGGTTCGTGTTAAAATGATTAAACATTTGATTGAGCATTACCTTTTCGAACATTTTGCTGAATACTCAGTATTCAGCAGGTATTTGAATAAAATTAGAATATATAGCAACATACTTATGTTGAAAGTTTCAGTGTTAATGTAAGGCTTAAGGCCAGCTCGAATAGTATTTCCCTACTTATCCTAATACCTCTAGTTGCCCCATCACTAAATATAAACTTAGGGCAAATATTTCTTGATTTATTTTCAAAAGTTTTATTGAATCCAGTGTCCACTACTGAAAAGAAATCTTTATATTTTTATTTATTTGCATCCTGCATATGCATATGGCGAAGAGCGAGCAAAGTGAGGTCAATAATTGTAGCATACCGTCTCGGATAGCTTCAGTTTTCTTCAGCCCCCCGAGGGAGGCGCGCCCCTCCGTTTGGGAATCCCTGCTCTAGTCAGTTCTGTAAAAATATATGATAAATTGAACGATTTAAAAAGGCTTGGTAATCTACTGCTATTTAAATAGTACTGCCTTCTGAATCAGGTACTTGATCCAAGCACCTAACGAGAGCCTCGAGAGATGTTGATTGAGGGTTTCGGCCATAAGGCCATTGACTATTACGACAATCGGCATAATGGCAACCGAGCTGACGTTCCACATGTCAACAACCTCGTGTGATGAGTCGAGATATTTTATTTGTTTCTCTTTCTCAGTTTTCACGAGGTGAGGGAAATGGTGACATAAACAATCATTCAAAATTCAAAAAAATTCAAAAGTCATTTATTCAAACTAGGCTGAGAATCAGCACTTTTCGAACGTCAAAATTACATAAGACAGTCCCCCAATACGCCCACCCTTCACCACTTCCTAGTGCTTTTGCTGGGAAGAAGAAGTGGCGCAACAAACTCCCCAGCAGCACAGCTGTCTGTTCAGTTAGAAAAAAAATAAAAAATGATTCTATACAACAGTATGCAAGACAATTTACAATATGCAAAAAATAATTTAAATTATAAATTAAATAGCTATAATTAATAGCCATATGACAGCTAGCACACGCCAATATACCAACCAAAAGCACCGAGAACTATACTCAAGCAGAAATAAAAATAACTAAAAGTAAACAATATCTAAAAAAAAAAGAAAAAGCCTCCAGGCATAAAGGGCGTGCCCGCTTACATATAGCTGTAACTAGAAGTTACAATTGATAAACTAGGACCATCGAGGTAAAATAAATAATTGTCGAGGTCGCTAGCTAACCACATATTGCAATACAACTCATAAAAAAACATTGTAATGAGTAGATTATGTCAACACTAAATTAAAATAAAATTAAAATAAATTGACTTATAAAGTAAAATTATAAACAATTATATAAACTCATATAACCTGTCAGTAGGTAAACTAATTCTGGAGAAAGAACATTTAAACATTGTCTTGAGTTAATCACAGCGACCATCTATTCTTATCATTTAAGTAGTCGTTGATAGAATAGTATGCCTTTGAACAAAGGTTGGACTTTAATTTAGTTTTAAACGCATTAAAAGGCAAATCTAGCAAAGAAGAGGGTAGCTTATTATAAAAAGTTATACCAAGCCCAACAAAATGAGTTATGAACCTTATGAAGCCGGTGAAAGGGAGCACGTAGTTTATCCTTACTTCTTGTGTTAACATTGCGCGGCGCACTAATCGATCTATCACCAGTATATTAGGCTTATTGGCGACAATAGTCCTGTCAGTAATGATAGACCGAACCCAGTACAACGTGACATTTTTGAGAACTGGGTCGGACGCATCCTTGTAATACGGTACAGTCACGAGCTTTAATTTGGGACCCATTTCCGTTAAATGTTGATAGAACAATCATAATGCAATAAGGTCGAAACTTTGAAACTTTGCTTTAAGGTTGAAATGTTGAATGTCAATTTAAGACATAAAATGTCTTATCTAATCGACCTATGAAATGATAACCTCGTTGCAAAAAGCTATCATTACGATTTTCTAATTACGAACATGTGTCGTGTCAGTGTCATTTAAGAAAATAGTTTAATGTGATATTTTCACAAAATATAATTTACCAATTAATAAAATGCTTGCGGCTAATCGTGACCAAATAAGGCTCCAAATTATTGATTTGCACGAACAAGGAGTAGGCATTCACGAGATATCGCGACGAATAAATGTGACAAGAAACACAGTTCGCCGCTGGGTTCGACGCCACGGGAACGAGGAAAATATTATTGACTTACGACGAAACAACCATCACCCGCAAGTTATAACACAAGAGCAGAGCCGCTTGATGCAAAGGCAATACCTGATGAATGGATTTACGCCAACGAGGCATTTTGCGGAAGCGTTTGAAGTCCACCCTTCAACAGTTAGAAGGCATCTTAAAGCTATGGGACTGCATCACAGGCGCCTGCAAAAAAAATTGCGTTGACGGATGCCCATAAAGCTGCTCGACTTATTTTCGCACGTCAGTATCTAAATTTTGATTGGACGACGACGGCTTTCATCGATGAAAAGACTTTTCAATCTTCCCAAACGGGCAGACTACATTTGTGGCGAATTGACAGGACGCGATACACGGAAGACCACGTCATAGCTAACAACGCGTCTGGTCGCATTACAGTTAACATGTCTGGCTGGGTTAGTTCAGCCGGCATTGGAGAACTAATAAATTTACCACCCAGGGCCACTGCTCAAGATTATGTCGATTTATTAGACGAGAGTGTCCTTCCAACATTGCAACTATATTATCCACAAGAAGATGTTGCTCCAATAAACTTTGTTCAAGATAACGCAACAATTCATACGGCAAGAATCGTTAGAACTTGGTTCGACAATAATAGAGCAAATTTAAATCGTATTCTGTGGCCTGCAAAGTGTGCCGATTTAAATCCTATAGAAAATTTATGGGGCTTAATGGTTCAAAAATGGTCAAATAGAAACGAAAGAACTAGAGAAGCACTTATGGATCACTGCCTCACAGTCTGGGAAAGTTTAAGGGGTACTGACATACGTATGTGACAAATTGATTGGATCCATGCGTAACCGGCTCCAGGCTGTGATTGACAATGAAGGTGGATATACGCGGTTTTGAATATTTATGATAAAAAAAATACTGGAGAGATTTAAATTAATTTAGTCGTAGCCTTCGGTGATAAGTGTTTATTTTGTGCACCGCTAACCATGCTTTCTATATAATTGTGTTAAGATTGAGGTTTGTGTCATAAATGTCTTAATAAATATAAAGAATAAATAACTTTGTTTTTCTAAAGATTTTATTAATCAATATTTTAGCTGAAATCTTCTAAGCCCCCATAATCATAAACGGCCTTTAAACCTATTTTATTTTAAATATGTTGTTTTGGTCCGTCACTTTGATATTTATGTTTGAGAAAGAGACAAAACTTTTTAACTAATATAGGTTTGAAGAATAAGCGGGTTAGTTGACTAGCTATCATATATTGACAGTATAATTTTGTTCTTTTTTATTTGTTTCTTTTTTCTTATGGGACCACAGGACCAAAAAGTAATTATTACTCGGAAATCGGTAATGATCGTTTGCCCTCGCTCCAGTTGACGTTAGCTCCTAGAAACGTAAAGTTGTCGATGGTAAACATTATGACGTTTATTGTTTGTGCAGTGACAGCGTTAACATAATAGCTCTAAATGGCGAAAGTTTGCTACACGATATTCAACCTTAGGTGGGTCCCAAATTAAAGCTCGTGACTGTACCTACTGTTAAAAAGCTTCTAGAGGTCTTAAAGACCCACACAGCCCCTCCTTAGCCCTCACAGGGGGCTAAGGAGGGGGCTGACATGGAGTGCCAATAATGGCCCCATTTCGCCTCCTCCAGGCGAACATCAACCACTGCGCCGCAGCTCAGCATCTGTTGCTCCAGAGCATGGCGCAGTGGTCGATTAACATCGCCGTGGTCGCTGAGCCGTACTTTGTCCCACCCAGGGATGACTGGGTGGAGGACCTGAGCGGCTCAGTGGCCCTAATTTCGTCGGCCGCCGCCGGTACCCCGGCCCTCGAGGCGGTTAAGAGAGGACGGGGTTGCGTTGCAGCACGGTTCGGGGAGATTGTCGTGGTAGGCGCGTACTTCTCCCCGAACCGAACTCTCGCCGAGTTCCACAACTCCCTTGCGGAGTTGAGAGTCGTCGTCGTCGGGTTCCGTTCCCTCCCCGTGCTCGTCCTCGGGGACTTCAATGCCAAGAATGTGGCTTGGGGTTCCCGGTATACGGACACACGGGGCAGGATGGTGGAAGACTGGGCGCTGGAGACAGGCCTGGTCGTCCTTAATCGGGGTTCTGTCCCCACGTGTGTGCGGATGCGGGGTGAATCAGTGGTGGACATCTCGTTCGCTAGCCCCGCTCTGTCGCCGCGTGTCATTGACTGGCGCGTCATGGAGGGGGTGGAGACGTATTCCGATCACCGGTACATCCGGTTTGACGTCTCCGCCCAGACCTCGAGCGCGCCGGTCCGACAGGCCCCGAGTGGTCCGCGGTGGGCGCTGAAGCAGCTGGACCGGGAGCTCCTCCTGGAAGCCTCGATCGTGCAGGCCTGGGTGTCATCACCGGACAGGCCTGCCGATATCAATGACGAGGCGGAGTGGTTCCGGGAGGCCATGTCCGAGATATGCGACGTGGCAATGCCCCGGGTCCAGCCCGGACGTGCTTCGCGCCAGGTGTACTGGTGGTCGCGTCAGCTGACGACACTGCGCATTGCGTGCGTTACTGCGCGACGCCGGTACACTAGGCACCGCAGGCTCCGTATTCGACCTCCGGATACGGAAGCCATTCAGGCGGAGCTGTACGAGGGGTACAGAGTGGCAAAAACCGCCCTCCAAGCGGAGATCCTGCGGGCCAGGGCACTGGCCCGCGAGGAGTCACTGGAGACTCTGAACAGAGACCCGTGGGGACGCCCATACAAGATGGTGCGGGAGAAACTCCGCCCATGGGCTCCCCCGCTGACGCAGAGTCTCCGGCCACAGCTTGTGGGGGACGTGGTGAGCGCTCTGTTCCCTTCGAGAGGGGAACATGCCTCCCCACCCATGGCTCCGCCTACTGCGGTGCCCGATGCGGACCACACCGCCGACGACGACGACGATGCTCTGGAGGTGACCGAGGTAGAGATGAGGGTGGCGGTACGCAGGCTGAATGCCAGAAATACCGCCCCAGGACCCGACGGCTTACCTGGGAAAGCCTGGGTCCTGGCCTCAGAGGCTCTCGGGCCTCGACTAAGGGGGCTCCTAAGCGCATGCTTGGAGAGGGGCCAGTTCCCGCTTCGTTGGAAGACGGGGAAACTGGTCCTCATCAAGAAGCCGGGGCGCCCTGCGGACTCTCCGTCCGCTTACCGGCCCATAGTGCTGCTCGACGAGGTGGGCAAGCTCTTTGAAAGAGTCATTGCAGACCGCCTCGTCGGGCGGCTGGTGCGGGTGGGGCCGGATTTGGCGGAGAGCCAGTTTGGTTTCCGCAGGGGGCGCTCCACGGTTGACGCCATCATGCGCGTGCGAGCCCTCACGACGGGGGATGCGGTGGCTCGGGGTGGGGTCGTCTTGGCGGTGTCTCTAGACATCGCCAACGCCTTCAATACCCTGCCCTGGAGTTGCATCAGGGAGGCACTCCGGTATCACCGGATGCCGACCTACCTCTGTCGTGTGGTCGAGGCCTATCTGGCAGACAGGGCCATCATCTACCCCGGTCACCAGGGAGAGTGGAACCGGCGAGAGATGTCGTGCGGTGTCCCACAGGGATCGGTCCTGGGGCCGCATCTGTGGGACATCGGATACGACTGGGTGCTGCGCGCCGACCTCCCCAATGGCGTCAGCGTCGTTTGTTACGCTGACGACACGTTGGTCCTGGCGCAGGGGAGGTCGCACCAGGCGGCGGCCGAACTAGCGACACACGGGGTTGCGACAATCGTGGCCAGAATCCGGCAGTTGGGACTCGAGGTGGCCTTGCACAAGTCTGAGGCCATGTGCTTTCATGGTCCTCGGAACGCGCCACCGTCGGGTTCCCAAATAACGGTAGGAGGGGTTCACATCGGCGTCGAGTCGACGATGAAGTACCTGGGACTCGTCCTCGACAGTCGGTGGAACTTCGTGGAGCATTTCCGACGTTTGGCTCCCAGACTGGACCGGGCCGGGGCTGCCTTGAAGCGGCTCCTGCCCAATCTTGGGGGCCCAAACGCCTCCTGCCGGAGGCTATACGCGGGGATCGTGCGGTCCATGGCCCTGTACGGGGCACCGGTGTGGGCGCATTTGTTGAGGCGGCGGCCTGCCCGCCGGTTGAACGCGTCCCAGAGGGTCATGGCCACCCGGCTGGTCCGGGGATACCGCACGGTCTCCGGTGAGGCGGCGAGCCTCCTTGCCGGATTGCCGCCATGGGATCTGGAGGCAAAAGTCCTCGCGCATATTTGGGAGTGGCGCGGGGAGGCGAAACGCCGGGGCTTGACTCCGATGCCGCGAGAAATCGCGGCACAGCGGACAGAGCTCCGACGGGATCTCATGGCGTCATGGAGAGTGCGATTGTCGCAACCCAGTGCTGGGCACGCCACTATTGCGGCGATAAGTCCCCTCTTTGAGGAGTGGCTGGAGAGGCGCCACGGCGTCCTCACCTTCCGCCTGACGCAGGTCCTCACCGGACACGGCTGTTTCGGGAGGTACCTGTTTCGGATAAGGCGGGAGGAAACGCCCGGGTGTCATCACTGCGTGGATCGCCCGGAGGACACGGTGGAGCATACGGTGGAGGTATGCCCGGCTTGGGCAGAGCACCGCCGTGTCCTCGTGGAGGCGATCGGTGGCGGGGATCTCTCGCGTCCGGCCCTGGTCCAAGCCATGGTACGGAGCGAGAGGGCATGGGAGGCCGTCACCTCCTTCTGCGAAGCAGTAATGCTCGCGAAGGAGGAGGCGGAGCGCGTGAGGGAAAGGCAAATTTCGCGCCCTCACGCCCCTAGCCGCCGCAGGAGGAGACGCCCCGGGCGTCGGGAATCGATCGCGGATTCCCGGCCACCGTAGGCGCGGGCTTGCGGACGGTGAGCAATGGGTAGCTCGCCGTCCGGTAAGGACCAAGCCCGGGTCGACGGCGCGTTGTGTTCCACGCGCGCCTCAAAGAGTGTCAGCGAGTGAAGGGGTCCTATGAGACCATTGCCTGCCGGGGTTGCGGGAAAGTCCGAAAGGGATACCGTGGCCCCCTGGCATTGCACAGGCAAGAGAAGGAACACGGGTGGGTTTTAGTCAGTAAGAGTCTGACACGCCCTCCCGCTCCACCCAGAGCGGGAGGAGTCATTTGATGATTTCCCATCTAAAAAAAAAAAAAAAAAAAAAAAAAGGACCAAAAAGTAATTATTACTCGGAAATCGGTAATGATCGTTTGCCCTCGCTCCAGTTGACGTTAGCCCCTAGAAACGTAAAGTTGTCGATGGTAAACATTATGACGTTTATTGTTTGTGCAGTGACAGCGTTAACATAATAGCTCTAAATGGCGAAAGTTTGCTACACGATATTCAACCTTAGGTGGGTCCCAAATTAAAGCTCGTGACTGTACCTCAGAATCCACAAGTTTATATTTCAAAGCAAGTGGCTGGTGAATAATTCTAACATATTGTTCTTTCTACGTTGTTCTCTTAAAATAATACTATTAATAATATGTACAAGTATATATTACATAAGAAGTGGGGGGGGGGGGGGGTAATTATAGGGCATCAAAAAATTCTTCCGCATCGCTGTCAACAGGAAAAGTGCCCAAAAGGCTGGCTGCATTGCCACGTTGAATGGCAATGCTGATTCTTTGGCCAAAGAAAAGGCCAGCCCTTTGGTCACGTGAAGAGTCGACCAACCGCTTGGCGATGTCTCGAAAAACTAAGTGGGCACTCGGACCCCATGGCCCTAGTGTTTCAACCCCAAACGGCTCAAACATATAAGTCCCAATAAGATTGGAGTATTTGCGCCGTTTGAGGTTTTCCGCACCTGCAGCAGCAGCCCCAGCACAGCCCGCCGTGCTAGGAAGATGGGATGGCGCAAGGGTGTCGACGCACGTTGCATCCCACACCAAAGGCCTACCTACCTTCCAAGGCATTATGGTCATTCCGTCTGGTCTCTTCCCATCGTCGCGTGCCAAACCATTGGGTTCTAAAACAGCTGGCACTCCGGCGGTGACAAGAGCACGACGGATGATGTCATTGATGCTGGCGTGCCGTGGTATCCGGCCTGCGCTCTTACTGCATGATAAGCCATGGTGTCCGAGACAGTCGACACCTTCACCGCATCGGCAGCGATGCGGAGCCACACAAGGAGCGCCCAGACGCAGACAGGTAGCGAGCCGGAAGGTGGTATCACCCAGCATAGTGCCTATGTTGGGTGATGGTAGCGCCTGAAGCCAGAGGCCCGACTCCCACTCACCCACAGCCAGCAGGCGGGCACGCTCAGCAGTATTGGTGGACGTATTAATAAGATTATTCCGTACCAACCTGCAGAGCGGCTCATCCCACTGTCTCTGGGAAGATGGGTTCACGGGCCGATCTGTATTCGGGCAAGCCGCTTTCCAGGCGTTCTCCGCATCGGTCAAGCAAGGCACTTCAGAGTAAACCAGGCAGGGGGCTAAAATTTTGGCGGTCAACTTTTCAGTGCTGCGGACAGAGGACAGGAACGCGGGTAAGCTAATACTGGTAATTTTGCGGACGCCGAGGCCACCAAAACGGATGGGTAGTGTGGCTTGTAGCCACGCTCGGTCGTCCAAGGCCACATTTAAAATGGATGATAGTGTGCTGCGAATAATTTGGTCAATTTTGTCCAAGAGGTGTGACTGCTTCCATAAAGGGGAAGAGCGTAAAAAATATATAAAATTTGGACCAAAACAACAGTATCTGATCAGGGTGAATGCCGAATGTAAATTAATTTTGGAGAGTCTGTCCGAAATGTCGTTGAAGTTTTTGATTTTTTCGTTGATGAAAGAAGGAAAGCTGTCTTCTAAAATTGGGGAACCTAGGAGCTGAAGTGAACTTTTTTCTAAAATTTTGATTTGTGGGGCTATTGCATTAAATTTCTCCAGGGTCAATTGTCTGTCGGTAATGTCAGAAAGGAAAATTTCGCATTTTGATGGGTTAAGGTCCAAGCCAATGGATTTAAATTGTTGCTTTATGACTTGTAGGTCTTTCAAAATGGTGTCTACATCACCTCCTAGCGTTCCATCATCCAAATACCACACGTTAAATTTTGAATTTAGTTTCTGTATAATTGGATGGATAGCCAAGCTGAAAATGACTGGCCCGAGAGGGTCACCTTGTTGGCATCCTACTGCAGATTCCAAAACATTGTCCTTGTATAGTAATTTAGAGGGGTACCTGTAACATTGCCACATAAAACCATAAATTTCGGGTAGTTCCTTTTTGGCTTCAGCCAACAAAGTGTCCCTATTGACAGAGTTAAAGGCATTCTTAACGTCAACCTTGAGGATAGCCTCACATTTGTTGGAGTTTAAAAAGGTGGAAAGGGCATGCACGGCAGCCTCACAGCCCCCTCTCGAGCCGAAACCAAGCTGTAGAGGCTGAAACTTAGCTGTAAGGGATTCGCTGTATAGCTTACAGCATATTTTGGCTGCCATACGCCTGTAGGTGCACCCAACGGCGATGGGACGAATGCCGCCGTCCTTCTTACGCAGGGCACATAGGTTGGCCCCGTATAAGACATCGACAACGGCCTCGTTCACACCGCCGGTGAGCATGAGTTTAATCAGACCCGCGAGCTCCTTTAGAAGCGACTCACCAGCGTCCCCGGCACCTGAACTCAATAGGTCCTTTAGATGTTGTGGAGTCAGGCCGTCGAGGCCGCCGGCGGAACCACTCCGGAAGGAGCTCACGGCTGCAATCAACTGGGGCGCCGAAATGTTTGGAAAGGTTGAATTTAGGAGGGTCGGGTCGGGAGGATCGGGAAAGGTGAGACTATCCGCAGGCGCTGGGTGTTTACTCTCTAGAGCTGTTAGCGTTTCTGGAGAGTAAGGCGCCACTACATCGCTGCTGAACAGTATCCTGGCCGCTCCCCTGATGTCACCTTCACTTAATTTGGATTCCACATGTGAACATAAGCCTTTTTGTAATTGATTATTGAATGCAGGTAATTTTGGATCTAAATTTAGAGTCGAATTGTTACAATTTTCTTTAATTTGGTACGTTAAGGATTTTTTTGTTGCCAAATTTTTTTGGACATGCAGAATCCTATATGGGAATGAAAGTAATTGCTCCCAGGCACTTTGTGAGTTCTCCTGGGTCGCAAGACGGATACATTGCGCCAAATTCAGTGCGACAGACCGTCTCGCACCCCGGGGAACTCTCTTTAATACTGGGGTAGAATTTTTGAATTTCGCAATCGTTTTCCACAAGGTTTTCTCTAAAGGTGTTGTTGTTGGGGATGTGGCTGGGGGGCATAATGGTACACTATGTGATTTGTGGATCTTGCCATAGTGTACCTTCAGACCCCGTTCTCCTTTAAAAAAACGTGCCTGTGAGCAATGTGGACATCTCACCAGCTGGACATCAGGCGATGTGGCAGGTTGACTGGCGCAGGTCCCGGCGTCGCTACAGCCGGCATTGATCATAAATAATATAAAAACACTTAAACTTACCTAAAATATAATAATAAACTGTATATAGCTAAAACACACTTCCTATATTTACACAATGTCATTTCAAATTGTCATAATATTTTTTTGACTTCTGCGGCGCAGTCGCGTTCTAGGCCTGGGGCGCTGCGCATGCAGGGCGCAGCCTTGGCACCCGTTGCCTTGGCTGCAGGTGCCGCGTCTTCGTCGTTGTCAATGTTATGTTAAATGGGAGAATATATAACTTTCCGATTTAGTAGGTAAATCACTAGCGTAATAAATGGTTTTTGCACAGCACAACGATAGCGATCGATGTTTTCGTGTGAGTAAGTGGCACGGTGCATGGTACATGCACGCTGTTTGTTGGGATAAGGTTTATAATTGATTCGTTGTTCTCTTATGTATAATTTTAACATGAATGATGTAACCATTATTTTGTAACAATATTTTGATTTCGTGAGAGTTGTCCGTGGAGTTTCTTGCCCGTTCTTCTCCATAGAAACCTACTACTCTTTGGAATTAGCAACTAGCTTCGTCTTTCTGACTAACTGAGGACCCCTTGACAATTCAAAAGTACCTGTAATTGGTTTATTTGAAATAAATGCTTTGAGTTAGAGTTTATACCTGTGCAAATATTCGCCGTTAGCTAGACGAAAACAACCATTCCGCACCAAAACGTAGCCAGGATATGGACGCTAGGAAATCTACACCGGGCTCATGAAGAGCCCGATAGAAGCGCCCGTGAAGCTCCTTGCGATCATCTATAGTAAGCACCACAGGTTTGTGCCAGTTCTTTTTTGCCATGGAGAGCGGGGTAAGCCCTTTGTCCACTGCCACCGCACCACGGTGCATACCCACTTCGGCATTAAAAAAATATTTTCTGAGATTGCACACCTCGCGGTTGTGTCGCATTTAAAAAGCTTTGACCCGCCACCTCTGTGGGATGTACAATCTCATCACCAATTATCGTGGGTAATGCATCCGGTTTGCAGTCAGCAGTGTCCAGATCCTACTATCCAGGGCGTCCAGTTCGGTCTGTGTCCATTTGAGAATGCCGAAAGAGTACATCGAAACCGGCATGACCCAACCATTGAAAGCACGCACCTTGTTTCCGCCTGAAAGAAGACTAATTGATACCTTCTTCAGGCGATCAAAAAAATGCTCGTTCAGCGATTACTTCATGTCAGCAACGTTGATGCCTAACGCTTCCGACATACTCAAATTCTTATAGTTTTTGGATGAGGAGAGGGATCTAAGGTGTATGGAGTCCGAGAGTTGAGTTCCCTCGGATTCTATAATCTCCACTCGCTTTACATGCATGTTTACACATTTTTCCACACCAAATTCCATCCTGATGACGCTACTGAATGTTTCAGTTACCTTCCGTAGCTCCATCAGTCGCATTTATTTAGGGGCAAAGAGTTTCAAGTCATCCTTGTAGAGGAGGTGAGATATTACCTGACCACTTCTCCTCAATTGATAGCCTAGACCTGAATCCTCCAGCAGTGTGCTTAGAGGGTTTAGGGCTAAGCAGAACCAAAGTGGACTAAAACTGTCGCCCTGAAATATTCCCCGTTTAATCCATACAGGTTCATCATTCCCGTAGATCTGTCGACATCCTGGATAGCGAAGGACCGTCCTCTATTTGGGGCAATAGAGGATGGTACATGACATTAAAAAGGTGCGCAGATTTTCATCTATCTTGTACAACTCTAACACCCTCATGAGCCATGTATGTGGCACTAAGTCATAGGCCTTCTTATAGTCTATCCAGCATGTTGACAGATCCTTGCGGGGTCGACGAACCTAATGGCTTATGGCCAAGTCGATGAGGAGTAGCTCCTTGGTGCCGTGAGATCCATTCCTAGGTCCATTTTGAGAGGCAAACATAGTCGAGTGATTGTCAATATGTGTGTTAATTTTCGCTCTCAAATGGATATAAGAAGTTTATAAACCGTTGACAAACATGTGATCGGTCTATAATTCTTGGGTTCCGCGGGACTACCTGACTTATGGAGCCGGTGTGTAACGCCTGTTGTTAGAAACTATGGTAGCGACCCAGACTCTAAGGATGACTGGAACTGATATGCCAGGCAAGTGTGTGAACTAATTAGCCATTTTAGCCAAAAGTTGTGCCGTCCGCTCCCGGTGATTTCCAATTTGGTAATGGACGGACTGCTCTGGCTATATCTAATGCGCAAAAGTGTTTACTGTATGGCTCCAGTCATTTATAACAAAGTACCGAAAAGTTGGGGAGAACTACCTCAATCTAAGTTTAAAAATTTACTTCATACTATTTTGACCGCCAGAGCATATTATAGCGTTACTGAGTTCCGGGGCCTGCGAAGCATGCGTTGTTCATACAAACGTAATACCAAAATAATTTGTATATCAAACATATTCTTAAGGTAGTGTGTATTTATTCCGATTGGATTACAGAATATCTAGGCTTCCAAATATATATTTTGAATGGACACTGTTATAAAGACGAGATATGAGGAATTTACAATTTTTATAGAAAACTTATTTTTCTCTTATCTCGAATTTAAATCAGTGTCCATTAAAAATATATATTTGGAAGCATAGATATTCTGTAATCTAATCGGAATAAATACACACTACCTTAAGAGTCCTATTACATTTTTGACCATGCAATTTTCAGCAGCAGTAAGATATTTTAATTATTTGATTATAATAACTATAGTGCCATTCTCTTTCTTGTAAGTTGGAGTTACACATTATTTTCGTGTAATTTGCTGAATTGACGCGGAATATATAGTACTTTAATTTAATTTATTGTAATTTTGTCTTATTATATTGAGAAATAAAAACTAATGAAACGTATTCACTGTAGATCGAAGTTTTATATCGTATTAGTTTATTTGATTTAATTGTGTTTATTTGGAATATAATGGACATGAAAATCAAGACATTTATTGGTTTTCTTTACGACTTTTCCCTGAAAACTCAAATAATTTAAAGAAATTCTAGAGCTCCAATAAACAAGTAAAACATTCAAATTATCGTTTAGTAACTTTCGCTTTTATTAGAACTGAATGAAACAATGTGAATTTGAGCTTCAAAGTTCCATTGCCGACGTTTTTCCTTGTAAACTGAGTTCGTAAAATATTCATAGTAAATTACACGACAAGAAAAGTTAAAATGTGTAACTCCAACTTACAATATAGAAAATTTCACTATCGTTATTCATAATCAGATAATTCAAATATCTTACTGCTGCTGAAAATTACAACGTCAAAAATCACGAATTTGCGCCAAAAATGTAATAGGACTCTTAAGAATATGTTTGATTTACAAATTATTTTGGTATTACGTTTGTATGAAATACGCATGCTCCGCCGGCCCGTTAATGAAAAGGAACTTGACTTCACATAAATAATTAGATTCAGTTGGAGCTACTTGTAATAATGTTGATTTACTCGTTAAATTGTATAAATCTATTATTTTGCACATCACGTAGTGACAAACATGTTTGCACTTAATTTACCTTCTTTTATCATCTTGCACTGATAAAAGAAGGTAAATTACACTGTCTATGTATGCACATGTTTATTCAAATAAAATTATTATGAATTACGTGATTGCAACTTTTTCCATTTCTAGTATAGTTTCACGCACTCCGTCTCAAAGCTATGCTTGCTCGGCTGCCCGAATTTCCAAATCTGAATTGATGAAGGGCAAACTTAACTTTTCAATTGAAAAAGAACTTTTAATAGAGTAATTTATTGACTTGAATGTGCCCTGGCGGCTGTGATTATGTCTCGCTGATGGTTGCGCGTGTGTTGGATCATTTAGCTCCCTTCAAAATTGTTGAGCTGAATGGTGCTGACCCATGAGTCATGTCCGTTGAGACTGGTCATCTCTTAGCTACCATGGCTTATTTAAATTGTTCAATGCTTCTTTATTTTTATCTTTGAATTACGGACGCTTTTAACGTGCACGTCTTTCTTCATGGTTCTCACATGTATAATTTCAACATGAATGATTAACCAATATTTTGTAACAATTTTTTTATTTAAAATAGTGTGCGTGGGGTTTCTTCTCCATAGGTATAGGTACCTACTACGGTTTGGAATGGGCAAATAGCTTCATATTTCTGACTAACCGACTCCTTGAAAATTCAAAAGTGCCTGTAAATGGTTGAATTGAAATAAATGCTTTGATTTTCTGTTTGATGAAATACAGACACGGTCTATGAATTTTTGATCCCAGACTGAAAAACAAACTTAACTTTTAATATATTACTATAAATCACCATAATGCTGATGATACTTCTCGTCAAACTTCATGCTGCTGGGCCAACGGGAAGTATAAAATATTCGTTGACTGGTTTATTTATTTTTTATTGCGTTGACTTGGAAGTTTGACTTTCATTACAGCTCCAAGAGACAATAGAATAAAGTTTTTTGATATGTATTTATTTTAACTTGATGCCTCCAGGCGTTTCTGAGAAAAAGGGGTCTTGACAGACAACAAAGTCATTAAGGGTTTCAACTTTTCATTTTGAACCCTACTAATAGATTTATTATCTGCCCGTTACCTTTTCATGCCGAACTGAACCGGCTGAACGGATTTTGATGAAAGTTAAACGGATAGGCCATGATCTGAGTTGGACATAGGATACTCTGAATCTCGGTAGCACGTCTCTGTGGGATATTTTCCGACATCCACGCGGGCGAAGCCTCGGGCAAAAGCTAATTGTTTATAAATGTATTTATTGTTTATTCTAAGGAGTTTTAATGAGCTTTTTGTATTCATATGATTTAGGAAAATTACGAAAAAAGCGAATTAAGAAAAAATTTTTTTTTTTTTTATGTATATTTTATTTATAGTTTTCTAATGTGCAACCTTGTTTCTTAAACCTTTTCATACGACCGTTTTCCGATTTTGAAAATCTATGATACGCTGTCAGAAGCATCAAAATATTTATTAATTATCATGACATCTGCTGTCAAGAGATTCCAAAATGTAGAGCATAAACTAGCCCAAAACATAATGCAAAATGAAGAAATACGAGTATAATTCACTCCAAAGACTTTAAATATACATGCAAGTTCACGCAAACCTTTCTTGGTTAGTATTCTTTCTAATTAATGATCATGGGATTGCGCCTGATTAATAACAACGGGCTTGTTCCTTATTTTGTGGGACTTAATTTATAAATAATAATAATGCACCAACCGGGAGTTGTCCTTGGGTGTACTTGCCTAGTGCCATACAGGGATATTCGTCAGTTGGTACCTTATTTCATTAAGTATCTAACGGGCCTTTGTGAGTTGGCTTTGGCCCACACTCACACACTTTCTAAAGGTCACTCGGACCCCAGGGTCCCGAGATATATCAAAGACATTTAAAAAATAATATTAATAATCAAGCCAGGTTTCCTCACTATGGGCACGCCACAATTGCGGCGATAAGTCCGCTCTTTGAGGAGCGGCTAGTGAGGTACCACGGCGTCCTCCCCTTCCGCCTGACGCAGGTCCTGACCCGAAACGGCTGTTTCGGGAGGTACCTGTTCCGGCTAAGGTGGGAGGAAACTATCAAATTACGAATATCAAATACAAATAATTCAATTTCTAAAAATCAACTTACAAATGATAACCAAAGAAATTAAATTACAAAATATTATGCCAATAGACTTAAATAAAAATGTCCTGCAATTTTCCCATTTGCCCTAGAATTCATAAATATAAAAACAGTTTTCAGTTTTTTAAACATCCTTAATACTATAAAAACAGTTTTCTATAAGCCATGCTCTGAGATGCTTTTGAAATAGCCTGGTTCGCAATTCTCTAATATAATTCGGTATATTATCAAATATCTGTATTACCATTCGACTCGTGTTTTTATGGCAGTACGCTGTTCTACATATTGGCATTGCTAATTTTGTTGGATTCCTTGACATTTTGCCCGCCTTATAAACATTGAGGCTATCAGCTTTCCTGAATAGATGAGGATGTTTTTTTTACAACTACTCCCATTTCCAGTATGTATGCATGCTAATGTTAATAATATATGTTTTTTTTAAAATAGGTCTGCACTAATCTAATGGGTCTGCACCAAACACAGCTCATAAATATTTTTTTTGCACAATAAATGCCTTATTGCTGTCAGTAGAATTAACACATATAATTATGCCGTATAGATGACACATATCCATGATAAGCTAACAGCGCGGCATTACGTCCAAAAGTTTTCCTAAGATTTCTTAGTGCAAATGCAAAGCCGTTTAGCTTATTACATGTATTTTCAATATTGTTTTCCTATTACAATTTTTATCAATTACTATGCCTAAAAAATTCGTATTTTCAACTTCTTCAATTTCATTATCACCTCCAATAATTATCATTGTTTCATATTGTAATTTTGTAATTACAGAAATTTATAGGTTTTTGAGACATGAAACACAGAAATTTAACATTAACACTTTTTTCAACAGATATATCGAACTAGCTGACATAATTTAAAATGGGATACTGGATATGGGTGGTATCCTATGTTATTATTGCAAGTAAGTTTTTTGAAAATAATTTATTATTGTGATGTACCTATCAGAGAGCAGTGGTGGCCCAGTGTGGTAACAGCCGTGACTTACGAGTTGTAGATTGTAAGTTCGAATCCTGACAGGTGCTTTACTTTGTGTAAATTATTTCATCACCACTGCTCTCAAAACGGTGAAGAAAAACATCGTGAGGAAACGGGCATTTCCTAGAACCAAAAATTTGAAGACATGTGACATCTACCAACCCGCACTGGGTTTGCGTGGTAGATTACGGCCTACTCCCTCTCACTGAGGAGGCCTGTGTCCTAGCAGAGGTAACATTACTAGCTGATTATGTTGTACCTATCAGGACTTATAACGGGTGTAGAAAGAACTCAACTAAGGCGAGAATCACATGTTCTTCCCGTCATTTTTACTGGAAACCTCTTGGTTACGAAGATATTGAAAATCAAAGTTTCAAAAAAAAATTGACGTTATTACTTCCCCGGAAGAGTTCCTTCACCTTTACTACTCTATTATACAGGGTGCAAGGGACAGCCCTCCGCAAACTAAGAGGGTGCATTCAGCTCCTTATTTTGAATCATTATCGGGTTTTCAGTTACTATTCCTTTATTTCAATTTAAAATTACATTCTCTGTACGCAGTACTCTATTAATGTAAATAAAACAGCTAAAATTAAAAAAAACAGCAATGGATGTTGAAATTCTCTAACGAACTACGCGTGAAATCAGCTGTTCAACCACCGCGCGGTGGCGGGGAGGGCGTCCGAAAGCTCGCTGCGTTTTGCCACGGTAGCAATACATTGCGTGTAAAGTAATAAAACAAATCAGGTTTATTGGATTCCCATAACGTTCCTGAAATAATTTCATGTACCGGTCATCTTAGTATGATATACTGAATTCACCCCCTCAGTCTGCGAAAGGCTGTCCCTTACACCCTGTTTTACTCCATCATCTCTTTTATCCACAGGTGCAATAGTGGCCTATAATGACGACTTCAGGATGGAAGCGTTAGATGGATTCACAGCGAAATTCAGGGTCCTGGTGGAAGAGCTATCGATGTACTGTAAACCAATCACTTACCCCTACGACCTGGTCACCAGGTTGTGTATGAAACAATTGCAGAAATAACTCAACGGTAATCGATTGTACCGTGGTGTTCGGTCAAGAATAGCATGAGTCTAAAAAGGTCACTTTTTTAGATACAAACATACATAATATCACACCTGTATTTCCCAAAGAGGGTTAGGCAGTTACATACCTATTTTACAGTAACATTTCGCAATGGCATTATGGCATTTCGCATTATGTATTAGGGGATCAGCCTATTGCCATCAATCGAGCTCAAATCCAAATTCCGGACTACTACCGAGAAATGTCTAATGGGAAAATTCAATAACACTGCCCGTCCTGGGATTTGAACCCTGGGCTTCATGCTTTGCAGTAGTGCTTGCGACCACTAAGCTAACGTGGCAATAGATAGAGTTTAAGAGGCGACTAAGGGAGTTTGTTAAAATATTGATGAAATGCATAATTATTATATTGCGATAATTCTGATGGGTCTCGAGGGTCAATCAAAGGTTAACCTACGCTTGCTGAGGTCGGTCCGTGGATGGGTTTCCATTTCGTTTGGTATCGAGACCCCTGCGTGCCTCGGACAGCAAGTTAAACCGTTAGTCCCGACTGTTATTCGTAGATCTTTGACAGTCCTTACGGGTAGTCAGAAGCCCGAATGTCTGACAAGCAGTCTTACCAAAGGGGTATCGTGTTACCCAGTAACTGGATTGTTAAGGTCAGACAGTCAATTCATGTAAAATACTGGTATTCAGCTGCATCCGGTTAGACTGGAAGCCGGCTCTAACAGTTACGAAAAAGCCAGGCAGATTGAATATCGGGGCTCAATGGTAATCTGTACAGCTGGTTCAATACCACTTTACTATGCTTCTGAACTATGCTTTTTAGAAGTAGTTAAATAAACTCAACCTCAAGAAAACACAGTTTTTTAACTTAAAAAAAGTTACTGCTGAGAAATTATTTACATACATATATAAACTCATGCCTTCTTCCCAAGGGGGTAGGCAGAAACTACAGAATGCCACCTGCTACGATCCTTACTTACTCTTTTTGCCTCGTTACGTTCATACATCTGGTCATACACGCACGCCGGTTGCGAGTACTATGCACCTGTCCTTTCTTAAGAACATCACCAATAAGGTCAGTATATGTCCTCCTAGGGCGTCCCCTCGCGGCGTTTCCATTCACATCTGCCTTGTACATAAATGCCAATACCTTGAATTACTTAGTTTATCATAATCACCCTATAATATTTTCACTGCTGGAACTCAGGCCTTCTCTCTGCGAGTGGGCTATAATTCATGACGCGGGCCCAGTGCAGGTCATTAGGTGGACGGTGGAGCATACGGTGGAGGTATGCCCGGCTTGGGCACAGCACCGCCGTGTCCTCGTGGAGGCGATCGGTGGCGGGGATCTCTCGCGTCCGGCCCTGGTCCAGGCCATGGTACGGAGCGAGAGGGCATGGGAGGCCGTCACCTCCTTCTGCGAAGCAGTAATGCTCGCGAAGGAGGAGGCGGAGCGCGTGAGGGAAAGGCAAATTTCGCGCCCTCACGCCCCTAGCCGCCGCAGGAGGAGACGCCCCGGGCGTCGGGAATCGATCGCGGAATCCCGGCCACCGTAGGCGCGGGCTTGCGGACGGTGAGCAATGGGTAGCTCGCCGTCCGGTAAGGACCAAGCCCGGGTCGACGGCGCGTTGTGTTCCACGCGCGCCTCAAAGAGTGTCAGCGAGTGAAGGGGTCCTATGAGACCATTGCCTGCCGGGGTTGCGGGAAAGTCCGAAAGGGATACCGTGGCCTCCTGGCATTGCAAGAGAAGGAACACGGGTGGGTTTTAGTCAGTAAGAGTCTGACACGCCCTCCCGCTCCACCCAGAGCGGGAGGAGTCATTTGATGATTTCCCAACAAAAAAAAAAAAAAAAAAAAAAGGTCATTAGATGGGCAGTATGTAATTAGAGTGACAACATATTGCATTTTATTGCTATATTAAGTAACCACCATTTCCCTTGAAACCTTCTCAGCTCCACTTGGTATGTTGGACTACTAAATCATTTTTTCTGGGCTATTGACAAAGTTCTTCTTAATATTTGCGACCAAGTGCGCCATTCGGATTGCGTATTAGTTTATATAGTTAACCTGGTCGCTGCGACCACTGGTCGTGGTCGTCTAGTGCGCGAGATCCCTAAAACTCGCTTGTCCTTTAATTATTTGGTTTATGTCTTATTTTTAATTGGAAGAAATTGACAGTTAATTATTCAGAAAAATAATCGACACTTTCTACTTTCACAATACCTTATCGCGATTTTGGTAACAAATGAAGGTAATTGAATCGTAATACGTAAGCAACTGCAACCCTCAGACCAACTAAAAATCCAAGACATACCGCTGCGAGCAATACAGTGAATCATGCCAAAACTACACCTCTCTCTGTGCATAAAAGTCACGTCACTGTTGACAGCACTGTCTTAATTTTTTATTTGGTCTGAGCCGCAACCAGGTTAAAATATTGATGACTGTATATAGTTTTAAATAACCACTTCGACTCGCTAGTTTAGATCCAGCCTTTAAACTAGATCAGGTCTGTTCAAATGGTTTCCAGTCTCTTCGTACCTTTGCTTCAGCTTCTGGACCGTTCGTAACGTCACTTTTTCGAGTCCTTTTTGTTTCGAAAGTATACGAGTATCTTGTGTACGTAAAAAGTTACAGATAGTGTAATCCACGACGACGCGCCCCACTCCGCGATGACTGTACTGTAAGCTGTACTTTATTACGGAGCGGAGCGGAGTGGGGCGCGTCGTCGTGGATTGAAATCAGTATTGCAAATTTTAAAAGTGTAGTACTTAGTTTTGCAGGCCAGTGAAGTTAATCAGCCCAGTTGTTGAGTCGGTCAACAACCTTTTGGAAGGGGTGACTAGAATCAATTATTTTATTTTGTAAATTTTGACGTTCAAAAGTGCCTTTTTTGTGCCTTATTGAAATAAATTATTTGACTTTGAACACAAAATGCGTCTTATAAAATTAATTGAAGAAAAAATAAAGAAAAAAAAAATGAGCGTGCCTTAAAGTATTAGCACATGATGTGTAACATATATATGACATCTTTGCTGACGTATATATGATACAAATAATAATCATCATCATCACTCGGAAAATGGGTTGGTACCATCTGACGGCGAACTCTAGCGCGTGCTCATTGGTCAAATAAAAAAGCGCGCTTTTCCCCGGCTGCCTGTTACACACTTTCGTCCCTTTTCATTAACCCCCACAGGTTGCAGGAAAGCGAGAGGAATTACATCGCACATAAAAAAATAATTGAAATTAGTTGATTTATTGACTAAATAAATAAAATAAGTAGAATTGTAAAATCTTTTTATTGGTTTGTTATTACACCTGGCAATACACGGTAGACTATGATTATAGAGTATAAAAATGTTATTGAAATGTAGTATATTAAATATTTGTAGATAAATTGAAAAAATGTAGTTTCAATTGACTAAAAAGTACAGTTTTTGTTCAATTATTATTATTATGCTAAACATTAAAAAATAAATACGTAAATCTATGTTATTTGTATGTCGATTAAAATTCGTTATTAAGTCATTCGGTTTGTTATTAAAATAACTGATTTATTTATAAAATTTGCAATAGTGGCCATTTTCGTTTGGCGTTTGAAGTGTGTTCGTTGAAATAATTTAATTATTTACGCATATGTGCGGAACCTTTATAGTTGAGAGATTTTTTCAAACGTCAAATGAAAATATGAAACAGATAATGAAATATGGGAATGTTTGAAAACCTATTTTAAATTTTGCTTATAATATAGGCGGCAAACGCGCACAAATGTCTCCAATTCGATTTAATATTCTTATTGTCATAATAATTAAATAATAAAGTCTTCTTCTAAATGCATCGATTCTTATGAAAAAACAATAAATACGTCGAAAAATTCACTAATTATTTACAAAAAATAATGATCTTACACTACGCACAGATAATAAATAGAATAAATAAACAGTCAAATATTAATTCTAAAATCACTAAACATTATCTAAAGAGTTTTTAGTATGGTCGGCCATTTTGTCCGCCATCTTGTGAATTTGAATTCGAATGTTTGTACTGATCTATTTTAAAAATGTAAATGTTCGTTTTGAATTGCATAGTTAATCGATTCTTGGTCTCGATAAAAGACAAATAAGAATCCCCACACTAATTTATAAGAAAGATCCAAATACCGATAATATTAAAAACCCACTGTGTCGAAGAAGTATTTGCGATTGATTAGTGTGGAACCCTTATCGATTATTAATCGATTAAACAATGAACATAACTTAAGTGACACTTAAATTTATCGATTATTGGAAGACGAAGATTGGTCGCTTACATTACTTTACAGTATATTTTTACTTATAAAAAGTTGGCACTAATAGTGGGAGTCCACTCCCAGAGAGTATGATTATGGAAAGAAAGCGATATATCGATATGACTGTGATAATCGATTAGTTTATCGATATAAATAGTTTTTCGGTTCTTCCGCGATGGGGTCCGTGCATGTGCCCAGGTGTTTGAGTTGTACAAGACTCCTGAAAACAAAGAAAGAAATACCTATTAGTTTAAATTCATCGAGTTCAAACTCAGAGTCAATGTATCTTAGGAAATATTGAGTGACAAAGCTGTCATGAAACGGACATTACTTTTGGTCGTCAGCCCGCATTCGGGTGACCGGATGACTTCACCCGCATTCCGGTGTCCCAATAACTTTACCCCCATTCGGGTGTTCAAATGACTTTACCCGCATTTGGGTGTCCGAATAACATTACCCGCATTCCGGTACCCGAATGACTTTACCCGCATTCGGAGACCCGACAAAATAATTTTACACTGGCAGCCTTGACAAATTCGGGTGTCCTTGTAATTGGACGACGAACCAAGACGCATTTGCCCGAATTCTACAGGAATCCGAATTCCGACAAACAACGCAAGAATAATTGAGCCTTTTTGTCATTTAGATCTGTCAAAAACAAAGGCAATGAACGACCGTGAAGAGTAAATAGCACAAAGAAATCACATGTTTTACTTACGTCGATTCCGAAAGATAACTAAGACAAATAATGTTCTTCTTAACATATTTATTTATGTGTTCAGAAGATAACCAAGTTAGGTAACCAGTTACTATGTGTTTGTACAAAGCAGGTGGTATTGTAAATATTATAGTATGTACATTTTAAGCCGGTATTGCATCAGCTCGTTAAGATTATTCAAGACTAGCTTTTCCCCCTGGCTTCGCCCGCGTGGAGTTCGTGAATTATCCCATGGGTACGTATTACCGGGATGGCCCAATCCAACCCAGGTCATAGTTTACCTGTATGCCAAACATCGAAATTCGTTCAGCCATTGAGGCGTGAAAAAACCGGCTGTCAGACAGACAGATGGAGTATATTTCGCATTTATAATATTTGTATGGATAGTGGGTACTCGTATCGTACTACCCAGTTACTGGATTGTGGAGGTCAGATAGGCAGTCGCTCCATGTAAAATACTGGTATTCAGCTGCATTCGGTTAGACTGGAAGCCGATCCCAAGATAATTGGGAAAAGGCAGATAATGGGTATGAATCATGGCCCTTCTCATTGGATGTTTTAAAGATCAAGTCAAAAAAGACAGAAGCAGATGACGGTGGTCATCGTATGGTGTGGAGGAACAAGGAACATGTCGTCAGGATGGTCATAACAGAAAAGGAAGACGATGGATGGATTGTGTAAAAGATGATAATTAAGATTGAAAAAGCGAGTGCCTAACTAAGATATAGGCTAACAGAGATGTATGGAAGACCCCGTTCGTCCGTCACATCAAATCCGTCACACGTAGGGTTCCGTACCGTATTAAGATCAAGCAAAAATTCCAAAAAAACACGTTTCTTATATGGAACCCCTTATTTGTTGTTATAGCGGCAATACAAATACATAATCTGTGAAAATTTCAACTGTCTACTTATTACGGTGAGATAAGATACAGCCTGCTGACATACAGACGGACGGCCGGACGGACGGACGGACAGCGGAGGCTTGGTAATAGGGTTTCGCTTGGCACCCTTTGGCCCTTCGGCCTTGGCCCCTAAAATGTCACGGGTAAAAGGAAATGCTTGCCAAACAGACTAGCGATCACAGTTTGTGATTTAATTATAGCAGAACAATAGCCTTGACGTAAAAGGCAATCCCCACAATACTCTTTCGTCTCGCCTGTTATCTATTTAATTTACTATCTTGGTTTAGCCATTGGCGGGAACTATGCAATTGGAAATACCCACTGATAGAAGAACATTAAAAACCAAGATAAAGGACTACGATTTTGCATCACTGACAAAAGCGAGTGATCTTTATTATCGTTACAATAAGGTTGCTGGTTGGTATTTGCTTGGGTTGATGTCAAGAGGTAAAAGAACTGTGATTCCATTTTTTCTTGGTACTTTTATTCGTTGTCGCACTATAGAAGTTGTTTACATACACACACAGTTAAGCAATTTATGCTTAGAATGTAACATGATGCTGAAAGTACCAGGCTCCCATATGTTCAAAGAATTCATCTAGACTCGTCTTCGAATTCTAGTTCTCGTTCTTCATGGCAAAAATTTATGTTTATCCCGACGGAAAAACAGGGGTTATATAAGTTTAAAGTGTGTATCTGTGTATTCGTGTGACTGGCTGCACCATCAAAGCTCTCAAACAGCTGAACCGATTGTGTTTTTGGCTATAATTTAAGATTATCAGCTCTTTTCTAGTTGATGAATAGACATAATCGGCTTCCACAGGTCTGATCGATTTGAAAATTGTTATTCTGTTACTTCAGTGATATTAGAAGAACATAATAACCTTCAACTGATGCTGAAGTATCACCTGGAAATTGCAGGATACCCAACTCCCTTACCAACTTTCAGCACAGGTATCGTGTTTGGGCTCATTGGGATGGTCTCAATGAATAGGTTATAGATGATGAACAGGGTCCGGTGAAAGAGAAATGAGGAAATACTTGTGTCGGGGGTTTTTAAAAATGTTCATATAATCTTGTTACTCCCACAAACCCCCATAAACCCATCTTCAAGAAGCATTAAATTTTGTAGATTATTTATTTATTTAATACTTCAAGCACACAAATGTACAGAGGTGGACTTAATGGCATAGGATTACCAAGCGACAAGCTATGTATGTGCCGATGGGATTTACCATTTGTAAAACGACTTTCGAAATCGAATCCTTAGAGAATGCATTTTCAAAAATCCTTCCTCAGTGCTCAATATCGTTATTTATGGAACATTTTTTGTAAAATTTCATGCTTCTAGACCCAGCGGCTAATTAGGCTGTGCGTGTAAGTAGCTGTGTATACGGTAATTTGTTGATGATAAAAGTACCAGGATCTCACAAATTCCAAGGAACTCACCTAGACCGGCAGTTTTCCATCTCCAAGAAACATTTATTGGAGTAAGTCTTGTTGTCGGTGCCACAGACGGGGTCGTACTCGGGCGGGCACACGCGCGCGCAGCCGGAGTACTGGAAGCGCGCCAGGCAACGCTTCAGAGGTACCACGAACACGTGCTTGCTGTGAATAGAGAATAGAACTCTTTGTTTAGTATGAGCGCCTGGTATCCGGTTTCTTGTGTGTTAAGATTTTTTTTTAAACAACTTTAATGTCCATCTGGAAGTTTGTCGTTTGAAAATGATTTCATTTTTGTATGTAAACCCAAAAACACGCCTATGATTAAAATAATAGTGGAATGCTAATCTTATACTAGAACCACAACAGTAACATTGTGTAGACAGCCAACGTTAGTGTTAGTTGCGGTCATGAAACGAGAGAGCTAGATGTCATGACTCCGTACTCCAAAACTCCGTACTTTTGGGTAGTACGAAGTTTTTATGTAATGAATGCAGTACAAAATATCTAGCAACGTTTTCGTACGTTTTATGACAGCTACTGCCTGTCTTGGCATTTAGCATATTTGATGAGAATATTATGGTTGGCCATCATTTGCTTTGAAGTCCAATACAAATTATTTGTCACAAAGTTCAAACTCAAAATCACCAACATTATCTTGGTGGTTCGATATTGGAACTGTTCATTACGATAGCCATAGCTACCAGCCATCCACAACTAGACATAGGCCTCCCCCAAGAGTCATCACATCTACCGGTCCCATGCTTCTCACATCCAGCGAAAAAAATACCGATGGTACTCACCCACAATTCTCCTTCTTCATCAAACACTCGTTCTTGTAGAACCGGTTGTCGGAGCCGCAGATGAAGGCGGGAGTGTCGGGGCAGTCCTCGTGGCACAGCGCCGTGGTGCGGCAGTGCGGCGCCGCCACCGGCACCACGTGCTGGCCGCACGTCGCCAGGCGGAGCTCGCATTCTGACCTGGTGGTAGAGAAGGTGTTTGGTTTGGTAGGAGAATAATGCAGTCAGAAATTAGGTTATTAATTTGGGTTATTAATTAAATTAGGTTATTAATCTGATCAAATAACAGAATTTGTATTTTAGTTTTACTGTTAGATTTTCGCCTTTGGGAGGACGTGCGTCGTGGGGTGATGGGGTCCGCCAGGCATGGCGAGCTGATACCAGTCGGGGGTGCGGTGAAGGTACAAGTATCTCTCGGGCCACCAACTCATGGTAGTAGTAGGAACTGTGGGGTTTTAGTCGGTAGGAATCCCATACAACCCTCCCTTCTCGCAAGCCGGAGGGTATCCATGAGGATAAGATGAATAAAAAAGAAAAAAGGTTATCTTTCTAAAGAGCTGATTTTGGTAGACCAAGTTTAATTAACATTTGATTCTCTACCAAACAAAGTTTTGTAAAACTCCAGTTACATTAAATTTATAACTATCGACTACAAAATTCTCTTAAGTGGACTAGAATTTATAAGCACAGTTGCGTAGCACCAAAAAGACTGGCCATTGCATTGAATTCTAAATATTATATGTATTGCGCCAACTACAAATAAATTGGGATAAGGCGAAGATGATTGACGATTGCACCAAATCTACTAACTTATAAACGTTTCCATCAGAGCCGCAGACGGGTTGATCCACCACGTTCTCGCAGGTATCGGGACAGTCCTCCTTGAACCGAGGCAGTAGTGTACAGTTACCGAAGTGCGCCAGTTGAATTCCTTTACTGTAATCAATCACACAACATGTTGTATAAGAGTTGGTAAAAGGCTTATAGAGGCATACGAGGAACAGGGTGTAAAGTTCACTCATCCTCTATAGAAAAGGATGGATCCACCGACCAGACGGGTGTCGTGTCTGGTGGGCAACTGCCCGACGATAAATGTCGCTTGTTTCGCGGTAAACCCTGCTTGCGTGATGCAGGATTTGTGTGACGTCAGGTTTTTGATGCGTAGTTCGCATGTGGCGATGTAGATGTGCTTGCAGATGATGATGATGAATATTTGTTTAAAGATATTGAATGGAACAGAACATGAAAGTAGAGCGAAGATGTCTTTGAGATTAAAATTAAAGTTAATCCTTTTAAGGTAAAGTTGACATTAATCTAGTAAGAAAAAAATTAAAATATTCCTTCTTTTAAGTGAATGAGCAACCTCTAATCATCAAATTACTAATGATAATGATGTTGATGCTGATGGAGCAGTCTTTCTGGTGGACTATGGGAAAAATAATTTCCCATAATCCACCTAGGTGAACTAGGCGGGTGGACCACGGGCGATACACGGTCGTGAGGCGTGTATGCCTCACGACTGCGCCAGCGTTGTTGTTGTTAAAACATTATATGTATCTTCTTTTATACCCCTTATTTTATTTGTATCTTATTTTATGAACTGTGTCCAGATAAGTGTTATTTTCTTTTTCTTTCTTATATCATCAAACTGTATTTTTTGTAGTCACAGTTATAAATATATATATATATATATATATACAAAAGTTCAGCTTATTTTATGCTATGTATTCAAAAAAGCTAGGGTTTAAGAAACTGAAAATCTCTCCCCGTGAAAAAATAAAACTGATAATAAACTACTAGGATAACATAAAACTCAATAGATACTCACAGGCAAGTAGCGACCTTCAAGAAGCAAGGGTTGGTGTACACCTTCTGGTCGGTTCCACAGACGGGGTCAAGGTCGGCGGGACACTTGACCTTCATGCACCTGTTCATTTTGCCGCGACACTTCTCCATGTCCACCTTCTTTACAATCTTTCTGTTGCTGACACTCCTGTTGAAGATATAGAAAATTTAATATGGATACCAACTTTCTAAGAACTGTACCCTAATTCCGTAATACACGATCAATCACAATCTGTTTCATTTTGACAGTTCAATAACATTCATTGCGTTATATACATCGTTGAGCAGAATTTTTTTTCTAACATTTAGCAATATCCTTCTAAATGCTTCAGATTATGATTGACCGTGTCTTACGCAATTGGTGTGCTGGATTATCATAATTTTATTCATAACACAGAGCACGAAATCACTGCACTGGCAGCATCGAAAAATCTAAAGGCAGTACTAATAAAATTTGTGGCGCCAAAAATGCGTTGAGCGCACAACATCTGTCACGGACCGCCCTCAAAGCCCTCAGTTCCGTGATAAGTATCGCAGTGTGAGAAAATGATGACACGCTTGGTTTGTATAAAGTGTTGACAATGCTGCTTCTAGCAGTGGCCGCCGAGGCGTCTCCGTTCTCCGTGATTGTGAATTTCAAATCCTTTTTTGCAATAATTGGAAACAAGGATCCAATATTAAATTATTTCCACTCAAACAAATAAACTTTACGTTGTCATTTTCAGAATGATTGCAAGAAGTCGCCAACACAATGTGAGCAAGCGCTTTTAACTTATTTATACCTTATTCTGTTTTCTTTTTAGGTTATTTGCCTGGTTGCCCTTGTATCCCTGTTGCAACTTGCCGGATGGGTGGTCCAATGAGTAAGTACTGCTTTTCTCAGTATTATGTGTCATTCATATAATTATATGTCATCATGATCATCATTTCAGCCGAAAGACGTCCACTGCTGGACATAGGCCTCCCCCAAGCACCACCGCTTCGACCGGTTCTGTGCTTCCCGCATCCAGCGAATTCCTTCAGTCTTCAAAAGATCATCGGTCCACCTTGTGGGAGGCCTTCCAAATGCTACGTCTTCTGGTACCCGATACTCCAGAACCTTTCAGCCCCATCGGCCATCTGTTCTGCGAGCAATGTTCCCTGCCCATTGCCACTTAATTATGGGCAGGATTGGTTATTCCTTTTATAGTAATGACCACGCATTGTCCGATATATTCGACCTCATAATTGGTTCACTAGGGTTAAAACTATCTAATTGTGACATATTATATAAATGTACCTTGTTATTACAGTCCGACTGTGGAGATAATTCGTTATTTCATACTAACGAATATGTGTTTTGCGAATTTAATCCTCATTAGTACTAGAATTTGCCCAACTGACATGACAGGAACGCATTTTCTCGACGGCTGGACTTAACAGTAGAACAAGAACCTATAGGTATCATCGAAGAAATTCATATCTATACACCGTAAGGACTATTTCTGCTTGCAGCGCTCGGCCGCTATAGAACCGGGGCGATAACAGATGTGGTCACTGTGTTCACGGGATTTTTAAATCGAAGATATCGCCGCCATCTTGTCTTATGAATCACGAAACATTATCACAAATGTTTACTAACAGCCTCCCCGTCAATGTCATTCCGTGTAAAATTCTAATTCTAGTGCTCTAAAGTATTAGCATTCGTGATTACAACCACACAATAGACTATGTATACATGGCTACACATCAAGCTTTACATTTCCAGTTTATGCTGATCTCGCATTTTATAGGATTTCCGTACAATGCAAGATCATCTTATACTGGAAATCTATAGCTTGATGTGTAGCCGTGTGTACAAATCATACGGTAGGTATCTGAGCATCTGACTTATTTATCGTTTCCTACATACTTATGAAGTATTAGCACTCAAGAGCGTTTTATATAGAAAGTGGGCAACGTCGCAAATAGCTGTCAAATATTTCGCTGTTTTGATTTATTTGGCGATTTTACTGTATGGAAATAAAAAATATAGCTAACTAGTGAACTAAAATATTAATATCGTAACACCGATTATTTAGTTTTAGATGTAAAAAAAGTATTTGGAAATTTTACAAATGCCTTTTTTATACCTACTTAACACGGTTATAACATAAAATTCTGTTTGTTTTTTTTTTATACCAAAGAACACAGGATTACATACAATTATAATATAATAATTAATTAATTATAATTATTCTCTTTAACATATAAAATACATTTTTAAATATTTTATGATTATATTATTATTATTATTGGATTATTGCAATTCAAATTATACATATTATTATAAAACCAAGTCGCTTTTCGCTTTGTCTGTATATCCACGTTTTTCATCTAAACCACGCAACAGATTTTGATGAAATTTTCACCATCGTATAGAGAATTTATTCCGGAAAGGACATTGTAAAAAATGGCCTATGAATCAACACGTATGAAACCTTTACTATAATTACTATTTTATTTTATAATTTACATTAAAATTATTACAATAAAACGGACACTTCATAATTTCGAAAACATTTTTAAAAAGTAATCACTTTGGTTTTATTCCCCAGCGCCATTATTTTTTGTTTCAATTTGACATTTTGAATAGGCTCACTCAGCGCTTGATCTATGAATAAGGTTTTTATTTACCAACAAAATAAAGCGGCTGAAAGCGCTGTGTGAAACGAGCAACATTGACTGACAGTCGATGAATTGACAGATGACACTTTGACATTTGCTAGTAATGACAGTGTCGTCACTCAGAGCACATTTTTATATTGGTCATAACTACAAATAAATTAGTGTAGAAAAATAATGGTTCGGACTCGTTCCAATGTAAATGTAAATCCAATATATTTTCACAAATAATCGCTAAGTTTATATGTTTCTATTGACCTAATTATAACCCCAAAATCCGAAAGTGTTTTTGATTTTTTACAATTCTCAGAAGTGTCCGTGATTTTAATTTAATTTCAATCGATTATATGCGTTATTTAAAACACAGAAAGTAAATACACGTGTCTGTTGGTTCTTAGGCGAACGATGTATGGACGCCGAACAATGTCCTTTATGTGTATAACACGTTAATATTAAAGTTACGTTTACCTAAGAAATCTCGATATTTTGTAAAGTCGTAAACCGTGCGAAGCAGGAACGGGTCGCTAGTTATTAGTATTCTAGTTTACTAGTTAGCCATATTTCTTATTTGCATACAGTAAAATTGCCAATTTAATAAAAACAGTTAAATATTTGACAGCTATTTGCGACGTTGCCAACCTTTTGGATGAACCACAGTGTTTTATGAAGTCCATTTTTCGGACATTGCTTTTTTATATAAAAAACTGATAGTTTAAGTTATAGATTAAGGAGGAGCTCGTGGCTAAGTAATAACTGCCGCACGGGTCGATCCATCAGGTTAAGCTACGCTTGCCGGGGTTGGTCTGTAGATGGGTGACCATCTTTACATACCGAGACTCCTCCGTGCCTCGGAAAGCACGTTAAGCCGTTGGTCCCGGCTGTCATTCGTGGATCTTTGACACTCGTTACGGGTCGTCAGAAGCCCGAAAGTCTGACAACCAGTCTTACCAAGGGGTATCGTATTACCCAGTTACTGGGTTGTGGAGGTCAGATAGGCAGTCGCTTCATTTAAAATACTGGTATTCAGCTGCATCCGGTTAGACTGAAAGCCGACCCCAATATAGTTGGGAAAAGGCTAGGCAGATTGATTGAGTTTAAGTTATAGATTCCAGGCAATTAGGATGTATCATTTTTGTGGTGTATAAGGAAGACAAAGGGCATAATTTTAGTGTAAACAACTTTTCCAAATAATATGCTGGATTTACCGAGAAAAAAAATAAAAACTAAAAACCTCGTATAAGTCTGAATCTAACGAAGTTCCGAGGTTAATTTGTACTCTAAAATATGCAGCATAATAAACACCGTCGATGTTTCAAAAGTCATAATTGCATATCATATTTAGTTTCAGAGATTATTTTTTTCTACGTACCTACCTAGTTGAAAAAAAAAAGATTTTCAAAAAATTTCATCTGGAAATGGGGATACAAAATATTGCATTTAAATAACTTAAACCATCAGTTTTTTTATATAAAAAAGCAATGTCCGAAAAATGGTCTCCATAATACCCTGGAACGCTTTTAATGCTTTGACTTTCTCCCTCTCTCTCTATTCACTACTTACCCACAATTCAACATCTTCATCTCACACTCGTTCCTGTACACCATTTCATCGGAGCCGCAGACCAGCTTCTCTTTCTGTCCCATACAGTCCTTAGGACATGACTCCCCTCCCGATGTTCTCTCTTGTGATACGCAGAACGACATGGGTACTTCGAACACGTGTTTACTGAAAACATAAATTATATTACGATTAATAATATGGTCGAGCTAACAGGGATGTTGACTGGGGAAAAAAAAGAACTATTTAGTCCGTCAGTCAGATAATAAAAAAATATTAGACACGTATTTTTTGCTTTAAATAAAAAGTGGTTTCGATACAACGCATTAAAGTTGGTATGATTATTAAATTGCTACGTCACAAATCAGTATAAAATCTAGCGGGGAGTGACGTCATGCCACAGTTTGACGTACGAGTTTTTGGGATGTTCCATTGACCATTCAAGTTATGTAGTTCAGTACTAAATGAACTTTGAATTTTCGCTGTCTCAGGATTTGCAATCTCTTTAAGCAGAGTCCCCTTGTCTGTTTAGGAGGTTCTTGGCTAAGACATTGCTGTGCTTGCTCAGTCTCTGTTTGTATGTTTTGCATAGTTCTTCAGTCATTTCACAAATCTAAGAACAAAGATGAAAATGAAGACACTTCAGAGAGTGGAGCTATCTTAAATAGAGCTTTATTGCCGCCCCTCAATATGAAAAAAACTGGTTTAAAAAAAATCTGTTCCAGTAAATTAATAATCATTATAACCAGGTGTCCAATAAAAAGCAATCGTTGCACGAAAAGGCGACAACTTTTTTTAGAAGGGCGCCTCATAATTTGAACTGTTATGTTCCTCCCCCATGAAACTTTAATTTAATAAATAACTAGCAGCGACCCGTGGTTTCACCCGTATAAGTCTCGATCCCGTGGGAATATCGGGATAAAATCCTATGAGTTAATCCAGGATTTCAGGTTATATAACCTGTCTGTGTGCCAAATTTCATCCAAATGCTTCCAGTTGTTTTTGCGTGAAACATTAACAAACATCTACCCATCCATCCATCCATCCTTATAAACTTTTCGCGTTAATAATATTAGTAGGATATTACCCTACCCTACCTTGATTGAGGACCAATCCCACACAGATTACTCTTCGGTCAAATCAAAATGACCATTCAAAATTAGTACATACCCGCAATTGCTAGCCTTCATTCTGCAGGCGTTGGCATACAGCTTTCCATCGGATCCACACGTTGGTCTGGCGACGCGCCAACAAGATTCGCGGCAATGACGGGTAGTCTGGCAATGCTTTTTATTCGTTCGTACTACACCTTGCCTGAAATTTTATTTCAAAGGATTAATTTGGGTAATTTGGAAAAGTTTAATCAAAGGATTTCCATCGCAAATGCGGATTTATTTGGCCTGGGGCTCAATATGAGTTTTGAATTTTTTTAAATACTTTTTTAATTTCTTTGTTACAAAAACTTATGTTACAATTATATTTACAATTTGAATAATTATATTTTTCTTTTCTTAACAAATAAGTACCTACATATTTTTGCTCGGTTATATACAAAAACTTGTGCTGGATAAATTTACTCAGCACTCTTTTCATAAGTTATGAGCACTGAAAACGATTCATGAAAATGAATTATGGAAAAATGGCCTCGGCCTCATTTGCAAAGCTCCCAGAATACCCCTTATTTATATAATAAATGATCTTTAGGTACTTATTTAATGTATTTAATTAATTTTCAATATTCACAAGAACGCAAAATTACTTACGTTTATTGCGCTATTTTACGTTGTCGTAAATCAAAGTTCATTACACGGCAATTATTTAAAACAGCATTATTGCTCTCGGAATTATAGTTGTTGCAAATTAGACTATTTTGTGAAAATATGTCAATTTGCAGCAAATATAATTTTGATAGCTATATAACCCCAATCAGGTACCAGGCCATCATAGTATAAAGACACACTCACCCACAAGTTAATAGCTTCATCTGACAAGTGCTTTTATACACGTTTCCATCAGAACCGCAGATGGGACCATCGAGGGGAGCCTGGGAACAGTCGACAGGGCAATTTTCTCGGTGAGCACTGATGTTATTGCAAGCACCCAAATGGGAAAGCCCAATGCCGACTCTGAAAAGCAAGAAGAACAATTCGTTGAACATGTTGAAGATATTATGACAAATAAATCAAAACATAAGTGTATATGTTTCAAAAATTTAAGCAAATCGAAACAACAACATTTTTGATAAAACATTGGAACAGTATAATTTAAGCAAATCGAAACAACAACATTTTTGATAAAACATTGGAACAGTATAATATTATAATTTTATTTTACACTAGCGACCCACTCCGGCTTCGCACAGGTGCAATTTACTCCTGAAGACGGTATTCTGTTCACACCTAACAAACAGTACTAGATAGTATTTCATTTCATTCGTATTATTATTGGGGATTACAGGCGTGATGTTATATGTGTGTTATGTAGTATTATTCTTCGTTTTGATCTTGATCTCTTGAGCGGTCGTGGTCGTGGTTAATTGTGTGCAATAGCAGGTGTAATCGTTGCCCGCCTCACGATTTCCCTCCATTTGGTTCAGATACATGACAGTCTGGCGCATTCATTAACAGGGCCTCAAACTGCGGATTTTATTGGATCGGTCTACCTCCCGCGTGACCTTCTCCTGTGCCCTGCACCACTAGACGCTCTATGGAGTCATTATTCCGCCTGGAGACATGACCAAAACACTTCAATATTAGAGACTCTACTAGTGCTGATAGACGCTGTTTGATGCCGAGTTCTTGGAGTATGGAGACGTTTGTGCAGAATTCTGTCCATGATACCCCAAGCATTCTTCTCCGTCACCAAATTTCACGAGCATCTACTTTTTTCTTTTCCAGTTCTCGTAATGTCCACGTCTCAGCTGTGTACAGAATTATGGGGAATAAAAGTATACGGACAAGCCTGATCTTAGTGGCCTTAGTTATGTTACGATTCTTCCATATTTTTTAGCTTGTCCATTGCCCTTCTAGCCATAGCCATACGCAATTTCACCTCATCCACGCAGCTGCCATTGTTTGTGACCATAGCACCAAGACATAAATAGGACTGTACTACGTCGCAGTTCGCAATCTGTGTCAGGTTTGGCAAATTGTTGTTGTTGTTGTATACTATCATCATCTTGGTCTTACTGTGATTAATCCTTAATAATCCAAGCGTAAGACTCACGCACTCCACCTTAAGGAGTAGTTCCTCCATGTGTTCAGAAATCAGCGTAACGTAGGTTCGCATTTTGTAGCCACCAGTCTCAACACCATCAGTCCAGTCGTCGAGGATGATTCACATAGTGAGCACTGTGTAGGTTTTGAATAGGAATGGCGATACAAAACTACACCCTGTCGGATACCTGCACTGGGATGGAAACTATCTGAAATGTGGTCGTCTGTTCGTACTGATGCTGTTTCTCCTTCGTAGAGTTCTCTAAGAAGGTGCACAAGGTGTTTAGGTGTGTCCATTTCCAAAAGCATTTGAGTCTGTGAAATGGGCGAACCTTGTGGGGTCGGCCCATTTCACAGACTCAAATGCTTTTGAGAAATCAACAAAGCATATGACCTAAATATGCTTTGTTGATTTCTCAATTAATGCCCAAAACTGCGTCTTTTCATATTGTCCAGATGTGTTCCACTAGCGACTTAAATTTCGGTACATGATTCACAGCCTTCTTTGTTTTTTGAGGGTTCTGGTTTATGTCAATTTGAGCTTGTATTTTGAGACCAGAAGTTGGTGGTCTGATCCGCAATCAGCTCCAGGTAGTGTATGGGCATTTGTTACAGATGAACTCCATCGCTATCGAACTAGGATATACTCTATTTGGTTGCGGTACTTTCCACCGGTCCACGTGTATAGCCTTCGAGGGTGTTGCTGTTAGAGGCTATTTGCAATGACTAGGTCATGTATTACTAAGTACTTCTTTTTATCCGACTGCGGCGAAGCCAAAAAAGGAGGGTTATGTGTTTGAACTGTACGTATGTGTGTCCGTATCTATGTTCCCTCGTAACTACTAAACGGCTGAACCGATTTTGATGAATTATATGTCGTTAGATTTTTCTTTATTACGCAAGTGTCCTAAGGCTTATTAAAAAATCAAAGTGGCGAATTATGGGCGCCAACAAACTTACTTTCACATTTATAATATTAGTTAAGATACTAGTTAGGTTATCTCTTCGGCTCTTTCATGTAGATATATCGCAAGAAAAAAGTTCGCTTCGGGAATTATCGTCTCTCTTTGAAAATAAGAACGCGCGATGATGACTATTCTATTTTGTATTATCATGATTTCAAAACTTATTGATATTTGTAACGCCAAAAAAAAAAAGTGACAAATGGCGATCTACGATCTGAATATGTATCCCGAAAGAGAGACGGACGTCATACAAGCGCGCAATGATAGGTGCACTACTACAAAGCGCGGTAGTACAAAACTTAGAAGCTTTGCCTCTGTGAGGGTTTACTCTGTGGCGTGACGTTCGTGTTAATTCGGAAACACGAAGATTATCGAAGCACATGCTTTTTCTGGTTTAACTGTATATATAGATAGTGCAATCCACGACGACGCGCCCCACTCCGCTCCGCTCCGTACTTACAGTACAGTAACCGCGGAGTGGGGCGCGTCGTCGTGGATTGCACTACCTGTAGCATATTATATTTATATCGCATTGGGTTATCCTGTAATGGCAGATGTAAAAGATAAATAAATTAAATTAAATATTGACAACTTACCTGCAAATCTCGACTTGTAGCATGCATCTATTGAGGTAAGTCCTGCCATTGGTCCCGCAGACTGGGTCCCGCTCCGAAGTACACCGATGTTCGCATTTAGACCCCTGGGCTCGGGAACAGGATGTCTGGTCCGGAGCTAGGCGTACTCCTGAAATATGTGGAAGGAATTTTATAGTTTCTGATTAATGATGAGTTTATTTCAGTAGGTAGGTTTATACAGCTCTATGTAAGCGGGCACGCCCTTTATGCCTGGAGGCTTTATTTTCTTTTTTTTTTTGATATTGTTTACGTTTAGTTATTTTTATTTCTGCTTGAGTATAGTTCTCGATGTTTTTGGTTGGTATATTGGCGTGTGCTAGCTGTCATATGGCTATTAATTTATAATTTAAATTTTATTTTGCGTAATGTAAATTATCTTATAAATTATTGTATAGAATCATTTTTTTTTTCCTAACTGAACAGACAGCTGTGCTGCTGGGGAGTTTGTTGCGCCACTTCTTCTTCCCAGCAAAAGCACTAGGAAGTGGTGAAGGGTGGGCGTTTTGGGGGACTGTCTTATGTAATTTTGACGTTCGAAAAGTGCTGATTCTCAGCCTAATTTGAATAAATGACTTTTGATTTTGATTTTGATTTTCAACATGTAAGAAAAAGAACCCTGTCCGATCCGTGAGGGTGTTGTTAGGTATCGTACTGAGAGTCTATTTATATGGTAATTATCAGGAAAAAAGAATCACCACATTTTCTTTCAATGGGCAATATAGGAAATTATGTACCTATATTAAACATGAGGCGCAGGCGGCCATCGTTTAGCGGGTGTCTACAAATCGTATCTTATGATGTTGAAAATTTGCAATATTTTTTTCATTGGGAATTTTAAATAGCAATAACTTTTTATTTTCAATAATAATAAGATTTTTGCTTACTTTTTAGGAATGCAAATAATTTTACATATTATACAGGGTGTTTGGCGCATGGACCGACACAATTTTTTCAGGGATTTGGGAGGTCATTAGCTAGGTTCTACCCATACACCCTTTGTCCCAAATGTCACGGTTGGTTACATATGATTATTTTTTTTAAATGAAAAAAATTCCCAAAATGTGTCCTTTAATTTGAAATAACTTTTTTGTTTGTGGGTGTAGTGGCACAAAACAAATTTTGTTGCATTCTCCAAAGTCCTTTAAATCTAAAAACATCTTTGTTTTATACAACTGGTTTCAAGAAAATTCCTTACAAGCTTCCAAAGTTAATTTTTGTATTTAATGAATGAAATTTTACAACTTCTAAATTAATTATAAAAAAAACTAAAAGCTATTTTGAACTTAGCTAGAACCTAGCTAATGACCTCCCAAATCCCTGAAAAAATTGTGTCGGTCCATGCGCCAAACACCCTGTATAAGCACTTGCACATCAATCATATTTTAGAAATAAGATGAGGTCGGTTGGTTGATCGGTCGGTGAAACAAGAAATACTACGGAGTATTTCTTCTCAGAGTAGTCGGATAGGAAACACTCACGAGGTTACAGTATTTTTGGAAGTTCAAATCTGAATCTGTCCAGTTTGAATTAATTTTATTAATAAGTTTGGTTGTCCGTTTGCTGTGAAGGAAGATATTTTTATGTGCACGTTCTTTTTTTAATCTTCTTCGACAAAAATGCAATAGTTTTGGATTGTTACTGCAGTTATTTTTTATTGTATAAGTCTGAGGCCTCGCACACAGCAAACTTATGATTATGCTAAGTAATATAGAATAGAATAGAATCATATTTATTTCTAAGTTTATAGTACATTGAGATCTAAAATTAAACATTGATTCACATATACTACCATTGCTGGTGTAGAAAAATTAAATAAACTAGTCTATTATAAAAAAGATATGCCTCGACTGACTACCTCGTTGGTCAAGTGGTGGCAAGTGTTACTGCTAAGCATGAGGGTTCGATTCCCGGGTCGGGCAAAGTGTTAATGGGTTATTCCATCTGGAATTTCTCAGTAGTAGCCCGGAGTCTGCATTTGTGCCTGGTTGATGGCAATAGGCTCGCCCCCAACATGGGACTTAAATATAACTAGCGTATTGTGGATGTACTATAGGTACACCTTTGCCGAACCCTTTGGGGAAACAAGGCGTAATGTTATAAATAAATAAAATTATAAAAAGAGCAATTGAGTAACAACACGACTGGGTCATGAAATACTGCAGCATTCTCCGACTATTCTAAGGGAATCAACTGGACCACTTTACAACACAGACAATACAGGCCAAAATGTTGGTAGTATAAAAGATATTCGTACCTTTTCCACAAGTCTTCTTCCTCATCTCACAGAGTGAAGGGTAGATGTACCCATCAGTAGCGCAGACCGGTTCACTTTGCAGTGACGGCCCACAGATCCTGGGGCAGGTGGCGTCGCGGGCGCCCTCGCACCATGATGCGGCTGTAACAAAAAGATACGGACAGTGAGTATTAGAAGTACAGTTTGTAATGAACATGATGAGGCTAGTGATGTGATTCAACTATAGGAGAGAATTGTTCCTGAGTTTGGTTAGGGTCATGATGACTGATCGCGTTTGACTTGACATATTGGTTATCACTTGCAGTACGGTCACCATCGGCGGCCATCTAGAAATAAGACAACTTTCTCCGTGTCTCACTATTCCCAGTATCTATTGCAATGGTAATACATAGGCGGTACGTTTTTTTTTCAAATCAGTCTCACACCCATTGTTTTAAGAAACGGTGACTGGGAATAGTGAGACTCATGTCCTCCTACAAAATGTCTCCGTATTTCCAGAGCGTTTTTTAAGTGTGCGTTTCGATGGATTTCGAGAAAATCGAAATCGACGATATCCTACAGAAAATGCACACATAAATACTAATAAAGAAAATCTTAACAAATAAAATACACTCGCAAATCATCTTCAAACACAAAACTCACCACTACAACATCAGGAATAGAGATAGTATAGAACTGCCTTCAGTTAGGACTTTGTATGGAAGAAGAACTATACAGTTTGAGGGAGCGCAGCTTTATAATAAGTTACCGAAAGAAATAAAAGATCAGTGAACATTTTTAAGAAAAGATTAAAGTTGTACCTATTTAGCTAACCAACAATAATGAATTCGTGACTCACTGTGTGTGCTCGATAGATCGAATGACAATTATGTTTATTACTTAAGATATTTTGTTTAGTTTCTCATATTTTAGTGAACTTGTTCTTTTTGAGAAATACATTTCTTTAAACCGAAATGGCCACGACAAGACATTATGAAACTTTATTTGAATACAAATAACTGTCAAAGCAGGGTGTATATCAAAAACAATATCTAGTTGTCAGATCGATAAGGATATAAGATAATATCGAGTCGAGAAATATTGAAATAAACAAGCGTTTGCTTGGTCGCGAATAGTTGCGATATAAAAACGCAACAGGAATAGTGATACAAGTAGTAGGTATAATTATTACCGTCAACGGGAATAGTGAGACCCATCCGCTGATCAAGTGTCTACAACTGAAAATATGTATATACGAGTAGGTATCTTTTCCAATCTAAAGGATGTTTCAGGAGAAGAGTAATGTTATGTATTGTTTAACTTTTTATCAGTCCCTCTAAGTTGCTTCATGACCTTGTTTCTCGTACATTGTTGCGGTGTAACGGTAGATAAAGTATTTGATAGCGAACGCATTAATGATAAACACGATAAAAACTTAAAAAAAAAAACAGTTCCCTGGTCTTCCGAAATTAAATCACTATAACATTGTAGTGTTTTTATGGAAGTCGTTTTTTTTTTTTTTGCAGACTATTTATAGGTATTTTCACTTTTTAGTTGTCGTACCTGCCCCACACAAATTCGAATACCACTACCAAGTAGGTTTGTAAATAACATTGACAGGAACGTATTATAACATCATCCACATAGAATAAGGCCCGTATTAAAGAGCCTTACTCAAGACTCAAGCATTGGCTTTAAACGAATTTTAGGTAATGCTAAAGTTTTGAGTGAGGCTTAAGTGACTCAGGCTAACTCATAAACTACCCAAACAAAGTTTATAAGATTAATACGGGATCACCTCTAAAGTATGACCGAACAAAAAATAACATCATAAGGAGTAATCACTTATCAAACAATAAAAAATAAATAAAAAAACCTTAAAAACAGTCGAATTGAAAACCTCCTCCTTTCTGAAGTCTGAGAAAAATTTGTCATTTTTCAATACTCACTTCACATTCGTAAAAATAGAACACCTACACCTACATTAAATTATACTGGAAACTTTCTAATAAATAATCCAACAGTACAAAATTCAGTGCTAAAATCTCGACAGTGTTAGGGTGCACAAAATAAAATAAAGTTTCGTTGAAATTCTCTAGATAGGGAGACTAAACTGAATCTCAACAATACAACACCCAGATAAGACGCCGTGGATATAAAATACGAGATGCAGTGTGGGGCCAGGAGCTATTGCGAAATATGCACATGCAATTTTTTTTGTAACTATATCGGATTTACACTTGCATGAAAAAAAACCGCTCCCGTTAACGTATACTGCAGGATAGTTTATTTCAAAGCCTTTGAAAACTGTGCTGTTATTATTAACCGGGACTGGAACAGTTTGAAGTCATGGGGGAGACAGAGGGATGACGTAAGTTGACATTAACCATGGAAATCGGTTGATTTTTAAATTTTTTTTTGTAGAAATTTTATTTTTTTCACTTTTTAGCTGTCGTACCTACCCCACATAAATTCGATTACTAGTACCTAGTATGTAAATAGCAGTGTCAGGAACGTATTATATTGGATAAATAATAAAAACGGATGGGCAGAGACAAAAGCAGTTGGATTGCGGTCCAACTGCTTTTGTCTCTCCACAACCGGTAAAAATGTAACGTACAAATTAGTATTTAACATAATTACGTAGACTCAATTTAACGTAAGCTTAACCATCATACCACAATTGTACGTACGTCTCAAAGACCGAAGCTCTTTAATCTTTTACCAGAAATCCTCCCTTTAAATAGGTTACGAGAACCCGACACCAGAAAAACCATGACACACAAATCCTTTCCGAGTGTTTTCTCAACCCGCTCACTCCAAAGCCGTACCCATAGCTAGCAAGTCGCCGCGGGCTCGCCCGTGACTAGGGAAGTCCATTAGCACAAACCGCGGACCGACACCCGCACTTATCTTACTAGATAAACCTTGTTGCATAAAAAATGTTAGAGTAAAAAGGAAAGGATTTTGCTATTTTGTGCCTAAAAGTCGTGATAAATGCTGTTCTTTTAATTTTGCAGAAGATAGACTGGTAGGACAGATAGAATACTTTTTGTTGCATATAATGCAAATAAATAAAAAAATGTGCCTGTTTGTCAAAATAACAGCTTTTTACTAAATGCACATGAAATAATATACGGCAGAAATTTAAAAAAATTGTCTGCCTGTTTGATCCGGCTAATATTCGAAATGGTTTATCCGATTTTGATGGGACTTTCACTGGTAGATAGCTGATTTTATGATAGAGAAAAACAATTCGGGCCATTTTCCACGCGGGAGAGGGCGCGGGTAGTAATTAGAATAAAATAAAATAAAATAAAAAAATACATCCATTGTCACATTGCCTTTTTGAAAGACAGTGTGTTGTGTTTAGTTTCTATGATCTCTACCATAGCTAAAACACAACGCCAAACAAATTATTGTTTCTTCATCTCTGAAGAAACAATAATTTTTAACATAACATACATTACGTATTACGTATTTACAAGGCCGGGAGGGGACGCCCTAGGAGGACATATACTAACCTTATTGGTGAAGTTCTTCAGAAAGGACAGGTGCGTAGTACTCGCAACCGGCGTGCGTGTATGACCAGATGTATGAACGTAAACGAGACAAAAGGTTTATGTAAGGATCGTAACAGGTGGCATTCTGTAGTTTCTGCCTACCCCCATGGGAAGAAGGCGTGAGTTTATGTATGTATGTACATAACATAACATCACGCCTTGTTTTCTTGTTTCCGAAGGGTTGGGCACAGGTATACCTATAGTACACCCACAATTTCGCCAGTTATGTATAAGTCCCATGTAATATGGGGCGAGCCTATTGCCATCAGCCGGGCACAAATCCAGAACCCGGGCTGCTACTGAGAAATCTCTCAAAGAAAAACCCAATGACACTTTGCCCGACCTGGGAATCGAGCCCAGGACCTCATGTTCAGCAGTAGCGCTTGCGACCACTGGACCAACGAGGCAGGCAATAATTTGTGTTGGTGCCATATTCCCGCTTTAAACGTGTTCAAAGTCGCGCTATTCTCTAGAAGGAGTGTATGAAACGCCCATTTTCGATTAAATACGATTTATTTAATTGAGAGCGCTTGTTCTGAAATTGTACAACGTCGCAAACAGGGGCCCTATTATGAACTCTTAATTCCAGGCAGTTTACGGCGTAAACAGAACTGCCTTGCAATTTCGTATTATGAACTCGTCAAACAAGCCAGTCAGTGGTCACGTGACACCCTGGCCGGCTTCTGCCCGACTATTGGCTGGAAATACCGTATTATGAACGTTCGTTTGACATTTCTTGACATATTAAAACTGATAATAAGTAACCTCACAATCCAGTCAATTTCCGCTACTTCATATGAGTTTTTATTGAATGGTTTTGGATATTATTGGCGAAATTATTCAGAGAAAATATCACGTGTGACGAATATGTACCGTTCGAGTTTCTGGAAACTCCGGAAATTGGCACTTCTGATCAAAATACCAAAATAACGGTAAAATTGAAAAACTCCTACAATGTTTCAAAGTAAACATAAGTTAGGCTCAGCCGAGGGCGATAACTCTCATCCATTGAACTATAATAATTTCAACAGCCTAATAAATGGTGCACCATGATAATTACAAAATATTACCATGATAGAAAGAAAGAAAGAAAATACATTTATTTGGCACAGACTAAAAGGCACACAAGTAGAAAGAGAAAAAAAAATAAGATAAAAGGAAAGAATACAAAATAAAAAGTGTAAAACTGCGTTGCATGATACCTGCAGGAATGTGTGCCTCGCGGCTACGGTTATAGGTAAATATAACATGTTGAAAACTGGATATTTAGTAAAAACACTCAAAAACACCACACCACCATAACCATTCATTATCCATATTTTTGTTTATACTCTGAAACTAGTAGGTACTTCTTGCGAAGGGACATAATACATTCTGTGTAAAAAGTACTGGGAATTGTTCAATAAAACCATTGTAATTTATTCGTCAAAATTTATTTTGTCGGCTCCAAAGTAGGCCCTTTCCCTTGCAATACAGCTACGCCAGCGCTTGACCCAGTCCTCCATACATTTTTGCTAAGCTGATTGAGGTATGGTCTAAAACTCCTTCAGCGAATTTTCTTTTACAGCTTCAATCGACTCGAAACGTCTTCCTCGAAGAGGTAATTTTAGCCTTGGGAACAGGAAAAAGTCAGACGGAGCCATATTATCATGTGAATACGGCGCTTGGTCGATGACATTTGCTGAATTTTTGGCTAAGAACTCTTGCACAATGATGGCTTTGTGTGATGGTGCATCATCATGGTGCAAAATCTATGAATTGTCGTTCCACAAATCTGGGCCGTTTTCAGCGGATATTCTCTCGCAAACGCCTCATAATGCCTAAATAATACTCTATAATCACTGTTTATCCCTCTGGAAAAAAATCATTGTGCACTACACCGCGGTAATCTAAGAAAACTATCAGCATAACTTTCGTGGTACTTTTTATAGAGAGTATTATACAAACAATACGATAGTTTTATTATATTAATTGCAACAATAAACATTGTCCAAGAATGAAGTTGTCAAATTCCCCGTTGAACATCAAGTGGAATACGTTCGGAAAAGTTATTGTTAGGAGAATCTCGCGTTACAATTTACAAACACGGACAAATTAAATAAAAATTAATTGTATAGCACAATAAACATTGCGTTCATATTTTCACCTACTTTTAGTAACTATATTAAGATATATTTATTATTTTTATCATAAAATACGTGATCTAAATAAAACCGTAACTTACCGATAAATATTTATTTGTGTTTCTGAACGTTACGGCAGAGAATTTCAAGCCAGCCACAGACAAACTAGCCAGCGTGAAGTCGGTCAGAATTACCGATGTCATAATACGAAATATATCCAGCCAGTGAAATGAATTGCCTGGAACTTGCCTGGTTTTTTAAAAGTTCGTAATAGGCCCCCAGATGTCTAATATTTCGCTGTTTTGATTAATTTGGCAATATTACTGTATGGAAATATGAATTGTGGTTAACTAGCGAACTAGAATATGAATTGCAATTATAACACTGAATTTGATGTTGTAACCGTTTTAGGTGAAAGTTTCCAAATACTTTTTTTACATCTAAAACTAAATACACTCGAGAGCAATGAATCCGGGTCACTTAAAGAATGTTAAAAATCTCGGAAACTAAAAATGATAGGTTAATGCAATAAATTGTATTTAATAGACAATGTAATACTCCTTAAATGAAAGTAAAAAAAATATGAGTCACCATACATTTTATTAACACAAAATTACATAAAGAAAAAAACTGCTGATCTCTCCTTAAAACAAAAATAGGAAACATGAAATTTTTGAACTTTATTACGATTTTCTTGAATTTTAATACTTCGTATTGCCTCCTCGTGCTTCCATTACTGCGTTTACGCGGTTTGGCATGCTGTACACCAAGTTCCTTATACGATTTTGGGGAATATTCTCCCATTCCTCTGTGAGAGCAATTTTGAGCTCACGAAGCGTGATTGGGGGAGGGTTTCGTTGTTTTACGCATCTGCCTAGCTCGTCCCAAGCATGCTCGATCGGGTTGATATCCGGGCTGCGCGCTGGCCACTCCATACGAGTAATGTTCATCTCTTGAAGGTAGTCATTCACAATCCTACCTGTATGAGTTCGGGCATTGTCATGCATAAATATAGCATCCTCACCTAAATTGACCATAAATGGACCAACGTGATCATTGAGAATTTCTTCCACATATTTTTCGCTAGTTAAAGAGCCGTTTTCTATGATCACCAGCTCTGTGCGACTTTCAGAAGAAATTCCGGCCCACACAAGTACAGACCCACCACCGTAGGCTACTTTTTCTTCGATGCATGCTTGCTTGAATCTTTCCCCTGGTCTTCGATACACTCTGTGTCTTCCATCGTGCTTGTAGAGCATAAATTTTGATTCGTCGGAGAACATAACTTTTGACCAATCTTCAATACTCCAATTTACGTGGCTCTGGGCATATCTTAGTCTTGAAATACGATGCCCACGCTCCAGTTTAGGGCCGTTTGCAGGTCTAAGGGGTTTTAAGTTAGATTCAGTAAGCCGACGTCTTACTGTCCATGCACTTGGGTTACTTCCTCCGAGGCGTCGAAACTGATTTGTGAGTTCAGTTCCTGTAAGAAAGCGATTTCGAAGCATGGTGTTCACCAAGTATCGGTCTTCTCGTGCTGTGGTACACCTGGTTCTGCCCGTTCCTGGTCTGCGTAGGTTAGAACCAGTTTCTTCGTAACGTCGGAGAACTCTTTGTACTGTTGACAGCGACACACCGACAGTCCTGGCTGTATCGCGCTGACTCCGGCCGGTTTCCAGCATTGTAAGTATTCTGGTGCATTCTTCAGGCGTAAGCGACATAATTTCAGCTTGAATAATGAATATAGAGCACTATCAACATGGTTTATGTACCCACATAAATGACAGATTACAAACAAAAGCAAAACCAAATGCTGTAATTTCGTAGTTCCATCTTCGAAAGTGGCCCTTTTTCAAATTTGATTTTTTTATGATATAACTTTACAATAACTAAGAAGTTTTAATACCTTCATTTAAGGAGTATTACATTGTCTATTAAATACAATTTATTGCATTAACCTAGCATTTTTAGTTTCCGAGATTTTTAGGATTCTTTAAGTGACCCGGATTCATTGCTCTCGAGTGTATATATAAAGACGAGATATGAGGAATTTAAAATTTCTATAGAAAACTTATTTTTCTCATAACTCGAATTTAAATCAGTGTCCATTAAAAATATATATTTGGAAGCTTAGATATTCTGTAATCCAATCGGAATAAATACACACTACCTTAAGAATATGTTTGATTTACAAATTATTTTGGTATTACGTTTGTATGAACTACGCATGCTCCGCCGCACGGTGGATCGAAAATGGGCTGTAGAAGACATAGGATCTCGATTTCTTAAATGTTATTTTTTTTGCTGGAAATGACTTCTGCTGATCATTACTGTTCTATAAAATGTCATATGAAGTAAATGTGTGCACAAATGGAAGAGTTATAATTTTTATAAGAAAAAAATGTATGGAGCTAGTATGAAAAATCGAATTATCTCCTAAACGGCATGTTTAACCGTACCATCCTTGGAGGTGGTCATAGTGCTAATTATTTATAATTTTTTGGTTGCGGATTTGACGAAAAATTTAATGCCGTTTTTTTAAAAAAAATCGTCAAAATATTTTTATTTATTTTTACATGTAAAACGATCCCTTTTAGTGTCCAAGTTAAAAAGTTCGATATGTTATTAACCCAAATATTAAGAACACACAAAACAAGAAAAATTAAATAAAAAAATTGCTGTTTTTTGACACATTTTTATTAATTTAAATAAAAAAAGATTACCAAACTCTTATTTAAGTAACATATAAAGTTATATTATACACAAAATAATTTAATTGAAGGAATTAATACTAAGCATTTGTAAAATAAAGTAAAAAAATAAAAAAAAAGACAAAATATCATTAAATATTACAAAAAAAAACCCAAACAGACTCAAATACAAATTTACAAATGTATAATTTTTTTACAAATTTTCCTTATCACTCTCGTTGTCAGACTCCAATTCTGAGTCAGCATCCAGATTGGATATGTCCAAAAACTCGAACTCAGTTTCCTGAAATTGAATTAAGTCGAGAGTTTCAGCAAAAAAGCTCTGCTTTTTCTTGGCATCTAACTTAGGCCTTTGTGCACTTAGCAAAGGATCCGAAGAAACAACAAGCATATTTAAAATGTCTTGATTGGAATCCTGCCTGCTTCTTTTCCGCGAATGATGTTCTCGAAACCTCCTAAAATCTTTGTTTCGAGACTCTGAGGCTTCTTCCGAGAGAGTCCCAATCGGCACAATATTATTTTTCTCGATTATGTCAGCCCCATGGATTAATAATTTATGAACGGTTGACGACATGTAGTACCAGTCGTATAATAATACGTACTTTTCTGCTGTTTTGCGGGCATAATCTCTAAATTTTATTATATCGACCTGCTCTCCAGATGTAATTGCTTGTAAAATTACAGCAAATCTTTTGATGAGGTCTTCATCCAAACCGGTTATAGCTGCGGTTTTATTAGGAAACTCAAAGAATTTTCTTGCAGTATTCCCGTCATTGGTGGTTCCCGAGCCTTGTTTTACTATATCAATCAACAGATTGAGTTCATCTTTGAATTTATTTTGAATTATTTTCTTCCTTGTCTGTAGCATTTCTTTGTGCTCATCACTTCTCGCTGCCCACCGTTTGAAGTCGAGCCTGTATGCAATGTGTAACAGACATTCCATACAATTTATACGGGCGTGTAGGGATGACAAGCCTAATTCATAAAGGTCAGAACACACAATTTTTGATGTTACAGCATCTAAGCGGTTCATTTCTGTAGGCTTTGCTAAGCACAGGTAGCACGATGCATTTGATCTAGCTTCAGAAAGGTAAGTGCAAACTTTAGCGTCGATCATCGTCATCATTAGTTCATGAGTCACCCTATTATTATTATTGCACTCTGTGGGGATAAGGGCCTCAATTTCTTCATCCATTTGTTTTTTCAGCTCAAGGACAACTGCTTCACTCTCCTTTACAAAAGTAAACTGAACTGGACGACAATACAAAACTGAGCATGGTTTTGGGTTCGTCCATAAGATGTTGTCTCCATCTGTCAGTTTAAGTGGCACCAAGGAGGTCATAAAAATGCTCGAGTCATCTTCCTCACCCTCCATTTTCTGCTTGTATCGGCTTTGGTTAGAAGCACCATCAAATCCCCACTTGGATATCAGCTTCAACTGCTTGTTATGCTCTTCCTTAGAAAGGCTTTGAAGGATTCTTGTAACTGTGATATCAAGTAAAGCTTGAAGTGTAATCCTAGCCGATGAATCAGTAACTGTCACTGATTGCTTCGGAGGGTAGCAATCAAGCTTAGTTTGTTGCACTTTATAGTAAGATGGATAAATATCCTTAGCACCTTCCCGAATGGCAGCCTCTCGCAACGTAATATATTGCCACTTTGAGAGTTTTAGCGAAAGAAGCAATCCAAGCGCCTTTTCTGACGTAAATATGATTGTTTTCGCTGGTTTCTTAAGCGTTTCATTTAATTTAGCGGCTGCTTCAGGATTTTTCATCATGTATTCGATGACAGAGGCGATATCTCCATGCCCTTCTTCTTTTAAACGTGCTGCAGCTGCATATGCCAATTCACTGGAATCTTCGCCTGTGTGTTCATCAGATCTTCTCTTTTTTTGTTTACTTCCCAGATCTTCGAATGGTTTACGGGATCTTTTCGTCATTGTTCCAATGGACGTTGATGTCAACGGTTCTGGAGAGACTGAGGGCGCTCTTGGTATCTCATCAACACTTGGTTCTTGATTAACTAAAGTTTGCACAAAACTCGGCCAATCAATATTTGCTCCCAACCAATTCTCGTACTTTCTCCTGAAATTATCAAGGAATCGGTTGGATTTCTGCCACCTTTGTAAAGCGGCTCGCGTAAATCTCCGACAAAATTCTTTGAGAACAACACGATCTTCGTCAGACAGGCAATCGCCTATGCGGGATACAACTGCACTGAACAATACTTCATGATCAAATGAAGTACTCTCACTTCGTAGAAGAACAAACAAGTCTAAATTCGTGATTAAACTTTCCATTCTAAGATTTTATAGTCGCAGATTTAGTGTTAGCAGTTACACAGTTGTGAACAAACTAAATTATAAAACAAAACTTTAGCCCTTTTATTGCAAAACGCCAATAATTAGGTAACTACCCTCATTCGTTATCTTCTCATTAGCTAATGAAAATTTATAATTGTCACTAACTATTCTTAGAACTCATAGCACTGCTAATTAACAAATTAGCTTACTTATCAAGAAAAGTTGAATGTAATCCATAGTTGGCATTGTCGTGAGATATTGAAAATCATTAAATCACCTATAAAGACTCATTAGAAGACCTAATCAGTGTAGTTACTTAATCACTTCTTTTCGGACTCATTAGAAGAGTAAACAATTGGTAATTTGGTTGTATGAAAGGTTTTAAAACTCATGATGTGTTGATAAATATCTAGCTCAAACATAGTTGTCTACGTGTGGGTGTACTATAAACCTCTGCCAACTCCTTCGGAAATATAGGAGTGATGCTATTTTATGTTACGTGTAGTTAAAAGTCCGTGTTCTTCAACATAAACACTAAAATGAATAGTTTTATATGAAAAAACAAATAAAAATATTTTGACGATTTTTTAAAAAAAAACGGCATGAAATTTTTCGTCAAATCCGCAACCAAAAAATTATAAATAATTAGCACTATGACCACCTCCAAGGATGGTACGGTTAAACATGCCGTTTAGGAGATAATTCGATTTTTCATACTAGCTCCATACATTTTTTTCTTATAAAAATTATAACTCTTCCATTTGTGCACACATTTACTTCATATGACATTTTATAGAACAGTAATGATCAGCAGAAGTCATTTCCAGCAAAAAAAATAACATTTAAGAAATCGAGATCCTATGTCTTCTACAGCCCATTTTCGATCCACCGTGCGCCGGCCCGTTAAGACAATATCTAAATTAAATTTGTACATTTTTTTTTTTTGTGAAAAAAAATCTTACAAAATCTTTTATAGACATTTGATAAGTATGTACTCAAGATAAGTAAAAATGAAAGGTGGATTAGGGAAATAATTGTAAACAATCACGAATCAAGACCAATTAAAAACACTTGTGTAAAATTCGTTTAAATATTTGGCATAGTAGAGCATGCTGAAGCTGTAGTAGGTACTCGTATATGAAATACTACTAACAGGGTAGAGAGCATTTCACCTCCTAAGAGAAAACTCAGAACGATAAACCAAAGCAATCAGTGATCAACAGCTAGACATAGAAAACGGCATCAGTAATAAAGTAAAGGAAAATTGTAAAGAAACTTATTGCATTCTGACTTATAGTAAAAGTAAATTATCCACTTATACGATGAAACTGCAAACCATGTTGCATACTATCATATAATGATGAAAAATTAAATTACTGTATACATTCTATGAAACTAGCCAATTAATTTGAAATAAGATCAGTATTACTTTAGAAAATTTAGTTTATTTTTCTGATCAATTGAAGAAGAGTACACTCTTTCTTATGCAAGAAAGTTGCTGAAGTCTGCATTTGAAAAATTGGTCCTTCTTTCTTTAGTAACTAGAAAAGTCAGACTAGTCAATCAGTCATTTTCTGATTGCATTTTACTTCACTGCTACGAAATCAAAATGACTTTATTCAAAACTCAAAATTCTCGTCTCCTTAATTATTACTTCATCCACGACAAACCCATACATAAACACATCTATATATTCGATATTTAATTAGGCGATCATAGATTGTGCAGCGTACGCTCGCCCTTGAGAGATCGAATTGGGTCACATCCCTATTGGTAGCCTGCAATGTATGCAGCTGCAGTCCAAAGGGTCTGATTGGGGTCAAGTTCTTACTATTGAACTAGCCTGTTCTATGAAGAGCACTCTCGCGTTCATGATTGCCTGGTAGTCGTGTAGTTTAAAGTAGATGTGTCTACATCTACTGTGCCCGTTGATGGCTCGCCCCCTGTTATCTGGCGAAATGTGGGTGTAATATATTTACACGGTGCACAGTTGCCTAACCATTCAGGTAAAACGATGTTTGTTGATGATGCCATAGGTTATGTTATATTTAGAAGATCATGTTGTAATTTCATAGATTTATTAAAAATGCAGCTTCATTTTTAGGGTTCCGTACGTCCGAATGAAAAAACGGAAACCTTATAGGATCATTCATGTGTATGTCTGTCTTCCATCTGTCACAACCAATTTACTCCAGATAAAATGAACCAATTAAATTGAAATTTGGTACACATTTGTATTTTTGAGACCCAAACACGAACTAAATTAAAAAAAAGTTTTATAAGCTGTACCGCGTAATAAATCAAATAAAAGAACTTACTGTTAAGTTCTCAAACTTTTTTTTTTTTCATAATTTTAAAATAAAAAGTTTTATAGTTATTTAGCAAAATAGATGAAAATTGACCATTCCCCCGCGTTATCTCCAAAACGACTTGGAGAAAATCGTTCTATACTTAAAGATTACAGGAAAACATCTCCCAATATTGTGCGTAGGTATAAGCTTACGTTTGCAGTTGAAATTTATGCGAGATTTTTTTTTCAACTAAAATGTTAAGTTTGTTTTTGGGATAAATTGATCCTAACTACGGAATCGGCCACGATAGTATCCGATTATTTAATTGGCCGCTTATTTTTTAAACCCAGATTATTCACTTCGAATAAACTACTCTCATTCTTGCGAATTCGACCACCAATAAAACTTTAAAGGTGCGAAACCAGCTTCTCAAAAAACCCTTGTAAGTTTCCATACTTTTACTACAATATTATGAGCTACAATCTACAGCGAAATAAAAAATATTTACGCACAAAATCAATTAAAACCTTAACAATAGTAGACGTTATTTTCAATAGACTCTAAATTGTCTATAGAATATAATTACACTAAAAAACTTGGCTAAGTGATTCCTAATTATTTCTTTAATAAACGCCGTCTGCGAGTACCAGGTAATCACGAACGCGAGAGTGTTCTTTATAGTTTGCAATCAAATAAATTGTGTGCAGTATCATAGCTAGATTTTTTTACTGACGTCTGAGAAATGGAGCATCTCTTAATTGTTATGTGGTCTTTGTGTTCGGTTTTAGATGTTTGTATGCATCTATGTTTATGATACCCTGGTACACGAGATGTCATAAATTACCTTGTTAACTCGCTCGGAGTGTGTAATAAAACTGTAAAATTCATGACATCAAAATATATTTCTATGAAAATATAAATGAATTGTGAGCCAAACCTTGTGGCAATTAGACGATCATAAAACTGAAATAAATTCTAATTGCCTTTAAAACGTGCATGAGGCTGTTAAAAAATATTATCTCGACTTTTTCTTGCGGCATCTGTAAATAAAGTCACTGACAAAAGACAATTTGCAATAACTATGATTAAACTCGGTATGATTCATTTGTAAGAATAAAAACTAATAATTGAATTGGTCGTATGGGTGGTAGCATGTTTATTAATTTTTTTAGTCGAGTCTAGTCAGCTTTGGCTGTCGTCCGTATGTTAAGAGGGAACGGGGCCAGCGATTCTTCATACAAATTTTAATGTATTCCCCTTTTTTCTTCCTGAATAATTCCTCCAGAGCAATATTTTTTTTTTCATAAAATCTAGGTCTGCTGAAGACACGTCCCTGTTGTTTCTTTTTTTTCAACAACTTATTGGTAATGATAATATGATCCTCCAAAAATTACAAAAATGCCCCATTTTACCGTTGTGATTGGAGGACTACCAGACAAATTCGAAAAGTTTTTTAACATAAAAGAAAATTATAGGAACCTAGACATATTGTCTTAAAATTTTAATGTAAAACATAATGGAATCGGCTCAGTTTTCGAGTAGAAAAGGGGGAATACTATTTTTGTTGTTGTATTGTATTTTTGTTGCCGCTATAACAACAAATACTAAAAACAGAATAAGTATAGGTGGGGCTCCCATACAACAGACATGATTTTTTTGCTGTGTTTATAGATAATGGTACGGAAACCTTCGTACGCGAGTCCGACTCACACTTAGCCGGTTTTTTAATATTATGAAACGTGTTATCTGATACGTATGACAATATACATTTGTAGTAAGAAGAATAAGTATAAAAAATCCATCATTTCCATCAAATTCCTATTAAATTGCCTTCGTCTCATTGCCTCCATTGAAATTTCATTTGACGTCATCAGAGCCAAAAGAACTGGGTCAGACCGGTGATTCCGCATGAAATATTGCACTTCACAATTTTTCATTTCTATATTGGTCCTGGTCCTATAAGAGTAATGGCCTGAAAAACGAGCCACTCATCCCAGGATCTGTCAGTTCCAGAAGTTAATAAATCAGACTGATTAAATCAAAACGACTGATAAATCTGATTTCCTTTCGTTAATCAGGAGCTTGTCTGTAACTGTCAGGTCCACCTATTAGATTTTCTCTATTCGCCGATATGAATCGAATATTCAATATAAATTTGAACTATTGGGCAGAATTATTACTTTTCATCTATAACATCTCTGTTATGCATCCTAAAAAGAGCTAGTTTGCTTCTTTTATTAGTGTGTAGTATTTTCAGCTTGGGTATTTTTGGTCCTTCGGTACAAAACGAATAAAACCTTTAAATAAACAAACAGTTATCAACTTGAACTGTATTAGTCTGTGTTATCTATTTTTCTGCTTCTTTAAAGCGTGTCGATGGCTATCTAAATAGACTCGGCCCAGAATTCGACCACGTGTTTGGTGCCATCACTAGCGTCCATCAGTTCCTGTAACACGCAGGACACGACATTAAGTATCCCATCGTATCTCTCCAAGGCGGAGTCGTATTATGAATCTCCACCTGAACAGGTTTTCCTTGCTTCGGCAAGCCTGGGTCCGGAGTCTGTTTAAAGACTTTCAGGTTACCCAAGGCAACTCCTGTCCAAGTGGGAGATCTTTATAATAATAATTTACTATTAGTCGCATTTCCTAAAGATTGCGTAACGCAGATATCAGGCGCATTATTAAAGAAACTGACACTACTTATTGAATTAAACACGAAAAGAAAAATACTTATTATGTTGAAGTAGTTATAAAGTTAATACATAACAAGACTTTTTGGTAGTACATCAATAAAAATTAAACATTCTGTCTAAAGTAGTTCTGGATGGATAGTACACAAAGACAAAAAAAAACATCATGCCGATTCCTTACGGTCACCTGAACTCAAACTCATCAACCGGTAGGATATAAATATAACTTACTATGGACAGTAATAAAACAGGATTTACTGATCGTAACAGTAGCTTTGAGCCGAGTCGTTATACTAACCCGTTTTATAAAATCGAGTTAAAATCAGGAAGATCAATCAGTGCTATTCTATTTTTAGCTACATAGACTGAAAAAGGTCTGTCATTTTAAATGTTATGATGAAAAAGTGTTCGCACATATTGCCAATACTGTAAAAACTTAACAGCTTTGTTACACTTTAATTTGTTATTCAGGCCTTACCAGTACTTAAATTTTTTTTTTTTTCTTTATTTAATTATTCCTGTCCAATCAAATCAATGCAAAAGTTGATTCATTACATTGTTTGATAACTCCGGGTTGATGAAACTAAAGAAATAGCAATAAAAAAGAAATATCAGTAATTTATGTTATCAAATAACGTACTTTTCATAACCGAAAATAAAAAATCTTTTCTCAAATTTTGTTGAATACCTTTTCATTTTTTGGACACTTAGGCTGTATCATTCAGGTTCATTTAGTGCGTTGACACACTACACGATTTCTAACACTCTTTCACATTGGAAAGTGAGTGTTTAAGCCGGAATACCAATTTTTCTGAGTCTAAGTGTGGGAACCATGTCCTTCTAGATTTCTTCATGCTATAGGCTTTTTGAGATACTCGTAAGTAGGTCTGTGTTGTGATTCTGCATACATAAGCGCTGGTTTTATTATTATTCTTGATTTAATATATTTACAAGCACAAACAGATCTACCTGAATAGATTTTCTTACACACTATAAAACTGATTTACATCCGTAAGACGTCCTCGTAACATAAGGTCCAGTTGAAAACCAGCGTCAGACACTAGTTGTCTGGCATTTATGCTGAACTGGGACTATTTGGCGCAGCCGTGAGGCACACAGTACTATTCTAAGTTATTTTTTTCTGTTTTTTTTTTCAATTGTTTTGTGTGTGAATATTTTGTGCCTTAACTTGAGTCAAATAAAATTTTCTTTCTTGCTTTCTTTCATCTGATGCAAATTAGGTTACATTTAAATACACACGTCACACTACTGTCACAACTACCATTAGTCTGATGGTAATTTTATGACTTATTTCATTAATCACTTAGCAGATGGATTAAAGACTTTGCATTGCATTTAACTCTTAAGAGGACTGCAGCCTGTATTCTTAACCTGGTTAAAAAGGCTAATTAATTACCTTTTGCAACACCCATGGGTGGCCAGCTGGCTAAATGTACCCGTACAGGTTTTTAACCGGGAAAAGGAACTAAAATCAAAGAAATTCATCTAGTCTAAACTAATATATTTATCCTAACTATAATAATACGAGTATAATTGCAAAAACAAGTTTGTTTGTTACGCTTCCACGTTAAAAACATTGAACGGATTTGGATGAAATTTGGCACATGAGTAGACCATTCCCTGGATTAGGACATAAGATACTTGTAATCCCGATAATTCCACGGAATCGGGACGTACGCGGATGAAAACGCGGGTTGCAACTAGTTCTTAAACTGAAATATCTACCATTACAATTTTAATTACTGTGCGCAGTGAATAACATTTTTTTTAAATCCTTAAAAACGCAAACTATGAAAACCAGTCCTTTTATTGTATAAAATAAAGACCGAAACAAGCAAGTAAACCTTCCTGGTAAAAATTCGCCCAGTACAACTTGAACTCCAATTTAAAACGTGGTCCTGAGAATCTAAGGACCAAAAAATACTGGTCCATCATAGTGTTTTAACCCAGGCCAGTGTAACTTGAGCTCTGAGTGCAAAGCGTGGTGTTCGCAGACAGGTTGCTATCACCCTTGGTGCGGACAACCCGTTTAAACTATATCACAAGTAGATACAGGATAAATGTACTGAATAATGAGTGTGTCGCTTAGAATGCTTGGGTTAGGGCTGTGCTAATATCAATTAAGTACGTTTTTCATTTAGTGAATAGATTTTTTTTTGTATTAGCGGGGCTCGCATTTGTCAATTATCTGACTTGATATATTGTTATATGCGCTGATGTAGCGTGTGGTGTGGTGTAAATGAAAAAGCATTCTAAATTTAGAATACTATTAATATTTTAACCTTTTTACTTATATTGAATATCCGTTTCATGCTGGTCACATTTACAGTAAAATATTTTTTTAGAGGTCAGTCAGCGTTAATGCATTATGAATTAAAATTGGATTTTCGTCTAACTAATCTTATGACACACACTAGCTGTCCATGCCCTGTGATAACAATTTAGTAATCGGCAAGTTAACGAGGCTGTGTCGTGCGCTTGTCACACTAGAGTCACGTCACTCTGGGAAGCTTAAAGATAAGATTTTGAAAATAAAATAATTGCCAACACGTTTCGTCAACCCTACACTATCGTCATGCAACGCGCGAGCCGTGGGCGACTACATGCGCCGCAACCTTCGCTTAAATTCAAATCTGTGCGCGCTTTAAATGTGATGCACGCGTAAGGTGAAAGACCCCACATTGTCCGCGAAAATGGTAATTTACGCTATTCAGCAATATCTCGAACAGTATGCAGTCCTGGTACAACGGGACTTTGTTATGATGTCATTGGCTCAGCAGTCAGCAGTGACATAATAGATCGCTTATTTATGAGGTCCTTGTCTTAAATAGTTACTGCAGCTGAAATGTATTGGGAGCTATTTGTACTAGGGGCTCAGGAGATGTGAGGTGATGTATTGCTTATTCATAAGTTCTTAGTTCTTAGTCCTGAGTAATAGTTACTAAGGACTATTGCCTAAGCCGACATTGTACTAGTAGTCATTGGTACTAGGAGTGCATATTCCATGAGCATGATAATAAAGTAGTCTGTTGTTACTCTGTTTTTGTCGGTCCTTAAAGACGGTAAATTGACAAATAATCACAAAAAAATATGATTGTATACGGGAGGTTTCGGGACCGAGTGATCAAGTTGTTAATGATAGTTATCTTTCCCGATATTAATTATGAGAAGACCAAAAGGTAACAAAATTAGAAATACGATATAAAATGTAGGCAATTTAATCGTTTGTTGTACATTTGTAATTCGGGCAGCAAAAATTCACAACCCAATAGACATTTACGGGCTGTTCAGACATTGTACGCGACATTGGTCATAAAACTTGGAATGGTATCTTTACCAGTATGCTATCCTGGTACAACGGAACTGTTTATGATGTTATGACGTGCATAGCTGAGTTTAGTAGATATGCTGAATATTCATTGTCACTACTGGTGGTATTGTGGTCTTTTGTACGGGACAAATTCTTGCTTCTGCTTGTGTGGTGAGTTATTTTGTAGCAATATTGGCTTTGAAGTATGATTGTTGTGCAAGAAAATGAAGTTAGGGCTTGTTTATAACTAAAGTAAAGTGAAGATATCAAGCCATCGCATTTCCTTTAAATTCTCACTCTTGTTAGGCAAGTATGGCTTCCAGAAAACATAAGGCGCACGATGGGATTGGACATCGTCCCACACGTGCACAAATAAAAAATATTTAAAAAAAAAACATAAGGCATCTGAATCAACGTTTTGTGTGTAAATTGTATCATTATTACGTACTCGAAACTATGTCGAGTTTTAGCAAAAATGTAGTGAGTGAAACTAACGTTATTAGTTTAACTAACGATTGACAATTGAATTAGTTTTTGCCATGTTAAAAATTTAAACAATCTATTGAATTAGTTTTAGTTTTCAATTTTGATAAAAAAAAATTGATGTATATACATAGTAATGTCAAGGAAATTACAAAAAAATAAAGTTATGACTTGTTTTGTATTAAACGAATCTGAATAATTTCAATAAAACTAAAACTTTAAACCAATTATTACTTGATTTTACGTAAACCTTGCCAATAATATACAGCGTGGATCATAACGGTGTGGTCAAATTAAAGGGTGTGGTACAGAACTTCGAACTGAGCAACTTTCTCCTTGGGACCAACATCGTTATCGAGGAAAAATAATCAGCCATCCCATACCTACATTTGGGTCGAATAGGTATTGAATTTTTGTATGGGACACTTGATTATTTTTTCTCGATTATAATCTCTGCTTAGCGTGTCGATAGCTATCTAAATAGACTCGGCCCAGAATTCCGCCACGTGTTTGGCGCCATCACTAGCGTCCACCAGTTCCTGTAACACGCAGGACACGACATTAAGTATCCTATCGTATCTCTCCAAGGCGGAGTCGTCTATGAATCTCCACCTGAACAGATTTTACCTGCTTTGGCCAACCTGGGTCCGGAGTCTGTTGAAAGACTTCCTGGTTACCCAAGGCAACTCCTGTCCAGGTGAAGGATCTTCAGCAGATGCAACGAATGATTTGGAAGCACTGTCTTGCTACAGCTTCAGTCTTTCTTTTGATCGTTCGCCAGTGAGGGGACGTCACACTTTAAAAAAGATAAAGGCTGAAAAGACTGTTTCTGCTTTTCAGCCTTTGTGGTACAAGGATGTTGTCGTACAAAGGGATCTTGATTACGATATTATGATAGTTGATCCCATAAAGAAACTTGTTCAGTTTCAATATTATATTCTAAATCACAACATTTTTTGTTTGACTAATCAATCTATACAACATGTATTTTTTTGTGTAAAGTTTACATACCTGATGGGTAAACTAAACACGATAAAATGCATAAAAACTGATTTTCTGGGGTCGTTGACTCTAAAAGAGGGATCATGTTTAGGTAACGATACCCGTAACTTATGCGGAGTTTTGCTAGCAAATTTAATTAGACCCGGTATAATCCATTTTCTTTCCAAAAATTCACGACTCACTTGCCAAGCAATTCCAAAACTTTCTACACTTCGGCGACCTCTAAAATTGCTATGCACATGTGAAAAATAAAGAAACCAATAAATCTTCATACATTTACATACATGCGCTAAAACAAAACACTGCTGCCTCCAAAGTCGCGCCTTTCTTTGTCGTACATGTGTTTATCAAGTACTTGAGCGCAGTTTCTATATTCGAAATTTAAAAGAAAATTATTTGGAGAATCTATTTTCATTATTTATCTTGACACCAAGTGTGAGTGTGTGTGTGTAAGTAGAATAACTTTCAAGGTCAAGTGTTTTGGTACCAAACGTGCCGTTTACAATTTAAAGGCACTGTTCCAAAAACTTGATCCTATGGAAAAAAACTCACAGAAAATTGTATAATATTTTAAACTTTTAAATTTAAATTAAATGATTTTTTTTTTGTTGCCAGATATAAAATCTACACACAAGTTAACATACCACTAAATTTTAATCTAACATTCGTTTTAAATGATACACACAAGGTATATGTTAAGTAGGGTTTCTAGACCTTATATTACAAATCTCAAAGCATAATTATATTATGTTATGACTCAATCGACTTCATCAATATGTTAACCATATGCAAGACTATCCTGCACATGTTCTAATCATGTTAAGGGTCCGCTTTGACAAAATTGTTTTAGGTGTTTTAATATGAATTACAAGCTGATCAATATTCTGCTTGAGGGAGAGATTCGGCTCGAAGGACCAAACAGCATTAACATAACTTGTAATAAATAAGTTCGGTAAAATTGCAAAGCTCATAGTCATAACACTCATAACATAAACGATATTCATATAGCTTTCTTCCTTTTTCGTAGGTTTTGGTTTTCATTTAAACATACAGAAAATATTAAAATATCTTGGAATCTATCCTTCACGCGTCTCCTTTTAGCTTACTCAAAGTCAAAGTCAAATAATTTATTTCATTTAGGCACAAAAAAGGCACTTATGAACGTCAACATTTACAAAAAAAAGATATAATAATTGATTCTAGTCGCCCATTCCAAAAGGTCGTTTTCGTATGGAGAAGAATGGGCAAGAAACTCCGGACAGTAATCAAGTTTACCCGTAACTATTCGGATTTTGACTGAACGTTTTACTACGTCAGTATCTTTAATGAGAGCTTTTATACATAAAATGTATAGTAATAGGTTTACATTTCAAATTCCTTAGAAGGAAATACCCATTAGTTTACTCATCTTAAAAGTGAAATCATCGTTTTCGAATGCGACACATGACATCGAGACAAGATCGAAAGTACCATGTCAATTACCATCACCTTGTACCATGAATAATGTACCATGAATGTAGGTAGGTCCTCGTAAAACAGGTCCGTTTCACTTTTCCTGTTGATGAGCTTATTGGGTCTTGTAAAAGTGATTTCCTATCATAAAAATTGCCTTAATGTTTTGTTACAAAGAACTAATGCCGCATAAAGGACCAAAAAAAATAAGGCTCAAAATAGACAGAGCTTTAAATCCTAATAATGTGTGTACTAGGAAAACATAACGCTATAATGATTTCAAGAAGCTAGCGCTAACAATTCGTGCTGTTCAAAGTTTATCCCCGCATCAAATCTCTTGTACCTGCGAGCTTATGCGTTCCTGGTAGGTATTTATACAAAATTGTCTTTACTGAGAAAACGTTTGTGAATCTGGAGCGTACGGTACATCCAGTCCGTGTTGCCGTCTCTTTCTCACATCATGTTGTCCTTGTTAGGCATCAAACTTGAGGTATGTCGGTATTTGGTTTCATCAGCTGTTATTTTGTTTGAACGAGTGCAGTGCCCATGATTGATGATGGAGCGAGAAAGATCCTGTTTTCCGATTTTGAGTAACGAGTTGTCTCGTTAAGAATATTTACATTGTGGGTACATTAACATTCCTGATTGTGTAGTGCAGTAAAGGTACATAAATAAACCAAAAGATATTTGCAAGTTAACAGGAAAGTGTATTACATGTACCACCGACTGCCATTGAATGCAAATTATGTTTGGTAGAATACCAGTGAATCATTTTTGTTCATCGATTTTACTACATTCACCGTTTAGGTACAATATTAGGTGTGTTCCTATATGGGTCATCCTTTCGATTTGCAAATGTGACATGGGGCATACCAGGCTCAGTCCTTACCTCCTGCAACGAAACAAGTCTAAGCAAGTCTTTATCAAGTAGTCTCCATTTGATGGGAACTGCCGGTCTCACGGTGAAAACTTAGGTTAAGTAAGCATGAAGTGAGCTGTCATTCCACCTGCTGCTAGGGACTGACAGCTCACTTCACCTAAGTTTTCACGGTAAGATGGTTTCAGAATAGCACTGCTGGTCACCGCTCGGCTATGCTGCCTAATAGAAACACCTGTAAAACTAAGTAGTTTTCCTATGCACTGCATAAAGCGCAATTCAACAGGTATATAACTTGGCTTATAGTGCTTTAACACTTAAACAATGGTGATTATTTGGAAATACCTGACAGGTCTATGACTAAAGCCTGGCTTTCAGCCTAATGTTTGACAACTATACATAAAATTACATTAGGCTGTTGGCCCTCTGCCTGCAACATCATAAGAAAAGGAATTTATTTAATTCTGTTGAATTGCAGGACACATGGTGAATGATAATCAGGCGAACTACAGGTTTATCGAATTCGTTGTTTATATTATTTGATGGATCACTGAATTTTGTTTAGTACACGTTGTCTTGATCTCGTGTTGATACGCTTTGTACAAAAAATGCTTATGCCGTGCTAAAAAAAATAATCATTTATCTTTAGTATCGAGGTTGACTGCAAATGCTTCGTCAGACTGTCATCGTCCATCGTGAAGGTTTTAAATGTTTGTAATGTAGCGAATATTTGTAACGCGTAAATTAGTCAGTGCAGCGAGCCGAACCTCTCGATTGCGAGCGCATGTTCACGAAGGAGCAAAAACCAAAAACGTAACAAAAATGGTGCATGCTTGAGCCATGTGCTAGAAGCGAGCGTTCGCCGCGTTTTGTGTATCGCCGTTTTGTAACCAAACTCGCCTCGCGTTACAAACCATCATTGCAAATCAGTCTCTGCCTTTATGAGCAGCCAGTTTATTTTTAACACGTCTATTTACCTTAACGACTCTCTGAATATTCAGAGAGCAAAGGGCGCTGACCACCTTGTTTTCATTTCTTGACTCTCCCTCTTCCCCTACTTATTTGGCCCCCCACTTTCAGTACATTTGCGCCAACCACAATAGAAATCTACGTTCATCTCACAATCGTCTTCTTCAATGTCCCACTCACCGCACAGACTTCATTCACTCTTCTTTCTTCATTCAGTCTATCTTTCTGTGGAATGCGCTCCCCCAGGTAATCAGGATGGCGACCAACCGATTATCTTTTAAAATTAAAGTTCGCGAGCACATTCGCAAGAAGCTGGCAGTATCATCACAACGGTAATGTTTTCCCATTGTTTGTCTTATTTGTGCTTATATTTAATATATATAATTAGTTGTATTTATTATATTTATAGTTTTTAATAGGTATATAAATATGTATATCTTTATATTTAAATAAATATTTTTTTCCTCAATTCTCACTATTTCACCTACCACTGTTTGTCTCTGCATCACCCAAAGGTTGACTGGTAGAAAATGCCTGTGGCATTAAGTCCGCCTCTGTACATTTATGTGCTTGAAGTATAAATAAATAAATAAATATTGCATACGTTGATCATAATTATATGGACCCAAAGACAGTCAAGTCAATATAATATTTAAGTAGAAGTCTTTTAATGTTATGTATGTATGGCATAAGCACCAGCTGTTGACCTACAAACCATTTCAACTATAAAAAAGACGTGTCTATAATATTTTGTCTAAAAATATGCTAATGAAGAAAACGATAAATTAAACGATTATTCCGTCAGAATAGTAATGGCATGGTATTCGTAATGTCCACATTACTATGCAGTGTGATAGCTTGAGGCTTGAATAGTATTAAATAATTATTTATCCTATAATGTTGCTCACTCGGTCATTGATAGAGAACACAACTTACTTTCGTTCCCAAAGTAAACCTATATTTCACCGGTTATCTTTAAAGTCCCTTTTAAAAAGATTGAGTTAATGAACAAAATAACGAAGGTAGTGCAAAAAATTATTATTTAACCTAATGTAAGTTGCAAAAGTTACATGAAATGTAATCCATAAAATGTCTATTGGAAGATTTACTAAATATTTCTTATTTTTGTTTTCATTTTATTTATTTATTGGTATGGCACTTCAATGACTTACTCACTAAAACATACATAAATTAGAACCATACATACAGTTTTTGGCATTTTGAATCAGTCACTTATAGAAGTGCACATCAATAACAGAGAACTCAATGATTCAAGGAATGAGTACTTTGACATTTTATGATATTTTCAGAGCTTATGTCCCTATTCCAGATACGAATCTAAAAACCTGTAAATTTAAAATCAAACAAACAGACAGACATTCACACTTTCCCATATTAAATTAAAATATGGAAGTGCTATTTCAAACCACAGTAAATGTCATTCTAGACAGAAAAAGTTAATCTCTACGAGGCGCATAAAATTTACTAACACAGAAAACTAGGGATTAAAATAACTTCCAATGTTTATTACAACATAAACTATATTTTATGACAACATGATCATAATACGTAATATAAAATATTATATTTTACCTTGCAAATTTCCAGTAATTACCTCGCAAGAGCCGACTTTAATAATGTGTAGAGCATTTTTAACCTTAATGTTTTTTAAATAAGATTTGGATTTTATTGCTGAATTTGTACCGACAGAAGCTTAGTATGATTTTATTAAAATAATTTTATGGTGAAATTCACTTTAATTTTAAACTTTAAAAGCCTCTTTTATTAATAGAAATTATCTTCTTAACCCAGTCGCATGAAAGCACTTAATGAGAGCTTTCTCCACAACATAAATCAAAGTCTGCAACTGAGCTACTGCCAGGCAAACTCCATTCCTTATACAATAAAGCAGGGATCACCAACTAGATTTATTAGGGGTCCGTTTAAAAAAAAAAAAATTGTGTCGCGGTCCTCTTGGTAGACGATTACTAGCAAAAAGTTTATTTTTATTTTTATGAAATTACAAAATAGGTCGCGCTGTCCGATTCGATGATTTCCGACCACTATATACGCCCATAAAACATGCACACATTAATCATTGAGAAATGCACAACTTTAAAAATGAAAACATAATATAAGTTACTTTTATTTTTTGTGTTTAGATAGAGATTTTTAACAGTATAGACACGACGGACTTCGTAAGCTAAGTTATGTATGGATATCTGTCGGCACGCTTTTTGGGTAAAGTACAATTATAACAACAATAAATTATGCATTTGTCATTGAAATGAATGATCAACACCATAAAAAAAAATGAAAAATATTTTATTTGGAACACGCACAGGAAATCAAAAAAGTAAAATAAAATTAAAAAGGAGCATTTTAAATAAATAATTTATAGCAAATTAGTTCATTATGTTATTATTATGAACTAATTTGCTATAAATTAATTATTTATTATAAATGCAATAGAAATGTTAGGTCTTATTTATTATTATAAATTACGCTATCTTGCGTCTTATTCCTTATAATTATTTAACTAAACTAAGCTTCAGCGGTATTAATTATTTTCTAGGCGGTGATATGTAGACAAGCTAATATTATTCCATTAAAACTTGAAGTAAATCAGGTAGTTTTATCAAAATGTGTCAAGAGAGAGAGAGAGAGAGAGAGAGAGTTACATGACAATTCATAAAATATTCCGTAAGAATGCCATATTTTAAGGAATAATTTAGTATATTTTTTTTTTTATATAAATTAGCTTTTGTCTTCCCGAAAAACCTCTAAAACAATTGGTAAGTCAAACCACACAAATTTCTGATTGAGTCGTAGAATTTCTTTGGTCCACTCAAATTAAATTTAAATATTATGATGATACATAATGCAAAAATATAGTAATATTTTTCTACTAACTGACTTTTATAAATCGTAGCACTTTACTAGGACAGCATAAACGTCGGAAATATGACTACAGATTTATCTATTATCTGACATAAATAACATAAATAGAGAGCATTAAGAATGATCCGCGGTTACCTGCTTTTGATCGATGGGCGTTTTAAATGATTTATTGTGGCTGAAGTTAGACGGGTATTAATCAAAGTGCGCATGCAATCTATGTGGTCCTGGTACTGCTGTCTTGTTTTGTAATATTTCTGAATCGATTAGAAATTAAATACAATAGTAGCTCGTCTATTGAGATGGGGTCACAAAAATAATTGGACACAACAAAATCTGTAAGACATACAAAACAAAAACCAAATTAGCTCATTTTTTATATACGATTAAATTAAATTATCGCTAAGCTCTAGACTAATCATCAATCAAAATTACAGTTATACATACTTGCGAAAAATCGTAGGAAAACAAAACAAAAAGCGATCCTAATATTGACAATCATCTGAGTAATCAAAAATAAACTTTACATACTTAAGGACCAGATTTTTCTTAAAGACCAATTTATAAATTATAACTTTTTAGTATAGGCACCAAAAGAAAATAGTTTCATTGAAAATTTAACTCAATGGAAAAGTCAAAACGTAAAGAAAACCTATATTTATCGGTGCTCGGTCCATAATGTATCAACGTTGCACCAGCAATTGCAGTTACATGATCAGAATTCATTATCACTTGTATCTCTCCTCATGTTTTCCTTAATCGATTGTAGGCTGTGATACATTTAAATTGTGTATCCTCATGCTAAACGCTTTGAAAGTTAGGCTTGGCTTTTGTTTTCTTTTTTTGTTTACCTACTCTTTTGTTCTGTACGAGCTACCAGGAGCTTGGTGGTCGCTAGACTGTGACCTCTATTAATTACCAAAAGGCCAAATAACGTGCTTGAATTTATAATTTATCAAACTGTTTATAGCAGCCAATTACAGTTCTCCAAGAGCAATTTTTAGGAAAGACAGTTCATTCAAACATTGGTTTTACATAAAAACTTCTCAGAAACAGCCTACGATAGCACAAAAAGCGTCTGTTTCCACGTATCGGCAAGCGTAGTGTGGGACGTCCCCCAGCCTTTTAAGGTTCTCGGGTCCAGGGACATACTTGATGTAAAAGGCGGAAGAGGGTGTTGTGGCGCAGCCTGTGAGAGGCCTATGTACCTGATTGATTGGTTGATTTATCAAGACTATTACAATTTTTGTCGAAGGCAAATTAATTCTACACTTGTCTTAAAAGCGTATTTATAACTTAGCTACTGAAGTGAAGGTAAACGCAGCGTTCTACTTTCATGACAATCTTACTTTCATAGATAATGGCAATGATTAATCAAAACGTCGGATACTTATTGAGAAGTCAGATTTTTTAAATAAATTATGATAAGCTTCTTTTACTTACTTCTGTTTTGTGTTACTTTTAGCGTACATAAAATATGGCTGTGTACACGACATACTGACTCATACTTGAGTCAGTATGTCGTGTACACAGCCATGTTTTATATGCTATTGGATGGGCAAATAAGCAGGTGACCTTCCAGATGGTAAGTGGTCACCGCAACCTATGAGTATCTGCAATATCAGAGATATCGCAGGTAAGTTGCCATTCCGGGACAAAAAGCTGCGATGTCTCATCATCGACACGCTTAAGATTACCCAAATCAGTAATTCTTCCATACTGACGTCGTATGGAGTTTACTCCACTGTTTGATAATGTACATTAATAGTTAAATATTATATCTACGTGTTTCGTTATTATCTAGCCCGACACGGAAACGGAATTTAAACAAATTAGTTTGTAAGTTATGAGCGTCGAAACTTACATATTTCAACAGTAATTTTAATGCATCTTTGAGCGTAAATAAATAAGACCCGATGTATCAAAATTACAAATTCGTTACCGTACGGGGATAGATAATTTTATTCAAGACTTCATATAACGTTATTTGAGGAGCTCGTGGCTAAGTAGTAACTGCCGCACGGGTCGATCCGTCAGGTTAAGCTACGCTTGCCAGGGTTGGTCTGTGGATGGGTGACCATCTATACATACCGAGACTCCTCCGTGCCTCGGAAAGCACGTTAAGCCGTTGGTCCCGGTTGTCATTCGTGGATCTTTGACAGTCGTTACGGGTCGTCAGAAGCCCGAAAGTCTGACAACCAGTCTTACCAAGGGGTATCGTATTACCCAGTTACTGGGTTGTGGAGGTCAGATAGGCAGTCGCTCCACGTAAAATACTGGTATTCAGCTGCATCCGGTTAGACTGGAAGCCGACCCCAATATAGTTGGGAAAAGGCTAGGTAGATTGATTGATTGACTTCAAATAACGTTATTTTCAATAAATACATCCAGCAATTCGTTCATAATATCTATACGCCCAAAGGTCTATTCATGATATACCAATCAACATCTTTTTCACTAAATAAATAAACGAAAGAGCATGCATACTCGTATTAGCCACACCCTCCAACAAGTTCGAGCCGTACACTAGTGCAACCTTAAAACTGAAATACAGCAACTGTGTTTATCGGTGGAGATAGGTATGGTGGAAGTATTTCTCTGGCCGAGCTTCTGCGCTGTACCTAACTCCAACTCATTTGGAACAGATGTTTTATAGTTTACCTTCGCAACCGCTTTCCGTCATGGAAAAGCTTACAAAATGGGTTCCTGAAAGTTGTATTAGAAACTCCATACATAGTTATTCACAGTTACAGGTTTTGACAATCTCGTACTAAGCACTGCACTGGAGCGTAAAATATATTTTATTACCGTATAAATTTTAATTGACAACTGGTTTTAATTAATGACATCTTTATCAATTTGATTTGAATTATCAAATTGATAAAGATGTCAATTTCAAATTATAATCCACTTAAAATTCGTCGAAATTATCGTTCCATTCAATTTAATGTGTGATGAATAAATTATGGCTGCATTCTGATCAGTAAATGAATAAATTGATTCATAATGAATGAACATGGAAGTTTATACGAGTTACAAAAAAGCTTTTCATATTTCCGTAGGAATAATCATAACAAGGTAATTGACCTAGTCCACTTACGATTTTGAAGACTTGATTTGAATTTGTTTCTACTAACATGATTCTAGATAGGTATTGCCTCGTAACTAATAATTCTTGAAGAAAGTTGCAAGAATGCAGAATATTGTAGAGTTAAAATAAAATAACTTGTAGTACCTGAAGTACAAAGGACCAGGAATATTCCTCGTTTTACTGGTCCTACGAGTCACACCTACTTTTGTTTGCAATTTTGTTTTTTTTTTGTTCCTTTTTCTGATTGTACGGGTAAGGTACATTTAAATGATAAACTGATTTGAGTTCAAATTGTGTATTGATAGTTATAAAGAAAGCACAAATGCCCAAAACTGATAAATGATCGACCCGTGGCGAATGAGTCCTTTTGGTTTTATTGCCCAACCGATGCTATTATGCGACTCCTACTTGCTAACTCAAACATGTTCTTGATATCAATTGATATATGATATTGTACGGGTTTGCTCGTACATGCTCCCCGAGGAAAGATATAACGACACAACTGATTAATTGAGAAACATAATAATTATAACACATGATTTGATGATAATCTAATTTCTTGGTGTCTCTATCATTAATACATTGTTCACAAATTAGTTATGCTTGTATAAGAACCTATCTTAGAGGAAGTGGCTTTATCGAACACTCGTTCACTTGTTACCACCATCGCCCTCATTGTTACACTGATACACTACACTATCCCCAACACACGTACGTTGCGTCGCCGGGCGCGCGCCGTCTGCTGCGGGCGCCATATGCACGGGCGCGGGCGCGGGGGCGCAGCGCGAGCTCGCGCGCCTCCACGCGAACACTCCGATACATGCTGCTACCACGCCAACCTTACAGTAGATCGCGGTATAATGATGAATGTCATGGGATGACAGACTGTCAAATAATAATCCATTTTCTTTCATGATCTTGATCTTGTCTTAAGCTCTCGATCGCTCTTTATACTGGAGTCGTTCAAGACATCCTAAGGAATAGAAACGTTTATAACGTGGTCTATGGATGCAATGACTGGTTAGCACTGATACTAAAATCGCTCGTTCTTTGTTGATGCGCAATTACCTACATCAAAATTATCTGATTTGATTATGCAGCCGTATTCTATAGTTATAAGTCCGGAGTGAGTCAGCTGATGCGCGGTAACTTGATCTCCACATACTGTTCGTAGATTACATTAACCGCAGCAAAAATAAATATAATTGTTGATAGAATGGTTTTCTATCCAAAGATTTTTACAAGGATCGACATCGACTTCACTCTTGTTCCCCTTCGATTCTCGTGCTACCCACAGTCAGCGGGATTTTCACTTGATTTTACGTATCGCCAAGATTTTGGCTGAATGCTATCAGTTATTTGAATTATTTCATTTGCTACGAACGTTTTCCATCGACTTGGGCTTCTTTATAGCTATCCCAATCACTCCAACCAAATATACGAAGATCATGACAGTTCATGATCTACATATATTTGGTTGCAGTGGCCAAACTCATGAACAAAGTCAAGCAGTGTCTAGCAGGCTTGATACTGCTTAAATTTTTTCATGAGTTTGGCCAGCAACAGTGCTCCATATAATTCTAATCGAAGTAGTGATATTTGTTTTTTCGTAGGAACTAATTTTGTTTGAGCTGCCACTAATATTTTTCATTGATTGCTGTATATTACTCTGCAGTAAATGACGCACGCATAATTATGCTTTTGTTGAATGACGCTTTACATCACTAGTGAAATGCTTTACAGTATTTGATTGCTACACTGTAATGTATGTACGCGACATCCGGCTCCAAGGACCAAAAGTTTTGCCGTTGCCCAAGGGTTGCCCATTTTTAGACATACATTATTTAAATATTATTAATAAACAATATACAAATGGCTAGCTGTAATAATGACTTTGGAAAAATAATATTTCAAAAAGTAAACGGCTCGGTACCAGGCTTTCATAAAACAGAGCAGTCAACCACAAAAGCCACAGGTCAATAGGTTACGAAAACAGTTACAACAAGGCAAAAAGTAAACAAATGCACGCTCGATCGTACGACAGTGTATCTAAATCATGTTTATGATAATCGGGCATGCACGTACCGACAAAAAGTCGCATAGCAGCCAAGATCGGCGCAAAAAGTCGTGAGTCTGTAACGGTACGGTACTTAATATAATGAAACTGTATCTATTTTGCATATAACATGGCGCCCTGGGGAATGGGGCAGTAATTTCGTTGAGTGTCTATCTTATATAATTTGGTAATGATAGTCAGTAAAATGTTTATCTGAAATGCGAGTTATATGCGGGACTTCCATTTCGGGTTGCTTAATCTTTTTCTCATCCTAAAGAAGGACCTCCAAGAGTGATGGTATTTATATCCGTCCAAAACATGTACTCTTAGCAGTAAGCCCTGCAACTTTACTGACTGACTGTCTTATCAAAGTGATTTTTTACTAATTGAGGCGACGATAACCGACTCTTAATGATTTTATACTGAAGATCACGTCTAAACGAGTAGTGTTCATGATTTGGCAAAAAAAATATGTTAAATTAGAGTATTTTCTTAATAACTTAATATTTTGTCTAATGCGGATAAAAAACTGAGAGTCACGCAAAATCTATCAAGCGTATTTTTCAGAAACCTTCAAAATTTTAAATATAATTTAATTATTGACCTTTTAGTATACGTGTTTTATTCTCTAATTTGGGACAGTGCTCCTTGACGGGCGAATCCTATTACTGGCTAGAAGTACGAGGCGTTGCGTGAGTTCAGTACAGAACACACAAGCTAACCACTCAAAGGTACTGGCATATATCTGCGTCTTAATTGGTCCACTTCTAACTGCGACTTCACCTAGTGGAAAGCGATAGACGAAGTCTGGGATGGAACTAACGTACCCAGAAGATGAATGTTCAGTCTTGCTTTGACGGTACAGTTGTTTTTAACTTGTGCATAAAATTTAATGAATGGATTGAGGGTAGCAAACACAGTAAACAGAAAATAAAACTGAAAGAAAATATAACGAATAGCTAAATATATATATATGTATACATAGCAACGGCAAGCGCAGCGTAAGACGTCCACCCACAAGGTGGACAGACGACCTAATAAAGATCGCAGGAAGCCGCTGGATGCAGGTCGCTTCCAACCGGCCGATTTGGAAATCATTGGGGGAGGCCTATGTTCAGCAGTGGACGTTCTATGGCTGAAATGATGATGATGATGATGATGTATATATAGCTGATTATAAAGAATTTAAATGAGATCACGGCTGCATGACTGATGAGAACGACGATCCGTTCTCTCTAATGCCATTTCTCACAGAAAAATACGAGCATTATTTCAATAGCAAAAAAATGTAGTACAGATATACAAAATCCTTGTTAAGTGCGTTGGCATCACTCAAAGCCACTCAAACGTGTCGGGTCTAAAGATGACCTCTAACTTACTGTACGTGAGTGACGAGGGGTTGAGTTAATATTATAGTCTACTTACTCTTTAATAATAAACTACCTGTCACTGACTACTGAGATATATCACACGCGTTTTTTGTGATAGGTATAACATTTTTGGACACATGACATCACTAAGACCAATAAAATCGTTTTTGTTAATTAATTCATAAACGGTGAATTGGCCAAAAATGCACACACGATCAATTGTATTCAGAATATTTTTTGTAAGGATATTGTTAATTAGGTACATTGCTTCATACGTTCGAAAAAAATGGTGAATGTTGTTGAACTGTCAAAATGAACAGATTGTGTTATTGATCGTGTGGTATGTAATTATGGTGCAGTATGGTATGAGACGATGTGCCAAAAAAATATCTGGTCCTTGGAAGTGATACTTTTTCAAAGAGTTAATGATATTTTTAATTCCTATTTTACTCTTATCGCAGGTATTATGTAATTTTTATTTTTATTTCCACTTCATAGACACAAACATCTGTGTAGTACACATCTGGCTCTAGTACACACGGCTACACATCAAGCTCTCATCTCATATGCAGTATAAGCTGATCTCGCATTTTATAGGATTTCCTGACAATGCGAGCTCAGCGTAAACTGGACATTTATAGCTTGATGTGTAGCCGAGTATACTAGGAGTTACTGTATCACAAAAGCCATTTTTTTTTTATTATTTAAAAAAAAATGCGGAAAAATTATCATCTTTTTATATTGGTAGTCTAACGAAATAATAGGCTCATTTTTGTTTTAAAAAAACCCGTCTCTAATTCCTTTTTACTCTTACAGTCTCACACCTACAACAGGATTCATAAGACTAGTGAAGCATTATAAATTTTGACGTTCAAAAGTGTATTTTTTGTGCCTAATTGAAATAAATTATTTGACTTTGACTTTGAATGTAATTAGTGTATACTTTCACATGATTGTGTCGGATTGGTTCGGTTATAAACACGTGTTAGTGGGTTAGCGCTTACTGATGTTAAGCGCGTTCTTAGTTTTAGATACAGGCTGATTTTTGTAGAAGTGATGAAGAAAAGTATAGTTTGTTTGGAGATCGGAGAAGATTTTAGTAATTTATGCTTAATCAATGTAAAAGAATGTATTTTTTTCTTATAATTTTTTAAATAAATATCATGGTAGGTACCTAATTATTTTTGTTTGCAAAAAAAATTCAATATAATTTATATATTTTATAACGTGGACACACGTACAAGGCATTTTAAAAACTAAATATGTATGTCAACTACATACTTATTATCACACATGTTACATACTAACGTGCTGATTACATTTTTATTTTCCTTCTAAGGCGTTAAAACGACGCTCTCATTTTTCTGCTAATGGCTATCGCTTATCAAGTCTAGCTATCTAGCTATTTATCTGATAGACTGGTTTTTATTTTAGTTTTAATTAGCACCAGGTTCCAATATATTGCCGGCTTAACGTACAGTTAGCTGTTAAGTACATAATGGATATTGATATATCGAGTATCTATTGATGAAGTGAGAGATTAAGGTACAGACTGGAAAAGATTGATCTAAAACTGGTCTTTATTTATTATACTTTCTAAAACGTAAAACTTTATATAAAAGGTACAAAGGGCGGTCTTAATGCCTTTACAGTTAGATTAACAATACATTTATTTATTTAAATCTAGTTTTACCGCGACATAGGTAATAATTAGCAGATTTTAAAATTACTCCTAGAAATGTTTGCGAAAACAGAGGGTAAAACTCTTGACGACTATTTTAAATAACAACTAAAGAATTACTTCAAGAGAACTTTTATTAAGGAGTATCTGGCAAGTAGCGAATGTCTACTGACCGATATAACTTAAAATTACTACCTGTACATGCATCACATACATTTTACGAGCCATATGTAGCCGATAAGGGAACACCATTACATACTCTCCACATTCATGTGAAAATATCAAGTTATTGAAGAAACGCTAATAATAATAATCAACGGTGTTATTAAACCGGACTAATTTCACACTGTTTATCATTATTTACAAGTTTTAATGAGAAGCGTCCGGTCTTTAACAATCTACGTGTGATTAAAAAACTAGTTTAAATGATATTACTGATTTTGCTCCAGTTTTAATATCGTATTGAATGTGAGAAAGTGAAATTGTAGGCGTTTGTTAACAGATTTATGATGGTACTAATTCTCATGTAGGTAAGTGTAAATACTATAGCGCCAGAGGCTATTTGTGTAAAATAAATACGAAGAATGTATTATTAAAATGCAGTAAGTAGAGTGAAGGCTGATCGAATTCAGTCCAATGTTGTTTTTATTTATTTGTCGAAACATACAAATATCCTGCACTCGCTTGAACATTTACATTACAAAAGATACGTATTTTTTTTGTTGTTAAAGATCAGTTGGTAATTTATTCACAAAATCTACTTCTTTGTTTACGAATAAGTTTGATAAATTAAAGATTATCATAATAGCTAAAAATGTAAAGCTTCATGCAGACTAGCGCGACGAGACAGCGCGACGCGACACCGGCTATTATACCGTGAAGTTTTCTTAGAAATTGTATTATTCAAGTCGCGTCACGCCGTCGCGTCGCGCTGGTCCGCACGAGCCTTAAATGACAAAAGAAATTTAGAAAAGTAATCGGCTTAAAAAACAAAGAAAAACTTTGACCGATTACACAGTTCATGACAGCATTTAACTTATTTTAGCAAAAACCGTATGTGGAACCAAACTAAATGAAAACAACAAAACAAAAAGAATGTTAACAGCCTGTATAAGCGGATTTACCGCTACGTTTTATTCGTCGTGCAAAAAAACAGGCTCAGTGTAACACAGTCGTACGTGCGGGCATGCGTACTCAGTTTTAGCGGGAAAACGTGCAGTTTTGTGCAGAACAGCATTTTGGCAATATGTAGACAATTTAGCAACTAGATAAAAAAATTGACGACCTGCGCTGTATGTAAGTACGAGTATGTTTTATCCACGGTGTCACCCGCGGGGATGTCAGAAATTATCCAAAAATATTCTAGGCCAGGTCATGATCTATCCATGTGCCTAATTACATCCGACCCCGTTAAAACGTAAAGGCGTGAAAGATAACATATAGACAGACACAGCTACCTTCGCATTTAATAAGTTTGGATTACTGCGAAATACTGTAGATATTTTTTTAGGTACCAAAGGAGTTAACGATAGAGCGATGAATGGGGGATTTAGGTATGGTGGACGTTCACATACATCGTACTGCAAATACAAAGTTATAGAAAAATCTTTCCCTGGTTCTGAGAAATAGTTATTTGTAATGAGAAATCAATTGTAAATAGCTGTCTGAATTTTTCGAAGTTACCAAAGTAGTAAGTACTTACCTAGATGATTTTATGCAATTTAAAACTAACTCTCATAAACTGATTGCTCCATTAGAAAATATTGGTCCATATTAAAAATATGCATTTTATGCAAAAAAATAAAAAAGTAGTTATAGGAAACCGGTTTCATAAAGCCTGAGAATTTGAGAACCTATGCGAAAGTTTAGAAAAAAAAGCCATTAAACATAGTTCTACAAAAAAATACAACATAAAAACGTAACTCAAGTTTCAAGCCAAATTCCGTGGAACTAAAAGTGCTAAAATTCTTGAACAACCCGTATTTCAGCACTAAAGTACGGTTTTCGTATTTATAGCTAGAACTTTTAAAAAGCTTTTTTAAAGCTAAAGTTTTGTGCTAATAACTCTGCTACCGCATTGCACCGAAAATCGTGAAAGCTCAAATTGCATTGCAGTGTGATTTTTGACGACCTATTTTGAGAGTTTGATTCCTACCTCCATTGAAATATTTCTACCGAGACAGTCCGCGTTTTATACACACTCGCGAAAACAAAAAAATCTTAATCATATCAACGGCATGTTATATTTTTAACTAAGTATAGTAAAGCCGGAAATACATATGCTTGTAACTTGCACAAAAGTATGTGAGTAGCTTGCATGCCATTGAGCCATTCCAACTTCTTTATTATTGGTGAATATCACAATGGCATAATAATAAATTCTTTATACTCGTAGGCATAAAAAATGTGTACAGACAAAGTGATGCCCTGACTCCTGTAGTAGGTAAGAACACCTATGTTACAGGATCCAGGAATGCAAGCTACTTGCTTATTTTTGTGCCAGTTACAGCCATTTATATTACGCTCTTAAGAGGGAACAGGGCCTGCGATTCTCCATACAAATGTATTCCCCTTTTTTCTTCCTAAATAATGCCTCTAGAGCAATCTTTTCTTTTGGTCAAGGTCTGCTGTAGAGACGCTAAAGAAAATATGACACTCCAAAAATTACAAAAATGGCCCATTTTACCGCCGTTATTACCTACCAGAGAAATTGGAAAAGTTTTTAACATAAAAAAAATGATAGGAACCTAGACATACTCTTTCTTAAAATATTAATGTAAAAAATAATTGACTTGGCTCAGTTTTCAAGGAGAAAAAAGGAGAATACGAAACGTCAATTTTTGTGTGATATAATCGGTCTGAGCTGCACCTGTCCCTATCGCACTCTACAGGAGCATACTTGAGGTATGACGACAGCAATAATTTCTTCAAATACCTATTTTTCTAATTCCTCGCAGGCCCTGTTCCCTCTTAAAGGCTTCTGCACGGCAATATTATTATTATAATTAAATTATTTAAATAAAAGTTATACGTTTAAATAAACAACCTTCACTTGCATGTGAAAATTCAATATCAAAGCTAATAAGTAGCTATTTGTTAATAACATAATATCACGTATTCTCGAAGTGTTAGGCATAAATGTACCCTTTAGTAACACCCACATTTCGCCAGTTGTTTAATTCCCATGTAAGGGCGAGCCTATTGCCATCAACCGGGCATACATTCAGACTCCGGGCTGCTACTAAGAAATTCCTGATGGATAACCTAATACGCCTTTTTTACGCTAAGCCAGTTTTCTACACCCAAAACCTCTTAGATAATAAATGATAACTAATTAATAAAAACATTTTCGTAAAACCACAAAAATGTTCCAAGATCATTAATTTAAAAAAAATAATAATAATAAATCAAAACAAGTGTCGTATTAACGGTTATTGACGGCCGCGCACGCGTCATCGATCACGATCTATAGATCATTGATCTAACGTCGAATAACATTAGCGCCATTATCGACTACAAAGTGGAGGTGCAGAAGTTTCACTTCACACAATACGCTTTAATAAAGTCGTGTTATAAAGCGATTTTAGAAAAAAAACACAGGTCATTGAGGATCACTCAAGATGAGCTTTAATTACATTAACAGCTTAAGTATAAAAACACTTGTTCCTTTGTCTAAAAACCAAAACTACTTGAAATATCACGTTTCTTGCTCGTTGTCTATGTACAGACGCCAGCGGGTCAACCTACCCGAAACTGTCAAATTTTCCCAATCAAGTTTGAACCTTATACCTACTTGAGTAATAAAGTTGAAAATCCATTCATGAAATTTGACAGATTGTAGTAGGTTGATGTGCTGCCGGTCTATTCTGTAACCATCTCACTAACTTAGGTGAAGTGAGCTCGGAGTGAGCTGTCAGTCCCTAGCAGCAGGTGGAATGACAGCTCACTTCAAGCTCACTTCACCTAAGTTTTCACGGTGAGATGGTTACATAATAGCACTGCAGATGTCTGTACCAGACAGTTTACTACGCTTAAAGAGCGTGCATTTTAAAAATGGGCAACTTCACAAATCTATGTGAAATATTTCGCTGTTTTGGCAATATTACTGTGTGGAGATATGAAATATGGCTAACTAGTGAACTAAAATATTTATTTTGAAATGCAAAAATTAATATCGTTACACCGAATATTTTGTTATAGATGTAAAAAAAGTATTTGGAAACTTTCCAAATGCCTTTTAAACACCTAAAACGGTTACCACATAAAATTCAGTGTTATAATTGCAAATAATTATCAGTTCACTAGTTAGCGATATTTCTTAATTCCACAGAGTAATATTGCCATATTAATCAAAACAGGTAAATATTTAATAGCTATTTGCCACGTTGCCAACTTTTAGAATAATTTAAACGCTGTTAATTTATGAGCTATCTCTGATAGTATTGATTTGGTTCAGATTATTACGTCCTATTGTCTATTCTCTGTATTATTATTGTCAATTATTTTTGCTTCATGTCTTAGCATAGAATGAAGTGGTCCTTCTGTGTCTCTTCTATATTATCTTCGATCGAGATAAAGCTGAACATCAACGCCATGATCAAGAGCGAAACAAATTAAGTAATGTTTAAATTTATCCTCAGTTTTTTTACCGACATGTAAAAATGTTAAAATAAATACCTACATACACATAAGAAATGCAGCCTGATATTTCTGGGCTAAGTCAGTTTTAAAGATAGCAATGATCGATCGTAATCTTATTAAGAAAAGAAAGCCTTGTGTAAATGTTTTAAAAATATTTTTTATTTGCACTTTTTTATCTTTATGTGGTAAGTTTTCACTTGGTCTCAATGAAGCTTATCGTGAGGCTTATCAGTTTTTAAAGAAATCTGGTTTTCTGAATGTGCTGTCCAGTTTATACTGTTTTTTTTTAAATGTTGCGTTTCACTTTTAGTCGACCTGGACTCTAAAGATGGACATTATGGATACATAATTAACTGTATGTAACTAAAATGGAAGAAAGGAAGCTGAACTTTAACCTTTTGGGTTAGTCAAGGCTAATAATATGTATTACTGGCTGTTGGCCGCGACTTTGTCTGCCATCCAGGATGAAAAGTAGCCTATATCCTCCTCCAGGTCATGGTCTACCCATCTGCCAAATTTTATCCAAATCCCACACTCACTTTCGCATTTTAAATATCAAGTTAAGAAGTTAGGATTAGGATTTTCGTATGAAAAGTAAGTTTTACATGAGTGGTTTAAAGATATCATAGTTTTTAGGGGCATGAGGAACAGGGTGTAAAGTTTACTCACCCACCATAGAAAAGGGAGGATCCTCCGACCAGACGGGTGTCGTGTGTGGTGGGCAACTGCCCAACTGTTGATGTCGGATAGTCTATACAGGGTGTTTGGCGCATGGACCGACACAATTTTTTCAGGGATTTGGGAGGTCATTAGCTAGGTTCTAGCTAAGTTCAAAATAGCTTTTAGTTTTTTTTATAATTAATTTAGAAGTTGTAAAATTTCATTCATTAAATACAAAAATTAACTTTGGAAGCTTGTAAGGAATTTTCTTGAAACCAGTTGTATAAAACAAAGATGTTTTTAGATTTAAAGGACTTTGGAGAATGCAACAAAATTTGTTTTGTGCCACTACACCCACAAACAAAAAAGTTATTTCAAATTAAAGGACACATTTTGGGATTTTTTTTCATTTTAAAAAAATAATCATATGTAACCAACCGTGACATTTGGGACAAAGGGTGTATGGGTAGAACCTAGCTAATGACCTCCCAAATCCCTGAAAAAATTGTGTCGGTCCATGCGCCAAACACCCTGTATATGTCGTTCGCGCGGTAAACTCTAATTGTGCGATGCACGATTTGTGTGACGTATCATATATTTGATGCGTAGTTCGTAGGTCGCGGTCTAACCGTACGTTTACCGTTTTCAACGTATTTTTTAAATTTTTTAATGATATTGAGCTTGAGAAAAAGCTTCCAACACTAATACCTAACATAAATGACACTTCACTCCGATTCGCAAAACAAATCCCAGGATAGATACCAATCCGCCACATAAATATGTAAAAACGCACCCAAAACCCTTTCTTTCAATCAATTTAAATATTTTACATGCCAATAAAAATACCTCGGAGCGTATTAAACGATAAAAGTTGACGAGTGTCCAAGATTCTGTTTCGAAGAACTAATTACTGGATAATTAAGTACTGTTATGCTCGCAAAGTGTCATGGCCGCCTCATTTTATAATATAATTGGTGCGTCTCGATTTTTGTATGTTGAAGATTCATGGTGGAGCCACATTGGAGTGATTTGGCAAGCATTGGTTGAGTTGGAAAGGTATTGAAGAAATATATTTAGTAAGCTTTTGTCATCTTAGGAATTTACCGTGGATGAAGTCACAGGCAGAAGCCAGTCATTCATAAATGGTGCCGATTCCGTTGTTCACAAACTAAACTAAATTTAAGTTCAGTGCATCTTTTTCTTTCTATTTCATTAAGAAAAGGACAGAAGATACATTTTAGTTTAGTCCTGTCAAATTAATCAGCCCCTGACACTAATCCATACAAGTTTTGACGTGATTAAAAACTTGCCCACTAAAATTACGTCAATTTACGTCAGGCGCTGATTAATTTGACAGGACTAAACTAAAATGTATCTTCTGTCCTTTTCTTAATGAAATAGAAAGAAAAAGATGCACTGAACTTAAATTTTGTTAAGTTTGTGAACAACAGAATCGGCACCATTGTGTTATTAGGGTTGTCGACTAAACATTACTTTTTTGTCCGTCATAAAAATATTAGGCAGGTATTTTTTCTTTTCATACGTAATCAAAAGATTACGGCAATACATTGGGTAGATAATACGTTAAAATGTGGCATGATGTCACTCCCCGGTAGATTTTATACTGACTTGTGACGTAGCGAGCCCCCACTCTCCAACTTTAATGCGTTTTATCTAAACCATTTTTTATTAATATTATTATGATAAATAAAAAAAACGTGTCAAATATTGTTTTATTATCTGACTGACAAACTAAATAGTTTTATTTTTCCTCAGTCAACATCCCTTTTATAAATCAGTCGATCAATGACGATAATGTAAAATGATCAGGTAAAATGAGCTGTCCATATTGTCAATCCCTAGCATCTCGTTCTGTCATAGGAATGACAGCTCACTTCACCTAAATTTTCACGTTAAGATTTTTATAGAAAAGATCGGCTGTTTGCCAAGCTTGGTGGTCTGCTCCTTGAAAGCTCTTACTCAGCAAGATACATAAACAGGCTAATCAATCTGCCTAGCCTTTTCCCAACTATGTTGGGGTCGGGTTCCAGTCTAACCGGATGCAGCTGAACACCAGTCTTTTACATGGAGCAACTGCCTAGATGACCTCCACAACCCAGTTACTGGATAACACGATACCCCTTGGTAAGACTGGTTGTCAGATTTTTGGGCTTCTGACTACCCATAACGACTGTCAAAGTTCTACGAATGACAGCCGGGACCAACGGAGTAACGTGCTTTCCGAGGCACGGAGGAGTCTCGATATGTACAGTTCTCGTCAAATAACTTTGCCGCTCTGAAGTTAGGTTGCGCATGCGCGCTGGCATGCGCGCTATTGTTTTATAAGTAAGATTGACTACTGCGCAGTCATTTGTAGTATACTTCAGAGCGGCCAAGTTATTTGACGCGAACTTTAATGGATGGTCACCCATCCGTGATACAACCGCAGCAAGCGTAGCTTAGCTCTCGATCGACTCGTGCGGCTGTTATTATTTTATTTTACGACCCGATTTGAGCCCCTCATATAGGCTAATTCAAAGATTATATTTTATTACAAATATACCGTAACTAAATTGTGTCTGCGGCTATGTAATTTATTTAATGTCCAATAGAGCAAATTAAAATAGATATTTTATTGCAAATAGATAATAAAAATAATGACTACAACTTTATTAGAATTATAGTAATTAATTATGAATACTATAACGCATAATAACTGTTAATGTTATTCGTACTATACAATGACAGCGGTTTTTAGAGTTTATTGCATAATTAGATTATTATTTTATCAGTTTAGTTAAATAGTTATACATTTGTGTTAAATCATCTCATAATTATTAATATTTATACGCAAGCATCGTATAATTAAATAATTATGACTTATGAGGCTATGTAAAATATGTTGAAATGCACTTTTGATACTAATTGAAATTGGAAAACAGTTTAATCATCTTTGCCTTATTATTACCTAATCAATCTTTCAATATTTTCGGTATACTGAGGTGTGCTAGCTGACATATTATAGCAAATAATTTTATATAAAGTTTTAGGTTGCTTAATGTAAATTATTTTGTAAAGAATCAAGTATTTTCTAACTGAACAGACAGCTGTGCAGCTGGGGAGTTTGTTGCGCCACTTCTTCATCCCAGCTAAAGCACTAGGAAGTGGTGAAGGGCGGGCGTTTTTGGGGGACTGTCTTATGTAATTTCGACGTTCGAAAAGTGCTGATTCACAGCCTAGCTTGAATAAATGACATTTGAATTCAATGAATAGGGATGTTGACTTAAAATTATTTTTGTCCGGTAGGTAGATATAAAAAATATTGGACACGTATTTTTTCTTTCTTTACGTAATCAAAAGATTACGGCAATACATTGAGTAGATAATACTTTAAAATGTGGTATGACGTCACTCCCCGGTAGATTTTATACTGACTTGTGACGTAGCGAGCCCCCACTACCTAACTTTAAACCGTTTTATCTAAACCATTTTTATTAATATGATAAAGCAAAAGCACACCAGCAAGAACAGGTACACCTCTGCCCAACCCTTCGGGGAAACAAGGCGTGATGTTATGTTATGTGTGTGTGTATGTGTGATAAAGCAAAAAATACGTGTCTAATATTTTATTATTATCTGGCTGACGGACAAAATTGTATTTTTTTTCCAGTCAACATACCTATTGATTATTGACTGGCCAAACCAACCATGACCCGAGGGCTTAGATAAAGTGACATTCTATCAGCGATAACTATGATGGAAAAGTTCAAAATGTATGGGATTGACATAAGCTACTAAAAAGCTTATGTTAATCCTGTTGAAAGTCGTTGTAGAAATACGAAACGCTTTGAAAGTGATTGCCACTTGTCCCTCAGCATATGTGTTAATCTTCTCATAAGAATATTAAAGATCAGTGAATTAACAACTTATGATAGAATTTGAGTATAGTGTGGTGTCGGACGTGAAGAATAGCAACATTACATCCCATTTCTTCCCATGGGTGTCATAAAAGGCGATTAAAGGACTTACTAAAGAATGGGCAGCAGCGTTCACTATGCACTTTAACACCATATTGCGATAGCCAATCCACCTACCAAGAGTGGCGATTATTGCAATCACGGTCCCCCAAAAAGACAGGCTTTTCAGGCCAAAAGGCAGGCAGTTTCGCTGGCTGGCAATGCATAATTGTAATGATTAATTATTAAATTTTTGTCTATCGTGCTTCTGTACCATATTCCCTGTAAATTAAGAGGTCTGGCTCTTGTGATACAGGAACTCCTAGAACAAGAGCCAGGGCTACACAGATGTTTGTGTCTCTTATTAAACTACCTGAGCTGGATGGTGCTGATCCATGCGTCATGTTCGTGAACGGGCGCCGTCGGTTGAGACTGGTCATTTCTTAACTGCCAGGGCTTATTTTTAATAGTTTTTGATTTTGATTTGTTTTTTATTTACATTGTTCTTAGATATAGAATCAACAAGAGTAATGTAGCCAGGATTTTGTAATTTCTATATTTAAAAGAGTGTCCTTGGAGTTTCTTGTCCGTTCTTCTCCATAGAGATCTACGTTTTGGAATGGGCAACTAGCTTCAACTTTATGACTAACTGACTCTTTGACAATTCAAAAGTACCTGTAAAGGGTTTAATTGAAATAAATGCTTTGAGTTTGAGTTTGAGACCGTTTAAAACTCATAAAAATAATGTTATCAAACCTGTTGCAAACTATCTATCATAATCAAAAAATAAATTCAAATATACATGCCATTTTGCTATTTTTAACACCTTTATAATTTCATACAATTTTATACTTGTAAAAAGTTTGTACCAATTACAACTATGTGTAGTGTGGCTATACCATTTTATAAAACTGGTTATAATCAATTATTTGATGCACTCTTCATGTTTCAGAGTACATTAAATAAGAGTAGGTAATAGTAATGAATAGGTAGGTTCTTATTGGTTATTAATGGTAATATCAACCGAGGAAGCAAAAAATGGAGAAGTTTTTTTGCAGGTATTATAGTGGTGATTTATTTTTAAGTGACAGTGTTGTGAGGTTATTGATTTCGAATCAGATTTGATTAATTTGTTTTTGGTAGTCTAATGTAGTTCTTACTCAACGTATAAGACATTTAATAAAAAAAACATAGTAACATTTACATTTGTCTAGTTTGTCGTTTTCCGTACTGGAAAACCACCATGTAATTCATTTTTTATTTCAAGTTTTTTTTTATACATATTTGAGAACTGCGGAGTGCCTAGCTATTTGCCAAAATAAAAAGATTTGCATCCAAAACCGAGTTCTGAATCAGGAAAAACTTTCTTCTTGCATGCCTTGCTTGAATTGATTGCTTCTTGCGTCACTCTCATGAATAAAGGAGACGCTACACTCAAAGTTGTGGACGAGTATGTTTACCTAGGACAAGCTGTCCAGGTAGGTAGGTCCAACTTCGAGAAAGAAGTCAATCGCCGAATCCGACTCGGCTGGGCAGCATTCCGGAAGCTACGCAATATCTTCTCGTTCCACATACCGCAGTGTCTCAAGACGAAAGTCTTTGACTAGTGCGTGTGGCCAGTGATGACCTATGGCACCGAAACGTGGTCGCTCACAACGGGCTTTATGAGAAGGCTAAGTCACCCAAAGGGCAATGGAGAGGGCTATGCTTGGAGTTTCCCTACGTGATCAAATCAGGAATGAAGAAGAGAACCAAGGTTACCGACACAGCCCGAAGAGTTTCCAAACTTAAGTGGCAACAAGCACTAAATAATAATAAGTACTAAAGGCTGGGGTCCAAGTCTGCTATTTTTTTAAATTCATCATTCCAACACGATCCAATTGTCATTTTGCTAAAAGTTTGTAATCTGCTAAATTCATAATGGTCACCTCACAAACACGATACTCGTAACGAATTAAAAGAAATGACTGCACAATGACGTTCTCATGGTAGGTCACATATCAAAAGAACTATCAAAATTTTTGCAGATTACCGCCTAAGTCAGTCATTAATTTTTCATTATGTACGAGATTACCAATAGATGCCATTTCTTTCAATGGAGTGTCAGTGGCTGACCATTGGAAAGTCATAATGACGCCAATATGTTAGTAGATTACCAAACTTGTCAAAATCAACAATTATGAAATCAATGATAGACCATTCTGACACTATTGTAATAGCAGACTTGAGGCCCTGGAATATTTATTTATAGATCGTCTTTTATTATCCCTGATGCTTGTTATAAAAATATTGAACAAACTTGAGGTTGCGATCAAACCAAACACAAAGATTACTTTTACCACATGACTGGCATTTTGTAGGCATTTGCATACAAGTAAAGTAAGTTATTTTTAAGTTAGGTTGGACATGTTTTTGACCGCAGGACATTTAATTTTATATTTTATATATGAGTCTACGTTAATGAATAACTATGAATCATTTTGCTTTTTTAAAACCACAAAATGCATTCATAGCATATATATTATGGTGTGAGTAACTTTGGGCGATTAAGGTCGCTGGTGAATTTATCCGGCGATTTTTTTTCGCGTATTGGATTTTCGACGCTCTGCTTAGCGCCGAGAGTTGAATATCCAAAAGTGTTTTTTTGATGCCCTGAGATACGCGCTGGATGCGCTCTGTTGGATTCTCAATTCAGCTCAGTACCGAGAGTTGAAAATCCAGTGTACGAAAAACAATCACCGCGATAAAAATACGTCCGTGCAAACCTGGGCTAATTCAGATTGTTCACTCAAAAAATCATTTAAATAAAAAGCGCCTCTTGCTACGACACAATAAAGTGCAATTCAAGTCGCACAGCGCTAATTACCTACAGTTATATTCACCTAGAAGTTGCCTTTTTTCAGTTTCTATAGCGTAACTTTTAGATCTTTTGAATACGTTACCCTCACTGAATTGGCCCGACAAGACGAACCCGTGGCATACTTGTAGCTTCACACCTAAAATGCGTTGTGAAGTATCTGTATTGCTCTGTGATTTAAGGTACCTACTAGTTTTTAGATACGTAACTTGGTATTTCACTTTCAAATATATATAAAATATAATCGTACATAACTATTTACATTTTCTAGTTAAATCTAAGGCCATTCCTAAAATAGATTGTAGACTTGTTGACTATCATTATTTTGTTAACTACCTGGTACTTGTTGAAAGACCTACACTGTCCTCCCATACCTAATAACACTGTTATTTGAAAATATTGTAAAAGCCAATTATTTTTAAAAGAGTAACCGTGGAGTTTCTTGCCGGCTCTTCTCCATAGGAAACGACCAATTGGAACCGTGCTCCTAGCTTCTGACGTTTCATAAGTGCCCTTGTATGTTTATGTGAAATAAAATATTTTGAATTTGAATTTGAAAAACTGAAGTAAAACATCGAGGGAATGTTTACTCAAAGTGAGCAAGCGTGGGAATCCAGGCTCATTACTTCTCTCATGTAGAAAGAGGCATTTGAACTACTGTAAGAGTTATGGTGTGAAGTGGTAAAGACATCTTTGATCCGTTGCAAAAAAGAGATGGTGCTATTTATCCTGTATAGCTCGATCTTTTTCTGTCTTCAGGTCCATTTATGTACGATAAACAATCACTTACCAATTATAAGAAGCGCGGCAACCGCAAGTATATGTGTCTTGGCCTCCATTTTGTATAAACGAACACTTGAACACAGTTTAACACTAATCAGTCTTTAAAAATAACTATAAATTAAATAACACTGAGTAGTGCAGTCAGTCGTCCATGATGTTGAGATTCTGTAACAAAAAAGAAAATGTTGTTAAAATCGGTGGAGAAGTTTGAAGTTCTAAGGCGCGCCTTGGCACGAGCCTCATCTGCTTGCATTTCCCCTACTATTTCGCGGTCGGATTCCAGTCTAACCGCAGCTAAAAACCAGTCTTTTATAAGATCCGACCACCTCTCTGACCTCCACAACCCAGCTACTGGAAAACTCTATTCTCCCTGGTAAGACTGGTTGTCCAACTTTCAGGCTAACTACCCGAAACAACTGTCAAAAATCTGCAAATAACAGCTGGTACCAACGGCTTAGCGTGCTTTCTGAGGCACGAACGGTTGTCAGTGTAATGGTTGGTCACCTAACCACGGACCGACTTCGGCAAACGTTTCGACCCGTGCAACTTTCATTAAGCTAGGAGCCCTCCAAGCCGACAAGACAGTCAGGCGCAATAAATTGTTATCGGAGTTAGCATATACCAGTCAACACCGAGGAAAACCATCAAAGGTGAAGAGAAATTCAACTGCCTCGTCTTGTTTCGACCCGGGGTGGTCAGGCAAAGAGTTATTGGGTTAAATTTAAGTAGCCATTTCTCTGTAGCAGCGATTAATATAAGAACTATTTCGATGTGTTTTATGAGTAGTGGCCGTCTATCCTAACGTTCACAATAAGCTCGTTGCCTATATTATAAGTATAATACATGGGGACTCACATGGCGCAATGTAGTTTCCACTATACGAGTACACCAGTCTGTCATTGCATGAACACACAGAAAGTTACAATGTATTTAACAGTCACTACAAAGACTTAATAATAGTATTGTTGTAGAAATAGCAGGCTTCTACTTAATAACATGATATTTACCATTTTCTACATGTTGAAGTGTAGCTAATACAATGTTGGAAAGCACTAGAGGGCCACTTTACATCCTACATTTAAAGCTTAACGTTTGCAGACCGAACCGTGTCATTCCACATCCGTTGAAATGATAAATCAATGCTTTTACTGTTTCTAAAGTTATTTTTACAAAATTTTCCACATTTTGGCTTATTTTTAAATCATGCCACCTGGGTACTTAATTAAAGCTTAACTTATTTCCAGACAGCGTTCGTCCTAAACCGATGAGTCTACAAGCATGAAATTTACAACGATGGCGAGCACTAAAGAAGGATTTTTGAAGTTCATCCCTTCAAGGAGTTAAAGGGAGAAGGAAGTTTGTATTGAAGTTCTTAATTTTTACCGATGGAACATCCCATAAGGCGCAGGGCATGTATAATAATTGCCTTTAAAATATTCTGAATTTTTCTTTGTTTCTCTTATACTGTAGTTCCCAGCTCACTTTATCTTCTACTCTTTAACGTAACGGTCAATAAGCTTTATCTTTTCACGTTCACCTCTACCCGAAGAGCGACCATTAGCATTTAATTCTATCTAAATAAACGCAAAACAATTACAGTGCAGAACACCTTACAAATCTCCAGCGCCGTGCTAACTTTCTAGTACTATAGAGTGGCCCTTCCCTCGCGACGTCTCACGACTGTGACCTTGTATTAAATGCCATTTACCATGTCTTGCTTTATAGCTATCCACTCAATACATTTGTGGACTTTCCCCATTTTGCTGTGAGATTGTATTTAGTGGCGTTTAAAGGCATAATGGTTGTGTTTTGTTTCAATAATGTTCACGAGAGGTCACAAACGAGAGTCTATTGAAAGCTATGAAATGTTTTATGATCACATTTTCTTGTAAAGAGTTTAACACAATTTGTTCGTAAGAAAATCGATTAAAACTTGAACATAGATAAATGGTCAGTCAGTAACTTTGGTACCACTACCAACGGTGCTGACTCAGTATGAGCTGATTTCTCAAACATAGATGACTTGTCAATACGGGAAAAAGAAAAGTATAAAAAAATTGCAATAATTTTAAAACCACCCAAACATTTCTTTTACATTATGAACGCTCCTGGCATGACCACAGTAGTAACGAAAATCAATAATGACAGCTTGAAGAAACATTTCTACAGCGCGTCTCACAGAAATTAAATAAAGAATTGTCACTATGTATGGAACGAGATTAGTCTATTATTTGTAGAGATAGAAGTGGTCATGCTGGCTGCTATAAAAACTGATAAAAACATTAGGATAGTAAATAATACACAAGAGAAGCCAGACAATTTCCCGTATATGTGTGTAACAGGGCACCACAATGCATATTGTTCGATAGTTCCGCCACAACCGCAGGTACCGCTCGGAATGCTAGTATTAATCTCGTTGTCAACGGTACTGTTAGGGCTGGCGATAATTGCATTGATGGAAATGGATACAATTATAATGATTTTGATAAATATGTCGTGAAAACAGACGAATGTAATCTAGTATACGAATGCGAAGGCGATAACGATAGTACTATTAGGTGTGACACATCTTGAATAGAAACTAGCGAACCACTTCATTATGTGACCAGGAACTTATCTGTTTAATGAAGAAAAAGCTTGAAATGCAGTTAGTATTAAGGACAATAATCTTGGCTATTGAGAAACTTTTCAGGAACCAAGAGATCAATATCCGAGAAATGATATCTACAGATTACCAACACGTCAAGGCATGTTGTCTGCCAGTGAACTGCTATTAATAGGCAAAGTTGATCGTTAGATCAAGTCATTGCTAGAAGGAGTGGCCGTCTAAATAAACAGTAGAATAATTGTGAAAATATGTCTAAAAACATAATTCTAAGACGGATTAACTGACACATTGCATATTACCGTGATGCTGCTGATCTATTGGACTAAACTAGCTCAGTAATTATTTTATCAACCGTCATAAATCTTGGTATCTTTTCTCAAAATGTCTTAATTTTGGCAGCCCTGCTACTCGCCAGTATGTCACTCGGTCGGGCATGCATTTAATCCGAGCTTAAACCGTTTGAAAAGCGCCGATCGCTCAGCATTTTATATTTTGATTCTCCAAGATTATAGCTTTGCTGGTGCCTTGGTACGATCAATCGGAATAATAAAACTACTACGATTTAAAGGTTATTTCAATGTCAAATTGTGACCACAGACGTGCAGTGGTTCCACGCGCGCCTCAAAGAGATGTCAGCGAGTGAAGGGGTCCGATGGGACCGTTGCCTGCCGGGGTTGCGGGAAAGTCCGAAAGGGATACCGTGGTCCCTGGCAACGTAAAGGCAACCGAAGGAACACGGGTGAGTTTTAGTCAATAAGAGACTGACACGCCCTCCCGCTTCACCCAGAGCGGGAGAAGTCACTTGAGGATTTTCCAACCAAAAAAAAAAAAAAAAGACGTGCAGTCGACTATAACGTCGTGATTTTCTCAGAATGTACTAAATGTTGCTTCAAAATAAACCAACGCTAGCCCAGGGAATGCAGAATTATCTTTGCTGGTCGTGAAATGAAGATCAAAATAAGATTTAAATGAACTTTTGCCTGAACGTATAAGTTTACAAACAAAGCTATAAATATAATACTCTCAAGAGAGAGCTCCATAATGACTTACTTCATTGATGATTCTCTAGAGGCGGAAAATTAAATGGTATATATCCAAAGGTCGATACATCGCTCAATAACATTCGTATGTTATACAGCAACAAAACGTACAATTCAATCATTCAAAGGCTTTCTTCCACATCTTATTAAAGTTAATTACGTACTAAGTACATTATACTATTGTTCTATGTTAATTGTCTTTTCACTGACCCACATTGTGCTAAACTTAACGTTTATACCAGAATCGCAGAAACATAAAGCGTTTTAACTTTCATCTCTGATAGTAATAGATTGTTGCACTACGTGGATAGTGGGATTATTGTTACTAGGGAGTTAAACATGAGCAGGAGTATATTTATTAGTTATTTCTTTACTGGGGCAGTAGAGTAAAGTAGTTTGCTTTAATAAGAAATAGACAGCAGCTGTGGCACGATACTGGCACATGAATGGGAAAACACAACAGCTTATATACGAAAAATCAACAAATTCAATAATGAAACAAATGAAGCTGTTAAGTAACCATAACAAAAGACTGTGAACTTAACATACACTTAGAAAAAACCCTTTTGCAGAAGAGAAAGCCTTCAGGTATAAAATTCGGTTATGTTCTTGAGTTTCATTTGTTTCATAACGGCCTTTAAAACAGTAGAAACTGTCAAAAAATAAACCATGACATAATTGTATTTAAAACTTCTCAAGCATGTAACTCTTCACAGATTAAATATTTTAATTATAATCGACAACACCTCGATAATAATCATCATTGATCAGGAACCAAAGAGAAATGTTAATATTAATACGTTGTAACTCAACAGCCTATGATAGTTCACAATATACGAATCGAGGTCACAGAGACGGTTATGCTGTAATATTATCTCGCTAACGGCACTAAGACCTTGACATTGGCTTTGAACGTAAAAAAACCTTTTCGTCAATTGATTCACCTCATTATGTTGTGAATCAAACGTGGATGACCGTCTGAGGTTGGATTGCGGTCACTTAGTCTTGAGCAGGGTTAAATTCTAAATTCATTTTTATTTTAGAACATATTTTCATAAAGATATGAAATGATGTTTTTCGACGTGGGTGGTATAGCAGGCATTATAAAAAAATACCGTTTTAGACTTCACAAAATAAATAAATAGCGTGAAGACAGCCTTTATGCATACTTGTTCCACAATAACAAGGCAAAAGGCAAGAAGATAATGCACGCACGATTATGTGTCAACAACTTTTAGCATACAATGTACTAGGTAATCATAAAATCAAACAGGTCACTGCATTGACCGAGCAACCTTGAGTCTACGTGACCTATGACCCGGAAGAGTGCAACGAAAGTAGTTCTTCGCACAATACCTTGAAAGACTTTCACGCGGTTCATGCCGGCCTAGTACACACACGTTTAGAATGGTTTTTGCTCAATTTTGCAAGCTCCATAATTGCCTTGAGTTTACAATCGGTTTTATACGGTGATTTTGTTAATGGCAACGGACAGACGATTTCAAACATCGTCAATCGATGTCAGCCAAGGAAGTACCGTATTTGTTTAGTTTTTAATACCTACTTATCTTGTGGAGAGTACAAAATACCAATTTGAATGTCTTGGGCCCGCGTGGTGGATTACGGCCCACTCCCTCTCACCGAGAGGAGGCCTTTGTCCCAGCAGCGGGAACATTATACAGGATGTCCGGTAAATAATAGATAACCTTAAAATAGCAAATAATAGCCAGCCGTTCTAAAAAAAGACCAAAAAAAAACCATAAGGCCCTAAGATAAGATTTTTATGAAAAAAAAAATCTGTTCTATTTCTAGTCACATTACTTACTGCTTCTCTGTCGGCATAGTCAATGTAAATATTGCAACAACAAAATAACCGATGGAATTCATTCATTTGTGGTTGTGGTGAAGAAAAATGTAAAATAAGGTAAAAAAAAAGTTATTTAAAAATCTTAGGTAGGTACAGTCTGTTGTCAACATTATCTGACCCACCCTAAAAACAAACGAATGTGGACCCTGTGCTTGTAACATTAAGGTTTATTCAATTTATATGAGCATATCAGACTAGTTAGTCGATGAACAAATAAAATAATAATACAGACACGCAAATTTGATCTTTAACACGTAACGTTAAGGTAAACCCACCCAACATTGTTGGAGCCACCGGCATTATGTATCATTTTGTTATGCTATTTTAATCATTATCTCGTTGACATTAAAGTTGAAAAGCTTTTAAGTCACACTACATAATTACAACCCAATCTTTAATTTCGCACGTTTCTAACAAGTGCTTGTGGCTTAGCGGTTTGATGCTGGATTGGCGACGAACAACATGTCGGTTCAAAAACACAGTCCACCTATTATCAGTTCCTTTTTTAATAAATAATAACACACATGATAATAAAAAAACTACATAAAACAGAAAATAAAAAATTCTAAAGAGACGTTGTTTTTGCAATATAGTAAGACAAGGTAAAATATGTTTGCGCGTAGTCACTGCATACCCTTAGGTTTTATAATGAATACGAATATTTATTTTTCAACTACCCACTTATTACAAATTATGTGAAAATATTACCATTTTAGAAAGTTTATATTTGAAGGTTATCCGTCTATAGTTCTTTACAATAAACACACAAGGCTACCACGCGAGCCAGTGCGGGTTGGTAGATGTCACATGTTTTCGAATTTTTGGTTCTAGAACATGCCGGTTTCCTCACGATTTTTTCCTTCATTGAGACCAGTGGTGATGAAATTATTTACACGAAGTTATGCGCCTGTCTGGGTTCGAACTCGTAAGTCGGGGCCGTTATTACCACTGCCTGGGCCACCACTGCTCTTTTTACCAACTACCAACTCACTAATTAAATATAGACATGAGCATATTTTATTTCAAATAATTGTGCTTTGTCTACTCCATGCAAATATAAAAGTATTTACTTTTAGCTTTAGCACTCTATCAACTGCACGTGTTTGGCAAAGTGCACTTCAGTTCCCGCAAATTATGCTGGTACATTCAACATGATAAAGTTACATTGATCGCATAAATTAAATGCAAAAATGCGGGTATGGGTCGGTGCTAAAATGTAAATAGCAAAAATAACACACAAGCTTAAAGACGACAAGTATTTGACACATGATTGGCTAATGTATGTTGACAGTGAACTTAACAAACATTTGACAGAAATTGAAATCTTTTCTATACACGCTAAGATTACGAAGACCACACTAATGCCCTTACCACGGACAAACCCAAAAAAGCACATTTATTACTCTACGACCCATTCTTTTTTTTTTGCAAAAATGTTCGCATATTCTAAAGGGGTTTGTCATCATTTCCGGAATATATTAAGTAAGACTTGTTTAACGGTTATAGATTTTTTTCATCATTCAATTTTAAGACCTGTTTTTGCATGAATCGATATAACTGAGAAGTGTGTTAAATTTGTTACGATTAGTATCGGTTCGTTTGCGAATATCTTTTTACGAAAGTCTGAAAAAGTTTGCTGAAAATAATCTGAAGTAAAATCTGTGTAAATTGATTCCTAGAATAAAGAAAACGAGCAAAAAAGATACAAAATTACTAGAGAAGATTTTGATAGGTTCAGTTGATTGACGAATTTAAGTACAAAGTTAGATAAAAATAAATGCAGATGACCATGTAACGAACAAACTTTTAAAAAAATGTTAAGGCTGAAACTGGACACTATTTGAATAGCCGAAGCAATAAAAAAATAAACCCAAGAAGTTACTATGCCAAAAATACGTTCATGCGTTTATGCACTTTGTCCCACTGATAGGACAGACTGGTGAGGCAAAATGGAATAATACCGTGAAACCAGAAATCATCTTAGTTTTTAGTTTTGCTAAAGAAACTAATACAGAAGTCAGGACACCGCTATACAATTCCAATTGGAAGCGATAAAAAGAGTCAGCTATTATTAATAGAGATAGAGATAAAGAGAGAGCTATTATTAGCTTCAAACAAGACATTATTTATTATGAAGTTTCAGAAACCCATTTCATAATCACAATGATAGATAGAAAATAGAAAAATATTTATTGTCCAAGTAATACAGAAAGCAGATTCACATATTAACAGCAAGTTGAGACGAATTGAGTAGCTTAAAATATTACAGCTAGGTTACAATATACATTATATATTTACCAGTGAGCCCCAAACTAGACAGTTAGTCTGTATCTTGGGGCTCGAGGTACGAATTTCATAGTAGAGACTAGATAAAGAGATGGAATGGGATAAGATGAGATGGTCAGTATAGTACTCGTACATTGTTATAAGTTTTTTTTAAAATGTATGAATGCAGTTTTTCTTGTTACTAAAATCGATGACATGGTTCCTAAGAAGAGATCTTCGTATGTCTTATAGTTTCAGACTTTCCCATACTGACCGATCTAAATGTGCCACCCTGTATATGTGTAATGTATGTGTGGCGTGTGTGTGGTGTGTGCGGTTTATGTGTGGCGTGTCTGTGGTATGTATGTGTGCCCTTGTGTGCTGTGTGTGTGTAAGTGTCATACTTAATGATATGACACTTACACACGCATAAGTATTTTTTTCCGAAATTAGAAGATTGTTGGATCATCAACCATCTCCATAACCCAAAGAACAATGAAGAAAAATAAAGTCATAACCATTAGTATGATATATACAGAAAAACAGAAGTGGGCGAATGACTTTGACCCAGACGGACGAAATTACAGCATCAGTCTTTTAAAATATCCGTTAAAGATGTATAAAAGTTATTTAGATGACCCAATTGAAGTTGGAGAGGCTGACCGTACTAAATGCGAGGAGTTTTATTTGACGACTGAAAATTGTTAAGCTTCTTCAGAATCAAATCATCATTATCATCATTTTTGTTGGGGTTGGCTTCCAGTCTAACCGGTTGCAGCTGATTACCTGTATTTTACATAGAACGACTGCCTATCTGACCTCCATAACTCAGTTATTGGGTAACACGATAAATCTTGGTAAGATTGGTTGTCTACTAATATAACCCGTGATGGGTTACCTTCAGTAGACGTTGAGGACTGTCTGTGGATTTTCGCCAGCTTATTTAATGACCCTCTATATATTATGTCGATTATTTATGCAATTCTAACTGTATGTAACGGCAAGCACAATGCAGAGGATCTTTGTTATCAGTGAACTTGTGAATCATATTGAATTTCTTTGTGAATTTCATTCATTAGACATCCTTTAAAATTTTATGTCATAATGGAATAAGGTCGAATTGCATTTTACATTTCGTGATCTAATCACCACATCAATGTATTTTTATAAAAGCACAATTGAATAATAATTGTGTTGTGCTCTGCCAAAAAACCACACAGCGTGAACATGAGATAATAAATACAAGAATAGGAAAAAAGTTAACCGCCTTTGTGGTCCAGTGTTTAGACCACCTGTCTCAGACACAGAGGTCCCGGGTTCGATTCCCAGTGGAGGCAAAGTTTTTGCTCGGTTTGGTTGGTGGTAGAGCTTGTTCTAAGTCCACCTGACTAGCTACCACCATCTTATCTAAGTCTGTCGCCATAGCGACAGTGTTAAAAGAATTGTTGTGTTTCGGTAGTTAGAGGTAAGATAGCCAGTTCCTCTGTGGTTGGGGATTCCGGGTGAAGCTCGCTTCCACCTTCGGCCTGACCATTACTTACCATCAGTTGAGACGCAAGCCAAGAAGCTCACCGAAGTGAAAAAAAAAATATGCTGACACAAAAGTAGAGAAAAACTTTTCCGATACTGTACTGAAAGTATATAACTTGGAACAATAAATGAGAAAAAAAGAAGATGATGGGTAGTAAATCAAGCAAGAATCCTCATTTCCAATCCAACTACCTCGAACCAAAATCAAAATTGATAGATGGCGCCACCGTTCTCAGGACACGTAAAGATTTAACGAGTAAAAGATTTTTAAATTGCTGTGCAATACGATGACCTAGTTCACAAGATGGCGCCCATTAAAATTGTATTACGACATAATGATGAGTCTGTGTGGTCGTGGGATCGAGGATACGGGTAATATGGAAGTAATACCGACTGTGGTTTACCCTCGGGAGAAAGCTTGCACTTAGTACTTGGTAAATTACAGAGGCTAAGTGTTTGTGAATCCTTTGAGGTAAGTGCAGTTGCACTTTATTTAGAATTCAGCTGTATATTTGGTTACAGTTTGCAAGTTGGTGCAGGTAACTATTAGCATAAAAAAGTATCCCTATGAATTATGATCAGTCGAAAATGAGCTTCACTGCTCAGCTTGTTAACTACAGGGGTCATTTGGGTAACGCATTTCATATTTTTCAGCGATCGTTCTTGATCATCATTACCTATTTCCTCTCTAGCAAAAGGGGCAATTAAAAGATGGATTAATTCCCCGAAATTTCACATAATTTAACGTTAATTTCACCAACCATCTTTTCTGATTCGATAATTGCGTCACTGTTATTAATTTCATTCTCTTTGATATTATGCGACATTGTTGGTTGTCGATTTAAGTTAGCAAATAATGCCTTGTTTATCAGGTCAAATAAATTATCGACCATGGTTAGTACAAAAGTGATTGAAAACGTCCATGATCATAAGGAAGAGCGAAAGAAAGTAATGACCATAGGATTACACGAGCGTAACCACGTAGTACTAATTGTACCAGAGCCACATAAATTACTGGCAGTCGTTAGCTCCACAATAGATGAATTAATTACAATTATTCCTCAATCTTACAGCTAAACTATCTTGTTAATAATGGTTAACGGTAATCCGAGGCAATGACCGTTAAACTAACCTTAGATTTACAAACTGTTGCTGTGTACGTCATTGGGGTAATGGTTTGGTTTTTTGGGGTATTACCTGCTAATTGTAGGTTACAAATCATGATGTACTAATCGTTACGCTTTTTATGCGGCGAAAAGAGGTACGAGTAGGTATGATCGTGATATGAATTACTTTAGCGATGCTTGGGGGAGGCTAATGTCCGACGCTGAACGTCTTTTGAGATGATGACGAATTTCAACCCATTATTATTGCGGCAAAATATCAGCACACCAAACTAACTCTAGTTTGGTTAGTGGTGGGTTTGGTTGGTGGAGTTATATAAATTAATGTTTTATAAACACTGAAAGCTTGTGCACCTTCCTTCATAGTTATCGTATCAATATCTAGTACCTACCTATCTAGTGAAAATAGAGAAAACAAGTTTTCCTGGAAATGAGACCTAGCTAAATCGATTTTTCGCCCCGTAGCGTAGACCCCTATATTGTAATAACCCGTAACTTTTATCGAAATCGTTAGAACTTGACTACAAAGATATAATATACAAATATTGGTCATTTAATAGTATAGCATACCTACTAGTTTTAAAACTTTCAGTATAATTTTTCGTAACGGGAATTCTCACAAAACAGTCTGTGCACTGTGAAAATTGGATGTAAAAAAGACAACTTTCATCTTACCCGAATTTGCATGCTTTCAACTTTTTGCAAATCATCACTTCATCAACTCATTGTGTTCAAAATCAAGGTATTATCAATTAATCAGTGACCACATTTACTAAATTGTTATCTGACCGATAAGTCTAATTTCTCACCGCCGACGTCCATGACTAAAAAGTGTCAAGTACCATCCACTTTTTGCCACTTCACTAACTTGAATGGAAACGCACACAAAGAACCATTTTTTGCTCAATAATGACTATACGGATCTCGAATAAAGACGGCTACACAAGATCGATTAAATTAAAACATATTTTTTGCGACAAAAACGAAACGACGAAATATTGATACGACTGTCGCAGCTTTGTTGTGGTTTATTTTTAGTTTTCTGCTAGATTGGCAATAAATGAATGTTTATTATTCAACAGATAAGCAGGAAAAGTGGAAATTTGAGATCAAGAGCTGGTTGAATGAAAAAATGTGAAAAATTTTGTTTTTCGAAATAGGTGATTCAGCTTGATTGTGTTTCGTCCACATCTTTTTATAACTCATTTGAATAAATACTTCGTAACACTAAAATAATAAACCGCATTTCCACTTACAAAGATCAGCCTGCTTATCAATGTATACAGATAGTGCAATCCACGACGACGCGCCCCACTCCGCAATTACTGTACTGTAAGCTGTACTTTAGTGCGGATCGGAGCGGAGTGGGGCGCGTCGTCGTGGATTGCACTATCTATACAGGGTTATTTGTAATATGTCGGCAATCCATTGAGGGATATAGGAGCCATTTTCGAGTAGTTTGACATTTTATATTTTTATTACATTCATTTTAAAATATAAAATGTCAAATTACTCATAAAATGGTTGAGATTTGCATAGAGGTCTTATAGAGTCATTTGGTTGCAAATGACTCCTTATGACCCCAACCCTGGTTGCCAATAACCCTGTATATAACTTCAAAATGTAATCTAACCAAATTTTTGGATATAACCCAAAAAAGCTCCGCCAATTACGCTAGTTTGCGGCAAACCTAAAAGAATAAGAATACAGGTGATTTGAAAGCGAATTATGAGTGCTTTTAAAAAAGAAAGTATTAAACAAACGCGCATTTTTGACATGTGAATTGGCAGGTACTCATTTAGCTTGATGAGTACACACAGATAGAGCGGCTGTCAAACTGAGCAAGTGATGAATTACGTCTTATTTTTCAAATTGCTACTTGTATTTTTTTTAAAAGATCATTGTGCTGCTGATTGAAGGATTTGCTGATTACTGTCTGGCAGCATACTGTGAATGAATGCAGAATCGGAAAGTTTATCATATTCGAAAAATGAAAGAATAAAAGTTTTTTGTACCCAACGAGTCACAATTTTATTCAGTTTTGGATTCGCAGTGGCAAAATTCGTTGATGATTCTTGGTAAACCTAACCTGGAATTGTTCAAAGTAAAACCTTTAAAATAATCATAAAAGGTATGCATTTAATTCGTCTTCCTTGTATGGGCATGGCTGTTAAAAGATAAAATTATGCATATAACATTATTTTCGCCATACTCTTTAGGAGCATTGAATATATTTTATGCCAGTTCGCTTTCTTGAAACATCTCTTTATATGAAAAACTGGTTTATTAATTGAAACATTTTATAATTTTAACGATGGGCACTCATTAATCTTATAATGTGCGGAATAAGAAACGACTTTTGGTGGCGAAGACGAGCAAGCTTTCACGAACAAATCACAATGTAAGTGGTCAGTGACTTACATTGTGATTTGTTCGTGAAAGCTTGCTCATCGCGTGTGGAGATTTCAGAAAATCGATTCATGGATTCTTTACCTTGTTTGGCTTCACCATAAGTCAATACTCAATACTTTATTGCTTTACCATAATGTGTACTTATTTGGTAAATATATAATTCAGATCATTATGGACCCTGTGGGGCACAGCAAAAGGGTAGGAGAGAGGAAGTCCTGTTTTTCGAGATATTTTTTTTTTTTTTTTGGGAATAAGTTTTAACTTACTTAATATTATTATAATCAGTCAGGAGATCGCGAAAAAGATACTAAATATTTCGCTTATAGGTATATTATTTTATATAGGTACCTCAGTTCAGTCAATCAGTCAGTTCTAGTCAATCTAGCATCATTCTCCTATCTTCATCCTAATTTATTTGTAGTCGGCCCAGCAATGTCTTCCAATTCCATACATATCTATCAGCTGTCATTTCAGTATTCACCTCCTTTCTATCTATAATCTTTCACACAAACCATGTATCATCTCTTTAGTCTTCCGCTACTCCAATATCCACTCACCAAAACGAATTTATTTGTCATTTAGTCATATTTTTTCATAGCAAGTCGATAAACTTCAGTTGAAGAGGACAGGTCCATAATGTCAAGACCACCATACTTGCCAAATAGAGGAGCAATAAATAAATAATAATTCTTCAATTGTCTAGACAATGCTTTAAAAATAACAAAAAATAACTATTACCGAACAAGGATTTCCAAACGCCACGAAGATTTATAACAGTTATTGTTAACTCAAGGAATCTGCTCAATACTCAACTTGCAAGGTATCAATAGATCACTTTCTCGAAGTGAACTGTTTAACGCTGCGGGGTCAACTGAGCCGGTCAGTGTAATTTAATAGTGTTAGTGGACGAACGAGTCATCCATCACTGATTAAGTACGTTGTTGTATTTAAGAGCCATAAATTAACCTTTATTGATGGATAATTTAACTCGGTGTGGTTATAAGAAGAATAGAAGAGGTTAAAGGGAATAAAATATTCATCTTATTGGGTGCTAAAATGAACAAATCAAACCTTCTTCTCTGTTGGACCCAGCATTCAGTAAACTTGCTGGCTAAATATTTTTTTCTCAACAGTGTTTTTTTAAAGCTCATGTTGAAACTAGCTACAGAAAAAATCAATTCGCTCCGTAAGCTTCCACTGTAAAAAATACTTCTATCCAAAGAACAATTTAACGGCGCTGTGGCAAGGAAGAAACTTCTTATACACACTCCACTTCAAATAAAACAATGGTGCTACTATCCTAAATAAAAATAAATTCAGGTTATGCACATATTCAGCTTTTTATTTGCATATCAATGTTTTCGAAGTTTATCTAAGTTGATTTTGCATTGAAGCAAAAAATCGCAAACCACAATACGAATATTATACCAAACATTTCGCCAAATTATCTTCTTGACGACTCAACAACATCCTTAATCACCTTATTGATCAAAATTCGACAGAATGAGGTTTCTCAAACTATTATAATCATTACAAACCTCTTGGGACGGCAACATCACCCAAACTTGATTACAGTACGTATTATAACTGTCAAAAGGTGTTATTAAGTCAAATAATCCGTTCCATCTTCAATTGTTTTGACAGCTATTATACTGGAACAAGTGAAAGTGGTATTTGGAACTGTTATTTTTTTAACTTTCGTTTTCACATCACTACGATATGTGAAATACTTGAATTAGTTCGAGTAACTTTTTCCTTCTTGACGCATTGTGTCGATTAGAATCGAATTGTGGTCAGTTAGAATTAGATTTTTCGAATGAGGAAGCGATGTACCAGACGAAAAAGTCGATTCAAATTGATTTGTTTCAATGCTGACTTTAGTTGCTTTCTTAGTCTCACCTTTTACTGAATTTGAAATTGAATTTAGAAAAAGAGATTGAACGAATTGAGTTGGCATGCTATTAATTGATTCATTATGAATTTAAGATGTTAAAACCTGTGATTTTTTATTTCAAAACTTATTTATTCAACCACAAAATAATTAAGTAAATAGTATAAGCAATATGCTATTATTTACAGCATTTTGCACTCTAGAAAATTCAGATTATAATAAACTATTTGTTCATGCAACGACCTCTCATTTCACACAAAAATGTACCAGGCAAACATGAATTCCCAACAGCCACACCTTAATGAATTGTTTGTACAACCATCCTTCAATTTACCACCAGCAAACAATAAAAAACCCTTTCATCATTACACACAGCCCCGGGAGACTTATCTTCCAATATCACCAATAAGTTCCTCTCTTGACAATAGTACTTTTAAGACCAGATAGCGGATACCAGTTTATTTTGATCTCCGCCACCTCTGTCCTGCAACTGACTGATGAAGAAAACGAGAGGTCTCATAAACTGGGTGGCTGATATAAATGGTTGGCAGATGCCTTATGTATTGAAATACGCTACGGCATTCTCGTGTGACTGCATTGAGTCTACGTTCCAGTACAAGACGATATTATTCTTTATTAAGTATGAATATATGCATAATTTTAAATGATTATAGTTGTGGTTTTGTGTGGTGTAACTTATTTCTCGTATATTCATTGCGTTTATAGCAAAGCTGCTGTTACAAGCTACTTACTTGGAATTGGAAAAGTTTATTTTAAACTGCTTGCTTGAAGCAGGTTGATAAGACGCTGACAAGAGCTAAAACTCGGTCACAAAGAAAGAGTAGCCCGATGACACAACGCTTGTAATTTATTGAAAAATATAAAAGTTCTGCATTCAAATAAGACGTTCTTGATATTAATTAAATACCAACATACGTTGATAATATTATATTTAATACGACATTTTGAATTGGAACTCAAGTTAAAAGGTTAGTTTACCGTTAATTAGTATCGAGTTTTTGTTCAAACGTGTTTTGGTAAAACCAAGTTCTGAGAAATATATTCAAGATTAACATACTTATATTTTTCCGCTACCACAAATAATATAGATTTGGCTTTTTTTTTTAAGACAAGCCTACTTATAACACTTGCCTCTTATCAGCGCCTTAAAATATAAATGGTAATTTTGTGTTTTGAGAGACTGGCTTTTGGTCAAAGTAAGAGCAAAAACATGTTCAATGATCATCAATTGATTTGTCAAGTGTGGTAATCGTGGCTTTCACGATCTCATTTGTGGAACCCAACTAACGTAACTTCTTAACTGATTGAATTCTATATAAAAAAGATATTTAATTGTAAACTATTACTAATATCACTATGTTCATCCCATCATCAGAAAAAATATAATTAACAAGGACATCAATCAATGACAGTATATAGGCATGAGGACTGATGAAGGGGTGTAAAGTTCACTCATTCTCTACAGACCAGACGGATTTTGTGTCTGGTGGGGAACTGCCCGACGATTGATGTCGGGAAGTTATATATTATGTGCTGATCGCGCGGTAAACACTGCTTGTGCGATGCAGGATTTCGCGTGACGTCAGTGGTCAGTGTGATGCGTAGTTCGCATATGGCGGTGTAAATGCCGCCACAACAATATCAATAAAATAAAAAGCAATCGTTTAACGAAATGCCAACAACAAACGAAAAAGTCCCAAAAAAGAAGATCGTGAACAGAAGCCTTAAAAAAATTGCAAATAAAAAAGAAACAAATACTGAAAAAACTACAGGCCTCGTTTTTTAAGAATTGGAAATCAGTTACCGGGTGGTAACTACAGAATTATGTTACAAAAAGTGCAACGCAATAAACTTTAAAAAATCCAGAGCAAATTATGATTTCTCTCTCAGTCATTTTTGTAACAAAAATGAAGAACTACATTTTAATGAACGTACCTTTTTCGTCGAATCCTTATAATTTTTGTTATTTAAAAAAAATACTCCACAATAATCGCACCAAAAGCGTACATTCACGGTCTGGTACAACTATCATTGTCTTTGCCTCCTGCCATTGTCCGCCATGATGGTTTTTTATTTGCTCCCGCCACCCCGCGCTGTCATTAAACTTTTTAATATTTTTATTTGCTGCCAGTGTAGATTACTGTCCGGTTAGGTTTTAGTTAAAAGTTTATAAATACATAGAATAAAAGACGTTGTGTGCGCGATTTGATGTGCGCGACTGCTAATTAGTCACATATTTATCCTAAAAAGGCCCTTGATTGTTCCTTATTGGCTAAAGAACCCAGTTTCCGAACTATTCCTTGATGTAATTAGTTCTATTTCCACAACAGCATTTATTTCCCGAATGCTACCTAACCGGTAAAATGATGGTTATTTTTTCCACAAACTATTAAATACTTCCAATATTTTTGAGCCATAAAATCTTATGAAGTGCATCAAGTAATTGATATGTCTACAAAGTATCAAAGGAAACTAGTCTTTATTTTACCAAAAATAAGATATAATTCAGCGAAATAGAACTTCGGAATAATAAGAGCCTAGATCATCTTGAAATATTTTCATTCCCGACTGATTGAACATAAAAGTCGTTTGACACTTTTGAGATAAAATATGTACCTACTTATCCTTAAGGTAAACCGCTCGTGAGTTTAATAAGTTACTTTTAAAACTGGCTAAAATAACAAAATCAAAAGAACATAAATAAATAAGTATGAAACAGCCCCGTAACTGACAAATAATGCACCGCCGAAACCACTGATTAAAGTAATATAGCAATTGTATACATTAAGAATCCAAAAAGTTGGCAACGTCGCAAACAGCTGTCAAATATTTACCTGTTTTGATTAATTTGGCAATATTACTGTATGGAAATATGAAATATCGCTAACTAGTGAACTATATAATTAATAATTAATTGCAACTATAACACTGAATTTGATGTTGTAACCGATTTAGGTGTAAAAAAGGCATTTGGAAAATTTCCAAACATTTTTTTTACATCTAGTATATACGAGTAGTACAGTAAATATTGCCAAATTAATCAAAACAGCGAAATATTTGACAGCTATTTGCGACTTTTCCGTCTTTCTGAATAAACGATCTTAAAGGATTGGGGAGAACGGATAACTAACAAAATAATAGCACATTAAAGTAATAACAAAGGAAAGAACGAGTCTTGTATTGCTTTTACAATAAATAAAGCAGACAAAGACTCTGTGTATTCAAACAGACTCAATTCTATTTCATTTCCGATATATTTTACAAAGGAATTGTTTCCGTTTAATCTAACTGCACTTTTACTATAGAACAACAATGGTACTCGTACATCCATATCCAGTAAATGTATTGATAGATAGACAGATAGATAGATGATAAATCGTTTATTTAGTGCAAGACAAACGTTCAGTTAAAAGACAGCACAACATACAAAATCACGATTAAATAATAACTAATTAGCTGTTAGGGAATAGCTGCAAGGTGCCAATATACAAACAAACAAAAAAATAAAAATAAAAAAACAAGACATTGTGACACTATTTAAAATAATGGATGGATTGTATTGCTCGTTCATTTGTTTTGTGATATATTTCTGTCAGGTTATAAAGTTTTAATTGAACTTCCCAATGATGTAAGGCACATATTCTATATCTTCTTTAAATATCACCGTATGAACTTCGTTAGTTTTTATTGTATCGGTATTATTTCCGTTAGATTGTATACTTACTGCCAAAAAATTGTGAATTGCAAAAAATAATTTACAATATATCAACATACAGGGTGTTTGGCAGAACGTTGAACATACGAAAATGGTGGATAGGTGGGGTCATCTGCTACTTACTCAACCCATTTTTTTTTTTTAAATGCAAGTTGAAATTTAGTTTCAAGTATTTTTTTACATATTTCTGTAAGTTTGAGGACTTATAACTTTTTTTCTAGCTAACATCTGAATAAAGCAATAGTTTTATAAGAATCTACCAACATTAACGATAAAAAAAAAATGCCTGTTTTATCCATTTGTGATAAAAAATACACTCTAAAGTTAAGAAAGTGGTGAAACTAGAAGAAAGCAAAAAAAATTTTTTTTTAATATCCTGGGGTCCAGGGCCAATTAAATTAGGGCTGAGTAAGTAGCAGATGACCCAATCTATCCACCATTTTCGTATGTTCAACGTTCTGCCAAACACCCTGTATATCCATGGGAAACCGACAAATTTTGAACTAATACTAAATAGCTTAGCTGCTAATAATTTGGAAGTAGTGCTCGCTCGGCTCGCGCGCGGTTGTTCACAGTTCTAACCTAACCTAACCCATTTCACCAAGTTCTCAATTTTTCAAAAGTTTATAATCTAACGGAAATAATACCGATAGTTTATAAACTAACGGTTCTCACAATCTTACGGTGACATAGGTATATATTATAAATAATTAAAATTGTGTCTGTCTGTGACCGCGTTATTCTTCATAACTGGGCAACGGATTTTGATGCGATTTTCACAATCATTCAGATAATGTATTCCGAAAGGTTAGATCCGTTAGTTTAAGAATACATTAATACTCAAGTTACATTTTCAACGTTTTGTCAACTCGTAAAAACCTTGCGAAGCACGGGCGGGTCGTTTGATATATCAGAGTCTTTCCATTAACTTGACTACGTTTGAGTTCGTGACAACAGTTAAAAGGAATGTCTCTGACATCTGCATTACATACAGCATCAACACCAGTCCACTGCTGGACTTGACTTTTCCAATGGATGTGAAACCTTGCCCACTCTCATCCATCTACTACCAAACATCCAATACTATTATCTGTTTATGTTTATTATCCGTTAATGAGATACGTGTCTCATTCACCTTTATTCGTACAATATTTAAACCAAACACAAGATCACTATCAGCTACTCCTCGATTTAAAACTGGCACAAAATTTACAGCCCTCATAACAAAAAACGATCTAGAATAAAAATAAACAGTGAAGACCACACCATCTTTACTTAGTGCATCGGATTCTATAAACTTTTATAGGGACATTAGTGTCTTAATGGCTATTGTGATGGTTGACACTAAAGCTACAAAGTAGTGCGACAGAGCCGACAGATCAAGCCATTATTGATACAAAGGCAGTCTTAAAGCACGAACTGCACGGATTAAATGATAATATACATTTACTATTCAATGGTAATAGTAAATTGTTCGAGATTAAGATTCGTGGTTATAAATGTATCGTGTTTTGCGCTTAGAAGGTGTTAAATATTCTGCTTCCTATACTCTCGAAGAAGTGTTTATTACTCCATTATATTTTGTTGATTTAGATCTGTTATTGATATTTTCGCAGGATAGTTTCATATTGGGGGCTCATATCAAAAAGCCACAGGTCGATCGATCAAGATTACATAACGCTCGCGGAGGTCGGTCCATGGATGGGTGTGACCATCCATTTTAAAGAGAAACCCGTCCGTGCCTCGGAAAGCACGTCCTAGCTGTCATTCATAGATCGTTGACAGCCGTTACGGGTAGTCAGAAGCCTGAAACTCTTCAACCAGCCTTACTAAAAGTAATCGTGTTACCCAGTAACAAGGCTGTAGAAGTTAGATAGGCTCCATGTAAAATAATACTGTTTAGGTTTATTCGAATAAGCCAACTCCAACAAAGTTGAAGAAAGGCTAGACATGATCTTCTTCTTTTCGTGTGAATAACCTGGTGTCAGAGTTTTAAAACCGCCCATGGGCCTCTGACTTGACTTAACAGGCCGTCGAGAAATATCTCTCAGGTATGCTGGTTTCCTCACGATGTATTCCGATGCAATACGCACATGAATCCAAAAAGGCAGAGATGGAGAGTGGCTTAGATTCGAACTCAAGACCTATGACTTGGCAGTCTGACGGTCACACCACTAGACTATCACTGCTCTAGGCAGTTAGGAATGATCACGAATGAATGTATCCTATCAATGCAAGGATGCATTACTTCAAATTAAAACGAAATAACACTTTATTTTGGACTTAATCACCAATTAAATCTGTATCATACAATTAACTAAACACATAAACATATCATTTATGTTTTCCATTATGCGAATAACAGAAGAAAAAAACTGGTTCTAGACTCTTAACATCCTTCACAATTTATTATAACGCAATTAAGAAATGAACAAAATAGTCGCCGCAAGCGACAAGTCGTTAGTTTATATCCTGTGTGCATTATCACTATTAAAACATACCTGTGATGTTTACCATTTCACTTGATGTCCTTAGGGCTTTAAGAAAGGCTTAATACGATACCGTTTTTATTGTTTGTTTTTTGATTGATTATAAAAATTAAGTATAGACTTTTGCCCCAATTATGGCAACAAGCTCGCTTTCTGTGACATGAGTCCTAAAACGCGGCTGTACTAATAATACACCTCTTCCCGACGGGGAAAATAGCCTTAATATTATTTGATGTGTTATAAAGAAAGATAGGTATAATTCTTCTAGGCTACATACTTTCTCCACAAAGCATCTTTAGCAAGTTTAAATTCTTTTCTATGAGTCACACAACCTAGAGAATTCATTTCCTCCTCAAGAATTCCTCAGTAGTAAATCTCCACCAATTTATATCTTAAAACATGACTAGACTAACAATTTGAACACTTAAAATTTTACCAGCACCGCCGATCTGGATTTCGGAATTCAGTGAAATTCTAGAATTAAATTTTTAACGTGGAAAGTAACACGTTGGTCCTAAAAAGATTCCTCTTGATACATTAACATACTTTCGACACTGTTTAAGTGGGTTTTTTACGTTTTATTCGCCATGTTGGGAAGGTCAGAAACACTTTTATGCACTGATTTGGTTCTGAATGTACTAGGAGAGCATAACGAGGTGGCGATTTGTATTCAGCACTCGTAGTTGATGAGCACTGGGGCGGTGTGCCACAAGGAGTTGTGTTTGGTCCAAAATATTTATGCAGCAGACCACACGGTTTGTTTACACTGATCATTTGCTAATTATCTCTTTTTGATGTTTGTTCTTCACACTTAGGATTTAAGTCACATGCAAATAAATTTAGGGGTCACAAAACCATGTAAACATTTTAGATATTTGCAGATAAGTCTGTAGTCTTTGAAAATATTGTTTGACTTTATAAAACTACCGTAATTCAATTTAAAAACATCGCTGCTAAAACTAGGTACTATTACCAATGACCATTATTTTCGCAATGAAAAGATCCACTGAAATAAAAGAGCGGACTTGTTTAAAAATACAGACTTATCTAACTTGCAAAAGAAACATATAAAGAGTATTTTGATAAAGAAATATCTCAAAACAACAGTATTCTATTTAGTTAGATCTTTTATAATCTTAATGACCATCCATCAAATTCGCTTTTCACATAAATTGTATAAAGTTTATAATAAAAATTAAGCCTAAATAATAATAATTAAATATATATGCATAATAAAATGCAATTTACAATTATAATAAACCGTCTCTTTTATCTTAATTAACATTTACCTGCCTCGTTGGCAAGTAAACCTACTTTCACGAAATTATTAATCTGCTGCTACATGCTATTTATAACAGAAAGTAATATACTAGCAAACTATATTTTTACTTAAATGAATGCACTTTATATGTTCGAAATAAAACAGGTCGTAATAATATGGCAGAATGAGGTCATCTACATATACTTATATAATATATCAAGACTAGTTATAACAAATATGTCAAATTATCTTAAATCTAAAATATCCCAGAAAATTTCTACTGGTTACCAGTCATTTTACCTACAAAAATAAATTATAATAACAAAGATTTTTTAATAGACACACTTGTCGCAAAATATTCCTCCAATAATATCAATAGGAACCTCATTGAAAAACAAACAAACTACGATATTGGAATAACAAATTTCCGATTAAAATACTCCGAACGTTACTATACGCCAATGAGCATTGCCGAGTGCATACACCAGGGTCACTGCTCTCCGCCATAATTGAATTCTAACAAAACTATCGAACCGCTAAATCAGTACCGTAAAGCGCTAGCCGCTAACATTTAACAAAACTGTTCATTGTTAAGTTTATAAGTAACAAATAATAAAGGGATACAGCGATTGATTTACATAAAACTAATATGGTGACCGATTTTGGTGTGATAGTTGGAGCAGGACTTCTGTTCTGCTGGTTTCCTAGGGAATTTTGAGATTGGAATCCAGAATAACCTGCTTTGTGCGAATTGATAAAGGAATTATTTCCAAACAGTTGTATCCATAATTTAGTTTCTACGAATAATAAGTTTACAATGCCGTGGTGGTGTACATTTAAGGAGCAGCTTTAAATAAGTATCATATTGCTTGTTCAAAGTCTGTATTTTCTAGTATCATCTTTAATCCATTAATCGAAACCGTCATGAAAATGCCTATGGTAAACAATCTAAAATTGTCAATAAACAAACACAATGCAGGAGCAGTGGTCCAGTGGTTAAGCACCGACTTACGAGTGAGTCGGGTACAGGTCGTGGGTTCAAACCCAGGCAGGCGCTTTACTTTGTGTAAGTAATTTCATCACCAATGCCATCTTCACAGTAAAGGAAAACATCGCGAGGAAACCGGCATGTCCTAAAACCAAAATTCAAAGACATGTGACTTTTACCAACCCGCACTGGGCCCGCGTGGTAGATTACAGCCCACTTCTCTCGAGGCTTGTGTCCCAGCAATATACATTATAGGCTCATTATGCTAAACATGATGCCCAATACACATTGCTTCTATGTATGGAAAAATGTTTTCCAACAAGACAATATAGCATCGAACGGGACTCTAAAAACCCCATAAAAATACAAATGTAAAAAAACAATCATTTATATTCCGCAGAAAGTTGGGTCTGGTTGAAAGCACACGGCCTATTGACAATTGTAGTTGTTCACAACAGCGGGAACTATTGCACAATACGATACGCCATTGTTTTTGAAATCGGTCACCATGTTATTTTTTTTAGCTCAATTGAATTTAATCCCGTGGTGAATTAAAATTCAGTTCGCGTAAAAGGCATTTGCGAGCAGCGATACGGAAGGATTGGACAGCAAAAAAAGTTATTCTACCCAGTATGCAGTATACAGCTTTTTACAAACGATTAAGGGGGATGCGCTAAGGCAGCCCACAAAATTCAATTTTCTTACGTTTTTTTGCAATTAGCAGGTCAGTGTATGTTGATTATTTTACTAATAATATAAACGCGAAATTTCGTGAGGCTGGACGGATGTTTGTTACTCTTTCACGAAAAAATTACTGAACAGATTTAGATGAAATTTGGCACACAGATAGTTTATAATCTTGATTAACACATAACCATATACTTTATATCTCGATATTCCCACGAGATCAAGACTTATGCGGGTAAAATCGCGAGGCACTGCTAGTAATTCTATAAACTAATATTTGGCCGCGAATCATATTTAGATCAACATACAGCCGCCCTAAAAGATCTGGACCCCGAAGGATGGTACACCCACATTTCGTCAGTAATATCTATTGTCTAAGTCCTATGTGATAGAGGGCGAGCCTATTGCCATCAATCGAAGTCTTCAATATATTCAAATTCCTAACATTTCTATTCGCTAGACTTGCATTTGCATACTTGCATATCTCATGTACTTCATCTTATCTTGTACATATCTTACGTCCCGTTCTTAATTAATGATTATGATGCTGCTTCCAATCCTCTAATAATGTGTTTATGTAATATTTAACTAATGAACGCATTGATGAAATATGGATGTACGAGTATTCTTTACTAGAAGATATTGAAGTCCGCATCAAAATCCATGGTCAAAATCTAATCTAGAAGAGCCCCGAACACAACCTTGCTGACTATGACAAGAACTTTTCTAATGTAGCTAGTGCCAACAAAATTGAAAGGTAAAATGTTATGTTTACTCATTTGTTAACTTTCAAAATCAGTATTAACAGTCAACTGTTAGACTAGTCACTGATAAGTCATAACTTACCTCACTGCGGCATAAAGAATCACTAATTTAATTACACGACCCACCTAAAAACTCTCTCGCCCTCAGGCACTAACAGAATAAAAAGGCTTTTTTGAGGTCGTCGATCTAGCTGCCTCCAATATTGATGAGTTACCTTAGCTAATCAGTTTACTAATCGACCAGAAAATTGTTTCTCTAATACTGGCTGCAAAAAAAGTCTGGCATAATTGGCTTAAGTTTTGAATCGCAAAATATGATAATTTTTATGAGCTTTTTTTTTCAAAAGAGATATTTTTACGTGCAGGGTGGGTTTATTCTTTTTTTATTTAAAACGAACTTATGTTTTCTGGTTGTCTTACTTTACATTACTTTCTTTCACTAAGCGGTTATAAACCAACAGTTATAGAGTCGGAATTGAGAGCAACAGGTCATGGTTTCAAACTGACATAATTATCCGTTCTATTATTGACATAAACTGACTCCTACAAATCAGTCTATAATGTCCCCACTGCTGGGTTACAGGCCACCTTTTTTCGAGAGGGACTACCACGCGGGCCCAGTGCGGGTTGGTAAATGACACGTCTTCGATTTTTTTGTTCTTGTACATGCCGGTTTCCTCACGATGTTTTCCTTCACCGCTTTTGAGAGTTTATTGACATAAACTAACTCCTATTACAGGCATAATATTTAGCTCAATTGGACGGGTTTTCAGAAATATTAGTCTAATCTTACTTAACATAATTTGTACTCATTGTTTTGCAATCATTTCTTGATTTCGAATCATTAAGCTTGATAACATGCAGTTCTATTTTAGATTTCGCTACTTTTCTATTATTTTTTTTCAAAAATCATTCACGCATTTTGATTATTTCCCCAATAAAAATAATACGGAAGGTTAAAATCTTTCTTACAGCACATTTAAAACGGAGCTTTTTGTCAATGATTAAAAACTTTACTCGCCGCTGCAATACATTGAAAAAAACCACAGATTCATGAATATTAATCTTATGGTATGCTTAACGCTTTATAGTTTCCTGTTGAACTTATATTTAGACATATATACTGCACTTCTACCGTTATATTTACGTATGTAACACAGTTACGCATAAATTTTAAGTCAAGATATTCGGATTTCCTGATTTTTATCTGCATTAGCGTTGATCATGTTTTGTCCGGTATGCAGGTTTATAATTTCTCCTATCATAGTTGTAAAATTGCCTGTCCTTTTCCCAACTGCTACGGGGTCTGTTTCCAGTCTAATCGGATACAGCTGAATACTGGATCCGTGATTATTGTCACGAAATCGTAAACTTGCAACGGGTTTGAATTAGTTTAAATCTATTATGTTTCTATAATTTAACTGAATCCTTGTTATTATTATGATGACTAGCTGTCGCAAGATCGTGAATACAATCTTGTCATGTAAAATTATTACCCCAATCGTTGTCTTATTGATGGAAAATCGGCTCTAGCAAAGCACATTATTAGTTCAACCAGGTTTCAGACTGGTTTAAGTAGTCTCATCTTTCATGGGGTACTGATTAAAATGTTACAATAAATTTCCATACTTCAACTGAATGCGACGAAATTTAAATCTTGTATAAAACGCACACTATGCAGGCAGGCATATTATAAGTTGGGTTCTCCTGGTCCTGGTCCCGCTTCACAACCACAACACAGTTGGGACTGGTCATCTCTTGGCTGCCATGACTTATTTTAAATTATTTTAATTTTTGTAATGTTTTTGTTTTTATCTTTTTATTACGGACGCTCTTAACGTGCGTCTTTCTACAATGTTCTCACATGTATAATTTCAACATGAGTGATGTAACCAATATTTTGTAACATTTTTTGAAGTGAAAATTTCTTTAGCGGCGTTGTGCACTTTTTTATGATGGGTAAAAAATGTTAAACTCACGTCAAGACACGTGACCTGATCGAAAATTAAAAATAAGACGGAGGAAATATTCAAGTTCTCACTTCTGCCGGCACTCCCGGAGTGCAACCCTTTTTTATTTATTTAAATGAGTGCCCGTGGAGTTTCTTGACCGTTCTTCTCCATAGGTACCTACTACGCTTTGGAATGGACAACTAGCAGCTTTATATTTCTGACTGACTGACTCCTTGTCAATTCAAAAGTGCTGATAATGGTTTAATTGAAAAAAAAAGATTTAAGTTTGAGATTTAATTTTATATAGTGTATCCTACATCATGCAAATAAAGTGTTCAAATGACATCCTCTTCTCCACAATTGACTGGAAATTGTTAAAATCGACACACAAAAACGTACAAACCGTTCCACAAAGAAGAGTTCGATCAGACGATTGGCAATTAACAGCCAAATCCAGAGAGCTGAATGCCTATCTAAATAAAACTGGTCAAAACTAACGTCAAAACTATTTGATTGAACCCAATATCTACGGTTGTAATGCACAATGAAGCTTTAAGCATCGATTGCTTTACAAATGAATTTTCTCAAGTATGTTGCACTTTCCAAACGATACTTATTGAATCAGCTTTGCTACTATTGTTACGCTGGCTTCAAAGTTTAAGTCTAAATTCAATCATGCAACAGGTGGAAATTAAACTGAAGGTATTTCTATTGTTAGGGCAACGTAAATTTTCTTCTTTTATATCTTCTGTTTAGTCAACTGTTAATATCTCCTTGGCCGAATTTTGGTCACAGCGGCTAATCTCAAAAGAGACCGGAGGACGCAGGAGATATTATTATAGTGTGCAGATAAAGGTGCACTACCTCTTCCCTCACTCTTTAACTGTTGCTGTATCTTTCCTATTATGCTAATACAGCAAATCTTCTTCGCTTTTTCTTCCTATAATTATTCTGGTAAACGTAAGTATCATCTTTACAAAATCAAGTTTTCATCTCTGCAATTTCACTAGCAATTAAAATATCCATCACTATCTAAGCCTTGTTAAGAATTTCTTGACACAAATCAGTAATACTTATCTTGTTAGTAAAAATAATAACAGTACAGTCATCCACAACCGTGTAGTTACAGATGCTGCACATAACACGCGAGCTGATAATGGTAACATTATAGTTATTACTACTGTCATTATTCCATCTCACTGTGTTGAAGTAAGTCGTTACGTTCGAAAGTATATTGATACGATTTTAATTCGCCTGCTCGTAGTGGATGAAAGTTTTGATTACACTAGACAAGGTTTGGACGGTCCAATTCGCACACAATTTGCTAGGTGATTAATAGCTAGATCGAACCAATTCCGTGGGATCAATTAATTACACGTTGAAGTGTAAATTTGCACTGATATCATCTGTTACTCTGTACATCAGCTGGCGCTATCTAAACCGGAACCGCCGGAGATATACATTAGACAGTCTGTAGACTTTTTTTTAGCAGACAGTGATTTAGCTTATGCAGCTTGCAACATAATATGAACAGTCCCGGAACTTCCCGACTCGAATAACAGTTCTGCAACAAATTCTCTAATCAAAGATTCACTGGACACGAAAGATCGTACAAAAAACTCGAAACCCATCAAAACTAAACAAGAGAATTGAATTAAATCAATTTACTCAATAAAAAAAGGTCTACCAACAGAATTTCTTGCTCTACATTCATTCAATTGATACCAATAAGTAGTTGAATTAATTCTTAACGAGCATCGAGAAATTACTTGGGAGTGACCCGAAGGCCTGAATAACGCGATTAAGGCCATACATTGTGTTCATTTACATCTTGGACTTGCTCCACTACATTATATGGCTGATGATACATGCTTTCTAGTTTTTAATGGAGATTTCTGCAGTCGATGTTTTGATTTTTACACGATAAAGCAATAGCAGTCTTACATTGTTTGTCCACCGCACAACGTAAATGGGAAACGAGATTATTCAAACCAAACGTGACGTCACGGTGGTGGTGTACGGTGGACAAGTGCCCTTACGCCGAGATTGATAAACGTAAATTCGCACGTGCTTTGGCTTAGCATTATTTCTGTCACTGCCGCACAACTGCCAAGCACGCGTTAAGTAATGTTTTTAATATCAGCCGCAGATTAATTTAGGATTATGGAGTCCAGCTACATGCACCTAACTGCTCTAAGCACGCAGTTCTAAGTAAAATTTCTCATTAACGAAGCATTTCAATTCTAGGTTTGACGTTTATGTTTACTTAAGTAATAAATTTTAATTACAAGAGCGATTTATGTAGCTTAATATACTTCGGGATGCTTCGGGAAATTTTCAATCAGTGTTAATGACAAGTGCTATGGGAATACACTATAACAAGAATAGTTTATGCTCCTCTTAAGATAGAATCAACAGTATTACTAGTTACAAGCGCTGCTATGAGTACACTTAGCAAAATTCAAAAGCGAAGTTCTCGTGGAATAACGAGTAATCGTTATTCCACTTTTTCATAATTTAATACTATTTCTAAAAGTGATTTTGTCGTACCTACTGTATGTACGAGAAAATCACTTTTAAATGTTGCTCAATGTGCACATATTAGTGTTTGTCACTGTACATTTTATTCATTTGAAACAGCTGTGATTTGCAGACTAGTTTTACGACAGATTGCTAGACTATTTTCAATTGATAACAGCTATTTTGTATGTATATTAATACTTTCTCTCATTTTTAGAAAATAGGGATTATTCTGTCAGAAATCAATTTATCATCTCGGCTGTATTCCCCAAAAGGGTAAGTAGTAGTGCACGGACATTTGGCCAATTGCATAATATGTTTATATTACATGTCAAAAAGTCGAGCCTATTACCGCTTACTAAGCAGAAATCCAGCCTCCAGACTTCTACTGAGAAAATCTCGATTATAAACACGAAGATTGATAGAAATAGGAATAGCGCTATTTATATCCCAAAGCTATAAGAGCAAAATAGACCACAAAATAATACATTATGAAGATGGACAAGTAAGGGTGTTAAAAATAACAGAAAATCGGCAAGCTATATAGTTATGAACGGCTACTGTCCAAGAATAAACATACATGAAAATACCTTTTTTTTTAAGAAAAATAATACAAACACTTGCTAACAACATCGAATATTTGAAAGATGCTATATTTGTAATGCTGCAGCCGCATCTGTGACTATCGTGACGAAGCTTCGCATAGTGATACGATACACGTGGATGTGACCAACCATTATCGGTTATCGTCGCGATAGTTCGAGCTGCGCAGCACTTATAGCCCGGGTGGCGGTACATAATAAACCTGGCGAAGCTGCTAATGTGACCACTGCATTAACTTTTTAGAGAGCAAAACATACGAAGCTTCGGCACGTATGGCTTTGTCAGGATAGACGCAAATGCGGCCGTAGCATAAACTGATAAAAATAAATATATTCAATATAATCCAAACAATAATAAAGACATTAAGTTTATTGCAGTACAAAACATCGTAGACCAACAATCACTCAAGCATAATAAAACTGACAGGTTCAAGCCACCCATAATTGTCATGTCATTCCAAATGCCTATAATTTCACTCACGAGAATGATTCACTTGACCTTTCACTATCAGAAGAAAAGGGATCATAATAACTTTAAAGGAGACCAACAATACTCCAATTGTGGTCCACTTGCATACCGTTAAGATCGCAGCAGGCAACACCGCATCAGTAACGCCCAGCCACAGAATAGATAGGTTCAAAAAGTCAGCTCCATCCAACGAGTTAAAACAGGCGCACGCATATTATATAGTCGCCAAATGCCAGTCGCGTGTGCGCTTGCACTCGCTGCGTGAAGCGTGTCTATATGTTCGTCCGTTTTGGAGATGGGGCCGACCTTCTGTATCTATCTATTCTGTGGCCAAGAATATCGAAATCATTTTAAAACTGTGCCAGAATCTGACCCAAATCTGATGAACAATACTGGTCATTTTTTGCTTTACCGATTGATGGTTAGAAGCCTGAATAGGATATCGATCCTTATAGATTGGTGTAACGGATTTTTTTGTTTAAGTTTTTTGAAATTTGATCGACAGATGTGTTTCTTGTATTTATTATGATCGAGTGTTGATGTTTTGTTGTGGTTTATTAGATTCCGAATATGTAAGTTCATTTTCGATCTTTATCGTCCATTAGTCGCTTTGTACGTTAAAAGTTTTCTGGACTTCACTTTCATTAATTACAATATGCTACTTTTAATCCTTGGTTCGATCGTTGCATATCCTATACTATTAAAAGAGCAATATTTCTTCTTCTCGAAAACGGCTCTAACAATTTCGATTAAAGTTGCAATATAAGGGTTTACGAGGGTGAAAAGTCGATCTAGCTAGGTCTCATATCTGGAAAAAATTGATTTCTCTATTTTCACAACCTTGGGAATGTGGTACAAGTTGGTATACCTGGATAATATGTTTATCTATTTTCACCCAAGCAGAGATCGGTCGACCAGGTACTACTCCTTTATTTGAGAATCGGAAAACAATTGACAGTTGATCTAGTTTACCAATACCTAGTTTATCATTATGAGGTCGCTAAAGTAATACTAATACAGGATAGCCTCTTATTTCAAACCACACGACTTAAACCTTCCATCAATTATTAATATCATAGATCTTAATACTTCCTATTTTAAAGTCTAGACTTGATTGCGCAGAACTGACAGTACCAGTTTAACCAAGCTAGATTAGTTTTTTATCACTTCCTTAGTATGAATGAAGGGCCTTAGTATGCTGCTTGTTATCCCACCATATAGGACCCAGAATCTTCTAGTTTAATGAGTGATTTATTATAAATCAATAAAGTCATTGGCTACCTCATTTATCAAGTAGGAGCAGAAACTATCTCACTCACTATAACTATCGTAAAAAAAAGGAAAAGTAAACGTTGACTGAAAACCTGGATACAATTTCCTGATATTAATGGATCTGATTCTCACGGATCAACTCCAAGTCTAAAATTAAAATGAATATATAAATAATATAATGAATAAAAATCCTTGGCTAAAATATGAAAGAATCATAGACTGGTAAGCTTTAATAAGATAAAATTAAAAACGACACACAGCAATATTGGCTTCCACAGAACTGCAAATTGAAAGAGAGTTATTGCTTTGTATCTTGATGGCCTGCTAACCCACCATTAATATTATATTACTATCGCTACCATTGCAACCTTGAGACCTAATGACCTAGGTAATGTTGGTATCTTTGCATCGTCAAGCTACTCAGTAACCGTTGCAGATGGTATCTGGAAGGCAGATCAACGCTTCTTTTATTTGCAAGACTTACGTTTGACAACTATCTCATCCGATGGTTCATGATGATGCAGTCGACAATGGTGTACGCCTCGAAGAAAGGAAAAATATAAAGCTATATACATATTTATCCAAAACTTGAAGACTCCCAGACTTAAACGGTTTTATATTCTATTACCGTACGTCCATACCGTTATGAAAAGCTTTCGCGAGAAGAAGAAGAGTCAGTTGGACTACCAACCTGCTGCTGACTGGCCTATCTTTTTACCGTGACATAAGCTGATTCTAACACGAGAGAATAACAAGAGGTCAAGAAGACAAGTGGCAATCGCTTTCAAAGCGTTTTGTATTTTTACAATGACTTTCAACGAATTCGACATAAGCTTTTTGGTAGCTTATGTCACTCCCATATATTTTTGACTTTTCTTTCATCGTTATCACTGATAGAATGTCACTTTGCAGTGCAGTGACTGTGTTGAAAAAGATTTTTTTACGGATGTTTTCAAAAATGGTTGCCCATTCGACGTGACTGCTTTTGATAAACCTACTCCTATACCAACTGTCCAGCATTAAAGGGCTCTAGCGGACAAATATCTCCTCAATAGAGACACCACAGTAAAACATAGCCGTCAACAAGTAATTTAACCGCACGCTTATTTGATTGTTTCTAATGCTTAAATTGCCGTGTCTGGACCGCACAGACTGTACCGTATGCTGTCTGTGGATGAAGCCGTAATGTTCGCAAATGATTCGTTACCCATACGTTACGGTTTTATAGTGATAGTTGGTTATTAGTTGCTTAATATGTATTTAATGGGAGATGTTCCTCACAATTATATGGTGTGTATGTTAGGTGATCATTGGTACTGAAAGGATGCGAAAAAGTTATATGTTTTAATTTAGCATCCATGGATGGGTTAGATTGATGCGTCTTATTTTATCTGTATGCAGATTCTGTTGTAAGAGCTTTTAAATAAAAGCATGCTTATCATCAGCAATCTTTCACACTTTGACCATCATCTCTTGTTCATTATTTTCATGTGAATTAAATATGAAAGACTTCATTTTATCATTGCATTCACAAGATTTTAGTTGCAATTATTGTGCACTAGATTCCAAAAGCACTTAATACAAATGAAATATTATTTTTCCAATAATTTATCGATAACGAATTAAGTGAACCCAAAGTTATAATCTTCTAAATTTTAAATTAGGAATAAACCTGCCAGATTTCAAAAATATTTTCTATTTCAAAAACTGCACATTGCGGTTATTAATTTTTTTTTTAATGCAAGTACAAGGCGACAGTATTCAATGAACATCATAGATTATCCGTGCCTTTCCATGAATACCAATGTGGGTAATGAGCACTACAAAACTCGTTTGTGATTTAAAAAATAGACCTTTTAAAGGCCAGGTGAAATTAATTCACATTCGTTGATCGATTTTATTGAATGGTTTTTTATTTTCATTGTTGGAAATAAATATTGTCGAATTGTTATTTTGGTATACTTAGATTTGCAGTTAAGTGGGAATTATGTGATTTTATATATGCACTTACTTTAATTTCTATATGAAGTTTAAGAATTTCTAGCTTCTGTTTTAATTAAAAAGTTTATTTCTAAGAAGCTTCTCTACATAAAAGCTCAATGACTTTCTTAACTGTTACTTTTCTTTCAAACTTAATTGACTAATTATTTTTAATTACATCGTTAAACTTTATTTCCGTAACTATAAAAAATAACAAACTTACTCAAAATAATTCCCAAAGCACGCTTCAACACACAAACACAGCTAAGTTCCAGCAAATTTCAAATTTGGAACGCTCAAACGCGATCGGGATTGAGAAGAGCGATATACACGTGCGGTTCCGTCCGCGGACGCTTCGCGACTGAGCCCGCGTTCGCTTCACCACAAGCTAATATATCTCGTATACTAGTTTTCATCGTCTTTCACTGGTTTAGCTTCGAGTCGCCGGCCACCACTTTCTGGGTTAATGAGGAGCCTGACGGAGCCCGCACTCGTCCGTTTTCTACATTTTCGAATACGCGTCGGGTGCCGAGTGGTTTTCGAACTGCTGCGTTGCTATGCGCTCCTGGTACATCACTGAACGCTGATAGCTTTTGGCTCTTTTTTTATGTAATTATAAAAAAAACAACATATTTTTCTTCAAGCTTTCTGGCTGGTCCACTATGCCCGAACTTCTGCGCTCGGGACAGTGAAATAAGAGCTTTTCAGGTCACCACAATGACATGACTCTAAAAATATTTTTATTTAATCCATTCACATGAAAGAAGACAAGCTTTTTCAAGTGTTATCCATTATCATTAAACTATTAGCAGTCTTAATTGCGCTGGACATTTTTCTGTCCAATCTAATTTTAAATCCGCAAATTCAATATTTTTTTCCAATAAACTTAATGTTTATTTTGGCCATGATTCTGACAGCTTAAAACCTTACAAACACACAGCTTAGTTTCATTTATTATATCAGGCAATCTAAACCATGAAGAAAATTTAATCCATTTGCCTTCCCTCCATTGGCAGTTATAAGTTTTAATGTGAATTAGATCACTATTATTACTATTTACCAGTTTAAATAAAAAACTTACACGGATCTTAAATTACCGCGCTTATTCCCTGAAGTTAGACTTGACAATGCAAACATAAGCGGTTAGTTAGCGGAAGTATCTGCGTTCCCGCGACCCCCGACGTAGGTGTGAGATGGAACACCGGGATGGTTTTTTTCCAGTACGAGTCTGACAGACCCCTCCGCCCGCCCCAGGGCGGAGGACATCCATGAGGATTTTCCACCCCGAGACCAAAAAAAAAAAAAAAAAAAAAAGGTATGCATTGCCAAGTCTAACTTCATCTATTTCTTTTGGTTAAAAGAAATAGTGCAATAGTTAATATGTTGCAAAACATGCTCTCCCATACATCGATATACGCCACGGTCAATTCTGCGGCTCAAGCATACTGTCCAGTACTATGTGAACCAACACACCCAGAGACATAATTAATATGTTAAAGTATTGGTACGGCCACCAGACAAAAAATGTTAGGTGAGCGGGTTCATGTTCGTCGGAGTACAGGTTGGAGTGTGGAGTGTGACAGGGAGGCCTGAATTCACCACGGCTCTTCAACCTGTACGTTAATGAACTGATAGGTGAGCTCAGCGGGGCCGGTGTCGGCTGTTCAGTTGATGGTGTTTGTATGAACAACATTAGTTATGCCGACGACATGGTGCTGCTGAGCCCATTTGTCACAGCCCTTAACTACCTCATAGGGATCTGTCAGAGGTACGCGGGGTTCCATGGCCTCAGGTAACTGTAAAAAGAGTGAACTACTTATTTTCAAGGCGGGTAATAAGAGTCCGAAAACCGTTCCACCGGTCAGGCTTGGAGGTATGCCACTCAGTAGGATCACCAAATTAAAGTACCTGGGGCACTGGGTCACCGAGGACCTCTCAGATGAGTTAGATATTGAGCGGGAACGTAGGGCGTTGGCAGTGCGATGCAATATGCTGGCGCGCAGGTTTGCACGGTGCACAAAAAAGGTTAAAATCGCCCTTTTCAAAGCATACTGCCAGACATTTTATACCTGCAGCCTGTGGGTCAGCTATACGCGTAGATCTTTCAATGCCCTGCGGGTCCTGTACAATAATGGTTTTAGGATGCTGTTGGGGTTGCCTCGCTTTTGCAGTGCATCGGGTATGTTTGCTAAGGCCAGTACTGACTGCTTTAGGTCTATAGTACGGAAAAGAGTGGCCTCCCTGATGCGCCGCGTGCGGGACAGCTACAATGGCCTTCTGAATACCATATTGGGAAGGGTTGATTGTCCGGTGGTTAGGCACTGGAATGCCATTCACGGATCTGGAGCTTTTTAATGTAAAATAAGTTTAATGTAATAAATTAATAATTTATAATAAGTAATGTTGACATGTGAATTAGTTATTTATCCAACATGTGAGGAAAGTTCGTTTTTCCTATGAGTTTTGATTTTGAGTCTTGAGCGAACGAAGGATTGAAAAATAGAATCACGAGCGCAGCGAGTGATTATAAATTTCAATCCTGAGTAAGCGAAAGACTCAACAAAACGAATAGCAAATGAACTTGCTCACAAGTTGCATACAAAACTTTTCACCACTCCCAGCAAGAAAGTATTCAGTCATCATAGGTAAATAAATTAAATAGACACAAAGCAAATCAAAATAATTCTTTATATTTTAAAATATCTTTAAAACGTTAAGTTTTAAAGATATTTTTTTTTTTGTTTTAAAGATATTTTAAAATAAAAAAATCAGGCAAGGTTAGTTTCTGAACGGGATCATTACTTTCCTCACTGTTCAAACAGTGAGGAAAAACCAACTTTCCTCACTGTTCAAGCAGTGAGGAAATACCAACTTTCCTCACTGTTTTCGTAGAGGAAAGACACTTCTTTCGTGCGGGAGTGGTGAAAAATAATATACTAACATAGTTAAAAGTATGATTACTAACAATGTATGGAATATTTTTATTCTGAAATAAATGAATAAGAATAATAATAATAATTCTCCAACTGCAAATGCAAGTTTGTAATAGCAAAAAAAAATGTGGTAAATCTACAAATTAGCGATTTTCCTTTACTTGTACTATGAGACCTTGCTTCTTGACAAATTTCATGATTCTAGATCAACGGGAAGTACCGGGTATAGGTTTTGATTAATTTGATTAAAATATATTGCATAAATGGCCGTATTCTTTTAATGCGTTGTCTTAGAAGCTTCATTTATTTTAGAGCTCCGAAAGACCGCAGACCTATTTGATATTAATTTCAACTTTATACCTTTACGCGTTCCTGAGAAAAAGGGACGGATGAACAGACGGATAACGAAGTGGTCCTAAAAGGGTTTCATTTATTCCTTCTAAGGTACGGAACAATAAGTTTTCTTTCTGTAAACTCAAACTCTGACGTAATGGTTATCGATATAATAACGCGACAATATAAAAAAAAAAAAAAAAAAAAAAATAGGCTACCCTTTAATGATAGATGTAAGTTGGATATATGTATATAAATAAATAAATAAAACAAAACCCAAAATTGTTGATACCAATCACCTCTGTGGTTAATTGTGGAGTTTTGCTAGTTAATTTTATTTGACTCTATAGAGTAGCCAATCAGTAAAGGTGGTCAGTACTGTCACTCACGGCTACTAGACCAACAAGGTAGTCAACCTAAAACAATTCTCATCTTAGATATTCGAATCACTTGTAAGATACTACTTGAGAATAGCAAACATTGAATTAACTGTAATGAACCAATAAAGACGACTTGAAATAGACTGTACGCAGACTTATTCAAGACTTTCGATTATATGCCAACTATCTATCGATGAAAAACAGTTTTTTTTTACCACAACGGGGAAGTTCTTGGCCTGAATCTCACCTGATGGTAAGTGATGATCAGGCTGAATGTGGAAGCGAGTTTCACCCGGAATCCTCAACCATAGAGGAACTGGTTGTCTTACCTCTAACTGCCAAAACACAACAATGCTGTCCTGTGTGTGTGTGGTGCTTCTATCTCAGTAAAATAGAGATCATTATTAGTTTCATTCCCAATATATTTGAGGTCGGTACAGCATGCCCTATTTATATTTAAGTTTCTGTTAAGTTTCTAGTGTGCGCACTGTCTTAGATACCAGTGTCTTACAATAAGATATGGACGATCGTATATCATAACGGAATGGAGCCGATGAAGCGCTGTTACGTTTAAGGGCCGAGGAACTGGGCTGATTTTATTTATAACTTGGCCGAGTTCCTATATTTTACGAACAGGTAATGGTTATGGCTAAGTGAATATAAAACAATACTGGAGAGAGTTCATCTATGGATTAAGCTTGCCTGATTCGGGCAGTTTTTCGATGACGAAAAAAATCAACCTGAACACTTTTCCTTTGCGAAGCAAAAAAATCCGTCATTTATAGCTTCGATAGACGTGACTCGCCTTTTTTTTTCTTTTTTTTTGTGGTTGTGAAATCATCAAATGTCTTCTCCCGCTCTGGGTGGAGCAGAAAGGCGTGTCAGACTCTTACTGACTAAAACCCACCCGTGTTCCTTCCGTTGCCTGTGCAATGCCAGGGGGGCCACGGTATCCCTTTCGGACTTTCCCGCAACCCCGGCAGGCAATGGTCCCATCGGACCCCTTCAGTCGCTGACATCTCTTTGAGGCGCGCGTGGAACACAACGCGCCGTCGACACGGGCCTGGTCCTTACCGGACGGCAAGCTACCCATTGCTCACCGTCCGCAAGCCCGCGCCTACGGTGGCCGGGAATCGGCTATAAATTCCCGACGCCCAAGGCGTCTCCTCCTACGGCGGCTAGGGGCGTGAGGGCGCGAATTTTGCCTCTCCCTCACGCGCTCCGTCTCCTCCTTCGCAAGCATTACTGCTTCGCAGAAGCCCTCTCGCTCCGTACCATGGCCTGGACCAGGGCCGGACGCGAGAGATCCCCGCCACCGATCGCCTCCACGAGGACAGATGTGACTGGCCTGACTAACTAACTGACCACAGTATTAAATTTAAGAGTTAATACACCTCTAAGCTGGTTGCGAAGATATATGGCAGCACAGTCATTGTCGATAATTCCTCAGATTAAAAAATCTTCAAATTTAAATTCATTAAGCTGATAAAACTTCTGTAGCTCTGTTTAAGCATACTTCATTGACAGAGATAGTTAAAATATTTAAACTCATACTTATCTTCAAAGAAATATCTTGTCGTTTCCGCGGTTTTTGAAATATATAGTTCTCCAGACCGTATTTCGGCCATGGCGGCCAATCTAGATATATAGATAGAATACTCTTACTCGCCTCTTACTAGCCTTCGACGCGGGAGATATTACAGTGCAGAAGTGTGTGCGCAGACACAGGTGCGCACTCTTCCATCACTCTCATAGTCCGATGGGATGGCAAACGGACACGACCGGAGAGAGATCAGGCGCAGGACCAACGGCTTAACGTGCTTTCCTAGGCACGGGGGTATCACACTGTGACACTGCCAACTTCCAAACTCCGGGCTGTTACTAAGAAATTCCTAGTGGAAAACCCAATAAAATTTTGGCCAACCCGGGAATCGAACCCAACACCTCACCAAAAAACCCACGGGCAGTCAACGGCGCAGTTGTTGATATAGTAACAGTGCGAAAGTATTCAATTTATGTTTACAGTACAAAGCTGTTATCGCTTAACGGGATTTATTTTCCTGGTATCCAGTTCGGACAAGGTGCTTTGAGAATTTATTTCATTAAGAAAAATCTGAGATAAGACAAGTCTCACGGTCTGCGGTTGTGCGTGGTTCAGAGTTTGAATATCAGTTCATAGGAAAATAACAGTCTAGGTAGCTGATGTTTATTCTAGTGCTAATAATATTAACAATTTTGAGCATCATTTTAACCCATTTTCTATGATAACTGTCACTCAAGGAATGAATCAGTGATAAGTCTTTTCTTTTTATATTATTAGTTTTCCTAATTCAAGTTATCAGAAGAATCCAAGTAAAATTAAATGCTGGTTTTATTTTATTTTATTTGATTAGCTTATCTGTAATTAAAACCAACTAACGGCTTAGTCCCATCTCGGCACCCATAAATTTATTTATCATACCCACGAGAAATTCTCATCTCGGTACCCTGATATAAATCATTAAGTACAGATAAAAAAGGAAACATAGTATCTAGTAAGTAAATCAACTGTATTATCTATTGAATAAAAATAAATATTTTTCAAAAGTCACTGCTTATAAAAATAAGTTTAGATATATATTTCCATGATACAAAAAATTATAAATAGAAATTTAATTAGTAGTTTCTTTAGTTTCCTTTTTATTTTTTTTATTTTATATAATTTTGTTCTTTTTTTTAAATATTATTACTGTTTGTATTTCCTGTGCGTGTCCCAAATAAAATATTTTTCTTTCTTTCTTTTCAGTTTTCTACCGTTAAGCAGCAGTGGTGAGACCGTCGGACTGCCAAATCATAGGTCTCGAGTTCGAACCCAAGGCACGCCTAATCCTTTTCAGATTCATGTGTGTATTGTATATCATTCAAAAACTGTGAAGAAAAACATCGTGAGGAAACCGGCATTCCTGAGATATATTTCTCGATGGCATGTGAAGCCAAGCTAGAGGCCCATGGGCGGCTTTAAAACTCTGATACCAGGTTAGTCACTAACCACAAGAAGAAGAACACAGCTCTGTTATCTTCTCTTGAAGATGTGCTCTATTAGTCCCGAAAAAATTTGCAGCTCCATGCGGCTTGCGTCTCGCGTCGTCCGTTGTCGTCGACGGCAGAAAATACAAAGTGTGGGCTTAATTCAAGTACTCAAAATTTTTAGATTAGGTTTTTGTTATAAATTTAACTGTTAAGGTACTTAAAGTCCATACAAAGTAGGTCGATGGTTCGGATTCAGAGCGCGATCCGCCATTTGGTGAATCCTGAGCTACATCATCTGTAAGCTCGTCTCGTATTATTTGTCAGGTAGTTATTTAGTAAGCATAAGCAATTTTATTATAATCTTTGACATACCAAACGTACCTAGGTACCCGTGCGTGCTAATATTTTTTACGTCTTCAATATTTTTATCAAAATTTCGATTATAGTTTGTAACTACGCGTTTTGCAACGAGTGAAAAATGTTATTGTATTCTTATGTTGTTCGTTTTTACGGTTTAATATAGGAACATATTTCAATGGATTTGTTTTTTATTTGAAAGTTACTAAATATTTAAAAAAAAACTGATGAAACACTACTAAAAAAATCGTAACTTCGATAGCACTAAAACTTAAAGATCATACTACTGCAACACTAAACCATAGATGATTTCTAGCGTCCATTGTTGTTTGGAAAATTTTGAAACGCAACATGGCAGTATGGAATTAGTAAGTACTATCAAAATATTATTTTGAGTTTAATATATTTTTATATAGGCTGTTCAGCGGTTTTACCAGTGCCTTTATTTACACCTGCGTGCCCATCGCTAGCAGAGAAAACAAAAACCAGCGCGCCATTTTTCATAAATATTTGTTATCGTTTTAATTTCGTAATTATCAAAAATAGGAAATCTAAAGTATTGTAACCAACCGACGACGTGCTTTTTTTTAAATAAGCTTCTGATAATCTGTACCTAGCAACAAAAGTTAGTTGAACTCTTACGTTATTGTAGCATAAGTTCTTACAACAAGTCTGTTTTTGTCCTCGCAAGTGTGTTGAAAAATATCGTATGTAACGCGTGTGCATTGATCATTACACACTCAGCCACATAAGACTGAAATTAAGACCGCCTTGTGTGAAATGACCAACACAGCACACTAGTATCATAATATAATATAATAATCTACTATCGTAATATACTATTACTTATAACGAATACCTTTAAAAGCAACACGGGTTGGCGTGAATTCGAACCAACGAACGTATTGCCCAACGTTGTCATTGAATACCGAATGTCAAAAGAAAGACTGTTTCTGGGAATTGAAACTCCAATCATATCCACTTCAAGTGATCTTAAATCCTTCGAGCAAACTAGACGAATACAATATATCGTTACCTACTTGTGAAATACTCATTATAAAATATTTTTGGGACATGTCTGAGGGAAAAAAAAAAATCAGAATTCAAATTCAGTGTTAAAGCAGTATAATATTCTAAAACTTGAGGGGTCCCCCCCATTTTTGTAGACCTACGACATTATTTAATAAGGAAAAAAAAGACCGCAGCTTTAAACGCGGTCTAGCTCCAACGGCATCTTAAAAATCCTAGCCGAAAACACGATTGTTGTCAGTATAATAATTATAAACACATTAAATTGTTTTTTTTTTTTTAAATAAAGTAGTATTAAATATGTCAATCACTGGCATACAAAATGACAAGATAAATTAAGACGAGATAAAAAACAACAGTTGCCTATGTTCGGCCGTTTGACGTTTGTAAAAATGGAAAATCCATCCCAGTTTTCGCTTTTATTGTTAAATAATTATAATAGTTTAAATAAAAGTAAAGAAACACGCATAGGATTTAAAATTGGGCGTGATAATATGTACGTGTATCCTATTTAGTTAGGTCACGACTGGCCAAAAACAATAAGGTTGAACTGGAAGCCTGCATGGGAATTAAACACAATATGTAGATATTCCAGATTAGTTATCTGTGACGCACATTACCGCACTAGTGCGAAAATATCTATAAAGTAAAAAGCACGCGTAAACGCCACTTACGAGCAAGTGTGTTGAAAAATAGTCTTAAAATAGTCTATACTTAGAGAGTGGTTGAAGCGAAAGTGCTTGTACTATGTTGTTGTTTAACATGGGTTTGACCCATGACAAACATTGATGTTAAGACTCTTAACACCAACTAAGCTTGGTGTAAATATACCTATGAATTGCTAATCATGCGCTTATAGGCAGTTGTAACCTACTTCCCACAAGTATATAGCTGATTAGAGTTTTTTAATTGAATAACCCGTTTGTTTTATTTATTAATTCATTAAGTTGCTACTTCTAAGAATGCCTTTTGGCATCAAAAGCTCGAGGCTAAATTGAAAAACCAGAAAACAAAGCCCCAGGCGCAACTGATATAAAACTGTTATTTTCTGATCGTGGTTTGAAACTATGAGAACCTTATTTATTAACCGACTTCCAAAACGGAGGTTCTATGTTCGTATCGTAAGCATGTTTTTTTTAAATCTGTCCACCGATTTCTCCTTTAATGGTGGAGATTTTTTTTTATAGGTCTCATCGTTTTTTTGTTTTGGGTTAGGGTCTCGATCCCATATAAATTTTATTAACATTGCTTGGATTGTTTTTGAGTTAGATTCAATAATAGGTATTTTTCCCACTTAGTGGATGATATGATGATGAATTCCTTTTTTTTTTTTTGGGTGGGTTATCTACAAATGACTCCTCCCGCTCTGGGTGGAGCGGGAGGGCGTGTCAGAGTCTTACTGACTAAAACCCACCCGTGTTCCTTCTCTTGCCTGTGCAATGCCAGGGGGGCACGGTATCCCTTTCGGACTTTCCCGCCACCCCGGCAGGCAATGGTCCCGTCGGACCCCTTCACTCGCTGATATCTCTTTGAGGCGCGCGTGGAACACAACGCGCCGGACGGCGAGCTACCCATTGCTCACCGTCCGCAAGCCCGCGCCTACGGTGGCCGGGAATCGGCAATCGATTCCCGACGCCCAGGGCGTCTCCTCCTGCGGCGGCTAGGGGCGTGAGGGCGCGAAATTTGCCTCTACCTCACGCGCTCCGCCTCCTCCTTCGCGAGCATTACTGCTTCGCAGAAGGAGGTGACGGCCTCCCATGCCCTCTCGCTCCGTACCATGGCCTGGACCAGGGCCGGACGCGAGAGATCCCCGCCACCGATCGCCTCCACGAGGACATGGCGGTGCTCTGCCCAAGCCGGGCATACCTCCACCGTATGCTCCACCGTGTCCTCCGGGCGATCCACGCAGTGATGACACCCGGGCGTTTCCTCCCGCCTTATCCGAAACAGGTACCTCCCGAAACAGCCGTGTCCGGTGAGGACCTGCGTCAGGCGGAAGGTGAGGACGCCGTGGCGCCTCTCCAGCCACTCCTCAAAGAGGGGACTTATCGCCGCAATAGTGGCGTGCCCAGCACTGGGTTGCGACAATCGCACTCTCCATGACGCCATGAGATCCCGTCGGAGCTCTGTCCGCTGTGCCGCGATTTCTCGCGGCATCGGAGTCAAGCCCCGGCGTTTCGCCTCCTCGCGCCACTCCCAAATATGCGCGAGGACTTTTGCCTCCAGATCCCATGGCGGCAATCCGGCAAGGAGGCTCGCCGCCTCACCGGAGACCGTGCGGTATCACCGGACCAGCCGGGTGGCCATGACCCTCTGGGACGCGTTCAACCGGCGGGCAGGCCGCCGTCTCAACGAACGCGCCCACACCGGTGCCCCGTACAGGGCCATGGACCGCACGATCCCCGCGTATAGCCTCCGGCAGGAGGCGTTTGGACCCCCTAGATTGGGCAGGAGCCGCTTCAAGGCAGCCCCGGCCCGCTCCAGTCTGGGAGCCAAACGTCGGAAATGCTCCACGAAGTTCCACCGACTGTCGAGGACGAGTCCCAGGTACTTCATCGTCGACTCGACGCCGATGTGAACCCCTCCTACCGTTATTTGGGAACCCGACGGTGGCGCGTTCCGAGGACCATGAAAACACATGGCCTCGGACTTGTGCAAGGCCACCTCGAGTCCGAACTGCCGGATTCTGGCCATGATTGTCGCAACCCCGTGTGTCGCTAGTTCGGCCGCCGCCTGGTGCGACCTCCCCTGCGCCAGGACCAACGTGTCGTCAGCGTAACAAACGACGCTGACGCCATTAGGGAGGTCTGCGCGCAGCACCCAGTCGTATCCGATGTCCCACAGATGCGGCCCCAGGACCGATCCCTGTGGGACACCGCACGACATCTCTCGCCGGTTCCACTCTCCCTGGTGACCGGGGTAGATGATGGCCCTGTCCGTCAAATAGGCCTCGACCACACGACAGAGGTAGGTCGGCATCCGGTGATACCGGAGTGCCTCCCTGATGCAACTCCAGGGCTGGGTATTGATGATGATGAATTCCTGTCACTGTTATTTACTTATCAGGTACCTACTGGTATTCGAATTTGTGTGGAGTAGGTACCACAACTAAAAAGTAAAAAAAACAAACTTTATACTTACAAAAAAACAGGCGACTTCCAAAACAAAACACTACAAAGTAAAAAATAACTTTAATTTCAGAAGTCGGTGACTAAAAACGAAAATTCAAAACCCAATACTCCGACTTACTATTAAATATATGTACAAATAATGTTTTCAACACAATCATTTCAGTGTTTACAGGGATTCTTTGGCACTTGGGTGACGTTGTCAGCAAGGCGCTATTGATACATTTTGTGAAATTGTTTTATGATATGTTTTGAAAAAACAAGATTGCGTTCTTAGTACACATTTAGGCCACGCGCCAAAAGATCCAAGTACAAGTTATTAGTAACGACTGGTTCGACTCACAGCGAATCCTAAAGCCACGTATACTAGGCCTTTTTGCGTGATTTTCCGTTTGATTTGGCTTTACAAAGTAGAGCAAGTTACAGCAAGCCTACTCTTCACCAAAACAGCAGTGACGTCTGAAATAAATAAGTTTAAATCATTTAAGTGAGTGCACTACTTTGTTGTAAAGTTTTTCTTTTTTACTCACGGGCATTTCTTTAGCAAAACGATTTGCAAATAGCAACTATTAACAGATCTTACAATTGCAGAGGTAATCAAATCAGGAGATGGTACATTAAAGATTTCTTATTAATGGGTGCTAATTAAGGCAGCATCATTAAAATTTCATTCTCGTCTTCAAATATATTTAGTTGTCTAATGAAATAATAGGTCAGCGACGAACTTTTAGCGTCTAATAAATGCTTTTCATGCGACCATATGTATGGTCTTAAACAAATAATAAGAGCTTCTAATAAGAGTATGAACTGCATCTTTAGAATACTTTCAACGTACTCTAATTTCATATAATCACCTATATTTGTATACGTTAGTATAAGTAATTAATGAGTGAATCTACTATAATTAAACATAAAATTACCTTATTATTTTCATCAAATAATGGTAAATGAAAGCTCTAATTTCATGTAGTCACCCATCTAATTATAATGTTACCATGAGTATTTGATGACTTGACTGTTATACCTACCCAATTGAACATACAAAAATTATATACAAGGTGATGGTGTTTGGAAACAGAGGTGAATGATAATAACAGTTGGAGTGCCCTAATTTTGTTACTGCGACCAATTTCGACGTAAAGTAAGGCTATTTTAAGACGCTGACAATAGCTAAACCACGGTCACTGTCGGACTGCATAGAAAAGAAAGAGAAGCGCAATGACACAACGCTTGCAATTTATTGCAACATATGAAGTAGGTAATTATCGATTTATTCAAAAATGAGTTGAGTAATTGAAAATAAAAAAACAACCAAGTTCTGCTTCCAAATAAGACATTCGTGTTATTAATTAAAATACCAACGTTCGTTGATATTTAAAACAGATATTTTGGATTAGAACTCAACTTAAAAGGTTAGTTTACCGTTAATTTGTATCGAGTTTTTTTTTTTTGTAATCGTGTTTTGGTAACAAACATGTTCTGAGAAATATGTTCAAGATTAACATATATTTTTCCCGCTAACACAAACTGTATAGATTTGGCGTATTTTTTTGTTAAGCCAAGCCAACTTTTACCGTTTGCCTGTTGTCAGTGCCTTAATAAGTAACATTTGACAATTCATCAAAATTCAACAACGTAACCTTGTAACGGCGGGCATAAAATAATATATTTTTTCGTTTTGTTAGAACTGCACAATTGCTTAACTTTTCTCAATTACGATTACATATTTATTGTAATAATGACCGATACGAGTAATTTTACGATTTGTTTTCACTAAACTGACAGACGTCAAATGTTACCTATTAAAATGGCCTGACTTTAGTTGGTCACAGTTCTAACTTAACCTAACCTATTAGGTCGGAGTGCCCTAATAGTTATATTTCAAGGCCGTGCTCGTATCACAGATATTATATTCCTAATTAGATGAACCGCTTTCATATAACTATATTACGGTACTTATATAGCTATATCCCTAGGGATATAACTATCAGGGTTGTTGTTGTTGTTGTTGAATCGGAGGTTTAAAAATTGATTGATAGGAGTTGGAACCGGTACCGGAACCGGAATAGAGCTCGCTCATTGGCGCAAAGGGCCGGTCGCGTCCCTCTCATTCCCAGCGAGCGTTAGGTACACTCCCGCACTTGTGTTGCTAATAATTTTCATGGAAAAAGAATATGATTTATTAATTTAGTTGTTGGATAAAAAAGTTTGATGGGTAATTTAGAGGATGCATTTTGATTTTATTAGCAAACAGATGTTGAATCTCTAAAGTATATCAAGTAGCCCACTAACAACATTAGTCGCTGAGCTATCGATTCAGAAGTAAATATATTATCAGTAGCTCTGAGTCATATTAATTTACGTTTGTAAATTGACGCTGCTTTTTTAAAATATGCTGTTAGAATAGTAAAGATGATGAATTAATATAATAGAAGCTGTTCTACTCGTATTAACTCGTTGCCTACATATAAAAAAGACGTTAGGTTGCATGTGCTCAATAAACTTTTGTTGCTGCACTCATAACTAATTAATAATTTGCGTACCAACTTGAATTTTATGTAAAGTTTGAATTTAATATTAAAAGACCCCAAAGATTAGACTTTATCAAACCTTTAAAAAGTTTCTAAATATTATTTTAAAACTGACACTATCAAACCATAAGTTTGAAATATTCATCCTTTAAAACGTTTGATGTCCCAAAAAGAATCCTTCATAATATTTCCCAAAGCTCAATTAGACATTACAGATACCGTTGTTTCACTCGTTGTTAATTTTATCTTTCCCAAACAGTTTATTATCAACACCGTTAACTGAATAACTTCTAACAGCTAAGGGACTGTAAACTATTACAATCTGATCCCGTGCCGGTTAAACTAAACCAATTAAAGTTAACCAAACATTACATATCGGGTACCAGGCATGCAGAGACTAAAGGAACGTTAATCACGTTTTAGAAGTTGTATAGCATTGTGTGCTTATGTGGTGGAAGTTTTAAGGGTTGTTTCGTTGAAATTTGTTGTTCTGGCAGTGAAAGAAAAATTAAAGAATGTTTGTGCTTGCTTATAAATCCTGGTAAAAATAAAATATGCAGCGACTTGAATTTCACAGCTACGGATCAGAAAAATATGGTATGTTTTTGTAAGCCAAATGGAAATTAAAATAAAATCTTTGACAAATTACCTCCTTAGTTGCCATGTGTCGAAGTAAAATTCGTTCTATTGTATATTACACGACCGATGTATGAGTTTTCATAGTAATTTATTCGGCCGTTAAACACGAAAGATATGGATTTTCATACTAACATTGCCGGCCAACAGCTCGAATGTATTTGACCAGTATAACATTTTCGATTTATTTCGAAGAAGGTTGTCAAAATAATGCTCAAATTTCCAAGCATGTTTGAGAAAACGAACATATTGACGCGTGAAAAATTATCGTTGTTCGTCATTGATTATGACATTTATAATTAATTTAATTAGTTTGAATTTCCGCGCATTATTTGAGTTTACGTAAGTGTGTCTCATCTTCACGATCGTCCATAAATGCTGCTGTTGCAGGCCGTGACAGTAATGTACTATAAAAGCATTTGTTTACGTCATGTGAGCAATAAATATTTCGGATTTTTATTAAAGTCACGGTTAGTAAACTGTGACTTCATGATAAAAAAATTGTAGCACGTAATAAAGAGTGTACAATTTTGTTATCATTAAACACTTTTCCCGCCAGAGTTTATCTCCTTTTCTTAACAATTTAAACAATTTTATTACGGTTGTAACGCATCGTTTATGGAATACAATAGTTAAATAAACGTTTTGTCTGTCTGTGTTTGGATTTGTACTTCACTTGAATAAAATCTGGAAAAGTACCCAGTCATCGATATAGCTGGAAGAGTTAGCAAACCAATTAAGACAACATACATATAGTTAAGTTTTATGACATTGGCGAATAAATGGAACATTTATTGTAAAAATCCAAGATGACGTGGACTTAATTTTGACATTTTAAAGTAATGATTATCTAATTATAATAATGCTATTTCATTATGGACTTATTGGAAATCACAAATCTTAAATTAATATTAGACTTAGATATAAGAATGACAATTGAATATTTATACTCCATATACTTTTCACCTCAGCACCTCAAGAAAAGAGGAGAAGCAGGTTTTGCTGTATAAAGACAGTAAGCAAAATTCAATTTTGCTGCGAGTATGAGACAAAGTAACTTTTTAATTCTTTTTTTTAATGCCTAGAACTGTGCTGGGTCTACTCACAAAATACGAAAGATTTGAACTTCACTTTGTTCTGTCACTTTCACTTCGATACGAAAAAAGCCAGAGAGAAATACGTCGACTCGAAGTTCGATTTTAAAAATTCCATACCTACTAGGCCCTTAAAAGAAACAAACAATAAAACGTTCGGATACACGTATAATTGTAAAAATGCAAATCATCTATAAAGGTTTTATTTAAATGCGGTTTTATTATATTTTTGGAACGATGTTCTTTAACGCAGCTTGCGGTAAAAGTGCACTGGCACCAATGACTTTTTTCGTCATTGGTGTCGTTTTGATAGTTTTCAATGGTGCTAAAACCGATCGTGAGGTCAAAATGTAAATCCAAGATGGCGGCTGTGAAAATTTTCTGATTTTTCTTCATGGGTATCGTTTCTATGGTTTTCGAGGTTGCTAAAGCTGATGGTGAAGTCAAAATATAAATCCAAGATGGCGGCTGTGAAAATTTTCAAGTTTTTCATCATGGGTATCGTTTTCATAGTTTTTGAGGGTGCTGAAGGAAGTCGATAGTGAGGTCAAAATGCAAATCCAAGTCGGTGGCTGCAAACATTTTGTTTCTGTTTTAAATCAGATCATGAGAGGCAGGCACGAAGTTCCTTCTCATGAAGGAACTTGACTAATAGTAAATAATCTATCTATTTTTTTTTTATACGTATTGATGAAGATTTATAAAAAAAATGTCCGATCCGTAAAGGGCATATGGTACTGCAGTATCATTACAAAAGTATTTTTTTATTATTATTAATGATAGTAAAAAAGTAATTGGCTTTTAAAATTCTCATTTTTAGTTACAAAACTATTACCCCAAATCCATTAAAAACTCATGGGCTCATAACTCATAAGTTATGACTTTTAATCACCCGCTAAACGACGGCCGCCCGCACCCAACGTAATAACACGGTAAAATTCACATTGAAAAAATATGTGGGGATTCTTTTTTCTTGAAAATTTCCACATAAATATGCTCACAGTACGATACCTAACAACACCCTCACGAATCGGACAGGGTTTTTTTTACATGTTTTAAGTTCTCGCTGCTGAGGTGAAAAGTTGTATGTGTTACACGAGAGCAACAATCAGGATTCTATAATTGAATCTTCGCTTACTCGGGATTCAAAATCAACACTCGCAGCAAAAAACATCTTTGCTCTCTTGTTGCACAAATAACTATTGTAGTAGAATGTATAAACCAACAAAAATATTTTAACACCATACTATGTAAAACTACATTTTTACAAAAAATAAAATTCTTATTGTAATTCTTACCGAAGGCCAATTTTAGTAGTTAAAATTCATTCGAATTCAAGTGTCATCTCAACGACCATTAACATCAAAAACTTTATATTAGCTATATATAAAGAAAGAAAGAATAATATTTATTTGGACACAGTTCATGAAACACAATAACAAAATAAAACGGTAAAATAATCATACAGCAATAATAGTGTATGCCTCACGGCTGCGCCAAAAAGGTTCATTTCAGCATTAATGCCTGACAAATGCTGTCTGACGCTGGTTTTTCAATGAACCCCTGTGGACAAGTGACGGGGATTACCAACAGTTTCAACATACCGAATACATAATTTGTATACATCTAAATAAATAAGTAAACTACATAAGGTCTATTTAAATAATTGTTTCCAATTATATACCATCTTCCACACTGTCAATCTTCAGTTTCTTTGGTCTTCCTCTACCCTTATAGTCTTAAACATTCGTACTGGCACTTCATTCAGGGTGAATAAAGTTTGTGGAAAATCAGGCTTTGTGGCGTGTGTTGCGCAACTTGGGTAAGAAATCCAGCTGTGAATCGCGAAAGGCATCCATAGATTTCACCGAAAAAAATGGTAAGTAAGTTTTATTGGGTTTTCCCATTTGAATTTCTCAGTCCGGAATCTGAATTTGTACCCGGTTGATGGCTATAGGCTAGCTTCCTATTAGGTTTATGGAACTTAAATATAAATGGTGAAATGTGGGTGTACTCAGGTACAACTCTGCCTAACCCTTTGGAGAATGCAGGCGTAATGATATGTTATGTGAGTTTAATTTATAAACCAAACTGCTATCGGAGTAAAGAAAATCCAGATAAAAGTTTAGAGAGGAAATCCTAAAGAAAATTGCGTTTGTTAGAATTCAAACAGCTTTAGTCAAATCAAATAAAAAAAGATATAGCAGTTAAAAGCAATTAACTAGCTGCATGTCCCGGATTTGTCTGGGTGATCGTGTACTTCAACTAGAGGTCTTTGTCTGTGTCTTTTATGGTTATTATTATTTTATATTTTTTAATGTTTTTATTATTAATTTGTTTTGTATTTCATTTTGTTTAATTCTATGATTTCGTGTTGTATTCTTGTTTTTATTTTTATTATTATCATTATTTTCGGTTTGTCAAACTTAATTTATCTACCTAGATTATAAGAGAATGATGTGGTCTCCTATAATTGGAAGCGAACACTGTATTTGTCCCTGTTCTTAGAATGTAAGCTTGCATGAAATTGTGTAGCTTCTGTTGGAGATCCGATGAATAAATAAAATAAATAGAGATTTCCAAGGATGAACCCAGCAATTAGTGATTTTAGGCTTAGATGATGATGGGGACTAGCAGATGGTGAGAACACTCAACTGGTTGCCCAGTGGTAACGGCCCCGAATTCCATGACATAGGACTTGGGTTCGAACTAGGGATGTTACGGAAGTCATTGTACCTGAACCGGATCCGAAGGTTTTAAATTTTATTGATCGGAATCGGAACCGGAACCGGATTCGGAGTCGGAGGTGGAAGTAGAAGAAAAAGAGAAGCTGTTTCCCAGCGGTGGGAACTTTATAGGCTGATTATACTGCTGTAAGCTGATGTTGAAGGTTCTAAACCTCAACAAAATTACTATCTAAATGATGTTTAAAATCACAATATCCGTCAGGTAGTTTCATAGCTTTATGTGACACACAGACAGACAGCTTCAGAGAAATTATTTCATTGTATTTAGAGATAGAGAGATAGATTCATCATGACTGGCAATTGTAGTATCAAAAGTTGTGAATGGGCGTATTAAATGAAGTCTGCCTTATTTAGTTAGTCAGCAACTTTGCCTGGATGTATTTCGAACGTAATTTACTTTAAAAAATATCAGTTGATTTTCCTTTACCAACTTTACACCCATGTCAGTTAGTTACGGAATTGTTTAGGAATTCAAATTAAATGATGAAAAAACGATTCCTCAATTTTCCGCAATAAGACCGCATCTGTATATTTGTATCCTTAAAGTATAAAATTAATTAAAAAAACTCCAACAAGTTCACATAGTTTTTCCTTATTTTCGATGTAAATGTGATGAGACGGTTTTATTAGCAAAGTGAGAATTTTTAATTCTTTTAGTACTGGTTTATCTAAAGACAAATCATTAATTACGTATTTTTATTTATGAACATTTTATTCAAAGAATTTTAAAAAAAATGCGTAACCCATGCTGTAATGAAGAATTCAGTAATCAAAACTGACGTTTTATAGATTTTGTTGAATATTTAATTTTTACGATAATTTCATCCAAAAGACGTCCACTCCTGGACAGAGGCCTTTCCCAAGCACCGCAACTTCGACCGATTCTGTGCCTCCTGCTTCCAGCGGATTCCTTCAGCGTTTACAGGGTCATCGGTCCATCTTGAGGGACGCCCTCAAATGTTACGTCTTCCGGTACGCAGTCGCCAGTACCAGTAGATACAAATACATTCATTTAACCGCAATGTTACGCAACGTACGTAATGCACTACAAATTAATGCAGTGCGTTGAGTAATAAGTTTTGCCTACCGTGGGAACAATTTTTTTTTTACAAAATCTTGCTTCTTGCTTTTACAGCGTTTTTTCTTGCAGTTTTCATGTTGTTCTAAAGGCAGCATATATTATCATCATTTTCTGATCAGAAAAACGTGAAAAGGACAAGGAATTTATCACGAAAATATTGGTGATCGCAGGAAGTTTGCATGAACGGAGGATGCAATGGTACATCACGACACAGCATATATCAAAATGACAATGTGTTCGGTCTTGTTTCGTATCATAGGAACAGGATATGGACGGACCAAACATACCTTAAAGTAACGTGTCTCGGATATCAGATCAAAGTCGTGGCATTACTAACAGAATTAACTTACGAAGATATTTATCTTCGAATCAGCAAGTCTAAATCAAACTGTTTAGCAACTTTGGAAGAAATCGCCATGGAAGTGTACCAATACTATGGGATTTAGGTTAAAAGTATGTATGTGTATTCAATTGCATGTATGTATAACATCACGAGGTGTTCTCCGAAGCAGAAGACGGAGATGAACTGTTTTACACCCACATTTCGCCAACAACAATGTTAAACGCAAAAAAAATGGTCCACATTACTGCAGTGCATGCATCCATCGATGATTTCTTCGCCATCATAAGGAAAAGAACTAAGATAAGCAGGATCCGCGGTAGCACCAACACTGTCCTCAGACCGTTAGCGTGCAAAATTGATTGTAATTTTACTGTACTGGGCTCATGAATACGAAATAGACTAAACTAGTAGTGTTTGTAAGTAATTACTGTGTAACTTGTTTTGTTTAAGTACTAACAAAATTACTAACACTCTTTTTATTTTTGTGTGTACTGCTAAAAACTCGACTAACGCCCTCTTTGTAACAATTTATGAAGTGTGTGTCTGAAATAAAGATAAATTATTATTACTATTAAACTTTTTTCTTTCAAGTCTCGGATATGTAGCAGTTCTTTTATTTATATTTATACATATTACTCGTAAAACAAAGTCGCTTTTCGCGTTTGTCTATATTCCGCGTTGTTCTTCTTAAATACGCATGAACGGATTGTGATGGGGTTTTCAACACAATTTAGAGAATGTATTTAGGAAGCTTTATGTGTATTCCATTAATATTAAACTTATGGATAATTAAGAAATCTCAATGTTTTGTCAAGTCGCAAAAACCTTGCGAAGCAGGGGTGAATCGCTGGTTGGACTTTAAAACATTTCCAATCGCACGCCATTTAACTTGATTCGCGACTACATCTACCAGCCACCTTGCGAAGTTTATCGCTCCACCTAGCCTCCTCCACCTTATGGTTACAATATCGTTCTTTACTCAAGAACATAACAACGGCCATCGGTTCTACGTCTATTATGGCCCACCCGTTGGCAATTCACTGGATTATTCTGTGGGATATGTCGACTATTTTGGTTCTTTGTCGAATCACGTCAAATACGGACTTGGAAAACTTGCACTCAATTTAGTAAAATCTTATCTATATGGTAGACAACAGCAAGTTCAAATAAACGGTATCAATTCACTAGGTTTAAAAGTAAAAAAGGGTGTGCCACAAGGCTCGATATTAGGTCCATTCCTCTTTTTAGTGTATATTAATGATCTACTCCATTTATTTAAAAATAAACCACAAATGGTGTTATTTGCTGACGATACTTCCTTAATTTTTAAGGAAGATAGACGCTACAAATTTCGACGACGTAAATAACGCCCTACTGCAGGTCCAAAATTGGTTCACTGCTAATAATTTAGTATTAAATGGAAAAAAAAAAAACTAAGTGCATAAAATTTTCTTTACCAAATGTCAAAAGTAGTAATTATGAGATAGTATTGAATCAAGAGAAACTAGAATTTGTCGATAGAACTGTTTTCCTGGGGATCACGCTCGACTCAAGGCTACAATGGGGTCCTCATTTAACATCTCTTGCAGGACGGCTAAATTCAGCAGCATAAGCTGTCAGAAAAATCCGTCAATTTACTGTTGTAGATACCGCAAGGCTAGTCTATACAAAACAACAAAAACAAAACAAAAATATTTATTGGAACAAATAAAATTTTACAGAAAGTTTGTGATCGCTAACAACCGCATTAGTATAGAGTACTGTGTCGCGGCCATTAGCACCCACCTCCAAGAGGAGAGACGACAGCGTTCCAGGTACTTGTATGCAAACAAGAGAATATTAAAATATAAAAGATAAAAAAGAACTAAATAAATCTTAAGCACTAATTATATTATTTGTCTAAATGTATGTATGTAAGTGTCGTGTATGTATGTGTATGCGCGTCAGTGAATGTGTGAGTGAATGTGTAGTTATATGTATGTTTGACTGTTTATGTGATTCGGAAGGCAGTGGGACTGCAAGGACATATTTAAGTTTTTATAAAAATGTTCAAGCTCTTCATAAGACAAGGAACTGAGCCACTTATGAGTAATTGATTTACACTCGCGTGAAGTAAAGGGGTAAATGTTCAAAAACCCATTTGTTTTGTTGTAGAGAATTGGGCTTAAAAAGTAGTATTGTTTCCTAACCAACCCGATGTTAGCCAATAGTACAGGGCAGACTTCAACTGGTCTGCGTTTCTGGCTGCTCTGAATGCAAAAACACTGGTCGAAACTAAGTTCCGAATGTTTTCGTATTGTGTTGAGGAGAAAACTGTGCCTCACCCTAGGGATCTGTAATTGAGCATACAGTTCATCGGTCGGAAAACGAACTGGTTTGTGCGACATCACTTTCAAAACCGCGCGCTGCGCTCTTTCTAAACGGAGCATTAAACATTTTCCAGAACTTCCCCATACGGTTATGCAATAACTTAGGATGGAGTTTGCTAGTGCATAGTAAACTGTTTTAAGCGTAGGAAGATCCGCTGATGATCTTAATTTTTTGAAAACAAATATTAATTTTCTAACTCGTCCAACCAATGACCCAATGTGATCGTTCCACGACATGGTGATATCAATTGTTACGCCTAAGTATTTTATACTATTTGTTCGCGAGATAGATTTGCAACAGCAATCATTGTTCATAGCCGATAGGCAGTTGTGGATAGTCAAAACGAACGACGCCAGTGGTTGAGAAGCTGTACGTGGAGCAAATGTGATAAATTTAGTCATATCCATGTTCAGAGTAAGCAAATTATTTGATAGCCATTCAGAAACCATTCGTAACGCGTATTCTGCATGGGAGCGGGTTTCAGGCCAGTCTCTGCCTTGAACAATTATAGCTGTATCGTCTGCATAGACAATAAGATTCGAGTTTGGTATATTTAGTCTGCAGAGCTCGTTGATGTAAACTAGGAATAAGGTAGGTCCAAGGACACTACCTTGTGGGATGCCATAGCTCATGGTTTCTACGCCACTCATATAGTTTCCTATTTTTACAATCTGCGAACGGTCACTAAGGTAGCTTTTAAAAATATTTTGAGATAATCCTCTTATACCTATTTTTTGGAGTTTATTCAGCAAGAGAGGAACAGAAACAGTGTCGAAAGCTTTTGAAAGGTCTAGAAAAATAGCAACTGTTTTGAATTTACTGTTTACATTTTTTGCCACAGTACCAGTCAATTCGAGAACAGCATCCTCTGTGTTTTTACCCGATCGAAATCCAAATTGATTGTCTGCTAGAATATTTTTTGAGTGGAGCCTTAGATTAATGATTTTTTCCAATATTTTAGATAAGGTTGTTAACACAGAGATTGGTCTATAATTGTTGACACTGCTTCTGTTCCCACTCTTGTGAATAGGATGCACAACAGCTTTTTTAAAGACCGTGGGGAAAACTCCTGTCAACAAAGAGAGATTAAATACATGGCAGATAATTGGAACAAGGATGTGTCTGGCAGCTTTAATCAGAGTGGCAGTAATACCGTCCCAGCCCACGGCACTATCAGCATTAAGACAGAGTATTATTCTCTCTATTTCGGAAACGTCCGTGCTAAAAATGGCCATTGAGCTAGGGTCCGAACTAGTTTAATTTGGGTTTGCAGGACCGCAAGCCCGATTGCTGCGTGGAGTAATCATGGAAGCGAGAGTTTTTCCCACACTTGCAAAGTGACCGTTAACAACATTTAGAGAGACAAGTGGATCAGAAGCAATCGTTAGTAGTTCAGTAGCACATGATTTGCTTGTCAGAAGGTTAGAGATTTTTTTGATAAGTTTTCACGTGGATTTAACCCCCCTAAATCCACGTGAAAACTTTTTTTTTTTTTTTTTTTAGTTTGAAGTAGTTTAGTCTATTTCAGTTATTTTCATAGTATCATGTCTTACGGTATTTTACTTTGGGGACGGGCTGCAGACACCGAGTCTATTTTTATTCTGCAGAAAAGAGCGATCAGAGCCATTTATTATCTCCGCAGACGCGACTTTCTTAGGGAACTGTTTAAGGATATTAACATCATGACGGTACCTTGTCAATATATCTATGAAAACATCATGTACGTAAGAAAAAATTTACATCTTTTTAGTAAAAGAGGTGATAGACATAATTATAGTACAAGAAATAGGGACCTATTAGTACAACCAGGTTTCAGACTGGCTAAGGTAGACTCATCTTTCATGGGGTACTGTTTGAAATGTTACAATAAAATTCCTGCCCACATACTTCAACTTAATGAGACGAAATTCAAATCTTGTATAAAACGCACACTATGTAGGCAGGCATATTATAAGTTGGGGGATTACATCACTGATAAAAATGCTTGGCTCATTGCTGGTCCTGCTCCACAACTAATTGACATACACACTGATTAACATTTTGAAAATACTGTTGGAGCTGCTGAAGATTGTAAGACCATCTTTGTATTGTATAAACTCAATTTCCATTTTATTATATAATTGCATAGCACTGGTGTGAGTACTATGTAGTAAAGAGCTACCATTTACCGGGTAATATGTAGTATTTCATTGACTTGAATGTGCCCTGACGGCTGTGAGTATGTCATGCTCACTCAAATGTCTCGCTAATGGTGGCGCGTGTGTTGGATCATTTAGCTCCCTTAAAAATGGTTGAGCTGAATGGTGCTGATCCATGCGTCATGTTCGTGAACGGGCGCCGTCAGTTGGGACTGGTCATCTCTTAGCTGCCATGGCTTATTTTTATTTTAAGTTTTTGAATGATTCTTTAATTTTTTCTTTTTATTAAGGACGCTTTTACGAACGTGCACGTCTTTCTACATTGTTCTCACATGCATAATTTCAAAATGAATGATGTAACCAATATTTTGTATTTTTTTTTTTTTTTAAAAGAGTGTCCGTGGAGTTTCTTGCCCGTTCTTCTCCATTGGTACCTACTACGCTTTGGAATGGGCAACTAGCTTCATATTTTTACTGACCGACCCCTTGATAATTCAAAAGTGCCTGTGAATGATTTAATTGAAATAAATGCTTTGAGTTTGAATAATTATTAAATCAATAATTATTGTCAATATAATTTTAATTCATTCCATTTGATACTAACGTGTTGTAAGAAAATTATGCGTACCTCAGCTTAAAGCTACATCATAAGATAAAAAAAACCACAACAGAAAGAAAAGAAAAAAAAAAAAAACATTTATTTGGCACAGACTAACAAGTAAAACGAAAAAATAAAACAAAAGGAAAGAATACAAAAAAAAAAGTGTAAGTAAGTGTAAAGTGTGCGTTGTAGGATATTATCAGGAAATTTTTGCTTCGCGGCTGCGCCAAATAGGCCCAGTTCAGCAAAAATGCCAGACAGCTAGTGCCTTTTTTTTTTTTTTTTTTTTTTTGGGTGGGAAATCATCAAATGACGTCTCCCGCTCTGGGTGGAGCGGGAGGGCGTGTCAGACTCTTACTGACTAAAACCCACCCGTGTTCCTTCTGTTGCCTGTGCAATGCCAGGGGGCCACGGTATCCCTTTCGGACTAATCCCGCAACCCCGGCAGGCAATGGTCTCATCGGACCCCTTCACTTGCTGACATCTCTTTGAGGCGCGCGTGGAACACAACGCGCCGTCGACCCGGGCCTGGTCCTTACCGGACGGCGAGCTACCCATTGCTCACCGTCCGCAAGCCCGCGCCTACGGTGGCCGGGAATCGGCAATCGATTCCCGACGCCCAGGGCGTCTCCTCCTGCGGCGGCTAGGGGCGTGAAGGCGCGAAATTTGCCTCTCCCTCACGCGTTCCGCCTCCTCCTTTGCGAGCATTACTGCTTCGCAGAAGGAGGTGACGGCCTCCCATGCCCTCTCGCTCCGTACCATGGCCTGGACCAGGGCCGGACGCGAGAGATCCCCGCCACCGATCGCCTCCACGAGGACACGGCGGTGCTCTGCCCAAGCCGGGCATACCTCCACCGTATGCTCCACCGTGTCCTCCGGGCGATCCACGCAGTGATGACACCCGGGCGTTTCCTCCCGCCTTATCCGAAACAGGTACCTCCCGAAACAGCCGTGTCCGGTGAGGACCTGCGTCAGGCGGAAGGTGAGGACGCCGTGGCGCCTCTCCAGCCACTCCTCAAAGAGGGGCTTATCGCCGCAATAGTGGCGTGCCCAGACAGCTAGTGCCTGACGCTGGTTTTCAACTGGACTTGAAGTGTGAGGTGACGGATGTAAATCAGTTTTATACTGCAATGTGTATATGTATACTTAAATAAATTAAATATGTGTAATATAATAATTATAATGAATATTTCAATAGTTAGATCCTAGATATTAAATAAAATTGCAAGATAACAAAACAAATTCAAATTGACAAATAAATGAGCCCATTGTGTCACCCTATGTAAAATTTCTAAATTTATGTCTGTAATGTTTATGGTGTAGAATAAAGAGTATTATCTCTATCTATCTATCTAAATGAGACGGACGCGTGAACAGGGAAATAAATAAAAAATAGAAAAACAAATTTAAAAAAACTAAATACTTAGAAAAAAAATAGAATTCCGTAGTAACCTAAGTTTATGAACGAGTCTTGGAATCACGATATGCGTGTCATCTTAATTACCTAATCCACGCTCATTGTATTTATGTTTGCCTAATACATTATATTATTATTATCCTTGATAACAGATGATATAACTAAAAAATCTTTTATTTATCAGCCAGTTGAACCTATGGACCAGCATTGAAAAGGTCTGGAAGTCAGAAAAAAACTAGATCTGATTTTATTTGAAGTGTGATAGTTATTTTAAGTTTTCAAAATGGGTGTCCTATACCAGTTTCTAGGCACGGCGATAAGTGAGTACTATTTTTCGATACTAAATTAGGTACATCTATAAAAAAATACCGGTTAAGTGCATATCGCATAATGAAAAGTTCCGTAGTTGGGATGAATTTGTCTCAAGAACAAATTAACATTGTAGTTGAATAACATAATGTTCTCCGATACGTCGATATTTGTCACTCAACTCGTCGGCGGCGCGGTTAATCGCATTTTTTTTAGGTGGTAAAACTACAAATTAACCATTTTTGGAATATTTCCTTTACTTATGCTGTGAGCCCTTGCTTCTTGCCAAATTTCTTGATACTAGTAACGGAAAGTACTCTATAGATTTGATTTATTTGCGATTAGTGATTTAATTTTGCTTTGACTTGGAAGCTTGATTTTTTTAGAACTCCAAGAATCTGGTAGACCTATGTCGAATCTGCCTAGCCTATTCCCTACTATCGGGGTTCGGCTTCCAGTCTAACCGGATGCAGCTGAATACCGGTATTTTACATGAAGTGACTGCCTATCTGACTTTCAGAACACAGTAACTGGGTAATACCATACCCCTTGGTAAGACTGTATTTGATACTAATTTCAACTTGTTACCAGTCGGACCGCACCACACTTTGTTGTATGAAAAATACGTTGCACTTAGCTTTATTTTTCACTTACGGTACAGAGTACATCTTCCACATTCCATCGCAATACGAGTATTTATTTAATATACTACAGACAATAAATAGTACACATGTGCATACCATCTGCAGATAAAATAAAATTTATTGTAATCACATACGTAATAGTGAATTGTATACTTTACAGTCGTGTTTATTACGCTTCAGTGGTTATTATTAAAGTGTTTTGTTTCTTTTAGAACTACCCCTAGCTTGATCATTGTAGGATTAGACAAGTGAGTTAATTCACCAGCTTTCGTTAAAGTCTACATACTGGAAATTCCCGTAGGTCTTCTAGTCACAATAGGGATGATGCCTGGGTCAAAAAAAAGAAATTCTATTTAGTTCGTCAGTCAGATAATAAAAAAATATTAGACACGTATTTTTGCTTTATCATATTACTAAAAAATAACTTAGATAACTACAACGCATTAAAGTTGGGGAGTGGGGGTTGATACGTCACAAGTATGTATAAAATCTACATACAAGTGACGTCATGGCACGTTATAACTCAATGTATCGCCGTAATCTTTTGATAACGTAAAAAAAGAAAAATTACGTGTACGTTATTTTTTCATAATCTACATTACGGACAAAAACAATTTTTTTAGTCATCATCCCTATTCCCAGACGTTAAGTGTTACTGGATTTTTCCACTAGGCATTTCTCAGAAGTAGCCCGGAGTTTGAAAGTTGGTAGTGTGACACCTCTGAAAACTATTAAAGCCGTTGGTCCTGCACCTGATCTCATCCCGGTCGTGTCGGATTACCGTTCTATCTTACCATGACCACTGGTGGCCCAGTGGTATTGACCCCCGACTTACGAGTTATAGGTATCTTCTTCCTCTTCAGAGCAGTGGTAGCCCAGTGAAAACAACCGTGTCTTTGTGTATTTAATTTCATCACCACTGCTCTCACAACGGTTTAGGAATACATTGTGAGATAACCGGCAATTCCTAGAAAAAAAAAAAAATCGAATGCATGTGACATCCACCAAACCGCCCGCGTGGTGGGTTATGAGACATGGCTTGTGTCCCAGCAGTGGTAACATAACATTATAGGCCGATTATGCTTATTGAGATGTGAGGGAAAAGAAAATGCACCTGTGTTTGCGCACACACTTGTACACTATAATATCTCCGGCGTACTTGGCTTATCTCCGTGGAGATTGGTCGCCGTGACCGGATTCGGTCGCAAGGATATTGTTATTCTACCGGGGTTGCGGGAAATTCCGAAAGGGATCCCGTGGCCCCTGGCAACGTAAAGGCAACTGAAGGAACACGGGTGGGTTTTAGTCAGTAAGAGTCTGACACGCCCTCCCGCTCGAGCGGGAGAAGTCATTTGATTATTTCCCATAAAAAAAAGGATATGTTATTTCTGTTAATATTTCTTTAGTCCAAAATAGTACTCCATCAGTTCAGGTAATTAAATAAAGGTAAACAAAACGAAAAAGAGTTTTTAAAGATGACACTTGTTTAAAAATACGATAAAACCAAATTAAATTTACTCTTTTATGAATGTTACTTTTAATTTTTTTGTAAGATTTATAATAATAATAAAATATTTAGTAATCTGTCTTTTGTAAAGAGCCCAAACTCTAAACGTCAACGAATTGTAACGTTGCTAAATAGAAGAGTATAACTGTGACGTAGCATAACAACTGAAGTGACAGGTATTACGTTTAGTCGGTTACTTGACAGCTATCATGTCACGTGGTTTTTTTTTTGCTTACCTTTATTGAACTACCTAAACCTATGAACTATAGGCTCTTCGCTGATATTCCAAGCTAGGGTTGCTTATAAATCCGTCTTTAGGTCCTTTATAACCTACACTATTGTCCACAGTAAGCACTATGGGTATAAACATGGGTGTGATCTTCGCGTGGCCAGCCTTCACTATATCAATGTTTCAAACTACGAACACAACGCTGAACAGGCCAATGACAGACACAGAGATTTCCCTGTTCGGCAGCTTGTCTTCAATAGGAGCTCTTCTGTCCACACCTACCGCTGGTTATATGTTGGAGAAGTTGGGGCGAAGATATTGCTCTATTCTGAATGCCTTGGCGTTAGTTGTAAGTAATATTTCTTTTATATGGTCTTTAGTAACTTAACCTTTGTCTAAGTTTCTTGCTGGTCCTTCTCTTATGAGTCTTTATATACGAGAAACTAAATAATTGCCCTTCTAAAAAATAAATATTTCTAAGTTTTCTATATATTATTTATATATAATTTCTGGCTTTCGCATTTCACATAAGGCTTACAGTATATTTTTTTATTAAATCTTATTTGATTCTCACTATGTCAGTTTTTATTCCGTATTAAGTGAAGAGGTAGTCCTTGATAGGCTAAAACAAACAAACAAAAAAATACAAAAAAATGAACTCGAAAAATAAACAAACAAAACAACAACAACAAACATTTTATTTTGTTTACAGCTCGTCTGGGTTCTATTAGTATGTACCAGGAATGTAGAAACAGTCCTAGCAGCCGTATTCCTATCTGGGGTTGCCAGTTCTGTAGTCTTAGTAGCTACGGTGTACATCAGTGAGATCTGCCAAGATTCCATCCGAGGTTCCATGACGGCTACTATGATGGTGTCATATGGAATAGGGATGCTGTTTTCCTATTTGCTGGGAGGATTTCTGCCTTACAATATAATGTTGTATGTTGGGCTGTCCGCGTCAGTTGCTGGGGCATGCTTGCTGTTCATTTTGAGGGACTCACCCATGCATTTGCTCAATAATGGGAAAGAAAAGGTGACTAGGTTTTTTTTTAAAAGTAATTTTGTCTCTTTAAAAGCAGGGAATTTTGTAGAGATATTGGAAAGTATCATTCACTTTTGCGCTAACAACTAAATTATAATTGTTATCAATATTTTGGTCTTGATCCAAACGCATTGTTCATCCATGACTATTTTGGTTGGTATGATAAAATGCTTTAAAATTATTACGTCAGGAGTATAAAAATGCGTGAAAATTCAGTCATAATAATAATGCGTCAATAGCAACAAAATCATTTCCTTCCGATTATTTATTTCGGTACTAGAAGCTAAATGGAACCTAAAATTTGTACTATTGTTCTAAATCTAGAAACTAATAACCTAAATAGTTTAATTTTTCAGGAAGCAGCACAATCCTTAGCCTTCTATAGAACGTGGAAGTTGGATTCTAAAGAGCTTTTGGATGAAATGAACAGCATGAAACGCGCTCTGAACCCAGACCTTGGAGGTATATATCCATATTTGTATCTACAATTATATAAAGTAAAAAAAAAAACGTTAAAAGAGTTATTCTAATCTACACAAAGGATTTTAATTCTAATTTAACCATAATTTAGACTTAGAGCATTAATTCCGAAAGACACAAGTCTTTCGGAATTAATGCTCTAAGTCTAAAATGTATTAATATTAAATTACATCATCATCATCATTTCAGTCGAAATACGTCCACTGTTGGATATAGGCCTCCTCCAAGCACTGTCACTTCGACCGGTTCTGTGCTTCTCGCATCCAGCGGATTCCTGCGACCATTAAACTTACAAATAAAGAATTTTTTTTTGGTTTGCACGGTTCTCACGACATAACAAAATATCAATTTTGTTATGTCGAAAAAAAAAACAGCGACTGGTCACTAGTACCTAAACACCAAATAACTTATTTTTGTTGTATGGCATTACAACCGTAATTAAAAATCCGTTTATCCAAATTGTTCTGAGAATCAGCACGTTTTTAACGTCAAAAGTTAAAAAAGACAGCTCCCAAAACGCTTCACCACTTTCTAGCGTTTTAGTTTGGCAGGCAGAACAACTACATAATAAATAGGCCGTGGGTCTGTTTTTTTTAAATCCATGCATTTATTGCATAATGTACAATACAAAGTTAGAGACAGTAAGACTAAGCTTAACTAATGAGTACATGACCCTGTTAGCGCGCAACCAGAGTAATCTTGTTACATAAAATATTGCATAATAATATCACAATATTGTAAGTTAAACAATTAATATTTTTTAATTATTTTTCCCACAGAGGAGACGCCTGAAGAAGAAAAGCTGAAACCTGACGTGAAACCCGCTGAAAAACTGTCTCTATGGAAGATAATTAGTAAGAATTCCTAGCCTATACCGTAAAGGCTCGATGTCGCTCAGATACCGACGTCAATGACGTTCATGTCGTCAAGCCCAACTGTTGCCGAATAGTGACGGTGACTCACGCGGCTTAGATCTCTATTTTTACTATTAAATAATGTCTAATATAGTCTGTGGGCAGTTTTACTCTATGGCCTGACGGATTCTCGTCAAATAAATCATGTAAAAAGCAAAAATATCGGACGGTTATTACGTCACCGCTGCGAAGCGATGTCGGGGCCTTTACCGGAAAAATATAAGACAGTAGACTAATACTTAATTAATAATCAATCACTAGTTGTTTTCTGAATACCTTCGTCAGTAGCTCTGTCTTTTGAGAATCGGGACCAGGGTTTGCTTTCCGTAGCGCAGAGACAGTTAAACAAATACCAATTTTGATTAATTATACTAATTTGATTGATTATAATTTTCACATTCATTCCGAATCTTTAACAATACGTCTTTATTCTCACAGGAAAATCAAAATCATCGCAACGAGCTTTCATCGTAACCATGGTAGTGATGACAGCAGCCATTTTCCAAGGTTTAGTCGTGGTTCAAATATATGCGGAACCCATATTCACCGAAGCAGTGCCTACTACGTCTGCCACTCTTTTGAGTGTTATGTTGGCTGTTACGAATGTTGTCGCCGGGATGGTTGCTGCGTACTGCACAGATCAGCTTGGAAGACGGGTGAGGCCCTTTTATTAACTGTTAACCTGGTACTTTTATTATGGTCATTGGCCTAGTGGTTGCAAGCACGACTGCTGCAAAGGAGTTCAAATCCCAGGTTGAGTTGCTTTATTGTTAATTATTTTTATTTGTACCTATTGTGATACAGTAATTCTATTCTAGGTGCATCGTCTTCACATATAATTATATAATGAATGTACCTACATAAAATATTGTAAAACATTTTAAAATAGTAATGGTGGAGTTTCTTGCCCATTCTTTTCCTAATACCATGGACGAACAAAAAAAGTCGGACAGATTCTCACTAACAAGAAACTGTGTCACTCAAGTCGGCCAGCTCGCACATTTACATGGTCAGCCATTAGTCACGCAAACGTCAACACTCACACAAAAATATTTACCCATACGTACAGCGAGCTGGCTGACTTGAGTGACACAGTTTCTTGTTAGCCATGCCTAGTGCTGCTACACGCTTTTGCGTAAACTGCGTCATTACGGTGTGCTAAACGAAGCTCTCAACGTTTTAAATTCTTATTTAAATAATAGGTCGCAATGTGTAGATGTTGATGGTGTAAAATCTTCCGGGCTACCAGTTAAGTTAGGTGTACCGCTAGGCTCAATACTGGGTCCATTCTTGTTCTTATTGTATATCAATGACTTACCATTCTATTTAAAGGGTATCTGTGAAGTTGTACTGTTTGCAGATGATACCTCTCTTATTTTTAAAGTAGACAGGAATAGACAAGATTTTGACAATGTAAACAGTGCACTGTCAATGGTTACAGATTGGTTTACGACAAATAACCCAGTTCTCAATGCCAAGAAAACGAAATGTGTAAAGTTTGCCCTTCCAAATGTTAGAAATCTAGGACCCAACATCGTCTTAGATAAAGAGGTGCTTGAAACTGTAAATTCGGCAGTTTTTCTGGGCATAACAGTAGATGCCAAACTTCAGTGGGGCCAACATATATCAAGCCTAGCGGGAAGGCTCAGTTCGGCCGCCTACGCTGTCAGGAAAGTAAGACAATACACTGACGTTGATACAGCTCGGTTAGTCAACTTTAGTTATTTTCATAGCGTTATGTCCCACGGTATTCTGCTGTGGGGCAAAGCTGCAGATATTCAAAATATATTTGTCCTCCAAAAACGAGCTATTCACCAGCTAGGTGCCAGAGTTTCTCTGAGAGATTTTTTCGAAGATATCGGTATCCTCACAGTGGCATCACAATTCATCTTCGCCAACATATTATATATTAGGCAAAATATACACTTATACACTAAAAACAGTGATATTCACAATGTTAACACTAGTAGTAAGGATAAACTACGTGCTCCCTTTCACCGGCTTCATAAGGTTCATAACTCATTTTTTGGGCTTGGTATAACCTTTTATAACAAGCTACCCTCACCTTTGCTAGATTTGCCTTTTAATGCGTTTAAAACTAAAGTAAAGTCCAACCTTTGTTCAAAGGCATACTATTCTATCAACGACTACTTATATGATAAGAATAGTTAGTCGCTGTGATTAACTGAGATTAACTCAAGACAATGTCTAAATGTTCTTTCTCCAGAATTAGTTTACCTACTGACAGGTTATATGAGTTTATATAATTGTTTATAATTTTACTTTATATGTCAATTTATTTTAATCTTATTCTAATTTATTGTTGACATAATCTACTCATTACAATGTTTTTTTTAATGAGTTGTATTGCAATATGTGGTTAGCTAGCGACCTCGACAATTATTTATTTTACCTCGATGGTCCTAGTTTATCAATTGTAACTTCTAGTTACAGCTATATGTAAGCGGGCACGCCCTTTATGCCTGGAGGCTTAATTTTCTTTTTTTTAAATATTGTTTACGTTTAGTTGTTTTTATTTCTGCTTGAGTATAGTACTCGATGTTTTTGGTTGGTATATTGGCGTGTGCTAGCTGTCATATGGCTATTTATTTATAATTTTAATTATGTTTTGCGTAATGTAAATTATCTTGCATACTATTGTATAGAATCATTTTTTTTTTCTAACTGAACAGACAGCTGTGCTGTTGGGGAGTTTGTTGCGCCACTTCTTCTTCCCAGCAAAAGCACTAGGAAGTGGTGAAGGGTGGGCGTTTTGGGGGACTGTCTTATGTAATTTTGACGTTCGAAAAGTGCTGATTCTCAGCCTAGTTTGAATAAATGACTTTTGAATTTTGAATCTAGTACGAACGAAGGGGCGACTATAATCTTTTTTTTTTTTTTTGAAATTTTTACGTTCAAAAGTGCCGTCTAAAGTGCCTATCTTGAATAAATAATTTATTTGACTTTAACTTTAAGCAGATTTATTGGGTTTTTGCATTATAAATTGCTTACTAGGAGCCCGAAGTCTGTACTTGTGTCGGTTAATGTCAATGGCTTACTCTTAATAATAAGGGCCTTAAACATTACTGACGAAAAGTGGTACTATTTATTACACCTCCTATGTTATGTAACGCGAATTTTGTATGGGGGTACATCCCTTCTGCTTGTAGCAATTTTGGATCGTAAAGCAGATCCTGCCTGACTCTCCACTTCTCCCAGATATCCATTAAAATCAAAAGATATTAATTAAGTAGAAAACCACGCAAAAAGATGACAAAGACATACGATTAATTTCAGCCTCTAATGATCTACGCATCCCTGGGCGGCGGAATAAGCTGTGTGCTATTAGGAACACAGATGCAGCTTCATTGGGGACCGAGCTGGTTGACGGCACTGTTCATCTACGTGTTTGCAGTCATGTACACCTGTGGCGCGGGAACTGTGCCCTTCGTTCTTCTAGGCGAAGTGTTCTTGCCTGAAGTGAGTGATGCTCTTGTTTTATGTGATCCTAGTAGATTAGAAAAGAAGATTACAGGCGTTCAGATAACAAGTATTTGAGACAAAGTACTATTAATTTATGAAAAGATAAGATAATGTTGTTTTTTTTGTGCAGACTAACTTAGAAAATATATATTTATAAATAAATAATAAAATAGTAACGAATTCAAAACTGTACATTGAATACCTATTTAAAAAAGATGAAAATGCTACTAGGTTGTCTAAAACAAATGTCTCTTCTCTTTCTAGATCAAAAGTTTCTTCTCCATGGTGCTATTCGAATACGCGTGGCTCTGCAACTTCGTGATCCTCTACATCTTCAACCCTCTCCTCAAGGCTCTCGGCTGGGGTCCTGTCTTCTACATCTTTGCCGCCATTTGCTTTCTCAGTTCCGTCTTCTGTGCCTTCTTCTTACCAGAGACAAAAGGATTGACAGTAGAAGAGATTCAAACACGATTCGTTAAACCAAAAAGAAAAGCCCCATTATACTAGCTTGTAGGTTATAATAAATTATTGGTATTTAAGGAATTTTTGTGTTTTATTTTTACTTGAAATATTCTTACTGCACTCAATTGATGACATTGCCCGTTTAGGCAAATCCAGTGTAGTATATGACACAAGACACGATCAGTTTAGATTTATGTCGATCAAAAGTGTGAAACAAGTATCGAGTAACCGATGATTAATCGATATTATGATTGTGTTACACTATTATCATTTTCCAATAAGAAAAAGCATGTATTAGGGAAGAATAAGGAAAATTGCACGAAAATATTGTTGAACGGAGGATGCAATATATATTCAGACACAACAAATATCAATATGACAATGCGTTCGTGCTTGTGGGAATTAATCCTACCAACCACCAGCTTAACTTCTTGATTTCTTGTTTAGGGTCGTAAGAACAGGATACGAACAGACCAAACATATTAGAAGTAACGTGTCTCTATTATCAGATCAAGCTCGTGGCATTACTACCAGAATTAACTCACAAAGATATTTATCTTCGTATCAGCAAGTCTAAATCAAACTGTTTAGCAACTTTGAAGAAATCACCATGGAAGTGTACCTATAATAGTCTAGATATCAGTTGCTCCGCGCTAAGGGCTTTAAAACCAATCTGGGTAATTTTTCCACCATTACCAGCTTTCTAATTACGCAACATATTTTCGTAAACGATAAAGACAAATCTGTTTCATTTTGACAGTTCAACAACATTCATTGCGTTATTTACGTTGCTCTGCAGTTTTTTTTTTCGAACTTATGGAGCAATGGATTAGCAATCTGTTTCAAAACGATTCAGATTCGGATTGATTTTGCATTACGTAATTAGGGTATATAAATAAAAAAAAAACTTTAATCTTTTTAAATATAATTTTGTTTTTTAACTTTATTTTTATTTGTAACTCTTTTGTAACTGCATTTCCTACTTTTCAATGCATGCCGTGGCAGCCTTTAATTAAGGTTACACTATAAAATGTAAAAATAAGATGGTATTTTAACATGTATTTTTGGTGTATGCTTTGTTGGCAGTCCTTAAATAAATAAATAAAATATAACAAATACTATGCAATTTAGATTAAAAGTATGTAGGCATAATTATGTATTCAATTGTATGTATGTATAACATCACGAGGTATTCCTTGAAGTGAAAGACGGAGATGAACTGTTTGTCCCCCCTGTTTTGCCTGCAGCAATGAGGGTCGACATTTTTATGCTCCATAACAAGTTGACTTTCATTGATTTCATTTTCCAAATAGTGGTAGTATTTTTACTTGGTAGTCAAGGAACATGTACCACGTTCAAAATATTACATATGTGCAGGAACTCTTCATCATACGCCTCTCCAATCGTTCGCCATGTGTAGCTACTCCAGCTGTCACTAGCCAGCCCATGAGGATCGGTAGCTCCACCTGGCTTGCTTCTATAGCAGTTACTAAAAAAAACGATCTGCCTTACAGTAGTCGCATATAATGTGTAACATCTGACATCTCACCTTGATAATAAGCTACATTAAAGAGGCGGGGCGCTCGTTTATTGGTCAACTCAAATATAAAATAAATACATTCTTTATTTCACCAAAAACCATCACAGTACAAGAACCAAAAACTAAGAGCATATAAAGCTTATAAGTATGTCACAATAATTTTAATTTCCTGACTCCTAAATTAGGTATGTGCCTGTGTCTTAGGGAGTCAGTGATTCTCCGTAACAAACAAGACAAAGCCACATATCGCTCGCTTCCCCGGCATCCTGTGTCCGTCCCTTTTCACGAAATTACCACCACAGATTGTAGGAATGCGAGAAGGCGCTCGTTCATTGGTCAACTCAAATATAAAATAAATACATTCTTTATTTCACCAAAAACCATCACAGTACAAGAAACAAAAATTAAGAGCTTATAACTAGGTCACAATAATTTTAATTACTGACTCCTAAACTAGTATATGTGCCTGTGTCTTAGGAGTCAGTGATTCTCCGTAACAAACAAGACAAAGCCACATATCGCTCGCTTCCCCGGCATCCTGTGTCCGTCCCTTTTCACGAAATTACCACCACAGATTGTAGGAATGCGAGAAGGCGCTCGTTCATTGCTCAACTCAAATATAAAATAAATACATTCTTTATTTCACCAAAAACCATCACAGTACAAGAAACAAAAATTAAGAGCTTATAACTAGGTCACAATAATTTTAATTACTGACTCCTAAACTAGTATATGTGCCTGTGTCTTAGGAGTCAGTGATTCTCCATAACAAACAAGACAAAGCCACATATCGCTCGCTTCCCCGGCATCCTGTGTCCGTCCCTTTTCACGAAATTACCACCACAGATTGTAGGAATGCGAGAAGGCGCTCGTTCATTGGTCAAATCAAATAGAACCCGCTTCCCCGGCATCCTGTGATACACTTTTCACCGTTACGTTTCACCGTTCCTTTCCACGAAATCACTCCCACAGATTAAAGGAAAGCGAGAAGAAAGATGACGTTACACATCAAAAATAATGTACACTAATGACTAACGGTTCTACGGGTATTATATTGGTGGGTTAACAGCCACTTTAGCTTGCATATCCTGCGGGCTATGTCAAATATTTTAGTGGTCCTTCGGATTACCTCACCAATAACCGATAATTAAATTTTTAATTTATTTCAAGTCACCCCAACATGCCGTAAAAAGGTTACGCGCACTACAAGTTTATGAGCCTTTGGTACGTATGAAAAACAAACAAAAACTATAACAGTGAAATTTTTCAGGGGAATTTCGATACTAATCTGCATCAAAATCTAAGTTTATCAAAGCAAACCAGTCTCGTCAGAAATCACGATGATAAGTATCACCTTAATATCCTAATCCACGTTCATTGTATTTATGTTTGCCTAGTACGTTATATCATTATTACCCCTGATAACAGATAATATAACTAAAAAATACTTTATTTACTAGCTAGTTGTGCCCATGGACCAGCGTTGAAAACGTCTGGAAGTCAGAAAAAAAAAACTAATGATCTGATATTTATAAAGTTTAATATAAGTTTTCAACATGGGTGTGCTATACCAGTTTCTAGGCACGGCAATAAGTGAGTACTATTTTTTTTAAATAAATTATCCATTAAAAATCGACGAGTTTGTTTATATAATTTTCATTTTCGTTCTTTTGAAGCAAAATTTTATTATTTTTTATGTTAGCTATGTAATTATTTTTACATAGTTTGCTTTCCTATTCACGAAATAACCCGATTTTTTTAACACTAGCTTCTGAACACAACTTCGCGTGAAATTTCTTGTTCACCCGTCCTACCCCGTTGCATCGCATCGCCCGTCCGCGCTATAATTCGTTTTCGCTTAGCGTTTTTTCAGACTTTTTTTTCTTTTGGTCGTCTCCTAGGGCTCCTAATGTGATTATAAATAGCCATAGCCTTCCTCAAGAATTGGGCTATCAAATGCAAAAGGATTTTTTTTGAATCCGATTGGTAGTTATATATGTATATACCATACATTAGCAAGTACAAACAAATTCTTCAGCTCTCATAATTAGAGTAGATTGCAGATAATACTCACTTGTTATGATTAGAATTAGAGAGTTATGATACCAATACAGTGGAACAAACCAATCATTAGTTGTCAATGTTGTAAAAGTTAGATTTACCTCGCGTTTCATCATCATCATCATCATCATTTCAGCCATAGGACGTCCACTGCTGAACATAGGCCTCCCCCAATGATTTCCAAATCGGCCGGTTGGAAGCGACCTGCATCCAGCGGTTTCCTGCGACCTTGCGACCACCTTGTGGGCGGGCGTCCTACGCTGCGCTTGCCGGTACGTGGCCTCCATTCCAGAACCTTTCTGCCCCATCGGCCGTCAGTTCTGCGCGCTATATGCCCCGCCCACTGCCACTTCAGCTTGCTAATCCGTTAGGCTATGTCAGCGACTTTAGTTCACCCTCGTCCCCCTCTACACTAAGGTATAAATAAAACAATTTATTCTAATGTTTTCGTTTATATACAACCAATGACTATTCTGTTGTATAGGTACATTAGCTTGTCAAAAATGTCAAAAAGGTGAACAAAATAGTTAATAATATAAATGTATTAAACAACGTTACTTCAGTCATGTATGATTACATGTTTTGTACAGGATAGATTTTTAAAAAGTGTTCAACCACTCTTCGAAATAAAATGTCACAAATTGTATAATTTTGAGCGTAAATGCGGGGTAACAAAGTCAATGAGAATTGCCAAAAATATGAGCCATCAAGAGTAACATAACACAACACAACAACACACATTACAAACAACACACTTTAACGTAATGTAAACACGTACCTAACATTTTATTAAAAGTATCTATTTGTTTATCCTAATTCACCGCTATTTCATAAATAAAACTAAATGTAAACTCCTAATTAACAACTTTGAAATACCAAAGAGTTTCAAAAACGAGATAAGAAAAACCTAAATAATAAGTGTTTGTGAAACTCTTAAAAAATCAAGATTACGAGCATTGAACTGCACATAGTATTTTGTCAGTATTTATAATCTTATACACACATCAATAAAGAGCGAGTATTATGAAAACAAACAGAGACGTCATACAGCTTACAAGATTCACTAGTTTCGTTAAGTTAAAATTGTTAGATTTTCAAATTCAAATCTTCTTCATTGCTTGTTTTATGGTCCAAAACTTGGCAGATCCTGTCTCTGACTTTTCAAATACGTTGTTCAGTGGGCAAAAAGATTGTGAGGAAATCTGAACTTCGGTACTGTCAGCTAGCATTATCCTAATGCCCTTCTATTTGGTAAAAGTCCTTCTCCCCCGTCCTCAACAACCCAGTTACTGGATAACACGATATTAGGCACCCACTGATAAGACTGGCTGTCAGACTTTCGGGCTTCTGACCCGTAACGAATGTCAAAGATCTATGAATGACTATCAACAAAGGTTAAGGTAACAAACCCAGCCAACAGCTTAACGTACTTTCTAAGGCACGGAGGAGGCTCGGTATGTAAATGATGGTCACGCATCCACGGACAGACCTCGGTATGTGTAGCTTAACCTTCGATCAAACCGTGCGGCTGTTATTACTTAGCCACGAGCTCCTCTCAAGTATGCTCGTTCTCTCTCTTCATGAGATCACTCCGAAATACAGATCTTAAGCGACCAGTTATTCTTTGCAGCTTTTAAAGACTGAAACAGATTTGGGTGTTCCGCACCGCATTACAAAAAATCCTCCACATCCATCCAAAACCATCGCACACTACCGAGCGGTACCCTAATTACGTAATGCAAAATCAATCCGAATCTGAATCGTTTTGAAACAGATTGCTAATCCATTGCTCCGTAAGTTCGAAAAAAAAACTGCAGAGCAACGTAAATAACGCAATGAATGTTGTTGAACTGTCAAAATGAAACAGATTTGTCTTTATCGTTTACGAAAATATGTTGCGTAATTAGAAAGCTGGCCGCGCCGCAATTTTTTGGATGAAAATACGTCGCGTTGCATTGCGGTACAGAGTACATCTTCCACATTCCATCACAATATTTATTAAACATACTACAGACAATAATAGTACATGTGCAAAGATAACTACTGCAGATAAAATAAAATGATTTGTAATCAAATACGTAATAATGAATTGTAAACTTTACAATCGTGTTTATTTCTCTTCCGTGGTTGGTGTTTTGTCTCTGGAATACCCCATTTACACTGAGCGCACTTGCATAGCAGTGAGCAGGAAAGGTGATACTTCTCATGCTGCTGCCACTACTACTCGCGCTGCCCAGCGCTCCCCAAATGAGCGGTTTTTTGTGAGGAAGTGAAAGGACTGGCAGTGCGAGCGTCAGTGTGCGTTTACATTCAGCTCCGTCGCTCACTTCTCGCCGTCAAAGCCGTAATTATTTCGACGTCTGCCATTGCCGACAGTCAAAAGCGATGTGAGTGGTAGGGCAGAATGTTAAGACACACTTCTCTCGAGCCTGCTACGGCAGTATTTAGGGAATTATTGCCGGCAGCGCGAGAAGCAGTGACAAAAAAAGCTGAATGGCTGAATGTAAATGAGGCATTAGAAGAAGGATTATAAAAGCGAGATTGGATCACCAAAGGGCCTAGACAAGTGACAATCGCTTTCAAAGCGTTTCGTATCTTGCAACGACTTTCAACATGATTGACATAAGTTTTTCGGTAGCTTATGTCAATCCAATATATTTTTGAATCACCGTTATCGCTGATTGAATGTCACTTTGTCTAGGCCCTCAGCTTTTATAAAACTGCACATATACCTTAATGCCAATTCCCTTACACTATTGACAAATTTCCTTAACCTTTGTTGATAGTTATTCACTCCCAAATAACATTGGTGACTATATACTCGCACTAGGTATGTTTCGTAGTAAGATTACTGATCCGTTGATCAGCTATGATTGCCTTTTATCATCATCATCTGCTCGCTCCATGTGAAATAAGTATTTTAGACTGCTTTTTGTTAGTCTGGCAGGCAGGGAAACCTGCATATCCTAGAACCAAAAAATAAAAAGACTTTGTGAGATCTACCAATCGGGACTTGGTCCGCGTGGTGAATTAAACCCCACTCTGTCTCACAGAGAGGAGGCCTGAGTCCCAGGAATGAGAAAATTATAGGCTGATTATGCTGTCAGGTCCTTTATAACCTCTTCTTTTGTCGACACTACTACTGGGGCATCTCCATTAAACTTTTAAGTAATATAATAGACATCGTAGCCCCCTATCTAGCTGTTACTTTTAATAAATGTGTTGATTCAGGAACTTTTCCTGACCTCATGAAGAGTAGTAAAGTCATACCATTATTTAAATCAGGTAATAAAAATGACGTTGGCAATTTCAGGCCTATTTCTATATTACCAGCATTTAGCAAAATATTTGAAAAGTTAATACTCAAGCAGTTGCTAAGACATTTTAATTTAAATAGCCTCCTTCATAATGAACAATATGGCTTTACAAAGGGTCGCTCCACTACAGATGCGGGTGTTGCTCTGCTGAAACACATATTTAACGCATGGGAGAACTCGCAAAATGCTATTGGGGTTTTCTGTGATCTCTCCAAAGCCTTTGACTGCGTGCACCATGACATTACGGTGTGCAAAACGAAGCTCTCAACGTTATAAATTCTTATTTACATAATAGGTCCCAATGTGTAGATGTTGATGGTGTGAAATCGTCTGGGCTACCAGTTCAGTTAGGTGTGTCTCAAGGCTCAATACTGGGTCCATTCTTGTTTTTAGTGTATATCAATGACTTGCCATTCTATTTAAAGGGTATCTGTGAAGTTGTACTGTTTCCTGATGATACTTCTCTTATTTTTAAAGTAGACAGGAACAGACAAGATTTTGACGATGTAAACAGTGCACTCTCAATGGTTACGGGTTGGTTTACGACAAATAACCTAGTTCTCAATGCCAAGAAAACGAAATGTGTAAAGTTTGCCCTTCCAAATGTTAGAAATCTAGGACCCAACATCGTCTTAGATAAAGAGGTGCTTGAAACCGTAAACTCGGCAGTGTTTCTGGGCATAACAGTAGATGCCAAACTTCAGTGGGGGCATCATATATCTAGCCTAGCGGGAAGGCTCAGTTCGGCCGCCTACGCCGTCAGGAAAGTAAGACAATACACTGACGTTGATACAGCTCGGTTAGTCTATTTTAGTTATTTCCATAGCGTTATGTCCTACGGTATTCTGTTGTGGGGCAAAGCTGCCGATATTCAAAATATATTTGTCCTCCAAAAACGAGCTGTTCGAGCAATTTACCAGCTGGGTGCCAGAATTTATCTGAGAGATTTTTTTAAAGATATTGGTATCCTCACTGTTGCCTCACAATTCATTTTCGCCAACATTCTATATATTAGGCAAAATATACACTTGTACACTAGAAACAGTGATATACACAATGTTAACACAAGAAACAAGGACAAACTACGAGCTCCCTTTCACCGGCTTCATAAGGTGCATAACTCATTTGTTGGGCTTGGTATAACCTTTTACAACAAGCTACCCTCTTTCTTTGCTAGATTTGCCTTTTAATGCGTTTAAAACTAAAGTAAAATCCAACCTTTGTTCAAAGGCATACTATTCTATCAACGACTACTTAAATGATAAGAATAGTTGGTCGCTGTGATTGGCTCAAGACAATGTTTATGTTCTTTCTCCAGAATTAGCCTACCTACTGACAGGTTATATAAGCTTAGGTAAATTGTTCATTTTATTTGACTTTATAAGTCAATTGATTTTAATTTTATTAATTTTTTGTTGACATAATCTACTCATTAGAATGATTTTCATGAGTTGTATTGCAATATGTGGTTAGCTAGCGACCTCGACAAATTGATCATATAATTTTTTTTTTTCCTGAAAAACCGGCAGCAAGTTCGTCATGCTCCCTTAGATGTGACTGCTTGCGGTAGCGTCGGGGGTCGGGTTGCCTCCTTCCCTCAAATATGGCGAGGGGGGTAATGGCTGATCTTTGCGTTAAGCTCGTGAACGGGTGCTGCTTGTGGTGACTGGTCGTCTTGCTGATCATGGTTTTGTTATTGTTATTAGTAATTAACTGTTTATTTTTATTTTACCTCGATGGTCCTAGTTTATCAATTATAACTTCTAGTTACAGCTATATGTAAGCGGGCACGCCCTTTATGCCTGGAGGCTTTATTTCCTTTTTTAGATATTGTTTACGTTTAGTTATTTTTATTTCTGCTTGAGTACCTATAGATCTCGATGTTTTTGGTTGGTATATTGGCGTGTGCTAGCTGTCATATGGCTATTAATTTATAATTTAATGTTTTTTGTTGCGTTATGTAAATTATTTTGCATAAGTACTTATTGTATAGAATCAAGTTTTTCTAACTGAACAGACAGCTGTGCTGCTGGGGAGTTTGTTGCGCCACTTCTTCTTCCCAGCGAAAGCACTAGGAAGTGGTGAAGGGTGGGCGTTTTGTGGGACTGTCTTATGTAACTTTGACGTTCGAAAAGTGCTGATTCTCAGCCTAGTTTGAATAAATGACTTTTGAATTTTGAATTTTTGACAGTAAGCACCATGGGAATGAACATGGGTGTGATCTTCGCGTGGCCAGCCTTCACTATATCAATGTTTCAAACGACAAACACAACGCTGAACAGGCCGATGACAGACACAGAAATATCACTGTTTGGCAGCTTGTCATCAATAGGAGCTCTTCTGTCCACACCTACCGCTGGTTATATGTTGGAGAAGTTGGGACGAAAGTACTGCTCTATTCTGAATGCCCTGGGTTTAGTTGTAAGTAATCTTTCTTAACTATGGTCCCTGGATATTCTGATTAGGACCAATTTTTAGAACCGTGAAACAACATTCTTGACCACAATTTTAATCCTTTTTAGGGTTCCGTAGTCAACAAGGAACCCTTATAGTTTCGCCATGTCCGTCTATCTGTCTGTCTGTCTGTCTGTCCGCGGTTTAGCTCAAAAACTATTGGTACTAGAAAGTTGTAATTTGGAATGAGTATACAAATTAATGACGCCGAAAAAGTGGTAAATTAAAATTTTGAAAAAATATATATTTAGGGTACCTCCCCTACATGTAAAGTAGGGATGATAATTTTTTTTTCGTCCTTCCCATATTGTGGGATATCGTTGGATAGGTCTTTCAAAGATCAAATTAGAAGATTGCGAAGACCGTTTATTGATTAAGTAAACCGTTCGTGACTTATCAAGCTTTAAAGTACCAATTTTTGTTAGAGTCAAGTGTCCCCCCCTCTACCAACTAAACAGTTGTAGTTAGAAATTCAAATGTGACGGCATTAATACTTATATATAACGAAGTTTAAAGGAAAACTATCACACTTAAGTGGGCTTTACAAGTTTACGAGTAATAGTCGACCAACTTAAATTTGCGGTTGCAAAAACATATTCTCCCATAAATTCCGTATGGGAGAACATGTTTTTCAGTTACAAAGTTAAGTTAAGTTGCTTTTTTTAAGTTTGTTCTTACGATGAATTCATTCCAACTACGCAACCCTTCATTGTGCGTGGTCCGACACGCACTTGGCCGGTTTTTTTTTATATAGTTTCAAACCAAATGTCCTGCTTTTGCGTCACACAAAACTGCGTAAGGCGATTAACACACGGCACCGCTCGACCGCGCGGTAGGAGCAGTTTGCGGTAGAAACGAGCACCGCTCGACCGCGCGGTCGGGCGGTGTACGTGTGTTAGGCATCTACGGATTTATTAGAGGCCAATGCAACATGAGATCCGCTTCACCGCCTACCGCGGCGGTGCGCGGTGCTGTGTGTTAATCGCCTTAGTGTTTTTAAATTGAAACCTGGCGATGATTAGGATACTGTCCAATTGTATACATCGTAATAAGATACTATAGAATTTTGTAAAGAAGATGGGTAAGTCTGTCTATCCGTTAATAACAACGCAAATGTATCAAAGCATCTGCAGTACATTCATAGTAACAGTTTTCCCATCAAGAAGAGGTTTACTGTTTTTTTTTATGGGTCGATTCAATAATGATCTTAATTTTATTTACAGCTCGTCTGGTTGCTATTAGTATGCACCAGGAATGTCGAAACGGTCCTTGCAGCCATATTCCTTTCTGGGGTTTCTTGCTCAGTGATCTTAGTAGCCACGGTGTACATCAGTGAAATTTGCCAAGATTCCATCCGAGGTTCCATGACGGCTACTAATATGGTGTCATATGGAATAGGAATGGTATTTTCCTATATGCTGGGAGGATTTCTGCCTTACAATATAATGTTGTATATTGGACTGTCCGCGTCAGTTGCAGGAGCATGCTCGCTGTTCATTTTAAGGGAATCACCCATGCATTTGTTAAATAATGGAAAGGAAAAGGTGATTAACTTTTTTCTCTTTTGGAATTAGTTTTGTCGCTTTATGTTTAAGAGTAACTTTTGCGCTAGTAACAAAATTACTATGGTAATAATATATTTTGGTCTTGTTCTAAATGCATTGTTCCATCTGAATGCCAATATCCATGACTATTTCGTTTAGTACGATCATCAATCGTCTGGAGCATAGGCTCAGCAGTGGAAATTCAGTGTCCACTGTGACAGGAACGAAATTATTTCCTTCCGAATTTATTTCGGTAGTGTGACTAGAACCTAAGTGGAACTTTAAATGTGTAATATTGTTTTAAATGTAGAAACCAATAACCTAGTTTACTGTTTCAGGAAGCAGCACAATCTTTAGCCTTCTACAGAATGTGGAAGTTGGATTCTAAAGAGCTTTTGGATGAAATGAACAGCATGAAACGCGCTCTGAACTCAGACCTTGGAGGTATATAATCTTTGTTTCTACCTATATTATACATGGTATAAAACAAAGTCGCTTTCGGGTCGCGTTATTCTTGTAAACACCCTACGGATTTTGTAGCGGTTAAAGCATTTACTTTGGAAGGTTACGTGTACTATCTTACATATTTAACTGAGATTATAGCACAGGAATATCGATGTCTTGTCATGTCACCATTGCATGCGATGGGGTAGGTCGCTAAAAACTATAAACAATTCCTTCTTGCTTTAAAAAAAACATTTATTCAAATTAGACTGTGGCTGTGAATCAGCACGTTTTGAACTTCGAAAGGTACTCATGACTGCTCCCGAAACGCCTTCTCTCTTCACCACTTCCTACCGTTTTAGCTGGGGAGACACAAAGAACAATAAAATACCAGCCGACTATGCTATTGAACTTTTTTATTTACTTATTCATTCATTTATTGCACAATGTTACAACTAAGACTAGGCTTAACTAATGAGTACATGACCCTGTTAGCGTGCAGCAAGTTAACTTATACTTGCTTAGGTTAATATTGTAACATAAAATATTGCTCAATAAGTACACAATATTTTGAAAATTTATATTTTTTAATTATTTTGCGCACAGAGGAAACCCCTGAAGAAGAAAAGCTGAAACCTGACATGAAACCCGCTGAAAAAATGTCTCTATGGAAGTTCATTAGTAAGTATATCTATCCTATTTTAAAAATATAAAACAGTAGAATCACTAGTAGTTTCCCGGGAACCTACTGTCAGTAACTCAGGCTTTTAGGAACAGGGACTTGGGTCTACCTTTCGAAGCGCAGAGATAGTTAATCAAATATCAACTTGGATATGAACTTGTTTTTTCGATGATTATATTTTTCACATTCATCCCTAATCATTAACCATCTGTTTTTTTATTCCACAGGAAAATCTAAATCCTCGCAACGAGCCTTCATTGTCAACATAGTAGTGATGACCGCAGCAATTTTCCAAGGTTTAGTCGTGGTTCAAATATACGCGGAACCCATATTCACTGAAGCAGTGCCAACTGCGTCTGCTACTCTTTTGAGTGTAATGTTGGCAGTTACGACTGTTGTCGCCGGGATGGTTGCTGCGTACGGCACTGATCTGCTTGGAAGGCGGGTGAGGTTCTTTTGTTCAATGTTATCCTAGTACTTTTATTATGGTCCTTGGTCTAGCGATCGCAAGCGTGAATGCTGGACAGGCAGCGTGCGGTGGTCCTACGTTCAATTCCTAGGTCGGGCAAATTTGCATAAAAAATTGCAAAATTTAATTAAATTTTTTAGGCAATAGGCTGATCTTATTACAGAAGACATTAAACATAACCGGTAGAATGCTGGGGTACCTACTAATACATCTATCGCGGGGAATACAAGGCGTTAAGTGTAATGTGGAGGTTTTGGATCCCTCCCTCTGGATGGTTTAAGCTTTTAAGAAAGAGTCCAGTTTTCCAGGGGAATCCATTAAAACCAAAAGATTTGTAAAAACCCTGCAAATGCTGACAGAGAAATACGATTAATTTCAGCCTCTCATGATCTACGCATCCTTGGGCAGTGGAATCAGCTGCGTGGTACTAGGAACACAGATGCAGCTCCACTGGGGACCGACTTGGTTGACGGCACTGTTCATTTACGTGTTCGCTGTGATGTACACTTGTGGCGCGGGAACGGTGCCTTTCGTTCTTCTAGCTGAAGTATTCTTGCCTGAGGTGAGTAATGCTACTGTTTTATGTGCTCTTAGTACTGTAGAAAGTAAAAAAATAATTGCAGGACGTGTTTATGAAATAAGATTTATCTTTGAAGAAAATGGGACTAAAAGAAAAAAATGGAAAATGGGAAATAAAAATCAGCAAACACTAGAATACTCATGGAGTCATGGCATGACTGAAGTATTTTATTAACGATTTTTTTTTTTTGCAGCTAAATCGTTACCTACATACATAGACAGATGTAGTTGATATAGCATTAGGGCAGGATTCGTTTTGGTCCGTTAGGACACACTGAAAATCAAAGAACCATATGCTTGTTTATTTGCAGTCCTTAAATTGTTAAAAATAAAATATGTCTCGTCTTTTCAGGTCAAGAGTTTCTTCTCTATGGTGCTATTCGAATACGTGTGGCTCTGCAACTTCGTGATCCTTTTTATCTTCAACCCTCTCCTCAAGGCTCTCGGCTGGGGTCCTGTCTTCTACATATTTGCCGTCATTTGCTTTCTCAGTTCCAGCTTCTGCGTCTTTTTCTTACCAGAGACAAAAGGATTGACAGTGGAAGAGATTCAAACTCGGTTTGTCAAACCAAAAAGAAAAGCTCCATTGTACTAAGCTTTTAGGATGTAATAAATTATTATTATTTTAGGATTTTTTGTGTTGTTATTATTTGAGCTTGAGATATTCTGTCTGAACTCAACTGATGACATTGTCCGATTAAGCTGAACCAGTTAAGAGTATGACACAAGACACGATCAATTTAGATTTATGTCAATCAAAGGTAGTATCGAGTAACCGATGGTCAATCGATATTATAGTTGAAGGACTTCTTACCTCAAACAATTAACACTATCGATAGTGTTGTTTATACAGATTCAACATTATTCAAAAAAACTCGAAAGTAGTTTCCCAAAAAAAAACGATGATTGCTCTATGAAGTTGTCAGGCGCTAACCGTTGTGTGGCCGTTCCAGAGTTTTTAAACGTTTTCGTTAAATTGTTAAATTCTTTTAGTTTGCATGTCATTGGTGACCATAACTGGAATTGAATCAATTGAGTGCATTATCAAAACATCATCTTTTTATTACGATTTCATGATTCCGGTCAGACTTTATTAAAAAAATCTACCTGTTTAAATGATAAATCGGATACTTTTTTTTAGGCATAATGCGATTAATAGACGGTACAATACAGCGGGCCTAAAAAAAGTATCTCCTTTAAGTAGCTTTTTATATTCCATCTGAAACATCAGGTAAAACTATAGTCCGTGTTTTAAACCTACGCTCAGTAATAAGAAAGCTAAAGACGTACAATCATGTATTCTCCGTTTGTGGTTTAAGCTGCGTTTTGTTTGCCTATAAATTGGTCACAGAACTGCTTTATTTTATTTTGTATTGATAGAACCATATCATACTTTCCAACCACGAAATCGAAACTACAAACTCATCTTCACAAGAACTGAACAGCAAAATATGACCTCTTAAACCTAATACAAGTTCCATGCACTATAGTGCAGTCGTCCCATTTGCCTGCTCATAAAGATTTACAATGGAACTAACAATGTTAGCCATGGTTGCATGCCATTGGCCCACTGACCCGGTTTCGTATAATTTCACCTTTATTGAATGGTTTTGCATCTTTGTACTACGTGCGTGTTATGAGAGCCTGGTACTATCAGTTTTGTGGGTCTTCGATTTATAGATTTTAGTTATTAAGCTTTCTACCTGTAAACTTAGTAATATGGATCGTAAGCATGTTTGCCTTGGCAAAAGTCGATGTGCTATGTCAATAAAAGCTTTCTGAATATACAATATGGGAAGTTCTACCCATGGATCAGTATGTGGTCTACCAGAAATCAATACAAGCTACTAAGTTTTGATGTCATTCCTACTTGTTTATATATAGTACAAGAAAATACTTTCACATGCCGCAAATGCTCTCACATACCACTAACAATGTTGAATAGAATAAAATGTTAAATATTTTCTTCTATTCAAAATTTTGGTCCTTCAAGTTGGATTTAAAATGTGGAATCACCCAACATAAAATTCTAATTCACGCAAACTGTGTAGTCCAGAGTGCTCGCTTTAATTGCCCTGACTGCATCGTGTCTAAATTGACACTACTACAGCGTAAAAAAAAATGCAGTGGTTTAGACAAAATGCAGCGTCCCAGTGAGAAAGTGTTAAGAATTTCCAGTTGATAAATTATCAAGAAATAAATAATAAAATGGAGAACGGACTTAGCTCTGAAAGCCCCTAACAGACATTAGCAAAATTACAATTTCCCAACCGAAATAAACATGGCTTTTGAACAATTCCAGTAGATAATTATCAAGAGAGCAAATAATAAAATGGAGAACGGATTTAGCTCTGAAAACCCCTCATCAGACAGTACCAAAATTATAATTTCTTAACCGAAATAACATTATCACATGCATAAAGACATTACAAATGTTACATAATCTCATAATAGTCATGCAAACAAAAAATTACACTATCCAAACTTCTCCGGTTACACTCGTCAAAAGATCGTTGTACTAGGCAAACATAATAAACGTGGATATCGCTAACATTACGCTGTACAATGTACGCAACCACGCAATAAAATCTAAATTTTATGTGTTTTCGTGAAACGTGCTCTTTTTAACGTCTGATTTCCTGGTAAAAAGTGTCAAGTTCAAGATCTTTTTTTGGTCTTTGTACGGATCGAAGACAAACTTTGTCCGGTTTTTAGGTACGTAACTAAGAAAAGAATCAAGGAAACACTTTTTTTGGAGAGAAACAAATAAATATTGTGATAACAATAATAAAATTAATCATTTTCCTTCTTATTTTTTTAAGTGAAAACTTCTTTAGCGGCGTTGTGCACTTTGTTTGTGATGGGTAAAAAATGTTAAACTCGCGTCAAGACACGTGACCTGCTGCCGTGAAAACTTAGGTGAAGTGAGCTCGGAGTAGCTGTCAGTCCCTAGCAGCAGGTGGAATGAGAGCTCACTCCACGTTCACTTCATCTAAGTTTTCACCGTGAGATGGTTACAGAATAGCAGTGCTGATCGAAAATTCGTAAGACGGAAAAATGCACAACATTAATATTCAAGTTTTCACTTCTGCCGGCACTCCCGGAGTGCAACCCGTTTTTTTAACTTATTAAGAGTCACATAAATTATTTTCTTGTCTAAATATAAATTATATAGATAGTAGGTTCTTATCATAAGAGAATGAAACACATTATCAATAAATACAAATTGTTTTACTTAAAAATACACAGCTCCTGTACCTGCGGTCGTACATAAAATGGCATTTATACTGTACATTTTTTTCAAATTTTAAATTTAAATTCTTTCGGTTTCTTCCTTAATCTGGGGTTAGACAAACTACCTTTTTAAGTTTACTCTTTACAGGACCCGGACTTATAGTCTAAAATCGCTAAGCCGTCTTGAGCAACCGTTGCGCTCGAATGCTTGTGCTTTCTCGTTATGAGAAGATTCGTGTTGTTATCTTTGCCCTGCAGTGGTACAGTGGGCTCCAGAGAAACCTCACCTCCTTGCATTGTTTTTTACATTGCTACAGGGTGAGGTTTTTCTGAAGCCCACTCTACAATAATAGGCTGTATTATTTATTTTCATTTAAAAGGGAACTTATATTCTTTCACATTTGTAATCTTATTGACACTCTATTTAATTTTTTCCGTGTGATCTGATGTCTCGGTTATTCTAGTAACTTTATCTCCAATGCTAATATTGTACATCTAATTATGGTTATCTAACAAATCATAATTTCAAGTTTATCATCCCAAAATAAAAATTCACCATTTTTTAAGTCAACATTACAAATAAAATGTTTGCATTAATAATAAAAATAATACTTCAGCCGTGTCATATTCGGCTGATGCCTAATTTCAATAAAGCAAGGTTAAGGGTAGACTTTAAAAAATAATTATTATTACAACAGATTTTAATTGCACTTGAAAAACTAAAAACGAAAAATACTGTTTATTTTTCGGTCGGTTTAAAGTTCAGATCAAATTATTATTTTTGCTTAGAAATTACCTAAAAAAAAACTGTACTTATGACACAGGCACTCAATTAAAATTATAAATCCACTCTCTCTTACTTAAAATAATAATATTCCATTACTAGCTTTTTCCCGTGGCGTCACCCGCGTGTATGTCGGAATTGCGCCAATCCAGAGCAGACAAACAGACAAATGGACAAAAAATCAATAAACTATAATTTCGGCATCAGACTCGTCCACACCTCGTAGCAATTAATTATTTTTCAAAAATATTCAATGTAACTACAGTTTGGACATCGTAACTATTTATTATAAGTATAGATAAGCACTAAATTAAATTCGTCGATTCATAATTTAAATATCTACTAATCTCACAAAGTATTCCGATATCGTTTAGCTCCAAAATAATATCTTCTTTTAAAAATGCTTATTCGCAATACGTCGACTTTACCGATCAATTAAATTGAGAAAGTCTGCATGCTCTCTTTGAAATAGCATCAAATTGGAGCAGTATTCATAGTACGTACTGGCGCTGACAATATTAAACAAACTCGGTAAGGACTATGAATTGACCCCAATATTTATAAACGGATTCAAAAACTTAAAAAAAACTTCTAATCTAATTCTTCTTTCTTGCTCTAAATAGATCTTGAATCTGCGCATTGGATAGTCCTTTAGTTTCTGGCACTACTATAAATGATAGGATTGCGTTTACAAAGCTCACAGCACCAAATATATAGAAACATCCAAAAATTCCGAAAGCGGTGAGCATGTATGGAAAAACCGCTAAAATGAAGAAGTTGAGGAGCCAAACACATTCTATGATCATCATTGATGCTAAGCCTTGGACCTGGGAACAAAATAATAGATTTATTAATTACATTCCCTGTTGCACATTATGTATCCTATACTATGCAATTAGCAATATTTGTATCTATAATATATATACTCGTAAATACAGGATTTTTTTTTCTCAAAAATTATGTTTGCCTGTCTATACATCGTAAAACGTAGATTGGTAATGTATGGGGAAAGATTTTTGCAATTTCTGAGTTTTCTAGTACTCAAACCTCAGTTGATTACGTAGAGTTTTTTGATCGTTATAAGAAATAGAATCGATTGGCATCAAAAAAAGTTTTTGTGAAAACTGCCCATTTTCATTATTTTTTTTCTTAATATTTACCTAGGTACTAAGTTCTACTTAATAAGAAAACAATTAAAATATTTTAAAATATACCTCAGACTCAAACACTTCAGCCAACAGCACATAGGGAATGGTACCGGCTCCGATAAGGAACGAGAAGCAGTACGCCATGAGTAGCACCACGGTGACCCACGCAGGAGCTGACCTCGTCTGCAGCAGGAATCCAAGAGCCGCCAGGCACAGGCAGGCCAGCACTGATGACGATATTATTAGGATCTGGAAATAAAAGGGAAGAATTAGTAAATTTTCATAATTACTTTTTTCATTTCAAGTAGAAGCTGCTGTTCTTCATATATGTTTGAGCTGCATATCCATTACACGGACATTTCGGAACATTAAGAATGATACAGATGTTGCTATCCACGATCACGCGCTCCACTCCGCGATTACTGCTGTAAGCTGCACTATAGTACGGAGCGGAATGGAGTCGGGCGCGTCATTGTGGATAGCACTGTCTATGATGCAATTTAATTTTATTGCAATAATCAGCACGCGTCAGGTTTGTCGACGGAAGAATAGACAAAATAACAGATTGTGGTGGTGCAGTCATTTGGTTTATTCTTCCGTCGACAAAACCCGTTTCTAATGGTGGTTATGCTACGCTTGCCGAAGTAATAATCAGAAGCAATAATAAAAACTGTAGCGTCTAAATGGGGCTTTGTAATTTCACTATTCTTTGACTAAGAATAATTAAAGCAACAAGTGACCTTTGGTGTACTGAAGAAAAAAGAATGGACATCAAGTTTTGCTTGTTACAGAACTCGCCAAACTTAACAAAATAATTCGGGTTAATATCACGCTTTTTTTGTTGAAGAATATCACTATCAAAAACCACGTAACATTGATTTTTTATTTTTGTTCTGAGGGAATTATATACGCCGGCTGTGGTAACTGGTAAACTGTTATTGGCAACAAAAAAAAAAGAATCTCCCGGCAAAAACGTGAAAGAATCGCATAAAATTAAACTCTGAAGAATCTTACCCTCCTGCCAGCCTTATCAGCAACTAGAGCCGAGGTCATGGCTCCACAGAACTGTACGACGGCGAATATCACCGTGTACAGATCTGACTTGCTCGGGTCTGTCTCCGTGAACACTATCTTAGCGTACACTTGTACTGGGACTAATCCTATGAACACCTGGAAAGGAAGATGAGATAACGATAAATAAATACATGACTCAAAAAAAATGATATAAAAGTAAAATGCTTGGGGATCAATTTGTAACCATTTGCATCGCTGTCACCTGTTACCTTCTTTGAAGGTAAGAAATCGGACCCCATAACCAAGAAACAAGGTTATGGGGTCAATTTTCTCACCTTCCCGATCGGTTCAAAGGTCGTATCACGAATAATCAACTTAAAGCAGAAGTTACGTTGAGGTCTTCGGGATATGTTCAAATTGTACAGCGCATATTTCATGTGACTGGAAAAAATTGCTCGGAAATTCGAGCATTATTTTGACAACCTTCTTCGAGAAAAATCGAAAATGCTGTACTGGTCAAATACGTGCGATCAGGCGGTCGTCAATGTTAGTATCAAAATCCAAATCTGTTGTTGTGTGTGTTTAGCAGCAGAATAAATGACTATACGAACTCATATCTGTCGTGAAATATAAAAATCGAACTAACTTTTTTTTTCGATACATGGCAACTAAGGCGGTAGCTTATCAATTTGGGTTGCAAATAGAGCTATTTAAAGTAAAAAAGAAACCAATGAACATTTTGGCGAGTGAAAAAATATCGTTGTATGATTCTGGAATTTATAAATAATTTATTATTATTTGAGAAAAGAACTATACAAGCCTTGGCCGCAACTAGGCATTGATGGACCCAAGTATATTATTTTCACGATCGTTCATCAATGCCCTTGTTGCAGGTCGCGACAGTACTATACCTGCATTGTCATGACTGTCATCACTACGAAGAATGCCCGCCGTGAAACCGGTGAAATAACTGGAAGAGAAAAACAAATGATTATTAAAATTCTGAACTTAAAAAACAGTGGAAAATTATACTTTCATTGTATCCACAGGAATCAAATCACATTCATAAATCAGGTATACGTAAATAAAAACTTTTCATGTTCAATTTCATTCATCAACAATATCGAAAAACAAAACCAAAAAAAAAAACAGCCGTAAAAAGATGTTTGTTGAACGAAATCTCCAAGTCAAATAATGCGAAGTCTGTCTGAGCCTATAGGTAGATACTTACATAATAACTTGATTGGAGACAAAGCTTTCGGTTGCTCCGGCATGATGTCTTCGTTGTTCAGCTTTTGTTTTTCTGCTTCCTCTGCTTTTGGATCTGTATCTGTAAAAAAACAATTAATAAAGATCATAACACATTCAATATTATTTTGATATAAAGTGATTACCGCCATACATATTACGAAAGATTCATCAATGACCTTACTTACCATAGTTGAAAAGTCTAACCGCCTATTTACCAATAAGTTGGGTCGAACTAAGGTCCGCCATCTTCAGTTTCTTCAAGTTTCGTTACACGATGGAAGCTATTGCACTAGCATCTAATTTCACATTTACCAAGCAAACAGATACTCACACTGGTATAAAAATTGTCAGATTCAGAAAATGCACTTCTTAAGTCACCGACACATTACTGTGTCATGTTGTGTCGTGACGCGGGCTACACCGTTCAAAGGAATTTGTTCAGGACTACGTCCAATCAAACGAGTTTTGTTTGCCTAACACTGCGTCAAAAGGCGTCACGACATGACACAACACAGCAATATGAATCCAGCTTTGTACATACATACCTGTAACAGATATAAGTTCGACAGCCGGCATGATCTGATGCTTCAACCTCGTCAGTTCATCTATCACCACCATTGAAGATGCAGGCACCCCTCGGTACTTAGCTATCGCCTGCCTTGCATCCTGAAATTGTAATAACTATGTTATTAGCTTCGTGCATTACTACTTGCGGGACTAGACAAGTGGTAATTGCTTTCAAAGCATTTCGTATCTCTACAACGACTTTCAACAGAGTTGACGTTAAAGTTTTCGGTAGTTTATGTCAGTTCCGTACATTTATGACTTTTTCATCATCATTATTATCGCTGATTGACTGCACTTTGGTCTTCTGGCTCCTAAGGTTGGTATTTTAAATTAAACGGCTTGTTTTAGGATTCCGTACCCAAAGGGTGCCAAACGGAACGTCCGCTGTTCGTCCGTCTGTCTTTCAGCCAATAACGCAATAGGTAGACAGTTGAACATTTCACAGATTGTGTATTTCTACGAGTATTGCCGCTATAACAACACACCGCTATACAAGGGAACCCCCTTTAATTAATAACTTTATTTAATTTTTACTATTTGTTGTTATAGCGACATCAACCATAAAATATGACGGCACGGTTGGCGCAGTGGTTAAGTAATTGACTGCTGCGCTGCATGTCGCGGGTTCGATCCCCGCACGGAACAAATATTTGTATGACCTACAATTAGTTTTTCCGGGTCTGGCTGTTTGTGTATATGAGTTTATATGTATGTAAACGCACCCACGATACAGGAGAAATTCCTAGTGTGGGGCAACGTTTTATAAACGAAAAGAATAAACGTGCTTCATCTGCGTTTTTTTCTCGAGTTTAATACGGTGGTTTCTATTAATAATCAAAATTTTTGGAATGTTTTATGTAAAATTAAACAAGACTTTTGGAGTCTGGCAATACTGCTTCACAACAACGCTACTTTTAGTAGAATTCTTCTCTGTGACATGTACTTTTGCTCTTATGTAAAATCAATAAAACTATTTGAAAATACAGTTCACTGCAAAAAATCTACAAGCATTATTTTTATTATCGTGAGCGAGTTCGACTCGCACATGACCGGTTTTTTTAGCTTAGCTGGCTTTCAACAAGACTTGAAGTTTCTACTGTTTCATTAGCTAGAGCTGACACGAAAAAAGCCACTGCCTATGCAAGCCTATATGTAGAATGGAAATACCAAGAAGACTACACGTGTATTGTACACGTCATAAACATTATTGTTGGCTAATAGTTACATACTCGTAATTATCTTGATTTGATTCCTTTGTGGTATTCTGGTTTATGGATTCTCAGTTTTTTATCCGCATTAGACATACATTTACAAATTAATTTCACTATGTAATATACATAATCTAAAATAGTCATAACATAACATAACATCATGCCTTGTTTCCCCGAAGGGTTGGGCAGAGGTGTACCTGTAGTACACCCACATTTCGCCAGTTATGTTTTTTAAGTCCCATGTAGTAGGGGGCGAGCCTATTGCCATCAACCGGACATCACAATTCCAGACTCCGGGCAGAAATTTCTGTTGGGAAAAACCCAATAATACTTTGCCCGACTCGGGAATCGAACCCAGGACCTCATGCTCAGCAGTAGCGCTTGCGACCACCAGACCATCGAGGCAGTAAAATATTCACATATTTATATTATTAAAAAAATGCTTGAATTTAACATATATTTTTTCCAAATCATTAAAATTACTCATTTAAATGTGATATTCAGTATAAACTCGTTAAAAGTTAGTTATTGTCGCCTTAAACGAACTCACCTCTTCCCGTTTTTGCCTCAGCAAATACACAGGACTCTCCACCACCAACAATATGAGGAGTGTGCAGCTTATACTTAGTATTAACTGCAGCCAGATGATAGTTCTATACGTCAGGAACCACCCGACTAGGTACGATATTAATGTGCCCATGCAGTACAAGAATATTGAGGCTGGAAGAAGGAGAGAAAATACGTACAGACGCCAGCACATCAACCCACCCGAAACTGTCAAATTTTCCCAATCAACTTTAAACCTTATGCTTTAGTAATAAAGTTGAAAATCTATTAAATAAATTTGACAGATTGTTGTAGGTTGACATGGCGTCTGTACATAACATAATTAGCCTATAATGTTCCCACTGCTGAGACAAAGGCCTCCTCTTTTCGAGAGGGAGAAGGCTGTAATCTACCACGCGGGCCCAGTGAGGGTTTTTACTCAAAATTGCTTTATTCAAAGTGAACATATTTTTTATAATATTGATCAATAAAAAGTACATGCTATGCTGATCCCAAATATAAAATGGAATAAGGTCCAGAAGATGTTTTTTTTTTTGTGTTTGGGATGAAATAATAAAAGTGACCCAAAAAACTGGCAGCAATTACCATGAACATACAAAGCTGATTCATTGCTCTAAAATAAATATAAAAATGTATCTGTCGTGGCCAGATCTTAGAATTTACCATTTCATGAAATGCCAAGCTAAAACTAACCATAATCGTTTAAACGTCAACGTTTAATTATATGTTTGTCGACGATTGGCCATATTATTACTGTTAGGTTATCCATGGTTGAAGGTGTAGTAAAAATTGTCAAGTAACTGCGACCAACTTGAAAGTAGCGCTTGCTCGGCTCGCACACGATTGGTCACATTTCCAACCTAACCTAATTCTTTTGGTCGGGGTGCCACATAAGCGGCGTAAATTTTTATTTTTTCAAACTATTTTTAGTGCTATTTTGCATTTCATGCTGCGACAGCGGCCGGCGAGCGCTACTTCCAAGTTGGTCGGTTTCCATAATATTATATTTGGAAATTCAATAAAAGTCCATCGACTTTTTTTGCTTGGTCACCCTACTTTGTTTGATTTTTTCTATGCCGCCGCCATGATGCACAACAAAGCGAGATCAACGCCTCTACCGGTGGATAATCTAACTATTTTACGACATGATTACATGTAGTAGTCGTGCGTTTAACTGTTCATATCGTCAAACGTTGAGTATTCAATCAACCACATTATGATTTGACCAGCGGTTGATTTTCATTGAATGAAATGATAAATTCTAAGACCTTACCATGACATATCAAATATCGGATAGTAAAGACAATTATAAGAAATATTTAACTTACCTGAAGCTAATCCTCCTCGGATAGCGTCCTCAGCGACTTCTGACGTAAAGATAGGTGACAACACCAGGAAGCTACCACCAGATATACCAGCTAAGAACCTCGCAGCCAGGATCAAGTTTATTGAAGTTGATACTCCTACTATTGCCCATGATAACTAGAAAATAAAAGACACTGGTTTTATTAACTGCCCCCAAAATTGTTATTTGTAGTTTTATTTGTAAATTTCATTGTCTTTTTGGAAGAAGCCGTTTGATATTTTCCATTATTTTTTTCATCAATTCTGCGTTTGGTTTTAAACAATCTCATTTCAATTGCATTTATGTCCTCTAAAGGTTTTATTGTATATCCTATTAAAAAACCCAGTCTCAAAACATAAAAGACTCTTAGTATAACGGTTCACTTTTTATTTCAGGTATTATCCAAGCGAGTGTTTTGGTGCTGTAGTTATCCAAGCAAATAGTTTAACTCAAAACATCAATTGCGGCATTCAATCTTCACAAATCAAATCAAAATCATAATATAATTATGATACTTACTTTTATTTTTGGAATTTTGTATTTCCTTATGGACTTAAAATAATAATATTAATAATATGTACAAGTATATATTACATAAAAAGTGGGGGGGGGAATAATTATAGGGCATCAAAAAATTCTTCCGCATCGCTGTCAACAGGAAAAGTGCCCAAAAGGCTGGCTATTTCCTTATTAGCAATTAAAGAATTTCCACTTACCACAAAAGGCAAAGACAAAATAACACCACCATTTCTTCTTCCTAACGAATTAATTAACAGACCAGCAACTGCTGATCCCACAATAGCTCCTAATGAAGGCAAACTGCCTAACAACGCCTCTTCAGCTTTAGTCATAGGTGTTGATAGAGGAGTTGTTGTATTTGAGGCATACAACTCTGACGTGTATGAGGGCCAGACGTTGAGAGCCCCCATGACGGTGGAGCCGAAGCCACCTGGAAATAAAAGAAGAATACGTTAGAGTATGATCAAAATCAAAATCCATTTATTCAAACTTGGCGGAAATTTAGCACTTTTAAAACGTCAAAATTTTATGAGACAGTCCCCCAAAATGCCCGCCCTTCACCACTTCCTAGTGCTTTAGCTGGGAAGAAGAAGTGGCGCAACAAACTCCCCAGCAGTCATCATCATCATCAGCCTATAACGTTCCCACTGCAAGGAGACGGCCTCCTCTCAATGAGAGGGAGTGGGCTATAATCCACCACGCGTGCCCAGTGCGGGTTGGTAATGTCTTCGAATTTTTGGTTCTAGTACATGCCGGTTTCCTCACGATGTTTTCCTTCACCGTTTTGAGAGCAGTGGTGATGAAATAAATTACACAAAGTAATGCGCCTGTCTGGGTTCGAACCCACGACTTACTGTTCGTAAGTCGGGGCCGTCACCACTGGGCCACCGCTGCTTTCCCCAGCAGTTCAGCTGTCTATTTAGTTAGAAGAACTCGATTCTATATATTAGTATGTAAAGTAATAATAACATTACGAAACATAAAATATTACATAAAATTATTTACGTTTGCTGTGTGTGTGGTCCACACATACAGCAAACGCAAACACACAGTTTATTTCACAATCCCAAAGCGAATTCTAAGCTTAAGTCAGATGAAAGAACAATGGCAGGTCTCCATACAACGAATTGTCTGGGATCAAATTTAAGCGTCCCGTAATGAAAAATATGTTAAAAGATTTGGCGTTAGCTCCAGAATCTATAAATGAGACTATTTTCATTTGGGAAAGCCGGAAAAAAAAGATTTCAGTGTTTGAATTTTTAGGTTATGAATAAACGTCAAACAACAATTATCTATAAAACATCGCAGATTGAAATTAAATCATAAAGAAATGCATAATGTGGTGTGGTCTAAGTGAGAATAAGAGTATTTACGGATAAAATGAGAAAAACCCAAATAACTTCTAACCTTCGGTGTAGAGTAGTACTCAATTGTATGTTTACGAAAGAAGTGCGCGTATTTTTTTTAAAATGCTCTTGCCCCTTAAACACTAAAACTGAGGGTTATAACCCTCAGTTAAACCTTAATATCTAGAAGATTATAATATAATAATACCTAGAAGCAGTGAGCCTAGTGGTGTGACCGTCAGACTGACAAGTCGTAGGTCTCGAGTTCGAACCCCTCTGACTTTTCGGATTCATGTGCGTATTATATAATTATCACTTGCTCAAAAAACGGTGAAGGAAAACATCGTGAGGAAACCGGCATGCCTGAGAGATATTTCTCGACGGCATGTGAAGCCAAGTCAGAGGCCCATGGGCGGCTTTAAAACTCTGACACCAGCTTTCTAATTACGCAACATATTTTCGTAAACGATAAAGACAAATCCGTTTCATTTTGACAGTTCAACAACATTCATTGCGTTATTTACGTTGCTCTGCAGTTTTTTTTTCGAACTTACGGAGCATTGGATTCGCAATCTGTTTCAAAACTATTCAGATTCGGATTGATTTTGCATTACGTAATTATGGTACGGGTTAGTTTACTAACCACACGAAAAGAAGAAGACCTTAATACCTAATGTTAGGGCAAATAAAAAACACATTTTGTTTAACATATTTATTTTATTCCTCATCCTCATCTCGTATTATTATCTCATCAGGAAAACCTGCTGGTGCTGAGATATGTTCTTGATGTCTGGCCCATCCTAGATACCACACTAAGATTATAGTGTGTGCGCAGCAGCCTACAGTGCGCCGGCCAACTAAACAACTAAAGCAATATTCAACTATGCCAGTTCTGCCAGGAATTTTATTTTTGCAGTGTGTTCACGCATATATTGCAGTTTACACATAAAATGAGCGTGCGACACGATGACCGTAATCTGCCATTATGATTTTTCCGGGTTTAAACAAAAATCCAATTCACTGGGCACAATCGGAGCACACAGTAAGATTAGCTTATGGTCACGCAAAAGCAATATCGGAGTCCTAAGGGCACGCACCAGTCACACAGGACAGTATCAATCAGTCCATAAACAGTCCAGGTCGGGTAAAACTAAATAGAAAGCCAAATAAAAACACAAAACAACCGAGATGTAAAACGTCGAAGGATTCTGTAGCCTCTTGAAGACAACCACAGACAACATGTCACTGTCAAAGACAAAAGTAGTGCTGCACGTTTCGATTCAGTTTTCTTAGGAATCGATACAACACTGAAACGATCCTGTGATATTTTGATTAATTATTAATTGGATTTAAGTCTTCAAAGATTATTGATTAAAGACGAAAGAATAGATCATTTTAATAATTATGTTAAAAACAAAACCAACTACTCTACATGGGTCGATCGATCGGTTGATTATAAAATCGATCATTCGATTAATTATTGATACAGATAAATTGCATTCATACAATTTATACTCACACCACTATTTTAATGGTAACATGTCGTATGTACTTAATTCGAACATCATTTGATAAGCTTTTAAAAACATAAAATAATTCCGGCCTTTACGAGAAGGAGTGAATAATTGAAAAATCGTAGAAAATTAATTAAATTCGATTCATATATATGAAATCCATGGACGCCAAAAAAAAGTCCAGACCAAATTTTGCCATTGTTCTTTAAGGACTCCGATATAATTCGTACGTTCCAGGTTTGAGCCCACAAACTTGTGCTCGAGAATTAGACATGCGGATTTCTAACCCTCCAGGCCATCAAGAAATTTAATGGTGACAGATAATTTGCAAAGATTTGTAAACAAAGATGTTATGAGGTGTGTGTATGTGTGTGTTGCGTGTGTGTATGTGTCGTAGAAGACAGCGTGACGAGATGGAAAAAACAAACGACCATATTAGCACTGGATCGCATGCACTGGGAGTCATGAATCTCCCCATGACTCGTGACTCTCCTGTGAGAGACAGGAGAGTCACGACTGCTGGGACTCCCAAGACGATACAGTCAGTGATGATACAGTTTAATAGTAACAGCCAGAATTTTTATAGGCACATAATTAACTATTTATATTTTAAATTAAATGATTTTATTTGTCTGTAAAACCTTCCCTGGAATAAATAAAAAAAATAATTAAACGATATTTTAGGATGAACCCGCGATCCAAATTTTTTGGCTCCACTCTGATTTGAGTAAGTAAATATTCAGAATGTTGATACTACTACGGCTCGTGTATCAGTGCCACATAATTTCACTATCGAATCAGACAAAAGCAGACCACCGGATGTGTGTGATATGATAACGAATATGTCCAACAGTGTTTATCAGTTCAATTTAAATTTTGCAGGACACATTTCTAAACTTAAAACAGTTACAATCATAATTATATTGCAGGCCTGATAATGTTTTTGATTGAATAAGATTCATGTAGAAGTCATCGATATAAATCCTAGTAAACCACCAAACAAAATTCAAAATTTTGAATTTTGGAATCTTGGAAACCATTTACATGCTGGTACATACATACATATGTAATTACTAGTTTGCTAAAAAATTGTACACAAGAACCGGTTGTACAACTAAGAATATTTTGTCTATTCTCACGTGTCGCCGTCGTCGTCTTGAATTGCGTCGTTAACGCATAAATATTTTTTTAACTATTTTTATCGATATACTCCATATCTTGTTTTTCGTGGAAGTCCTCTTCAGTCTTGGAGAATAACCCGAATAATAAAAAATAAAATGAAGATTGTCACATTATTTTTAAAACACTCTGCTTAACACTATTTGGATTTGATTGAAAACATCTTGACACTATTTTGTATTGATTTTGTAATTATATCACGTTCATAAAAAATACCGTTTTTTTTTTTTATGAAGATTCTTACCCTTTCAACTTCCTCAACATCACCCTCTTCTTTTATTGTATCTCTCTTTAGGACTTCTTGTTTGAATATACCGAATGACCTTCACTAGGATTGTCTTTGTAACACATAAATAACACACACAAAACATTACTCGTAACAAACATATCGAAACTGGATAACACGTCTGTAACCAATCACTGTTTACTGCCAAATAACATGGAACAATTCATTTTTATCTCTCGACCGAGAAGCCGCGATGCATGTTTCCGAATTCAAATTGGCGCTAAAAATAAGTCTTTTTTTTATTTCTTACCGGCCAAAGCGGCATGGAACTGCCTAAGTCTTCCTTTATTCATGTTGATTCACGCCGAACTAACGAGTATCGTCACTATACGCTCAAGTAATAGTAACATTTCGGCAAATAGTTTATTGCATAAATGAATTAGAATACACAAGATGTGTAAATAAAACCTGTGTGCAAATATTTTATCTTTTGATAAGAGTCTGTCATTCTTATCATTTGCGGAGCAAAATATCTGTTTGTCTGAATGTTAATTAAAGATTTCCAAAATCAACATTTTGCTAAATTAATATTTGGTTTGGTATTTTTAAATTTCCACCGGGATTTTTCAAATATTCTGTAAACGGGAAATCTAAGCACTAGCCGGCCCCCGCCACATTGATAGGCAACCACGTGAAGGCCACGCGGATCCGTTAAAAACAAATAAGCTCAAAACTTAAACAAGTTACATAGTAAAAAAACTAAGAGTTTAGAGAACATTATTTCGATATTAATAATTTACTCATTTTTTTTTTTTTACAAAATTTTCGTTAGTTTAATATCTTGCAAATTAGCAAATTGAAAATACAAGCAAATGCAGATAACTAATAAGTTACATTTATTTAGCAGCATTCGTGTATTACAACAACAACAGCAACAACAATAATCAGCCTATAATGATCCTGCTCTATGTTCTAGGATAAGGGGTTTGGTTTCCGCACTCAATCCGTCAGGTGGACCATTATGCGTGGGCCATAGCGGCCGTTTGGGGGGTTATTCCAACCAGCCCACCTCTCCAGAAGTTGATTAGGTCTCCTGGTTTGCTTAGAACATCTGTGTATGATCTGGGTTACCCGAGGGTGTTTATTCTGATCTGGGTGACGCCCGTGCATTCAAAGAGCACGTGCGCAACGGTCTCCTCAGCCTCCATGCTCGCCCTGCACAGAGGACTGTCTGTTATGCCTATTGTGTGGAAGTGTTTGTTTAGCGAGCAGTGTCCCGTGATGGTCCCTGTCACCAGGCGCAGGCAGTTCCTGTCCAGGCGTAAAAGACGCCTGGTCAGCCTGCTATCCAAGGATGGCATAGCATAATAATTGAATTGAAATAACACCACTTTCCGTTTCGATTTATAATAATGATCCTGCTACTGGGACACAAGCCTCTTCTCTTCGAGAGGGAGTGTGCTGTAATCTACCACACGAGCCGATTGTGAGTTGGTAGATGTCACACGTCTTCGAATTTATGTATCGATGGCTGAGAATATAATAATATGAGTATACTTACTAGACTTTTGTCCTCGTGTATACAAGCCCAATGTTTTCTCAATGTGAATTTAATTACCTATACTTATTAAGGGCACCTTGCGCAACATTCATATCCAATTTTGTTTAATTTATTTATTCTTATTATTTTGATAAAATTACCCTCGTCTACGTTCGTAAGTCTTGGAGTAAGGTATCGTATACCCTGCATTAATAACTACAACGAATTTGCTATAATCACTATTACAAATTCCGCTTTACTTGTACCTAACAAGTAACGCGGAATTTAGTATAATTATTACACGTATTTATGTGGATCGATATAAGATAATATGGTTAGTTACGGCAGTGGTGGACTAAGCCAGTCCGAGGCCCGGGGCGCAAAACGAAATTGGGCTCCCACCCTGGTATACAGAAAAGCTTGAGAAGTTTGGAGAATTCAGAATGCAATAGCAAGCCAAGTAATCTCGAAAGTTTTACGAGTAGTACTCTGCCGCGTAAGTTGAGGGTTTCTTTTGACCATTCATACAGAAATCGGAGATACTATTGCAACCTATGCAGAACCGATTCAGAATGTTCCTACATTCGAACGAGCGTAATGAGATCGACAATTTTAGCACCCCAAGTTTATATTTTACATACGAAGGACGCCTCGAATTACAAACTGCCTTTTATTTACTGAACATAATATTATTTTGACCTTGTTTGGAATACCATTAAAAAGTACTTCTCGATTTTTGAGGACCGGGGGGCCTGTAGCGGACCGCCCTTGTCACCCTCCCCCCGTTAGTCCGCCAATGAGTTAGGCTTTAAAAAATTGCCTGTACACCATATTTTCTAGTCATTTATAATATCACCTTCATCATCACTATACCTTTAACAGACTTTTTTGCCCGCTGCTGTTATTTTCTGCCAGTCCAGGTTTTCCCGACAAGACTATGTTGTTGCTGTATTGTAAATTCTAACTGTACCTTTGCACTGGCGAAACGTTTACAACCACACATGTTGAAATCTCTAGTTCCTGTCAAACATTGTATGGAATATTGACCGAAAATAGAGATTTCAACATGTTTTGTACCACCACAAATTGCTACGTTTACCGCTACACGTATTTAAAATATCGCTCGATTTCTGGCAACCGTTTGAAGACGATTGAGACAGAAAAAGGATGTTCTAAATATGTTTGGTGTTAAAACGTATTTAACTGATTTTTGTTGCAAACGAGCTTTAACGTAGCGAACAGCTGTTTGTTTACCAGCGCTGGGGCTCCGTCTCACTCGCAGTTTGCAGCATTATGCTGAACGATGGCCGTTTTGCGTGGATGTGACGCAAACATTTTCCCCCAACTTGTTCTTTTTTGTGTTTATGTAAGAACATAAACACAAGGAAAGATCTTTGCGTCATGTTTACCGCAAATCAACGTACATTATCTTCTTTCTTTTTCTGTTTTCTTATTTCAGAGTTGGTCTCTTATTGACAATTTTTCGTATTTTCATGAGTAATATGACCTGTAAAAGTTTGTCTAGATATTTTGTTTGAACAACATACATAATAGACTTGTTTAACTTCTGCGTATGTTTCTGTTCAATGTCACATCAAATGATTACAATCGTGACGAGAGCGAGATCCAGTAACTATTTGTGTAAGATACTATAACGGTTCAGTTTTATTCAAACAACGGCAATTAATAGTCTTACCTGAGATTTGGTATAAATTATGGCTTTACTGCTTATTTGTATTTGCTAGGTATCGCGGTATGCCGATTCCCGGCCACCGTAGGCGCGGGCTTGCGGACGGTGAGCAACGGGTAGCTCGCCGTCCGGTAAGGACCAAGCCTGGGTTGACGGCGCGTTGTGTTCCACGCGCGCCTCAAAGAGTGTCAGCGAGTGAAGGGGTCCGATGAGACCATTGCCTGCCGGGGTTGCGGGAAAGTCCGAAAGGGATACCGTGGCCCCCTGGCATTGCACAGGCAACAGAAGGAACACGGGTGGGTTTTAGTCAGTAAGAGTCTGACACGCCCTCCTGCTCCACCCAGAGCGGGAGACGTCATTTGATGATTTCCCAGCCAAAAAAAAAAAAAAAGGTGTTGCGGTATATCGGAGGTTCTTACACCCATTGTTCTCTTATATAGGTAACTTAGGTATAGTCACCATCTATAGCTGACCGTGACTTCGTCTGCGATCCAGGATGAAAAGTAGCCTATGACTTTTTCCAGGTCATGGTCTACCCACGCGCCAAATTATTCCAAATCCATTCAGCCATTTTAGCGTGAAAGCCTAACAAACAAAAAAACTCACTTTCGAACTCAAAACTCAAACTCAAAGCATTTATTTCAATTAAACCCTTTACAGGCACTATTGAATTGTCAAAGAGTCAGTCACAAAGTTGAAGCTAGTTGCCCGTTCCAAAACGTAGATCTCTATGGAGAAGAACGGGCAAGAAATTCCAAGGACACTCTTTTAAATATAGAAATTACAAAATCCTGGGTACATTACTCTTGTTGATTCTATATGTGAGAACAATGTAAAAAAAACGATTAAAAATATAAGATTAAAAATAAGCCCTGGCAGATAAGAGATGACCAGTCTCAACTGACGGCGCCCGTTCACGAACATGACGCGTAGATCAGCACCATCCAACTCAACCATTTTGTAGGAAACCGAATGATTCAACACACTCGCCACCATCAGCCAGACATTAAGTGAGCATGACATACTCTCAACTACACTGCTCTTTCAAGTCAAAATACAACACAGTAAACGACTCCATGGTACTCACATTTACAAAAAATTTAAATAAAAATGCGTCTAAGTTATACAAAAACGCTTATTCGCTTTTATAATATTATAGTTCGGATGTCATAATATGATTTTACCATTGAAAATTTATTTTCGATCACCCGCATTTCCAGTTAAAGTGTCTCTCTACGATTATGTTAACAGTAATAAAACTACGTCAATGAAATGGGTACCAAAGTACGCAGAATTTGATTCTCTACAAGTTATAAAAAAAAAAAAAAAATCTTTTGAAGTTATCGAAAAAAAATACTTACACAAAACTATCGAACATTTTTGGGTTGTTTTTTACGAAAACTTAGATAATTATAAAACTAAAAGAGATATCATTATAAATAGAAAAAGCCCTCTAGAAATAAAGCAACTTTTATATCTAAATCGTGAGAATGAAATATCGGGAAGTGCTTTAATTTTGTACCCATTTGTGTGAGAGTCGCGCGTCAACGTCAACAAGGCTCAAGAAAATAGGTGGCTCGTTCAGATGTCAATGTATACGCTTTTATAATAAACTTCCAAGCCGCGTACAAGACCTAAGCCTTAATAAATTCAAATCATTCATTAAACGTAAGTTGTGCCAGAAAGCGTTTTATACCGTTAAAGATTTCATTGAGGACAAAAAGGCTTGGGATTGAGCTGCTCCAATTTATTATATATATATTTTTCTGCTAACATTAAATTATATACAAAATGACATGAATATTTACTTTGTGAAGTATAATATTATTATTATGATGTGAGGACTATGTGGGTCATATATTTAGCTATATTTTACTTTTTGTTATGTTAATCTGGCAGTTTGAGTACTTTATGCGGCCTACCCAAATGTCCTTTCTTTGGTATTGTTCGTCGATTCGTTGAGCTCTTTTTAAGTTCTGAGTTGAGCTACACGATTGCTGACAAATGCGTGCACTGACTGGCCAGGTCCACTCAAATCTGTATGGTTCTTTCCTCAAAAGACCATTTCAGACACAAATCTACATGGTCCTCAAATTGAAATGCTCTGACCAAGATTATTTCCGGGTTATTATTTATACACATTGACATTAATGAATGTTATATATTCATTGACATGAATATTTACTTTAAAGTATTATATTATTTTAATTATTGTGAATGTGAAGACTATGCAGATATTCCCTTTTGTTTTGTTTTAATTTTTTTTTTTTTTTTTTGTTGTCAATTAGTTTTTATCATGGTCTGGCAGTTTGAGTAATTTATGTGGCCTACCCAAACGTCCTTTCTTTGGTATTGTTCGTCGAATCGTTGAGCTCCTTAAATTCTGAGTTGAGCTGCACGATAACTGACAAATGCGTGCACTGACTGGACAGGTCTTCTCAATCTGAATGGTTATTTCCTCAAAAGACCATTTCAGACATCAATCTACATCGTCTTCACATGATCTGACCAAGATTATGTCTGGACTTTAAAAGAGACTGTGACCTCTGAGTTTGTTTCGGCCTTTCTTCTCAGAGTAGTCAGATAGGAAACGCCGACCTCATCTAGTTTTTAAAATATGATTGACGTGTAAAAGTGTTTGTACAAACCTACTTGCAGAAATAAATCATTTATCATTTATCATTTAACGTAGGTTGACGGCGCGCGGTGAGTGGCGGGCCGCTCGCTGGCAGTATCACGCAAAATGCAGGCCTAAAGGCCTTTTTTTTTTTTTTTTTTTTTTGGGTGGGAAATCATCAAATGACGTCTCCCGCTCTGGGTGGAGCGGGAGGGCGTGTCAGACTCTTACTGACTAAAACCCACCCGTGTTCCTTCTGTTGCCTGTGCAATGCCAGGGGGCCACGGTATCCCTTTCGGACTAATCCCGCAACCCCGGCAGGCAATGGTCTCATCGGACCCCTTCACTTGCTGACATCTCTTTGAGGCGCGCGTGGAACACAACGCGCCGTCGACCCGGGCCTGGTCCTTACCGGACGGCGAGCTACCCATTGCTCACCGTCCGCAAGCCCGCGCCTACGGTGGCCGGGAATCGGCAATCGATTCCCGACGCCCAGGGCGTCTCCTCCTGCGGCGGCTAGGGGCGTGAGGGCGCGAAATTTGCCTCTCCCTCACGCGTTCCGCCTCCTCCTTTGCGAGCATTACTGCTTCGCAGAAGGAGGTGACGGCCTCCCATGCCCTCTCGCTCCGTACCATGGCCTGGACCAGGGCCGGACGCGAGAGATCCCCGCCACCGATCGCCTCCACGAGGACACGGCGGTGCTCTGCCCAAGCCGGGCATACCTCCACCGTATGCTCCACCGTGTCCTCCGGGCGATCCACGCAGTGATGACACCCGGGCGTTTCCTCCCGCCTTATCCGAAACAGGTACCTCCCGAAACAGCCGTGTCCGGTGAGGACCTGCGTCAGGCGGAAGGTGAGGACGCCGTGGCGCCTCTCCAGCCACTCCTCAAAGAGGGGACTTATCGCCGCAATAGTGGCGTGCCCAGCACTGGGTTGCGACAATCGTACTCTCCATGCCGCCATGAGATCCCGTCGGAGCTCTGTCCGCTGTGCCGCGATTTCTCGCGGCATCGGAGTCAAGCCCCGGCGTTTCGCCTCCCCGCGCCACTCCCAAATATGCGCGAGGACTTTTGCCTCCAGATCCCATGGCGGCAATCCGGCAAGGAGGCTCGCCGCCTCACCGGAGACCGTGCGGTATCCCCGGACCAGCCGGGTGGCCATGACCCTCTGGGACGCGTTCAACCGGCGGGCAGGCCGCCGCCTCAACGAATGCGCCCACACCGGTGCCCCGTACAGGGCCATGGACCGCACGATCCCCGCGTATAGCCTCCGGCAGGAGGCGTTTGGACCCCCTAGATTGGGCAGGAGCCGCTTCAAGGCAGCCCCGGCCCGGTCCAGTCTGGGAGCCAAACGTCGGAAATGCTCCACGAAGTTCCACCGACTGTCGAGGACGAGTCCCAAGTACTTCATCGTCGACTCGACGCCGATGTGAACCCCTCCTACCGTTATTTGGGAACCCGACGGTGGCGCATTCCGAGGACCATGAAAACACATGGCCTCGGACTTGTGCAAGGCCACCTCGAGTCCCAACTGCCGGATTCTGGCTACGATTGTCGCAACCCCGTGTGTCGCTAGTTCGACCGCCGCCTGGTGCGACCTCCCCTGCGCCAGGACCAAAGTGTCGTCAGCGTAACAAACGACGCTGACGCCATTGGGGAGGTCGGCGCGCAGCACCCAGTCGTATCCGATGTCCCACAGATGCGGCCCCAGGACCGATCCCTGTGGGACACCGCACGACATCTCTCGCCGGTTCCACTCTCCCTGGTGACCGGGGTAGATGATGGCCCTGTCCGTCAAATAGGCCTCGACCACACGACAGAGGTAGGTCGGCATCCGGTGATACCGGAGTGCCTCCCTGATGCAACTCCAGGGCAGGGTATTGAAGGCGTTGGCGATGTCTAGAGACACCGCCAAGACGACCCCACCCCGAGCCACCGCATCCCCCGTCGTGAGGGCTCGCACGCGCATGATGGCGTCCACCGTGGAGCGCCCCCTGCGGAAACCAAACTGGCTCTCCGCCAAATCCGGCCCCACCCGCACCAGCCGCCCGACGAGGCGGTCTGCAATGACTCTTTCAAAGAGCTTGCCCACCTCGTCGAGCAGCACTATGGGCCTAAAGGCCTAACATGACACACGCAACTATTACTCACTCTCGCGTGAGTAATTGTCGTCTATTTCTGTCACTTTTCTCGTTTTCTGACAGCGCTTCATACAAAATAGTCGACTCACTCTGTCAAACTTGATGTTTCTTCGACAAACCCTAACATGGCACCTTAGTTATGTCGATTTTTGACAGTTCAACACGAGATAATCTCCGATTCTTCTGTCATTTAGTCGTATTTACTCGTCCTCGATTTTGACGACGAGAAGAGTAGACAAAATTATGATACAAAAAAACCTCCAAAATATGTGGCAGTTTCATTATTGTAATTATTTTAGTCATCATTTTGTTTTACAATATATTAATAATGAAAATACTTTGTTTTAAACTACTATTTATATTGGGTTATATGGAATTTTTCGATTTTTTGTATGGATAATATGAAAAATGATTCAGAATCAGTCAGAATCGTAGACAAATTTTGACAAAACGAGAAAAAGAGCTTTCTCGCGCTTGTCATGTTAGCGGAGCTGGCTGTCTCGACATATATAGCGATCGCTATACGACGGAATTCGGTCGGAAAGTCGTAATGGCGTCCCTAGACGCGCGCGACGTGCAGGAATTTTTTCAAAATTTCTTGACAAGCACGAAAAAATCTAGTGCCTGTGATGCACGTTGCGCGTCTAGGGACGCCATTACGACTTTGCGAATGATATTGGGTCGTATAGCGATAGCTATCTAATCTATCTAAGTCGAGACAGCCGCCCCTGAGCTTCGTATACGTGACAAAGCGCGTAAAATGAACAAGCTTATATAATACACATAATAAGTAAATTAAATAAAATGAACTGAACAATGTTTTGAAAACTTCGAAAATAATTATATAACTGACAGTTTAATTTAATGTCTTGATTATTTCACGTGACGATTCTAAATCTTGAGTTAGTGAAGACTTAAAACTTCTAGGCTTGTGATTTTTTGAACGTTATAATCATAAACTGTATTTTTTTCCTGTAGCAACAAGGGTATTCATTTTGACATTATATAACTTCACTATACTATATTTTTTATAGATTTGTTACAGCTTTAGTGGCAGTCATGCCATTTAGTTTAAATAGGTTTTTTTTTATATAGATTCTCTTTTATATTTTGTGAATGTGAGAACGTTGTAGGCATAACCGACTTTTAGATCTGTCGATCGTTTTCTATCTTGCTAAGTACCTGGTACTTGTTGATAGGCCTACAGTGTCCTCTCATACCTATAAACACTGTAACTCGAAAAGATTGTAAATACCATTTATTTTTAAAAGAGTATCCGTGGAGTTTCTTGCCGGCTCTTCTCCATAGGAAACGACCAAATGGAACCGTGCACCTAGCTTCTGACGTTTCATAAGTGCCCTTGTAGGTTTATGTGAAATAAAATATTTTGAATTGAATTGAATTGATCGTGAAACTGTGGGCTGAGGCGAAGCGGAGGCACACATACAAGAGTCCATCAGTAAAGTACTTTTCTCAAATAATGCGCGGAAATTCAAACTAAGTAAATTAATTTTAAATTCCAGAATCAATGACGAACAACGATAATTTTACACGCGCCATTTTGTTCATTACAAGTAGTTTCTTTTTTACTCTATAGAGCTCTATTTGCAAGACAAATCGAAATTTAAATAAAAGATTTGATAAGTTACCTCCTTGGTTGCCATGGGTCGAAGTAAAAAGTTCAATTTTAAATAACACGACAGAGGAGTTTTCTTAGTTATTTATTTGGCCGCTATACACGACAGTTATGGAGTTTAATAGGAACATTTTCGGCCGCTGACTCGCTTGTTTTTGACCAGTACAGCAATTTCAATATATCTCGAAGAAGGTTGTCAAAATAATTTTCGAATTTCCAAGCTTGTTTGAGAAAATGGTATTTGTTACTTTAGACAATGACATAATGTCAAGGTGGAGCTCGTGGCTAAGTACAGAACAGCCGCATGAGTCGATCCATCAGGTTCAGCTACGCTTGCCGGGTTTGGTCCATGGATGGGTGACATCATTACACACAGAGACTCCTCCGTTCATCGGAAACCACGTTAAGTCTGACAACCAGACGTACCAAGGGGAATCGTATTACCCAGTTACTGGGTTGTGGAGGTCAGATAGGCAGCCTATTTCTTTTTTTGTCAACATTTTTGTTTTGAGCAGGGATTCCCAACCTGTGGGCGCGTCCCTCTCGGGGGGCGTAGAGTGTCCAATCTCGGGGCGCGGCGGCTCTAATAATAAACCATAGATTTATTGAATTATATGTTTTTGATTTACAAACGGTTAAGGTTAGTTTTCAAAACCCGAACGTTTCATAATGTTGTAGGGAGGTACTGTAAAATGAGCCTCAGCTTTTCTGCATAAGTCGACAAAATAAGTTTTCCTACTTCCGTATAACTATAGACTAGGACTAAAGAAAACCGAACCTATCTAAGGCGGCATGCTACAATTTTCGAGCTCACTTTGCTCGCTCTTCCATTCTAAATTATTTTGATTCTTCAACATTTTTGCATAAGTCGTCAAAGTAACTCCTTTTTCTGTATAGTACAATTTCGGATTCGTAACATTTATCTTTTGACCATTCAAAAGAAAAATGGTACGATTCCGAAATTGTACAAGATTTTTCGAGCTCGCTTTGCTCGCTCTTACAGTATGCATTCTCATAATTCTTGAGTTTTTCTGCAAACTCGGAAAAGTAACTTCTATTTCTGTTTGAATGATCAAAAGAAAACCTAACCTATCCAAAATGTTTGCACCCCGCAAACATTTTCCACCTCACTTTCGCTCGCTTTTTATTCTAATGCTTTTCTACTTATGTCGACAAAGTAATTCAGGGGAGTAGTGATTTTAAAAGAAAATTAGGGGGTTGCGTATGTTAAAAGTTTGGGAAGCCCTGGTTCAGTGTTTTTAAGCTCTTTTTGTTTTTTAGAAATAATATATAAATGTACATAATGCGTTTTTACGTAGTTTATGTAGTTCATTTTCAATGTACTTCGAAGGTCGTGTAGTGCACGAGGTCTGTGTTTTTTTAATTTCATCTGAGACATTACTGACTCAGAAGCTTTGGTGGCCCATTGGTAACGTCCTCGAATTACGAGTTGTTGAAGGTAAGGGGGTTCGATTTCAGGTGGGTGTGTGTGATGTTTAGTGAAATATGAGTATTTCTCTAAAGGGTGGCTGAACGAATTAGCAGATTTACGGACTTAAAACTTTTTGCACCGAATAGGACAGTTTTTGAAGTCCATTTTTATTCTTATAATGAAAAGTAAACAGCGGGCATCATGAGAACACAGAATAGATACTTTTTATTTAATGACTTCGACCTTGAAACGTGAATTTGTGGTTTGGGGCACGAAACTAAACATGTGTATAAATATTCAAATATTTATATTACAACTTATTTACATAACAACTTCTATCTTAAAATATGTATCAGAATGTCTGTTTTCCGCAAAGAGGTAGGCATAAGTATGTATATTAAGTCGGTACACCCACATTTCACAAGTTATGTCTTGAGTCCACCAACCGGGCGAAATCTAGACTCCGGGCTGCTACTGACAAATTCCTAATGGAGAGAAGCAGCAACACTGTCCGATATACATCTGTCATGCTTGCGACCACACGACCTACTAAACAATCAAATTAATAATAGCCCCTGGTAGATGCTTAGAGAACTGCGGTAGAAAAACGGTTTAAGTGAAAAGAATTTCCCAATAAATAACGCACAATTTGGTTTCCGAAAGGGCCTGTCTACTGATTTGGCTATCTATGCCTTGAAGAACACAGTATATAAATGTGTATGCGTGTTTCTTAGATCTAAGCCGCGCTTTTGATAGTATCAATTATGAATTACTATGGGGGAAGTTGAGAAATTCTAAAGTGCCATCAAAAATTGTAAACATTTTAGAGTACTGGTATGCAAATCAATGCAATCAAGTGAAGTGGAATAATGCCCTTTCGGAAACATATAAATTGACGTGTGGCGTGAGGCAGGGTGGACTCACTTCACCGATTTTATTTAACATGTATACTAACGAGTTGATTGAGGAACTGAGCAATACCCGAGCCGGTTGTCGTACTGGTGATGTGGGTTTAAACAATCTTAGCTATGCAGATGACATGGTGCTGCTCAGTTCCTCAGCCAACGGTTTAAAGAGACTTTTTGCGATCTGCCAGAAATATGCAGCTGAACATTATCTCCCCTATAATGGTAATAAATCGGAGGTTCTGATATTTAAATGCAGTAAAGGTCCTGATCATATTTTACCTAAAAATTGTTAGTAAGATTAAATATCTTGGTCACTTAATTAGGGATGATTTAGCAGATGATGCTGATCTGGAACGACAGAGGCGCAGTATCGCATGTCGAAGCAAAATGTTGGCTAGACGCTTTTCTCACTGCTCCAACCAAGTCAAAATAACTCTGTTTAAGGCTTACTGTCAGTCGTTCTACACCAGTCAACTCTGGTACAGGTACATGAAGAGTGCTTATAACACTCTTCGTGTACAATATAATAACGCCTTTAGAGCTGTATTAAAGCTCCCTGGCGGCACAGTCTATAAACCAATACAGTCATTCGACGAAACCGTCTTGACAGGGCAATCGTGCGGGGTGTGAGGGGCGAGGGGCGGGTAGAGCGAGCCCGAGCTGCATACGGTGCCATTGTTAGTAGCTCGGGACATGACTATCAGGGCTAACGCGTGTCTTGTTTTAAATGTACTGGTGCATACGACATGTGCAGTGCGAGAATGCATATGTGTATATTAGTATTGTAGCCATTATGTTGATGAATATGAATTACATATGAATAACGGAAACTGATTCAATAAGTAAAGTATTAAACACTGAATAACAAAATAGTAATTTATTTATATTGTTAACAAGCTCTTATTCCCAAATAAAATACAAAATAGCCAGGCAAAAATTAAAAAAACCAGCGTCACTCGGGACGATGTAAAAATTTTAACGATACCCCATAGTTCCAAACTGTTGAGGCATTTAGAAGTTATGGCGGAACAAAGAAACGTAAATACATTCATACATATATGCGTACATACATAAAACCCTGAAAACATTACCCTCGTTTTCTGGGCAGTTGTGTAGTCTGTGACAACCCTAGGTAAGTACTGTGGCCTTGAGCGGTGTCGGCATTTACGCACACATCAAAGGCGTCGGTCCACTTTTACTCTTTACGCGGTGCTGGCGGTGTAGTGCGACTGACATGTTCGTTGTCTCCTCAAGGCATCTTTCCTGACTCGATTATGTGCATGTACTAATCATATAGTGTCTGTAATATTTCGCTGTGTGTACCTGCTTAGACGCTAATATTCTGAATTTATTTAGTGTAGTTATATTTTTTTTTAATAATGTAACTTAATTTTTACTTTAATTTATTATGATGTAATATTTAACAACAATGTATTGTAATATTGCTATGGGTAAATGCCTGAAATAAACGTTAATAATAATAATATTTTCAAGGAGATGCCCTAAGTCCGCTGTGGTTTTGCATGGCACTTAACCCACTCTCATACTTATTATATATAACAAACATGGGATTCACACTGGCAAACAATTCCACACAAAATACGCTAACACACCTCATGTACATGGATGACATAAAATTATATGCAGCTGACAAAAACGCACTTTTCCAACTCAAAAATTTTCTGAAGATATTTGTATATCGTTCGGAGTAGATAAGTACAAAATTTTGTTAGTTGTAAAAGGAAAAGTTCAAAATAATAGTTACGTACTCGAAACAAGTGAATCCATAGAGCCGATGGATGAACAGAGTACATTATAAATACCTAGGTTTTAAACAGTCCAGACAGATACAACAAAAGATGATAAAACAAGAACTGCTCAAAAAGTTTTCACACCACCTCAACCTCATCTTAAAAACTCACCTTAACTCTAAAAACACAATTAAAGCCATCAATACATTCGCAATACCCATTCTCACATACTCTTTTGGAATTATATGCTGGTCAAAAACAAATATAAAAAAAGTTACAACGCACTATTAATACATCTCTTACCAAACACAGAAAACACCATCCAAAATCAAGCATTCAGCGACTAACCCTACCTCGCCAAGAAGGAGGAAGAGGATTAATTGACATACACAATTTGCACAACAAACAAATACTCTCACTCAGATATTATTTCCGTAAGAAATCAGAACATTCATCATTACACAAACATGTAACAGACGCAGATAAAAAACTTACACCACTCAACTTACAAAATAATTTTCTTTCTTTTCATGCTGGCGATACAGGACTAAGTAATAGCGACTCGCAACTATAGAAAATACATTATAAAAGACCCTCGTCAACCGACAGACTTATGCAGACATTGCAATAATACCTCTGAGACCATACAACATATTACAGGAGCCTGCAAATCACTTGCACAGACTGATTATAAGCACCGACGCAAGGCCGGATATATATATCAATATCCAAATGGACTTCAATTTCTGACGAAATTTCACCTTTACTGTCTTCTTCTTCTAATATATCTGCTATTCTCTGGTCATTCAAACGATTTGACGACATATCTACAAAGAAATGAAATCAAAATAATATTTTTGATATAAAAAATACACTAACACATTACGTCGCACAAGGGTCGAAACGACCCATACTCACTTGACACGTCCGTACTGTCCAAATGCCGCACGGGGACCGGCTGAGGCGAGGTGTGCGGATAGCAAGTGAAGCTACTTGAAGGTACTTAGTGCGACGACACGAATAAACTAATACAAAAAAAACTTTTTCACAAAAAATAAAACCGACTTCCAAAAAAAACACTACAAAGTGAAAAATAACTTTTATTTCGGAAGTCGGTGGCAAAAAAACGAAAATAAAACCCCAGACACCGACTTCCGAAATCAAAGTTATTTTTCACTTTGTAGTGTTTTTTTTGGAAGTCGGTTTTATTTTTTGTGAAAAAGTTTTTTGTGAAAAAGTTTTTATTTTTCACTTTTTAGTTGTGGTACCTACACAAAACCCCTAAAATTTGAATACCCATTACCTGCTATGTAAATTACAGTGAGAGGAACTATTAGAATATCATCCACATATACTAGATGGGAAAAATACGTATTATTGAAGCTAACTCAAAAACCCCTCATCAGATCTTGACCAAATTTATATGGGACCACTTCTGAAGTATGCCCTACCAAACAAAAAAAGAATCATCAAAATCAATTCATAATTGGCGGAGTAATCGCGTAACAAACATACAAAAAAAAAAAAAAAAAAAAACACATACAACCGAATTGATAACCTCCTCCTTTTTGAAGTCGGTTGAAAACAGTTATGGCACAAAAACTAGAGTACTGGGTCTTTTCGACCCAGGCGCGACTACCCGCGGGTTAAATAATACACAACAGTAACTATGAAACGAATATAATTTATTTTTCAGATGTCCTTATACTAAATCTTAACATTACAGGTGTTTCAACTAACCAGTTCTTCGATATCGGAATTATAATCGTTATACAAATTAAATACTGTTCTTTTGACTTGCAACCTCAATTATTATTATAATAATTAAGACAATATATATATATTTTAATTACATTGTTCAAATATCTAATTAAACTCACTCCTCTTTCACAACACTTAGATTTAGACGTCCCACAGGGACTCATTCTAAGTCCAATACAAGTAACACCTACAATAATGTTCAATAATTTTCTTATTTTGCGGTCAGCAACAAGAGTTGATAAGCAGTATCATTTTTACATACAGTATTTTTATCTCAGAAGCAATGTGCGCTTTACTTGTGGTAACCAACAATACACGCTAACACGCTGTGAACGCGAACGTGTGAGTGAAGACGAGTAGCGTCAGCACATTACACACACGCAGACACACCTTCGACTTCACCATTGTCCCGCACAGTACCGAGAGCTCCTGCGCTTACACACACATTCACAACGTGTGACGCGTACGTCGTCGCTTCGTGAGATAAAAATACTGTATCATCTTACAATATTGAAACGCTGCTTTTTAGCATATCTTGTAACACTTAAGTGTTATTTTAACATACAATGATTTCGCTTTTCCAAATTATTAGACAGGGTGATTGGAAGCTGGGTGCAAAGCTTTAAGGCGAAGATAGTACAGACACTTTAGAACCATTGAAGCCATGGTTGTCTTAGACGAAGTCTTACCATTTTTTTTTAAACTTATTTTTATGTTTTTTTTTTTTCGAATATTCCCAAAATTTTAACAAAACTGCTTGTTATTGGCCAAATTAAATGATAAATGAATTAATTTTTATTTTATTTTATTAAAGTAATGAGAACAAGTTTTAGGCTTCTTTGTCGTTAGAAATTTTGTTTACAGACATTTTAAGTTCACAAAAAAAAATTACAATTCATAAATACTTTTTGTAAACCTTATAACCTTAAAAAAATAGTAAGACTTCGTCTAAGATAACCATTGCTTAAATGGTTCTAAATTGTCTGTACTATCTTCGCCTTAAAGCTTTGCACCAAGCTTCCAACCACCCTGTATTGTTTAAAAATAATTATTTTAAGAACTGAAGTGGTGATAATAGTTTCTCGTTAGTACAAGTTGATATTTTTATGGAAATAACATTACTTATTGCCACGGAGGTAGACAATCATTACAAAATTGATCTTGTTTAGTTTCCCACAATATATTCTTCTCAAATCCATCTGCTTTATATATAAAATTTTGTCTCCATTAAAGGCTGGTAGGCAAACGACTAACGATAATTAAATTTTTATCGATTTTCCGCCGACCAAGCGAAGGGTTATGAATTTTAATCCCTGTTTAATATGCATGCAGCATTTTGCTTCACATTGTGCGACCGTAATCATATTATACAAGAGGTCATTTGTCACATTTTAGAGGGTACCTAACTGTTTTGATTTTTACAAAGGTTTTTTGCTAAGGTAGGTATTTTCTTTTTCATTATTCCTATCAGCTTTCTCATTATATAGGTTACGTGTTAATAAAGTATAATAAACAATTATGATACAATTAAATCTTCATGTGACAAAAAATCTTGCAACATCATTCTGAGTGACTCTTTTCTAAAAATTCTATACCAATTTCCTTTTCTTTTGTTTTCCGTATGAACAGGTGACAAGCTTATGTTCGATTGGGCGTTAAAATAAGAATATAATATGCTGCCAATATAACAAAACATTCGATAAAAAAGTCACCAGACTAGAACGACTGGTACATTCTAGTCTGGTGACTTGTTTATCGAAATTTGATAAAAATAGAATCATTTCACCGATTCAGAAATCAAAGTCTGGTGACTTTCTTGACATTAAGAATACCTACTGACCTATAAGAATCAGTATGATCGAGTGCGGTAGGCCGTACGTAAGTAGTAATGAAAACCAGCTATCTAATTACGCAACACATTTTCGTAAACGATTACGAGAAATTTGTTTCATTTTGACAGTACAACAACATTCACTGCGCCATTTACGTTGTTGAGCAAATTTTTTTTCGAACATATTAAGCCCTGTATTACGTGATTAGGGTAAAGTTTATGCTGGCCTCTTAGTCAATTGAAACTTCGTACTACGCTAGGCTAGCTCAAGGTCAAAGTGTCACTATCAACGTGCAGTCGACTGTACAAAATCATGAACAAAGTTCTTAATTCAATTCCTAACTTTAAATCTAGCTCCTAAGCACCAACTTTCCTTTTAGTCTTCTTAACAAACAAAGCTTGTATAGCATCTATAGATAGTCCTTTCGTTTCTGGTAGATAAAACACGCAGTAGCCAGCTCCCACGAATCCTACTACGGAGAAGGCATAGAATAGCGGAGCAAAGCCGACCTCTTCGACTACGGGAGTGAATATGACCATGGTGACGAAATTCATGGCCCATCCACAAGCCATGACTATGCTGCCGCAGAGACCGCGAACCTGGAAAAAGATATTGGAGATTGAGGATTGCAATAATTTAAACACAAATGGTGATCAAAGTAATAAGGAAAAAAGGTACCCGCTGGTCTATTGAGTTTATAAGCTCATAGCTGTTTATATTAATTTATTTCAACATTCATATAAACCATAATCACAATAAGTTCGCATAATTAATAATCACAGACGGAGAACAAATGATTTTATTTTTATGCTATTGAATTCTTAGCCTTTTGCATCATCAACCAGAATCTAGCATAGCAAATGTCGTGTACCATTGATACAGATCCATACAGAAAAAGATGGATTCCTTGTGAAACCATGAACCAGATTTTATGCGGAAGTAAATAACACATCAAGATAAAAATTTAGGAGTAGAATATTTGGGTCTACCCTTTATAGCAGAACTTTTTATGTCATAATATTATTTTGCATAACAGCAGATAGCATAAACTTAATTTCGCAGAAAATCGTTTGGCATATACTCATTTTTGTTTAATTAAGGACCACACTACCGCATTAGGAATTTTCCTGTAATGATAGCAGTGTTTGTGATAAATAAATAAATAAAAATTTATCATACATTCAAAACTTATAACTTTGTAAGTCGGAATGGTCTTTAGGCATAAATTTAATATTCATAATAATTAAAAAGCAGAACCATCATATCGCAGAAAGTTCAAACAAACATGCAAACATACAAGCAAGCATACATCATGCATGCAGCAAGCATGCAAGCGAACATGCAGCAGGCATGGTTTCTGTCACGGCTCCGGGCGCTGCTAGGCTCTGGCGGTCCCACGCGAGGTTATCGTCGCAGATAGTTTTAACGCTCACCACCGCAGCTTCGGCTTGACTAACTACCTGCCTACCTGCTCCTCAGCTCGCGGGACGCCTCGCCCCGCCGCGCCTACGCGGGCTTTAATTACACACTAGGTGTAGGTCAGACAAGACTACGTAGAGTCAGTTTTGCAGCGATTCGTTTCTGTCACTAACTTTTGTAGCATAACATATTGACTTTTTAAGGCAATATTTAAATTTTATTTAAGATTAAAAATGCTATTTTATAGAAATGGCAATATGCCTAGTAAAATTAAAAATAAATAAAATTTTGCCATCTTAAAAGTATGCCATTGTAAATTCGGACATATAAACATTCGACCAAACAATAATAATATAAATATTTTTTATGCTTTTAAAATATGCGTTTAAAGAAAATTATGCCAAGTGTGTTAAACCAAATAAATTTCAGAGCATCAAGATTCTGCCAGATAGAGGGAACCCAGAATATTTATCTCGCAAAAAATTTAGATCACTTCAAGTATTTCTGAAGATAAAACGATACGCCTGACGTCTGAGACTTGAAAATTATTAATACAGTTGTATCCATTTTGTATGACCGTAGATCAGAATCTTTATAATTATATAAACGAATCTCCTAAGTAGTGAACCCACCCAAAGATTTCATCCTCAGATTAGGCACATCCAATTAACTAAAACTTACTTTTCTCACGTGTCATAGTTTTGTTGTTCGTTCGTCTGTACGTGTTCAATGTGCTCCTTCATTTGATTTTACTACAGATAAAGACATTGAATGGACAATAATAGGTTGTTTGACTAATGATAAGTCAATGACTAACAATATTGTACCTACTTTTAACTTCAAACATACCATTCCGATCCTTGTTCCAAGGAACAGCATAATCAATCTATAATGTTCCCACTGCTGGTGGCTGGCTAATGTTCACACAGACCTCTTCTCTGTGAAAGACAGTGGGCCATAATCTACCATGCGGGCCAGAGCGGGTTGGTCGAAGTCACATGTCTTCGAATTTTTTGGTTCTAGGACATGCTGCCGGTTTCCTCACAATGTTTTCATTCACCGGTTTGAGAGCAGTGGTGATGAAATTAAATACACAAATTTAAAATGCCTGCCTGAGTTCAAACTCACGACCGCGGCCACCACTGGTAACCTTCCAAGGAACTCTTATTTGTAAACCATTCAAAATGAATATATTGTATTCTGTTTTTGGAAAATAAATGTCTTACACCATAATTTACCATGTACATATTTATACCAACATTATTGTCATGGCGCTCGTCAGTAACTTGTCGTCTGTTCATAAGTGTTTCATCTCACATATATTTCGCATTAGTTATTGTGTCCGCTGATAGTGAGAAATTCAATAATGAAGAAATCATAACTTAGTATATTAAGCTTTAAAAAATATCTAATTATAATACTCACTTCAGGCAAGAAGAGCTCAGCACTCAACACATAAGGAATAACAGCAACCCCTACGTTGAATATAAAGGAGTAGACATAGATGATGACAGCAGTAAACCAATGAGGAGCCCAGTGCCATTGTATCTGTGTGCCTAACAGCATTGTGCAGACACTGGCCAAGATCGATGTGCTGATCATCAAGGGCTGGAACAAACAGTAGGTATTTATGTTAGCCTAGCACTTTTTTTTCAACCCGTACTTAAGAGAACAGCACCTAAGGTATTACCATTTACGGTACATTTTTTAATATTTTTGATAGTACTATTTTTTTAAATCTTTTTTTTGAAGAAGCACCACCTTTTCTTTCTAATTAGAATTAAGTATAACGGTTTTAAAACACAAGGTCTATAGACAATGTCTAATAAAATAATCTAAATTACACTGATCAAACCAAAGACGAAACCAAGATTAAGAGTCATATATCTCCAAAAGTTATGAGCCCTTCTACCTGATACTTTAGATTTCTTTCTCCAATCTTAAACTTTAATTGTAAATAAAATAATATTCACGACTGTAACAAAAAATATCATTTAGCAAAAATAAGTTACGCACCTTCCTTCCAAACTTATCAATGACAAAAGAACACAGTACACTGGCCACCAACAGATCTATCGCCAAGAAGATAGAACACTGGTTCGAGTCCATCGACGGTACAGCTTCCTTAAACAGGGTCTCTGCGTACACCTGGAGTGCGATGTTACCCATCAGGATCATTGTCGCCATGCACGCGAGGCTGGTCATCAGCGCACGGATTGAGGTTTGTGACTGTTCTGTGAAGGTATAATTGATCGATTAGTATATCTACTTACATATATCGTCATTATCAACCTAGCCTTTTCCAAACTATGTTATGGTCGGATTCCAGTCTAACCGGATGCAGATGTATACCAGTATTTTACATGGAGTGAATGCCTATCTGACCACAATCCAGTTACTGGGTTACTTACATAAATATCTATACTTAATATTATAAAGAGGTGTTTGTATGTAGGGGGTAAACTTCAGAACTACTGATCCGTTTTAAATAATTTATTACACGACTACGGCCTTGGGTTATGATTTTGACTGGTATGTATGTCGATATGTACGTTCATTATGTTCCCTCAAATACTAAACTACTCATCATAATTTGACAAATGAGGTATCAGGTTCATTCGAACAAGAAATCAAGTCATAGGTACATAAATGGTCAGGGTAAAGCCGTCGTCGAATACCATTATAATTTTCTAGGTGTACAGGCATGCGACCACGGCTTTACCTTGACTATTTTTGTACCTATGTCTTGGTTTCTGTCGAAATTATTTTCTTGTTTCATACTTTTTACGCCGGTAACACATCTCCGCCGCGAAACCATAGCAGTAAAACCGCAGTAGTTCAATTCAACTGACTCGCGTAATATTCCGCTATTTGAAATTCGAGTAGTGGAACATGATGCGAGCCTGTTGAATTAAACTACTGCGTTTTCGCTGTTATGGTTTCGAGGCGGAGATGTGCTCTGGCGTTAGAGCGTAATCTTTCAGTATTCGAGTTTTAGTTTTTGAAATTACTTTTTTTCATTGATGTTATGCTACGCTATTACCTTGCGCCATAGGACAATGACACAATTTGTTTCGGACGAAGTCGTTGGAAGAGGAACTGAACAGACAGCTGTGCTTCTAGGGAGTTTGTTGCGCCACTTCTTCCCAGCTAAAACTCTATGAAGTGCTGAAGGTTGGGCATTTTGGGGGACTGTCTTATGTAACTTTGACGTTCGAAAAGTGCTGATTCTCAGCCTAATTTGAATGAATGACTTTTTAATTTTGTATTCTATAAGTATACACTCAGTTGCCTTCTGGTTACGCCTGTCTACTGACATAATGACGCAGGAATATTGTTGAATTTCAACAAAAAGACAATATTATTAACTCCCCAATATTATATGCCATGGTTAAAAAAAAAAAATATCAAGGGTTTTATGACCTAATCCACCTATTTTCCGACTTGAAATAAGTCCAAAATATGTTTTTACAGAACCATTAACTGAAGATAAGATCTGGCGAGAGAGATGTCGTGAATTCAAACCCGCCACGTGGTGCTATTGTCAACCATTGAAATATGACTAAAGTTTCAATAATAATATAGCTATGAGTAAACCATAAACTGTGAGATGGCTTCTAGATTTAGATCTTCACTTTCTTTAAGACGCGATACTTATTGAATAAGCTGGTGCTCAGTGCTCTGTCTTATAAATTATTAGCAACAACTCGTGCTCTGTTCAGCCCACGATGTTATCGCAAAGTTACCTTAAATATTTAATGTATAGTTTTATATCAATCAATCGTAGTATTGAGAAACTTTCCATCAGAATTTCTTTTTTCTATTGATTTGTTTTCAATCAGATTGTATTAGTGCTCTTTATTTAATTATACAATGTCTAACGTAGAGGGTATTTCTATTCAAAAGGGGAAAAGATTAGAATCTCTATGCAAAGTCTCAGCGCAAAATAAAGTACTCAAAGAATATTCATACCAAATTTTTGGTTTCGTAAAATTCTTGAATTCTAATCATAACAAACGTGTCATCGCATTACGAGGGTCATTATGCTTTCACGTCATTTGCTAATATTAAGTTAAATCGAAAGGATCAAGCGAGCCGATAATGCGGAAAACTAAGCGCGAGCGGTTGGTTTCATGTACTGACATTTTTCATAATTATGTTTCTAACATGTAGATAGGATTTAAAAAAACTCTTGCCGTATAGTTTGTTAGTATGCAAAGAACGGCTGCACTTGATATGTATCTCTCCGTTACACGTTGTTTATATACCAAAAAGTTATTTTCTACTTACTTAAGAACTGCCATTCTGTTAATTTCTGCGCTGGTGGTGGTGTCTGTATCAGCTCCTTGGTAGTGATGGGATCTGAAAAAGACAATACAGTTAGATTATGACATAATGTCAATAAGGAATTGTCCCTCATTTGCAAGGAAAGGCAATGCAAAATGTTCTGTCTTTTAAACCTGGGTTATCGCCTTTTTTCCATATTCCTAGACACCCATAGTAAATAAGACAGACGACATTTAAATTAAAACCTTATGTCATAAAAGTTACGCAACGCTTTATCTTGTAGGGCAATTAATATTAGACATCATAAAGGTAATATTAGACACCAAATTCTATTCATATATTTGCTCAATTCAATTGTTTTATGACGTAGGGACCTTGACACACAGTGTTTGACGTCACGGAAAGACTTTCTACGTCTATCATTAATGCTACGGCTACATTGTCGAGATAAAGCGAACCACACTTCGCGCGCTCTGTGTTTGTAAATTCACTAAACATAGACAACTAGCTGCACCCCGCGGTTTCATCCGCATAAGATTCGATCCCGTGGCATTATCGGTATAAAAAGTATCCTATGTCCTAATCCAGGTCACGGTCTACCCATGCGCCTAATTTCGTCCTATCCGCTCAGCCGTTGAACACAAACAAACTTACTTTCGCATTTACAATATTAGTTAGGATTGTTGAAACTTATCACCCTTTGAAAGGTTGACTCATACGCCATTTTACATTCTGCTATTACTTTACCTCTCACACTGACTTATTAAATGTAAAAAAAAAAAAATGGAAAATGGTTTGTTTTACAATGTTTGTCAACATGTATCTATCACGTAGGTAATTAATTTACCTGTCATTGCTTCATTTTTTTTTTTTTACCTATTGTGATTTAGTAATTTTATTCTAGGTGCATCGTCTTTACATATCCATAATTCTTACATACATAATTATTATAAAACAAAGCCCCCGCTGCGTCTGTTCGCGATAAACTCAAAAACTACTGAACGGATTTTCAAACGGTTTTCATATTGGAAGTAATGGACAGAGTGATTCATAAGGACGGAGTGTTTAAGTTTTTGATTCATTAGGTTTTGTATTAATTGACTAAAATGTGACGATTATTGTTGTAGATCTCGGAAAAAATCATGTCGACTGGGAGCTTTATGGCGTGCGCCGCGAAAACCGTAAGAGATTCATATAATTAAAGTTTTACAGGATTGTACATCCTAAAAAATTCAACAAAAAAGTTCGCGATAGCATATTATTATATCTACCTTCTAAGGATGACCCACAGTAACCACTGTTATATTTCAGAATTTGATAAAAATGTCATTGTTATTTCCGAAGCTATTTTAGTCGGTATTATACGAGTACTAAACCTTATCCAATAAAATATGTTATTAATAATGGGCATTTTAAAGTATGTCTTGATATCATATCATATAAAATAATTATTTAAACGACATCACAGATTCAAAATTACGCGTAACAATATAATTATGGTTGATGGCAGCGGGCGCACCGGTAGGAATCAATGACCTTTTCCTCAGATATTAGGTATGTAATTCCGGGTAGTACGTTCTCTTTGGATATTTTCCGACATCCACGCGGGTGAAGCCGAGGGCAAAAGCTAGTAATTATTGAATACAAAGTCTTACAAAATATTCCTAAAAGAGTAACGGTGGGTTTCTTGCCCATTCTTTTCCATACGAAACTATTTTTGGAATGGGCAACTACAATCAATTATATTTTTCTGTAATTTTTTACATTCAAAGTGCCATTTATGGTGCCTATTTGAAATAAATGATTTGACTTTGCCTTTGACTCTTGCCTTTTTCTATAAACTATGTTACACGTCCGAATTTAAACGAGCAATGTCACCCCCTGGTATTTCAATGATTTCAGTAACACACTTGCAGAAAGTGCATTTTGAAAAGTTGTGAGCTGATAGGAATAGGGTGAGCAGTGGTGGCCTAGACGGCTCTGACTTACGAATTGTAGATCGTGGGTTCGAACTTAGGCAGGTGCTTTTCTTTGTGAAAATAAGTTTATAACTACGGCTCTCAAAACGGTGAAGGAAAACATCGTCAGGAAATCAGCATGTCGTCAAACCAAAAAAAATCGAAAGCATATGAAATCTACCAACCCGCACTGGGCTCGTGTGGTAGATTACATCCCACTCACTCTCTCTCACAGAGAGGAGGTCTGTGTCCCAACAGTGAGAACGATATAGGCTTATTTCTTAGGTGTGGTTTTTATTTCTAGTCACTTCGCCTATCACCTCAGTATTTATCCCCTTTCTAGCCATATCATCTTTCAAACCAACCATTAAACATTCTCTTAGTCTTCCTCTACTCTTATAAACACAGACAGACATGTAGCTTCTTCTTCTTCTTCTTTTCGTACGGTTAGTGACTAAGTTGGTTTCAGAGTTTTAAAGCCGCCCATGGGCCTCTGACTTGGCTTCACATGCCATCGAGAAATATCTCTCAGGCATGCCGATTTCCTAACGATGTTTTTCTTCACTGTTTTTGAAGCAAGTGATAATTATGCAATACGCAAATATATACGAAAAGTCAGAGGCGCGTGCCTTTGGCTCAAACTTGACCTATGACTTGGCAGTCCGACGGTCACACCACTAGGCTATCCATGCTCTGCACCAATATGCGTGGTAACTAATATCCTGTGGTTATGTATTGGCCAGTTGCTAGTACCAAACATAGAATTCAGGTAGGTACTAACATTTTTCAAGTAATAATAGATATTAACTTAGAAATATAAAAGACATAACATAACATCACGCTTTGTTTCCCTCTGCCCAAGCAGAGGTGTACCCATAGTAATATGGGGCGAGCCAATCGCCACTAACCGGGCACAAATGCAGACTCCTGGCTGCTACTGAGAAATTCTAGATAGAAACACCCAATGACACTTTGCCCTATGACATTATTTAAGTATATATCTACTTTCCCTTCACCCAGGAAGAGCGCGGGTATGAAATTTATATTTTTGCCAGGTTCCACATGGCACAACCAATAGATACAATGATCTCATCTAGGAGCATAAAGTCGCAATTTTCACTATCATTTTATGCTAATAACTATGTTTAAATAACGTTGTGATAATATGCCACAAACAAAGCTAAAATGAGCAAATAACTCCTCCGTGTGATTTGGACAAACATGTTTCTTACATCATAGTAAAGCATTTATGTGTTGCTATACTTGATATAGCAGACAGGCGTAAAATATCTAAAGTCTAAAGTCAATCGACCTATGAGAACAAATGAGGAGAAATTAAGAGATCCGGTGGAGAACCAAGGTTACTGACATAGCCCGAAGAATTGCCAAACTTAAGTGGCAGTGGGCAGAGCACATTGCTCGCAGAACAGATGGCCGATGTGGCCGAAAGGATCTGGAGTGGCGACCGCGTACCAACCAAAGCCGACCGATGACCTGGTGAAGGCCGCAGAAATCCGCTGGATGCGAGAAGCCCAGAACCCAGAACTTGGGGGACGCCTATATCCTGCAGTGGACGTTTTTCAGCTGAAATAATGATGAGAATAATGAATATAATGTACGTAATGAATTTGACACTCATTTCAAGAAAAGGACCAAATTTTCGGGGAAAATCTTATGCTACAATGTTCGTGTATCGAAATTCAGAAGCCAAAGATCAAATAACGTATTTACAAAGACTGGAAGCTATTGAACTTGAAAAACAGGCCTATTAATTTATTGATTGTGAAACGGGCCTGCTCTTGACCCCGATCTCACCTGATGGAAAGCGATTTATGAGGTCTGTTCAGCGTGACCTGAAAATGCCTGTTCAGTCTTGCTTTGCAGGTAGACGGGTTACATGTGGAAGGGAACACAGACACCATCTAAGCAAGTAACGTCATCAAATGAATCATTTCAGAAGACATTATTGTAAAAAAAAACAAAGACTCCGACTCCCGAAATTAAAGTTATTTTTCACTTGGCAGCGTTTTTTTTTTTTGAACATTTTTTTTATTTTTCTCTTTTTAGATGTGGCCATTATCCTACCCCACACAAATTCGAATAATACTACCTGCTATTATTATTATTTATTTATTTCAATCAACTTTGGATCATAGGTATTGTACCTATAAACAGAATTAAAAATTATAAAATCATCAACACAAACAAAATCGGCATGACAATTAAAATTAAAATCACAATTATAATTAAAACACAGTAAAACTATGTAAATAACAGTGACAGGAACTTATTATAAAATCATCCTCATAGACTATGTGGAAAAATACGTATTACTAAAGAAAAAGAAAAAAAGAAAGAAAATACGTTTATTGGCGGTACTTAAGACGCAAGCAAAGAAAAAATAATAAACACGAAAATTACAATTTGTGGGAAAATATGCCAAAACGGCCATCGCTCAGCATAATGCTGAAGCTAACTCAAAAACTACCCAAGCAAAGTTAACGGTCCAAATTGACGAAAATATCGATGAAAAAAAAGGAGGAGGTCCTTTTTGGAAGTCGGCTAATAATAGAAGTAATTCCACTATTAAACATTTATGTATTTCAACTGTACGAGAATATAACTCAAGCAGTTCATAAAAATATTACCTCATCGTAAGGGTATCGAGGTTGACAGCCGATTGTGTGCGAATCACAGGGGCCAACCACCACCTTTTATAGCAGTAATTCTTCATAGTGATGGAGCTATGCAGAATGTATAGTTGCATTATTCTCACTGTGAAATAATATTAAAATAATACTGCTCTATGACGTGGTGATCCAGTTACTGGACGTGAAGGCACCTATGAATATTATAGTACATTGGTAGCTATACATTACCATCTCCTTCCAGTATCTTCTCCAGTCTTGGATCTAACTGAAGTCTAATCTTGGCTAATTCGACTTCCACTTCTTTTGAAGTCACCCTCACTTGCCGGTAGAATGATATTGACTCTGCAGCTTCCTATAACATAAGATTTTGTAAGTACAGGTTTTTTCGAAAATAATCTTCGTAAGCTTCGTGAACTGTATGCTGAAGGAGGAGGACAGGGTATTGTGGCGCAGCCTGGGAGAAGCCTATGTCCAGTATTGGACAGCGATAGGCTGAGTTGACAAGAATCGTAAAACCAATCACAGCTATTGATGGGCCGCCATAGCTTCAGCCAGTCAAATTAGACCTTTCACTTTTAAAAAAGAGTTAAATATTTTGTTGTATATAAGTAACAGTATATGGGTGTTTTTAATAAACCGCACCACAGGTTGACCCATTTTTACAGCATAATCAGCCTAAAATGTTACCACTGCTGGGACCCTGGCCTCCTGACTGTGAGAGGGAGTGGGCTGTAACCACCACGCGAGCCAGTGCGGGTTGGTAGATGTCACATGTCTTCGAATGGTTAGTTCTAGGACATGCCGGTTCCCTCACAATGTTTTCCTTCACCATTTTGAGAGCAGTGGTGATGAATGAATTTACAAAAAGTAAAGTCCTTGCCTGAGTTGGAACCTACGACCTACAAATCGTTAGTCACGGCTGTTAGCACTGGGCTACCACTGTTCTCCACTCTCCACTGCAGTGCACCACCCACAATATCTTTCAAACGATATTATAATAGCATTATGCTTCGAGGAACTTCAGTGTTAATAATAAAAATTAAGAATTAACAGACGAATTAAATATATAATATTGTAGCGGTTACACCGCCAAATACGAACTACGCATCAAAGACATGACGTCACACAAATCCTGCATCACGCAATTAGAGTTTACCGCGCGAACGACATATATAAGACTATCCGACTTCAATAGTCGGGCAGTCGGCCCGCCAGACACAACACCCGTCTGGTCGGAAGATCCTCCCTTTTCTATGGTGGACAAGTGAACTTTACACTCTGTTCCTCATGTCCCTAAAATATAATAACACATAGGTAGTTTGTTGTTTTTAGTAAACAATAGAATGCTGTCGCCTGATTTTTCAATGCTTTTATACGCTAAACCAGAGGTTACTTCATTTCTTAGGTAAACTAGACCACATAGATGTCATAGGGCGTGGAGATCAAACCAAAGTACTCTATGGGCAAGAAGCTAAAAACGAAACTACTGCACCATATCATCACAACTGTGAATTTAAATTCAAGTAAATATTTACTTAATTATTTTTTATCGCAATTAAATTAAGACTTCATCAAACAAAATTCCAGTCAAAGTCAGCCACTGTTTCTGCACGTGATACAAAAACATCAAGTTTCTAAGTGTGTCACTCACGTGCTGTGATGTCGGGAGATAAAAGCTCATGACGTTTTCGCGTGAAAGGTTGAAACGAAGTTCATTAACAAATCCCCGTACAACATTGGTCATTTGAGTTACATAGTCAACTCCGAAATGTGAGACACTGTACACGATACTGATGTATCCTGAACGAGGGAATCAACAAAACAGCCATGAAAATGCATTTGAGTTAAGAGTGCACGTAAAACGTCAACGTGAGCAACGTCGCAAATACCTTTATTTGCGACGTTGCTCACGTTGTCTCATTATGAACTTGAATTTTAAAAACTTAAAAATATATATTAATTTAATGTTTTATTTACATATTTTTCTTAATATTTACAGAGATAGTAATGACATTTACACATGAAACCAAATATTGGTTAAATGCCCAGCAACGGTGGGCATTTAACCGATATTTTGTTAGTAGATATTTTATGATTATCAAAAAAGTACGGTCTAATTATCCCTCCTTTCCACCAAACTGTTAGTTTTTGAGGAGGTAACGGAATTTTTGGAAACGCATGTGGATTTTTATCACCCCATATCCGAGAATTCTGCTTGTTAACGAAGCCGTTGAGGTAGAAATGAGCCTCGTCACTAAAGATGATTTTGTTGTGGAATTCATCGTCAGTTTTCCCTATTTTTATAATGGACTTTCACTATTAGCTATCGTTCTTCCGAGCTGTAACGCACCATTTTCTTAAATGTCCATGTTTTAATTAAAAACATAACAAATATGGCTGACTCACCAATTGACAGTCGAAAATGGCGCGCGATTCCAAATTCAAGTTCTTGCTGAGACACCCTTTAGATGTCAAATATTTCGCTGTTTTGATTAATTTGGCAATATTACTGTATGGAAATCTGAAATACGGCTAGCTAGTAAACTAAAATATTGAATAATAAATGCAATAATTTAATATCGTGACCCCGAATATATTTAGTTTTAGCCTTTTTTACACCTAAAACGGTTACAACATCAAATTCAGTGTTAATTCATCAAAACAGGTAAATATTTGACAGCTATTTGCGACGTTGCCAACTTAAAATTAACAGTGATGTAGCGGTTACACCGCCACATACTAACTACGCATCAAAGACATGACGTCACACAAATCATGCATCGCGCAATTAGAGTTTACCGCGCGAACGACATAGATAAGACTATCCGAAATCAACAGTCGGGCAGTCGGCCCGCCAGACACAACACCCGTCTGGTTGGAGGATCCTCCCTTTTCTAGACACAACACCCGTCTGGTTGGAGGATCCTCCCTTTTCTATGGTGGATGAGTGAACTTTACACCCTGTTCCTCATGCCCCTAAAGTGAGACAAATATAAAGTTAGAACTTGTTGCACACTTAAGCTGTGGTTTCCTAGAAGAGCGATTCCATCCTACATCATAATATAACGCCGTCTTGAAAATATGTAATTTTTACCAGTATTTCACATTAAGGTGAAAAAAACGCTTCGTATTTGACAGCCGTTATTTTGTGACCGTTCGTCGTTTTCTTAGGAAACAAAAGCTTAACGAAGCAAGTTCTTCTTCTTTTCGAGTCGATGGTAAATATATGTTTTTTTTTTTTTAATTACTTGTGCTAGTAGGTGGCCACGCCAATGGCGGCATCCATGCAGTCAATCAAACGAAACAGTTATAACATATTAGGTGGCATAAAACTTAATATTACTGAAGAGTACACTATACTATAGAGTAGTTCTACTTTTAGGTTTTTTTAACCTCTGCTGGGAAACGGGGAAGCTCTTGACCTGCATCTCACCTGATGGTAAGTGATGATCAGGTAGAAGGCGGAAGCGAACTTCACACGGAATCCTCAACCACAGAGTAACTGGCTATTTTACCTCTAACTGACGAAACACAAAAACGCTGTTAACATTGTTTTTATGGCGACAAAGTTAGGTAAGATGGTGGTAGCTAGCCAGGAGGACTTAGAACAAGCCCAACTACCAACCAAACTAAGTTTTTTTTTTTCCGCCACTGGGAATCGAGCCCGGGACCTCTGGGTCTGAGACAAATGGTCTAACCACTTGACTACAGAGGCGGTGAAAATAAAAGTTCAAATAAAGAGGCAAGTAGTGCCATCTGCTACATTTTGAAGAAACTAGAGGCAGCGAAAACACTCATGCGCTGCCACCGCATTAAATTACATACAAATCTTATTAATTATTTAGATTAGACTATAGTAATTTGTCCAGCCCACTGGACTGGTCCACAGGACTGGACATAATATGCTAAGAGAAGAAAAACAGAAATGGACCAATTAATAACAGAGTGGTACACAATGGATGGAAAGAGGACGACAAGCGAAACGTTGGGAAGACTACGTCAAAAGAGTAGTTGGTCCAGAGAGGATGCAGAGGGCGAGAGACAGAAAAAGATGGAAATCTTTAGAGGAGGCGTTTGTCTAAGAACAAGCTATTAAAGGAAAAGAAGAACACCGAACGTACATATTTAAGAACATTTTAGTAGGTACCAATATAGAAGCAGCAATAAAGACTTATTAATTTTATTGTATTTATATAAGTTTAGTAAACACAGTTCTAGTCCCATTGATTACCCATTAATACTGTACGAGCTACGCTGTACATTGACCTTTGGGGTAGTTTGTACGTCATACTCAATAATGCACATCGATATTGTATATCTAGCTGTGCATTTCTCTAACATAGCATTGAAGTGGAACAATTGTATGTTCAGCAGCAATAAATCCATCATGGAAATCATTCATAATATACCTAACAAGTTTACATAACAAGTACATACAATTTTCACTGCTAGGCAATACAACCCCAACAAATACTGACATTGGAGGCTCACCCCTTTCAATATTATGTTCATACAATTGCCAAACCTAGATCCCACTTTCAACATTTAACATTAGATCAACCGAGGCAGTGACAGCAGTGGCGGCCCAGTGCTAACGACCGCGACCCGTGTAACTTACGAGATGTAGGTCGTAGGTTCTAACCCAGATAGACGCTTTACTTTGTGTAAAGTATTTCATCAGCAATGCTCTCAAAACGGTGAAGGAAAACATCGTGAGGAAACCGACACGTCCTAGAACCAAAAATTCGAAGATATGTGACATCTACCAACCCAAATTGGGCCCGCGTGGTGGATTACGGCCAACTTCAGTGATAGGAGGCCTGTTCCCAGCAGTAACAACATTATAGGCTGATTACGCAACCGAGGCAGTCATTTAAGTACATTAATTAGTAATCGAATAAACTAACCTTCTCTTTTCCCCTCTGCATCAGAAACACTGGTGACTCCTTCAAGAGTGCCAACATCACAATATACAGAATGGACATCGACAAATGAAGGTAGACCACCACGTTAAAATTCAAGTATCCTCCAAAGATATATGAGACCAACAGTCCGAAGAAGTACGACGATACTACTGTAGACATCATGGATCCTCTTATGGAGTCTTGTGATATTTCTGATATGTATATTGATGATATCGTTTGGCCTGCTGTTCCTAAGCCAGCTAGGGCCATTGCTGTGAGGATCAGTGGTACTGAGTTGGTGATTGAGATGATCGTCCACGCCAACTGTAAAAAAAAGAATTATTTGTTAGAATATAACAGTAAAACGTTGATTTTGAATATTTAATTGAGATATGGGGATCCGCAGCAGTAACTTATTTAAACCCATTTCAAAGATTTCAAAATAAAATAATTAAACTCTGTTCCATTATCATTATCTCACTCCAACAAAGACCTTATACGAAAAAACTAAATTATTAAATATTAGACAGCTATACATTTGCATTCTTATTAAAAACATAACTACAAACTCAATACAAACTAACATAAAACTAAAGAAAAAAAGAATGTCATATAACCTGAGAAATAGATATAAAAACCAACTTGAAGTCATCATCGTATGCACTAACTACGGTAGAAAGACTATATTATTTGAAGGAGCACAGCTGTTCAATGGATTGCTCGATGATATAAAAGAGTTCGATAACGTAAATACTTTTAAAAATAAGCTTAAGAAACATGTACCTATGTACATTATAACTTCTAATACTCTGGAGGAAATTGTATTGTACAGTATTATTATACTTATTACTTTGTATCTCATTATAAGCGTACTGTAACTTCTTATGAGAATAAATTTCTTTAAACCGAAAACGATGATCGATAAACTAATCATTCTTTCGTTGGTATAATCAGATCGACATTTTAATATTTTCGATATTACAAGTTAGGGTATGGTTTAGAACTGTGTTACTTGATTTGATATTTTTTAAACAGTTCTCAAAATAATAATGGTATATTTACTGGCTTTGTAGTAAACCTGCCCAATTGTAATAAAATAGTTGGATAGATATTTAATACTCAATATTATATTATTATATTTATTTGCATTCCCCACACTGTTTACATAGGTGGTAGGTACATTATAAAATATACATCATTTTAGATCATTGTGGACCCTGTCGGGCACAGCAAGATAGGATAGAGGAAGAGGGCTAATATTATATTATTATTTGAAACAAGTAAAATATAAATGTTTTTCTACTACTCGCTTCCACTTAAATTTTATTTATTATTTTTGGTATTCATTTTTAACTTATCATTAAAATATTCATTAATATTATAATAGCATTAATGAATTAGGTATTGTTTTAGTTTATTTATAAATATATTAAATTTTTGTTCATTTTTAATTGCTTCTGGTAATTTATTATATATTTTAACTGACATTACTAAAGTGCTTGTTGAGTGGATTTTCAGCTTAGAGCCACCAGGTAGGTTTAGTCTATTTTTGTGTCGTGTATATCTAGTTTGTAAGTTTTCTCGTGTAGTAAATAATTGTTGGTTGTTTCTAAAAAAAATGCATAATTCTAATATGTATATACAGGGAAGTGTTAAAAGTTTGTGTTCTTGGAAATGTGGTTTGCAGCTGTCTGTGTCTTCTATGTTACCTAGGATTCTGTATTGCATGTGTACTGTTTCCCCATAATATTACGCCATAGCTTAACCATGCGTATGCGTAGGCATAATACGTAACCAGGACTGTCTGAAGGTTAGTGGTTTTTTTTATTTCGCGGAGGGCATAAGCAAATTTAGATAATTTTGACCGATTTTTTTTAATGTGTGATTTCCAATTTAAATTTGTATCTATGGATAGACCGAGTAGGGTGAATTCTTGTACTGTCTCTATTTTTATGTCATTGTAAATAAAAAATATTCCTAGAGGTGCTTTTTGGCGTGGAAGGACATGATTTTAGTTTTATTCAAATTAATTTCGAGGTTATGTTCTGTCATCCATATTATTATTTTGTTAAGAGTATTTGTAAGTGTTTCAGTTAGGTTGCTATTGTTTTGACATGAAGTTAGTACTGAGATATCGTCAGCAAACAGAGTACATGACTCATTTATGATTCTTGGGAGGTCGTTTATATAAATAATAAATAAAAGGCATCCAATTACACTCCCTTGGGGGATTGAGGCATTAATTTTATGGCTATCCGATCGAATGTGTTGTATTTGGTTAGTATGTTCATTATAGTATTCAACTTCAACTTGGTGTTCCCTATTTTCCAAATATGATTTAAACCATTCATAAGTTTGTCTACGGATCCCTATTCCGTGTAACTTATTATGTAGGATATTGTATTGCACTTTATCGTAGGCATTTGTCATATCTAACAGTACACCAACAGCGTATTTTTTCTTATTAATTATATTAGTAGCTTCCTGGATGAATTTATATACTGCTAGAACTGTTTTTCCGGAAACCGTTAGTTCATTTAGTTACCCGAATGAAATAAGTCTATTATAAAAAAATGAGGCCTTAGCCATAAAAACTTCCAAAAAACTCAAGTCTGTCCAATCATCTAGTGTTTATAAAGATCTACACTTTATTATTATACCGTATAAAAAAGATTTAATATGTTGTCCTTACCACAAATGGTAATCCAAACAGCATCGCACCATACTTCCTCCCCAACCTGTTGACGATGTACCCGCAAAAGGGAGTGGCCAACATGGCTCCAACATTGGTCAAGCTGCCCAGTAGTGACACGTGCACTGAAGACATTGGCTCTGAGAGGACTGTGTCGTTGGACATGAAGTTGGCCACATTGTAGGAAGGCCAGGAGAAGACCAGGCCGGTTAGTGTGGTGAGGTAGGCAACTGGAAATTATTTAAAAAAAATATATTAAGAAATCATTCATACACATGCCACGAGCACCCTATTTCCCGTACTAGTTAAAAACTGTACAGTGGAACAGATTTCGTTCCCTGTGTTCTCTATGAGAAAAAAATAAAAAACGAGCAAGCCTTTCATTAGTCACATATAAAAGTTTAGTTTAGTTTATTTGGAACAACTTAAGTTTAAAATTTACAAATGAAAAAACGAAGATAACCACAAAAGTAAAATACTGTGGCGCAGCTATCGACGCCCGACCCAAAAATATTTATAAAGATATTGTTCCAGACTTCACAAAGAATTTAATCTATGTGGAGGTTACTATGTAGTATAGGTGTAGATGATGTGTAACATCTGACATCTCAACTTGATAATAAGTAACATTAAGGTAAGAATTGAATTACATTAAAGGGGCATCAAGGTCGTTTCCGACGGCCAACTTAAGCACCGCGCGCGCTTATTGGTCGAATCAAATAATACGCGCTTCACGGCCTCCTGTTACACACTTGCGTCGCTGATCACGAAAGGACTCCCACAAATTTGATTATTAAAAGTCGATTTTATTTGATACATGAAACAAATTGCTCGTTGATTTTTTTTTAGATTTTTTTAATTTAGATTTTTTTTTGTGGGTCTGCCTCGTTGGTTTAGTGGTCGCAAGCGCTACTGCTGAACATGAGGTCCTAGGTTCGATTCCCAGGTCGGGCAGTGTCATTGGGTTTTTCTTTCTGGAATTTCTCAGTAGCAGCCCGGGATTTGTGCCCGGTTGATGGCAATAGGCTCGCCCCCTATTACATGGGACTTAAACATACATGGTGAAATGTGGGTGTACTATATGTAGGTACACCTCTGCCCAACCCTTCAGGGAAAAAAGGCGTGATGTTATGTGTAGATTTATATTTTGATTGCAGGAAAGCGATAGGAAAGATAATAAATAAATGAAATAGTAAATTGGCATCAAAATCTTTTTATATGCTGAATATGTACTATTTATACATAAGCTCTTTTATAGTTTGTAGGTATTTATTACTAACGCCTGATTCAATTCTTTAGGCAATCGTTCTAATTGAAAACGCCTGATATTATTTAAACGCAATTATTTTTTATGGCGTTGCTATAAAACTTTCTGAAGGCGTCTAATATCAACATCTTGCTTCAGTCAGTACATTGAAAGGTAAACATTCGACACACATCATGGCCCCTTCTGTTTCGATATTTATCGAAGATTTGACTACTGCTCTTATATGGACATTATGTGCAGTTGTTAGATTGATGAGGTCAGAAAGCAGAGTGTGAGGAAAAACAAAGTGCAAATTATTGACACTCAGCCTGCAGATCTGGAAGTTATACACATTATCTCAGGCAAATAGAATGATAGATGATGATCAAGATCAATCGTTCGAGAAGTTTGCAAAAATAATGACTTAATAAAAAGTTTCTTAGTTGTCTATATATTATTGTTTGTTAACATACTTTACAGACTTAAAAATAAATTCAGTCTCATCATGAACACGCGCACAAATAAAGTGTGTCCTATCTGGGAAGGCGTAAACACAGATAACGTATTTTTCTATTTGCATGGGTAATACTGAACTTCACACATTGTGTCACACATCTTGTAATGCTTTTCGTCACTATCACCCACTCATTACTTTGTTTCATCTTCCTGGACAATAGTGACTTGTTGCCAACAGACAGTGAACAAGCGTGACGATGAAAAAATCTCTTCGCTGATATTTATGAAAAATACCTTGCAGTGGGACAATTTCATTACAATCTCACGAAATTATTTTGTCATTATATTCACCGATCACAAGACTAAATGGGCTACGTTATAATCCACTGACAAATCACGGTTGAGACAAATATTGTCACTTTCATCACTTTTAGCAGTCACGTTCCTAATCACAGTATGCTTTTGTATACAAGAAGAAACAGTCACTACGTTTGAAACTATAACTTTGCCACCACTTACCACGCCAATGCAAAGAAAGGTACTATATACATCCATATTAATCCGGAACCACACAATAACATAAACTTAATCCAATACTAACTTGCTAAAGTCACAACACCCTGCACGAGAAATCCTCTAACAGTCACTTTATCACCATCCATGCTTAACAATCCCAGATTTCAGATCAAATGACTCCTCCTTAGATGTTACTCAATATAAAGAAGTACGGATCTCTTATACAAATAGTTCATTACTCTTTATTGTTGTATAGTAAATGATAGTGTAGGGTTGGCGGAATAATAACCGCCTACCGATAAAAATTGTTATGAATTATAAGTGACACTATTAAAGTGTTATCTGAAAAGGATGTTATCAGGTATTAATGCACCTTAATGGATAATTTATGCTATACGGAATTGAAGGGATTTTATGTTGTACTAGGACTAGAAAGGGCTTATGTCTCTGTGATTTCATAGAAAGACTTTATTTCACAATATCGATAAATTTGTTGAAACATGTGTAAGCTCTTTATGCTGATTAACATTACAATAATATTTGAGATGTCATCCAGAAACTGAATCTTCCCCTTCCTGAGTTGACCACTCTTAGTTTTGTCTTTTTTCTTAATACTTTATACATAATTCATTAGGTTCTCTAGTTTGGCTTAGTGTCTAGCCAATGAAATCATCAATCATGCTGCCTTTTTAATTAAACTGGCCTTCCACTCCACCAAAGCTCATTCTTCAACCTCCCCCTGTGTAGTATAATTATAAGATTTAAGTAATTACTAGAAAAACATTTTGCACAAAAGATAGGTTCAGTGATATCCAAAGTAGTAACCAAGAAAGCATAAAAAATTCCCAGTCAAATGTGGTCTTAGTTTGATTTAATTTACCTTTTTCATTGTCAATGTCACACTGCTATGGCTTCGCTATGACGACATAATACACATGAATAAGTTTCATGAGGTCGTACATTAACGTAATTTAGAGATATTTTTGGGGGCACTATACAGTAAATCTGTAGAAATTTTTTTTCTTTGCAATTGTTGGGATTTTTTAAAAGGCTTTTATTACGTAGGTCATGAGTGTGCTTACTTAACTATGTAGATAATAACGACGGTAATATTAAAAACTTCTCAATTTGTCAGTAAATAAAAAACTGACCACACTGAGTAAAAATAAAACAAGTGAAATATTTGGTTCCGTAGGGAAAATTAGAGTTCCCAAGGGAAAGTATTTGGTCTTCATATTTCTATTATATACGGACGACAACCGTACACTCCACCCTACCAGATTACTTACACGACATCAAAACTCGTAAATCTATGATAATGCAGTCTATTTGCAGACTAACTTAGATAATTGTTAGTTTGTATCGCAGGACTCGGTATTTTAAGCTCACATTATCTTCAATGCGAATGCACTTGCATTACAACGTCTTTTATTGTATATGTAGCCTCCACGAGTTACGATATTTACTTACAACCCGCATTGAATAGTCTGGATGAATGAATGAATTTTCACCAGGGCTTGAGCGCAAATTCTGTGAACCCTATACCACGTAGGACTTCCAAAAGCAAGTACAACAGTGTTAACATATACTTCAATAGCAGGATCATTTTTAGGGTTCCTTACACGAAGGGTCCCAAACGGAACCCTATAACAAAGGGGTTCCCTCTATCTGGCAGAATCTTGATGCTCCGAAATTTATTTGGCATAACACACTTGGCATTATCTTCTTTAAACGAATATTTTAAAGGCATAAAAAGTATTTAATATAATCGTTGTTTGGCCGAATATTTTTATGTCCGAATTACAATGGCATACTTTTAAGATGGCAGAATTTTATTTGGAATAATATTTTATTAGGCATATTGCCATTTCTATAAAATTGCATTTTAAATCCTAAATTAAACTAAAATATTGTCTTATTTATTTATTTAAACTTTTCACACAAAAAAGTACATGGCGGACTTATGCCTTAGGCATTCTCTACCAGTCAACCAAGGGTGGTGAAGAGATTCGATGGAAGGAATTATATATATAAGTACATAATTATAATACACATACATACATATTTAATAAAAATATATACCTATATTATATATAAACATATATACAAATTCAAGGTAGAGAGGTGTTGAGATGACTACTCTATTCATTTTGACAAAAAACTCTGCAATTTCCGCTTAAATGCAATGTCTTAAAAAGTCAATATGTTGTGCTACAAAAGTTAGTGGCAGAAACGAATCGCTGCAAAACCAACTCCACGTAGTCTGGTCTGCCCTACCCCTAGAGTGTAATTGAAGCCCGCGTAGGCACGGTGGGGCGAGGTGACCCGCGAGCTGAGGAGCAGGTAGAAGCTGCGGTGGTGAGCGCTAAAACCATCTGCGACGATAAGCTCACATGGGATCGCCGGATCCCCGCAGCGCCGGAGCGGTGACAGAAACCATGCATGCTGCATGCTTGCTGCATGCATGGTGTATGCTTGTTTGCATGTTTGTGTGAACTTTCTGCGATTTGATGGTTCTGCTTTTTAATAACTTTAATCCCCATACAAGAAACTTTTTTACGTAGGTACTCGTTTAGATTTTGTACGGTAGTACAGAACCTTTCGTGTGAGATCAAGCAAGTTTGTAAAATCACTAAACAGAGTTAAAATCTAATCTCACTTATTTTATCTTTTACAGGTGTATGATATAATTGGTTTGATGTCTACCTGAGCAAACATAACGTATTAAATCGTAAATGTCCACAAAGATTATAAGAAACTAGAAAAAACTACAATGAGGAAAAAAAAAACAATATTTCACAATACTTTTTCTTGGGTTGATCTGTGGCAGCATCTATATCACCACATGCGAACTATACACCACACTGACGTCAAGCGAAATCCTGCATCGCGCAGGCAGGTTTTACCGCGCGATCAGCATACAGGCTGGAATTTTGTAATGCCACCTGAAGGGAAAGTACTCTTAATCTGTGACTAAAATCTGTAAAAATTACAACCTGTACTTTTATTGCATCGATCGTTAGGATCAATTATAAGGATGAAATCTCTTTAAGAAACATGATAAATTAAATGAAAGGAAAACCATGAAATGGACTTATAAATTCAATGATTCAAGTTAAAGCTCTTTATCTCAAAGATCCATCAGTTTACTTATGTTAGTAATTAATAATTATCATTGACGTCATTTATCGATTAAAATGAAAAATTACTATTATAAGACGATTGTCATTTGCACGTGTTTGTAATGCAGACTCCTTTTATAGATGCGACAACTGCGTGTATGAGGTAGTTTAAATATGGAATGTTACATTTGAAAATAAATTGTCATATTTCTTATTCACATTTGATTTGGTTTTTACAAATCATTACATTGTCTCACGGTAAAAATGAAGAACAATTTGATTTAATGGAAGCTTATTTTTTAAATAACAAATACGTGAATCTAGCTCTGCGGTGGTATGGAGAGAAATATCGAGACCAACAGACACCAACTCGGTCCGTATTGAAAAGAATGGTAGAAAATTTAAAGAATACAGCGACGGCAAACTTCAGCAGAAGTATTTAGATTTTGATCTAAATGTTTTAACATACTTTGAATCATTTTCGAAGGCTTCAAGCAGAGATGCTGCCGAAGAACTAGGCACAACCCACACTCGCGTACTTAAAGTGCTGAAAAATTATAAGTACAAATATTATCGTGAAGGTGGGTTGGTGCAAAAATTGCATCCTGTGGATTGTGAGAGACGATTACAATTTTGTCAAAACATGCTGAGAGAAATTGACCGTAACCCTAATTTCTTTAGTAACATTGTATGGTCTGACGAAACCAACTTCAGCAATAACGGCATGTACAATCGCCGCAATAACCACTATTGGTCTCGAGTGAATCCTGTTCGTGTTCATGAAACTAACAATCAAGTAAGATTTTCTTTCAACGTTTGGTGCGGTATTAAGAGAAATATGGTTGTGTTAGTTCACGTATACGCAGGTCATTTAAACACTGTCAAGTATCTTGAAATACTGGATCTCTTAAGAATTGAGTTAAATGGTTTCCCCGAGCAAGAGCGAAACCAAATAATTCTACAGCAAGATGGTGCTCCAGCTCATAACAGCAGAATCACTACTACCTACATAGATAACCATTTTAATACCTGGATTGGTACAAACGGCACAATCAGATGGCCTGCGAGATCACCAGATCTCACCCCTTTAGATGTTTTGTGTGGGGATGTATGAAAAATCTAATTTACATTTAAGCTTATGCGAATGTAAACGAGTTGAGAGTTGAAGTTCAGAATATGATTTATAATATTCACCACAACACGTTATATTAAAGGTTACTCGAAATGAATTCGTTAGAAGAATACATTTGTGTATCCAAGAAAATGGAGCCCATTTCGAGCAACTAATTAGTTAGATTACCATTTTTTTTAAATAATTAAAATAATTTAAGATTTCATGGTTTTCCTATCATTTAATTTATCAAGTTTGTTAGAGAGATATCATCCTTATAATAATTGATCCTAACGATCGATGCAATAAAAAAAGTACAGGTTGTAAATTTTAAAGATTTTAGTCGGTTCGATTCCAGGGTGTGGCAAGCGAATTTTTGAAAATCTTTGAAAGCAGTTTTCTAACTGTTCAAAAATAAAGGAATGTTTTCTTTGAGTAAAAATTTCTATCTACAGTATTAAGAGTACTTTCCCTTCAGGTAGCATTACAAAATTCCACCCTGTACATATATCTTCCCGACATCAATCGTTGGTCACTACCCCATCAGACACAACACTCGTCTGGACGGAGGATCCTCCCTTTTCTATAGAGATTTCTTTTCGTATGAATAGCCAGCGGCGATGGTCCTTCTGGCCTTCGTGGTGCCAGCTGCCAGATAACGAACGAGGAGGAGAGTGTCCGTGGAGTTTCTTGCCCGTTCTTCTCCATAGGAACCTACGCTTTGGAATGGGCAACTAGCTTCATATTTCTGACTGACTGACTCCTTGACAATTCAAAAGTGCCTGTAAATGGTTTAATTGAAATAAATGCTTTGAGTTTGAGTTGAGTTTGAGTTTGAGGCTATGGCGTCCGAGCAATGGCGGTATAACCATACACCTGACGGCTTGCCGTTCAGAAGATGCTACAGAGACTTTGAGTATTAAATAACCCCTGAAAATCCTGGTGCAGAAGGCAAGGGGATACCACTGCACTATTTTCCCAAGAAAGTATTAATAAGTTAAGGATGACCGTCGGCGCCGTCGTGATTCCGAGTTGCATGGTGGGAAATATGCTACCGGCGGATTGCATGGAGGGAAATATGCTACTGGCCACACCGCTGTGGACCACCAGGCAGCGAGTGGAAATTATGCATCTGGTCTCGGCATAGGTTAAAATACTCGTAGTACCCAACTTAGAAAACATCTGCGAGTGGGTACTTGGAATGTCAGAGGTTGCTTAAGAACGAAGTTGTGGAAAGCGAGATGCAAAGGTGCAAAATTGACATTCTAGAGCTCAGCGAAGTGCATAAAAGAGACAACAGACACTTTAATACGAGTAAGGGGAACATCATGTACTATACAGGGGGCGAAAAACATTGCGGCAACGGGGTTGCCTTCATCGTGTCAAAGAAACTACAGAGTAGTATCAAGGGTTATCAAACTCCAAATGATCAGATTATTGCCATCAAACTTGATGCGTGCCCTGTCCCAGTTAATGTTATACAGGTATATGCACCCACATCCCAATCTTATGAGGACTTCCCGGACCAGTTCTGTGCCGATGTGGACAGCATATTACAAACCATACCACATAGGGAAGTTGTGATCATGCATGAAGACTTAAATGCTAAAATGGGATGCACCAGAGTTGATCCTCTTCGAGGTACAGTCGTTGGTTTATATGGCCTTGGTAAAAGAAATGACAGAGGCGAAAAATTTCTGCAATACTGCATAGAGAATCAGTTGGCTGTCATGAATACTTGGTTCAAAAATCATCTGAGGAGGCTATATACATGGACATCTCCAACAGAGCATAGAAATATATAATTATATATATAGCAATTGGGTCGAGCTGGCAATCGTCAATCACCAATGTAAAAACACTTTATGATGCTGATTGCCGTAGTGACCACCAGCTTCTGGTCGCTGACTGCAGGCTGAGTTTAAAAGCCCCTCGGTGGAATCCTCAGACTACAGTTGAGCAGTCTAGAGCTTGTTTGTTCCCCTGAACAAACAAACTCTAGACCACTTCTAGGAAACGATTGGCGACAACATCAAGTCACTGAAATTAGATCCAAGTGAAACTGACTGGAATAACTTCAAGAGGACTGTTTTAGATACGGCCTAAGTGAGTCATTATGCTTTTGAAAATGTACGGAAGAGTGAAAAAGTCAGGAGTCTTAGAAGTTGATTGAGGAGAGGATACAGCTGAAAGTGGAGGGTCAGAGTTCTGATAGACAGAGAAGCAGATTCAATCGCAGCTGATTGAATCACCCTGCAGAAGACCACATAGCTTGGAGACGCGTCGTATGTGGTCGCGATCCTCAGCATTGAGGAACGGCGAAGAAGAATGAGACGAAGGTTCATACAAGAAAAAGAAGAAGAAGGTTCATAGTAAAGTGAAAATGCGATCTGTGAATCTTGCCTTTACTGCCTAAACCCAAACGGTGTTTTAAACAGTTGGGTGTGAGCGGGGGAGATGTACTGCTACATAATTAAAACAATGTCGCTTTGTGTGTTTTGGTTTGTAAGACCGTGTAGTTCTTCAAATACAACAAAATGGAATTTCATTGGGGGTGTGATCATCATTTAGACAACTAAGATATACGAGTAGCATAGGAATCTCAACTCAAACTCAAAGCATGTATTTCAATTAAACCCTTTACAGGCACTTTTGAATTGTCAAAGAGTCAGTTAGTCAGAAAGTTGAAGCTAGTTGCCCATTCCAAAACGTAGATCTCTATGGAGAAGAACGGGCAAGAAACTCCAAGGACACTCTTTTAAATATAGAAATTACAAAATCCTGGGTACATTATTCTTGTTGATTCTTTAAGTGAGAACAATGTAAAAAAAAATATAAAAATCAAAAACGATTAAAAATAAGCCCTGGAAGATACGAGATGACCAGTCTCAACTGACGGCGCCCGTTCACGAACATGACGCGTGGATCAGCACCATCCAGCTCAACCATTTTGACATGTAATTAAATCTGTATATTTCACCTGTGCGAAGCAGGGACACTAGTACAGTGTGTAGTGTGTCGCTAGTACATACATAATTATTATAATTCACTGTGATTTATTAAACTATTGTTTTTGCTAAAGAAAATCGACGATCATGACAAAACAAAAAACTCAAAATAAATAACAATATTCAATAATCATTTATTATTTAATTAATTTAAAAAAACTATCACAGTCACACAACCACACTTTTAACAAACATTTGTAGACCAGACTTATATTGGTCCCAATACTGGACCGAACCAGCGATCCCTCAAAAACAGTTCCACTGCCAATGACGTCAGCAACCTTCCACCATCTTCCTTAACCTTTCGACTTAATACTCCGTCTTCTTCCTTTCAAGAACAGGGCTTGAATGGCATCGGCCGACAGTCCCTTAGTTTCTGGTATACAGAACTGGCTATACAGTGCTCCAATGAAGCAGACGACTGAGAAAAAGTAGAAGACTGGTCCTAAGCCAACGGCTTCTACTAGAGGGTTGAAGATGACTAGAGTTATGAAATTGAACACCCATGTGAAGAACATCACGATGCTGTTGCAGAAGCTTCGAACCTGGAAAGATAAATTTTATCAGAATAGACTCTATGCCACTGCTGCTTATTCTGTTGTTTCATTTTTAAAGTCTTGGATGTTGATGAAATTACTAGAGATGCTGCGAATACTAGCTATTATTTGGTATTCGGCATTACTCGATTTTTGAAGTGAAAACTTCTTTAGCGGCGTTGTGCACTTTTTTTGTGATGGGTAAAAAATGTTAAACTTGCGTCAGGACACGTGACCTGATCGAAAATTCGTAAGACGGAGGGAGAGTAGACAAAATTATTCCCTAACCATTCCAAAATATCAAAAATGCACAACATTAATATTCAAGTTTTCACTTCTGCCGGCCAGGGCACTCCCGGAGTGCAACCCGTTTTTTTTTTTGTTATTCGTCAAATACTTTAAATAAACTTTGAATGAACAGAAAAACTATAGACTTAAAAATAATTGAACTTATAAATCTTTAAAAAAACACACGCACTTATAGTTCACACGGTGTAGCATGGTGCGGGTGACAGGTGACAGAAAGGGTAAAATATAATAATTTACTTGTTTTTATTGATTCTGTATTTTACGACTGATCCGTACCTACATACAGATCGTGTACATAATACGGACTCAGTAATAACTGTAGTATATTAAATAAATTTACCCTTTCTGTCACCTGTCACCCGCACCATGCTACACCGCGTGAACTATATACCTACCTGTATTATACCTAATCATTAATATATTTTTTTTTCCAAAAATCAGTCACGTTGAAGTTAATTAGTAATAAGACCATAAGAGTCAGATTGCAGGATTGCAGTCAGGATTGGGATATAGTCGGTTGCGCTTTTTTAGGGTTCCGTAGTCAACAATGAACCCTTATACATAGTTTCGCCATGTCCGTCTGTCTGCCTGTCTGTCCGTCAATTCGCGGATTAGCTCAGAGACTGTTAGTACTAGAAAACTGTAATTTGGCATGGGTATACTTATTAATCACGCCGACAAAGTGGTAAAATAATATGATAAAAAAAAATACATCCCCACTTTACGTGCAGGGGTGTACGTACAATGGGGATGGGTTTTTTTTTCTTGTCTGTCCCATGATGTGGAGTATCGTTGGAAAGGTCAGTTAAAAATATTGTGAGTTTGTTAACATATTTTTTATATTTGATTCAGGGATCCGTTTGCAAAATATTAAGCTTTAAAGTGCAAATTTGCACTAGGCGAGTATTCGACTAATTGCCATAGGGAATGGCGATTAATCGGTAGTCGATTATTCATTATAACAACTATTCACGGCATCTCTAGAAATTAACATTTTTTTTTTCTAAGGATGATGTTTTTGTCTATGATGTTAAGAGTGTGTTTTATATTAGAAAAGTAATTTACATGTTGAAGGACTCGTAAATTCTATCTTATTGTAACCTACATCCTCCTCATATTGTTCATTACTTCTTACTGACTTCATCCTTAAAAAATGTCTAATTGCTCTTCTGGAGTCCTCCAAAAACGTGACGGTTAGAAGGAAAACTTACAGTGACTTAACAGCTTTGACTACAAACGGCACCAGCATGGCGGTACTATTTTCTTTGCCAAGTACTAATAGGTACTCGAACTTTCCAGATTCACGTTTTAACTAAACATAAACAATGAACTGTATGTACCTCAGGTAAGAATACTTCTGCTGTCAGCACAAAAGGTGTCACAGCACAGCCTAGTGTGAAGATGAAGCTGAACCCGTATATTAGGAACACGGTGAACCAGGTCGGTGCCCAGTGGAACTGAAGCTGGGCGCCCAGTAATACTGTGAAGACGCCAGAACCGGCTGACGTCAGGATTAGGAGGAACTGTTGAAAGAAATGACAAGTAACAAGAAATTAATGAAAATGTTTGTGGTAATAAGAGAATAAAATATAACTGTGTTTTTGGAATGATGTAAGTTAATTTAATGTTGAGTAACGGAAAATAACATTTTATGCAAAACAAAGTGAGTATTATTAATTGTAGTTGTAATGTATTACAACTGCTTTTGAAGTTAAAGGAACCTGAAACAGATCTGAAATCCAAAAAGGGATTTCAGAGCAGAACCCAAGCTAGAACTTGATTCAGATTCACCAATAGCCCACTATGCCAAGGCGGTTTTTAAAGGTGCAAAAAACCATTTTTTTCATCATATTAATTATCGTTCATTGTATTAGTATCTGCATTTTCGTAATTTATTTACAAGTATATAAATAATACTTCTCACTTCTACTTAAAAGAAGAAAGAAAGTAAGACAATACTTACTTTTATTTGCGGTAAACATGAAGCAAAGAAACACCACAAATGCAAAAAAAAAATAAAAAAAAAATAAGCGTCACATCCACGCAAAACGGTCATCGCTCAGCATAATGCTGCGATCCTATGCGAGACAGAACCCCAGCGCTGGTCTTCAGCGACAGCCGCTACTATTTCTACTACTTCACATTGTCTTTATATTTTTGTAAAGATCTCACCTTCCTTCCACACCTATCAATAGCCAGCACACACAAAACACTGGCTATCAAGAAGTCCAGAGCCAAGAATATGGCGCACTGGTTAGCAGGCATGGTCGGTGCAGCTTCCTTGAACAGAGGCTCTGCGTAGACCTGTAGGACGACACAGCCCATCATGGTTGTCAGGGCCATTATGATGAGAACTGTAGCCAACGCCCGTTTGGAAGACTTTGATTTTTCTGTGGAAGAAAAACGTAGATTCGATTTTTGTGTATGTGAAGTGAGTAAGGATATAATCTTCAACTTCAGCTATTCCGTTAGCACCAAACCTGGCAGACATATTGGTGATCTCAGTTTGTCATTGGTCTATCTAAAATCGTTGACATTAATATTTATTTATTATTATTATTTATCTATATCTTCAAACTAATAATAAAGCTGAAGAGTATATTTTTTGTTGGTTTGGACGCGCTTATCTCTGGAACTGCCGCAGTCGGATTTAAAAAAAATCTTTTTGTTAAGTTGAAGTTAATATCGCGCTACAAACCTTAGGAACCGAGCATAAATAAATAATTCAGAAATAACGCTAACGTGGGCGGGCGATGCGATGCGATGGGGAAACGAGAAATTTCACGCGGGAGAAATCGCGAACAAAAGCTAGTACTATAATGAACAGTCTTTTAATAAGCATCGTAGTTACTTACTGAAGTGTGTCCATGCTGACTCACTCCTCCTTTCTTCTGGTGCTTCTAACTTCTTTTGTACGAGCTCACCTATAATTTCAGGATCTGGAAGGCAAAACGGTTGATGATATGAGGAATATCTAGGTATTACAATAGACGAAAATTTATCATTTCAACCTCATATACACTTGCTAGCGGGCCGCGTCAGACAACTAATCTACGTCATGAAAAAACTACGAGACTGCACACCTATTAAAATTCTCAGAACAATATACCTACCTAGGTCTCCGTCAGTCAGTACTCCAGTATAGAATCTCCGTCTGGGGCGGAGCCGGGAAAGCTTATTTATTGAAATTGAAAGAACTCAAAGAGCCGTAATTAAAGTGATGCTGAGAAAGTTTTTTACGTTCCCGACAGATCTGCTATACAACCAATTTCCGGTTCTTCGAGTACGTCAACTATACATACTAAGTGCCGAGCTGCATGCACACAAATCTATTAAAAACAGACCTGACTACCAAAGCCTGCTCTCAAAACGTATCTTACACGTCCCTCTTCCTAATGCTAAAGGTCTTAACAACCACCCGTATAAAAGAATGACAAAAAGTTCTCCCTGTCATACAACGATACTGAAAGTAAAATGAGTTATCACCAAAATATACAAGCAAGTCATTCACACAAAACTCACACCTGCAACTCACGACCCGCACACACGCGCACATACATACACACTAACACACACACACACACACACACACACACACATACACACACACACACACTAGAATTATTTTATTTGGTTAAATTTATTTGTATTTTAATAGTTTGCTACCCTTATTTAATTAACTATTCTGTCAATTTTCACACACTGAAATACAATTTTAACGCAAACATGTTTCGAATTAAAATTTAGGATCACGCAACTCAGGCCCCCAACATACAGGCGCTGCCTAGTTTGGGGACCACTGTTTAAATACTATGTTAAATATTCTAGTTACAGTAAGCATACAATATCATTATTTACTACATTTTATTTTGTAACAATGGACCAATAAATTATTCTTATTCTTAGTTTGCGGTTGCAAAACTTACTATTGTGACTTTTCTAACGTCAATATGTTCCTATTCGGTGACGACCGAATTCGCTCGCAGTCCTAATGGGGTCCCTAGACGGTCAAAATTGCTTGAGATGGACGTGAATTTTTCGTACTTGTCAAGAAATTTTGACCGTCTAGGGACCCCATTAGGACTGTGCGACCGAATTCGGTCATAAAGCAGGTTTCAGGCGTTGTTGAATATAGGCCACTTTGTGCATCAAAGAGTAATTCTTGCATATAAATCAATCGATCTGATCGTAGCAGGTGGCGTTCCGTAATATTCAGATACTAGAGAACACCGTAGCAGTTGGTGTTAGGCTGGGGTAGTCAGATACCCAATGGGAAAATGGCGTGACTATATGTATGTAAAACTGACGAGCAGCTCTATACATTTTTTCAAGTTATGACGTGATACCAGGAAAGGGACAGAAAGAAGAACCCTAATGAAAAATCTAGTCTTCATTTCAAACGAAAGACAGTTGTCTTTCGTTTGAAATGAAGACCGCCCGACTTTGCATCTCGTTTTTACGATTTGCATGTAGAGATAAAAGATTAAATATTATTCTTTTGATTATACCCAAATTAGCTTTAAACACAAATAAATAATTTGAAGCCAACACATACCGTACTTTTAATTAACAGAGGTTTTCCCTACGTCAATCTAAATTACCTACCCAGATAATACTAGCAAATAGACGATATCTCTTAGTAAACACAGTAATAAAGTTATCTCAGACGTAATATGGCATGTGCGTAGTTAATTATTCACTCATTTAGCTGGTTATGATCTTCAAAAATAAATGTCATTCACACTTTTTAGGGTTCCGTAACCAAATGGACCCTTATTACTAAGCCTCCGCTGTCCGTCGGTTCGTCCGTCTGTCTGTCAACGGGTCTGTCTCATGAACCGTAATAGGTCGACAATTGAAATTTTCTATTGCCGCTATATCATCAAATAATAAAAATGAAATAAAGTTAATAATTAAAAGGGGGTTCCCATACAAGAAAGGCTTTTTTTCGGCGTTATTTCTTCGTTCTGAAAGGCTCGTGCAGACCAGCACGACGCGACTCGAAAAATACAATTTCTAAGAAAACTTCACGGTATAACTATAGCCGGTGTCGCGTCGCGCTTGTCTGCACGAAGCTTTATGCGGTACGGAACCCTTCGTGAGCGACTCGCACTAGGCCGGTTTTTGTATAAGTTTCAGATGATTATGCGACAGAAAATTTTCCACTTTATTATACATATATAATGCAGTCTGGTACCGTATAAAATAAATTTGTTAAGAATGATAACGCTACATTTTTTTTGTATACTAGAAACCAGGCCAAGGGAGTATTTCAATTCAAAATTCAAAATTCAAGTCATTTATTCAAACTAGGCTGAGAATCAGCACTTTTCGAACGTCAAAGTTACATAGGACAGTCCCACAAAACGCCCACCCTTCACCACTTCCTAGTGCTTTCGCTGGGAAGAATAAGTGGCGCAACAAACTCCCCAGCAGCACAGCTGTCTGTTCATTTGAAAAACTTGATTCTATACAATAAGTACTTATGTAAAATAATTTACATAACGCAACACAAAACATTAAATTATAAATTAATAGCCATATGACAGCTAGCAAACGCCAATATACCAACCAAAAACATCGAGATCTATACTCAATTTCCTGTAGTCCCATAGAACCCACGATAATAAACAACGGCGTCAGGTCGGACAAACTATAATCGACCCGATTGTCATTCTTAGATATTTGACAGTTACATATATTCAGAAGCCCAAAAGTCTGACAATCAGTCTTACCAAGGGGTATCGTGTTACCCAGTAACTGGGTTGTGGAGGTCAGATGGGCAGTCACTCCATATAAAATACTGATATTCAGCTGCGACCGGTTAGACTGGAAGCCGACCCCAACATAGGAACTTAATGGGATAAGGCTAGGCAGATTGATTGATTGACTAATTGAACGTAGCTTTATAGACTTGAGTCACGGCCAGATTAGAAAAGTCCAAAACCGAATGTTCTCGTAATCAAAATAACGCTAGATAGTTAGGTAGGTACTTATCATTGCCTAACGTAATGCCTAATGAAATGCCTGACTATTCGTGATAAGCAACAAGTAGTATTCAACACTCAGTTGTTCTGCTTAGGCGCTCTAAAAGGTTTTTTTGCTCCAACTTTCACTGGCACCAGTGAAACATTGGTCATAGAGGCTCATCATTATAGATGTAGATAGCATTTTAATTTTAAACCAATAAAAGTACCTACTATCATACAAACATTCTTAGAAAAAAAAATAAGCACTCATGGGGACTGCAGACAGAAGTAAAAGCTTAAAACTGGTATTAGCGCCATCTATTTACTATAGCCCAGCACTACGTGAATCTAAAGAAGTTTTCACTTCAATAATCTACTTCTTACGTGGTTTAGGCAGTGTCTCGTCTCTCAGATAGCCAAAGAACTATTATTTTAAATGTGTAAATTATGTCTCACTAACCATTGACTTCTTCAAGCAACTGCTCCAGTCTGGGGTCCATCTGTAGTTTAATTTTGGCGATCTCAGCTTCAACTTCTTTGGACTTTACATCTAACTGACGGTAGAATGATATTGATTTTGCTGCTTCCTGTGAATTAATTGCGTGATTAGCTCGTATGAAATGAATGTATGAGGGTTTTCACTAAAGAAATCCTAACTAATATTATAGATAGTACAATCCACGACTACGCGCCCCACTCCACTTCGCTCCGCTCCGTACTAAAGTACAGCTTAGAGTACAGTAATCGCGGAGTGGGGCGCGTCGTCGTGGATTGCACTATCTGGGGGCCTATTACGAACTTTTAAAAAACCAGGCAAGTTCCAGGCAATTCATTTCACTGGCTGGATATATTTCGTATTATGACATTGGTAATTCTGACCGACTTCACGCTGGCTAGTTTGTCCGTGGCTGGCTTGAAATTCTCTGCCGTAACGTTCAGAAACACAAATAAATATTTAACGGTAAGTTACGGTTTTATTTAGATCACGTATTTTATGATAAAAATAATTAATATAACTTAATATAGTTACTAAAAGTAGGTGAAAATATGAAGGCAATGTTTATTGTGCTATACAATTCATTTTTATTTATTTTTTCCGTGTTTGTAAATTGTAACGCGAGATTCTTTTAACAATAACTTTTCCGAACGTATTCCACTTGATGTTCAACGGGGAATTTGACAACTTCATTCTTGGAAAATGTTTATTTGTTGCAATTAAATAATACTATCGTATTGTTTGTATAATACTCTCTATAAAAAGTACCACGAAAGTTATGCTGATAGTTTTCTTAGATTACCGCGGTGTAGTGCCCAACGATTTTTTTCCAGAGGGATTAACAGTGATTATAGAGTATTATTTAGGCATTATGAGGCGTTTTCGAGAGAATATCCGCTGAAAACGGCCCAGATTTGTGGAACGACAATTCATAGATTTTGCACCATGATGATGCACCATCACACAAAGCCATCATTGTGCAAGAGTTCTTAGCCAAAAATTCAGCAAATGTAATCGACCAAGCGCCGTATTCACATGATATGGCTCCGTCTGACTTTTTCCTGTTCCCGAGGCTAAAATTACCTCTTCGAGGAAGACGTTTCGAGTCGATTGAAGCTATAAAAGAAAATTCGCTGAAGGAGTTTTAGACCATACCTCAATCAGCTTACCAAAAATGTATGGACGACTGGGTCAAGCGCTGGCGTAGCTGTATTGCAAGCGAAAGGGCCTACTTTAGAGCCGACAAAATAAATTTTGACAAATAAATTACTTAATGGTTTTATTGAACGATTCCCAGTACTTTTTACACAGAATGTATTATGTCCCTTCACAAGTAAGTACCTACTCGTTTCAGAGTATAAACAAAAATATGGATAATGAATGGATATGGTTTGGTGTTTTTACTAAATATCCAGTTTTCAACTTGTTATATTTACCTATAACCGTAGCCGCGAGGCACACATTCCTGCTGGTATCATGCAACGCAGTTTTACACTTTTTATTTTGTATTCTTTCCTTTTATCTTATTTTTTTTTCTCTTTCTACTTGTGTGCCTTTTAGTCTGTGCCAAATAAATGTATTTTCTTTCTTTCTTTCTATCATGGTAATATTTTGTAATTATCATGGTGCACCATTTATTAGGCTGTTGAAATTATTATAGTTCAATGGATGAGAGTTATCGCCCTCGGCGGAGCCTAACTTATGTTTAGTTTGAAACATTGTAGGAGTTTTTCAATTTTACCGTTATTTTGGTATTTAGATCAGAAGTGCCACTTTCCGGAGTTTCCAGAAACTCGAACGGTACTTATTCGTCATCGTCACACGTGATATTTTCTCTGAATAATTTCGCCAAAAATATCCAAAACCATTCAATAAAAACTCCTATGAAGTAGCGGAAATTGACTGGATTGTGAGGTTAATTAATATCAGTTTTAATATGTCAAGAAATGTCAAACGAACGTTCATAATACGGTATTTCCAGCCAATAGTCGGGCAGAAGCCGGCCAGGGTGTCACGTGACCACTGACTGGCTTGTTTGACGACTTCATAATACGAAATTGCAAGGCAGTTCTGTTTACGCCGTAAACTGCCTGGAAATAAGAGTTCATAATAGGGCCCCTGTATGCGAAAGTGAGTTTGTTTGTATTATATACGCTTTCACGCTAAAATGGTTGAACGAATTTGGATGAAATTTCGCACATGGGTAGACCTGGGTAAGGACATTGGCTTCTTTTCATCCTGGATTGCAGACAAAGTCACGGGCAACAGCTAGTTCATAAAAAACTTAATTTATTTGTGACAGATGCAAATGTGTCGTTTCACGCAACAAGTGTCACGGCCTGGACTGCGGTGCCCCACATCTTTTGACGAACACCTCACATGGCTGATGATGGTGGTATTATATTACACATCACGAACATTTCTTGACTTTTTTCTTTGTCTTTGTAATCCACTACCTACTATACACAGGCCACGTTATTCGTCTCCATGGGCTACCCTCACACGGCTTTCTGCCTTTGTATTACAGACTAGTGACCCTCCCAGGTGCTGTTTACATGTGAAGATGGTATTCTGTTCACGACACGTTAAGCACAAGTTCTGAACAGTAACCTAACAAAAAGTACTAGGCTTGCATAAATTCAAGATAGTATTTAATTTGTTTTAATAAGTACTTCTTTTTGTATATATTTACATAATTAATTTATAGCCTATAAACCATCTGGAATAATTTAAGTTTCAAATGGTGAAATAATTGTTCAAATTGTCCCAGGATTACCCTCCATATATACACAAAATTACAATATTCATGCACTCTCTCTCTTTATAACATTACTATAGATGACTTGGTGGATGCTAAAATAGGTGGAGGAGTGCCTGATGTTCGGCCGCCTTTTGAGAACCTATGTATGACTGTGAAGCTACGGCCGCATATCCGTCTATCCGGCCGAAGCTTCGTATAGTAATACGATACACGCAGATACATAATAAACGTGGCGAAGCCGCTAATGTGACCACTGCATTAGCGCGATAACTTTTTAGTGATCAAAACGTACGAAGCTTAGGCATGCATTGCTTTGACACGATATGCTGTTTTTTTTTAAATTTATTAAAGTTACGATGTGCATACCTCTTCTCTCCCCACAAGTACCAGAAACACAGGAGATTCAGGAAGTAGTGCAATCAGAAGTATGCACAGTATTGACAACGACAAGTTCGTGTATATGACTTGCATGTACGTGAAGTATCCACCCAGTGTATAGGTCATCAGGATGCCTAGAAAGCAAAGAAAAAATAACATTAAGTTTCTCTCGTCATAATTATACCATCCACGTCTATATTCTCCCGAAGGAGTACTCGTAGCAGAAATGCATATTTAATCGGATATGTTTAAGGTCCATGTAAAAGGAAACAACATTAAGTCTATTGTTGCCAAACGATCACAAATCTAGAATAAAGAATATTGAGGAAAAAGAGATTTTTCTGATGAAAAACCCACACTTTGCCTGACTAAGGAATCGAACCCACCAAAGGCCTAGGACTTCGGATTTACGCCCAATTTATGGCAATATCATTGTCGCAATATGGGACTTAAATATGAAAGCGTAATGCGGGTGTCGAATACAAATCTGCTTCCTCATCTACGCTTAAATTTACATACGTGATTGAATCAGAAATTAAGAGATCCGCAGGAGAACCACGGTAACCGAAATAGCCCGAAGAATTGCTATACTTAAGTGGCAGTGGGCAGGGCACATTGCTCGCAGAACAGATGGCCGATGGGGCCGAAAGGTTCTGGAGAGGTGATCGCGTACCGAAAGACGTAGCGTTGGAAGACCTCCCACAAGATGGAACGATGACCTTGTGAAGGCCGCAGGAATCCGCGGGGTGTGGGAAGCACAGAACTGGTCGAAGTGGTGCTGCTTGGGGGAGGCCTATGTCCAGCAGTGGACGTCTTTCGGCTGAAATGATGATGATGATGAAATATTACTTACCCACGAAATATCCAGAAGCCGAGCTAGCAGTGAGTCCTCCTCGGATGGAGTCGTGAGAGATCTCGGATATGTAAATGATGGCCACATTCTGTCCAGCAATGCCCACGCCAGCTACACACGTGGATATTAGAACTAGAGGCACGTTGCCTGTTAGTGATATTGTTAGCCACGCGAACTGGAAAGAAGAAATATTTGATTTAGTTGTGACTGATATGGATTCCGTACCAACAACGGTTTTATACCGTTATAGATTACGTTGAGGACAAAAAGGCTTGGGATTGAGCTGCTCCAATTTATTTTTATTTTTATTTTTTACAGTCAGAATTTAGTTTTTTTGTTTTTTTTTTTTTGTTACTAACACGAGTTCAAAATATACAAAAAAAAAGGAATGACCCATTTGCGGGTCATTTCTTTCTTTCGCAATTTTTTTCCTCAGTTAGTTTTTATCATGGTCTGGCAGCTTGAGTAATTAATGTGGCCTATCCAAATGTCCTTTCTTTGGTTGTGTTTTCGAAACTTCGAGATCCTTAAATTCTGAGTTGAGCTGCACGGTTACTGACAAATGCGTGCACTGACTGGACAATCAATCTGTGTGGTTCTTTCCTCAAAAGACCATTTCAGACACCAACCTACATGGTCTTCACATGATCTGAGCAAGATTATATCTGGACTTTAAAAGAGACTGTGACCTCTGTCACTGGGACTGAGTGTGTGTGTGTCACTTTTTATTTTGTATTCTTTCCTTTTACTTTTTTTTTCTACTTGTGTGCCTTTTAGTCTGTGCCAAATAAATGTATTATCTTTCTTTTTTTCTCTGAGTTTGTTTCGCCCTTTCATCTCAGAGTAGTCAGATAAGAAACGCCGACCTCATCTAGTTTTAAAATATACATATGATTGAAGTGTTAAAGTGTTTGTACAAACCTACTTACAGAAATAAAATATCATTTATCATTAACAAAAGTACCTATTGCATATTTATATTTTTCTCTTCTTGTTCTCACATAATGTTGTCAACATTTCTTTCTCATTTCTCCTTTCGCAGGTCTGCTGGAACAAATTTCTTAAGAAATAAGCAGTACCCATAATCACACAATTATTTTTATTTTTTTAGTACTCATAATTATGATTATTTCGTATCTGTATCTAGTTAACTGTGTGTACATAAATAATAAAAGAAAGAAATAAATAAAGTACATATATAATTTTAGAATAATCAGCCTATAGCGTCGGTTATAGAAATAGGTGCTTGGTTTGATTGGGACACAGACCTCCAAGCTAGGCAATTTACTTTTTGAAATCATGACTGTTCTCAAAACTGTGAAAGAAAATATCGTGAGCAAGCCTGCATTTATAGAACCAAAAATTCAAAAAAATGTGACATCCACCAACTCGCTGTCACACTTGATTACGACCCGCACCTTCTCACAGGGCGTGTCCCAGCAGTGGGTACGTAATAGGATTATGCTACTTAAACCATGATAATTTATTTTTTTATGAATGTAATGATACTTACAACATAAGGCAATGTAAATAACATAGTAGCGTATTTCCTTCCAAATGTATTGAAAGCATAACCACAGAATGGACTGATGATCAACCCACCGACGTTGGGCAAACTGCCCAACAGTGATACGTCCATCGAAGACATTGGCCTTGAGAGTACTGTTTCATTGGACATGAAGTTGGCCACAGTGTTTGATGGCCAGGCCATCACAAATCCCGTTTGACATGCTTGGAAACATACTGAAAAATAAAATAATAATAAAAAAGTTGCATAAAGATAATAAAACGCGCGCAATCGTTACCAATATTTAAGAGACTCTTGAAGGAACATTACTTGTCGTTGTGATCTTGTTCTCGTAACTGTAATTATCTATAGTCATCATTTATTTTTGTTGTTTATATATTTAGAAAGTATGTATATATTTATGTATCTATTATTTAGGATATGTATATATCTGTGTATCTATTCTAGTATATTGTATACTTTTTATTTGCACCAACGACAGCCCCATTTTATGTCCACGCAAATCACTGTCCATTCCAAGGTAGCCTGGAAGAGATCGCGGAAAGCGATAAGGCCGCCCATTGTATATTTTGTAGTGTTTAATTTTTTTTTGTTATGTATTTTTGTGGTGTACAATAAAATATATATAAATAATAATAAATAAATGAATAAAGGTTCAGTCATTTACTTGCAATAAATGGGTTTTCATATCACTCGTGAGATGAATCGTTAAAACCTAAAAAATTATGGCGTTAACGCCGGTAGCATACCTCCGCCGCGAAACCATAGCAGCGAAACCGCAGTAGTTCAATTCAATAAACTCGCGTCAAGTATAGCGGAAAATGACGCGAGTCTATTGAATTTTACGGAGGTGTGCTACAGGGGTAAGTAGCACTGTTCTTCTTAATGCAGTCCAACCAATCCATCTGCGGAATCGATACTCAAACTAAGGTTTCTTAAATGAGCGGTGACCGCCACATAGAGCCTGCAATTTACCGGTGAATGATATCACTAAAACTTTATTTATAATAAATAATAATAAAATAAAATAAAAATGTTTATATCATCAACTTATAATATGTAAATCACATTGTTACGTTTGGAGTCATCTTTTAAGCAAAGATTTGCTTGTATTAGGTGGTTCCGCTCTTCCAGTTACATTGGCTAAGCATATGGTGTGAAAGAATAAACAATAGATAATTTTTAAAAGCAAGCCAAAGGTTTACAACAATACAAAAAAAGGGAATAAATAAAAAATAAAAATCATTTATTATCAGACACAAAGATCCATAGCATGTTAGTAACAAAAATGACTTAAAAACCTATGTTAGTACAATCAATTTAGAAAAAACTTTGACACAAAAACAACACAAAACGAAAAAGCATCACTCAAGTAGGTAGGTTTAACGAGCTGAATGTATAACATGCAGCTTGTTAAATCTATCTAGTGCAGGCCCATCTAGTCTGTCCGCAAATACCCTAAGGATGCTGTTGGTGCTTCCCCTGACTCTGCGTAGTAGCGACGCAACTTTCTTACGCATTATCGCGAAATAATCGTCTGTGTGCGCATCTGCGAACATGCCTGACGCACTACAATATGGTGGAAGCTTCAACATCATCCTGAAAGCGTTGTTGTATTGGATGCGCAAGGTATTATCCGCTTTTTGGGTATGATTAGCCCAGAGGCTGCTGGTGTAGAATGTCTGGCAGTATGCCTTGAAAAGTGTAATTTTAACTGGTACTGAACAACCAGCAAACCTTCGTGCCACCATATTTCCCCTCACAGCCAACGCCCTGCGCTCCCTTTCCATATCCAAATCGTCTTTTAGATCTTCCGTAACAATGTGGCCTAGGTATTTAAACTGGGTTACTCTCTGTAAAAGTGACCCATTAAGTGTTATGGGAGGGACATGCAATGGAGTTTTATTTTTGCCTCTAAACACCAACAGTTCACTTTTCTTAGGGTTGTAGTTTAGCCCATGCTGCTCAGCATAGACTTCACAAATCGAAAGCATCTTTCTAATTCCACATATTGAAGGGCTCAGCAGTACCATGTCGTCTGCGTAGCTTAAGTTATTTACATTTACTCCATCAACGTGACATCCGACATGTGTGCTGCTGAGCTCCACAAGTAGTTTGTTAACATATATATTAAACAACCTTGGGGAAGTAAGACCACCCTGCCTAACACCACACTCAAGTTTATGTTATGTGTGTGTGTGCGGGGGGGGGAGTATATGTGATGTAGGGGTGTGAATGTTGGTGTGCAAGGTGTGATTTGTGTACTTTGCTTAAGTCAGCGACAAATAGTATTTAATTATATGTTTATTGGGAATTCTGTGATTGTATGGAGCATAGCCTCGATTGATTCGTGACTTTTGCTCTTCAACCAGTCAGTGGTATTTATGAAGAGTCCGCGCCACTACTGAATTCCGGCGGAGAAGTTGAAATGAATAGAGGAAAGGATGGTATTTTGGAATACTGTTGTTAATTTGGCATAGCAGTGTTTCACAGAAACGAAAAACGCCATCTCGTTTTACGGATCATAAAATGTTCACAAGTAGCGTCATCTATCGATATGTCTATACGGATAGTCTGTCATTTTTCTAAGATGGCGACCAGAGATTAAAACGTGGAACAGCGCGTGAGAAATTTTTTGAGATACGTGTTCAACCCATTCCCATCGCTAAATTTCCTTATGATTATGCTGTTTAGCTTTATGTGTAGTGTAAAATAGATAATAAATTTTGCATATTAGCATTGATTTCAACAATTTGTATATAAATTATAAATACATAAATTGTGGTTATGTCCAACTACGTCTTGTTGCTAATTTGGAATACCCGAGGTGATGTTAATTTGGAATATTCCAAAATACATTCAGGTCTACTTTTTTAAAGTGCTTTGTGTTAACTTACTTACAAACTTTGACTAAGACTGATATGCGTAGAATAGCATTTCAACTCGCGAACAAAAATATATGCAACACCCTTTCAAAAATGATATGGCTGGATGGTTTCTTGAAGAGAAACAAAGATCGTTTGTCGAGCCTTCAGGAACCTCGTTCGCAAGAGCCCGCGGATTCAATAAAGAACGAATGAACCAGTTCTTCTTATCCTTTAGTTATTATTATCTTTTCACCTTTAAATCACTTACCTACTATCACGGTCTCTAATCTTGACTGAAGGTAATTTAGAGTACCAAAATGGTATGCCAAATTACCTTCAGTCGGTTTAGGAACCGATTTTAGAGAGTTGCTCTCTGGGATCAATTTTGTTATCACAAACCTTACACTTTCTTCTTAAACATTGACTTAGTAATAGCGAAAGTAACTGAGTTAAGCATGGTGAATACAATTTGGAATACTCCTAAACCAAAATACCTGCACCCCATCTCCAAAACTAAATTGTGCCATTTTGTATTCAACCTAAAATTTTAACCCATAAGGACATTTAATTGTTTTTGATAGCTTGCACATTGATAGTAAGATAATATTGCTTCAATTTAATCAAGGTTTTATTTCTTAATACCTCACGGAAAAAAAGTTGCAGGTCTGAAACAAAAGGGTATTCCAAATTACCATCCTTTCCTCTACACTAGCGTCGCTTCTATCGGACTCGAGTGGTGACGCGGACTTAAGTTGGTATGTTTTCCTAGAGAGTGTTTTTTGACATCGTAAAGTTAAATCCTGCTGTCATCATTTGCGGACAGCGCATTTTCTAGGACATCGTAGCTTTTTTAGTAAGAAAATTGGTCCATAACGTTTTTCGTCACCTATTAATTCAATCGTTGGCTAGGTTAGGCCAGACTATAAGATATCCGGGCGTCGGCGGAGGGCGGATAACGCCCTCTTCCAGCCCCTCTAAATGGGCCCAGGGGCGACGGATCTGGGGAAATCCATCGCCTCCTACTCCTTAGGACCCGAGATGGTGGCGCGTAGTATTCCACGCGCGCTTCTCTATGTAAGGGGGGAGTTTAACACCTCACTCCCTCCAAACTCGAGGTGGCCCGCAGCGGCGGGCCGGCACTAGCCGGGGATCGCGGAAGTCGCATTAGATCCCGTGATCCCCGGCGCAAGTGTGAGACGGAACACCGGGATGGTTTTAGTCAGAAAAAACTATAAGATATGGTCGATCCTGTTTTCCATATCCTAACTAATATTACAAATAGCAAAGGTGACTTTGTTTGTTAGTTTTTCACGCTGAAACGGTTGAACGGATTTGGATGAAATTTTGGCACACGGGTAGACCATGATCTGGGTTAGGACATAGGATAGTTTTATACCGATATTCTCACGGGATCGATACTTAAGCGGGTGAAACCGCGGGCTGCAGCTACTTCTATAACAATTTCCTACTAATTAATGAACTCTGAAACAAATTAACTCGAAAATTGCGCAGGATGCATGCAAAAGCGAGGATGCAAAATCTTAGCTACGATCATAAGGATTTTAATTCAAGATCTGCCGTCCATGGCGTCCATTCTGTAAAAATCTGACCGTGAACTTAGACGATGTGAGCTGTCAATAATGTCAATCCCTAGCATAAGATGGAATGACAGCTCAGTTCACCTAGTTTTCACGCTGAGCTTTATCATACAGAACTGGCAGCGCCCCAATGAGCTGACACAAAATAAACATTTAAAAAAAAACGGGTTGCACTCCGGGAGTGCCGGCACAAGTGAAAACTTGAATATTAACGTTGTGCATTTTTGATATTTTGGAATGGTTAGGGAATAATTTTGCACCGGTCCACTCTCCCTCCGTCTTACGAATTTTCGGTCAGGTCACGTGTCCTGACGCGAGTTTAACATTTTTTACCTATCACAAAAAAGTGCACAACGCCCTAAAGAAGTTTTCACTTCAAAAACATAGAATTAACATGTTTTATTTTTTCTTAGTGTGACATGTCACTCTAAGCGAAATCATTATATCCGAACTTTGATGGAAAGAACAAAAAAAATATATGAAAACTAAACTTTGCACCACATTTTTTTATTATTAAAGTCGTTGTTCAATACAAACGGATTCCACTGTATGACTAAAAACAAATATTTTGATAAAATAATATGGGGCGATATAAAGTAACCACTAGGTGACTGCTTATTTTAGGAAGATTATTTTTGTCCTTTCAAGATATTATTTTTATTGTGTTTTAAAAAATAATTTTGAAAAGGAGTGATACCATCATTGTAACAAAGTATGGCTATTCAGAATAAAAGTACCATACAAAATCAAAATATTTTATTTCTATAGATCGGCAGTAGGCACTCATGAAACGTAGCTAGGTGTACGGCTGCACATCAAGCTATACATTTCCAGTATAAACTGACCTCGCATTGTACGGAAATCCTATACAATGTGAGATCAGCATAAACTGGAAATTTATAGCTTGATGTGTAGCCGTGTATACGACGTGTACAGCGCTGGCGGCCCTAGCCCTTGATCAGGGTAGAGCGAGTTTGTCTTTCGTAGCCCTTTGATCGACACTCACTTCACCTTAATACTACTTCGGTTTCAACTACTTAAATAAATAATAATTCCCAAATTTTATTTTGCGCTGGAAATTGTTTTCTGCGTTTAACTTTTTGGTGCCCCTTGCCATCCGGCGCCTAGAGCGAGAGGAGCGGTCGCTCTAGGCGATTGGTCGTTTCCTACGGAGAAGAGCCTGCAAGACACTCCACGGTAACTTCACGGCTCCATTGAAGTCAATGGTAGATACTTGGTAAGTACGTAGGTACAATAAAGTAAATGAACGTGGTCTATTGAAAAACACACCGTGAAAAAGTAGCTGAAGTAAGCTGTCATTCCGCCTGATGCTAGGATTTGACATTATTGACAGCTAACTTCAAGCTCACTTCACCTAAGTTATCACGTTGAGATTTATACAGAACTGCGCACCGCGGTTTCACCCGCATAAGTCTCGATCCAGTGGGAATATTGGGATGAAAGTATTCTATGTCCTAACCCAGGTTATGGTCTCAAATTTCATCCAAATCTGTTCAGTTGTTTTAGCGTGAAAGCGTAATAAACAAACTCACTTTCGCATTTATAATATTATTTACTTATAGATCGACAGAATACGAGGCGTTTCATAACAGTTTTCACTTATAGGAATAGGAGTATTTAAGGAAATGGAACTATGTACCGATGTTCAGCTGTGAATAATGAAACATGTTTACTGGTTAAGATTCAGGTAAACTTTTGATAAGGAACTACACGTCGTGTGTCTCTAAGACTGGCTGACATGTGTAATGTGAGTGGAGTCCTTGTCCTTGGCACAATGTTCTAATATTTTTTACCAACTGTTTAAGGAGTATTTCTTGCACCACTTCTTCGCCCCAGCTAAAGCACTAGGAAGTGGTGAAGGGTGGGCGTTTTGGGGGACTGTCTTATGTAATTTTGACGTTCGAAAAGTGCTGATTCTCAGCTTAGTTTGAATAAATGACTTGTATGTATTTTTAACTAATATTTAGATTATTTTGGTAACACTAATAAGAATAAGTAGGAATTGAATGCCACCATTATTTTCGGACTGATTTAATTACGTAAACATTTCATTAAGCTTTATCTACAAAATTCCTGTTTTGCAAACACTAATGTGATAAACTTATTCCGAAAATAAAATAACGCTGTTACTACAACTTGAACGGCTTTATTCTTAGAGCCTTTCACCCACATCTATCAACTGTTGATTAGTTGAAACCAATCATCACTTAAAAACAATCATTTTAACACTTATAAAAACATATTCTTTTGCCAGCCAGGTTCACTCACAAACACAATTAAAAACAAAACAAAAATACTTACTAACAGCCGTAGCCAAACATTGAATTAAAAACTCAGAAGTTCTCACTTTTTCCTTTTCCATTTTGTCAAAAAAACTCCACTCACTGTTCCCCTTTTATTTCCCTAGCTGATCATCAAATGACGACTGTCTATTAATAATTATCATGTAAATAAGAGACCATATTATGGTATCTTTTGTACTATTTGCTTCCACGCTGGCAAGCAAATATACTGTGAGGCGAATGTCACAATTGTCTTCCTTGTTATCTTATTATTCAATATAGGGAACGCGTGAGTTATCTCTTCGGTAGGTCAGGAATCATTAGGAGAAAGAAGTGCAGTATTGCTGAAGTTTTAAATAGAAAACTATAAAATATGGCGCTGATAAAAAAATCCCTTTACTGGTATCCTCATAATGGTCTTACTACACAATTCCTTGTGTGGTTTTCAGTACTTAACTAAACAGTAGTGCCAGATTGAGCAATTTATCGTCAAATTATCTGAGAATATGACAGTAAATTGCGCCTATCAAAGACTACTAAAAAGGTACATCTGGTCGCACCGGCGACCGTAATGGTTAATAGCTCTGAAAAACAATTAAAGTTAGTATATCTTCCTATTTCAACTGACAGTGGAGATTTGAAGATTATAGTTATGTTTCTGGCTGCACTGGATTCCTATGAGAATGTTGCCATAATTTGGTAAAACTATTGCATATTGGAAGCTTTATAACGGCGAAATCAACTAAACTTTTACACCTGGTATGTCTTATCCTGCGGATAAACAGACGTCAATTTTATTCCTCGGTTAAAAGTGAGTTTGATAAAATTAACCGAAAGTGTATCTACGGTTTTAGCAGATCACACACAGTCCATCATTGATGAACTAACGCCTGTGGTCAGATGTGAGCTTTGAGTTCTATCGGTTCAACAGATTGCAAAGCATCTACTAGGGTATGTACTGAGATATAAAAATTCAAACAGACAATTACTTACACTGCTCTACCTATCTCTTATTTTTGCATAGCAAACTTATATATTAATATGTTGATATTAACGATATTATTACTGATTTTATTTGTTACTTTGACCCACTAATGAGATACGTCAGTTTTAAGAAACAAACGCCCAAGTTGAGAAATGTAGATAATGTACCGAACATGTTTATGTTCGATAGATTACCTACATTTCATCTCATTAGTGGGTCAAAGTTAAAAATAAAAACAATAATATAAAACAAAAGGATAACCTCAGCCCTACTGTAACCTGTCATACATTATTTATTAATTGACATGACCGATAACTGGGGCACTCATCCTTTAGTCTCGTTTATTGCTGATACGCAAACAAATGCAGACACCCATAATATGATTGTAACTCTATTTAATATTATGTACGAGTAACTTCCGTGATTTTGTTTTAGACATCTTTCAAATACATCAACTCAAACTCAAAAACTAGAAGCATTTATTTCAATTTAACCATTTACAGACACTTTTTAATTGTTAAAGAGTCGGTCAGTTTGTCCGAAATTTGAAGCTAGTTGCCCATTCCAAAACGTAACGTGGAGAAGAACGGGCAAGAAACTCCAAGGACACTCTTTTAAATATATGTAGATATTACAAAATCCTGGGTGCATTCTTGTACCTTCTATAAGTGAGAAAAATGTAAAAAATTTTTAATTCGTTTAGCTCCTCTCATGTAGATTCCGCGTGTTTGCAAACTTCGGTTCACATCGCATGTTCTGTGCTTTACTGGTGTCAAAAAGTAAACGTACATCTAATTTGCGGTTGATCACCCTCGACATCGTCGAACGTCGAACGAAAACATAATCGATGGTCGATCGATAAAGGTAATTCGGCTGCCAATGCCTTGACGTCGATGGATCGTATTATTATGTTGCTAAAGCAATTTCCCGAAATATCAACAGCCAGTTTTAAAGCCGCGATTAAATTAGAATATTCTTTAATCAAAGTTATGGGTGGATTGTACACAGAATTTGAAAGAGCTCCATTTATCCTTGGCAAAGTTCTTTTGCAGATAAACAACATACTGGAAAGATTAATTAAATCACAGAAAGAACTTTAGCTAGCGAAATTCCTTTTTAAAAAGAAGATATATTAAAACGTGTATATGCGGTCGACCCCCGTCAGGAACGAAGTTCCGTCTCACGCATTATTTAAAACAAAAACAGTTTTCGCAGCGACAGCGTGCCGCGACTCTAATAAAACTATTTCTAAGAAAAATTCACGGTACAATAGTGACCAGTGTTGAAATGAACAATTAGTCAATGAACAATATCGCCAGTCTGCATGAGGCTTAGAGCTTTTTCGTTACGTGACGATTCCTACCAGTTTACTCCAACCGCAAGCCACGTAGAACTTCGTTCCAATAGCATGAAAGGCGTAAAGTATACGACTACTTTTGTTTCGGTCACCAACTTGTGTCCGAAAAAGTATCTATTATTATCCGATTTTCTCGGTAACGATACAAATAGACATAGTTATTTTCTATTTTGGCGGAATTTTGTATCTGCATTACGCTAAAAAACACAAAAACTTTGACATAGCACCTATTATAGTTTTGTTTTAAACCCTAGAAAAAAAACGTATCATTTTTTTTTTTCTTTCCATACAAACTAATCTTAGAGCGTTACTATAAAGATTAAACAAGTAAATGTTGAGTTTTAGCAAGTAAACACACGTGTTTATAGTTTTATTATTCAGGATTATAGCCAGTCTGTCGACGTGGCAATATTTTATTTGAAACTTCGTTTTATAAGGAGAAATGTTATTCGTTTGTACATACGTTCAAATGTAACTAACTTCATTAAAAATCACCAAAAAGTTTTAGGGCCTTACTGGCGATTTGCGAGCGAATTATCAGCGAGGTGATTGTTCGACGCGCTCGCTGCGTGTGCTTAGCGAGCACGCCACGTATACGCAACGTGTTCGGCGCGTTAACGTAATGAGCGTTAACGTAGCTGGGGCTGGGTTTCGATTTCTTACACACCTCCCAAGCTCGTCCCAAGCGTTTTAAATTGGATTCAGGTCGGGGCTTCTCGCGGGCCAGTTCTGAAAACACTCATTTACAATTTGAGCTCTATGTGGCCTTTTTTTTTTTTTTTTTTTTTTTTTTTTTTTTTTTTTTTTTTTTTTTTTTTTTTTTTTTTTTTATGGGTGGGAAATCATCAAATGACTCCTCCCGCTCTGGGTGGAGCGGGAGGGCGTGTCAGACTCTTACTGACTAAAACCCATCCGTGTTCCTTCTGTTGCCTGTGCAATGCCAGGGGGCCACGGTATCCCTTTCGGACTTTCCCGCAACCCCGGCAGGCAATGGTCTCATCGGACCCCTTCACTCGCTGACACTCTTTGAGGCGCGCGTGGAACACAACGCGCCGTCGACCCGGGCTTGGTCCTTACCGGACGGCGAGCTACCCATTGCTCACCGTCCGCAAGCCCGCGCCTACGGTGGCCGGGAATCCGCGATCGATTCCCGACGCCCGGGGCGTCTCCTCCTGCGGCGGCTAGGGGCGTGAGGGCGCGAAATTTGCCTCTCCCTCACGCGCTCCGCCTCCTCCTTCGCAAGCATTACTGCTTCGCAGAAGGAGGTGACGGCCTCCCATGCCCTCTCGCTCCGTACCATGGCCTGGACCAGGGCCGAACGCGAGAGATCCCCGCCACCGATCGCCTCCACGAGGACACGGCGGTGCTCTGCCCAAGCCGGGCATACCTCCACCGTATGCTCCACCGTGTCCTCCGGGTGATCCACGCAGTGATGACACCCGGGCGTTTCCTCCCGCCTTATCCGAAACAGGTACCTCCCGAAACAGCCGTGTCCGGTGAGGACCTGCGTCAGGCGGAAGGTGAGGACGCCGTGGCGCCTCTCCAGCCACTCCTCAAAGAGGGGACTTATCGCCGCAATAGTGGCGTGCCCAGCACTGGGTTGCGACAATCGCACTCTCCATGACGCCATGAGATCCCGTCGGAGCTCTGTCCGCTGTGCCGCGATTTCTCGCGGCATCGGAGTCAAGCCCCGGCGTTTCGCCTCCCGCGCCACTCCCAAATATGCGCGAGGACTTTTGCCTCCAGATCCCATGGCGGCAATCCGGCAAGGAGGCTCGCCGCCTCACCGGAGACCGTGCGGTATCCCCGGACCAGCCGGGTGGCCATGACCCTCTAGGACGCGTTCAACCGGCGGGCAGGCCGGGCCGCCGCCTCAACGAATGCGCCCACACCGGTGCCCCGTACAGGGCCATGGACCGCACGATCCCCGCGTATAGCCTCCGGCAGGAGGCGTTTGGACCCCCAAGATTGGGCAGGAGCCGCTTCAAGGCAGCCCCGGCCCGGTCCAGTCTGGGAGCCAAACGTCGGAAATGCTCCACGAAGTTCCACCGACTGTCGAGGACGAGTCCCAGGTACTTCATCGTCGACTCGACGCCGATGTGAACCCCTCCTACCGTTAGCTCTATGTGGCCTGGCGTTGTCATTCATGAATATTGAATTTTCATCCATATTAATTAAATATGCGCTGACATGCTCATAAAGAATTTCTTCCACATATCTTGCACTAGTTAGCGTACCATTTTCTATCAGCACTAACTCCGTGCGACTCTTTGAAGGACTTCCAGTCCAAAGCATAACGATCTACCTCCGGCCCTTTTTCCTCAAAACATGCTGGAATAAAACGTTCCTCTGGCCGTCGTCGGTAGACTCTTCGGCGCTCATTGTACTACAACATAAATCTGGATTCATCAGAAAACATTCACACATCATTTATGATTGTATTTCATACAACATTAAAATTGTCTGTAATATAGAGTTTCATGCATGTACCATTATGAATTTGCAGGTTACAGGGATATTTGTCATTGACCCGTATTATTTGACCGCGACTTTTTTTTAAATTGTATATATATTTAATTCAATTATAAAACAGAGGTGTTATTTAATTATAAACTCGCCAATCTTTTCATTTGATGGCGAGAGGCGCTCTTTTACACAACAATGAACCACCTTACGTATAAACATCAGCAGGTCAGGTTACTACAAATCGTCAAATTTTCACATCCGGTTCTGAGCTTAACCATTAACATTTTAAGGTTTAAAATTAAATACTGACTGTAGAGATTTAAAAATGTTAAAGTGCACAAAATAATATAAAGAGAACCTCTCTTTATATTATTTTGTGCACTTTAACATTTGTTTGCCAATGTTTTAAAAAAGCATCTTGAAACGATTTTCAGAATTTTCCAAGACTGAGTATTATGTATCCGGTATAAAAAGTCATAGGTGAATTCGCGAACAAAGCCTAGTAGGTATGCCAAGCCGCTGCATTATTTTGTCTAGCTACTATCTATCATTTGACACTAAACGTCAGGAACTATTTTGACTACCTACAAGTTTGTTATATTAATCTACAAATATACTAATGGTCTTAATTTGTTATTTTTATTTTATTTATTTGTTAATTCAGTTCGGATAACAATATGGTCCAATTTGTTAGTAAAATACCTTATCACTAGTGTTAGTAGTACACAAACAAGAATTTGAGCTGAATGGTGCTGATCCATGCGTCATGTTCGTGAACGGGCGCCGTCAGTTGGGACTGGTCATCTCTTAGCTGCCATGGCTTATTTTAATTTATTTTAAGTTTTTGAATGATTCTTTATTTTTCTTTTTATTAGTACGCTTTTATGAACGTGCACGTCTTTCTACATTGTTCTCACATGCATAATTTCAAAATGAATGTTATAACCAATATTTTGTATCAAATTATTGTTTTAAAAGAGTGTCCGTGGAGTTTCTTGCCTGTTCTTCTCCATACTCCTCTCTTCTCCTACTACGCTTTGGAATGGGCAACTAGCTTCATATTTTTGACTGACCGACCCCTTGAAAATTCAAAAGTGCCTGTAAATGGTTTAATTGAAATAAATGCTTTGAGTTTGAGTTTGCATTTAACATTAGACCAACCGAGGCAGTGACAGCAGTGATGGCCCAGTGCTAACGACCGCGACCCGCGACTTAAGATATGTAGGTCGTAGGTTCTAACCCAGATAGACGCTTTACTTTGTGTAAAGTATTTCATCAGCAATGCTCTCAAAACGGTGAAGGAAAACATCGTGAGGAGACCGACACGTCCTAGAACCAAAAATTCGAAGATATGTGACATCTACCAACCCAAAATGGGCCCGCGTGGTGGATTACGGCCAACTTCACTGAGAAGAGGCCTGTGCCCAGCAGTGGGAACATGGTTGATTACGCAACCGAGGCGGTCGTCCAGTCCAGATCAGAAGGTTGCGTGTTCAGATCACGTCGGGGTCACCAATTTAGGGGCATGAGGAACAGGGTGTAAAGTACACTCATCCACCATAGAAAAGGGAGGATCCTCCAACCAGACGGGTGTTGTGTCTGGTGGGTCGACTGCCCGACTGTTGATTTCGGATAGTGTTATCTATGTCGTTTGCGCGGTAAACTCTAATTGCGCGATGCAGGATTTGTGTGACGTCATGTCTTTGATGCGTAGTTAGTATGTGGCGGTGTAACCGGTACAGGCCACTAGCTTCATATGTTTGACTGACCGACCCTTTGACAATTCTAAAGTGGTTTAATTGAAATAAATGCTTTGAGTTTGAGTTTGGATAGGAATAGCTGGTGACTGCGACAGGATGTGCAGAGCAAGGAATATGCTACCTGACCATTCTCCCCACAAAGTGCCTCAGAAAAGGGGAGTCAGGGCTCTCCACCACTGTTTTCAGGATGCTATTGTCACTGACCCACATTTTACACACCAGAGATGCGAATTTTTTGCGAATCACTGCATGGAAGCCGTCAGTTCCGTTCTGAGCAAACATATCTTTTTTTTATTACTTGAAAATATTTACTTTCCTAATATATATTTTTTCAGTTGAAAAAAAGTGTCGATTTGAGAGTTGCACAACTCGTGCAATATGGTACATATATTGCGCAAGGTGTATCATCTTCGGACGGTGAGCAATGGGTAGCTCGCCGTCCGGTAAGGACCAGGCCCGGGTCGACGGGCCCACGCGCGCCTCTAAGCGATGTCAGCGAGTGAAGGGGTCCGATGGGACCATTGCCTGCCGGGGTTGCGGGAAAGTCCGAAAGGGATACCGTGGCCCCCTGCACAGGCAACAGAAGGAACACGGGTGGGAGAAGTCATTTCACGAATACCCGCCCAAAAAAAATATATAAATGTGTGTCATCTTAAACCTCTACATCGCGAAATCCAAGCCAATAAGAAATCAAAAAGCTAATGATTGTATCATTAGCTTTTTAATTTTAGATTTTATCGAAATCGGCCCCTTTAAGTATTTTAGCGATTGGTCAAGTTTCAGATTTTGGCATCCGAGCACACTTGAGAATTCATTCTGTCTATCTGTAGAGAAAATAATAATTACCTAGGTTGAAAAGCAGACCATCTCAAACTGCTGCTCATTGAGTTTATTTACAACCAGACTTCTGTAACACCAACGAAATACCTACCCATGAATGTATCGTCATATTTTCCAGCATTTTACTAAGAGGCCCTTAACGTCTCGATCGTTTTTATACGATACATTAAAAATGAAAATTACGGCTACATCAAAAAACAATACGGCCGTCTAAAATAAAATCACGATTCACCATGCCGGATGAATGTTATATGTGAGGCCGTAAGCATTTCTAACCATACAAACAATGTTGCAAACCAGCGTTGGCTCTGTCTCGCATAGGGTCCCAGCATTATGCTGAGCGATGGCCGTTTTGCGTGGATGTGACGCATATTTTCCCCCAAATTGTTATTTTTGTGTTTATTTTTTTTCAATGTCTAATGCGCCTGTAGTTTTACATGCACCTATACTTAGGTACTTATCACACAGAAGAACAAATTGCTTGGCGGCAGAAATACGTGTGACGGTAGCTTCCTCAGACGAGCTCTTTCATGATGTTGCTTTCATCATCATCATTGACAGCCGTGTTCCCACTCACTGGTGAGTTATTATAACTAAAGATATCATCCCTATTGTGCCATGCTTCCCTGTACCCTAATTACGTAATGCAAAATCAATCTGAATCTGAATCGTTTTGAAACAGATTGCTAATCCATTGCTCCGTAAGTTCGAAAAAAAAACTGCAGAGCAACGTAAATAACGCAATGAATGTTGTTGAACTGTCAAAATGAAACAAATTTGTCTTTATCGTTTACGAAAATATGTTGCGTAATTAGAAAGCTGGTACTTAATATTAACAATCATGAATGCGATTGTTAATGACCGATTCTTACACGTTATCAACTTTTTTATATTCTTGTTGTCACAAAGATAAAATAATAAACAAACTATTTAAGATCAAAACAATGGTTCAGTTCACACTTGCATTAAAGGCTGATAACCAGTTTTTTTTATTTTTATTCATTCAGTTTTAGATTATAATAGCGACTGTGTGTTGCCATTGGCCTCAATTATTTGTCTTGCCATAGTGTTCATTACGACCAGCAAGAACAGAATTTTGTAAAATGGGGCTTGTTAGATTCCTCTTACACCCAGTGTAAAAGCGCGTTTGTGGAACTAAAAACCATTTCTTATCAACTCCCTGCCCATTATCCCGATTAATTTGGAATCGGTGCTGTACGTCTTTTTCATCCATACTTGTCTTTTCAATGGGAAGCCATCTACATTCATTTTTATTGTCACTTGCCCTCCATTCCTCCGCATCAAATGTGTATCTCTTACTTATTATGTAAATATATATAAATATTTCTTATCTTATCCACTCTCGTCTTAACATTCTCACCTCAGCTGAATGCATGCCTCTCATTCATCCCTTTTGTTTTTAACATTCAGATCTCTTTACAAAACAGTAACACTTATTAGAGTTTTGTAGATAACATTTTTGTCGGAGAACGTGGTGATCTATGGTCCTTGAATGAAAATGCCTTGTCCTGGCATTAATACACTTACAAGGTGTTGAAATGTGATAATATTGTTCAATGTAATATTTTCCTCTAAAAGATTCGTCTTTCTATAGAAAAATGTTACATTTTGCTTTTGTTTGCATCTTTGAATAATGTGTGTGCTTGATAATGATAATGCATCTAATATTTTGCATTAATTTATTATTCGACATAATATGTTTTTTAATCTACATAAAAGAACAGAATCTACTATTTACATAAAAAAATATTATTCAGATTCATTTTATGATGTAATCTTTTATAGCTGTTACGATACACAAGGAAAAGATAAAACTATTCTTAGCAGGGGACTAAAAGATAATAAACAAGCGATTCTTCTACAAATAATGTTTTAATACTTATAAAAACTTAATTCTAATATTTACACATAGAAATAACTTATTTTAATACATAATTAAAGTATATTTTTACAGCTACAATTAATATAAAAATACTTTTAACATAGGTTATCATTATGAAGAAATAATACTTCACATCATTTATTTTAAAGTAAGTTTGATAATTGTTACATACATTTATACAATCGGCTATGTTGGCCACTTTAATACGTCTCTTGAAATTAGCAAAAGCCGTTATGTGCTTTCAATAATTAAATCAAGACTAAGGCATTCTTTGTCAATGAGAAGAAAATCTTCAAACGAATTAATTTAAAGAATAACAATGTAGTAAACAGATATGAACTTTATTCATTTGATGAAAAATGATTAAAATCAGATACCTAAGTCAACTTTAGATATGAATGAAAAAATCCCACCTAGATAATAAAAAAATATTTTTGGTAAGTTCATAATAGATTTTTGATGTTTGAAGGACACACAGCGACATAGTTTTGCAATAATAATTTTAGATCTGAACTATCTTCTCATATACCACTGATAACATTGACAATTGTGTCTTAAGTCTAATCTATTGGTAAGAACTTAAATAAATCGAATTTGTTGGCATTTATAATGCTGCGCGAATGCATTTTAATGAAGTGAAATATTGACAAAGTACTCGTAACGACAGCATTTGATGCTATTTTTAAATTAAGTAGACGATACAAAACAACATACGCCAGTACATGCAATTTTACTGACGGAAAACAATGACAGCAAAAAAGAACGCATATAAAAAGCTCGAATAGCGCAAGACGTGGTATCTCACGGGGCAATCAAACGTATGGAATACTGCAGATTTTCCCATGGCAGACTTACATGTGGGAGGCAGTGTATTCTTGTTCCTAATGTCACTTTATTCTGATAAAATTTCTGGTTGTTTAACATTTTATATTGTTCCCTTAGATCTTAAGACGTTACCTATGTGAGTGTGATCTTAATCTCTCATAGTTTCGGGTTTATTCATATTAAGACTATCAACAGCTATTGTGTTAATTGTAAAATCTACATCATCTTCATAAAATTAAAATACTTTGTACCATAACTTACTCTTCATATTTCTGCATATCTATACAACATTCCATATTTATAAATACTTATCAACCTATTGGTATTTCAAAGAATCGAGATTTCAGCAATAGGTTCATTTCGCTATCTCTATAAATAACGGAAAGATAGCTAAGACCAAATAGATATAGGTTGCTTACAAAAACTTAGCGGAACCTCGAGATTTCTGCCAGCAGTATGATACAAGGATACTGCTCATTAATGACGCAAAGAGTACTAGACTACCACCCCATAAGGCAGCTGGTGGAGACATACAAAATCCTGTAGGTTGTGGAAGATCCTCTGCCAAAACCACCCTTAACCCTTTACCAATAATCGTCGAGGGTTCTTGTACAGTACTGTTCCCAATATGGACGATATCTCGTCTCCTCCTTCTAGGCTCTATACTTCCAGGGTTAGGACAGACATCGCAGTCAGTCTTACACAGTTCGACCTCGCATTGAATAATCAGGTCCATTTCATCAGGGAATTTGAAAGCGTTGAAGAAAGCAAATGCTATGACTGAAGCTCCAGTGTTTCCTGTGTCTCTAGTCTTTTGGAAGGCACCGAAGACCTTCTGCTTTAGGACACAACCATTCTCATCAGTTAGAGGAACAACATTGCGACTTTCTGAGTCTCTAGCTATACATTCTCTAACGAGGATGTCGAAACCAGCATCTCCTGTTACTGACACAACTAAAGTCATGGTTTCTCCGATCTTGACTAAGCCATTTGCTTCGGGTGCGAACGGTCCTCTTCCGGCTTGAATGTCCAAGCGAGCCATAGCAGTATCTCCACTGAAGTTGCTGGTAATCTGGTTCAGCATACCGACACTGAGAGAATGGACCAGCTGCTTCTTTAGGTTTCCTTCCCACAGACATCTGACTCTTCTGATGTGATCCCAAACTTCTTGGATGCCGACTTCGTTTTGAAGAACAAGGACATTTTCTAAGTAAGCTTGACCTTCATTTTCGAAATCGCTGTAGAATCTAGTACCACAAGTGTTTAGGCTAACTGTGAAAGAGTACTTGACTTGGTTGGAGTTCTCTCTGACATAAACGCAGTCGGGTTCGTTGTAGTGGTCTTGAGAGTAGATGATTCCGTTGTACACCTTGTTGAATTCAATATTAATAGTCATCATTTCTTTGCCACAGTCAACTGTGATCTCATGAATGTGAGGAGGATGACGGTCATCATCGTCAGTTTGAACTTGCGTTTGTGTATTTTCAGCAACTGTACCGCTGACAGTGCTGGAAATCGAACTAGAAACGAATCCAGTGTTTACACTATCACCACTTTCTTGTGACACGTAAATCGCTTGAGTCGTTTGTTCGTTCTGGCTGGGTTGGGAACCAGGTTTTGAGTAATCGTAACCAGGTTGGGACGGTTGAGGTGGTTGGGAAGGCTGGTAGCTTGAAGAAGAAGGCTGGTAACTGGGAGAAGAAGGCTGGTAACTGGGAGAAGAAGGATAACTAGCATCTTGGGATGGTTGGGATGGTTGGTAGGATGGTGAAGACGGTGAACTTGAAGGCTGGCTTGGTTGGTAACTAGGAGTTGATGGACTAGGAGAATAGGAAGGCTGAGATGGTTGGTAGGACGGCTGAGACGGTTGGTATGACGGCTGTGATGGTTGATAAGCAGGTTGAGTTGGCAGGCTTGGCTTATAACTCGGTTGGAACGGCTGTTGAGGCTTGTAAGGAGACTCAGGTTTGTAAGGTGACTCGCTAGGTTGGTATGAAGGCTGGCTCGGTTGGTAGGTTGGGCTTGGCGACGGACCTTCGCTGTAGGCCGGTGAAGGTCGAGTGCCAGAAGCTGGGTATCCTGATGCAGGGGGCAGGTATTGGTTCGCCGGTTCAAAAGGTCTCGGTTTTTCTGGTTTCCCTCCGAAGTACTGACGAGCTGAAAGTATATAAAGAGTATATTAGTAAAGATACAATTGAAGGATATTTCCATTAAGACCCAATGTGCTTGTGCCTAGTGAATGCTAGAAATTGTGATTCGTGCAAAATAAATGGTGTTTGAAGGTCCTACGTTTAAAATAGTTATGTATTCTGTTGAATATCTTTGGTATCGATGGCCTAATATACTGTATCGACATTTATTTTAGAAAATGTTACCTGTTAAAATATTATTGTATTTATTATTGATTGCGCTTATAATGAAATAGTGTCCTTAAGTTCAGATACGATGACAAACATATACCTAGAAAAATCCTTAAAACTAATTAAAGCCTAGATCTTAAGACTAATGTGCACCTTTCCTATTCTTCTGTTGGTATAAGCCCTGTATCCACTGCAAGAGATTGTTCACCATGTCATCCACCTCCGCCTGCTTCTCCGGCTGCAGGTCCGCTGGAAACCATGGTCTTCATCAGCAACCAGGAGTTGGTTACCCCCCACCAACCATTCTACTCACTACCGGTTAGCTCTTGAAGATACATGCTACTATTTAACAGGTCTTGGAATTATTAAAGCCGATGACAGAATTGAGCAGTAAACGGAAAGAAATTATGAAAATTAACTAGGAAAATGAAGGCCTATTCATATTTTCAATGCAGCATGAATAAATAGTTATTGATATAACAATAATTTGAACAGATATTTTGAATGAGCTGAAATGAAAATTCAAATAGGTCTTTACAAAAGAAATAGATAAGTTATAATTTCTAAGATAGAAGAGAATAAGCAACTATAAAATACAAAGAATCCTATTAATTAGCTGAAAGAGAGTACCTAAACTACAGAATAGGGATGTTGACTGTTTTTTTTTTGTCCGTCAGGTAGATAATAAAACGAAATATTGGACACGTATTTTTTCTTCTTTACGTAGTGAGAGCCATTTTTTGTTAATATTTTATAGCAAAAAATACGTGTCTAATATTTTTAGATTATCTGATAGACTGACGGACCAAATGGTTTTTTTTCCCCAGTCAACATCCCTATTACATGGTAAATAACCAAATTAATAAATTAGTAACTAAAGAAAAACTAGAAAAAGTACAACCATGAAACGATTGTAGTTAGACAGATACAAGAAAGAAAAGTTTCACAAACCACAACTTACAGAAGACAAAGTAAAAGGATTGAAATGAATAAATTATACTCTAATAGAAATAAGTACTACAAAAAAAAGAAGAAAACAAACCAGTAATAAAGTTAACATAAGCAACCTCATAACGTGTTCAAATAATATGAAATAGAACACTTTTTTAGTAGCGGAGTCCAAAAAAATAAACAATTAAAAGCTAAATGCTTAGAGAATTTAATTGTAAATTAATTGTAAATATTTTTGGCAAATAAAAGTAACTAAGCAATTTTTTTTATTCACAACCCGTCAAATTTACCAAATTATTTACCAATCAAATATTTTCAATTTTTAAAACTTGTAATAAAATTAAGTGAAGCCAGTTACATTTATGACTTGTATAGCGACACAAATGGAGACAGAAGCAAGTCAAAGCAACTTATAATAAAAGAGACCTTATAGATAAACTTATAATTATGAAATAATCGTTAATTTGTTATTTACATCTTTTTTTTTGTTATTTATTCTTTTACACCTGCAGGCGACATTATGGCATAAGTATGCATATTATAAAGATTTAGAAGATAATAATTTATGTATAAGTAAATTAATAAAGGAAATGAAGACATTAGGTGATGTTAAGGTAATTATAACTCTACTAAAAAATATTCGTAATTTACTAAGTCGTCAAAGAGCTGTCATTAAAGTAGAAAAAATGCAGAACCAGCTAGAAAGTGAAGAAAGATCGAAAGTATGAAGAATTAATTGCCGCCGAAATATTTTGAATAATAACATAGTTATACACCGTGAAAAATTATGAATTGCGTAAACAATTTGAATTTTATCACGATTAGTATCTAGACAAGCATAATTATGTGACTATCTAGTCACACAGTTCGTTTGCATATTTGATTCAAAATATTTGTAATGAAAGAAAATTAACAATATAAACATTCGGCTTGGTAATTGACTCTAAATCTAAGTTTGTTTGGCAAACTCTGTGGGTACTTATAAACTTAGATTCCAGGTCTAAAAATTCATCCTAACGCCCTATTGGTATTTAAAAAACAACGAATAATATCTAAGCTATAACATAAAAGAAACAGAAAGTGGTGCCACGCTAGTGCAGCCGCGGGCAAAGCTGTGTAAGTGTCCAGAAATGTCAAGAAGTATCAAGAAGATAGTAATCTGAATGTCAAGAAGAAGAAGGGAGGAAATAGTTCCAGAAGCGTGGAGTGAGTGTAGCTTTAAGTGCCCTCTGCTCGTAAACAATTGAAAATGCTGCCATAGTAACATGATAAGGGCGTAATAGCTAGCCCAAAAACTAATGTTTTGAAGGAAGCACCAATAGCATTTGACTAAGTAAGTGTGAGAAAGCATAATATTCACTTTCATTAAAGATATAAACTGACGCATTCAATGAATACAATGTTCTTAATTCAATTCTGCCCAAGATTCTAGACTGAAGTTAGGTCTTTCGCGTTTTACGTCAGGAATTTTATTTTGAATCAGGGCGATTGGAAATTAGCTGGAATAGGTCTTTATTTTAACGAAACATTATTTCGTCTACAAGCAAGGGGCTGTGTAAGTGTGGCAGAATGTTATAGTGACATATTCAGGTACATGATGCTTTGATTATATCGATGTTCAACTAAATCGAACTTAGAAAGTACAGTGAGTTCAATTTCTATAGAAGCACCAAGAGTCTTCTTAGCGTAATGAATTTGAGAAAAAAATGTCGGTACGGACAATATTTTTCAAAACATGATTTTTATAAAGAGGCTTTCTAAAGTAACTGCATTTTTATTTCTTCATGGATTTGTCATGCATGGATTCTGTATTATGCATTCGTTTTGCAACGTGTTAAGAATGAAGTACTTTCTGTTCTAAGTTTCTACAATAATTGAATAAGTAACCATCAATAAATCAATGCTGTACCCAATTTGATAAGGTTGCACATAAAAGGCAGTATCTGTAGGTATGTGTACGTACCAGTCTTGCGTTTTCTTGGTTCTGTAAAACATATTACAATTTAATCTAGATACACAAACATAAAGAAAAAGAAATGTTTTAAACACATAAATATTTATAATATACATATTTTTACAAAATGTACACTAAACTACACTAAACACAAAAAATCTTTAAAACTAACATGCATCAAGATATTTATACAGGCATTTTGCAGAAAAATGCGTTCGTCAAAAATATGTACAAAGAGAGAAATATATTTACATCTATTACCAGCAAAAAGTATACCCATATTTACAAAAAAGTAAAATTCCAAGATTTAAATTAATAGGTATAACATATCACACAGCACCAAATAAAGAATCTTTTTTCATAATAATTTCGAAGTTACAGTATACGAGTACCTAACATGGACTTTTGTGTAAAACGTATATACATAACAACATAACACCACGCCTCTAAAAAGATAAACCTAACGTAAAAAAATTTATTAATATTATCTACTATTCGTAGTTCACTTGTGTTCACCTCAAATCGATTATTTACAATCCTAATTATTTTTGTTTATAATCATGTGAATAAGATGTTTCATTTTTTATTTAAAATAAAAAATAAAGTGTAATTTGCAAAAGCGTGGCGTCTGGCAGCGAGTTAATCGCAGAATTAATCGATTACATGTATGCAAACTGAAGAATCTAAAATCAACATTTTATTTTTATTTGGTTTTATATTGATGGATGGAATGAGAATAGAATAGAATATCTATCTCTTTTGTATGTATACCCTTACGAATTACAGATATATAAATCTAGAAATTTTACGTAGGGTGACACAATGGGCGGTCATATCGCTAAAAGACCAAAGTAAAAATGGATGGATAAAGAAAAATGGCTGACAGGCGAGAATGGAAGAAAAAACGTGTTATGCCCGACTTTAAGTTACATAGGTCAAGGGTAGGAAGATGAATATGAATTACCAATCAAAATATTACCACCAACAAAAAAACTATTAATTAATGAGATAACTTTGACAATATCAGTTGTGTTTGCGATCGAACAATCGTTGTACTATTCACGCGATTACAAATTACATTACGAACCCAAAAGTCAGATATTGTTTACCTACTGTGTGAAAAGTTTTGTATGAAGTATGCATTCTAACGTAGTGTAAGAGTTTCTAGCTATATTTGGCCTTCCTTTATATGTTTTTGTTTTGTCTACCCGGTTCAAGCTTTTGAATCAATTTTCCACGTTTAACGTTTTTCTATGCAATGGTTCTCCGTAATTTGTTCTACTCTCTTTTCAGCCTATAGTGATAGATATGGCGTCCTTTTGTGTGTGTGTAAGTGCGTTTTTTGTCTCCGTATATGTTCAAGCTTTTGAATGAATTATTATCGTTTTTGATACGCCATAATCCACAATAATTTCTACTCTTTAAGCTGCTTGGGGTATAGGTTAGTAATACCTACTTAGAATAATGAGTGCCCATTTCATGTAATCTATAACTATCAGTATAATCGTTGGCTCTTACGACCACGACAGTGTGGTTGGCCATAAGAATGTGGTGATCACCCGCTTAACCGGACATTTAAGTTAAGGATATCCTTCCGCTACTTGACACACTTCATTTACTTCAACATCTAAAGCCCGTATTACAGAACCTCTCTCAAGACTCAAGTGGATTTAAACTAAATTTAGGCTTATTTTTGATTCGCACAAATTTACTCATCCGAAACGGGCGAATCGACACTTTTAATAATATTATTTTTTCTTGAGGCAATTCGCACGAAATTAATTTATTTGTAGGTGGATCGATAACTCAAGAAATCGATTCGTGCAAATCACCACTCAGCCATTTTAAGTAATCCTTGAGTCTTGAGCGAGGTTCTGTAATACGGGCCTAAGTTTTGGGGTTTTATGAAGCTTGTTCCTTGCTTGATAAGTTCAGGCTACGCGATAACTGTTTAAGCTATTTATAAGTACACTTGCTATTGAACGAAGCGTCACCCGAGTGGAGGTCTGAAATTATCCCTCAAAAACAAACCACCGAGATAAAAAGTATCTTAAGTCATAACCCAGTTCATGGGCTACTCATGTGTCAAATTTCATCCAAATCCACTCAGATTTTTAGCGTGAAAGCCTAACAAACAAACAATCAGACTCACTTTCACATTTATCATGTTACTTCGGATAGCGAAGTCGTGCATCAACTATTCATTAGGTAGTCTACGTCAGTCTTCATTAAACAAATGTACAAGAATCCATAAAAAATCTTGTACATTTTCATACATTTTCAAAACAATATCTTGTCAATACAAGCATTCAGTACTTACTGAATGAAGCTATATGTTAAAAACCTCAAGCAGACGTGAAAGCGTCTAAACTAACAGCTGATTCGTCAAACTGTTACACCAGGCTACCAGGAACGCATGAAGTGCATAAAGCATACTCGTACAACTAGGTTGTTAACAATAAACCGGTGAGCATGTGTCGATAAACATGCGTTTATGTTTGACAACGTGTGTGTGTGTGTTAAGTGTGACATAAGTTACCGGACGTGGGTTTAGTGCGCAGTGCGTGCTGTTTAGACTTTTACATGTGTCATTGTTACTGTGGAGAGTAGGGTTTAAGAAATTGGTCCTCATATGGTCTGACCATTACATCTGGACTTTAAAAGAGACTTTGGACCCTGCGTTTGTTGTGCCATTTCTTCTCAGGGGTTGTCAAATAGGACATGTCGACTCCAACTTGTTTTTTTTTTTTAATTGCTTTATGTACCTACTGTATTTTAGATGACGTGTAGTGGTGATTCCGATATCCTATTTACAGAATAAACAATTTCATTTCAAACGAATTCTTTGAAATGAACGCAATGGGGACTTGCAGGAACTTTGGTTGATGGTAAACTTTACCGATACTCGTAGTATTGTGATTAACCTAATTTAATAATCGTATTGGCTCGCTGGTACTAGAGTGCTAGGCCCCAAATATATTAATCATTAGAAAATGATAACTTGACTCTTTCTCAGTACTCCGACCTACATCATTTTCACAGAAATCGTTAAACATTATGTCTGCTTTGGAGTTAGTAAAAATGTTTACTAAGTTAAACAAACATCCTTTCTAAAAATATAATTAAATCTGTAATTCACAGCAAGAAATACTTCATGCTCTATTAAATTGCATTTATTTTAAAAAAAATGCTAATTTTATTTTGTAATAAAGATCATTTCCATTTGTGCTCGTATTTAAATCATTAAATTTAAATAAATAAGCGGGTACTTACGGAAACGAGATGAGCTCTCAGCAGCGCCGGCGACCGCGACGATCGTGCACAGCGCCACCACAGCGCTTATGCGCACCATCTGGAATTAACAAGAGATTTTTGATAAATAAACATTTTTTTAAAGAAAACCAGATATAGGGCGTCTAAAAAATAACTGATGTAGTTAAAAAAAGAGAATTCATAAAAACAAGGTAAAATAAACAAGATTACCAAATCACTTAACGCGTTTGGTGCTTAACGTTTTGAAGCTGACAGACTGAATGACGTCTGGGTTTAGCGTTAAACGCAAAATTTAAATTTTCTTGCGTCTTTTGCAATTTGCAGGTCATCAGGTTTTAAATATGATTCGCGACCGTAACAAGTATGTAGTTGTATTGATGATTCTAATGGTGTCGCGAATCATATTTTGAATCAAAATACAACCTGACAGTGACATTTAAATTACAAAAAAAATATGACAATCTGAATTTTGCTGGGTATCTTAGCACATCCCCTTCAGTGATTTGTGTTGTAAGTGACCCTAAGAATGAATAATCCAAAGCTAAATATTTTGGTATTTTTTTAATAGCTTTACTTTTCCGATAAATTAATGACATTGAGTTCAAAATCGAATAACATATTATTATCATAGAACTCTCTAAATAACTACTTAAAAATAAATGGAAACATAGGTGCATGCCCCAGCATGATCAGATAGAATTACATGAATAACGTAACAACTACAATTCTAACCATTGCGGCATTGTTTTCATTATAAATAACACGAGTAATTAAAAACATCTAATCAAGTCATTAAATCGACACCATTCCACAACTACCCTCAATTCCAGTCAAAAATCAAAGTAAAACAAGTCAAGGTCTCATTAGCATAACAGCCTAATAGATAAATCTATTGTTTGATAAGTCTGTGAATCGAACCATACCACAATGAACAATTACTTAACTTGCAACGTGAGACGCCTGACGCAACGTTCACGTAAACTTAAGCGTTAGATTTAGACTTAGAATTTAGATCACTGGATAGGAATATGAATAATAAGGTGTTAAAAAAGTATTGTCTATGTAGGGCGATGGTAATCGAAGTTGTAAAAGTTAATTACGGCGCGATTGTGGTGTAAAATATGAATTATTATTACAGTTTTTCATGAATTGGTTTGTTAGATTGCTGTATGGGAACATTGATATTAATATCATCCCGTATTTATTTAGCAAAATTATAAAAGCTTTGACTGACTTTTCATTTCAGGTTTTTAATTATATTTTTTTTTTTCCAAATTATTTTATTGCAAAGATTTGCAGAGCTTGTGTAGGCCGCAGGAATCCGCTGGATGCGAGAAGCACAGAATCAGTGGAAATGGCGGTGCTTGGGGGAGACTTATGTCCAGCAGTGAACGTCTTTCGGCTGAAATGATGATGATGAAGATTTTGGTACTGTCAGATCTAGTCGATACTTTATTGAAATCAAGAATCAAAAGTCATTTATTCAGTACTTTTCGAACGTCAAAATGACATAAGACAGTCCCACAAAACGCCCACCCTTCACCACTTCCTAGTGCTTTAGCTGGGAAGAAGAAGTGGCGCAACAAACTCCCCAGCAGCCAAGCAGTGAGCCAGCAGACATGTATTACATTCCATTTGAATAAGATTTCAATACGCACACATGACTCTTACTTTTGTTCAAAACTGAACTGACGTAATACATTAAACTTGCTAATTCATTGCCTAAAGCTAGTCACACATCAAATATAACACATTAGGTACTCGTCAAAGTAATCACGAACGTACTCGTAACAGCAAAATGTGTAAAGTTCACATGTAACAGTTTAAAAATTTTCATTGTAAACAGTGTTTACCCATTTCGTTGTATAATGTGGTGTAAACTATTGTAAATACGGCTTTAGGTCATATTCGATATATTTACAAAATGGGCTGTACTTTTACTTTCGTTTTCTTCTGCGGTTATTGATGCGAATTTATGATCAGTGTAGCTAATAGAATTTGGGTCAGTTAAAGTGCCGCCGCCGCGCCGGGTCAAATCAATCCTAGCACAGATGAATAGGTACAGATGGTTCACTCTGCATTTTAGGTATAAAGCTACCAGTACGTTTTGTCGGACCAATTCAGTGAGCGTCATGTAGTCTGAAGATATAAGAGTTACACGATAGAAAGAGAGGCAACTTCTAGGTGAATATAACTGTAGGTAATTAGCGCTGTGCGACCTGAATTACACTTTATAGTGTCGTAGTTTATAGTTGTTTTTTGTTTAAATGATTTTGTGGAGTGAACCATCTGTCATACGAGTAATAGAAAGGCATATTGTTCTCATAATTTTGTCACCAAAAAGTGTTAGTGTAGACTTGGAGTACCTAACTTAAATCCATACTGGAACTTACAATTTTGCCGACTATTAATTTCGTACTCCAAGATGTGTTTATGAAGTCATTCGATGATTTCCCACACAAAAAGAAAAGGTGTGTACAAGAGAAGTGATAGAAAGAAATAATATACTCTATACGACAAAACGCCTTATGTAATTGCCCGATATATTTCATTGATAATTTCCGACCAAACAATGAGTGTTAAATTACGAACAAACGTGGCCCATTGTGTGCAGAGCCATCACAATGAGCCACAAGTTAATTTTTGTCACACCCGGATGAATATGAAACCTTCTTTAATAATTCAATAGGGTCAAAACTTGCGATATTACCACTGAGAACTATGCGAGGAGAAAACTATTGTTTTTAACTTTTGGGTCATTTTGACCTCTGATGCAATACAATGTTTAGAGTTCATTGTAATCAGACGGGCGTTTGAAACGCAGCGTTTGGAACGTCGCGTTTAAGAATTGTGTTGTTAATACATTTATTTACTTAATGCTGGAGCCGCATCTGCGACTATCGTAACGAAGCTTCGCACAGTGATACGATAAATGCAGATGTGGCCAACTATCCTCGGTTATCGTCGCGATAGTTCGGGCAGCGTCTCACTTATCGCCCGGGTGGCGATATATAATACATATAAGCGCGGCGCGTGGTCGGACTAGCGTTGGTCATTTCGACTGTTGTTTCCGGACTGCGTAGACGCTCTGTCCAAATAATTGAGAGCAATCTTGGATTATTGCACGAAAATTCGTGAAAATTATGAAGTCGCTCATGTGACCACTGCATTAGCGCGACTACTTTTTAGCAAGCAAAACATACGAAGCTTCGGCACGCATTGCTTTGTCACGATAGACGCGAGTGCGGCCCCAGCATTATAACACAAACTGTAATTACAGGACGGATTCAAACAGTTTCCCTACTGTCTGGAAATTGTTTTATTGAATAAATTAGGCACCTAAAAGTTGATGAAACATAGGTAAATAATGTGACAAAACAGTAACAATTTTTTTTTTTTTTATTTACCGCCCTTGTATCCAACAAGTTAAGCTTATAAAAACGTCAGCATATTTTGTGCGTCTTTAATTATTGTGAACTTTAGCTAAATATTAAGCATATTTTAAGGACTTGTATCAATAAAGTATATATTATTATATTATTATTATCTAACTAGCCTTTTCCAAACTATGTTCAGGTCGGATTCCAGTCTAACCTGATGCAGCTGAATAGTAGGCTCATTAAATCATTTCAGTTAAATGAATAAAAACCTATTCTTCTTTTCGTGTGCTTAGTGACTAACCTGTACCCTTATTACGTAATACACGATCAATCGGAATTTCAATCGTTTTGAAAGAAATTGGTAATCCATAGCTTCATAAGTTCGAAAAAAAATCTGCTCAACAACGTAAATTACGCAATGAATGTTGTTGAACCGTCAAAATTGATACAAATTTGTCGTAATCGTTCACGAAAATGTGTTGCGTAATTAGATAGCTGGTGTCCGAGTTTTAAAGCTGCCCATGGGCCTCTGACTTGGCTTCACATGCCGTCGAGAAATATCTCTCAGGCATGCCGGTTTCCTCACGATGTTTTTCTTCACCGTTTTTGAAGCAAGTGATGATTATACAATACGCACATGAATCCGAAAAGTCAGAGGTGCAAGCCTTGGGTTCGAACTCGAGAAACCTATGAATTGGCAGTCCAACGGTCACACCACTAGGATATCACTGTTATGGCTCCTTTGCCTAGTCATCATAATTCAATTGTTGAAAAGTAACACACCAAACCAATAAGGCAGTTATTACAACAAAAAAATTACGCATTTAATTGTCTTCACAACTCATTACTAAATTGATTAACGATAACCTGAAACAACACTTCATTGCATTAATATGCATATTCATATAAAGGAAAGAACATAATTCATTTCTCACACGTTAAGTTCACACATAGCTCTATTGTTCATATAATCATATTAATAAATTCAGACCACCATATCAATCTTGTTGCAACATTTGGCTCTAAACCCGTTTATTTGTAGAAGAGAATTACTGTATTATTTAATTATCTTTTTTGTGTATTTAGAAGTGAAACATTTTGATAATTTTTACATAACATCATGCCTTATTTCCCCGAACGATTAGGCAGTACCTGTAGTACACCCACATTTCGCCAGTTATATTAAGAGGGAACAGGGCCTGCGATTCTCCATACATAAATGCATTCCCCTTTTTTCTTCCTGAATAATGCCTCTAGAGTAATCAGTTTTTTTTTTCTTCATAAAATCAAGTTCTGCTCTAGACACATCCCTGTTATTTCCTTTTTTTCAGCAACTTATTGATAAAGAAAATATGACCCTCCAAAAATTACAAAAATGCCGCATTTTACCGCCGTGATTAGAAGAGTACCAGACAAATTCGAGAAAGTTTTTAACATAAAAGAAAATGATAGGAACCTAGACATACTCTTTCTTAAAACTTTAATGTAAAAAATAATTGAATCGGTTTAGTTTTCGAGGAGAAAAAAGGGGAATACGAAACTTCGATTTCGTCAATTTTTTTTTGTGATATAATTGGTCTGAGCTGTAGCTATCCCTATCGCACTCTACGGGGGCAGACTTGAGGTAAGATGGCGGCAATCTTTTCTTCTAATAGCTATTTTTCAAATTCTTCGCAGGCCCTGTTCCCTCTTAAGCCCCATGTAATAGGGGCCTTTTGATATCAAACGGGCACAAATCCTTAGTCCAAGCTGCTACTGAGAAATTCCAGATGAAAAAAACCAATAATAGTTCACCCTACCTGGGAATTGAACCCAGGACCTCATGCTCCCTATTACATGAGACTTAAACATAACTGGCGAAATTTGAGTGTATATAGGTATCTCTGCCTAACTCTTCGGGAATAACAGAAGTGATGTTGTTGTGAAATTCGAATTCCGACAGCAATATCGTAAAATATTAATATCTGAGAGATCTCAAAAACGCCCGTCTGCAACGCAAAGATGTACAGTCAGTTACATAAACAAGATGTATGCCGACTCCGAGAATACTCTCAGTATCACTGTTGCACGTCACATTACGTAATAGTACGTTGTGATATTATGACACTTGACCTCACAACTGTACACTTTAGAAAGGAAGCGATTTTCTATCGGATATTTTTTGATCACTTCCATATTTTGAGAGAGATTATTATTAAAAATTATTGGAATTGTGTTAGGTAATAAGATTACATGTGATTAGATTATGCTTAGATGTGAAAGAACATTTTGCGAATGGTGCTGACACGTTTCTGGTAGCCTACTATTACATTATTTAGTATTAATTAATTCTGTTATGTGAAAGAGGTTTTACTATACCAAAGCTGGTACCTTCACGATTGAAAAGGATGGAACTTTAGAATATCATGAACGCGGCAAGCCCGTCTGCTGGGCCAATTTAATGAGAGTAACGTAGTCAGAAGAATACGAGCTACGCGATAGAAAGAGAGGCAACTTCTAGGTGAATATAACTGTAGGTAATTATCTCTGTGCGACCTGAATTGCACTTTATTGTGTCGCTTAATCGCTTTTTATTTAAATGATTCTGCGGAGTGAAACATCAGTATTTATCTGTGATCCTTGCGACAAAAGCCCAGCCGGTCTGTTCTGTAAAAATCTCAATGTGAAAACTTAGGCGAGGTGAGCTATCATTCCACCTAATTCTAGGGGGCTTACACTATTGACCGCTCATGCAACCTACTTAGGTATGCGAAGACTTCTTCGCAGTGAAATTATTATATAATTCTCTCTTTATTTTTCGTGTGGTTACTGACTAACCTGGTGTCAGCAAGAAAAATAGTTTTTTTTTCACAGAAACAAGTGCATATAAAAAAACAACTATATAAACATTACAAATATTCGGCAGCTGCACGTCCTAACTGTGACAAGACGGTTTCCACTGAGCATAATGCTGTGCTATGGGGGACCCACAGCACAGCGCTGATTTTCAGTGAAATCAAGCCAGTAAAGAGTGTGTGTTAGAGTTTTTATGCCGCCCATGGGCCTCTGACTTGGCTTCACATACCGTCGAGAATGTTTTAATGTTCTCACGATGTCTTCTTTCACCGTTTTTGAAGCAAGTGATAACTATACAACACGCACATGAATCCGAAAAGTCAGACGTGCGTGCCTTGGGTTCGAACTCGAGACCTATGACTTGGCAGTCCGACGGTCTCACCACTAGGCTATTGCTGATTATTGTACAGCACAGATGACGAATTATAGAGAAGTTTGGAAGAAAAGACACACACAAAGACAAATTGCGATAAGGGCAGAAGAATGATTATTATACAAAACTACAAACGGTATGTTTCTTTTGACGTTTTAATATACATTTGCATTCCGACGATTACCAATCCAGGCGAGGTGAGGGTGTCCCGTCTTAATTCCCGGCTTTAATTATGATCGTGAGGCCATAATTAATTACTCTAATTATTATGGTCATAATGAATTGATGGATGGATTGTGTGAGGAGCGATATGAAGGAAAAAGGTGTAAATGATTGCGTGACGGTTGACAGGGGAGAATGGAAGAAGAAAACGTGTTGCGCCGACCCCAAGTAACATGGGACAAGGGTAGGAAGATGATGATGATGAATGAATTACTAATTATTATGTTCATAATTAATTACTAATTTAAGCCTCAGTCTCTATCCGGATTTACAGTTGTCTGCAGTAGGTCTAAGTTCAGTTAGATCAGTTTAATAACAACATAACATAATCAGTCTATAATTTCCCCATTGCTGGGTCCATAGAGAATTTATAGTCTTTGACACAGGCCTCCTCTATTTGAGAGGGCGTGGGCAGTAATCTAACACGCGGGCCCAGTGCGTGTTGTGTCACATGTCTTCGAATTTTTGGTTCTAGGACATGCCGGTTTCTTCACGATATTTTCCTTCACCATTTTGAGAGTAGTGGTGATAAAATTATAAACAAAAAGTAAAGCACCTGCCTTAGTTCGAACCCACGACCTACCACTATTAAGTCGGGGCTGTTACTACCACTGGACCATCACAACTGATCAGTTTAATATGATAATACTATTCAAAGATCAAAGAAAGCCTAGTCCGGTTTGTTGGCCTTGATCTTATTACGCGCTCACGAGTAGGTCATTCATCTTTGATACTGGTCTAGCTTAACACAGCGAGCCTACCCACATAGTACCACTAATATAACCTACAGCATTATGGCATTAACCATTAGCAGCAGTAAATTGCTGTGGAGAAACTCTTCATAATTATGGCTTAGTTAAAATCAAATTCAAATTATTTATTTCATTCATGTGAGTTGTTATAATATAAGTAAGTTCCAACATGAAACCCGGTTAGGGCTCGGCAACATTATAATAATAATAATTTTAACATATTAATGCATTATTGTGTTAGATATTCTTTTAATTTCCTGTAAAATTTATTTAATTTGGTTTCATCTTTTATTTGTTCCGGTAATTTGTTGAAATTTTTGATTGTCATGTAATATGGGCTATGGTGAAGCATTTTGATCCGAGAGGGTTTGCATTAGTTAAGCAAATTGTTACAGTACAGCCGTAAAGGGAATTCGACCATTCAGTTGGACAATCTTTGCACGTCAGTTGGACAATCTCTAGTAGTAATAAGGATCAATTTGCAAAACAATATTCGTTAGTAGGAAACTGTCAGGTATCAAGAACGCATTCTGTCGTCGGCAGGAATGTAAGTTCAATTATAACCACTACCTACATAATCCATAAAAAAACAAATTAAAAAAAAACAAACAAAATCAAATTTAAAATCAAAAATCAAAATAACGACTATAATTTTTTTTTTAAATGAGATTATTATGAAGAGTTGTATCAAAAGGTCTCTCCAAAAGATAGATGTCAAGGAACTTAACTCGCTACTTAACTAGTGCAAAACTAAATACGCCTTAAAGGCAGGGCTGGGCTCGTAAGCCCAGTAATGAGACAGAACCACAGGACAGAACAGTTAGTCAGTACTGATCTGAAAATGGGCTCGTGTAGACACTAGTTTCAACCCAGTCCACAGCTGACTTCGCGCCCTCAAGTCAGTCCAGTTGACTAACCTACCCGTCTATTTTCGGGCCCAGTATATTCCCCCGCCTGACTTACTGAGTTATTGCCGATCTTGTCTACATGAACCCACTGATTGGGTCCGAATCTGGAGTCACTGGCTCCAGTCACTGCCATTGTATAAACCAGGCATGCGAGTAAGTCGATTTGATGTCAAACTGTTACAAATAACTTGATATAATTAATTTTACCGTTATTCCTAAATAAAGGGTTTATTTGCTAGATTGCTAATCAGACACAAAATTGAGCTACCACTCAAAATTTTTAATCAAATCGAATTAAAGTATTTTATTTTACATAAAACTACATGGGCACTTATGAAACGTCAGAAGCTAGGTGCACGGTTCCAATTGGTCGTTTCCAATGGAGAAGAGCCGGCAAGAAACTGCACGGTTACTCATCAGAAGAACCCAATAATATTCAGTGCCCGACATCAATCCCAATTCTCAGTGCTCAAAAGTTTGCGCATGCGACAACTAGAACAACGCGTTCGTTAACGATTAAGTTATCTACGATTATTGTTATTGCTCAGTTGAATCATAAAGCTCTTAAGCACATTCCCATTAAAATCATCATTAATCACTGTTATGTTGTAATCCTTGCATCCAAAATTCGCCGCCACATTATTAATAATACCGAATATTACGACACTAATATCGTACGGAGTCGAGGACATATCGACAACGATTTATTTCAGTAAATGATTAACATGTATTAATAATTCTGGGTCAGTGACAGCTCGGCCCGAGTCAACTCAACCCGATAATGTTTTTTCTAAGCGGTTTTCAAAGTCTATTTGTTTAAGCTTGACTAGATAGGGACGTCTATTTTAATGCCATCCATACATATTCATATAGAGGTCACTTACTTCAAGGTTGTTTGAATGTGGTATTTTTGAAGTGAAAACTTCTTTAGTGGCGTTGTGGACTTTTTTTGTGATGGGTAAAAAATGTTAAACTCGCGTCAGGACACGTGACCTGATAAAAAATTCGTAAGACGGAGGGAGAGTAGACCGGTGCAAAATTATTGCCATATATTCAAGTTTTCACATCTGCCGGCAATCCCGGAGTAACCCGTTTTATTTTTCAGTTGTTGTAATTTGAATCGTCATACATAAGAACATAGGTCATACATCTCTTGGTTCCTATAATGAGTGCAAGCAGACATAAATCTAACAAAAACAAATATCACATCTAAAAAGACTGTTATTCTCGATTCCTATTTTCTATGGATACAAGATAACCAATCTTACCAAGGAAATTCGTATAACCCAGTAACTGGGTTGTGGAGGCCACATAGGCAGTCGCTCCATGTAAAATACTGGTATTCAGCTGGATCCGGTTAGACTGGAAGCTGACCCCAACATAGTTGGGAGAAGATGCTGACGGTCATCAAGTGTAGTCGGTTTGGTACTTAATTTAATAATGACACGCAGTTTTCATAGGTTAAGCTTGGAATTTATTTTTGACCAGTTTGACTATACGGTTCCAAGACCTACATTTAAAAAAAAAACTAAATATTATATTTCACATAAACCTACATGGGCACTTATGAAACGTCGGAAGCTAGGTTCCTATTGGTCGTTACCATGTATCGTGACACTCATTGTAAGAAAAACCACCTGTTTTCATGTAACCACCATAGCTTTGTACTGCCGCCACATTGCATGATATTACAATTGCTTCGTGTCGATCTAAAATGGCGCCATAAGATCACGAAACGAAACCACACACTAGACGATGATATCAAAATTATGCAATACAAACCAAAATGACAAATAAGGAAACCTATCAAATCCTTCCTTCTACCCCATTTCCCAGAGACGTGATACCGAAACGAAGCAATAGTAATATATCACACTGCGTGGCGGCACTTTCCCTCATAACCTAGGTTCCTTGGTCCGTACCTACATAATATCTAGTAGAGCTGCTGTTGGCCGACCAGCTCACTGACCAAGTCGGCTGCAAACAAGATCGACTAGTCGTAGTTGGCCAAGCCAATCATTGCTTTCGGTGGAGTTCGGGTACAAAATCGATACTGTGATTCTATAAAATAAATAATAAAAAACAATACGTTACTTATGTGCGTTCTTTATATAACTTTTTTCAACTCTAAATAAAGAACGTTGTATTTAGAACTCATTTTTTTTTGTTTAAATTATGTTTTTCTTAATTTAAATTCAAATATTGACTACCAAAGGAACAGTTCCTCTTCCTAGATTAAATTTTACTTCAATTATAGTCTTATCAACAATAAAGGTTTTCGATTTAATTTCATCAACCACCTTATTTTTAAGAGCCGATTAGTCGGCGCTTTTTACTGACTAGTTTCAGACTAAATATAAGGCCGGATAGTCGGCTTTCCCTGCTAGTCGGTACATCTCTAATATCTATGTCTACTTAGGTCTCGTGGGAGCTCGCTGATAGCATCTCAAAGTGCTAACAAGACGTTTAGAACGTTTTGTCGCCCATCTAACCAGCAGTTTGCTTTCAATTATATCTTAAATGGTGGGCTTTTACTCTGAAGGTAATTTGTTGGACTTAGTGGCGGGTCCAGGGTTGTCGTTTGGTAAAGGCTTTCTTAACGCCTCACAGCCACAGGACAAACAAGCCTCCTCAGATCAATTTTCGCAAATTCCTCAATGGGTAACATACTCTTGAAGACATAATACTTGTTAAGTTGAGGATAACTGATGACAATTGTACCTTAGGTAGTACAATATTACTATATAAGGTACAATTACCCAAGGTAGTAGTATATTATCAAGTTCACTTTAAGATTTGTCACGGAAGAAATGAGATGCTTCTGGGAGGGCTTGAGCCCCTCAGAACCCCCCCACCCTTCTCCCTTCTCCTCTGATTTGACTTATGAATTTTGTCACTGATGTTGATGTAGTGGTCGCAAGTGCTGCTGAGCGAGGGGTTCTAATTCGATCCCTGTGTCGGACAAAGTACAATTATTGGGTTATTCCATTTGGAAATTCTCAGTAGCAGCCTTTATTGCAGTAAGTATCGGTCCTGGTTAATGACTATAGAACTTCTATACGTGGGACTTAAACGGTCACGCATATTGTATTAAATATGCGTGACTATCTAAATGCGAGTATGTGTTGGTAGGTACTATATCTTTGCCTAAGTGCCTATCACTTAGGAGATTGCAGGCTTGATGTTAAGTACTTATGATAATTCTTATGTCATTGGTTCTGGAAGTCTTTCGGCTGAATCGACCAATTATATCTACAAAGGCACTTCTGTTAAACGTCTTTCTCCGAACTATTACAAAACTTACAACACCCAACCAAAGAGGTAACCACCAACATTACAATACAATAATATCGTTCGTCATAACTTATCGACGATATATCGCCGATATTATTCGACAAGTCATTCAATGCAACGCTCTTCCTACTGAGCAGTGTGGTTTGATAAAAGTGGTGGCTCAAGATTATGTAATACATAATGTAAAATGTGCTTTTTGAATGGTTATGTAAATGAGGTATTGTGTTTTTAAAACAGTGATTGGAAATGGTATTGCGACACTAATAAAAAAGATTGGTATCGCTTTATATACACACACATCACACATTTGTGTATTATACACATCTACAATCATAGTCAGCCTAAAATGTTCCCCACTGCTGGGACAAAGGCCTCCTTTCTTCGAGACGCAGTGGGCTGTATGTAATCCACCACGCGGGCTTAGTGCGGATTAGCGAATGTCACACATGTCTTCGAATTTTGGTTCTAGGATATGCCACAATGTTTTCCTTCACTGTTTTGAGAGCAAGGGTGATGATATTACTTACACAAAGTTGTATTTATTAAGACTACTTAATGCAGTAGTAGAGCCTCAAATAAGTTGAGAAAAAAAGTGTGCTTTTCTAGCGTTTTGATGTGAAAATGATTACACGCGCTGATACAGTCGAAGAATGAAAACAATAAGTTGATATTTAAAGCAATTTTCAAAAACATTATTTTCCCGCATATAGGAAACATATCGTACCTTTTCGAACTGTCAATAAAAATACATTCATGAACAACGTTCATAGTACTAGGTAAAACCTTTTCATTTCACGACTGAATTTTTGGGAACCTAGCATGGCCTATGAGACACAGAACATTCGGTGTGAAAATTACATACCTAATAATAATAATGAACTCTCTCTTAATTCTCTCTGCCATTACAGCTTATAAAGAGCAGAGACCACGACCTCATACATAATGTATGGCCACAGATAAACACAGATGGTTCACTCCGCAGTTTAGGTATTAAAACTACAAGTACGCGGGGAGCCTTCTGTGAGTATAACGTAGTCAGAAGATAATTATACGAGCTACGCGATATACAGAGAGGCAACTTCTAGGTGAATATAACTGTAGGTGATTAGCGCTGTGCGACCTGAATAGCACTTTATTGTGTCGCAGCAAGTCGCTTTTTATTTAAATGATTTTGCGGAGTGACCTATCTGTATTAGTCTGTGGTATGGCGAACTGATTAATATGGTAATTTATCACAGTACGGAAAATATGGTAATCTTCTCTGTCCAAAGCATTTCCGGCTTGCTCTATGACTGTGGAATATTTAGATTATATTTATGCAGATTTAGTTAAGTGTATCACATTTTATTTGCATGCAATTTATAGCTTAGTGTGATATAATTTTGATGTGTTACATAATGAGTTTTGTGAGTCATCGAAATATTCCGTTTTCAAAATCTGTCGGTTACTGAACTTAGAAAAATGTTGAATGATTTTTCTGCCTTGATTTGTTCACTGACGAGCATCATCAATAATCGCCTCAAAGGACAACCAACTATAACTACCTTTCTAAGTTTCTTAAATTAATCAATGAACGTGAAAAAAGCAGGATACCTCTGCTTATCCTCCAACAAGCCTTTGTAGTTCTTAACAGCAGCCAATGTTGAAATGTAGCTAATATAGGTGTAGTCTATTGAAAAACTGGCTTCCAATTGACGTTTTTTCCACTTAAACGAATGTCAACTTTATGCTGGTGTAAATTAAGTTGATTTCAGAATTACTATTACTATTGAAAATGTCATAAATATGGTTGAATTTGCAGCGCAAACTGAACTTTATATATGGGTACTAAAGTTGTTTTACCAAAAACTCATATTTGTTTACATGTTTGGAAACGAAATCGCAAATGCAGTTTAGGTACAGGCCGCACGCCAGTGGAAGCTTTGACCTTGAGCTGGCCTACCGTAGCTCGGAGCTTCCATAAGAGACCAGTTTATAATGGTTTTGTTACACTGCTGCAGTAATTATAGTCCCACTGCAAAGCAATAGCATACAAAAAAGAAAAATACGGGTTGCGCTCCGGGAGTGCCGGCAGAAGTGAAAACTTTAATATTGAACGTTGTGTATTTTGGAATGGTTAGGGAATAATTTTGCGCCGGTCTACTCTCCCTCCGTCTTACGAATTTTCGATCAGGTCACGTGTCCTGACACGAGTTTAACATTTTTTACCCATCACAAAAAAGTGCACAACGCCGCTAAAGAAGTTTTCACTTCAAAAAACTGGCCAAGTGCGTGTCGGACCACGCACAATGAAGGGTTCCGTAGTTAATGAATTTATCCTAAAAGTAAAATAAGTTTGTAGGTGAAAAACATGTTCTCCCATACATCGGTATACGTCACGGTTAATTCTCCAACAGCAAATGTAAGTTAGTAATTACAACAAAAAAATGGGATAAAATTAGATTATTAACGATTTTCGGATTTTTTTCCTTGCTTCATACCAAATTTCATGATTCTAGGTCTACGGGAATTACCCTATAGGTTTTCATTTATTTGCGAGTATCAAAATATATCGCATAAATGGCCGTATGTTTTTATTGCATTGACTTAGAAGCTTGATTTTTTTAGAGCTCCAAGGGACCGTAGATCTCCATAATTGACATTAATTTCAACTTTCGACAGACAGACGGACAACGATGTGATCCTATAAGGGTTCCGTTTTTTCTTTTTGAGGTATGGAACTCTAAAAAATACTGTACACGTAAGTGACTTTTGATAAGCGCATATAGAATTTTCAGAATCTTGCAATGACTTGTGAAATATTGTCATCTAGACAAGGTCGATGTTCATGGCTAATGCAGTGTGCAGTAATTGACCAATATTTGTAAGTTTCACAATATCGAGGACTTTGTGCTGGTTGCATTATGTCAATGTTTGTCTTTGTTTATGCAAATCTGCGTAGAATTGTTAGGATTATTAGCAAGTGCGTGTTTGTGGGACTTATGGTTGTTAGTAGCAATCGCGAGGACTTAACTTCCGAAGTGTGTATTGTGTTGTTTACTATATTTATGTGTTTGCAAAACGGTCCGTTCAAAATTGAATCTTAACGAAAATTTCTAAACCATACTGCTGTGCGATTTGAATCATAATATAAGTAATAAAATACTCATCATTATTATTTACACCATAAGAATTACAGATAATTATAAATGTATTAACCTTTATAATACTGGTGTCTCATATTGGAGACAGATAACAATAAAATTCTATTGTGTCTGCTAATTGCGCGCGCGACAGATTAACTTTAAATAGGGTGACACAATAGGCGGTCTTATCGCTTAAAGCTAATCTTTTAATAGATTTAAAGGGAGAACGAGGGATCACATAACATTCCCTGGTGATAATTTTAGCTGCACCAGAAAATTAAAGCTCTTTAGCACCAGCAGTTTCTTGGTAGCAACATTTCAATCTACTTTCAACCTCAAATCTTATTACGCGAGTATCTCACGACTCTTCCACATTACATTAATAAAACGTATACACGCACATGTGCACATTTATCTAACGTTATTCGTACTATAAAGATGCTTCATCTTTAACATAAAACTGTGAAAGGTCACAAGCTTCCGTGTGTACCAGTCATTATGTTATGTCATGACTCGTAGTGTACTGAAAGTTATAGAGATGATAGTTTGATAGTAGAACATGTGCACCATCTGTACTTAGGCCCATATTGTGTGTACTTAATTGTCATTTGGTTTAAATAGGTTTTTAATTTTATTATTTTATTTTTCTTTTATATAGATTCTCTTCTTTTACATTTTGTGAATGTGAGAACGTTGTAGGCTTAACATACTTGTAGATCTGTCGATCATTTTCTATCTTGCTAAGTACCTGGTACTTGTTGATAGGCCTACACTGTCCTCTCATACCTATTAAAACTGTAACTTGAAACATTGTAAATACCATTTACTTTTAAAAGAGTAACCGTGGAGTTTCTTGCCGGCTCTTCTCCAGAAACGACCAATTGGAACCGTCCACCTAGCTTCTGACGTTTCATAAGTGCCCTTGTAGGTTTATGTGAAATAAAAAAAAATGAATTTTGAATTGTAGAAACGATGTTCAAACATGTGTTTCTGTGTTTCGATTAAGTTTTTCATTTTAAAATTGATTCGCAAATAGTTTGAACACACATAAATAATAACATAACATCACGCCTTGTTTCCCCGAATGGTTATTCAGAGGTGTTCTCATAAGAGGTACAACCACATTTCGCCGTTCCATGTAATAGGGGGCTAGCCTATTGCCATCAACCGGGCACAAATCCAGACTCCGGGCTGCTACTGAGAAATTTTGTAATGTAAAAACCCAATATCACTTTGCGACCTGGGAATCCAACCCAGGACTTCATGCTCAGCAGTAGCGATTGTGACCAGGCAGTCTTCTTAAGTAATACACTTTTTAAAATCCACGACGACGCGCCCCACTCCACTCCGCTCCGTACTAAAGTACAGTAATCGCGGAATGGGGCGCGTCGTCGTGGATTTGCACTATCTGTGTGTGTATAATGTATCTAGTCTGAAAGATCAAAGAAAAGATGGATGGTTTCTGTGAGGAATGATGTGAAAGAAGGGAGGAAATGATAGCTTGAGGGTTGACAGGGGAGAGTAGTAGAAGGCATGTTTTGCAAACCCCAAGTAATATGAGACAAGGGCAGTAAGATTATGAAGCAAATCTAGTTTGAAATCGAGACCCATATGTGGTCATAATGTTTGATTTCGTTAGGTGCTTCTCGACTAGATGGTAAACAAAAAAGGAAGCTTTTTTAAGAATCTCTCAAAGAAGGTGTGTATAAAATGCATATGAGTTAGTTTAACCATATCTCATAAAGTTTCAAATACTAAACCAATTTCAAGGCTAAATCATTAACATACAATATGACGATAATCTAAGTTAAACCGAATTCTATAAATAAAGTCCTTGGAGTTTCTTCCCCTTTTTCTTCATAGTAACACTTTGGAATGGGAAACTCGCTTCATCTTTCTGACTGACCGCGTCACGTCAACGCCGGTTGTCGCTGAAAACTAGCGCTGGGGCTCTGTCTCACATAGGGTCCCAGCATTGTGCTGAGCGATGGCTGTTTTGCATGGATGTGACGCATATTTGCCCCCAACTTGTACCGCAAATAAACATATTTTCTTTCTTTCATTGACCGATCCCTTGACAATTCAAAAGTGCCTGTAATTGGTTTATTTAGAATAAATGCTTTGAGTTTGAGAAGGGATTGTCTTCGTTTCGCCTGATTTTTAACCGATGATATAAAGTAGGAGGTTCTCAAGTCGACGCTTTTATATACTTTACTAGACTTAATAATAATTTATGACAAATCAACAATCCAAACGAAACTAAAGATGTCAAAAGTCCAAACATTACATTGAAACCAAGTCACAAGCTTGCAATCATACAGTTTTTAAGATTAATTCATTTGAAAAAACGTTATCAATCATCATTCAATCAGATCGACTCCCACGCACGCAGAATGACGTTATGCAAAATTGTGACAGTAAAATACATTGTTTCAACTTTAACAGTATTAAATCATAACTACATATTACAAAAGTCTTATTCAAGATAGTGAAGTGTGAAATTCAATCCGAACAGGTAAGTATTATTTCGAAAGCCTTCTTGTTTCAGTTCTGTATGAATCATTATACCATTTCTCTTCACGGACATTGGACGTGGGTGTTATGTTAACTCAGCTGAGGGATTATGTGAGGAGTTCCATGTGCATATAATTCTACGATTCACGAACCTCGAAGCCATGTTTGCACTAATCTGTTCCCGTACATTTTATGGTCATGTTTTGAAATAATCATAATAGCCTTTTCACAATTATAGGTAGGTCTAGTTGAACTCTCTCTCAATCTACTGAATATGTTAGTCGTTAAGGTCCTTAATTTCTGAGTTGGGCTATACGATTACTGACAAATACTTGCACTGACTGGACATGTCCATTCAAATTTGTGTTTTTCTTTCCTCAAACGACCATTTCAGGCACTACATGGTCCTCATATGGCCTAACCCAGATTATGTTTGGACTTTAAAAGAGACTGTGACCTCTGAGTTTGTTTCGGCCTTTCTTCTCAGAGTAGTCAGATAGGAAATGCCGATCTCATCTAGCTTTTTTTTAAATATGACGTGTAAAGGTGATTACGATATCCTATTTACAGAATAAATTATTTTATTTCATTTCATATTGTATAATGAACCTACGGAGATATTGCAATCTGATATAACCTCATCAACTCAATTACAAGAAGACACCGACATCTTAAGTCATCTTAAAGTAATGACCTGGTTGTCATTTGTTCAGATTTCACCAGCTGTTCATACCACAGTAAACTGCCCGTAATTATGGCAATGGCAAATTGATGCAAATGCTTCTTCACATCTATCTAAGTTGTTCAGATAAGTAGGTCAATTACCTATTCGTATATGCGCAAGTCATAACTTCATACACACTTATACAAGCCATGTCATACATGACACAAAGGTTACACAATGTCATCAATGAACAATTTGTTACTAGTTTTCTCTAATTCCCTACAATTGACTTATGAAAGTATCACCTATGACCTGAGACCTAAAATGTGCATACTAATATATCTTTACTTATATTACTTTACACATTATTTTCTAAGAAAAATGTTACATAATTGTTGCGTAAATCAGCAATGTTCCGCTGTGAGATTTTCTGAGTGTTTAAACAAATATTTTGTGGGTCAACAATTTAGGTAAATATCTTTGCAAGCGTGTGTAGGATTTGGGTAAATTTTGCCACCGTGTGTACTGTGTAGGATTTAGGCAAACAGATGGTGTAAAAGTAGCTAAGTGGAGAAGTGATAGGGAAGGAGAAAACCGGGTCAGATTTATACTCGGAGGAAGCTTGCTTTTGTTATTTTGTTCTACTGTTAGGGGTAAAGCTTCGTGCAGACTAGCGCGACGTGACAGAGCAACGCGACAACCCAACGCGACACCGGCTATTGTTATACCGTGAAGTTTTCTTAGAAATTGTATTCTTCGAGTCGCGTCGCGCCGTCGCGTCGCGCTGGTCTGCACGAGCCTTCATCCATATTGAACCAAGCAAGTAAATGCTTTAAGAACATGAGTGTTAGCGGAAAATAACAACTAAGGATATTTCATAACTGGAGGAGACAAAATATATATCATTATATATTTTTTTTTTTAAACGTTGCCCATCACTAGGAATTTCTCCTGTATCGTGGGTGCGTTTACAAACATTTAAACTCAAATACACAAACAGCCAGACCCGGAACAACTACTTGTAGGTCATACAAATATTTGTTCCGTGCGGGAATCGAACCCGCGACACGCAGTGTAGCAGTCAATCGCTTGACCACTGCGCCAACCGTGCCGTCAAATATAATCATCATATTAAATATAATCATCATATTATCATAATATCAGTCATATATAATATATAGTCCTCCAGAGCGTATTTCGGCCATGGCGGCCAATCACAACGGAGACTAGCCTTCGACGCGGGAGATATTATAGTGCACAAGTGTGTGCGCAGACACAGGTGCACTCTCAATCTTGGTGGTGCCGAGGCGACAAAATAAAATTAGTTAACAAGAATACAAGATGAGTCATCATCATCATCAGCTTAAAGCAGTCCACTGCTTCTCTCATCCCTCTGCTACCAGCCACCATTCGAAGATCATCGCTCCATCTAGCCTGAGGGTGTCCTACCTCCTACTGAACATAGATTAGATTCGATTTCGAAAATCAAAACCCGATAAATACTATCTTATCATGAAAAGTGTACCTAAAGCAGCTTTATTAGAACGAAACATACATAGATCGAAATTTTGTAGATATGGTGTCTAATTTTTGAGGAACATAAAACTGAGAAAACACAATAGTGAACTTATATTTAGTAACCTAATCCGCTTAACTGTTCTGAAAGAGTCATAAAGAACCCTGTAAGAACAACACGTGTTTCACCTCTCAACGACTCACCTCTCAACACGACGTGTTACCACGTCAAGCGCCGAATGCAGTGAACGGATTAGGTTACTAACAATAAATACGTCGTCTATTGTATTTTATAATGGATTTCCGCAAAGTCACGCCTGAGTCAATTGTCTGAGAAAACCTTAAAAAAGAGGATAAAATAGTGACCACAAGATAAAAGTGCAAACTTACGCGATTAAACGTCAACGACCAAAAAAAGCTCAAAGTGCGCTTAATAAGGTTATCACTTCAAAAGCTTGATGCATTTAAGCGGAAAGCTTTTCAAGGAGAGCGATGTAGAATGTAGCGCGAATTAACGAGTTTTGAGATCGAAGTATTGAATACAGAAAGACAGATTAATTTCCACAAAAACGACTTTAATATACTAAAACTATGTACTAAATCAGTTACAGTCCTTTTTATCAACAAAGCCATAATATATAGATCTATGACATTAGCTGTATCGTGAAACAAGCGTGGGAGACAACGGTTCTTGTACAGATATCATCACACTGTCGTAAGGAACCTCATTATGTAGCTTAATTATTTGGGTTGAATTTACACGCATGGGCCTGTTTTCATTTGGATTGACGGTATTCAAATGCAGTAGGTATAGGTTCCTATACTGGCACAGCGTATATACAGTGGTAACATTAACATTATTATTTTTGACATTGTGTAAGAGTTGATTAGGATGTAATTTGTTCTTACTTCCATTTTTGTTTCCATTCCACATACACCATTTTAAACTATTTACTATTTTTATTACTTTTGACATATTTTGTAATGGTGGAATTTAAATGTATTTGTTTTTATATTTTTAATTTTGACTTTTAACATATTTATTATAATTGCAAATGTTTTACTTTTAAAATTAAATATTTTGGTATGTTATTAATGGCAAAATAATGGTAATTCTTGTAATTTTTAATTTTATAAATGTGTAAAATTTTTGACACAATGTAAAAATTGTTACATAAATAAATAAATAATAATAACCTTCTCTCTTTTTAATTTAAAAGGTATAAAACGGTAACAAAGAGTGTTTTTGCCGAGGTTAGAATTTGGATGCATTGAACGTATCCCACACAAGAAGAAGATCCCCATAAAAGTTAAAAAAATAAAAATATCTTGTTCTTGTTTTTTTTTTTAAGGACTTTTGTAACCATGATTTATTACCTCTACGCATTAGTGCGTACAGGTAATGAATGGTTACAAAAGTCCGTAAATATATTTGGAGAGGTCCCTTGCAAAAACGCTACCACACAGAATGAAGTTAGCGATCCTGAGGGTTGATCGGCACATAGCCAGCATATAGCGTTCCCAGTCTCTGTGAGAGGGAGTGGGCCGTTTTTCACCACGCGGGGCCAGTGTGGGTTGTCGGATATCAGCCGGTCTATTCTGTAATAATCTCGCGGTGAAAACTTAGGTGAAGTTGTAGCGGTTACACCGCCACTGTATACGAACTACTCATCAAAGACATGGCGTCACACAAATCCTGCATCGCGCAATTAGAGTTTACCGCGCGAACGACATAGATAAGACTATCCGAAATCAACAGTAGGGCAGTCGGCCCGCCAGACGCAACACCCGTCTGGTTGGAGGATCCTCCCTTTCCTATGGTGGATGAGTGAACTTTACACCCTGTTCCTCATACCTCTAAAAAGTGATCGTGAAGTGAGCTGTCGCTAGGGACTGACAGCCCACTCCGAGCTCACTTCACGTAAGCTTTCACGGTGAGATGGTTACACAGAATAGCACTGCGGGCCCTATCAGAATAACAGCGCTGCGGCATTTATTATTAAATGTCACAGCATCATGCTGAGATAGGAGCCTTTTGGCCTCGCACAGGACTTTCTGTTATATTTTAAGCTTACTTGTGTGTTAGCTATATTGATATCTCTTGTGCTTGTCCCAATAAATACTTTTTCTTTCTTTCTTTCTTTCTTTTCACTGCACATGTCTTTGAATTTTTGGTTCTAGGATATGCCGGTTTCTTCACGATGTGTTCCTTCACCGTTTTGAGAGCAGTGGTGATGAATTAATATACAAAGTAAAGTGCCTGCCTAGATTCGAATCGACGACCTACAAGTCGTGACTCGTGGCTGTTTCCACTACTCTATTGATCGGCATAATTGAGCTTATAATTACTCAATACTTATAGCTTCCGCCAGCAGCTCCACCCGCGTGATATCTTTATCAATTATAGCCTATGTTACTCAGTGATAATGTAACATTCTATAGGTGAAAGAATATTTAATATCGGTGCAGTAATTTTAGAGTTTATTCATTATAAACAAACACAAAAATCAAATCTTTTCTCTTTATAATATTTTTTATTATTTTCTTTATTTAATATACACTTTACTACTACTACTACTACTACTTTATTTAATATACATATAATTTACATTAATTTTTAAATATTTTTATAAAAACAAAAAAAATAACAAAAACATTTAAAAATATAAAAAATAGTAGTTTTTATTTTTTATTATTTTTATAGTTTTAAAAGAGGTAAAGTTTGTTTGTTTGTTGGTAAGTTTGGATGTAAGGAGGGGGTAATCTCCGAGAACTGCTAGTCGGATTTGAAAAATTATTTTTGCATTTGATAGACTAATTCTTGAGGAAGGTTATAGGCTCGCGGGAAAAAGCTAATTGTGGTTATTTTTAATGCAAACCGTGGGAGAATTTGCCATTATGAATAGATTCGGTTATTCTTTGAAGAGATGAGCAAAAACAATTTACGAAGACGAGGATTCCCACATGAGACATTCTTTTGCACAGCCATCTTGCTTTAGAACGCTAAGACGAAGTGATGGAAACGACTATACGAGGCACTAACGATGAGTTTATGCACTTTTATGTATAATTACTTAGGTACATAATTATATCTTTAAACTTAACACTAATGTGTTATGCGTAGGCTTAAGTGCAACTTAAGCACTTGAAAGGTGAAATCATCTACGTCAAATAACTTAAATGTCAAAAGGCTATTGACCTTGTATGATTTAAGTACGCATAATGTTCTATGTGCACTTGTGTCAGTCTTCGTATTATATCGCATAACATGACGACTGTATACCCTGGAGGGTATGACAGACGTGTACCTATAGTACACCCACATTTCGCGAGTTATGTTTAAGTCCCATGTATTAGGGGGCGAGCCTAATGCCGTACATACAGGCAATTACAGAATAGCACTACTAAGGAAAAATAAAATTCCGCACAGTTTCAAAGAATACCCTATTCGAACATTTAAATCTAAGCTCACTGCATTATTATTGGATAAATGTTATTATTGTATCAATGACTTTTTAAATGATAAAGAAATTTGACAATAAAATTTGCAAATGACATTATGTTTGTAAAATAATATTTCACTTAATTCTAATTCCAAGATAATGAAATTCATTTTATTGACAAGATTTATTTATGTGCAATTGACTATTTGATGATTATTATTATTTTATTACTATTTCCTTTTTTATGTTTGTAAGTGTTAATTAGAATGACATGTTAGTTGTTAATTTATAATAATATTGTATGTACTCTATTAGTTTCTATGAATTTGCATGCCGTACGGTAGAATGTAGCGGTAACCTTCAGCTATTTGTATCATCTTAAACTTGTACCTACATTGATGGCAAATAAATAAATCTGAATCTGAAGCCGTTCGTTATAATCATCAAAGCAATATCCGGCTTATAACTTTCAATCCGGTCGAATTAAAGGGTCTTCATTAACAAAAATATTTTGTTCAAATACGTTACGTTACGTCTGCTGGGGAGTTTGTTGCGCCACTTCTTCTTCCCAGCTAAAGCACTAGGAAGTGATGAAGGGTGGGCGTTTTGGGGGACTGTCTTATGTAATTTTGACGTTCGAAAAGTGCTGATGCTCAGCCTAGCTTGAATAAATGACTTTAGAATTTAGTTTTTTTTTAATTTTACGCTCGTCGGCACCCTAACAAATGTGGTTTTCAGTAAAGTCACTCTGGGAAAATGTTGGTAAAATTAATGTATACAAGTAGGATTTGTCATCGAGGTTTTCCATTTCGCATCGAGTAATTATGAAAATAGATAAAGAGTAATGTGATATGCTTTCGGATTAGGCTGTTATTATTGTTGAATCACTCATGAAAACTGCAGTCTTACTTATCAAGAAATATATAAGTCTTAGACTGCTCAATCAATCAATCTGCATAGCCTTTTCCCAACTTTGTAGGGGTCTGCCTCCAGTCTAACCGGATGCAGTCGCTTTAAGTATTTTACATGGAGCGACTGCCTATCTGACCTCCACAACTCAGTTACTGGGTAATACGATACCCCTTGGTAGACTGGTTGTCAGACTTTCGGGCTTCTGACGACCCATAACAACTGTCAAAGATCTACCAATGACAGCCGGGACCAACGGCTTAACGTGCTTTCCGAGGCACGAGGAACTGACGGAACACGGGTGGGTTTTAGTCAGTAAGAGTCTGCCCTCCTGCTCCGCCCAGACCGGGATAATTTCCCACCCAAAAAAAATGGCGATCGGTTTTTATCGTGATTTCATCAAATTATCGCATACTTTATTAGGTATCCGACTAACAATGTCGCAAATATTCTTGCTTTTCGCCTTCAAGATTGACCATGGCACGTCCCTTTAGATAACCCACGAAAAAAGTCAGGAAATCCTCGGTGATCAAAATGGTATTCGTTAAACGTAATGATTTTTTGAAAAGCTTCGATCATTTTAGGATAAAATCACTGAAGGTATTGCAATAGTTATGGTCTTATAAACTGCGCATAAGGAATTTGCCGCATTTTAACAAAATAATGAATAATTCAAACAACCACAAAATTTGGGGCTAAATCAGAATGGGGACTGAAAAACTGTATTATTAACGTGTTTTTAAGATAGTTATGCCAAGCGATCTAAGGTGTTTGTTTACGCAACATACCTAATATATTTCCAGAATGAAAATACTTTTCTTATAGAACTTGAAACGGATCATTAATTCCTTCTTATTACTTAAGGTGTAAAATTAAATTGACCCAGTGGGAGTACACCTTTAATTGGAGAGGTACCTCTCCAATTAAAGGTGTTATGACATTTAAGTACGAGGTTATAAATATTTATGCGAAGTCATTGTAGTAACGTAACATTACCGTTACGTTGCCGACTTGCCTCCAAAATGGTGGATTGATTGATTAAATAACCCAATGAAAGGTTAGATCGCTACTTATGGTGTGGTGATTGATAGGATTAATATCTACTACATGATTGTTTGGTTTGTAAAGCTATAAGGTTCTTCTTCTTACCTGTACCCTAATTACGTAATACACGATCAATCGGATTTGAATCGTTTTGAAACAAATTGCAAATCCATGACTACATAAGTTCGAAAAAAAATCTGCTCATCAATGTAAATAACGCAATGAATGTTGTTGAACTGTCAAAATGAAACAAATTTGTCGTAATCGTTTACGAAAATTTGTTGTGTAATTAGATAGCTGGTGTCAGAGTTTTAAAGCCGCCCATGGGCCTCTAACTTGGCTTCACATGCCGTCGAGAAATATCTCTCAGGCATGCCGATTACCTCACGATGTTTTCCTTCACCGTTTTTGAAGCAAGTGATAATTAAAGAATACGCAAATGAATCCGAAAGTCAGAGATGTGAGCTATTTAGCTGCAACTACATTATGTTACCGTACATGGGCTATAGATCGTGAAAGCGATATTGAATTGTTTTTAATTGTAAACTGCCTAACTTCGCTTTTATCATTCACTGGTTCTAGATCATTTTTTTTTTTGTGTATAAGAAATAAAAACACACAAACATAAATAACGGATGGCTTATTTGACAGCCAGACAATATGCGATTAAATATTACCTATTCAATTAATTGGACCTATTCTGTTGTTCTCTGGGTGAATTCACAAGGAATGCTTTGTAATTAGTTATAGGTATTAGTTTATAAGTAACCATTTAGTTAAGTATTCATTAAGGCGCATTTACCGCATTGGTTAGCTGTAATGGTAGATGTATGTATGTTTAAATAAATAATAAATTTGCTTTTTCGTAATTACCGGTGCGAGGAAAATGCTTTTGATATTTATCCTAATTAATATTATAAATGCGAAATTGAGTTTATTTGTTTTTTGTTACACGTTCACGATAAAACCGATGAACAGATTTAGATGAAATTTGGCACATAGATAGATCATGACCTAGGTTAGGACATGGGATACTTTTTATCCCAATATTCTTACGGGATATCGATCCCGTAAGAATATTAAATTAAATAATATACTTATGCGGGTAAAACTGTGGGGCGCAGCTATATCGTTATTGAATAATCTAAAGACTTGCCAAAGTTCCAGTCGGCAAATTTGAGAGCGATTGGAGTGTGCAATGTGCGCCGAAAGTATCAAATCCTAACGTCATTTGCGACTCAAGACAGCCCGTTTCATTACTGACAGCTAATATTTGTCAAAAACAAATTCAAACAAAATTGTTGACCCAAACTCAAGATGGATCATAATGAGATCTAAAGTTCACACAACTATTCTTGTCTAAATGACGCAATAGACGCAATTCTCTCAAAGAAAATTCGGTAAAAAGCTTCTTCCTACGTAACAATAATGACGAGCCTGTAGCTTCGCTATCATTCGTGTTCCTTCGTGAGCCTTCGTCATTATTCGTGTACCGGTAGTTCACACACAGGGTGTAATGATTACAGTCGTTAATTATAAACATTATGTCAGAAAGGCGTGCGTGGTGGCTTCGGGCTATGAGGCTAAGTGCACTCGCTAATACGATGTGTGGAAGTTAGATATAAAATAGTAGGTTTGAGGTAGGTCTATGTCATTGTTTGAATTGGATATTTAAGGAATTGGATTTAATCTAAATCACGAAAAGTATCTGTAGCGAAAACCATGGAGAACAAAAATAAACAGAAAAAATAAATAAAGACATAGGGTGTTTTTTTTCTTTGTGACATACCTAACGAAGGGTTTCAACTTTGAAGAAATAAATATTAGTAGACAAATAAAAAAATTGTCTTTGGAGAAATAAAAGAGTATAATATTATGATAAACTCTTATATGTTCTGGTTATGATATTTATTAGTGTAAAAATTGCTATAGGATTTTTTTTTGCGATCAAACAAATTACAGCCGGTGACAAAATTAATTGAGCCTAAATTATCCGCTTAGTGCTTGCTTGCTTATTCTAAATTAAGTTGAAGTAAGGAACATCTTATTATTTAAGTTGGACCTGTCATTAACACAAAAAAGACATGACATAATACCAACTTGACCTCACATCCCAAAAGAGAAAAGAACCATGACGAAATTAATAACATAACAGATGGGTGATTCATAACACTTACATCTTTATGACTTCAAATCATCACAAACTTCACCCGTTAATTATGTCTAACAATACATAATACATTTTTAGATGAAGTCAGATAAGGCACATTAGGGTTATCTCTATGGGAATGTTGACCATAAGGTAACTATAATGTAGAGAACATTGTTCGTTGAATTTGAGGTCAATTGTTTTGAAGCAATGTAGTGGGCTGAACTCCTATGAGTACACTTTGGCTTGGCATGTTTCAAGAATTACTTGGCATTTTCAACTTCGTAATTATTTTGGTGAGCCCAAGGGGTGACGTGTTACCCAGTAACTGAGTTGAGGAGATCAGATAGGCAGTCGCTTCATGTAAAATACAGCTACATCCAGTTAGACAAGAGACTGATCACAACATGGTTAGCAAAGTGAACGCAGCTGATGAATTATTTTGGTAAGTATTGAAAGTAGGAAAGGTAAGATATAGGATTAATTTTAAAAATAAGTGCTAAGCCATACCAGGCAAAATAATTGAAGCATAACAATACTTATATTAAAGATTTATACAATTCCAAAAACTGAACCAAATTGAAGAAAAATCTCTACTGTTAGGTACTATAACAGACCCACGTATTATTGCAGCTACTGAAGCTAATTTTTTGAAGTGAAAACTTCTTTAGGCGTGTTGAGCACTTTTTAGGTGAACAAAAATCATGGAACTCACGTCATCGTAACCGAACGCTTTCCATGAGCTATATATTGTTTAATGTGTATATATGTGTACTTTTTGGGTGAACAAAAAGCGTGAAACTCGTGTTATCGTCACCGCACGCTAGATTTCACTTCTATCGGCAGTCCCCAAAGACTGCCCCGCATGTTTTTTTTTTTATCCCTGTATTTGTCGTCATCACTAGCTTTTATAGCCCATAAACCCGATACCCCAATACAATTACAACCATTAACATCCTCGGAAACGACCATTCAATAAGCATACACTCAAATCACCACCAAACATGATTGGTGGAAATCTCCCAACTCGTGCTGCAATTCGCCAATTAGCCAATCAGGAAACGTATTCTTCTAAATGTCTGACGCAACGTCAGGGGCCATCCTCACGATTCGTCGGTGAAATGACGAGTTATTATGGTAAAAACGTAAGGTCGTGACAGGAAGATGGACGGAAAATGGAATTATGGATGCAGTGGACAAGAATTGATTGATCATGGCGATTTGAGAATTTCCTGGTGCTGGTTTAATTTTTATGGTGATTCGTTCGCAACTGTACCTACACCTTATGATTAACCTACCTTATTCTGTTTTTATACAGCTCCGGATTTTCAGTAAATTTTAACAGAAATATTCTACGCCATTTTCAACCGACTTCAAAAAGGAGGAGGTTCTCAATTCGGTTGTATTTTTTTTTGTATGTTTGTTACGCGATTACTCCGCCAATTATGATTTGATTTTGATGATTCTTTTTTTGTTTGGTAGGGCATACTTCAGAAATGGTCCCATATAAATTTGGTCATGATCTGATGAGGGGTTTTTGAGTTAGCTTCAATAATACGTATTTTTCCCATCTAGTATATGTGGATGATATTCTAATAGTTCCTATCACTGTAATTTACATAGCAGGTAATGGGTATTCAAATTTTTGTGAGGGTTTTGTGTAGGTACCACAACTAAAAAGTGAAAAATAAAAACTTTTTCACAAAAAATAAAACCGACTTCCAAAAAAAAAAACACTACAAAGTGAAAAATAACTTTGATTTCGGAAGTCGGTGTCTTTGGTTTTTTATTTTCGTTTTTTTGCCACCGAATTTTTTGTTAAAAAGTTTTTATAGAAAAAAAAATCTGACGTGGATCTAAAAAGGTCTAACTATTTTATTGCTGCAAGTTTTTAACTAAAAGTAGGATTTACTGACAAAGGTCTGAAGGGTTGGGCAGAGGTGTACCTATAGTACCCCCACATTTCGTCAGTTATGTTTAAGTCTTATGTAATTGGGAGTGAGTAGGGCAATAAGGAAGCCGCAATAAAGAAGGCTACTCAGAAATTCCAGATGGAAAAACCCAATAACACTTTGCCTGACCCGGAGATCGAACCCAGGATCTCATTCTCTGCAGTAGCGCCTTCAACCACTAGAAGAACGAGGCAGTCTCACACTTATAGAGAAAAAGAAATCCGAATATAAATAACGGTCAATACAGTATCAACAGTCGAAACAATTATCGATTCCCACACTCGCCAATACACAAGCAAAATGCCTTATTAAATTACGAAGAATCTGCCATATAAAACCGGCCAGGGCCTTTAATATGCACGAACGAACGACTGGTGAAAACGAAAGGCATGAACTGTCGGGAGGTCGGGGGTCGGGGAAAGTTCCCATAGGACCCGTTCCTAGGTCCAAGGTCTAGTCTAGCAAGATGACTAGATGAGCATACCGTAGTACAGGTTTGAAGCGTTAACATTGAGTGAAGTGAAATCTTCTGGTGGCTGGATTTTTGTTTCCGAGTTCCATGTTTGCGTCGAGACTAAAAGGAAAAGAACGTTCTATTTTTAAATCCAATAGCATAGCTATTAATAGCTAACGTACTTTTGAGCATTTTTACAAAAAAATGTACATTAAGTACATATTCTTTTTTTTTTGCTATTTTTTTAAGTTGCTTGTATTTTTTTCCTAATGATGGATTTCCATATTCCTTTATATTGTAAAATTTTACTTTTTAATACCTAAGTACTAAGATTTCTAAGCTGCCAAAAAATTATCAACCTGTACATTATTTTGCTACAAAATAAACACAGCCGTGAGCTTAGCCTACAACTTAATAATTAAACCATAAACTACCATTACATAGTTACATAAGTCGCCATCAGAGGTCGCAGTGTCGCAAGATTGATGATTCCAAATGTATGTTATTACAAACATCGCAAATTGGCTTTAATTAAATGCAATAATACTTCAAAAATATATAGATACAATAAAAATTGGCCTAGCGTGATTTTTATTGCTTTACGTAATATTTTTTTGTGTATAATTTGTGCATGTCATTACTTACATACTTGTTTGTTGTTGCAAGTGTATTTCTTCATTTCTATTGATTGGGATTCATAAAGTTATAGCCATACTTATACCTACATATTGTTTCAACAGCTTTTCAGCTATTTCAAACAGGAACACTGCTGATATAGGCATAATATAGTGCGCTGGGGTCGCGGGAAAGTCCGAAAGGGATACCGTGGCCCCTGGCAACGTACAGGCAACTAAAGGAACACGGGTAGGTTTTAGTCTGTTAGAGTCTGACACGCCCTCCCGCTCCGCTCAGAGCGGGTGAAGTTATTTGATAATTTCCCACACAAGAAAAAGGCATAATATAGTGCTACAATTATTAGTTAAATTATTTATTACTTTATCTAAATTCTGTTTTTTAATCTCGCAGACTAATTTGACAGGTGCAAATGTCAAACTCCAAATTGAAAAAACAAAAACCAATCACTTGAAATGTCAAATTAGTCAACAAGATTAAAAAATCATATTATAGTGGAACTTTCTAACGAAGATTGCCATGATCACAAGGCCGTCATAACGTACATTTTGATTTATAATGTACGTCATGATGTCCGCTGCAGGGCTAACATGACCAACGCGAGAAAGCTCTTTATCTCGTTTTGTCGAAATTTGTCGACGATTCTGACGTCATTCTAATCCCTAACATGACCGTCAACGACGAGATATCTCGAAAAAGGCACTTTGACACTTCTATATCTCGCGACGAGAAACCGATGTTGCAAGTTATTAAAAACAAATTATTTTTATGATAGCAACATCGGCTTGAGATTCCGTTTCATTCATTCAATGGTGCCGATTCTCTTGTCACAAATGCCTCTAAACTAGACTAAAAATCACCTAAATTTAAATTATTCTTGTCAACCGATGATTTTCCATTCTGAAATAGACTAAAGTGACACAACTTAACTATATTTTAGTTTGACGACACTGAGCTATTAATTTTGTGAAAATGGCAATTTTGTCGTTCAGAATTTGATGTTCTTCACCTAAAATTTTGATTTTCTAAGTATTTAATCGCGATAAAAAAAAATACTAAAATTCACACCAACACCTCGACGGTGCAAAAACAATACTGACTTTTTTTCTTTTCTCTTGCTTATATCTCGAAAATGGTGCGTCCTATCGCAAAAATAATGAAAATTTCGACCCCCTTTATGAAAAACAATAAACCCCTAACACTCAACATGTAGGTAATATTTTTTCATATTTTCCATACAAAAAACGAAAAATTCCATATAAAACACGTCGTTCCAATATAAATAGTAGTTTAAAACTAAGTATTTTCATTATTATTATATTGTAAAATAAAATGATGACTAAAATAAGTACAATTATGAAACTGCCATGTTATTTTGGAGTTTTTTTTTGTATCATAATTTTGTCTACTCTTCTCGTCGTCAAAATCGACGACGAGTAAATACGAGTAAATGATAGAAAAATCGGAGATTATCTCGTGTTGAATTGTCAAAAATCGAGATAACTATGGTGCCATGTTAGGGTTTGTCGAGTAAACATCAATTTTGACAGAAGGAGTCGACTATTTTGTATGGACGCGCTGTCAGAAAACGAGAAAGTGACCGAAATAGACAAAAATTACTCACGCGAGAGCGAGTAATTGTCGCGTGTGTCATGTTAGGCCTGCTGATCATAATTTATGATAACAGTTTAGTGGAATTTGGAATAAAGTTAAAATATAATATAAAACAGTAACGGTGGAGTTTCTTGCCCATTCTTTTCCATACGAAAACTACCTTTTGGAAGAGGCGCCTAGAATCAATTCTATTTTTTTTTCAATTTTGGCGTTCAAAAGTGCCTCATATATGTGCTTAATTAAATAAATAATTTGACTTTCAATTCAAATAAATAACAATCGCTAGTAGAATTATAATCATCCACACATGTTTATTTATTTTTAATAGTATAGACACATAATGACACAACAATGGAAACATTGGATCAGAACCGCACTACTAGTACATGTAGTTTTGTCCAATGTTCCATGAAGGAGCAATCCACATCCATTCTCCCTACAATAAGCTGCAGGAAGCTGTTGGGGCTGCCCCGTATACGGCGCATCATAAATAGCTGAACATCTAAAAATAATCTAATAACTAATTCAATGAGATGGTCTATTTTTATTCACGAATCAAGAATATATGTAACTGTGGAAGTAGGTGAAAATATGATTACAAAACTAATTCCCATACTGATACAATGAAACATTAAAGTGGCTATCAAACCGTGAGATTGTGTGAAGATGTACTTGGTTTCGTCATCACAAAGGTTATTTATCGAGATCTATTCAATAGGCTGACATTTTTCATTGATTGATAATTAATTTACGTGGGACGCCCCCCAGGTAGATTGACGAAGACCTTAAAAAGGTGGCTGGGACAGACTGTATGCGGAAAACGGAGGACAGGATGTTGTGCCTGGGAGAGGCCTATGACCCTGTGTGTGTATTTCTGTGCGTGTGTGTATGTGTGTGAAACCTGCGTCTGTGCATGTGTGTGTCTGTGTGTGTGTGTACAGTGGACTGCGAAAGGATGAGTTGATTAATTGATTGATCATTAATTTTGACAAAGATTATCGAATATTTTCTGCCTTTGATGATTTGTCATGGTTCACATGAACATACTTTATTAATTGACCTCGTAAAGTATCTATAGAAAAAATTGTGCTTTATAATATTTTTGCAAGGACAGTATTTCTTTATTTTACGAGTTCAATTGAGGTACTTATTTGGTTGAGGATTCTACGGATGTCAAAACTGTTTGTGGCAAGTGCAGCTTGACCTCAAAGATTGATCAATCGATTTATGTGCCTTTAATTAAATTTTTAACGGCGCAAATATGACAACCTTATTAGGAGCTATGTGTTTGAGCCGTTTGGGGTTGAAACACTAGATCCGTGAGGGTCCGAGTGCTCATCGAGTATTTCGGGACATCGCCATGTGGTTGGTCGACTCTTCACGTGACCAGAGGGCTGGCCAATTTTTTGGCCAAAGAATCAGCATTGCCATCCAACGTGGCAATGCTGCCAGCCTTTTGGGCACTTTTATGCATACGAATTGTTTGATACCCAATGAGTTCTTCCCTTTTTTTAATACATACATAATTTAATAATATATACATTTAAACTAATATAAATAAACTAAAGAGAAAAGATTAGATTTTTTGTATGTTAGTTTGTTTGTTTGTATCTAATGAATAATCTCAAAAACGACTGTACCGATTTTAAAAAATCTTTCACCAGTAGAATGCTATATTATCACTGAGTTAACAAAGGCTATAATTTATAAAAGTATCACGAAGGCGAAGCAGCTCGCGGAAGCTAGTACATAATATATATATTTTAATTTTAATGTTAGGTGTTATGTTGTCTCCTTGATGATAATTGATGGAGAACAGGTTTTACACAAATAGACTCTAATACAGAATCAGAAATTGAGAAGCATCACACAAAAGTATGCAGTCTAACGGTTACTAAGCAGAGCGGGTGAAACAAGGCTATTAATGAGGACTGTGAAGCTGAGACTCAAAAAATTAGACCTTACAAATCCCTTACGTTTTATTACCAGACTAGCTTCTATGAAATTGTCGTAGCATGATGTTAAATAGCCTATATATAGCCTTCCTCAAGAATTGGGCTATCAAGTGCAAAAAGTGTGTGAACAAAAACGACGTGACGTGACGAAGCTTCGCACAGTGATACGATACACGCAGATGTGACCAACCATTATCGGTTATCGTCGCGATAGTTCGGGCTGTTCGCATTAGCGCAATAACTTTTTAGCGGGCACAAAATACGCAGCTTCGGCACGCATTGCTTTGTCACGATAGACACAGATTCTATGGGACCGCAACATTTTCGACCACCGACTTAACAATCAGCACACCCGCCACCATAAGTTCAACTCTAAACTCCAGTGATAAGTCATCATTTACAATGACGCATCTTGCGCAAGAGTTCAATTACGTATGTCAAGTGATGATTGATGGACCAGTTGAAGTTTAAAGACGATATTTTCTTAATTCTAGACAAGTTGGTCATAATGATATTGTGTATTCGGTAATGGAGATTGATACACATGGATAGGTAATTTAGGAAATTGCTTGAAATTTTTCCGATGCAGTATTTTATGGGAAGTAGGTTGTAAATTATGAAGCTTTTAAAAGTTGAAGTGAAATGCAAGCTTGCCTATTTTGGTATACTAATAATGTATTATTTTTATTTATAATTATATTAATTAATGTATAATTATGATAATATCCCTCCCTCAGCCAGCCCTCTTACAGAGTCCGTCTGTGCCATTTCAGGATGCAATCGTTGTCTATGCGTAGAGATATAACCGATGCTTTGTTTCTGTACAAACTGTTGCGCAATAAGATCGACTGCCCCGGTTTATTGAAGCTTATTAGATTCCATGCGCCTTCCAGATATCCAAGGAATAAGATAACACCCCTGTGTCCGCCACTTCGAAAGTCTGTGCTTGGTGCGAATTCTCCGATATCTAGATTGTGCAGAATCCTTAATGGCCGCAGTGACTTAGTAGATGTGCAGCACGATAATATAAATAAATTCATACGAGTTTTTGCAAATAATCCAATGGCGATTTAATTTAATTTCCTACGAGTTTTTGTAAATATTTCAATGGCGATTTAAAATTTTAATTTTAATTTTATACCTTTTCATTAAAAAAAAAAAAACAATGTATTCAGTTTATTCTCTCAATTTTTTTTTTCTCTTAATTATTTTAATTTTATTGCCTTATCAATTAAAGTCATTATATATTTTTTTAATAATTCAATCAATCAATCATCATTTAATCAATTATAATCTTAATAAGTAATTTACATACCAATGTTTTTTTTTTTTTTTTAAATGTTGTTTATAGAACTGAATGATTTCATAATTTTCTTTATTATTGTTATTAATTATTGTTTTCTTTGTATGTATAAATTTTAATTTCAATAGCTATAAATATGTTATGTAAGCCGTTTTTTTTTTGTGCATGTGGTGTTAACCTATAATTAATTGTTGCACTTGAATAATTATGTTACTCTAGTTATTAATTCAGAAATGTATTATAGTGTAAACAGTTGTTGGTTAACCTAAATAAATAAATAAATAAATAAATATGATAATATTAATTAATTAACAAGAGTAATGTACCCAGGATTTTGTAATTTCTATATTTAAAAGAGTGTCCTTGGAGTTTCTTGCCCGTTCTTCTCCATAGAGATCTATGTTTTGGAATGGGCAACTAGCTTCAACTTTCTGACTAACTGACTGACTCTTTGACAATTCAAAAGTGCCTGTAAATGGTTTAATTGATATAAATGCTTTGAGTTTGAGTTTGTATGACCTACAAGTAGTTGTTCCGGGTCTGGCTGTTTGTGTATGTGAGTGTAAATTTTTGTAAGCGCACCCACAATACAGGAGAAATTCCTAGTGCGGGGCAACGTTTAAAAAAACGAGTAAAAAAAGTACAAGTTTAGTGATCTCGTTTTTGGGCACGGATTTAAAGAATTATTAGACCATAGATTATATTGATAGGGAACACGAAACAACTATGCAGATATTCCTCTAGCTAAATCATGACCACACATTTCCTACAAAATCGGCGGGAAAATTAACAGCCATAGATCAATAATACGAAAATGTAATCTATGCGCCACTAGATTTAATCTGTGGCTCTCGTGGCAGTAGCACAAACACTATTGCAATCACAATCAGATTCTATTTTTTTTTTTTCGGGAAATATTATGAATCTGTATCAACATAGGTAGGTACGCAATGGAAGCGTGCTCATTCTTTTTTTAAATGATTCGTTCTAGTGATATGAATGTAAATAAAGTAATGAAGGGATAATAATCAAATGGTGGAAGTTGAAGAAAACGTTTAAAAAAGAAAGAATATAAATTTTTGTATCCGTTAAACACAATGATATTAGAAGTAAAAAGACGTAGATAGGTTACCTACCTAACATTCTATCTTCAAAAACGGCACTATGTCACACTATTATATGACACGTGGAAGTAGGAGGGCATGTCGTAATTATCGGGAGCGAAAAAGAGACAAAACGAAGAAAATGTGGCTAATTAGCCAACTTTTGACGTGCCACTTGCAGAACGTTTATAACCTATCTACCTCTTTTTACATATAATATCATTGGTTAAACATATGAGGTTTAAGATAATTTATTCTCATAAGAATTACACTATTCACTTACATGAGAATATTAAAACTAAATACTTTAACAAAAAGTTAGGGTATTACAAAGCTTAGACGTCGATTATATGAATGTTTTGACGGTAGATTACAAATCATTATGAACAAGTGTTCGTTCGATACATGTAAAAATGTATAATATGGTTATACGAGTAAATATATAGTATGGTTAGGAAACTTAGCGGTAAATTCAATCAATACAAACAATTGTTACAATGGTGTATTTGTTAAATATTTTAAAGTTATTTTAAAATAGGTTCTTTTTTTTACCGTAGCTTCTTTTAGCACTTAACGGGGTAGAGCCAAATCGTAATTATTTCATATCGTATTATTTTGTTTTCATTCTAAAAAAATACACTCCACTACGTATATTTTTAGGATAATAGAACGGATGAATGAAATAGAACCGGATAAAAATTGCAATCACTTTTTATGTCAGTTATTTACAATTTAACACTTTAACAAAAGCTTTGTTTTGTTTTCAATGCTTTCGTTTTCTACGTGTGTCGTAATAACGTGTAAACAATGTTTTATTATTACGCGGTAGGTAACCACGGAACAATTGAATGACTAAACTTAAAAAAACAACACCATGGATACGATTTTGATAAATCCGACATAGGTATGATAAAGTACGACTTGAATATTGTTCGTATAAAAGATTTAAACGCACTGAGAATATATTTTTCTAGTATAGTTATTGTTTAGTTTTTAACTATTTAATCACTATAATGTCATTATGTGCTTCAATAATTTAAAATAAACACACCGTATAAGAAGTACTTAAACGAAAATGTAAAATCTTACCTTTGAATTTCTTCTTCAAAAAAATAAACACCGAGGAGAAAAACTATAAAAATAAAACGAAAAACTATTAAAATTAAAATAAGTCACAGCACTACAACCACTTTCCGATGTATCGGCGAAAAAAAACTCACGTTCCAAATGTATTTGAAAAAAACGCGCCAAAAATTCAAAAATAGAATGCGATTAGAGTCTTCCACTCAATGAAGGCAAATGCACGCGTGCGAACCATAGACCACGCTTATAACGCTCTCCCATACATAGGCACCATTTTATGCCGACCCTGCCATACGAACTTTCACCCAACGACATCAGGCCACAGTATAATGGATACGTATACCATTCTTTTTAGACCCCTTCCCTAGATATGTCACTTAAAAATACTAGGTCTACATAAAATTGGCGGTTTCCGCCATCTGCCAGCATTCTGGGGGCATTACCACCCAAATTAATGAAGATTCAACAATTAGAATAAACACATTATGTCGGCACTAGGTTCTGCTTGCGTAAAATAAGACAATAAGAACATCCGAAGGCCATATCTATTCAAACGTCTTGAAAATTAGCGTCCATAAGATTTCGCAGTGACTGACATTTATTTAGTGAGGTCCTAAATCGTATAGACATGTGAATCTGATACGGTAATATAAAGAGGGTGATACAACCGCCTTTGTATGTTGGAGTTAGAACTTCTTGGACGGAAACGCGTTCTTTTTTTAAGCCACAAGATATTAGAAAAGGTCATTTCAACGCGTATGAATTGAGAGGCCTATTACCTACTTACGTTATGTAAAAACAAATCTGCGTAAGAATATAATTGGTTTCAACTATTTATCATGTTTGCACGGATTGCAGAAGTTGAATAAAGACATACTTACCACAGCCATGGTACTTTTTAAAACATCAATAGTACGAGTTTTCAATTAAGCTAAATATGCTTTTGCTTGGAATTGGTCCACAGCAACAAAGCAACGGGTGGGAATCGAAATCACAACATCTCGCTTTTCAGTTAACGTTATTTACCTTTGAGCTATTGTAACTTGGATTAATATATAAGATTACGTTATTGGAAATTAAGGCAAAATTGTCAGGGTAGTCTGCGAAATTCAAATATTCTTACGTTTTTACAATTTGCAGGACAGTATCAGGTTGACCCAAATATGATTCGCGGCCGTATCAAATATTTGTTTGTAGAATTATAAGCATAAATATCAATCTATACCACTTCTTAATTCATATTATATAATCCTATTTAATGACTATTTCATGAAATCATGACATTTTAGAATTATTCTAACTTAAGGCGCAGCATTCTGAAAACGGGTTTTTTTAAAGCAGTGTATCTCAAACCGTAAATAATTTGACAAAAAAAAATGATATTTTCAAGTCTTATTTTAATACAGTGATGGAACTCAAATCATAATTAAACATACATTAATGCTTCAAAAAAATCTTCAAACACACCTCTTAATTATTGTCTTTAAAAGCAGTCTATACCTTCACTAACAATTATAATTATAGTTAAAAATATACCTTAAAATGTCTAATGCCAAGCTGCATTGAGTGATGGATTATGATGAGCAATATGATGAAAAAAACAACGAAAAGCATTGAAAAAGTACAAAAGTTTAGGTATTTTCTTTACTCTTCACACGTAAAGAAAAAGATAGAGACAAAGGCAAATGGTCGGTAGGCCCTTAAGGAGTTTTATTGCTGATTCTAATTATTATAATTCTGTAAAGACATATTTGTTACGGTCGCGAATCATATTTTAATCAAGATATAACCTGTCACTGACCTGTAAATTGCAAAAAAAGGGAAAAACAATTTAATTTCGCGGGCCACCTTAGCGCATCCGCCTTAAGGATTTTTACTGGAACAATACAGATGCCATATATCTACTTTTAATCACGAAGTCACGGCAGATCTAAGCTCACCACGCTGCTGGCTTACTTCGTGGGCCAAATTTGTACAGCTTTTCCCATTTTTTCCTTCAGTGTAAACCAGAGATGTATTTTATATTTATTGACAGCCTCTTTGGTCTAAAGGTTGCAGCGCTACTGCTGAACATGAGGTCCTGCGTTCGATACCCAGGTCGGGCAAAATGTCATTGGTTTTTATATCTTGAATTTCTCAGCAACAGTCCGGAGTCTGGATTTGTGCCCGGTTGATGGCAATAGGCTCGCCCCCTATTACATGGGGCTTAAACATAACTGGCAAAATGTAGGTGTACTATGTTATTATTTTATATTTCTAAAAGTTATTATCTATTAAAACGTGAAAAATTTCAGTACTTACCTAAATTCAATGTTTTGTACTATAGCAACTGGCCAATATCTACATAACCACAGGATATTAGTTACCACGCATATTGGTGCAGAGATTGATAGCCTCGTGGTGTGACCATCAGACTGCCAAGTCATGGGTCTCGAGTTCGAACCCAAGGCACGCACCTCTGACTTTTCGGATTCATGCGCGTATTGTATAATTATCACTTGCTTCAAAAAACGGTGAAGGAAAACATTGTGAGGAAATTGGCATGCCTGAGAGATATTTCTCGACGGCATGTGAAGCCAAGTCAGAGGCCCATGGGCGGAATAAAAACTCTGGCATCAGGTTTAGTCACTAACCACAAGAAAAAGAAAGAAAAACACAGCGCATATTTTTGCTAGACGAAAATGTACCTTTCATCAGTTTCAACACTTCATAAATTACCTTCCATTCCGCTTTGTTGGTTTTCGAGGGCTGTCGAACAAACCCCACAAATAAATGCTGATTTTATGGAAATCATTGAGGAAATTAATTAATTACGATGCCGTAACTATGTAAAAGGGGCTCATGACTTCTTAGCAGATCGATTGACCTACGAGACCCGGATCCTGAAAGCCGAATCAATTTAATCCACTGTTAATTCATGTGATTGGTTCTGGTTATTTTGGCTAATAGTGAATGTACTGTCAATTTTATGTTAGCTGCAAACATGAAATTATACAGGATTTCCACGGATCAAAGGTTTAGTCAGGGTTTCAGAATCTGTAGGCATCATCAAAGTAAATCGATGACCTGATGAAGGTCGCGGAAATTCGCTGGAAAAACGAAACGAAAAGTCGGAAAACCAAAGAACACTAAACTAAATATATATATATTTAGTTTAGTCATCGATTTATTTTATATATATATGTCGGAGACGGTCATTAGCATGGTCGCTAAACGACGCGCGGCACGTGACCCGAGTGGTGGCAGCACTAACACTCGGGTATCTTCGTGCTACGACGGAGCCTACGAGCCACGGCGAGCCTTCTTGCTTTTCCGACCGTGACAGAGAAGAGAACCTCCAGTCAAGGAACTGTCATACGTTTCGTTTGGCTTACATTTTTATTGTGACTATTGTGTTTGTTATTATTAAATGTGATTATTGTGCATTGAGTGTATTCCTTTGCTCGATCACCCTAATATCCGCCCACATAATGCCTGAAGACGTTGCCAATAATGCTCCTGTCCCGACATATATATATATATATAGGTAACAACGGAAAACTATACAAAATACCCCAGTGGCATAATGCTTTGGCACAGGCCTCCTCCTCTATGAGAGGGAGTGGACTGTAATCCCCCGTGGACTCAGTGTAGTTTAGTGGATATCTCAAAGTCTTCGAATCTTGGTTCTAGGACCTAACGCCGGTTTCACCACGATGTTTTAATTCACCCTTTTGAGAGCAGTGATGAAATAAATTGTACAAAGTAAAGTGCATACCTGGGTACGAACCCACGACCTACAACACGATAACATCACGACTGTAATCCCCAAAGGGTTAGGCAGAAGTGTAACTATAGTACACCCACATTTCGCCAGTTATTTTTAAGTCCCATGAGGGCGAGACTATTGCCATCAACTGGGCACACGCCCCCAATAAACATAAGTAGCATAATCAGCCTATAATGGTGCCTAGCTGGTACACCCTCTCTCCCTGTGAGAGGAAGTGGGCCGTAATCCACCACGCGGACCCATTACGGGTTGGTAGACGTCACATGTCTTCAAATTCTTAGTTCTAGGACATGCCTGTTTCCTCACGATGTTTTCCTTTACCTTTTTGAGAGCAGTGGTGGCTTTTTGACTGCCTGGGTTCGAACTTACGACCTTGTAAGTCGCGGCCATTAATTACCACTGAGCCACCACTCCTCCCCAGTCTCTTCGAGTAATTTATTCATTCAAAAATAACCCTTTAAATATGATCAACGTCAAATCTCTCTGCAATGTCATAATGTCAATGAGTTTGCGAATACTAGTATAACTAAACTCATTACATAACGCGTCGAGATGCAACTGTGTAAACGAGGTTATGTTAACGAAATATTCACTTTTTTGCTTGTTATTTTTTTTGAGTTTGCTTATTAAGGTGCTCCCTCACCGGGAGCATTCGCTTGTAATGTAACATTTCAGATTCGATTTTGAGCATTACGTTACAATATGGCTCCCTGACTGACGAGCATTCGCTTGTAATGTAACATTTCAGATTCAATATTACAGACATTACGCACTGTAACGCTCGGCTCTTATCCCTCACTGATGTAATGTTCGAATTACATTACAGGTTACACACTGTATGTTGAGCATCGGAGAACCGAGCTCGACTCTGAACGTTAAGGCGAAGACTGACTTGTAACATTTGTTTGTAATGTATCGAGTTTTTGTAACGCGTTACAGCAGTTAGTGCAGCGAGCCGAGCCGCTCGATGCGAGCGCCGGATCCTCCACTCGACTGTCGGCTATTTCGTGAATTCCTTTGACACGGAAATATGAGAAACGATAATCACATGCTACTCGAAGCGAGGCGAACGCTCGCTTCGAGTAGCATGTGATTATCGTTTTGTGTATCACCGTATTGTACCCAGCTCGCCGCGAATGATACATTACAAACAAACAATACGAGTCAGTCTCCGTCTTTAGATTACTAGCGAATGCTCCCGGTGGGGGAGCACCTTTAGATGTTCATAATTATGTAGATTAATATGTTTTATGTAAGTTTATTAATACCTTATCATTAGTTTATTTGATTGATTTTTTGCACTGCAGGTCAAAGACATTTTTCATAGAAAGAAGGAATTAGTATTGCGCCTGCTCACTGTGTTATGTAGGATTCCTGAAGATAGACCACCCTCTTATAGGGTGTTTTAGCGTAGTAATTTTAAAATAAAACAAATTAATAGATATTTATTCATAACTGCCTGGGTATGAATAATCTATTAACTTCTATTTATGATAATGTGAAGTTACGAATATGTATTTATTTCAGATACTTGTAAAATATTGACAATCCTTTTTTATTATCAAAAAAGTACCATTTTGAATACCGAATGTACCGCGGTACCTTTATACCTGTTACAAAAAAAAAGTTATCATTGATGTTTGCTTTCAAAACGCTCAAATTCGCAAGTTTGATATTATCTAACACAAATCTAAGGCATTGTACTCGTACTCACATTACAGTTTAGGCGTCGAGAGAACGGCTTCTTGGGTTCATAACCAATAGTGTCATCATAATGTCTTGTTTTCTTCCTTTTTTTTTTTTTTTGTTTGTGTATGGTACCTTGCAGCTATTTCCTAAAAGATAGTTAGTTATTATTTAATCGTGCTTTTGTATTTTGTGCTGTCTTTTGTGTGCACTTAATAAAAGATTTATCTATCTATCTAACCGGATGCAGCTGAATGCCAGCAGTGCTATTCTGTAACCATCTCACCGTGAAAACCTAGGTTAAGTGAGCTCGGAGTGAGCTGTCAGTCCCTGGCAGCAGCCGGTCTATTCTGTTATAATCTCACGGTGAAAACTTAGGTGAAGTGAGCTCGGAGTGACAGTGATAACAGGACATTACACAATGCATTCCACGACCTGCAGATGCATAATATTATGCTAAAATGAATAGGTATGTTTAGCAAATGCTGTGTTTTACAAACTTTCGTTTTTACACAAACTATGATAATTTGTTTTATGCACATTTTTGTTTATTTTAAAATGCAAATATATCTTCTATATATATAAAAGGAAAAACTGACTGACTGACTGACATTTCAACGCACAGCCAAACTACTGCGACTAGGAACAGACACGGCCTTCTTTTATAACGTAGGGGAACTCTAGGAAAGGGCTTTTGAAATTCGACCATAAAGGAGGTAAAAGGGGGGATTTTTTTTGTATGAAAAATCTTATTCCTTGAGTTAATAAACTTGAAACTTGGCATAGAATACTTATCTTAGTAAATTACTTATAAAGTTTGTACTTTTTTATTTTTCTAAACTACCCTCTGAAATTTGTATGGAAAAATGCAAAGTCAGCGCGGACAAAGTCGCGGGCGAAGAGCTAGTGGATATTTGGTGTTTTTTCGAGGGTAATAAATAAGACTAAACATAATATAAATACTCGTAATAATATTTATGGTTTCTGTCTGGTCAACGAGAGATCGTGAATTTGAACCAGACGGGGTTCAAATTCACGATCTGCACTTTTGACGACAAAATACTGGATTCTACTATTCTATTTCTATATTTACTTATCTAGTACATTGTAGTGGCTGGTACTTTGTAGTGGTTGGTACATTGTAGTGTCTAGTACATTGTAGTGGCTGGTGCATAGTAGTGGCTAGTACATTGTAGTGGTTGGTACATTGTACTGGCTAGTACATTATAGTGGCTGGTACATTGTAATGGCTGGTACATTGTAGTGGCTGGTACATTGTAATGGCTGGTACATTGTAGTGGCTGGTACATTGTAGTGGTTCTTTAACCATTTTGAACATCGCAGCGTCAGCAACTGTACAATTATTGAGGAATAATGGGTATTTAAATTCATTTATTTTAAGTTTAGCGATGGTTAAATTGCGACTACCCAAGTGTTTGTCTGTCAACAATGCTTACTTCTTCATCCTCAGACATATTTAAATATTATATATTCTAAATTATTAAATTGTTTTCTTAACGAGGCGTATAGGATATAATAAAAAAGTAATAAAAGTGAAAGTATGTACTATTAAATCCTTTCAGTTATTTTATATAATAAAAAATACACCATCTGTAATCATTTTTTAATAGTTTTAAGAGCTTATTTACATTTATAATAAGTATAATATATATTTTACCTACAATAATTATTTACGATTCGAATAATAAATCGTGTATGTTGGTTTTCTGCAAAGCGTTGACAATTTGTGTAATTATTTTCCTTTTTATTTTAAAGACGTGAATATTTTATACAATGAAGCGAGCCGTCCACTGCGATCTATACTAAGTTAGTTGCCAGTTTTTCATACATACATAATGCGTCCACCCACATGTATGAAAAACTGGCAAGCTAAACTAAACTAACCGCAAACTAACTTAGTTTGGCTGGACGACCCGCTTTAGAAGGAGACATTTTTTTAATAACACTATTTCGAGTTATTATCTCTTTCGAGTTACTTTCTTTTATGGCTGTCTCGTTGGGCCAGTGATCGCAAACGCTACTGCTAGTTCTAGGCTGGGCTCGATTTCAAACAGGTCAAGTTATTGAGTTTTTCCTTCTGGATTTTTTTAGTAGCAGCTCGGAGTCCGGATTTGTGCCCAGTTGATGGCAATAAGCTTGCCCCTTATTACATGGGTCTTAAACATAACTAGCGTAATGTGGGTATACTTTAGGTACACCTCTGCTTAACCCTTCGGGGATTACTGGCGTGATTTTATGCTATGTTATCTCTTTATATTAAGTGTTGTTCGTGAACGGGCGCCGTCAGTAGGGACTAGGGACTGGTAATCTCTTATCTGCCACGGCTTTTGTGTTTGAGACTCCTCTCTCTGTGAGCGCAGGTTGGAAGAGGGTACTGTGGACCACATCTTCTTTGAATGCTCGAACAAGGTTTTTTTAATGGCATCTCGTAGTTGACCTCTGAGGTCATGATTACTTAACAGGGCTATCCTGTGGCAGCCTTAAGCTACTAACTTAAAGTCTCCTTAGAGGGCATAAATAACTTATGACTACTCGCTAAGGGCACCCCCTGTGGGGTACGAACCTCAGCTTAAGAGGGAACAGGGGCTGCGAGGAATTTGTTAAATAGGTATTTGGAGAAACTATTGCCGTCGTCTTTCCTCAAAACTGCCTCCGTAGAGTGCGATAGAGACAGCTGTAGCTCAGGCCGATTATATCACAAAAAAATGACGACATCGACGTTTCGTATTCCCCTTTTTTCTCCTCGAAAACCGAGCCGATTCAATTATTTTTTACATAATTTTTTTAAGAAAGAGTATTTCTAGGTTCCTATCATTTTATTTTATGTTAAAAACTTTTAGAATTTATCTGGTAGTCCTCTAATCACGGCGGTAAAAATAGAGCATTTTTTTAAATTTTTGGAGGGTCATATTTTCTTTACTAATAAGTTGCTGAAAAATAGGAAATAACAGGGACGTGTCTATAGCAGACATTGATTTTATGAAAAAAAAAATATTTCTCTAGAGGCATTATTCAGGAAGAAAACAGGGGAATACATTTGTATGGAGAATTGCAGGCCCTGTTCGGGATCCGCTGGGAGGACAGCAAATTGGGACAGGCTGGTTCTTATCTGGGTAATTATTATTAACTGGGGAATTTATAGCTACTTTTTTTTTGTTTAATCCCGTATTAATCCAACGAGATCTACATTGTGTTCAACTGTATCGAAGAACCTTAATTGTTTTTTCTTTTCCTTTTTTAATATCCAGCACCTTTTTTTACCAACTCGCTTTAGACATTGGCAGGATAGTAGACATCGGCTTTGCTTGCCATTTATTAAAAAATAGAATAGAAAGGTACTACTACTGAACCCCAAAAATTAATTACCCCACACTGAATGACTTTCTTTTAAATGCACTATTTTAACCTATTTTATTACGTAGCTGTAATTATTTAATATTTAAATGAATTGACCTTAATTGTTAAATGTAAACTTATTATCATTGCACAAGCTCATCTTATGCAAATTATAACTTTATCTTCAAGCAAACTTAGAAACATTATGTTAAAATGTGGTGAACGACCATAAGCGTTACTCTTAATGTAGATTTTTGATAGGTACATACATGAAACTGTGAATCATGCACTCGGAATCAGAATCAGGCAGCCTTCGTAATTCGTATACGTATAGATAGCTGCCGTAAGGTTGAAAAAGGAAAAAGGTTGGTATGTCAAATGAAAAAGGACTATTCTCCATTTGAATTAAAATTAGACATTTAAGCAAACCTTTGTTACAGTCCGTTCAACCGATTCTGACTTCTGTACCGTAGTCATAAGGATGGCATTAAAAGCAAAAAAGTGGTTACAATACAAACTGTTTAACTGTAGACCCAGTGCACTTTTGGATTTTCAACTCTCATCGCGAGCTTAGCGTTGAAAATCCAATAATGCACTTTTATTTAGAGATAAATTTAAGTGTTACTTAGTTGTCTTCAGAATTGGGTCCAATTAGAAATGAAAAATGCAGATAGAAATATAGCGTTGCCACAGTTTAGTAGATCTTTTTAAGAGGAATAATTCTGTAATAAATTGTGTTCATAATTATTAAGTATACAACATGTAAAATAATCCCTGTCCGATCCGTGAGGGTATTCATACTAAGATATCTATGTGGTAATGTCTATTTATGTGGTAATTTTTTTTTTGTTTTTTAAATCGCCTCATTTTTTTTCAATGGGTTATTTTACCGGGTTATTACATTGGAGCGTGGGCGACCGTCGTTTAGCGGGTGTCTACAAGTCATAACATATGACCCCTGTTGAAAATTTTACATACATACACATACATAAACTCACGCCTTGTTCCCATGGGGGTAGGCAGAAACTACAGAACGCCACCTGCTACGATCCTTACATACTCCTTTTGCCTCGTTTACGATCATACATCTGGTCATACACGCACGCCGGTTGCGAGCACTACGCACCTGTCCTTTCTGAAGAAAATCATCATCATCTGCCTAGCCTTTTCCCAACTATATTTGGGTCGGCTTCCAGTCTAACCGGATGCAGCTGAATACCAGTATTTTACATGGAGCGACTGCCTATCTGACCTCCACAACCCAGTAACTGGGTAATACGATACCCCTTGGTAAGACTGGTTGTCAGATTTTCGGGCTTCTGACGACCCGCAACGACTATCATAGATCCACGAATGACAGCCGGGACCAACGGCTTAACGTGCTTTCCGAGGCACGGAGGAGTCTCGGTATGTAAAGATGGTCACCCATCCACAGACCAACCCCGGCAAGCGTAGCTTAACCTGATGGATCGACCCGTGCGGCAGTTATTACTTAGCCACGAGCTCCTCAAGAAAATCACCAATAATAATTTTAATTTTTCTGAAAACGGATTTGGAGTAATTCAGCAGTGCTATTCTGTAATAAAAACTTAGGTGAAGTGAGCTGTCATTACACTGATGCTAGGGATGGACACTATTGAGCTCACTTCACCTAAGTTTTCACCGTGAATTTTTTACAGAATAGCACTGCTGGTACTTAAAACGTAAATTTTAAATAGCAATAATTTTTTTATTTTCAATAATAGGTAAAATAATTATTATTATATTGGAAAAAACTTTTTGGTAATGTTATTTCAGTAACTATGCTCCCCTTTCGGATCGGACAGTATTTTTTATTTATTAGATTACGTGGCGCACGCCAGTAAAGCTCCCAGTCAGCGTGATTTTTTCCGAGATCTTAGACAATCACCGTCTAAGCATGAATCACTCCGTCCATTGATGAAAACCGTATGAAAATCCGTTCGGTAGTTTCGAGTTTATCGCGGTCAAACAGACAGGCGCGACGACGACAGACGACTGTTTTATAATACGTAGTGATTCTTGTAAAAATGTAGACACGACATGCAACGGAAGAATATTGTTATGTCAGAGATCACTGACCTCCTAAGAAATAAAGTGCACTGCATAAATTACCGTACAATAAGGCCGAAATTATTCGGCCAGTCTGAACATAGGCACTACGAACATTCGCGCATGTTCTCTCACTCAAACTCGCCTCATGTGACCATTTGGTTCCTAAAAAATGTTATTGCGCAGCCTTCTGCGCGAAGTTCGGAACTGTCAAGTTATATAAGCACCAATGTGACTTCGATTAAACTATTTTGTTTTGAATCAATCTTATCGTCTGGGCACTTACAAAAGAATATCTAGCACATGTATTTATGTATATAGTATCTTAGGTACATACAATAGTTTTTGCATAAGGCTTGCCTGAAGCTAAGTACGAGTATGCTCTTACGAAATATATTAAAGCGTTGTGTTTAAACAAGTGAGTGTGAAGTGTTAAAATTACATTGTTTATTTGTAAATACTTATGAGATAGGTATTTGAGATTCACTAGGTACTGCTCTAGGCTCTACGTGTGAAGAAGTAATAATTTGTTACTACTTTGTAACCTCAGATTTTACTGAAACATCGTAGTTTTTCATAATTACTGTACTGTGCCAACTTCGGCTTGAAAAACTTAATAGATTTGGTAATAACACTAATTCCATAATATTATCTTTCCCTATTAACTATGACTACGACAACATAATCTTTATTTACGTACTGAAGTCGCTTTTCGTGTTTGTCTGTATGTCCGCGTTGTTCTTCTAAGCCACGCAACTGATTTTGATGAAGTTTTCACTATCATTTAGAGAATGTATTCCGAAAGGTTTATGTGTATAGTACGTTAGTATTAAAGTTACGTAAAACTAAGAAATCTCGATGTATTGTGAAGTCGTAAATACTGTGCGAAGCAGGAGCGGGATCGCTAGTTATATTATAATCTAAACTTTGAATAAGAAAAACATTATATCCCATCAAGTATTATTAAAAATCCTATGGAAAAAACTCTTCTGACCGCCCCGTTGGGAAATGTATTGCTTAAACCTCATTTGATTTAAATAAGCGACAAATGACTTTAAAAAGACCTTTCAATATTAGTATCACATTTGGTACATTACAATCCCGGTGTATACCAATCCTTATTGCATTTTAGCATGACATAATAAGTTAAACCCATACATTAACTGCACTCTCGTGTTTGTGACGTATTCATTCATTGTTGACAACATAACAAGTGACGTTTGGAATGGTCTTCGAGCGAAGGAGATCGGTTGCTATTATGTCACGTTATGTAATTGAGATGCAACTTTTTATACCACATCTTTAAGAAGTTTGTATATTCTACGTTTGAACTTGTTTCCTTTTGTTTTTCAAAAATGTATGCCAATCTAGTTAATTTGCATTAGAGAAAGATATATGTGTCTGCTTTTTAACTAACTGAATTAAAGATGACATTTTTAAAACAGTTTTAAAAAGCTTTGGCTGTGAATCAATAAGTTTACAGTTTCCATTTAATTAAATACCTAATTATTGTTCCGTTCTCCTTACATCATATTTCTCACTACGATTGTATTATATCACCACATATTATAAAACAAAATACCGAACGAATTTTCAAACAGTTTTAAAGAAGGTTTACGTATAAATTATCGTTTATTGCAGGCATTTACGAGTACCCATAGCAATATTACAATGCATTGTTTTTTTTTATTCTTTTTTATATGGGGTTTTTATCCACACGGATACGTCAACCCCATTGTACCTTATGCTCTATTTACACACTACTATACATTTGTAATTATATTATATTTAACTACACTACTATCTACCACCACTATACATAAATACTATGAGATACTCGTAGACAAGAGAATCAATGCCTAGACTTTTGCATTAAACCACAAATTATGCGTTTAGTTCTTTCTGATTTAGGGTATGCCAAAATATTTTGGATAAGTCCAACATCCCACAAGTTCAGTTTAAACTCCCTAGCCAAAGATTCCCTTTCATCTTTGTTCTTAGCACATTCCATCAGCAAATGTTGCACATCTTCAATTTTATTACATATCTCACAAGTAGGCGATGTAACCTTTAGCATTGTTGTTAAATGATTACATCATAATAAAAATTTAAAAATAAAATTACTTTATTAAAATTAAACTACATTAAATTAAATTCAGATTACATCATTTCAGAATATTAGCGTCTTAGCAGGTACACACAGCGAAATATTACAGACACTATTTGATTAGTACATGCACATAATCGAGGCAGGAAAGATGCCTTGAGTCTCCTCAAGAGCCCGTAAAATCAGTAACTCTGTTCTCAACGAAAATGTCAGCCGCACTACACCGCCAGGGCAGCTTTAATATAGCTCTAAAGGCGTTATTATATTATACTCGAAGAGTGTAAGCACACAGTGCAGTGAGTGTGTGTGTGCGTGTGTGATAAGCACTCTTCGTGTACCTTTACCAGAGTTGACTGGCGTAGAACGACTGACAGTAAGCCTTGAACAGAGTTATTTTAACTTGGTTGGAGCAGTGAGAAAAGCGTCTAGCCAACATGTTGCCAGAATTCATTAATAAGGTTTTGTGTAAATTGAAAGAAAGAAAAGAAGAAAGAAAATACTTTTATTTGCGCTACAATATGACGCAAGCAAAGAAAACAACAAATAAACACGAAAATAACAATTTTCATTGACTGAAATATGCCGATGATTGTTAAAGATGTCGGAAAAAATCATTCTGACTGAGAACTTTACTGGTGAGTGCCGCGTTTAAACCAATAGAGTTATATGAAAACGAATGTATACACAAAAAGTGTCTAGGATCAAGTACATTTTAACTATAAAAAATATCCAATTAATATTTATCAAATCTAGTCTTCCACACTGGCTTCTTACTTTAATTCCTATGTTTAAGTTAACAACTTATTCCTATATTTTGTAAAAATTAAGAAAAATTGCAATTTTCGCAACTTGTGGGCACTTATACATATGTCGTCAATTAAATGGCCAAAAAGGCAAAAAAGAGGATTTTTTGACATTAATCACGCAATTACAGCGATTTGGTATGCTTAAAATCAGCTCATCAAAATCACTTTGAGGAATGGCCGCCCAAGTTCTTTCTACAAGGCAAAAAGTTTTTGTGGGTATGCACGGCATCCATACTCGGCAGAGCTCTCCTTTGGAGCATATCCCATGCGTGCTCAATTGGATTGAGGTCGGATGCGAGTATTTCGGAATTAATACATTTTTTACCTGGATTAACACATAGGGTACTTATAATCCCGGCAGTATGTTCCCGTGGGCAAAAGCTAGTGTATAGATAACTTAGGGTCGTGAATACCCCGACGTGAAAGCGTGGCGACGTTGAAGCCATAGGTGTCATCTTTTGAAAGAGAAGGGAGAGGCAAATTTCGCGCCCTCACGGCCCTTGCCGACGCAGGAGACGCTCTGGGCGTCGGGAATCGCAGGCTGATTCCCGACCACCGTAGGCGCGAGCTTGCGGACGGTGAGCAATGGGTAGCTCGCCGTCCGGTAAGGACCAGGCCCGGGTCGACGGTGCGTTGTGTTCCACGCGCCTCAAAGAGATGTCAACACAACTGACAGGGTCCGCTAGGGCCGATGCCTACCGAGGTCGCGGAAAAGTCCGAAAGAGACACCGTGACTCCTGGCAACATAATATATAGGCAACTGAAGGGTGAGTTTTAATCAGTAATAGTCTGAAACGGTTACACAGAAGTTATCTGATAATTACCCATCCAAAACAAAAAAAAGGTGTCATCAATTATTGCTTGAAGTAAGTAGATGCTGGCGTGCACGCGTCCTGCTATGCCACGCCAGGAATAATTTTGGGGCTGCGTACCAGGAGGAATCTTCAATGCAAAGACGCTTTAAGATGCACACTATTTATTGTACAGCCTTGGGTGCACAACCGTAGACACATTACTTAGTATCTTATTATAAAAAGTTTAATAATTAACGAGAGGAAAAAAATACGTGACCGCGCAAGTTAGCTGCGAGTTGGCGAGGGAAGTAGGAAGTGTGACATCATGGCCACTACAAAAATATTACAATATTATTGCCAAGTAATGATATAATTTTTATGTTGTTGCCAACAGATGCCTGATAATCAACTGTAACTCGGTTATTGTAGAGCCTTTTAAACAGCTGCGTACGTGAATTACAAGATTTTATATGGCTCATTGTTATGATGATACAACTATAGGCTGTAGGAAGCTTTTTTTATTGAAAACAAAACAGAGGATGTCCCTTAATTAAATGGTGTAAAAAAATATTTATAATGAATAAGTTGACCCAAGGTCCAAGACATAGTAAGTAATAATATAATATTACTGGCTGCGCCCCACGTTTTCACCCGCCTAAAGCCTCTCGCAGACTGGCGTGACGCGACAGCGCGGCGCGTCTCTAACAAAACCATTTTGAATAAAACTTCACGGTAGAACAATTACTGGTGTCGCGTGGCGCGAGTCTGCACGAGGCTTATGTCTCGATCCCGTGGGAATATCGGGATCAAAATTATTCTATGGCCTATATCCAGGTCATGGTCTACCCATGTGCCAAATTTCATCTATATATGTTCAGCTGTTTTACCGTGAAAGCGTAAAAACAAATAAACTCACTTTCGCATTTATAATATTAGTTAGGATAATCATCATTTAGATGATTTACTATAAATATGGCCTTTTGACTGAATGATAATGATGACTCTGAATAAGTGCAGAAATGTTTCAGGTGTTACGTCATCAGCCACACCCTTCAAACAGCCGGTTTATTCTGTAAGATTCTTGCCGTGAAAACTTAGATGAAGTGAGCCGGCGATAGAGGCTCTAGCTTCAGGTGGAATGACGTGTCACTTGAAGCTCACTTCACCAATAAGCTTGGCTACAGAATAAGTACACCTACCTATGCTGCCTACCTACCTACTTATTGGTGAAGTGTTAGTAGCTCCCTCCACAGACGAACTCTTAAATAAGGAGATTACCACTACAAAGTACTATTTATACAAACAAAAATTTCTCCAAAATCCCAAAATTTCTAACTCCACGTAACTTATAATTGCCAACTGTTAAAAACAAGTTCGAATTCCGAACGTCCAGTTCTTGTAAGCAAACATACGATTGTGAACGATGATTTCCGATCAATTATCGATTACTACACGTTATTCGATTCATACTGTTTCTTACTTTCACCCTCGTTGTTGTTTGAGAAGACGGTGGGGTTGTTGACCTGCGAATGTACTTTTAATTATCATTTTACCTTGCTGGTCACACTTTTTAACATTGCGAAATGTCCAGTCCCGCCCGTTGCCAACATGAGAAATTTTATTGGTACTGTAGGGATTTTTGTAACCTGCTTACCTATGTGTCTCTTCCATACTGACGTGTCTTCTTCACATAGCTTTGTAAGAGTTGGCTTAATAATACCATTAATCCTTTCCATTCATTCGTTATATCTTTAATAACTGTCATCCACCTTGTTGTCATTCCATCTCTCTCGCACAGTGTTGTCATATCCATCTTCTAACATCCTACCATTATATCTTGTGTGTTGCCACTTTATTATTAATTCTCACAGTCCCATAGTCATGGTCAACTGGTAGCTGAAACTTTAGTTTTCTAAAACCTGAGAATCACTAAGTTCTTTGCTTTTCTGTATATATGTCAGTATCCCCATTGGTTCTTCAACATCCATTTCTGAGCATATAAAGTGTATAAAACAGATTGGTGAACGCAGTTTCTTATTATGTCGACCACTTGACGTAATGTATGATTGCAAAATATAATTTCTAAACATTTCCCACCAAATTATTTACTTACAGCAAATAAATGATAAAGATAGGTGGAACGTAACATCTGTGAAATGATAATACTGCACACATAAAAATGTGGCATTTCATTCTCACATTACATCATCGCAAATAATTGCCTCTCCATGATTTGAAAAGTCATCCACAGTTGTCAAATGAATCTCTTCAAGAGAACGTTGCAAGTCTGAAAAGCAGTCCACCCTCAGAATATAAGAATGTCCAAGTTTTGAAATAATCAAAATTGCAGTCGTCCTAAGTAACTAAAAGGTAGTAAGACTGAAAGTCGACTGCAACAAAACGTACTACTTGTACAAGTGATTATAGTTCACGCGGTGTAGCATGGTGCGGGTGACAGAAACGAGTAAAATATATTATAATTTACTTGTTTTTACTGATTCTGTATTTCACGACTGATCCGTACCTACATACAGATTATGTACATAATACGGACTCAGAGATGACACGCCCACAAAAAAAAAAAAAGTGATAACTGTAGTAAATTAAATAAATTTACCCTTTCTGTCACCTGTCACCCGCACCATGCTACACCGCGTGAACTATAGGTACTTACCACCGGTAGGTACCAGTGGTGGCCCAGTGGTAAGGGCCTTACGAGTTGTTGGTCGTGGTCAAACCTAGACAGGTGCTTCATTCTCTCAAAACGGTGAAGGAAAACATCGAGAGAAAACCAACATGTCCTAGAACCAAAAATTCGAACACTTGTGACACCTACCAACCCACGCTGGGCCCGCGTGGTAGATTACAGCCCACTCCCTCTCGAAGGGAGGAGGCCTGTGACCCAGTAGTGGGAACATTATATACTGATTATGTTAGCATCGTCTTCACATATAATTATATAATTAATGTATACAAGATATTGTGAAAATATTTTAAAAGAGTAACGGTGGAGCTTCTTGCCCATTCTTCTCCATACGAAAACTACCTTTTGGAATGGGCGACTAGAATCAAATATTATATTTTTTTTTGTAAATGTTGACGTTCATAAGTGCCTAATTGAAATAAATTATTTGACTTTAACTTTGGTAGCCAACCTTAGAGACAACATTGAAGAGTCCTATGGAAATTTCCATAGGGAGATGGTTAATTTAATGTCTCTGGCTGTCAAACATTCCGCCTCGGACACAAACCTCAGATTAGTGGCTATTATAAATGTCGTAAAGCACCGAGTTAAGGACATTTAGCCACAGGATTGACTAACAGTTGGTAGGCCTTATTCTTTTATAGTTATCAATTGTGCGTGCTGTGACAAAATTGTCTAATGGTTCGCAAACCGCATGACTGATGTACGATGTGACGTTTGTACTGACTGGAAATGTTTTTGAATGTTTTTTTTTTTTTGATTCATATTCTTTATGACACCTCTTTAGGTCATAAACTATACGAATATCAAAAAATATTTGGCCTAGTTCTTAAGGGGGAGGTGTGAAAATTGATTCGCTGTTACAATGTATAATAGATATGATTTTATATAGATCGGTCAAAATCGTGTGTTTTTTTTTTTGTATTTGTGTTGAAAAGAATTGCTGTACAAGAATGAATTGTACAACACAAAGTATTTGTTGGAAAAAAAAAACAAAATAATTATTATTTCATTAAATCATAATAAGTAGATATTATAAAAAAATACTCTAATTAATAATAACATAAAAAAGTTAAAGAAAATATCAATACATTGAAGAAATAAACGCATTGGTTTGTTTCTTCGCTAATTTGAATCCTACTGTAATTTCATAACTTTGAGCTGAAAGTCATTTATGAATATTGGCAGCTTATGTAAGACATATTCGTGACGAGAAATAACTTAAATTTTTGTTTTGCCTAAAGAACAAAATCTTGGTCAATTAGTATAATTATGTCTCTCTGCCGTTGCCCACATTCTCCTTAATGGTTAGTCTTTTAACTTAGACAATACTTAACCTAAACACTTGGCAGGCATTTAGAATAAGAAGTAGGCACAGCTTGCGAAATACCTAAAGTCTTCGGTACCTACCAAACATTTCTCATCGCAAATTGCTTCGAGTGCCTAATCAATAATGATAATTCATTTATTTTCAAACGGCAGAGGCCCATAGAAGTAACTAAAACTATTTAAAGTTTTATTTACTTAAACAACGTAGTACTGGAAACTTATAGGCACTCTAATCTTCTTATAAAACCTCTGGTATTTTATTTACCTTTTATCACCCCATGGTATAAAGTAAAAAATTGTTATTAGGTACAAGATATTTTAATAAAATACAATGTGTTATTACAGCATACATAGCATAAATGTTATTACACTGTAGATTAATTTCTTAATGACAACAATATTAATATAAATTTGACTAAGTAATGAATGTGTGCATTTTTGTTGTTTATTGAATTTAATATTAATTAATTTAAACTACCTTACCTACTGAATTTGTAAATACTTAATTTAGCCATTTATAATGTTGCTGAATTTAATTTTAATATTACTATACAAACTGTAATGATACAATTTGTATGCCACTGGCAAAACATAGAGTCAACTGAATTGATACTGAAGACCAAATTACCTGTCTTTAACAAATAAATAATCATTAATTCCTTCATTCATATACATAATAATAATAATATTCTAATCGAGGTTTCAGATGGTGTGCGTTAATTCCGGGAAATTTTATATAATTATAATGTACATCGACGCTTAGTTTATGGCTCACCGAATATGTCACATTGTATTGTTACTTTGTGATGAATAAACTTTATTATTATTAATGTAAAACCAAAGTTGTGAGTCAAATTCAAAAGCCGTTATTTACTGTTAGGAAACAATAAAAAATGCCTATTTTAAATACACTATTGGGAATGAATTAATTCCTATGTCACGATCATGTGGCGGTCCTCATACTACTAAAAGCATGTCACAATATTATGCTGTAATTGCTTGTCCCACAATCAAATTTTCTTCAACCTTTTATGGGGTTTCAAATCAAAGAATAACGAGCATAATTGAATATATATTCATGATTAAAATTCTGATTCTCTAATTGATTTCGTAACAAAATTTTATCTTTAATTTGCATGTTATATGAACAGCACGGCCAAAGAAACGATGGATGAATTGTGAAGGATGATATGGCTAGAAAGGTGACTACAGGGATGACGACTATAGAGAAGTATGGAAGACCAAGATATGCTGTGCCGACACCTTAAATAAATTGTAATACGGAGAGAAGAATGAAGCATTATCAAATTAAATGCAACTGCATACTTATAAATATTTAAAAGCTACAATACAATTTAATTTAATATATCAATATACAGGGTGTTTGGTGCATCATAACCAAATTGAAATGGTCGACTGAAGGGGTCATCTGCTATCGATTAGATTACTTTTAAATACAAAATTAGTGACATTAGTCACTAATTTAAATTAGAAAAATTAAACCAAACTTTGTGACTAAAGTCACTAATTTTGCATTTTAAAGTAATCTTAAACAATATACATCTAAATTAAATTAAATTTCAGTATACGCCTTATACTTTTTTTTTGAATTTGTATTTTAATGTAAAATTTGAGTATTTTTTTAATAAAACAATAAAAACGATTTAAAAAAATCAACAGGTCATGAGAGATGTTTAGGGGTCTGAAAGGATAGCAGATAATCCCTTCAGTCGACCATTTCAATTTGGCACACGATGCACCAAACACCCTGTATACATTTATTACATAATTTAGTAGTCTCTCATAAATAAAAGCATAAATTGTTAATATGTTAATCAAATAAAAACTGCCAATATCATGAACACGTAACGGAAATATTATTGATAAAACATTATTTATAATAATTATTATAACTTCCGATGCTTTCGTTTATTATATTTTTATTTAAATTAGCCGTTTGAGTATTACATTTCAACAGAATGCAATCTCGTTTGGGTCAGACAACAAATTATTTTTAATTATATTATATTAACTTGTATAGCTGTAAATACTTAAGTGGCATCGGGTCACCTAACTACTACCTTATAGGATAGAGAAAACCGCAATCACTATAATGCATAAGCCAATACATAATAATTATAGAGATTAATTATTTTAATTACATGAGCTGATGATAATCGTAATGATATTAGTATAATTACGATTAAGCATATATAACATAACATCACGCCTGTAATTCCCGAAGGGTTAGGCAGACGTGTACCTTAGTACACCCACATTTCACCAGTTATGTTTAAGTCCAATTCAGTTGTTTACAGTCTCACATACAAAAAGCCTTTAAAAAACAACGGGTTGCACTCCGGGAGTGCCGGCAGAATTGAAAACTTGAATATTAACGTTGTGCATTTTTCCGTCTTACGAATTTTCGATCAGGTCACGTGTCCTGACGCGAGTTTAACATTTTTTACCCATCACAAACAAAGTGCACAACGCCGCTAAAGAAGTTTTCACTTCAAAAACTTTCACCAAATAAAATGGAAGATACACAGGGCTTTATCGTGGCTTCATCAAGCCTTCAAAAATATTTTCCACCAGCTTCCGCCAGTGGCTTTGCCCGGGTGATATCTTTTTAAATTATAACGTATGTTTCTCAGTGATAATATAGCATTCGACTGTTGAAAGAATTTTTAAAATCGATTCAGTAGTTTTTGGGTTTATTAATTACAAACAAACATAAACATACAAAAAATCAAATCTATATTATTATTTAGATAATGCTTTTATCCCCGACTGTCCAACTACACTTGCCTACACACATGGTTGATAGGCAACCGAAAAGTCACAGAGGTTGCGCCTGAAGGCTTACCTGACCTCGACACACTGTTTACTTCGATGTTAGCCGAATTCGTATATATATTGCCAAATAGACTATGGTATTATACTGACGACAGGTACAAAGAAGTTCCACTATCTTCTTCCTTCGTTTTTTCACGAGCTATCTCTACATCATCGTCATCATTTCAGCTGGACATAAGCCAAGTGTCGTCACGTCGACCGATCCCGTGCTTCTCGCATCCAACGGATTCCCGCGACCTTCAATCCTAATTTAATAATATTATATATGCGAAAATGAGTTTCTCTGTTTGTTACGCTATCACGCTAATACGACTGAACGGATTTGGAAGAAATTTGGCAAATGGGTAGACCATGACTTTTTATCTCGGTAGTACAGAAGCCAGCACATCAACCACTACACAATCTGACAAATTTCATTAATAGATTTTCAACTTTATCACTAAAATATAAGGTTGTAGGTTGATGTGCTAGCGTCTATACGTTCCCATGGGATAACTTCCAACCTGCACGCGAGCAAAGCTACCGCTGGTCATCGGTCCACCTTGGGTCTACCCACGCTACGAGTTCCAGGGGCCCAAGTCTGCTATTTTTATAAATTCGTCATTCCAACACGATCCCATTGTCATTTTGCTAAAATTTCGTAATCTGCTAAATTCATAATGGTCGATCATTGGTTGATCATTGTATTCCACAAACACGACTCGTAACGAATTAAAAGAAATGACTGCACAATGACGTTCTCATGGTAGGTCACTGATCAAAGGAACTGTCAAAATTTTTGCAGATTATCGCCTAAGTCAGTCATTCATTTTTCATTATGTACGAGATTACCAATAGATGCCATTTCTTTCAATGGAATGTCAGTGACCGACCATTGGAAAGTCATAGACGCCAATATATTAGTAGATTACCAAACTTGTCAAAATCAATGATAGACCATTCTGACACTATTGTAATAGCAGACTTGAGGCCCTGTACACGGTCGCCACTCCAGAAACTGTCGGCCCCATCACCTATCTGTTCCACGAGCTATCTCTACTTAACACCAACATCGGAAGGCCTTATTAAAGTAACGTTAGCGTTCGTCATTAAAATTTGGTTATCACAAGCAAGTTTACAGTTTACAACTCTGGCATGTTAAGCGAATTCGTTCCTTTAGTTATTAATCATTTGTTTCAGACAATCATTGCAGTGGAAACCAACCCAAGGCACCTCTGACTTTTCAGATTCATGACCGTATTATATAATTATCACTTGCTTCAAAAACGGTGAAGGAAAACATCGTGAGGAAACCGGCATGCCTGAGAGATATTGTAATGTAATAAACTATTTTAACTTTAGGCTTAGCCAACGTAGTAAGCGACATCATCGTATTTTTGAATTACCTACATCCACAATTACCTATATCTACATTTAACAGCACGTATGGCAAGGCAATATAATGAAAGGTCCAACTTTACGGATTACCCTATTGATATTTTCTTCATATATTTCGCTTCATACAGACGCTCCCTATTTAAACAGTGTGTTGAGTGCCCGTCTATCTAGCTCAATGTGGTTTGTTTTTGCAGTGTTGCAGAGTTATGTCTACTAGACACACTTTATATTGCTCTCCTCTGTCAATAATTTTCTTAAATGAATGTCATGAATACCTGTCATTTGCATGGTTACTGAAATGCTAATTTTAGATGTTATTTCATTTGACTTGTAAGTGACTGTGGTGTTGGTTTGCTTATGATAAATAAATAAATAAATAATTATATCTCGACGGCATGTGAAGCCAAGTCAGACGCCCATGGGCGGCTTTAAGACTCTGACACCAGGTTAGTCACTAACCACACGAAAAGGAGAAGATTGCAGTAGCTGTCAAAATAATAATCAGCCTAATAAGGGTCCCATTGCTGGGAGGCGACAGCCCTCCTCTCGGTGAGAGGGACCGTAATCTACCACGCAGGCCCAGTGGTAGATGTCACATATATTCGAAATTAGTTCGAGTACGATATACTAAAGTACTCCTTTGTACAAAGTTACTGATCTTTTTACCTTCCAAGATTTGATATGTGTCGAACGTAAACGGTGAACTAGGGGGGCACTAGAATGGTCATTGTCTTGTCTACACGAATATTATAAATAGGAAAAGAGGAAAAAAAAGAAGGAGGAGGAGTTCTGATAGCTATTAAGAAAAGCATAAAGTCCAGACGAGTAAAAGATTGGGTGAGTAATTGTGAAGATACCTGGGTTGCTATGGAACTACCATGGACTCGAACCGTCGTCAGTCGAATAGCTCTACGCGCAGTAGGTATACTTACCTCCACCAGTACGTCGATGTACTTTGGAACACTTTGTGAATTCTTGTAGTGCGGCCTTTGAACAAATAATTGACGGTGATGTTTGTCTCGTGGGTGATTTGAACTTGGGTAACATCAATTATTGGAGATGCGTGATTGGCGCCGGGAATAATGTTTGATTGTACGGTAATAACGATATTTTGCTCGATTTTATTTGTATCAACATTTTGTAACAATGTAACTTAGTTTCGAATACTACTGGTCGTATATTGGATCTTGTGCTCTCCACAATTCCGATATGTTGTGTAAATTATCACTGATTGGTTGATGATGAGAGTTGAATGTTATATTATAACTGAGTGAGTAAACACAGGCTTTAATGTATAAAGATATCATGAAGGCGAAGCTGCTGGTGGAAGCCAGTACGTACAAATTTTACTAAGTACTCCTTAGTACAAAGTAACTGAGCTGTGGATTATCACTAGAATGGACGTTGTCTTGTCTACAAAAGCTGATCGTCCACCGCCAGCTAAACTAAGTTAGTTTGCAAAGTTGAGCCAGTTTTAGGGTTCCATACCCAAAGGGTGAAACGGGATCCTATTACTAAGACTCCGCTGCCCGTCTGTCCGTCTGTCACCAGGCTATATCTCATGACAAGTGATAATTAGACAGTTGAAATTTTCATAGATGATGTATTTCTATTGCCGCTATAACAACAAATACTAAAAACAGAATACAATAAATATTTAAGGGGGGCTCCCATACAACAGACATGATTTTTTTGCCGTCTTTATAGATAATGGTACGGAACCCTTCGTGCGCGAGTCTGACTCGCACTTGGCCGATTTTTTCTTTTTTACCACAATATTTTAGCTATTGGCCTTCATCTCGCTTGATGGTAAGTGATGATCAGGCCCGAAGGAAGCTTCACCCGGAATCCTCAACCAGAGAGGAACTGGCTATGTTTCCTCTAACTACCGAAACACAACAATGCTGTTAACATTGTTGTTATGGCGAAAGACTCAGATAAGATGGTGGTAGCTAGCCAGGCGGACTTAGAACAAGCCCTACAAACAAGCAAACTGAGCAGAAAATTTTGCCCCCGCTGGTAATTGAACCCGGGACCTCTGTGTCTGAGACAAGTGGTCTTACCGCATGACCACAGAGACGATTAAAGCTATTGATTTGATTGAAGCTATATACGAAGGAGGAGCGCCTCCTGACTCCCGCCAATGAACATCTTCAATAACCTACCATAGATTTCGAAGAGGCATGAACAATAATGATTTACCAAATAAAAAACCTGAAATATCTCATGTGCCCAGAAATACCTACTCTTCATACCCGTTAGGTACTGATATGGCCAACACTGGAATCGTCAGAATGCGGTCAGAAATCAAAAACATTAATATTAAGTAAATAAGTTGCAAGACATCGTCACTATGTTGGATGAAGCGTATAAGATGAAAGGAATTAATATAAATGTGAATAAGACGAAGGTCATGAACCATGGCCATGGCATGGTCATGGTGGTGTTTGAATGAGAAGAGGATGTATCGGTGAGTAATGTGAAAATAAATGATAAGAATATGGAACAAGTAAATTAGTTTGTATATTTGGGGAGTAGCTGTTTACAAGGGATGGAAAGATTGATGAAGATGTGGAAAGGAGAGTAAATGCGGTGCTATACATGTGATTGTGACCAACCTGTTGATGCCCAAAAAGACTCGACTGGCTGTTTACAATGGTGTGCTGGTGCCCACGTTTATGTATGGAAGTGAATGTTTGGTGTGGCAAAAGAAGAATAGAAGAAGAATAAATGCTGTAGTAATGCGTTATTTACGTTGTTGAGCAGATTTTTTTCTCGAACTTCACAAGAGAAAAAAATCTGCTCAACAGCTATGGATTAGCAATTTGTTTCAAATCGATTCAAATTCCTACTGATCGTGTATAAGGATAGGCAAAAGGAGTATGTAAGGATCAAAGCAGGTGGCGTTCTGTAGGTTCTGCCTACCGCTATGGAAAGAAGGCGTGAGCCTGTGTATGTATGTCTTAGTGATAATGATGAAGGAGCCAATGCAATCTCCGTCCTTACGACGACGGGTCTATTGAAGAAATGCTTGCGTAAAATAACACGTTGCTCTTGCCAATAAATGTCATACGAGTAGTAATAGTAATTAGACAAGTTTATGTAGTAACCTTTGATGATTTATGGCTATAATTGTGTGTTGAGGACAAGAAGCTTATAAAGTAGACACCTACCTACAGTAATAATAATCCCCAAAAACAAAACATGTATACAATGGAAGTCTCGCAACGCAGTTGTTCTACCGCAAAAAGTTGTGAGATCTAATGTAAAACCAAGTCGGTAAATTTATTCAGTACCTATAACTTTAGAGCATTTATCCAATAACTTTGTCAGAAATTGTTACCTAATTTAATTAGGTAATTTAGTTAACAAAATTGTATAGTGACCTTATCAATATTAGACATCTTTATAATATCGGAGCAGTTGACAGCAGTCCACAAGTCTAAAAGGTTTTTCTTAAAGGTTCAAGTAGAAACTGACAGACCTATTCAGATTCATGACTTCAATATGAATTTATGTCATACTTACTACAAGTCGATAGAAATCTAAATTATTTCAGCCCAAAACAGCGGGAAGGCTTGATTGTGCCATCATTACACACTGTTGTGACCGGCACGTGGCGCGCTTGGAAATATAACATTTATATTTATGAGTCGCGCTTATGTGTCGCTTTCTTTCTTTCTTTTGATGACGAACAATTTAACCTAATTGTATGTGTAAATTTTAATTTAATTCAAGTTTTAATTTTGATTTTATTTTATTTTTTTATTTGTTAATTGTAATGTTATTACGAGTCTATGTTACTTGAATTAAATGCTTTGAATTTGAATTTGAAAACAGAACTACGAAAATTGCATTTTCAGCAGCGTTTTTTGACGTACTGCTTTCATAGCATGGTGTAAATTGCGCCATTGTTTGTGGAATAGCCCTTATATCAGCCTATTTACAGCTACTCCACCCCACTACAGGAAGCGAAAAGGCAACAAACTAAGAAGGCATAATCATTATACAGGGTGTTTGGCGCATGGACCGACACAATTTTTTCAGGGATTTGGGAGGTCATTAGCTAGGTTCTACCCATACACCCTTTGTCCCAAATGTCACGGTTGGTTACATATGATTATTTTTTTAAAATGAAAAAAAATCCCAAAATGTGTCCTTTAATTTGAAATAACTTTTTTGTTTGTGGGTGTAGTGGCACAAAACAATTTTTGTTGCATTCTCCAAAGTCCTTTAAATCTAAAAACATCTTTGTTTTATACAACTGGTTTCAAGAAAATTCCTTACAAGCTTCCAAAGTTAATTTTTGTATTTAATGAATGAAATTTTACAACTTCTAAATTAATTATAAAAAAAACTAAAAGCTATTTTGAACTTAACTAGAACCTAGCTAATGACCTCCCAAATCCCTGAAAAAATTGTGTCGGTCCATGCGCCAAACACCCTGTATATTGTTCTCACTGCTGAAATACAGGCCTCCTCCTCAGCGCCCAGTGCGGGTTTGTAGATGTCACATGTCTTCGTCTTCACTAAGAAGGGCATCAGCATTGAATAATTACCGAACATGACTGCTCTCTTGCAGTATATAGGTAGTAGTAATTAGGCCCAGTTTTCTCGATAGCAACCGGCTTTTAAGCCGTATTTTAATGGTATTGAAAGCTTCTTCTTCTTTTCGTGTGGTTAGTAAACTAACCTGGTGTCAGAGTTTTAAAGCCGCCCTTGGGCCTCTGACTTGGCTTCACATGCCGTCGAGAAATATCTCTCAGGCATGCCGGTTTCCTCACGATGTGTTCCTTCACCGTTTTTTGAGCAAGTGATAATTATATAATACGCACATGAATCCGAAAAGTCAGAGGTGCGTGCCTTGGGTTCGAACTCGAGACCTACGACTTGTCAGTCTGACGGTCACACCACTAGGCTGTCACTGCTTGTATTGAAAGCTGACCCCAACATAGTTGAAAAGGCAAGGCCAATGAAGATGAACATGAAAGTGCGTAAAACCAGTCAACAATTAATTCATATTAATTATCAATTTGGCTTTAACGGAAGCTTTTGTGTCGTTAAAAGTACAACATAAGTTGGGAAGGTCACAACTAATGAGGCAAAACGTATTTTTTTATTTTGTAATTACCTCTTCCATATTTCACCATAGACACCTATACTACTATGGCCCGTATTTTAGAATGATAAATAGGTAGGCTCGTGGCTAAATCATAACAGCCGCACGGGTCGGTTGAAGGTTAAGCTACGTTTACCGCGGTCGATTCGTAGATTGAATCAAAACAGCAAAATATTTAACAGCTATTTGGGACGTTGCCCACTTTCTGAATAAACGCTGTCCCGGCTGTAATTCATAGAACTTTGAGAGTCGTTACTGGTAGAAGCCCAAAAGTCTGACAACCAGTCTTACCAAGGGGTATCGTGTTACCCAGTAACTGGGTTGTGGAGGTCAGATAGGTAGTCGCTCCATGTAAAATACTGTCACTCACGCATCTGGTTAGACTAGAAGCCGATCCCTACGTAGGGAAAAGGCTAGGCAGATTTATGGAAGTAAATAGAGCGATAGTCTTCAATCTGAATACGTATGAATAGGGATGATGCCTGGGTCAAAAAAAAGAAATTCTAATTAGTCCGTCGCTCAGATAATAAAAAAATATTAGACACGTATTTTTTGCTTTATCGTATTAATAAAAAATGACTTAGATACAACGCATTAAAGTTGGGGAGTGGGGGTTGACACGTCACAAGTATGTATAAAATCTACATACAAGTGACGTCATGGCACATTATAACTCAATGTATCGCCATAATCTTTTGATAACGTAAAAAAAGAAAAAAACTATGAAAAACTATGAAAAAATAACGTACGTTATTTTTTCATAGTTTTTCATAGTTTTTTTCTTTTTTTTGTTTACATTACGTAGTTTACATTACGGACAAAAAACATTTTTTTAGTCATCATCCCTATTAACTTTGTAAAGGTAACGGTTCTAGTTAAGTGACAATTGCTTTCAAAGCGTTTCGTACTTCTACAACTACACGACTACTAGATTGACAACTTTTCGGTAGCTTATTAAATGTCAGTCCCATACATTTTTGGCTTTTCCATCATCATTATCGCTGATAGAATGTCACTGTCTAGGCTCTCTGATATCAACCCCGGGTCGGGCATTTTTATATTTTCCCAATATACAAATCACAAATACATAATGTTCGTGAACGGGCGCCGTCAGTTGAGACTGCTCATCTCTTATCTGCCAGGGCTTATCTTTAATCTTATATTTTTATTCGTTTATGTTTTTTTTTACATTGTTCAGTCGCCAAGAGTAATGTACCCAGATTTTTGTAATTTCTATATTTAAAAGAGTGTCCTTGGAGTTTCTTGCCCGTTCTTCTCCATAGAGATCTACGTTTTCTAATGGGCAACTAGCTTCAACTTTCTGACTAACTGACTGACTCTTTGACAATTCAAAAGTGCCTGTAAATGGTTTAATTGAAATAAATGCTTTGAGTTTGAGTTTGATAAAATTCAATTCAATTCATCAAAATTTTATTTGGTCTTTTCACTTAAATTTAAATTCACATTATTCTCAGTGGCATCCGAGAGTTGTGATATTTGATGCCTTGAACGATACCCATATCACAAGAAATCTTTAGTTCATCAAAATGCAAAACCCATCACAATTGTTTCCACCTTCAAGATCAAATCGCTTTCGCCGAACCTTGATAATGACTTTAGTCTCAGACTGGACCGGTGTATCCAGTTTATAGTGTTAGCTTTGCCCATAACTGTTAACGATTATATCCTATTATAATATCTTCGTCTACACGTTGGTAACATCGTAACAGATGGAGAGTGAAAGCTTTGTATGGCTTTTGAAACAGCGAGTGATAAGCGAATTGGTGGCTCAGTTTTGATGCGGATTTGGCAATCGATTTTGCAACTTAGAGAGTAAGGTTTAAAGTGTTTTTTGTTGAGGTTTTTCATGAACCTAGATTATTTATGTAATGTGTCTCTAAAGCGAATTTAAAACCAGCCGTGGGCCGCGATCGTACCTACTTTTCTTAATTATTATTAACCGGTGCCGGTACTAAAAAAAAAGCCGGGCACCCCGGTGCAAAATACTAATATGGCGACATGTGAAAACGTCAAGATGTCTGTGCTATATCTAAGTTAAATTTTACACACAAATCTTACACAAGCCTTGAATAAATTCATTAAATGATGGTGTAAACTGCATCAGATGTATAGATAGAATATTCTTTATTGTACACCCTAAAAATCCGTCAGAATCCATTGTGTAGTTTAAAAGAACAAAGCGGTCACACAAATAAACACGAAAAGCGATTTTGATTTACCAAGATTGCTTGGCGATTTGCACCAGGGGCCGTATTATGACGTATTAATGCCACCATTATTCCAGTGTGAGTGAGAGACGGAGCTATATGAGGCCGCTAGCACCATCCTTTTTTCGCAGTGGAATAATAATGGCCCCTTTACTTGATACTCAACTAAACTCTAATTTTTAATTTGTTACACCATAAACACAGCTGTGATCGACCCTTTTTAGGGTTCCGTAACGGAAAGGTGCCAAACGGAACCCTAGATTACTTATAAGCCTCCGCTATTTGTCTGTCTGCCAGAGGGCTGTTACTCATGAACCGTATTAGGTAGTCAGTTGAAATTTTCACAGATCTATATAAGAAACGATCTTTTTTCGGCGTTTTTTGCTAAATATTGTACGGTGGTATTGATGGAACCCTTCGTGTGCGAGTCCGACTCGCACTTGACCGTTTTCTTTTTTAAATAACGCGACAAATAATTAATGTTACAGAGACAACACGACACCAGTGAAGGTCCTCCTGCAGAGAATGATTCAGTTGGTGAGTCACTCGGTAACTAGATTCTAGATTATTTTATGTGGACACCAAATGTCATTTTAGTCTCAGACCAAATAAAAACCAAGACAGAACTCTGTGTACAATACAGAGAAGCCTGCTAAAACTACACCTCCGCTCTGGGCATACACGCTCACATGCAAACATTTACAATCAAACTACACCTCACTAAGTGCACACATGTTTACGAAACCGGCTTCACGTCACTGTTGATATTGCTCTATCTTGGTTTTTTATTTGGTCTGAAATTTTATTAAAGCAAGTTGAAAATCAGAGTAGATGTTACGTGATGATTATTTTCCCTGAAAACCGGACATAAGGACATTAACAGGCAGGTAAGTAAGTACAACTGTTCTATTATTCTGATCACCTCGTCAATTTTATCAAAGGCAAATCGAATTTAATTATTATATCCGTGAAATCAAAGAGAAATTACAAATTTTATTATAAATCGGAGGAAGTCGAAACCTTCAAACTTGAGGGTCAGTCACAGAACTTTGATTGCCATTCATTGTTCCCATGATCATGATAATAATCTCTAGAAAAACTTTGGATAATTAGATATATCTGCTGCTGACCTTTGTACGCGTTTTTCACAAATCTGTTCCATTACAATGGGCTATTCATTTGCTCTATACTTACCGTTATAGGTTTAACGTAATCGAACTTGGTCTTACATTATTTACAAGGCTGTTAGATACATAACTATACTTTACTAGAAATGTCTCAGCAGAATGTACCGACTCCAACACGTCAACCTACCCGAAACTGTGAAATTTTCTGAATCAACTTTGAACCTTATACTTTAGTGATAAAGTTGCAAATCTACAAGCTATAACAGCATAATCAGACTATAATTTTTCCACTACTGGGGACACAGGCCTCCCCTCGGTAAGAGGGAGGGAAATGAAATTGTTTATTCTGTAAATAGGATATCGGAATCACTTTTACACGTCATATTAAAAAAAATATTTAAAATCAGCTAGATGAGTTCGGCGTTTCCTATCTAACTACTCTGAGATGAAAAGCCGAAACAAACTCAGAGGTCACAGTCTCTTTTAAAGTCCAGACATAATCTTGGTCAGGCCTTATGAGGACCATGTAGATTAGTCTGAAATGGTCTTTTGAGAAAAGAACCACACAGATTTGAGTGGACCTGTCCTGTCAGTGCAAGCATTTGTCAGTAATCGTGGAGCTCAACTCAGAACTTAAGGAGCTCAACTCGTCGAACAATACCAAAGAAAGGACATTTGGGTAGGCCGCATAAACTACTCAAACTGCCAGACCATCATTAAAACTAACTGAACAAGAAAAAAAAAATATCCACATAGTCCTCACATTCACAAAAAATAAAATAATATAATACTTTACAAAGTAATCATATTCAACAATGTCAATGGGGGCCGTAATCCACCGCGCGGACCCAGTGCGGGTTGGTAGATGTCACATGTCTTCGAATTTTTGGTTCCAGAACATGCCTCACGATGTTTTCCTTCACCCTTTTTGAGAGCAGTGGTGATAAAATAATTTACACAAAGGATAGCGACTGTCTGGGTTCGAACCTACGACCTACAACTTGTAAGTCACGGTCGCTACGACTCGGCCATCACTGCTTTCACAAGATACATAAAGAGAATGAAAGTTCTGCTTCATTGCAAAACCCTTAAGCAATTCAAGTTATGCAACATCCCATGTTTTGGCATCGCATGTCTCTTCAAAAAGTTTTGGTGTTTCTTCGATGTCCGATATTTGTGCTGCCACTTGTCTTGTGTGCGACACTTTTGCCGTCATCTTGACTACAGATATTGATGGATGAATCATGAAGTCAGATATAATTGCCGAGCTGTCCATAGTAATATATATACGCTCGTGACTGTACCATTGTATTCGTAGATGTCATTTTATTCTTCTAAGTCGACAATCATGGGTAGATAATTGCGTAATACTCTCTCAATCACAATCTGAATGATTTGAAGGGCTTTGCTAATGCATTGCTTCATACTCGTATGTTCGAAAAATTTGTCTGCTCAAAAATTTATATAGCGCATTGAATTTTCAAAATGTAAGCCAGTTACTACTGTAAGTGTGTTACGCAATTACCCCGCAGTAAAGCCTTTAGACCTTCACCTGAGCCAGGTCTTTTGTTTTCTTGCTGGGAATATAAAAAGGATTTAAAACCTGCCCAAGAGTTTCTTGGCCACCAAATTTTGAAGAAAAGAGAACGGTAGCATACCCCTCAACTGAATGCAATAGATAACAAATATTTTGTAGTAAACCGTTACAAGTATCATGTAAACGCGATTATTTGCCTACTTTTCGTAATCGCTCACTTCTAATACTAAATGTAAATGTCGACGCGAGTTTCATGGCCGCACAAAACAAACATCTCTAGATAATAACATGCAACTTTATGATTGTAACTTTTGAACCGGGAATCAGTTTATTTATCTTAAACTGGCTGTCCGCCCCGGCTTCGCACGGGCAGCACTAAGTAGGTACTTATCTACGGCGCACCTACCTACCCTACCTACCTGCCTACCCTACCTACCTACCCTACCTACCCTACCTACCCTACCTACCCTACCTACCCTACCTACCCTAGCTACCCTACCTACCCTACCTACCCTACCTACCCTACCTACCCTACCAACCCTACCTACCTACCCTACCTACTTACCCTACCTACATAACCTACCTACCTGCCCTACCTATGTACTTACCCTACCTACCTACCCTACCTACATACCTACCCTATAGACATACCTACCCCACCTATATACCTACCCTACCGGGATAAAAAGTCAGCCAAATCGGTTCAGCCGTTCTTAAGTTAAAAATAGTTGTAACTAACACGACTTTCTTTTATATTATATAGATAGATATAATATAAGTACATCTAACACTAAAATATATAAAGTATGTACATGCATACAGAGGCAAAAAACAATATAAAAAATAAAGAAAGAGCTCATTTAGCATCAAAAAATTCGTCCGCATCGCTGTCAGTGGGAAAAGTGCCCAAAAGGCTGGCAGCGTTATTTATAGCTTCTTCTTTTAAGTCCCGGGGTGAAATTTCTTGCCGGCTCTTCGGGTCAGTGACAACTCGGCCCGAGTCAACTAGACCCGAATATTTCAATACCAGATATTTCAATGACACACCACTTTTTTTGGCGTTTTGACGATGTAGTATGCGTATCTGGTATTTTTATTATTCGGGTTGCATTGACTTGGGCCAAGCTGTCACTGACCCGTCTCTTCTCCATACGAACCGACTAATTGGAACCATGCACCTTCATAATTGCCCATGTAGGTTTATGTGAAATAAAATGTTTTTATTAGATTTTTTTTTCTTGGAAACAGGAGATTTAAGTACTGGCTGGGAAATTAATTGATGAACGGATCAGATACTTTTTTCAAGTAAAAACTGCCATTCTTTGACAGTCGCATGAAATGGCTATTACACGGCAAATTGACGTAGGGTGTTAATTTGGTTAACAATTAATTTCCCGAATGTCTTTCAGTTGTGAATGATCAACAATAGGTAGAAATTGCGATAGGAAACCGTTCTTTTACTTGATTAAGTATCCAGTTCGGTTAATTTTAAAAAACGCCCGTTACGAGAATTAAAAAAGTAGGTAATCTGCGGTGCTATTCTGTGAAAATCTCACCGTGAAAACTGCGGTGAAGTGAGCGTGGAGTGAGCTGTCAATAGTGTCAATTCCAAGCAAAAACAAACTCACTTCACCTAAGTTTTCACGGTGAGATTTTTACAGAATCGACCGGCTGTATACATAATATAAAACAGTGGTGCCGATTCTCTTGTACACCGGACTAAACTAACTAAACTATCACTAAAATTCCTTACTTTTGACTATGAGAATCTTAACGCTATTCTGTAGTAAAAAGTCTCTAAATTAAAATAATATTTTGACACAACTAAATCGAATTTGAAAATTGCGACTCCACGTGGTACATACTTGTTTGCCCTACCCCGTGATTTTTTTTAGAGCTGGAGGCGCGCTTCATCCTCGACGTGTTTTATATGGAAATTTCACTTTATGTATGGAAAAAAAAAAAAACCTACGTGTTGAGTATTAGGGGTTTATGGGTTTTTTAAAGGGGGTCGAAATTTTCATTATTTTTGCGATAGGACACCATTTTCGAGATATAAGCAAAAGAAAAGAAAAAAATCCAGTACAATACTGTTTTTGCATCCGAACTCGAGATGTTCGTGTGAATTTTAGTTCATGACAACTAATAATATTCCACACCATTTTCAGTGGCGATTAAAAATGGTCAGAACTAGTTAGAAAATAAAAATTTTTGGTGAAAAACGTCAAATTCAGAATAGCAAAATTGTCATTTTCACTAAATTAAAATCTCAGTACAATCTTAGTGCTGTCAAACTAAAATATAGTTAAGTTGTGCCACTTTAGTCTATTTCAGAATGGGAAATCATCGTTTGACAGGAGTAAACAAAATTTTGGTGATTTTTAGTCTAGTTTAGACGCATTTGTGACAAGAGAATCGGCACCAATGTCGATTTTCGCGTTTGTGTGTATGTCCGCGTTGTTCTTCTAAAATACGCAACGGATTTTGATGAGGTTATCAACACAATTTAGAGAATGTATTCCTGAAGGTTTATGTGTATATTAGGTACATTAATATTAAACTTATACTCGTAGATAATGAAGAAATCTCGATGTTTTGTCAAGTCATAAAAACTTTGGAAGCAGGGGCGAGGCGCTAGTTAAAAATAAGGCTATTTATTAGTATTAGTTAAATTATATTTTTTTACGTCTTTGACATTTCTCGGGACCACAGGGTCCCGGACCTTTGGAAGGCGTACGAAGGGGCCGAAGCCAACTCGCAGAGGCCCGTTAGACGTGTTTAATGAAACGAGGCACCAACCCACGATTATCCCTGTACGCAATAATAATATGCTAGTGCACCAAAGGACAGCCCCCGGTTGGTGCAGGACTATTGCAAGATATGGAAACAAAGATATTGGATTAAGGGTTTGGGTGGCTAAGTGAACTGGTTATCTAGAACTATGGAAAGACTATGGCCCCTGCCTGGCCAATATCTAATATAAAATACACAGGTAAAATGGCAGGGGGTGACTTGCACACTCAATAATGGGCCCCCGAAAACGTAGCACAAAGTGTCGTAGCGACAAGGGGGCAACATGTCCTGAGGTGCTTATAAGAAGATAAGAAGTGGAGCGGTATTCCACGGCTATCAGGACAATCCCGGAAACACGGTCAAGATCCCTACACAGCGAGCACATTTGCTCTTACGAATCTCCACTCAAGCCGGCCAATAAAGGCAAGAAAGAGTTGGGAGCTCTATTCCTCGCCAGTTTTCACTCCAGCCAGCCAATAAAGGCAAGCCAGAGATGAGGAACAAGACTTCTCCCGAGAGATAGGGTCCGTGGGGTCGCTACTGCCCAACAGCTCGCCACATGCTGCCCTGCGGGTTCCTGTATCTCTCTTGGTCTGGCTCCTCATCCCAGACCCGTACGTATTTTAACAGAGCTAGTTTATTAATAAGTTAGGCATAACTTGCTTCTTTGTCTAATATTACGATGAATGAAAAAATTGTGTTAAACTATAGAAGTATTTCGCATTTTCGAAGTAGGACCTATTTACTTACCTAAAACCCGTTTTCGCTAACCCTACGCGACATCTAGAAGTAGTGCCTATTATAAGCCCACTGTTGGACTTTTATCAAATACTAAGCGTTTATTACACAGTAGCTGTGCCTCGCGGTTTCACCCGCATATGTCTCGATCCCGTGGGAATATTGGGATAAAAAGTCCTATACCAGGTCATTGTCTACCCATGTGCCAAATTTCATCCAAATCCATTCAGCTATTGTAGTGTGAAATAAGTAATTGTAGCAAAACAAACAAATAAATAAACAAACTCACTTTCGTATTTATAATACGAATATTATGAAAAATAAATTTTATTTTATTTTAATTTTTTTTAATTAATTTTACGCTAAGAAGTTAGGATTTGTTTTAGGTCATGTTCATAATGATGAGCACAATTATTAAGTTTTTTCAGGTTAAAAGTTTTTCAGATATTTTAATTACACCTTGTATGTGTCTAAGCCCTGTAATACCTACACCTTTTCATCATAGAGGAAGAGGTGCAGATTCTTATTTACCTACGCTCTTAGACCATCATGCACAACCACGATATTACAATCAAGAAAAACCTGTTTATGAAAGTGAAATGAATGTGTATCTAATAGTATTGTTTAATTTTTTGTGAGAAGAAGCATTTAGATCCTCTAATTACAGCTGTTTCGTAAGCGAATTTCAAGGTAAAGGAATTTATACAAATCCAATAGTGTGGCTGGTGAGAGATGGATGAGACTTGACGATTCGAAAACGATCCAATCAAGCGTAGGTGCATAGTGTGGACGTGGTACAGTTAACCTAATCTTATAATTGGAGAAACCAATTGTTGATATTAACTGAACCGATGACAATATATCAGTTTATTCTTCTTACTTTTCAATAGAAGATTCTTTCTTGAATTAATTGCAATGAAATTAAAATGCCGTACGTAAATGTCTTAGCAATTACTTTACAACTGATTGCTATGACATTTTTGGCAGGCGGTATAATTTAAATGCAATGTATGAAAGCTGACAAGTGACACATTACCAATTATATTACTCATCTAATATTCATCTAGTATTGCGATCAGACTGGACTGTCTGTGTGTCAATCGCTGCTGCAAGCATTCCACGTCGGTGTTGAGCTTGTATCAGGGATTCTCATATCTATAGGGAAGTGTTTGGTGTAGTTTAAGTTTACTAATATTTATGTAGTTGTTAAGAAATATTGTAGGTACTTAAATAATATTATATGTATCAATTGAGTCCATTATTACTTGTTAAATAATTGTGAAATAATCTAAAACTTTAGGGAAAAAAAATCAGACCATGTAATGAAAAACAAAAAAGGGTATGTTTCCGCCCGGGATCGAACCGGGGGCCTTCTGCGTGTTAGGCAGATGTGATAACCGCTACACCACGGAAACGATGAATTCTCAGTTGAAATTATTGATTTGTAGAAGAAAGTAATAGTCACTCGTTTCGTATTATAATTTTCCGTAAATTATTTTTATTATACATGTTTGCAAAGCGCGCAAAGCAGTCTCAAACATGTATCTATATAATTACGAGTTTCTATATGAAAGTCGTGTTAGTTACACGAAATATAACTCAAGAACGGCTGAACCGATTTGGCTGAAAATTGGTGGGGAGGTAGCTTAGAACCAGGAGACGAACATAGGATACTTTTTATCCCGGTGGGGTAGGTATGTGGGTAGAGTAGGTATGTAGGTAGGTAGGGTAGGTAGGTAGGATAAGTAGGTAGGGTATGTAGGTGGGGTAGGTAGGTGCGCCGTAAATAAGTACTTAGTGGTACACGTGCGAAGCCGGGGCGGACAGCTAGTATCAATATTGTAGTAAAACGAAAGTCGTGTTAGTTACACTATTTATAACTCAAGAACGGCTGGACCGATTTCCTTATTATATTTTTTTTTTGTGTTTGTTATTGTCAAGAGAAGGTTTTAGGTAGGGTAGGTAGGTAGGGTAGGTAGAGTAAGGTAGGGTAGGGTAGGTAGGGTAAGGTAGGGTAGGGTAGGGTAGGGTAGGTAGGGTAGGGTAGGGTAGGTAGGGTAGGGAATAGAGTAGGGTAGGTAGGTGCGCCGTAGAGTAATTAGTGCTACCCGTGTGAAGCCGGGGCGGGAAGCTAGTTTTTAAATATGTGCAACTTAACAACAATAACATTGCAAGTTATTTCAGTACACTTTGGGGATTAAAATTTAAAAAATAATTCACAATAAAGCTTTTTATTAGGTACTATTAAAAAAATCGTTACAAAATGTAAATAATATTTTTTTCTTAACGCATTTCATATAAGCTCACATTTTTATTTTATATAGCATTTACATACAAACAGTATTAAATGTTTTATTATAATTTCATAAAAAAGAAAAGGAATGATTTTTGTAATGAGCAAATTGATATGATAATTTTTGGAACATAGCATTTTTTTTTATCTACAGGAAATCCTATATTTTGCACAGATTTGAATTGAAAACCTGATCACTATTTTTACTTAATGATTACTATTTAAAACCTCCACCTAACATTCAACCAGTCTTACAAAGGGGTATTGTATTAGCCAGTTATCGCTCCATGTAAAATACTGGTATTTAGCTGCATCCAGTAACACTGGTAGCTGACCCAACATAGTTGTGAAAAGGCTAGGCAGATTGATTGACTATGTTAGATTATAACAACCAAGTGTATTCTAAATTTAGTTCATATTGAAAAATACCTACTATTTCTTCTATAACTATTGAATTTTCTAAACTTTCACATTGAGAATATGGCATAGCGGAGGACTATGGTTTTAAGAACACTGCAGAATATTTTAAACTAATTCAGATATTTAGGATCTGTATTTATTACTATTGAAGCATAAATGGTATAATATTGGTAAAATGTACTTAGATCATAATTATAGTCAAAATGTTTATAATGACGTACCAGTTAATGACAACATTCTGAGGACCCAGCATTTCAGTTTACTTAACAATTGTTGTTATAAACGGTTTTTAATGTATTATTAAGTTCCTTTGTTTGGCAAAGGCATTTCTTATTGTTCCAAATATTTACTCAGATTAAACCTTTTGACTGGAGTCACAAATATAGGACAAGCCTGTCAAAAACATCACACTGGTTGTCATACAGTAGTAAATGCGATGAGAACGGCACAATTTGTTGTATCTTGTGGTTGTGACTGTGGCAGTCATGACTTTTAAATGCCTTTACCAAGCAAGAGGACCAATCTCTTGCGCATCAATTAAGCATGTTCAATCCTGGATATAGCTACATAACTATGTTTAGTGTCCATATCGTAGAACCCAACGGGTCCCGCATCACAGTCCGCACAACTTAAGTATTTGCAATTTGCTACTGTGTGTGTGAAACCGATGTTTTCAAACGTATACATGTTTTCAACATGATAAAATTCTTTTACAGGTTCGTTCTGGATTTCTCCTTCTTTCCTGTTGTTTTCTTGCTGCATCAGCGGTAAATCTTTCTGTAATTAAATAAATTGAGGTTATAGAATCAAGTTGATTAAAAGTGTCCGGTTATCTTATTAGACCATAAAAATACGTGTAAGTAACAGTTTTTACATGATATTTTCCGAAATATTTAGTTTTACAAATATCTGAAAAGTATAGGTACTTAAGTTTATAGAAGTGCAAACAATGAAATGAGACAATAAAATTGCAAGGCTGAGTACGCAAGCTATGGATGTAAAAGAAAGCGCCAAAATTATAGTAGGGACTTAGACATATTACCTCTAATGTGATATACTTCGCTGATTTCTTTTCTAATATCTTAGAACCGCAAAATTTGCACTTTACAACCAACTTATTTTTCCCATCTTCGACATAGTCTATCTGTTCGTTTTCTACAGATACTTGATTATTTTCTACTTCAGACATGTTGAAATGGTATTTATCTTCCTATTTTAGCTTGTAGTTGTGAAGAAAGTTCATTTGAAATTATAATTATAAGCGAAAACTAACCGGCTCAATTGGCTGAAATCTCAAATTCTGACGTTTCCTTTTATTTAGTGTTTATGAAGCCTGAGCCAGACAGAATACTATAAACTTTAAAACGAAATAACGAATTATATATCATGCTAATAGACAATGAAATGAAATTTCTACAAGAAAAAAGGAATATAATTTATTTTCATATCGTATATGTTAACTAGTTGGATTGGACCTTTCATAATCCATTTCTACAAGATAAAATCGACTCAAATCAAGCCTCGTACACACACCTCTGTAATCACTGTCAAAACCTTAACGTTCCATTTCACTTTGATCTCAGATAACTTGATTCCTTCATAGGGAATTAGGAATTTAGTTTATTGTATTGTTATGTTACTATTTATTTATGTTAATGGGTATAAAAATGATAAAATCGAATAAAAAATCTACAAATTTTTTCTGAAAGCTTATCTTATTTCAGTGATATAAATATTTTCTGTGCAAATTCTGGAACAACGTTTCAATTACCTTTGCCTTCAAGCGACCCATCAAATTCCCTATTAAAAAAGTTAGGTTACTAAACAGGTGAGAAAGTCCAGTGTATTCACAGAGTGTATTTCGATATTAAAAAATATTGTTTTAATCGAAAATGAGTTCCGGATTCATATCGGAGACGGAAGTATTGGAAGCAAGACGACGACGACAGGAGGAATGGGATAAAGTGCGCACTGAAGACCAGCCTGAAGGTACGAATCGGAATTTGTTATGATCACTCATACATCAATAAGGTTGGCATTGACAAAAACGTATTATTTTGCTATCAAACGATATCTCTTCCGTACATTAGTTTTAATTAAAGGCACGAGATAAGACCACAGTGTGTATTACGAAATCGTAACACACGGTAATTATTTTTGTTGGCTTACAGATATTTACAGTTGTATGCATATAATAATACGCCAATTCGTATTATAATGGGTTGGTACCTTCAATAAGCATGACTTTTAACTTTAGGGCTTCGGGACGAATAATGAAGCTGTAGAAAAAATGTTGATTTAAGTATGGAATTGGAATGTATTGCTATAAAACTGAAATCTAGTGACACTATTTTGGACATACTAATCAAGTGGTTAGTGAATTGCAAGAAGGTAGGTTGAATCCTGGCTAGGCAAAGTGATAACAGTGGTTATATCCATAAGGAATGTCTCAGTAGCAGCCTACAGTAATTTGTACCCAGTTTATGGCTAAAGCCAAAGTAGGACATTATCACACATTTTCCTTCACCATTCTTAGAGCAATGGTGATTTAGTAAATTGCTCAAAGTACAGTGCAAATATGGAACTGTCAATCAATATCAACTCAGCCTATTGCAGTCCACTGATAGACCAGACTGCTACAGAACACCCTGTTCTCTGCCTTCCGTATCTAGTTCATCCCAACACGCATAGCATAACAACGATAGAAACAGGTTTTGTCGACACAAGAATAGACAAAATGACAGATTGTGATAATTCATCTGTCATTTTTCTATTCTTCCATAGACAAAACCTGTGTCATGCTAAGCGGGCAGCCCTGTAATTTGAGCAATTTAGTTGCTCAAATTACAGTGCAAATATGAAACACAATCAATATCAACTCAGCATATGAGCGCAGTGCACAGTCCACTGATAGACCAGACTGTTACAGAACACCCTGTTCTCTGCCTTTCGTATCCAGTTTATCCCAGCATGCATAGCATGACAACCATAGAAACAGGTTTTCTACAGGTTTTGTCGACCCAAGAATAGACAAAAAGACAGATTGTGATAGTTTATCTGTCATTTTGTCTATTCTTCCGTAGATGGGCAGCCCCCTTTTTAAGGTTATCAATCCTTATAGCTGGGGTGTGTCCCACACTATGCTTGCTGATATGCTGTCTCCACTCCAGGACTTGTCTGCTCCACCTCAATAAGCTTGAGCTGCACCACCACTACTCATGAGTAGTCTTTACATGTGAGGACTCTCAATTGGGTTTTGGATTTGGTTTATGTTTTGTTTAATAACTTCTCATAGAATTTCTATTGTGTTCAAGCTAAGTTTAATAACTATTATGTGATAGCAGTCATATCATAAACTGTCCCATAGACATAATCTAATGAATAGCAAAGTATTATTATAATAGTATTTATAAATTCATATGGCGAGAATTCGCGCATCGTGTTGCACAAATTCAGGAAAGATTGTGATCAAAATCAGAGCCATTCAAGCCTAAACAATTTAACAGAATTCTTGAGTGTCCTTGTTTGTGCAAATTCTACTGTATGGGGCATGGTATAAAGCTCTCAATTGAATATGTTACTTTGGGTTGAATTGGTGTTGAGTTGATAAACCTTAAAAGAAGTCTAGTGTACCATAATAAAATTATCATGACAATAAATAATTATTTATTGTCATGATAATTTTCTATAATAATTTTCTAGTCTCCCTATAATATTAGTGCCACATCAAGTTTTTACTTACAAAACCTTTTATCTGCAGAGGCGCCAGAGGAACCCTACGATACGCGGCCGCTGTACCAGCGCCTGGAGGAGCAGAGGATACAGAAGGAAGCCGAATATGAAGAGGCTCATAAGCTCAGTAAGTATTCATAGAGACTTATCAACTCAATTGTGAAACATTATTCTTTCTTTTTAAGAAGGTTCAATTCATAATTCATGTAGTCATCAGCCCATTGCAGTCGCTGTTGGATTTGTGACGGCATCTACATCGCCACACGCTTACTGTGCATCACACCTGCATCGCGCAAGCAGATTTTACCCCGCAATCAGAAAAATATATAACTTCCCGATATCAATCGTCGGGCAGTTGGCCCACCAGACACGACACCCGTCTGGCTAGAGGATCCTCCCTCCTCTATGGAGGATGGGTGAACTTTACACCCTGTTCCTGATACCTCTAAAGTAAATAGTCACCAGCCTATGGCAGTCACTGTTGGATTAAAGCCTCCACTATCTCACGCACGCCATTTAACTTAATCTGGCTACTGCCATCCAGCTCATAACGGCCACCCTGCGAATATCGTCGCAGGGTGGCCGTTACTACCTGCTACCTATCCTGAGGTGTACTACCTTACGTGTGTCGACTACTTTATTTTGATCATCCAACTCATATCTTACTCAACCAATACCAATTAAAAAAAAACATTATAAGAATAAGAACAGAGAGGAACACACAGGGAGAGGTTATGAGATGGAAAGATACTGCTGCTATCTTCAAAACCATCAAAATCAAAGTCAAATCATTTATTTGAAATAAGCTCCTTTGAACGTCAAAATGTACAAAAAAAATAGAATTAATTCTAGTCACCCCTTCTAAAAGGTAGTTTTCGTATGGAGAAGAATGAGCAAGAATCTCCACCGTTATTTTTTTTAAATATTTTACAATATTTTGTATAGGTACATTAATTATATAATTATATGTGAAGACGATGCACCTAGAATACCACAATAGGTAAAAAGAATTAAAAATGAAGCAACAACAGATAACTAAATTATGTGATAGATACATGGTGCTCACATATTTACAAACATAGTAAAAGTAGACTATTAAAAAAAAACATTTATTAAGTCAGTGTGTAACACAGAATCTAAAATCAATGTCATAAAAATAATAAATTATATAATTAAATTAGCAACCAGTTTGATTTTGTCTAGATTCTAGATAACATTTTTGTATTTTTTTTTTTAATTCAAAAATTCTATAGTTGTTTATTCAAACTAGCCTGAGAATCAGCACTTTTCGAACCTCAAAATTACATAAGACAGTCCAAAACGCCCACCCTTCACCACTTCCTAGTGCTGCAGCTGGGAAGAAGAAGTGGCGCAACAAACTCCCCAGCAGCACAGCTGTCTGTTCAGTTAGAAAAAAATGATTCTATATAATAGTATGCAAAATAATTTACACTACGCAACACAAACCATAATATAAATTATAAATTAATAGCCATATGACAGCTAGCACACGCCAATATACCAACGTAGATAGGAAGAATCTAGATAAGAATGCTTCGGAACATATCTTGGATATAATCCTCTAATTTGTAATATGCTTAATGTAGTGTAATGCTATCTACCCTGTACCCTAATTACGTAATACCCGATCAATCAGAATTTGAATTGTTCTGAAACGAATTGCTAATCCATTGCTTCATAAGTTCAAAAAAAAATCTGCTCAACCACGTAAATAACGCAATGAATGATGCTGAACTGTCAAAATGAAACAATATGGTCTTAATCGTTTACGAAAATGTGTTGCGTAATTAGATAGCTGGTATCCCATTGTACTCAATGTAGCACCGCACAGCTCAAAATAAAATCTTCCTAACAGATAGGTACTTCTCTGTCTTTCCCTTAGAAAACATGATCCGTGGTTTGGATGACGATGAGGTCGGCTTCCTGGACCTGGTGGAACGCTCGAAGGCGAATGCGGCGCAACAGATCTCTATTGAAGAGCAGAGGGAAATGAGAGAGTTCAGGTAACATGTTATTTTATTTTTATGCCTATACTTCAAAAAAATCCATTATAAAAAAGTACTACGTATAATAATAAATTCAATTATTGTAGGTAATTTACAACCATTGGCCAAACATAAATAATACTTAGTACAGACGCCAGCACTTCAACCTACCTGAAACTGTCAAATTTTCCCAATCAGCTTTGAACCTTATGCTTCAGTGTTAAAGTTGAAAATCTATTAAAGAAATTTGACAGATTGTATTTTGATGTGCTGGCGTCTGTACATTTTTACTTATAGAAATATTTTTATTGATAAAATACGGTAAAAGCACATTGACCAATCCTTTGGGGAAACAGGTGTGAATTTATTTATTTCAAAGTCAAAGTCATTTAGCAACACAACTGTTACAGTCAGATTAGCTTTTGACCCATGAAATTCCTATTTGACCGTTTTTTTTTTTTGTGAAGGTTCAAGTGTCAGGAATTGATTCCCATAAAAATTAAAGGTGAATAGAGGGAGGCAGGGTGCCAAAAAAATGGTAAAAACCGCTTCTATAGCAATAACTATAGCTCGGTAAAAAAGTTAAATGTAACAAATGTGCGCAATAAAAAAACAAAAAGAATGAGTCCCGGTGTAGCAAAATCGGACCAGAGGATCGTCCGCAATTCGCAAAAAAACACGTTTTTTTGTTGCAAATCTTGTAAATTTAATAACTCGCGTTCTGGAAGTGATAGAGAGCTGAAATTTTGATATGATGTCAGTTTTGTGGCCCTCTAACTACAGGTAAATTTTCAGATAAAAATGTTGCAAGCTTTTTGCAAATTATCGACTTTTGCAAAAAGGGACCTTTTTTTTAAATCGACTGGGTATTTTAGTTTTCTAAAAATGTAATAATTGCATTAAGGAGGAGTTGAACTACAAATTTATAAATTTTAGATCATTTGACAAAGAATAAAGTTGTTTAAATAATTAATGAAGTTCAGGTACATTTTGCGCGCGCGGCTTTTTACTAAATCCATATGGAAGTTTAAACGCATAAAGTAATAATTAAAAAAAAAATGTCTGTTTGTAACGGCTGGACCGATGTTGACGGGACTTTCACTGGCAGATAGCTGATGTTACAAGGAATAATTTAGGCTTTTATTTTGGAAAATGAATTAGGGTTCACGCGGGCGAAGCCGCGGGAAGCAACTAATTGATTTGTAAAACTCGCACATTATGTGCATGTACAAATCGTGCCATTAAAGATGAGACTTGACGTACCACGTGGTTTGACTTGAGAAGTAGACGATTTTTGGGTCTCTTTAGCGGTATGAGGTCCCCACCGGGGCGTCAGAAAGAGCGGTGGAAGGCGCGGTCAAGTCTCAACTTTAATGGCACGACTGATACTCTAGCAAGTACATATTGCTTGCTAGAGAATCGAAGAAAGTGCAATGAGTAATACTACATTGAAATTAATTGTTAAGCAAACCGACTAACTCAAAATGTTCTTATATTCAAATCAAAACTGTCATTCTTTGATAGTTGTGTGAAATTGCTATATCGCAACAAATTAGCGTGACGTGAATTTGATAAACAATTCATTTCCCTGACTGTAACATTAAATTAATCAATCAATCTGCCTAGCCTTTTCCAAATATTTTGGGGTTGGCTTCCAGTCTAACCGGATGCAGCTGAATGCCATTATTTTACACGACTGCCTAACATTAAATCATTGACACAAAAAAAGTCTGTACTTATTAAACTTCCTAACCACAGTATGGTCTATTATGGAGGCTCTAACCAGACAATACCTGCCTGTTTGCAGAGAGCGGGTCTCCAACCTAGCTGAGAGTGAGGAGCTGACCCGTCTGCGCGCTCAGTTAGCGCCGGCGCGTCAGACACAGACCACATCGCAAGCACAGACACAGAAGAACAAACTACAGGGGGTGAGATTCACAATGACCCTATAATAATTCCACTCAGTGGCGTATTTACCCTATGGCCAAGAGCGCCAGACTACTACGGGGTGGCGAACCGTATTGGCACGGGGCACAGACAGGTATGAAGCTACAAATACGTGGCGGGGAATGAGTGTAACGTAGTCAGATGTGTTGGATCATTCGGTTCCCTACAAGATGGTTGAGCTGGATGGTGCTGATCCACGCGTCATGTTCGTGAACGGGCGCCGTCAGTTGAGACTGGTCATCTCTTATCTGCCAGGGCTTATTTTTAATCGTTTTTCATTTAAACATTGTTCTCACATATAGAATCAACAAGAGTAATGTAGGTACCCAGGATTTTGTAATTTCTATATTTAAAAGAGTGTCCTTGGAGTTTCTTGCCCGTTCTTCTCCATAGAGATCTACGTTTTGAAATGGGCAACTAGCTTCAACTTTCTGACTAACTGACTCTTTGACAATTCAAAAGTGCCTGTAAAGGGTTTAATTGAAATAAATGCTTTGAGTTTGAGATCTGAGAGTCACTTGATAGAAAGCGAGGCAACTTCTAGGTGAATATAACTGTAGGTTATTTGCGCTGTCCAACCTAAATTGCACTTTATTGTGTCGTAGCAAGAGACGCTTTTTATTTAAATCATTTTGCGGAGTGTTCCATCTTTATTAATCTGTTCCTGGGCTAAATCTTCGCCACTGTTTCCAGTTCTGGGACACAAGTCTCTTTCCTGTGAGACAGCATGGGCTGTAATCCACCAGCGGGACTACGGATGATTTTTTTTCCTGTCTCAAAATTCAAGTCATTTATTCAAAACTAGGCTGATAATCAGCACTTTTCGAACGTCAAATTTACATATGACAGTCCCCCAAAACGCCCGCCCTTCACCACTTCCTAGTGCTTTAGCTAACTCCCCAGCAGGAAGTTCTGTGTCTCAATGTCGTAATATGCACCCTTAATGTTTGCTTTACTCTAGGTGGTGGTAAGGAAACGCAAGGCCAGTGAGATGGAAGGTGATAAGCCTGAGAAGGGCTCCCCGCCACCGAAGACTAACGGAATTTTACCTAGCAGCCCTAACAAGTAAGTATATCATACTAGCCTTTTATTTTTTTGGGTGGGAAATCATCAAATGACTTCTCCCGCTTTGGGTGGAGCGGAAGGGCGTGTCAGATTCTTACTGACTAAAACCCACCCGTGTTCCTTCTGTTGCCTGTGCAATGCCAGGGGGCCACGGTATCCCTTTCGGACTTTCCCGCAACCCCGGCAGGCAATGGATATTATACTAGCCTTAGCCCGCGACATAATCCCGCGTGAAATTTCTTGTTTTTAACATAAAACACTCGGATATAAAAAAAAAAACACCTGATTATTTTTTTAAATTTCGGGTTTTTATTGGAAAGGTAGAACTTTGTCATTTAAGAATGGAACACAATATCATGCATATGACTACCACGACTGGCTCGGCAGTACCCCATCCGATCAACCCAAATTTTCAGTACATTTTCGATTGTTTCGGCTTGAATCTCTTCAATGAAAAAATAATCAGTAGTTTTTTTTAATAGCCGATCCAAATTTAAAACACTAGATGGCCCAACCTATACAAACAAACAAAAAATAAAAAGGAAGAAAACAAGACATTGTGATGACACTATTGGCTATGACACTCAAATTCAAATTCAATATATTTTATTTCTCATAAACCTACATGGGCACTTATGAAACGTCAGAAGCTAGGTGCACAGTTCCAATTTGTCGTTTCCTATGGAGAAGAGCCGGCAAGAAACTCCATGGTTACTCTTTTAAAAATAGTTGGTTTTTACAATATTTTCAAATAACAGTGTTATTAAGTATGGGAGGACAGTGTAGGTCTTTCAACAAGTACCAGGTACTTAACAAAATAATTATGGTCAACAAATATACAGTCCACTAAGCCTACAGCGTTCTCACATTCACAAAATAGAATAGAATCTATATAAAGATAAATAAATTATTAAAAATAAAAACGTATTTTAAACGAAATGACGTGATTGCTATTACAGCTGTAACAAATCTGAATAATTATCATGTACACAAAAGCCACTAATAAAGAGTTGAAATTAAATTATAGGTACATAATGTCAAATAATAGCGTGATTATGTCAAGGAAGAATGTAAAAATAAAAAAAAATATATAAACATAGTAATTTGGAAGCAGTTAATAGACTTACACAATTTGACGTTAATGAGCTACAGATAGTGCAATCCACGACGACGCGCCCCACTCCGCGATTACTATACTGTAAGCTGTACTTTAGTACGGAGCGGAGCGGAGTGGGGCGCATCGTCGTGGATTGCACTATCTATACCAGGGAAGCCACATGTGCAGAAGGAATTATTGCCAAACTTCCTTGTCTTCAACATAGTCTTTAATTTTATAATATGCATTCTTGATAAGAACGCGTTTAATGTGGGTTTTGAACTTCCCATCGCTAAGTTCTGTAACCGACTTAGGCAACTTGTTATAAAAGCGGATACTGTTTATAAGAAATGACTTGCTTGTTTTAGTTAATCTAAATTTGGGTATCACAATTTCATGTCTACTACGTGTATTTATATTATGGAAATCGCTTCTTATTTGGAAATGCAAAGTTTTTGCGAACATACAAAATACTTTCTAAGATATAAAGAGAAAGCAGAGTCCGTATATCAATTTCTTTGAATTTGTTCCGAAGGGATTCGCGAGGACCCATTTTATAGATAGCGCGGATTGCTCTCTTTTGTAAAATGAAAATTGAATCTACGTCAGCTGCCGATCCCCACAGCAGAATGGCATAAGACATAATACTGTGGAAATAAGCAAAGTATACTAACCTAGCTATGGCTATATCAGTCAACTGCCTTATTTTTTTTACTATAAATTCAGCTGAACTTAATCTACTTGAAAGAGTTCTAATGTGGGCGCGCCATTGCAATTTCGAAAATTCCTAAAAATATAGTTTCCGTTATTGCATCAAGTTTTAGATTTAGACCCACTTGAGGTACATTTGGTAATGAGAATCTAATACATTTAGTTTTGTTCGCATTATGTAAAAGATTATTTGCTGCGAACCATTTCGAAAGAACAGCTAGACTATCGTTGACATGTAAGACATCTATATCTTTTCTATCTATTAAAAAAATTAGAGAAGTGTCGTCAGCAAATAGAATTATATCCGATAAGTTAGCCATCATATAAGGAAGGTCATTTATATAGACTAGAAATAAGATAGGGCCAAAAATTGAACCTTGAGGCACGCCCATTTTAACTAGAGACCCCGAGGACGTCGCCTCATTAATGTTTACTTTTTGTTGCCTGTCTGATAGGTAGGAAAGAACAAGGTCAGCAGCTTGTCCACGAATTCCGTAGTGGTGTAATTTACAGATCAGTGTATTATGCTCAACGCAGTCAAACGCTTTTGAGAGGTCACAGAAAATGCCAATTGAATCCTGGGAATTCTCCCAGGATTCCAAAATGTGACTAATGAGTTTAACTCCTGCGTCAGTCGTCGACCCACCTTTCGTGAAACCAAACTGGTGACTGTGTAAAATCCCATTAGAGTTAAAATGTGACAACATCTGATCTAGCAAGATTTTTTCATATATTTTACTCAATGCTGGTAACACAGATATAGGTCTATAATTAGAGGGATCACTCTTAGTACCCGATTTGAAAATTGGTACTACTTTAGGTACTATGTTTCATGTAACTACTATGTACTACGTGACTATACTACTACTATACTATGTGTTTTAAAACAGGGGCAATTGTGTCAATGATATCTCTAAGAACCTTAACGGGAAATAAAATAGTGGATCAACGAACATAAAACAGTGTGGTGCGGTGTGATGTTATATAACCTTCGTCAAGAATTGGGCTATCCAATGCAAAAAATATTTTTAATCCGACTGATAGTTCTTGATTCTGCGTTCAGGCAGGACAACGTCTATCAGGTCCGCTAGGATTAGTATAGATTACCAATTGATGTATTATTATCAGCCTATAGCAGTCCCCAGCAATGGCCAGGGGGAGCCAGGAATGGAGGTGGGATGAGGTTTATCTTCATATAGATTAGTTTCTATTTTGTGAATATGAGAACGCTGTAGGCTTAGTGGACTGTAGATTTGTTGACCATCATTATTTTGTTAAGTACCTCGTACTTGTTGAAAGACCTACACTGTCCTCCCATACCTAATAACACTTTTATTTGGGAATATTGTAAAAGCAAATTATTTTTAAAAGAGTAACCGTGGAGTTTCTTGCCGGCTCTTCTCCATTGGAAACGACCAATTGGAACCGTGCACCTAGCTTTTGACGTCTCATAAGTGCCCATGTAGGTTTATTTTAAATAAAATAATTTGAATTTGGAGGCCTTAACGGACTGGGAAACTGACATAACAAAATAAACAAATACGAGACCTACGTCGAGCTTATTATGTTGTCACAGTTATATTGTCTGTCCTCTCACCAGCATCGCACAGAACGGCAACAGCGCCACAACTGAGGACTGCGTACTACGCTGCGTCGGCGTACTGCCGGGGCTCGGCCACTACGACACCGACTCAACTTCGGATACCGACGACTCCAGTGACCATGATTCTGTGAGTAGCTGAGTATAGTAAGTTTCCGACTAGTTTGCCTATTTACACTTTCAGTGTCGATAACACGCCGCACGTGTTTTTGTAAATTCTTCCTCAGATACCAGATGTCAATGACACCAAAAAAAGAATCATGAAATCTTTTTTATTTGTTCGTGTTTTTAGATATTGATACCGTCAAGTCTGTGGAGTTTTGTTAGCTAATTTGAGTTTACCTGCTATTTTTGACAATACAGGGTGTTGCTCCCAAAATGTTGTCAAAATCATAGTGATCTTTATTGTTGTTACAATAAGGTTACTGTTGCTACATTGTTCACACATATATAATTTCAACATGGATGATATGGTACCTAACCAATTTTGTAACAATATTTTGATTTAAAAGGGTGTCCGAGGAGTTTCTTGCCCGTTCTTCTCCATAGGCACCTACTACGCTTTGGAATGGGCAACTAGCTTCGTCTTCTTGACCGACCCCTTGACAATGGGGATGATAACTATAACAATTTTTGTCTGTCGTGTCGTGTAGATTATTAAAAAATAACATGCACGTATTTTTTCTTTTTTTACGCTATGAAAAATTACGGCGATACATTGAGTTAAAATGTGCCATGACGTCACGAGTATGTAGATTTTATACTTGTGACGTAGCACCTCCACTCCCCAACTTTATTGCGTTTTATCTAAGTATTTTTATATTAATATTATAAAGCAAAAAGTACGAGTCTAATATTTTTTTATTATCTGTCCATCAGTCGATGGACTAAATAGAATTTATTTTTTTGACCCAGGCATCATCCCTATTCAATAGTGCCTGTAATTGGTTTATTTGATGGTTTGAGTTTGTTGTGGACAAATTTTGTCAAAATCAAAGAAATCTTTATTTTTGTTATAATAAGGTTACTTTTGGGTTGCTCCGACAGGAGGACAAATAACTGTGAAAGGACTGTAGTTCACATTGAACCTCGATGCTTCAACAAGTAGATAGTAATTTACCTACTTTTGTCAATCGGTCATAATTAAATTACATACAAAATGACAAAGTTTAAAAAGATATAAAAGTAGCTGTGCGTATGGTTGCAGCTGAACATCAGCGGTAGGTGGCACTTTGTGTTGTCATCTGACATTATGCTGAACTGAGGCCCTTATGGCATTATAATCATTGTTTTTTGTTTTTATAGTAGGTGCATTTTTCTGCTGTAATGGCAATAAACGCATTTTTCTTTCTGTGATAGTATCGAAGTCATGATTATTGATATTTTTGTCTGTTGTCTTTTATGGATGTTTTTTTATTTCTATTTTGTATTTCGTTTTGAACAGTAAGTCGCCCCGACTTACGCACAGTAAGTCGTGGGTTCGAACCCAGACAGGCGCATTACTTTGTGTAATTTATTTCATCACCACTGCTCTCAAAACGGTGAAGGAAAACATCGTGAGGAAACCGGCATGTCCTAGAACCAAATATTCGAAGACATGTGACATCTACCAATCCGCACTGGGCACGCGTGGTGGATTATAGCCCACTCCCTCTCATTGAGAGGAGGCCGTGTCCCTGCAGTGGGAACGTTATAGGCTGATGATGATGATGATTTCATTTTGTTTCGCTTTGTCAAACATACGGCCTGCCCACGGCGAACGACGGTGCGGCAGTCCAAGCGGCACAGTTTGCACACCACGGGCAGTTGCGTTCGCTGCAACCAGGGGTCTAATCCCCAAGCGAAATCAGTAGTTTCGGCCGATGTTACGGGCACTTCGTTCTCCGTCTCATTTACGAACATACCGTAAGTGAGACTGAGTACGAAGCGCCCGTAACATCGGCCGAAACTACTGATTCGCTTAGGGAGTAGACCCCCTGTATAGACAGAGACCGAAATGTCTATAACAAAATTATCTCAATATTGCTTGGAGAGTAGCAGTTTTTTGGTTCAAGACATAATATTTGGAAGAGATTGTGGAGAGAGAGAGAATCGGGAGAATAGACGGAAAATTCCACAAGAAGTACGAGAAATGCAGACTTCCAAAAAACTGGACTAGCTAGTATTTCAGCAAAAAAGTTACAGTATTCATTATTCCGCGTAATAATGAATACTGAAACTTTTATTGCCGATTACAACTATCTATATATATAAAAGAAAGTCGTGTTAGTTACACTATTTATAACTCAAGAACGGCTGAACCATTTGGTGAACCTGAAAATTGGTGGGGAGGTAGCTTAGAACCAGGAGACGGACAGTCATTGACAGTTACTGTCTGTACTATTATGAAATTCAGGACTTCATAGGCGGTGATTTTACTGACAGCTGTCGCAGAGATGAAGCTATCTTTTATGAAGTATAGTCTGGTTTCTGCACTATTCGCCGCGTCTGCCGCTCGACATAGAACATATATGCTCTAGGAGGTACTGATTCATACATTAGTGTCTGTCGCTTGCCGCGCCGCCCGACGCTCGTGCTCGCTCGGCAAAGTTCGCAGTTACTCGTAGCATGATTAATACATTTTGTTTTAGTCACCAGACGCTTCGCCGTTTGCACTGCGCGAACTTATTCGCTGCAGTGAATGTCCCGTGGCCAGGCGGTTACTGTATCTACCTAGATTATAAGAGAATGATGTGGTCTCCTATAATTGGAAGCGCACACTATTATTTGTCCTTGTTCTTGTCCAAATAAATAAATAAAAACTTGAAATAATTTCATTTTTCTTTTCTAGAGCGACAAATGCTGCGCTAAACGGGACATGCTGGGTCGCCGACATGAGGAGAAGGCGAGGAAAGATAGTGACAAAAGTTAGAAACGGCTGTATTTGTTGACCCGTAGACTCTTTACTATTCTATCCGGTTCCTGAACTGAGACTTTCAAGTTGAGAACTTGTAAAACTCTAGCATTACCCAGGGGATCATTTCTTCGCAAAAAAAAGAAATTTTGAATTTCGCGGCATCTACAACGCCACTCGCGAACTACGCATCAAAGACCTGTGTTATACAAACCGCTCCAGCAGTGTTTACCGCACGACGAATATATATACAACTTCCCGACATCAATCGTCGGGCTCCCCGATTAAAAATAATGAATTATCTTTGATCCAGCCTGTCCCAACTTGCTGTCCTACCCCCAGCGACGCCCTAAGCCGAGGTTTGTACCCCACAGGGGGTGCCCTTAGTGAGCGCTTGCCTAGTTTTAATTAGAATAGTTTTTGCTCCTGGCAGGAGGCTTTGAGTGTAGTAGCTTAAGGCAGCCACAGGAAAGCCCAGTTAAGTAGTCATAACCTCAGAAGTCAGCTACGAGATGCCCCATTCAAAAAAAAAAAAAACATTCGTCGGGCAGTTGCCCACCAGACACAACACCCTTCTGGTCGGAGGATCCTCCCTTTTTCTATAGAGGATGAGTGAACTTTACACCCTGTTCCTCATAACCCTATACATTTAAAGAAGCACCATAAGCCGATATCAGACACTTTACTCGAGGAATGTAAATTTTTGTTTTATTCCACTTTCCCACGACACCCGACAAAATTATGTAGGAATTAACTTTCAGCCGCTCTTTTCATTTTTTTTCGTCGATCATTCAGTAGGCGAGTTAAAGATACTGAATGCAGCAATCCAACGGATCGGTTCACTAATGAATTCATTTTTCACTTTTGATTAATTTTGTGCTCAGACGTTCACTTTGAGTGAAAGATACCGAATGAAAAGCAAAAATGAACGGAAAGTGAAGTGTGATCTGCTTCAGGGATCTCGCTCACTAGATGGCCACGACTCCGGCCTGTCGTGGCCCTGACCTGGTATTGTATCGTCTGCTGCATGGTCTAAAACAAGTTCTGGCATTCCCGGAGTGACACATGCCTAAGTCAATATCCAGTTGCCACTTTATTGCAACAAAACACGCATAAAGGAAAGATTTTCTGTTAAAAAATATATAAAAAGCATTTAAATTGTCGTTTCGTTTGTTTAATCAAACGAAACAATTCAATTTAAACATTTACCAACGTAATTGTTAATTACAACCTCATTGTTTTATCAGATTCGCACAGGCAATAAAGGTGGTTGGGGAGGATACACTACTGGTAACACAGATGTGATGACGTAGACTTGAGTGTCCCACGTGACCACTGTCTCGGAATGCTATACCTGGCGAAGTATATTATTATACCATGGTCTTGTTCGTGGTCGTGACCGTCTAGTGCTCGAGATCCCTTAGTAATGCTAAAGTAAACTGACAAGTTCGCAACTTCAAATTCTCAATTTGGAAGCCGGGACATGTTATGTGATCTAATCTAAGTTATTGATAGTACATATAATTTTAAAATTTAGTTTATGGAGTTTGATTACATACATACATAAACTCACGCCTTCTTCCCATGGGGGTAGGCAGAAACTACAGAATGACACCTGCTACGATCCTTACATACTCCTTTTGCCTCGTTTACGTTCATACATCTGATCATACACGCACGCCGGTTGCGAGTACTACGCACCTGTCCTTTCTGAAGAACATCACCAATAAGGTCAGTATATGTCCTCCTACTAGGGCGTCCCCTCCCGGCGCTTCCATTCACATCTGCCTTGTAAATACATTATGTTATAGTTCACGCGGTGTAGCATTGAGCGGGTGACAGGTGACAGAAAGGGTAAATTTATTTAATTTACTACAGTTATCACTGAGTCCGTATTATGTACACAATCTGTATGTAGGTACGGATCAGTCGTAAAATACAGAATCTGTGAAAACAAGTAAATTATAATATATTTTACCCTTTCTGTCACCTGTCACCCGCCGCACCATGCTACAACGCGTGTACTATAGTCTCTTTTCATTCATCCCCTCAACATGGCCAAACCATCTCAGCATACCCTTTTCAATTTTTGTGTGATTAATTTAGGGAAGCAGTGATAACCTGTCTGACTTCGACTTTATATTGGCTTTGAATTCAGTAGTAATCTTGTAGGTGTAAGTACTCATTATCTAATACTAGCCTAGCCTGAGGCTTCGCCCGCATGGAGATCATGTAAGCTATCGACATGGTTTGTATGAATTTTGACGTATCATCGAAGAACTTCATATCTACACACCGTAAAGACTATTTCTGCTTGCAGCGCTCGGCCGCCATAGAACCGGGGCGGTAACAGATGTGGTCATCGTGTTCACGGGATTTTGTTTTCAAACTGCTTAGATATGAAGACTTCTTCGATAGTAAACATGGCTACATATCAAGCTATACATTTCCAGTATAAGCTGATCTAGCATTATATAGGATTTCCGAACAATGAGAGGTCGGTCGGCTTATACTGGAAATGTGTAGCTATGTAGCCGTGTACAAGCGCGGCTTGATTTGTGGCGGCATCTACATCGCCACATGCGAACTACGCATAAAAGACCTGACGTCAGACAAAATCCTGCATCGCGCAAACAGAGTTTACCGCGCGATTAACATATATATAAGTTCCCGACATCAATCGTCGGGCAGTTCCCGACCAGACACAACGCCCTCTTGGTCGGAGGATCCTCCCTTTTCTACTGAGGATGAGTGAACTTAACACCCTGTTCCTCATGCCTATTGATCGCGCGACTGCGTCATATTCATAACAAATTAATAGCCCGACGACCGCTTTTGGTTAGCTCCGTGTTGGTTAAGGCGCGACGGCACAGTGTCGAGTACCACAGTTTTTCGCAAATACCTTATTTTTTACCTAGGTTTTGCTTTATTTGCGAAAAACTAAAAAAGTATACGGGGGGGCGCGGGTTCGTCCTAAACGCTCTTGGCTATTTTTTTATTGTATTAATGCAAATACACGGCTGTTAGTTCCCAACACGTTTTAGTAATAAATAAAACAATTAATAAATTCTTACAATTTAATAGTCACATCAATAGATTAATGACACTAAAATCTTCAAGCCATTCTTCCACATAACGCATTTTTACATAAACACTGACATTGACTGGTAAGGTAGGATATTTAAATTAAAAATACGCAGTATCCGGGCGTACAGCGCTACTGACCATTAACTATAACTTGTCCCTGCCGTCATGTTGGCACCATTGTTTGCCAAGCATAATTTTAATACGAAGGGTGCATTCCGAGTTACGCTGTAATCGATTTGAGCGCGCTAACAACCGTACCTTAATAACGTGGGCACGATAACGTTTGTGTCTTGAATCGTCATAGATGACGTCATGACATATGCCATTTTGCGATAACGCCGACCATGCCTTTACTAATTAATATCACCGTAAGCGCTGTCAAAAATGATAGTTGTGCTGTTTTGTTTTGCAGCTTATCTTTAAACTAACGTGGCATTTTCGAAATTGTGTTTCCGACTACCGTTCGCCACATAACCAAAACACAGAAATTTGATATGCAAGTTTTGACGTTGAGCGAGTACTGTGAGCGCGTTCACGAGCGTTCCGAATTGTTGACAGCCCGCAGCTGTCATAATAATCGTGAAATCTTAATCGGAACGCCAATTATCGATGTCAGCGCTGTGAGCGATTATGTTCTAATTCGGAAAGCGGCCTACAAAATTGCGATTGACAGAACAGTGCTACCAATCGCGTCACGGGACAAGATATAATTAGACGACCACGAACAGTAGTCGCAGCAATGCATCGAGCACTTGGTTGGCTAGATGGCCGTTGCGACCGAGTGCGCAAGATCCGTAAGAGTAGTGGGAATACTAATGAAACGATGGAAGAATCGTTTGAAAGAGGACTAAAAAGGTGTTGAATACTGGCTTATAAAGATGTATGGGAGTAAAAGACGCTGCGACGACCACAAAATGAAATGGGATAAGATCGATGTGGCGACGCTTAGAGAAGGCCTATGTCCAGCAGTGGGCATCTTTTAACTGAAATAATGAGGCAGGACAGGAGGATCATATTTTTTTATTGTTTTCTAAATAATATCAGACATGCTTTAAGTTGTCAGATAGCATTCACCAAAGTTAGGAACAGAAATATATACTTAACCTTACAAAATAATTTGAAGGGGCGAAACAAAATAACCTTTGCCACATAAAATTAAAAAAAAATAAAAATAAACAAAATCTTTTTCGTACAGAATTCGAACAATAAAGGCTGGTATAGCATTCACCAAAGTTAGGAACAGAAATATATACTTAACCTTACAAAATACATTTGAAGGGGCGAAACAAAAAAACCTTTGCCACATAAATTAAAAAAATCATTTTTTAAACAAAATCTTTTTCGTACAGAATTCAAACAATAAGGGCTGGTATTATTATTACGTAAGGGGTGTTACACACTGCCGACCCGAACAAGTGTGTAGCATACCTATAACAGTTCACGTCAAATTACTTTGCCGCTCTGAAGTAGGCTACAAATGACTGCGCAGTAGTCAGTCTTACTTATAAAACAGTAGCGCGCATGCCAGCACGCATGCGCAACCTAACTTCAGAGCGGCAGTTATTCGACGCGAACTGTAACTGCCTACTCTTATAATTATAATTGTAGCAACTCTTTGACTCACATTTTTATTTACTCAAAAATGCATGTAATGTGGTCATTATTTTGACAACCTTATTCGAGCAAAGTCGACCTTGCCGTTCTGTTTCAAGCAGCGGCCGGCAAAGTTTTGCTGGTCGCTCTAACAGGCCGGCAAAACATTGCCGGCCGCTATTTTGACGTTTCAACGTTTTAATATATATTTTATTGAAATTACTTGCTGGTTTTATTTAGATTAGGTACTTGCATTTTTGAGTAAAGCACTATACAAGCCTTGGCCCACTATTACTGCTTCGCTGGTCACGCTATGATTGCCTCGAGCTAGCCTAGCTACGCTCTAGGCCTTCCCGCTTGGCCATCATTGGAGCCCTTGCTGTCCTCGCTGTAAAGGCCTCGACCTACGGCCTCGGCCTTTATCTCAGCTCGTCCATCAAGTGCTGCACGCTGACCGCGCTGTGTCGGCCTGGAGCTGCGCTGTCGGCCATCATCAGCGCGACCAGCGAAGTAGTCATTATAGACCGCGACACTAATGTACTATTATTCTCAAATTTATGTTCATGTTGCTGCTATTTCTTTTGTGAGCACTAAATAAATGATTTAGCTGTGTGTATGTATTTGCAACTAAACATTTATCAACGAAACTGTTACAATTTCATACTTTTTTTTTTGCAAAACGTGCAGCATTTAAGCTAAGCACTAAGCAGCAGTTAAACTTGACATAATGACAACATACAGGTGACTTTGAAAGCAATCGACAAAATTTAAGGTGGGTGTTCTACCCATAAAAATCGGCCATCTCATATAAAGGTGCATATCCAAATGACTGAAAACTTTGTATTTCTGAAAAAAAAATCGACCTGCTTGGTCGACTTTTTTTTGGCGAATTCTGTCGATTTGTTGGGTCCCATAATAAAAGTTGTTAATACCTCTTAAATTTAGTCGATTGTTTTCAGTCATATTTTATTTTACATAGAATAGCTAGCGAGAAACACGTTTCTATAACGTAACGTAGATCCATTACATTAATTCTATCACTAAACTACGTAAGTGTCAAATAATGCATATTTTCATCGCTCGGTTTGTCGGGCATAACACCGGGCACTGGTTTGACCGCATCCACTTCGGGCAACTCCGGCTCGATGTCGGGCAAACTGCTGTCCGAATCAGCGTCCGTGTTGGATTCGTCGGCGTCAGCTGATTTGGGCTCGTCTTTGTTTTTTCTCCGGTTTCTGCAAAGAAGCGTGTAAGATACCTCAATTCTCTGCTGTCAAATTTAAGTTCTAGGATTTCGTTTGCGATTTATAGAGAACCATAACCAGATCAGTATCCCAATTGCGTATTCACTAACAATCGTCATGACCTTAATTTTGAAGGGTATGCATAATCCACTGCTTAAGTTAGAAAAAATCGCTTAAGTTAGTAAATAACGCAATGAATATTTTTGAATTGTCAAAATGAAAGGTATTGTAATTTTAAGTGTTTTACTCAATGGCCGTTTTCACACTGCGACGATAACGACACCGACTTATCGTCAGCTCGGACGAAAACGATATCGGCCGACAATATCGGGACGATATAGGTTTGTGACAAGATGTGACCAACAGCTTATTGGCACCAGCAGCCTCGAATAGTCGCGTTGCGCCAGCAAAACCTTACATCGCCGCGCGATTCCCAAAGTATATTATACATACGCGATTCTCACAATTCAAAAGTCATTTATTCAAACTTTAAAAAGTTAAACTACGCTTTAGTTTGAATAAATGACTTTAAAAAAAACTTTTAACATAAAAATAATAAATTATACAATTAAATTAGCAACCAGTTTGATTTTGTCTAGATAATATTTTTGATTTTTTTCAAAAAAATCCAACGTTGTTTATTCAAACTAGGCTGAGAATCAGCACTTTTCGAACGTCAAAATTACATAAGACAGTCCCCCAAAACGCCTTCACCACTTCCTAGTGCTTTAGCTGGGAAAACGAAGATGCGCAACAAACTCCCCAGCAGCACAACTGTCTGTTCAGTTAGATATTCTGTATTCGAGGTAATAATGGCAGCGGTGAACAAGTGCAGTGTGTCGTCCGCCGATATCGGCACGATAATCAATGTCGGCGACGATACCGTTGACTACGCCGACAGTGTGAAAGCGTTTACTAGTCATTGTATGAAACTACCTGTCCGACGATATCGTGTCGTTATCGTTATCGTCCAATGTGAAAACGGCCAAACAGGCTACAGGCTTATTATTAAAACTTGACTATATTTTTCATGTTTATATTGATGCAGTGACAGAGCAATATCCTATGATAGGCTAGGCATTATAAAACTAGACTATACCACAGTATAATACTGAAGTCGCACTCCGCATTTTAGGCAGGAAGCTACAAGTACGCGTTCAGTGAGCGTAAAGTAGACAAGATATAAGAGTCACGCGATAGAAAGAGAGGCAACTTCTAGGTGACTATAACTGTAGGTAATTAGCGCTGTGCGACCTGAATTGCACTTTATTGAGTCGAAGCAAAAGTCACTTTTTATTTGAATGATTTTGCGGAGTGAACCAGCAGAGACATAAAGAATAATGTACAATATTTTTGTGTTGTAAGTATACAAAAGGGACTGACCTCTTAGGATACGGCTCTTTCAGATGGAAGGTGCGGAAATGTAACTTCATGCTGTTGCTCTGTGTGAATCGTTTGTCGCATAACGAACATGAGTACGGCTTTTCTCCAGTATGTGTCTGAAATAAACACGCCATAAATAATATTAGTTTCCGCAGCAATAGTTGTTTCCTACTTGATTCAAGTTGGTGCTGTTTTCATCCTTGCTGTCACATGAATAACTAAAACATGGTTAACAATCATATCATATCTATGAATAAACTCAAAACGTAAATCAAATATGCAATTTTCGAGATATAAACACCCTAACGGAAGGGACAGACACAGCAACGTTGACTTTTATATTATGTCACAGACAGTGGCGGTACCTTCATAGAAGCCAAAAAGCCCGGCTTGCCCTAACAAAATCGTAATTCACAAAAAAAACCTAAGCATACCAATATTAAAAAAAACCGGCCAAGTGCGAGTCGGACTCGCGCACGAACGGTTCCGTACCATTATCTATAAACACGGCAAAAAAATCATGTCTGTTGTATGGGTAAAAAAGAGAATAAAATAAATATTTACGGGGGGCTCCCTTAAATATTTATTTTATTCTGTTTTTTAGTATTTGTTGTAATAGCGGCAACATAACAACTGTCTAACTATCACGGTTCATGAGATACAGCCAGACGGACGGTCGGACAGCGAAGTCTTAGTAATAAGAACATATTCATATTCATCAAAATATTCAAAGTTTTTCTTCCAAACAATTGGAAATTGAATTGTTTTTAGAAAAAACAAAGTTTGACATTATTTGCTTCACTGAGCATTGGTTAAAAGATTATCAAATGTTAATTAACTATGAAAATTATAGTGTGGCTAGTTGCTTTAACCGAAAATCAATGTGGCATGGTGGTTCACTAATCTTAATTAAAAGTTGTATTAAATCAAAAACCCGTAATGACATAGTTGAACTATCGGTTGAACATAGCATTGAACTGTCTTGTGTTGAGCTAGATAAGCATGTCATAGTGTGCGTTTACAGACCCCCTAATTATCAAAACTACTCTATATTTGAGTCAGTAATGGAAGATGTTTTGGTAAAACTTGCAACTGGTAATAAATCAGTAATTATCTGTGGTGACTTTAACATTAATATTTTAGAAAATAATTCAAATACCACTAGATTTCTAAATTTGTTCAAATCATTAAATTTGTCAAATGTGTTTGTAGAACCAACCCGAATAACTACGACTACTGCTACATGTATTTATAATGTGTTTTGTTGCTGCGAGTATTTAGATAAAGCTATAGTTAATTATCTCCCTTCTGATCACAGTGGTCAAACCATAACTTTTGAGTCCAACACACCCATACAAAAAGTGCAGATTCAAATTAGACCAATAACATCGGGTAATTTAAATAAGTTTAATAGCTTCTTAATTAGCAAGTTATGTGGTCTGGGCCTAAATATGTCCAATGTCAATTTTTTGTATGAACAATTTTTTTCACTAGTGCAAACAGAGTTCAATAACTCTTTTAAGAAAAAAACTAAAACTATTTGCCCTAAGTTTTTATTCAGTGACTGGGCAACTAAAGGCATCAGGAAAAGTAGGGATAGATTATTTGAACTGTATGGCCTTAAGCCGTATATTAACACGGAAACTTTTAATAAGTTTGTTGCTACTTACTCTAAAACTTTTAAAACTATCTGCAAAGCAGCTAAAGCGTCTTTCATTAGCAACAAGGTTAAATCAGCAGAAAATAAAATAAAGACAGTTTGGAAAATTATTAACAATGAAACGAACAAGAACAAAAGTCATAATACTGATTACACATTGGACAGATCCCGCGGTCTCATTAGCGATAAGATCGAAGTTGCTCAGGAATTTGCAACTTTCTTTACCAATATTCCTATTAAAACTACAGAAACTTTAAATTCCTCCCCCTTACTTGCTATTGATTTATTAAGAGCGAATGTTTCAGCCTGTCCTTTAGAATTTAAATTTAATCATATAAACCCTGTGGTCGTTGTTAAGGCTTTTAAGCAACTTAAAATCAAAATTACCGAAGATCTGTGGGGCATGTCTACTAAATTTTGTCAATCTATTATTGAGACAATTGCACCCTATTTAGCTTTAATATTTAATTTGTGTGTAGATCAAGGGGTCTTCCCGGATTTAATGAAGTACAGTAAAGTTATTCCACTTTTCAAATCCGGGGACAGCAAGGATACTAATAATTATAGACCCGTATCGGTTTTGCCGGTTTTCAGCAAGGTGTTTGAAAAAGTAATGTTAAATCAAATGCTCAATCATTTTAATCGTAATATCATCTTACACGATCAACAGTATGGTTTTACCAAGGGACGTTGCACAACTGACGCCGGTGTCACTTTATTAAAACACATATTTAACGCGTGGGAAGAGGCACAGGATGCAATAGGTATCTTCTGCGACCTATCCAAAGCATTTGATTGCGTTAATCACGAAACACTGCTCTTGAAACTTCAGCATTACGGACTGGCAAAACTTGCGCTTAACTTAGTAAAATCATATTTGAATGATAGACTGCAGCAAGTTCAAATAAACGGTGTACTTGAAACTTCAGCATTACGGACTGGCAAAACTTGCGCTTAACTTAGTAAAATCATATTTGAATGATAGACTGCAGCCAGTTCAAATAAACGGTGTAAATTCATTGGGTTTAAAAGTCAAAATGGGTGTACCACAGGGCTCGATATTGGGCCCATTCCTCTTTTTAGTATACATAAATGATTTACCTCATTTACTGAAAAACCGACCACAAATGGTGTTATTTGCTGATGACACATCACTTATTTTTAAGGTAAACAGACACGCACAGGAGCTTGACGACGTAAATAACGCTATGCTAAAGGTCCATAATTGGTTTACTGTAAATAATTTAGTATTAAATGAGAAGAAAACTAAATGCATAAGATTCGCGTTACCGAATGTTAGAAGTAGTGAATGTCACGTTGTACTGAATAAGGAGACACTAGAATTCGTCGAAAAAACGGTTTTCCTGGGAATCACGCTTGACTCAAAACTACAGTGGGGTCCTCACTTAACATCACTTGCAGGGCGGCTAAGTTCAGCCGCTTACGCTGTTTGGAAAATCCGCCAACTAACAGACGTGGATACCGCGAGACTGGTCTATTTTAGTTACTTTCATAGCATCATGTCTTACGGTATTTTGCTGTGGGGACGGGCCGCAGATATTGACTCTATATTTATTCTGCAAAAGAGGGCTGTTAGAGCCATCTACAACCTCCGCAGACGCGAATCTCTTAGGGAACTGTTTAAGAAAATTAATATCATGACGGTACCTTGTCAGTATATATATGAAAACATTATGTATGTTCGAAAAAATCTACATCTCTATAGTAAGATAAGTGACAGGCATAATTTTAACACAAGAAATAGGAACAAATTAGATCAACCACGTTTCAGATTGTCTAAAGTACACACTTCTTTTAGTACTGTACTGTGTAAAATGTTATAATAAAATACCACTCGATATTCTTCAACTAAATGAGAAGAAATTTAAAACTTGCATTAAACGCACACTATGTAGACAAGCATACTATAAGTTGGATGATTATATCGTAGATAAAAATGCTTGGCTAAATGCTGGTCCTGCTCCACAGCCACTTGGGCTCACTAGCTAAAAATGAAAAAAATGGTAGAGTTGCTTCCCCTTTTTTATTTTTTCTGACTACGAACTTATTGTTTATTTTGTTTTTTTTACTAAACTAAGTTTTAATTATTGAATACTCCAATAGATAATATTGATTTTCTTTCTTTTGGTGGTAAAATTCTTGCAAACTATAGTTTTGTATAACTTAGACGCATTTTTATTTTCAATTTTTGTAAATGTGAGTACCATGGAATCGTTTTACTATGTTATTATGTTGATTTTGACTTGAAAGAGCAGGGTAGTTGAGAGTATGTCATGCTCACTTAAATGTCTCGCTGATGGTGGCAAGTGTGTTGGATCATTCGGTTCCCTACAAAATGGTTGAGCTGGATGGTGCTGATCCACGCGTCATGTTCGTGAACAGGCGCCGTCAGTTGAGACTGTTCATCTCTTATCTGCCAGGGCTTATTTTTAATCGTTTTTGATTTATATTTTTTTTTTTTTACATTGTTCTCACATATAGAATCAACAAGAGTAATGTACCCAGGATTTTGTAATTTCTATATTTAAAAGAGTGTCCTTGGAGTTTCTTGCCCGTTCTTCTCCATAGAGATCTACGTTTTGGAATGGGCAACTAGCTTCAACTTTCTGACTAACTGACTCTTTGACAATTCAAAAGTGCCTGTAAAGGGTTTAATTGAAATAAATGCTTTGAGTTTGAGTTTGAGTTTTGAGAAGATCCCGTTTTGACCCTTTGGGTTCGGAACCCTAATAACAGTCAATGAACTCGAACTCAGTCATGCATGTCATAGGAATAATCAAATTTCGAAATCCCCACTTTTTCTGCCGCGCGCACTGGGCTAGGTTGCCAGATCTACGCACTCATTGATCTCAATCGTTCTTAAAGTAATCATAAGAATAAAAATTTTATTCCGCGCTTTGTTGCCTTGCGCGATTGACTTCTCGCGAACCCGAACACGGCGTTTTCTGCGTCCGGCGCTCGGCGTGGCAACACGCCGTGTTCTGGTTCGCGATAAGTCAATCGGCATCCTGAGGATGCCTGCCTCATTGAGAGGTGAAACACGTGTCGATTTATTACAGGGTTTTTTATAACTTAGGAATAGTTAAGCGGAATAAGTTACTAAATATATCTCCGTCTATTTTATAATGGATTTCCGCAACGTCACGCCTGAATCAATAAACTATTGCTATAGATAGTGCAATCCACGACGACGCGCCACTCCGCTCCGCTCCGTACTAAGTACAGCTTACAGTACAGTAATCGCGAAGTGGGGCGCGTCGTCGTGGATTGCACTATCTGTACAACAATAATTCTTACCAGTAGATGTCGCTTTAGTGCCACAGTCGCGTGGAACTGTCTTCCGCAAGTGTCGCAAGTATAGAGCTTCTCTCGTGTATGCATGTTCTTGTGAGTACGGATGCTGCCCGGCTGAGAAGAGAACAAATTAGGTTTAGAACATCGTCTTGATCATGTCATGTTTGGAAATTTTCATAGATCAGTAACCTAATTGCGTAATACACGATCAATCAATCTGAATCGTTTTGAAACAGATTGATAATACAAGGCCTCATAATTTCGAAAAAAAATCTGCTCATCAACGTAAATAACGCAATGAATGTTATTGAACTGTCAAAATAAAACAGATTAGTTGTAATCGTTTACGAAAATGTGTTGCGTAATTAGATAGCAGATTTTTTTAAAGGGATCTATGGAGTAAAGCGTTTTTGTATGTGATATTCTTTACTTTTCAAACTCAATCTGCCTAGCCTTTTCCCAACTATATTGGGGTCGGCTTCCAGTCTAACCGGATGCAGCTGAATACCAGTATTTTACATGGAGCGACTGCCTATCTGACCTCCACAACCCAGTAGTTAACTGGGTAATACGATACCCCTTGGTAAGACTGGTTGTCAGACTTTCGGGCTTCTGACGACCCGTAACGACTGTCAAAGATTCACGAATGACAGCCGGGACCAACGGCTTAACGTGCTTTCCGAGGCACGGAAGAGTCTCGTTATGAAAAGATAAAGCTTAACCTGATGGATCGACCCGTGCGGCAGTTATTACATAGCCACGAGTTCCACAACTTACTTTTCAAACTAATACAGCTAAATGTGAACGTTTGGAAAAAGAAACGAGGCCATCTTGATTTTTTTGTAAACCTAAAAATAAATATCCTTTAATAAGTCGTAATTAGTTTTAGCGTAATTTATTATACGGGATAATTGCTCTAGGATATATTGACAATTTCCAAAACACACAATCGGTACTAATTATCGCCAGTCATTTAACCGGCTTAAAATGAAAGGAGGTTCCTCTTTATTGAGAACCTTGTTCTTTTTAAGTCAATACATTTCAATGCTCAAATGAAAGATTCAAAGTCAGCCTATATACCAAATGAATACGTAGTACTCACCGCTAATGAAGAGCCACATATCTCACAGATGTATCTCTCGGTGGGCGCATAAAACGAAGTTCGAGGGTGTTCCGACAAGTGATGCTTCCAACATGCAGCTTGAGTGTCGAAGTGTTTACCGCACTACAACAAATGTACGGGAAAATATAATACAACAAAACCTTGTGTTCCCTAAAGGTATGATTTCGAACAACGGTTCACGCGGCCCTACTGGTCCCCATACATTTTCTATAGGTTAAAAGATTTTTCCGGTTTATATTCCGAGCACGATAGCAATGCTCCGAGACATTGCTGTGACGGCACTGCTCCGCGGCAGAGTCGCCCTGCCACCGCGGCAGACCAGTAAATGTTGACAAGCGGCAGGTAGCACTGGCGCGTGCAGCGTTGGTCGGAATCATGCCAGTGAAAGTCCCGTCAAAATTGGTCCAGCCGGTTCGGAGATTAGCCGGAACAAACAGACAGACAGACAAAAATAAAACAAATAGTTATAAAGTCAAAGTCAAATAATTTATTTCAATTAGGCACAAAAAAGGCACTTTTGAACGTGAAACTTTACAAAAAATAATAAAACTGATTCTAGTCGCCCATTCCAAAAGGTAGTTTTCGTATGGAGAAGAATGGGCAAGAAACTTCACCGTTACTCTTTTAAAAAAATCATTATATCTTGTATACACTTATTATATAATTCTATATGAAGACAATGCACCTAGAATAAGATTACTATACCACGATAGGTAAAAAGAATGAAAAATGAAGGAATGACATAATTATGTGATAGATGCATGGTGCTCACATACTTACAAACATTGTAAAATTATACTATATTTCTAACATTATAATAAGTAATACTAATAATAAGTACCGTAAGTATATACTTTCATGTGCATTTAGTAAAAAGCTGTGATTTTGACATACAAACAGACACATCAATTTTATTTATTTGTATTATTATAAACTTTGCCCATAATTCGGCCACTTCTACAGCGTTAGCGACGGCCCCGCAAAGCTCTCTCATATTACAGGTGTTTTTGCAAAGACACCACGACAAGAGGTGAGGCATCGTCTCCACAGACGCACTGCAGTTCATCGGAGCACCCCCACCTCACTTAGTTGTGCCTGCAGCGACCCACCCGGCTTCTTAGTCGGTTAAGAGATTTCCAGGTGGGCCACAGCAGTTGGTGGCCCTCTGTGAGCTTTCCTATAGACAGCGCGAGGGGGATGTTTGGAATCAGAGAATCTACTCCCTTAGCGAAAACTACGGCCTAAACTACGGGTTTTGCTTAGGGAGTAGGCCCCCAGAATCGGTAGTTGATTTTAGAACTTATTAACATCGATATATTATACAGGGTGGATTTTTGAGATGCAAGGGCATTTGCCCTTACTGCCCCATCTCAAAAATCCACGGTTAAGGAAGCTACCTTAACCGTTGTAGCTACAGGAAAACAGTCTTACGAGACTGTTTTTAACTTTTTGTTTTGTTTATTTTCGGCCAGTCTATCCATCGTGAAGTCGACTCAGTTAGAGTCCCATTTCCTACGAAATGTATGGGAAAAGTGTTTTTTCTAGTACTCAAACCTCAGTTGGACCGATAGTTTTTTATCCTTAGAAGAAACAGGATTGATTGGCATCAAAAATTTTTTTGTAAAAACTGCCTATTTTCTTGCTGACTACACATTATTTTCAAAATACTGTGAATGCAGATCAAAATGTCTCAAAAAGTTAAGCACAGTCTTCCAAGACCGTTTTCTTGTACCGTCAACAAAGCTTAAGGTACACACGGCAACACATCAAGCTATACATTTCCAGTATAAGCTGACCTCGCATTGTACGGAAATCCTATACAATGCGAGATCAGCATAAACTGGAAATGTATAGCTTGATGTGTAGCACCTGTCTCAAAAATCCACCCTGTATATGATAGCCGAGTGATGTGACCGTCGGACTGCCAAGTCATAGGTCTCGAGTTCAAACCCAAGGCACGCACCTCTGGTGCTGATCCACGCGTCATGTTCGTGAACGGGCGCCGTCAGTTGAGACTGATCATCTCTTATCTGCCAGGGCTTATTTTTTTAATCTTATATTTTTAATCGTTTTCGATTTTTATATTTTTTTTACATTGTTCTCACATATAGAATCAACAAGAGTAATGTACCCAGGATTTTGTAATTTCTATATTTAAAAGAGTGTCCTTGGAGTTTCTTGCCCGTTCTTCTCCATAGAGATCTACGTTTTGGAATGGGCAACTAGCTTCAACTTTCTGACTAACTGACTGACTCTTTGACAATTCAAAAGTGCCTGTAAATGGTTTAACTGAAATAAATGCTTTGAGTTTGAGTTTTGACTTTTCGGATTCATGTGCCTATTGAATAATTCTCACTTGCTTAAAAAACGGTGAAGGAAAACATCGTGAGGAAACCGGCATGCCTGAGAGATATTTCTCTTCTCTGACACCAGGTTAGTCGCTAACCACACTAGAAGCAATAAGAAGAAACCATCGATGTCGCTGTACAAACTGAAACTGTATGAACGGAGTGTCGATACCCAATTTATAAGATATTTTATCTACGCCCATGCTATAAATCCTCTATAAAAGTTTCTGAAACAGTTAGCTTATTGCCAACATTAAAACACCCAGTGTCATAGTAACCATAATAGCATCCAAACGGGAGTTATAATGTTGTACTGAATTTCATTAAGCATCTCCTTTTCAAAAAAAGAACATTGTCATGCCCGCACGTTTCATTACCATAGCGCCAAAATTAAAAAAAAAAAAAAAAACTTATTGGTTATCGTCGTATCCCGCCATTTGTGTTCAATATTAATATTGCAATATTTTTTTTAAGTACTTTGTTTTTTTTTCATTTGTTTTGTTTGTTTGTCCTATACCGGTCAACTGCTCTAACTTTGCCTGGCGCCCTATCTTTGCATAGATGAAAAAATATGTAATATCTTTTTCAATTTGCTTATACTCGTATGGCAATCGAAACTTAAAGCTCTCTATGAAAACTCAGTTTCGATTGCCATATAAGCAAAATGAAAAAGATGTTACATCTTTTTTCATCTAGGCAAAGATAGGGCGCCAGGCGAAGTTAGAGCAGTTGAGGGTACATAGTTTGTTTGTAGGCTTTAGATAGTCAGCAATTAAACTTTCCATGAATTTACATAGAGTTCTTACAACATCCTATAGTTTCAGAACGTTTTATAGAGGATTCATAACATGGGTGTAGATAAAGTCTTGTATGCAACTGTACATAATTAGGTATTAAAACACTCATGTGATACTATTATCACACGAGGCGAAATACCCCTTATTATACAACAGTTGTGTAGCAGTTACACCACCACATACGAACTACGCATCAAAGACATGCCGTTACACTAATTTTGCATCGCGCAATTAGAGTTTACCGCGCGAACGACTTATATGAGACTATCCGACATCAACAGTGGGGCAGTCGGCCCGCCAGACACAACACCCGTCTGGTCCGAGGATCCTCCCTTTTCTATGGTGGATGAGTGAACTTTACACCCTGTTCCTCATACCACAAAAGTTGCATAAATCACTATTATACGCTGACGCTCTCGAACAAGATCTGAAACTTTTCAGAAATTTCTCTCTAAGAGAACTGGAAAATGAAGATTTATTTTTCTTAATATAAATTTTCCTGTTTTCAAATAATTGCTGAGTGGACACAATCATGTAATGTAAAGTTGTTACCAACCACCTGAACATCAATATTCCTTAACTTCAATATTGTATTCCTCAAATAGTTTTATTAAATAACTCACTTGGTGACACGTTGTGGGTTTCCTGTGTTCTCTCCTATATTTCGTCTTTACTTTTCTATCTTTTGTAAACTTGAATATATCTTCGTCATGGCTATAAAATACAAAAGATTAATCGTTAAAATAGTAATTTAAGAGGCTGACAACAGCTAAAGCGCGGTCCCTGTCGGACTGCATAGAAAAGAGAAGCGTGATGACACAATGCAGCCCCCCTAGCCAAGTCACAAACGATAAACGTAAACTCTCAGTAGTCTTTAATAGATTTTCAACTTTATGTTATTGGATATAAAGTTGAAAATCTATTGAAGATTACATAGTGTTTTCGTTCGTTCCGGTCGCTAACGCTCAGTAGTCTTTAATAGATTTTCAACTTTATGCTCTTAGGTATAAAGTTGAAAATCTATTGGAGATTACTAAGCGTTCACGTTTATCGTTTGCAACTTGGCTAGGGGGGCTGGTAATTTATTGCAAAATATGAAACGATTATCTAGTTACAAATAACCTATTGATTGGAATATATATTATTGATTAAATCGGTCCAGTCGTTTTTCAGATTACTATATTAGTGTAGAAAATAAATATCCAACATAATTAGATAATAATATATAACTGCCTCATTGGTGTAGTGGTCGCAAGCGCTACTGCTGAGCATGAGGTCCTGGGTTCGATTCCCGGGTCGGGCAAAGTGTTATTGGGTTTTTCTATCTGGAATTTCTCAGTAGCAGCCCGGAGTCTGGATTTGTGCCCGGTTTATGGCAATAGGCTCGCCCCCTATTACATGGGACTTAAACATAACTGGCGAAATGTGGGTGTACCTACTAGGTACAGGTACACCTCTGCCCAACTCTTCGTGTTCATGTTATGTTATGTAAAATAAATATAGAGGCAAGTTGAATTGACAGAGTTGTTAATGAATATAATAAAATACATACCGTTTTCTTAAACGCCTTGTTACCTGAAAATGGAGGAATTTTAAACTAAAAGTATTTAAAAATAAATGAAATTTACTAGTTTTTGCCTGCAAATTCACCCACGTGGAAGGCGGAAATTATCCCACAAAAACGTACTACCGTAATGGCCTGCGCAGACTGGTGGACGGGATGGCAGAGGACTTTAAATTTATCAATTGAATTTAATACTTATCCCATCGAAATAAGGTATATATATATATATACACAGGGTGGCACATTTAGATCGGTCAGTATGGGAAAGTCTGAAACTATAAGACATACTAAGATCTCTTCTTAGGAACCATGTCATCGATTTCAGTAACAAGAAAAACTGCATTCATACATTTTTTTAAAACTTGTTCTCAGCTCGGGAATCGAACCCGGATCGTATTTAGATATCGATTGTGTAGGTCTTAAGCAGTAAATGTTAATATGAAACCATGATGTCTAAAATGAATAACTCACTTTGGCTTGTTGCTTTTTCCCTAAAACTTTTCTGCTCACTGTCTGTTTGTAGTCACTGAAACAAACAAATCATGTTTTCTCAAACATGCTTGGAAATCCGAGCATTATTTTGACAACCTTCTTTGAGATAAATCGAAATTGCTGTACTGGCCGAATACATGCGAGCGCCCGGCCGGCAATGTTTGTACTATGAAAATCCATGTTGTGTTTGGCGGCCAAATAAATTACTATTAAAACTCATAATAGTTATTATGAGTTTTAATAGTAATTTATTTGTCGTGTTATTTAAAAATGGAACGAAATTTTTACTTCAACACATGGCAACCAAGGAAATAACTTATCAAAGATTTTATTTAAATTTCGATTTGGCTTGCAAATAGAGCTGTAAAGAAGAAACAAATGAACATAATGGCGAGTAAAAAATTATCGTTGTTCGTCATTGGTTCTGGAATTTATAATTATAATTTGCGTAGTTTGAATGTCCGCGCATTATTTGAGAAAAGTACTATACAAGCCTTGGCCGCAACCAGGCATTGATGGTCTCACGATTGTGTGAATCAATGCCTTTGTTGCAGGTCGTGACAGTAATGTACTATTTTTATTATTCACCTTTTTAAGTAGTTATCTACACTGTTCATGAACTTCCTTACTGCTAATATTGTAATATGGCTAGTATTGTATCACATCATTACTTATTCATGCCGATACGAGAGAGAGAGAGAAGAAGAATCTTACCTCTCTCCTTCACAATGTAACGCCGAATGAAACAAATGTTCTTCGTAAGCCTTCCGCGTATCGAAAGTGATGTCACAACGCTGGCAGTAAGTATTCACTTCTTCATCGTCGTCAGGACTGTCCTGGTACGGGAAAATCAACTTTAAAATTTACCAGCATAGAGTAATATTTACTTTGTGTTGTATTTTGTAGATAGATACCATTTTATGAGTATTTTTTTTTTAGATTCGTGACTTGACGTTTTGGAAGCTGAGCCCTAAACAAATTGGCATCATAATAAAGATTACCTATTTGAATGTATTGTATATATATTTATAAATGCAGGTAATGGGAATCTCCAAAAGTAAGGTTCTGTAAGTTCTTTTTTCACCAGTTACAACATTTAACGGACATTTATGACGGAGCATGCGTAGTTCGTACAAACGTAATACCGAAATAATTTGTAAATCAAACATATTCATTAGGTAGTGTGTATTTATTCCGGTTGGATTACAGAATATCTAGGCTCCTAAATATATTTTGAATGGACACTGATATAATGACGAGATATGAAAAAAATAAGTTTTCTATATAGAAATATGAAATTCCTCATATCTCGTCTTTATTCATCACCTTTGTACGTATTTTTCTGTTCTTTTCATCTTGTCTGTTTATATTATGTGTGTACATAAATGGTTAAATTCATCATCCGACTAGCCTTTTCCCAACTACGTTGGGGTCAGCTTCCAGTCTAACCGGATGCAGCTGAATACCAGTATTTAATATGGAGCGACTGCCTATCTGACCTCCACAACCCAATAATTGGGTGATACGATACCCCTTGGTAAGACTGGTTGTCAGACTTTCGGGCTTCTGACGACCCGTAACGACTGTCAAAGATCCACGAATGACAGCCGGGACCAACGGCTTAACGTGCTTTCCGAGGCACGGAAGAGTCTCGGTACGTAAAGATGGTCACCCATCCACAGTCCAACCGCGGCAAGCGTAGCTTAACCTGACGGATCGACCCGTGCGGCAGTTATTACTTAGCCACGAGCTCCTCCTCCTAATGGTTAAATGAATAAATAATAAATTAATTATTTTGGTATTATGTTTGTATGAACTACGCATGCTCCGCAGGCCCCTTAAGGATGCTGCCTGACTTGAATATGTAAGATTTATTTCATCACTAACCATTCGTAAAAAATGACGATGCGTACGTTAATGCACATTTAGTGTTGTGTTGATTAGATTTCCTGATTCGCATCATTGGTGGCCGGCAATGACTCATTAAGGATGCAGTTTTTTAGATCGGTATATATCGTATTATCGTCGTAAAATTTCAGAATAATTTTGCAACGAAATTCGAAGTAAATCATCGCGGAGATCCTGAAAATTGTAGACTAGATCACGAAGGTCCGAGTCAAAACGTTCCCAGAACTCGCAAAACTTGCAGCTGTAAAAAAAACGTCGTATGACCACGAACTTCTGCAAGGGCTGAAAAAAGCGATTTACAGCGACCATATAGTTTCTATGAGCAACCATTATTCAATGTAGGTTTTTCTAAAACAGATTGTTATTGGATAAAAAGAAAACTAAGACTGCTAATTAAAGTCGTTTTGTGTCTCATAAGAAGTTGAGTTCGTCGTATAATTTACGAATGGTTAGTGATAACGTTAGTCGAAATTAAGGTTAGTGAGCTAGGGTTAAACTAATTTCATCGTTATTTGAAGAATAAGGTTAATACAAGAGGATTCGCATACTTACAATATCAACAATAACGTGTTTGATCCTCTTGTGTTGGTGTAGCCCCGCCTTACTGACGAACGACGCGCCGCACAACGTACACACGTGCTCGCTGCGGTGCGTGCGTAAGTGAGTGTAGTATGTTGACGAATGCCTTGAGACATAGAAATGATACTATACAGTCGATAAGAATAAAATAATAAAATAAACATCACACATGCACTATGCGGTCAACATTAAAAAGAAGTAAAATTTTCGCAGCCGCCATCCGCCACCTTTTTCATTTTGACTTCACTATCGGCTTTAGCACCCTCAAAAACCATGAAAATTATACCCATAATGAAATTTTTTAAATTGTTTCGCAGCCGCCACTTTGGATTTACATTTTGACTAAATTCACATTTTCCCTGTCTTTGACGCTTTTTGGGTACTTGACGATTTCAGCCTACTACGGCAAACTGTGTAAAAGAACTTCGTTCCAAAACTGCTGTATACAGTCACGAACATAAATACCTTACACGTACGCAACATTCAAATGCGTTTTTAACTTAGACAAAACACCTATTTCATAACCGGATGGTTTTGAGAATGCTAACATGTTCGTAATGCCCCGGTCGCATCTATGGTGACAGAGCAATGCGTGCCGAAGCTTCATTTGTTTATCTCGCTAAAAGGTTATCGCGCTAATGCGGTGCTGCATTGACGGCTTCATAATTTTAAGGAATTATCGTGCAACAATCCAAGATGGCTTTCCATTATTTCGACAGAGCGTTTACGCAGTCCGGAAACAATAGTCGAAATGACCAACGCTAGTCCGACCACGTGCCACGCTTATTATGTACCGTCACCCGGGCGATGTGCTACGCAGCCCGAGCAGTAACGGTGGAGTTTCTTGCCCATTCTTCTCCATACGAAAACTACCTTTTGGAATGGGCGACTAGAATCAGTTTTATTATTTTTTGTAAAGTTTGACGTTCAAAAGTGCCTTTTTTGTGCCTAATTGAAATAAATTATTTGACTTTGACTTTGACTTTGAACTATCGCGACGATAACCGATAATGGTTGGTAACATCTGCGTGTATCGTATCGTATCACTGTGCGAAGCTTCGTCACGATAGACGCAGATGCGGCCCCAGCATAATACCATAAAGTTCCTATCAATATTGTAAGGGAAAATTGCTTTTGTTTGAGTCTTGCGTAAGTGTAAGTTATTTATGCTCGTCACTGATGTAGGTACATGGTAACATTTGAGTTTGACACGCCTTTATTACTTGCATTAAGGATGGTTTTCCTATATCAATAGTGTTACTAATACAGAAGTGCGTTTGTACATTATTCTTCTAAGAAGCTAAACAAGCAACTACGACATCTTTAAAAGTTCAACGGTTCGTCTAATTGTTAGCCACAGTTCGACGGACCGATATAGGAGCGATTGATGTGTTATAGAGTGTTTAGAAGTTAGCAAAACACTTGTTTAGACAGGCAATGTATTCTTACCTAAATTCTTCATCACAATAAGCACATTTTCTTGTGATTCCACTGTGATACTCATCGTGAAGAAGAGCTGAACTTCTGAAATTAATTCAATCATGCTATGAAGTCATTATTCAAAAGGACTTTTTCGCTCGTCGAAAGGCGAAAATTTCTTGTTTTGTAGGCGAAACTGGCGATTTTCGCACATTATGTATACACTCAAGTCAGAAATAAAAATTGTCCAGGTCGAAATACGATTTTTTACGCCTTTCGACGCGCAAGTACAGTCTACACGAATCTTCTTACGAAATTTGCCTATTCGAGGCGAGAGTTTCTGCTCGTGTTAATGAGCCATTATAATAATTAGAACTAGCTTCTTCTACCCACGACTTGGTCCGCGCGTAGTTTTGGCCACCAAGTTTCTCCTAAGGATCGTAGCGTGTTGTTAAATATATTATACAGTATGGAAACCACATACTTGTTACGATACACAAAAAATGGACGAAATCGGTCCAGTAATTAGGTCAAAAAGTAGAGTTCTAATTTTGATCATATTTGAACACTGTAGAATTGAATCACTAGGTCAATGATTCAATGAACTTGAATCCTTTAACATTGAAAAACGACTTCGAAATTTTGATTTCGTCGAAAATTGTCAAACTAGGTATCAAAGCGCCAGCACCGACAAAAATGCCGCGTGGTTTCCATACCGTATAACCTTCCTCAAGAATTGGGCTATCAAAAGTAAAAAGAAATTTTCAAATCCGGCAGGTGGTTCTGGAGATTAGCGCGTTCAAACTCTTTAGCTTTATTATATAAGTTTAGTTAAGTAAATTAAGAAATTAAACTTACTCTAAAGGGCAAATGAGGTGGCACCGCAAACATTCATACTTGAAATAATGCTGTCTGATATGTTTACGTAAGTGACAGTTTAGTTTGTAGCGCATTCGACAGAAACGACACTCGTATGGACCCAGCATCTGTAGGATAACATGAAAACTAAGACATATCTAACTATTGACAACACTATAGCAGTGTTAGTGCAAAAGGTTTTTTTAAAGCCAACGGAAAAAAAAGATACAGTGGAAGTGAGAAACGCAAAAAGATGTATTAGTAAGGTACAGAATGAGTTTTATATAGGCATTGGAAAAAATTAAGAAAATTGAAAATATTCAATTAGAAAAAAAAAATATATATATATATATATATATTATAAATTTCTGTATATTTTCGGAAAGACTGACTGAATGACTGACTGACATCAACGTACAGACGCCAGCAGGTCAACCTACCCGAAACTGTCAAATTTTCCCAATCAACTTTGAACCTTATGCTTTAGTGATAAAGTTGAAAATCTATTAAAGAAATTTGACCGATTGCAGTAGGTTGATGTGCTGGCGTCTGTACAGCCGAAACTATTGGGACTGGGAACGTGCAATTCAGCACACGGCAACATTTTACATTCATAGTCCCAATAGTTTCAGTCAGTCTTCAGTTTCTCTTTTTATATATAAAGATAGATTAAATAATAAGCCTATAACGTTCTCATTGCCGGGACTCAGGCCTCCTCCTTGTGAGAGGGACGTATTCCACCACGAGGGCCCAGTGCGGGTTGGTAACATACTAACCCTTTGCGACACCTAACTAAAAGCGCTCTGTTGAAGGTTGAAAATTCAACAGCGCATTTTTACTTAGGCATTCAATAGTTCAGTGTTAGTAAAAACGGGCATGAGTATTTTCTAACTTCTGGAAGACGTTACAAAAGGAACGAGTACTGCCACCAAAATTATTTTTTTCCACCATTTTGCTTCTTAATTTAGACCCACGTCACAGTTGCTTCATTCAGGTCAGATGGTGAGATGGCATTCTGTAGTTTCTGCCTAACAACATCGGAAGAAAGCGTGACTGTATGTTTGTATCAAAATCGTTTCTTTTTAATTTTAACTTAGTTAACTTTTGTGTACTGTAATACGTATTTTTTTATTCTAACGTCACATGATAACTTCAGCCATTATCGTTAGACACAAAAGGGCAAATAAGAATATTACATACCTTAACATGCCTCAACTGTACATGTCTAGCCAGCATATCCTTCTTCGAGAAACCTTTAAAGCAGTCCGTACACTTATAAGCGGCATCTTTATATTTCTTATCCTCAGCTCGTGCCCTAAAATTCTTCACGGCTTCTTCTTCACTCAATGTAAACCTTTTCCAATGAACCTTGTCTAAAACTTTACTTCTTATCCACAAGTCCTTACCACCATTATTCTTTTCATTTATTTCTTCACACTCAATTTTCATTATACCTTTTTCGCCTCCAATATAAACTGCTGAAGGACTGAATGGTTCTATATCTTTCTCATTATCAACTTTTATCTTTTCTTCTTCAAAAGTGACTTCTAAGTCTTCAATTATCTTTTCTTGGACGAAGTCTAACATTGGATCATTATCTATTATCATGGATGTATCGCTAAAGTAATCTAGTTCAATATTTTCTATCTTTTCTACTTTCTTTTCTGTGCTAAAGATTGCATCTGTCTCTATGCTATCTCTTGTGACGTAAGTTTTAATTCGGTCAGTGAAACTGACTACTGTTATTGGTGATATGAGCATTGTGTTGTCGCGGTCTACTTTATATATTGTTTCATAGGTTATCTGAAATTAATTAAGAAAAAGTAATGCATTGATTGGTGGTTTCATGATAGTACTAGAGGCCTAGAGCATTCAAGCCTATGAAGTTAGTGGCCAAGCTTCTAAAGACCACTCATAAGTAGTTAATAATGAATTCATGTTTTTTTTTTTCCGAAAATAAGTAACAGTAAAGGTATAGGAGTTGGAGACATAGTAATTATGAGGTTTTGAAATAAATAATTTAGTTAGTTTTATCAAAAAGGTTTGAGATTTAAATAGTCATCTATTGACAAAAAAATCTGTAAGCCATACTATTGAGTACATCAGTTTTAAATTATTTTAATTTTATCTTTTTAAATTTACACTAGGAACAAAATTAAATTTTTTTGTAAATCTTTTAAAATTTCCAAAAAAAATGTGTTTTGACAAAGAACCAGCCATTGTGGCTCTACTTATGGGGGGCAAAGAGACTTATGTCCAGCAGTGGGTACAATGGGCTGTGAATGATAATTAATACTTACAGGTCCTCTCCAAGCCAGTTCCCTGAGAATCTTCTGCCCACTGAAACATTTCTCCTTAAACCTATGAAACTTGTGTAGTATTGTAGCACACTCATAACAGAAGTACTGAGGTAGACCATCTTGTTCATTAAGCTGTTTAGAAGTAAACATATTAATTATTACAATAGCCAACTACTTAATTGTCAATGTTTGGGTGATTACATTTTTATTTTATTTTTCATTTACTTAAGCATATTTAAAAACAATGTACAATCTAACACTAAAATAGGTATTTATAGTATGTAAGTACAAGTATATGCAGCAAAAAAAAAATTGTAATTGAATTACATTTAAATTAAGGATGTAGAATGCTACTTACAAATACCCTAGTAGCTTATAGGATTTGTCTTGCGGCCAGTACAGTGTGGTTGAGTATCAGATATTACAGGCTGACAAGCATAACTTAGCACAGTATGTAATCAAATATTAATAAAGAAAAATATGAAACAGCGAAAAATTATGTTAATTTTCTATTGAACTTTGGACGCTAATAAAATTGTATATCGCCTGTGTCGTACTGCATGCGATCACACATACATAAAGACAGTAATGTTATGCAAATATCTTTAAACATGTAAGTAATTCATGTAATAACTTGCCTGTAAAGCCATAACTTCTTCATAATAAAACTTGAGTTGATACAAATGGAAGTGGTACATTTTCGCTTCCGTCCGAAGGCATATTCTACACACTCTTAGGTCCGACATACTTTATTTATTTGACTTAGTCTATTTAGAGCTAAACTGTGCCTTTTACTATTTCAAAACCCTGAAAAAGCGCACGTAAAAGACATTCAGGCACCGACTACCGCCATATTTGTTTACCTGTCAAAGTCAAGACCACAGAGCATATAAATAGCATTGACTTATAAATCATATGGACTTGGCATACCTACAAGAAAAACGTGCCATACCTACACTTTACTGAGAGGATAAAATGGCGTCTATTAGGGCAGCCCATAACGATATTTCTATGTTATAATATGTAATATGTTTTATAAGTCAATGATAAATAGTCAAGACTCAAGTCAATAGTCAATAGACAGGATAGAAGATTTGTTCTTTTTTGTGTTTTTTTAGGTTTGAAACTCAACTTTTTGACCTACTACTTTTTTTTGTGCACCTTACTTACTCCACAAAACTAGCCGCGAAAAACGACAAAATTGAAACAAAATGGCCAAATCCCCGCTATTCTCCCCTTTCTTGTTATCAAAAGCTCCGCACGCTAAGAACGTGACTGCAAAGGAAGTAGGAACCATGAATCCTGCGATTAGTTGGATTGTTACTTGTTTTGTTTGTATACTTCTTGTTTAAACCAATAGGAAATCTTATTCCGGATTCTCATTTGTGGCAAATTTATAATAAAATTATACTTTTTGTTGGAAATTGGTGGGGATATGTAGGAAACAAAACATTTTCTTCTGGTGAAGATTTGTGCATTGCTTTGTGGCTTTTCTTCATAAATGAGGGCAGGAGGTAACTTATTTAGGTAATCAGATAGGGCCAAAAAGAGAAAAAAAAAGGAAAATTATATCTATCCATTTATTTATATTATACTCTAATGTACACCACAAAAATACATAACAAAAAAAAAAAAATTAAACTACAAAATATACAATGGGCGGCCTTATCGCTTTCCGCGGCAGGCTTTCTCTTCCAGGCAACCAAATTTTGCCCTCACGACGGGGGATGCGGTGGCTCGGGGTGGGGTCGTCTTGGCGGTGTCTCTAGACATCGCCAACGCCTTCAATACCCTGCCCTGGAGTTGCATCAGGGAGGCACTCCGGTATCACCGGATGCCGACCTACCTCTGTCGTGTGGTCGAGGCCTATTTGACGGACAGGGCCATCATCTACCCCGGTCACCAGGGAGAGTGGAACCGGCGAGAGATGTCGTGCGGTGTCCCACAGGGATCGGTCCTGGGGCCGCATCTGTGGGACATCGGATACGACTGGGTGCTGCGCGCAGACCTCCCCAATGGCGTCAGCGTCGTTTGTTACGCTGACGACACGTTGGTCCTGGCGCAGGGGAGGTCGCACCAGGCGGCGGCCGAACTAGCGACACACGGGGTTGCGACAATCGTGGCCAGAATCCGGCAGTTGGGACTCGAGGTGGCCTTGCACAAGTCCGAGGCCATGTGTTTTCATGGTCCTCGGAACGCGCCACCGTTGGGTTCCCAAATAACGGTAGGAGGGGTTCACATCGGCGTCGAGTCGACGATGAAGTACCTGGGACTCGTCCTCGACAGTCGGTGGAACTTCGTGGAGCATTTCCGACGTTTGGCTCCCAGACTGGAGCGGGCCGGGGCTGCATTGAAGCGGCTCCTGCCCAATCTAGGGGGTCCAAACGCCTCCTGCCGGAGGCTATACGCGGGGATCGTGCGGTCCATGGCCCTGTACGGGGCACCGGCGTGGGCGCGTTCGCTGAGGCGGCGGCCTGCCCGCAGGTTGAACGCGTCCCAGAGGGTCATGGCCACCCGGCTGGTCCGGGGATACCGCACGGTCTCCGGTGAGGCGGCGAGCCTCCTTGCTGGATTGCCGCCATGGGATCTGGAGGCAAAAGTCCTCGCGCATATTTGGGAGTGGCGCGAGGAGGCGAAACGCCGGGGCTTGACTCCGATGCCGCGAGAAATCGCGGCACAGCGGACAAATCTCCGACGGGATCTCATGGCGGCATGGAGAGTGCGATTGTCGCAACCCAGTGCTGGGCACGCCACTATTGCGGCGATAAGTCCCCTCTTTGAGGAGTGGCTGGAGAGGCGCCATGGCGTCCTCACCTTCCGCCTGACGCAGGTCCTCACCGGACACGGCTGTTTCGGGAGGTACCTGTTTCGGATAAGGCGGGAGGAAACGCCCGGGTGTCATCACTGCGTGGATCGCCCGGAGGACACGGTGGAGCATACGGTGGAGGTATGCCCGGCTTGGGCAGAGCACCACCGTGTCCTCGTGGAGGCGATCGGTGGTGGGGATCTCTCGCGTCCGGCCCTGGTCCAGGCCATGGTACGGAGCGAGAGGGAATGGGAGGCCGTCACCTCCTTCTGCGAAGCAGTAATGCTCGCGAAGGAGGAGGCGGAGCGCGTGAGGGAGAGGCAAATTTCGCGCCCTCACGCCCCTAGCCGCCGCAGGAGGAGACGCCCTGGGCGTCGGGAATCGGTTGCCGATTCCCGGCCACCGTAGGAGTGGGCTTGCGGACGGTGAGCAATGAGTAGCTCGCCGTCCGGTAAGGACCAGGCCCGGGTCGACGGCGCGTTGTGTTCCACGCGCGCCTCAAAGAGTGTCAGCGAGTGAAGGGGTCCGATGAGACCATTGCCTGCCGGGGTTGCGGGAAAGTCCGAAAGGGATACCGTGGCCCCCTGGCATTGCACAGGCAAGAGAAGGAACACGGGTGGGTTTAAGTCAGTAAGAGTCTGACACGCCCTCCCGCTCCACCCAGAGCGGGAGACGTCACTTGATGATTTCCCACCCAAAAAAATAAAAAATAAAAGGCAACCAAATTTTAAAACACATTTTAGGTGGCAAATGTTTTATTTACAACTAAGGCGCGTATTACAGAACCTCACTCAACACTCAAGCATTACTTAAAACTAGTTTCAACCAATCACAAGGCTTTACACGAGTTTTAAGTAATGCTTGAGTTTTGAGTGAGCTTCTGTAATACGGGCCTTGAACAGCTACCGCCTCTCTATCGTCAAGAGTTCGTCGTAAACGCACAGTTATGGCGGGCGGGTAAGCAACCAGCAGTCATTGAGTGATCAATCACTCGATATAAAAATCGTTCGCTAATCGCTCGCCGTTTTATTGGTACGACACTACCGCCAAAACAATAAAGTAGCAATCTTCGGAACTAACCAATAAAAAGTCAACCCAAGTGACAGTCAACCTGTCAAATACATAACAACAAAAGTTTTGTTCCGTACACAAAAAATCTGCTATTTATCAAAAAAATAGCTTGACGTTAGCTTTAAGTCGGTTAAATCTGTGTTTACTTGGACTCCAAACGATATTCGGCTGTTCCATCAACAATTAAGTTTTAAAATACAAAATATTTGTGCAATTTGAGCAGTGGTAGTGGTGGCCCAGTGGTAACGGCCGAGATTTACGAGTTGTAGGTCGTGGGTTCGAACCCAGGCAGGCACATTTACTTTGTGTAAATTATTACATCACCACTGCTCTCAAAACGTTATTATTCACCAAAAATTCGAAGACTTGTGACATCCACCAACCCTCACTGGGCCCTCTCACCGAAGGAGGAGGCCTGTGTCCCAGCACAGAACATTATAGGTTGATTATGGACGTGAAACAAAAGTGATATAAAGATAACTTTATAATTAACAGTACTTACTTGTCTAATCCTGTTTCAGTATAAAATGGTTAATCGAGTGTCCAATGACCAGCTAGATGAACTTTTAGAGTTTCTAGCTGAGCATCCTGCTTTAGCCAGGGGTGTTGGTCCTGGCTCTAGATCCAAAGAAACTGTGGAGAAGCAGTGGAATGATCTTGCTAGGAAGCTCAATTCTTTTGGCTCAGGGTCTTCAAAGTCGGGTGACCGGTGGAAAAAGGTAAATTGGTTATACGAAATTTGGAATTTGGCATGGGTTCAGTGTAAACTAGAGCAGACACTGCAAACAAAATTTTTATGAAAGATGTTGTCATCTCAGTGCCCAACCTACAACCTCCATAAAATATGCTACCTCAATACGCTTACATTTCGGTTATTCTGGGGTTGCATCATTCAATTATAATAGCTGCTCCAGTTAACGTTGAACCTCAATGATAGATGTTTTATTATTGTAATTTTTAACAGTTTCAGTAACTGCACGCTATTTGTAAGTTAATTTTATATATTTACCATATTATTCTTTTAATTTCAAAGTACTGGGCTGATATTAAACATAAAAGCAAGACCAGACTAGCCAAATGGAGAGTGGATGCTCGAAGCAATGGTGGCGGTCCAAGTAACCAAGAAGATCTATCAGACATTGATAAGAAAATCTTGGCCATCATCGGGGATCAAGCGATGTATGGTGATAGTCAGCACAAAGTACCTGTATTTGTAAGTTACCTGCTAAAATGTATTGACTAAATGAATATTAAGACGTATTATTATAATAAATATTGTTTTTTAGTACATTCAACCTGAAGTCCAAGACACAGCTACGGTGCAACCAAACTACATTGTGGTTTCAGAAGAACTTGTCATATCAGGTAAATAAAAAAACAGCCAGCGAGACGGAGTTACGTACCACCGTTCAATATATACCTATATATATATATTTTAAATTTAATTTTACAAATAATTATAATAGCAAAAAAAAAACGCCGAAAAAAACAAGTTTCTTGTATGTTTCTTGTCCCTTTTATTTTTAACTGTATTTTATTTTCTATTATTTGTTGTTACTTATAACGGCAATAGAAATACACAATCTGTGAAAATTTCAACTTTTACCTATTACGGTTCATGAGTTATATAACGCTGATAGATGAACAGTTGAGGCTTAGTGATAGGTTTCCGTTTGGCACCCTTCGGGAAACGGAACCCTAAAAAATATTATACAATCATTGATAAATAATTATTATTTTACAATTTAATCAATCAAAAACTGAATCTGTGTTAATAACTATTACATTTTGCTTTTTTTTTATAACAATTAGATTTATATGTTTGATCGATACCATATTTCTGTGTATTTCCAGACACTTCAGAATTTCCCGAGCCTGTTGCCAGCCCGGTAGAAGTTCAAACACAACAAGTGCCTGATCCACATCAGAGAAGTAATATACCTCAAATGCTTTAGTTAAGGGTACAGACGCCACCACGTCAACCTACCAGAAACTCTCAAATTTTCCCAATCAACTTTGAACCTTATGCGTTAGTGATAAAGTTGAAAATCTATTAAATAAATTTGACAGGTTGTAGTAGGTTAATGTGCTGGCGTCTGTATTTACCTTCTGTAAGATACATTGGAAGCGAAGCCATTATTTTCTAAATCATATTTACAGGATTAGAGAATCCCGTGAGGCAGCCGCAGCTTGCTAGAAGTTGCCACCGCCTCAGACATCATAGACCCAGTCTCAATTCTAATAGTAAGTACTTCTAGTGAGTATGTTTATATATTGACCCGATTCAATTTGATTTAAGTATAGTTATTAAACGTAACAATTAATCATTATGCATTTATTATGTTGGTCTTGTGTTAACACACGTTAGGCGTGTGCCTGGGTTCGATTCTTGGGTTGGTCAGTGTTAGTGCCTGCGCCCACTGGCAGCAGGGCACGGCAAGGGGTCCTTCGGTATCATTACATGCAATGCAAGCGCATATTGACGGCAATGATTCCGTGGTATCCTAACTCATGCCAGGACGTCTTTAGGAATTCCGCGGCGTCCGAAGAGTACCGACGTGGCATCGCGCTCGCGTGTTCTTTTCACAACAGTACCTACTCTTCATTAGAGCAGAATGTCGAAGGCTGCCGAGGTATTCCGACACTGGCATGCCTAAGAATGCCACAGCTTTGGTTATTTACTTACGATGATTATCATTGAAATTTCATTTTTTATTAAGTTATATTTCTATTCGTCGATTAAAAATCCTTTGTCGTGCCGTCCCGCCAGTGGGCACAGGCCCTTCTGTGTTAGAGGGTTTGGTTTCCGCACTTAGTCCTTCAGGTAGACCATTGTGCGTGAGCCATGGCGGCCATCGATGGTTATTCCAACCAGCCCACCTCCCTCCAGAAGTAGAAATAAAAAAAAAGAAATATCTGTAAAGGATCTGGGTGACCTGAGGGTTTCTGTTCTGTGTTGTGTTTGTTTAGCGAGGATGCAAGCTATTATTGTTGGCATCTTCTATTGAAAAATGCCTAGTTACAGCCTAGCAAAACATGGCAGTAATTAGCATTAAGTCGTACGCACTTTGGACGCGTTTTCGTACGAATTTTACTCGTGCCGTGTTTACTCTTCCAAGTACTAAGGGTGCGCGCAGACTGAGTTGCGAGTTAGTCGTACGTATAATTCCGCGTCCGAAAACAATACGAACTTGTTGGGATTATTCGTGCGTTCAATGCGATATCACCGGAACACTACCTATTTGACGGAGAAAAACTTATTCAGTGTGCGCACTCAATGCGTATTAAAGGACCGCGATCATACATTTACGTACAATACAAATTCGTGTCCAAAGCGCGCGCGGTATTAAGCCCTGTCGTATACATGGGACCTAACAACATCACTGGCAAACTGACTGATTTCTTATTACAGTTTTACCAACAAGAATAGACCGGCAATGGGTGAAGGAATTAGAGAGGAATAGAGTACGGGCGGAGAACAAGATGGCTGATGCTACTCTCATGATTGCTGAAGCTGCAAATAAGATAGCTGAGGCGTCTCTCATTAATGCTGAGACAAATCGTATGAATGCTGAAACGAATCGCAAGCAGTTAGAAGTCATGAAGGCGATCATGGATGTTGTGAGTCAGCAGACTTCTTTTGGAAGTCGGTTTTTCAATTTTTTGTTGTGCTACTTACCTACTCCAAACAAATTCGTATGACCAGTAGTACTTACTATGTAAACAACAATGACAGAAACTTATAATAATTAACTAAAAATAACTTTAATTAAGCTATTTTTCACTTTGTGGCGACTTGAGTGGTTGGTTTTTTTTTATCAAAGTTTTATTAGGTACCTACGTTTTAAGTGTTAAATTTCGCGGTAAGCTGAAGGTGTAGCCATAGATATGAATAAAATAGTTTAAATGAACGGGGTCGAGTACGATCGACTTCTGACAATTTAGTCCAGCTTCATCGTTTCAGTTATTCGAATTCGGATACCGGAATGCCGGATGACATGGGGTCCGTAAGTAGGTACTTGCTCGCGCGCGCAGGTACTCGACTTTATTCAAACTACTCGTAGTCGTTACCCCGTATTGTGCGATAACCAAATTCGAATAAAGTCTTTCGAGCGCCCGAATTTTGGCTAACTACCAAAATTATTGCGCATTTGTGGCAACTTGAACCGGACTCCTCTTGTCAAGGTCCGCCAACGGACTGCGTTGGCCACCGGAGTGAGTGACATGGCGGTCCATCAGATACAGAAAGAGGAAGAGGGACGGAATGCAGACAAGCGACAGGAACCGCCTGAGAAACGACACAGAGCTCGCAAGAGATCTAAAGAGACGGATAGGTATTAACACTATTAATGTATTTTTTAACAGAACACCAGTAGCGACATCTATGTCACAACATAGGTACCTCTAAGCGAAGTAAAACGGCGAGTGAAGTAGTCGTCACCAATAGATGGAGCCACTGAATCCTGCATCGCGCAAGCAAAGTTTGAAGTTAAAGTTAGGAAGCAGAAGCCTTCCTGTTAGTTCGTTCGCTTGATCAGAAAAATAGCATAACACACTTCAACCAAAATCCAAGGGTTTTGAAGGAAGTTCCTAATCTATTGCTTCATAAGTTTGAAGAAATCGTCTACTCAACAACATAAATAACGCAGTGAACGTATGGCTGAACTGTCCAAATGAAAAGAATTGCGATCAATTGTCATTTTATGTGTGTTACGCAATTACTCCACTGAATCGTTGTTGCGTTTTCGTCATTCAATTATCACTTAGATCAAGAATATAATATTTGCTGTAAGCTTAGTGGACTGTATATTTGCTGACCATAATTATTTTGTTAAGTACCTGGTACTTGTTGAAAGACCTACAATGGTGCCGATTCTGTTGTTCACAAACTAAACTAAATTTAAGTTCAGTGCATCTTTTTCTTTCTATTTCATTAAGAAAAGGACAGAAGATACATTTTAGTTTAGTCCTGTCAAATTAATCAGCGCCTGACGTAAATTGACGTAATTTTAGTGGGCAAGTTTTTAATCATGTCAAAACTTGTATGGATTAGTGTCAGGGGCTGATTAATTTGACAGGACTAAACTAAACAGTATGTTCTGTCCTTTTCTTAATGAAATAGAAAGAAAAAGATGCACTGAACTTAAATTTAGTTTAGTTTGTGAACAACAGAATTGGCACCACTGTCCTCCCATACCTAATAACACTGTTATTTGAAAATATTGTAAAAGCCAATTATTTTTAAAAGAGTAACCATGGAGTTTCTTGCCGGCTCTTCTCCAGAAACGACCAATTGGAACCGTGCACTTAGCTTCTGACGTTTCATAAGTGCCCATGTAGGTTTATGTGAAATAAAAAAATTTGAATTTTTCAATTAAGTTCTTTTTTCGTCATTTATAATTTTAGGGGGAGAAATTCAATATTTATTGTATTTTTGTTTCAGTTCAAGTGAAGCAGTTTGTTCTGATGATAATGACGGCGATAACGAGCAATCAAGTAACTATCATGAGTGAGTCTCATCTGTTTTAACCAATTATCTATATCACTACATATTTTAAAACAAAATCCTCCCGCCGCGTCTATCTGTCTGTCTGAATGCGATAAATTCTAAAACTACCGAAAGGATTTTCATACGGTGTTAAGGGATTTAAACGTAACATAACTGGCGAAATGTGGGTATACTAAAGGTACACCGCTGCCCAACCCTTCGGGGAAACAAGGCGTGATGTTATATTATGTTTGTTATTACATTTTAATTTCAGTGAGGAACCTGAAATTGAGGTAGGACCGGCAGCTGTGAAGATAGAACCTAGCGATATTGAAGTCTACACGTAAGTCATAACTTAGTTACTTACGGGGTTAAAAACATTACCATGGGATTTTGCATCGGCAAAATGTTGATCTACGAGTACCATACAAACTTTCATTCCCTATCAAAGGGGGATCAATAAAGAAAAATTGAGAGACGCGTCGCTTTGCGGAGCCTTCATGCTGTGTAAGTCATAACTTAGTTACTTACGGGGTTAAAAACATTACCACGGGATTTCGCATCGGTAAAATGTCGAAATAAAAACTAATATAAAAATAAAAACTTTCATTCCCTATCAAAGGGGGATCAATAAAGAAAAATTGAGAGTCGCGTCGCTTTCGTGTCGCGCTTGTTTGCAGAGCCTGTGCGTTTTTTGTCAGTGAATAAATTAATGAAATAAGATTTTTAGGGTTCCGTACCCGATAGGTTCCAAATGGAACCCTTTTACTAACGGGATGTCCTGCGTGAGCGACGAATACGACGCGACGCGACGCTGCGAAAGCGATAAAAGCGATCAACTCAACAGCATACTCGTAGCTCATCTTACGGGACTTTTTGTCAAACCGCACCTTCCGCTACAGTATCGAAGGAGCGATATCCTCCCCTCGTCCTATCCACGCAGGAGTCCCTCAAGGCTCTGTGCTCTCCCCCCTAATCTTCACGCTTTTCACCAGCGATATCCCAAAGAGTAAAAGGGCGCAGTTGGCTCTGTTCGCAGACTATACGGCCATTTACTACAAGGGTACCAGCACTGACTCGATAGCCCACACTCTCCAGACCTCAGTCGACATGCTCGGCACCTGGTTTAGAAAGTGGAGGATCGAAGTCAACCCGGATAAAAGCCAAGCGGTTCTCTTTAGGAAACCGTGCAAAAGGTTCAAACCCCCCCGACCCATCACCATGTTCGGCAAGCCTATCCCTTGGGAGAAGCGAGCCAAATACCTAGGTGTTGTCCTAGATCAGCATCTCACCTTCAGTGAGCACATAAAGCAGGTCCGCTCGCGAGCCGCTTTCGTTCTCGGTAGACTCCACTCTGTCCTGAATGCACGTAGCAAAATGTCACTTAAGTGCAAATTGCGTACGTACACGGCGTGCGTTCGTCCCATCATGACCTATGCGGGAGCCGTATTTGCACACGCAAAACCCCGCCATATTCATAGGATGCAAACGCTCCAGAATAGATTTCTCCGGAAAATCACCGGTGCCCCCTGGTACGTTAGGAACGAGATCCTCCATCTCGACCTAAAGATCCCCACAATCCACCAATTTCTCAAACGCAATTCCAAGCGTTTCTTTGAGTCCGCCGCCAAACACCGCAACCCTCTGGTTGTCGAGGCCGCCAATTATGTCACGAGTAGAATCAGTCAGACCCGCCGCCCAAGGCAAATCCTTACCGACCCAGACGACCCCATAACCCTCCTTCAGGAGAGCAATAGGGCCACAAGTACAGTGCACAAAAAACACAGACACCGACCCGCATTCCGACCTCGCCGCCGAGGTCCTCCGCGATCGCGACCCGCCCGAGTAAATAATACTCCCCACCGACCCTTGCTCGCAGAAGCGCCAGCCCGCGTTTTGCTGAGAAATGTAGTCTTAAATTCCCCGATTAATAATAATGAATCATCTTTGATCCAGCCTGTCCCAACTTGCTGTCCTCCCCCCAGCGACGCCCTAAGCCGAGGTCCGTACCCCACAGGGGGTGCCCTTAGCGAGCGTTCGCCTAGTTTTAATTTAGAATAGTTTTGCCCCTTGCTGGAGGCTTTAAGTTAGTAGCTTAAGGCAGCCGCAGGATTGACCGGTTAAGTAGTCATCACCTCAGAGGTGAGCTACGAGATGACCTAGTTAAAAAAAAAAAAAAAAAAAAGCATACTCGTAGGTACCCTGCTTGCGGCCTATACTAAAGGGGGTCCCGATACAAGAAACGTGTTTTTTTGCGTTTTTTTTTAGCTAAATATTGTGCGGTTGTACGGAACCCTTTGTCTCCGAGTCCGACTCGCACTTGGCCGGTTTTTATTAAGTAGATTGTGTTTTCAGGGAGCAAGCTCAATTTGACCCAATTTCTTTAGAAGCGAAGACAGAAGCACGACGTGATGTAGTGGATAAGTAAGTACCAAATCTTAATTATATAACAAATCTTCCGGCGAAACGAGCAACTTTTAATCAGCCTATAAGTGTTCTAAAAGCTCGAACGACACTTCGTATTTTCGATTTCGTCATAAAAAATGTCATTCAGCTAGGTTATATTTTGGTTTGTATTTCCTATAGGTTCCATCCTGTATATTTTATCCAATAAGTACGATTGACACTGGCATGGCCACCACCAGGGATTTTAATTTTGATAACACAAAAAAAATTGTCGCTAATTATTTGAAATTTACCGCCAAATATCAGAATTTTTCGGTCACTGATTCAAAAGTTATAAGGGTTTATAGGTGGACGATCTGGGGAGCATCTCCTCAGCTTGGCCCAATTGAATCTCAAAAGCTAGGGGCACCTAGCAAAGATCTGTTTTCTCCCAAATTTGTCGCTAATAGGGATGATGCCTGGGTCAAAAAAAAAGAAATTCTATTTAGTCCGTCAGTCAGATAATAAAAAAATATTAGACACGTATTTTTTGCTTTATCATATTAATAAAAAATGAATTAGATACAACGCATTAAAGTTGGGGAGTGGGGGTTGATACGTCACAAGTAATTGTATAAAATTTACATACAAGTGACGTCATGGCACATTATAACTCAATGTATCGCCGTAATCTTTTGATACCGTAAAAAAAGAAAAAATACTTGTACCTACGTAATTTTTTCATAATCTACATTATGGACAAAAAACATTTTTTTAGTCATAACCCCTATTAGTCGCAGTTTATCACCAAGTCACAAATTTAGTCGGGTCTTAGTTTAGAAGATATAATGAGTTCAATTGTTTATGTATAGTCCAAAAGCTAGATCGAAGAGTTTACGAAAAATCTTTTTAATTCTTTCTAATTCTAATTGAACTCGTTATAATCAAAATTAAAACCACTGATGGTGGCCATGCCAGTGTCAGTAACATCCAATGACCTGAAAACACTCTCCCTGTATAATTTTTACTCTGACCCTAAAATAGTACCTATATTTTCAAGTAGCTTTAAAATATTTCTCTATATTTTTTCCACTGGCTCTAAAAATCTCACTGTGATTTTTTTTCCGTTGCCTTTAAAACTTCCACTACGTGGACTATGGCCCACTCCCTCTCACAAGGAGGAGGCCTGTGTCCCGGCAGTGAGAACGTTATAGGATTATTATTTAATCTATCTTTATACAGGGTGTTTGGCAGAACGTTGAACATACGAAAATGGTGGATAGGTGGGGTCATCTGCTACTTACTCAACCCATTTTTTTTTTTTTTTAAATGCAAGTTGAAATTTAGTTTCAAGTATTTTTTTACATATTTCTGTAAGTTTGAGGACTTATAACTTTTTTTCTAGCTAACATCTGAATAAAGCAATTGTTTTATAAGAATCTACCAACATTAACGATTAAAAAAAAATGCCTGTTTTATCCATTTGTGATAAAAAATACACTCTAAAGTTAAGAAAGTGGTGAAACTAGAAGAAAGCAAAAAAAAATTTTTTTTAATATCCTGGTGTCCAGGGCCAATTAAATTAGGGCTGAGTAAGTAGCAGATGACCCAATCTATCCACCATTTTCGTATGTTCAACGTTCTGCCAAACACCGTGTATATAAAACGAGAAACGGAAGACTGACTGAAACTATTGGGACTAGGAACGTAAAATTTTGCCGTGTGCTAAATTCACGGAGTAAATTTACTCCGTGGCTAAATTTCACGTTCTTAGTCCCAATAGTTTCGGCTGTACGTTGATATGTCAGTTAGTCATGCAGTCAGTCTTCCCGAAAATATACAGAATATTTTCAATGAGCTTTAAAATACTCATATTTTCTAAATTGTTTCACTGCCTCTAAAAAAACTCATTCTGTACCTACTAATATATTTTCCGTTTCCCAAACCCCATCCTGTATTGTATAATTTTTCCTATGACCCTTAAAAACTGTAATTAAACAATGTTTTCCGTTTCCTAAAAAATACGCCCTGCTAATTTTTTAACTGGCAGAGGCACGAATAATCTCATCCTCTATTACTTTTGATTGCAGTACAAACGAGACACTGTCACTTAATGAACCTGCTAGAACTATGCGAGGAACAAAATGCCAAGAAGAACTGACGTTACATCATCAACACGGTAAATAAAGTCGTGGAAATAAATTGACTGTCAAAGAATCAATTACAATATTTAACCTGGTAGTCAATTTGCCTGTTCCCTCGCAACACCCAAACGGCTGGATTTCTTTTTATTGACATTTTTATAGTCAGTGTATTGCGGTACCTACTCGTAACAATATTTTGATGCTTAATCAGCCTGTAATGTTCCTTTTTCTGTGAGGGAGTGGGCCGTAATCTACCATGCGGGCCCAGTGCAGGTTGGTGGATGTCACATGATGGACATGTGTCATCCTCCAACTCGCACTGTGCCTGAAAGAAAGGAAAATAGGTTTATTTGTCACAGAAAAACGTGCATACAAAAAAAACAACAATATAAACGTCATAGAAGGCACTCCACTCAGCATAATGCTGTGCTATGGGGGTCACCCGAAAAATACGTACGGAAATCAAGCCAGTAAATAAACATTAATAAATCCAGTGTAAATATTGAGTAAATCCAGTGTTCTGTCTCGCTCCCACCGTCACCATGGCGGCGCCTGCGCGCGCGCTTGCTATCTAAAAAATACAGCAGTATTTCACTCTTGCGTCTATGAGTGTGAAGACGTACTGTCCTGTCTGTGAGACACACTGCGGCCGGGCGGCGCGTGCGGCTCACGAGAGCTGTGAGGTCACGTGGTGCGCCACGCGACTCGCCTGCATGGTGGATTACGAAAAGGAAGGAAAGAAGTGAGTCATCAAAATATTTCATCACTTCCTTTAAAATATGTTCTTTATTTCAGAAGCGGCCCGTTCAGAGAAACAGCAATGAAAGCGGATGAATTAGAAAATTATGAAGAAGGATTTAGTTGGATTTTAAGATTGTCAGTCAAACTCATGAGTTTTAGGCTTAGAGAAGGCATAAGCGCAATATTCCAAACCAAAAAGTCTGTCGCTTTTGGCGGTTAACGCAGTAGCTGCTAGGAAAAAAAAAAGCTGCTCGCCCGGAAGGAGAAGTCCGTACCTACGATTTTTGAAGTGAAAACTTCTTTAGCGGCGTTGTGCACTTTTTTGTGATGTGTAAAAAATGTTACACTCGCGTCAGGACACGTGACCTGATCGAAAATTCGTAAGACGGAGGGAGAGTAGACCGGTGCAAAATTATTCCCTAACCATTCAAAATATCAAAAATGCACAACGTTAATATTCAAGTTTTCACTTCTGCCGGCACTCCCGGAGTGTAACCCGTTTTTTTTTTATTTTTGATATCGATATTCATTCGGAATTTTACTTGAATCCATGAAATAAAACAGCTGTTGCTTAGAATAGCTAAATTTTAATAAGAAAAAAATGTAACAACAATTAAATAAAAGTAACTAAGTTACAATCTCAATAATAAAATAGATTCATACAAAAAAATATATTTACAAATTATAAAACCATTTAAATGGATATACGTATACTTAAGTATGAACAATAAAAAAAAATATACAAAAAAAATATATATATTTTCTGCGCAGTCTCGCTATCATTTTACTAAAGGACATTATCGCATGTCAAGTGCATGTAAATTTTGCTGATTTGACGTATACTTTCGGAATGCAAAATAAAATTATTATGATCTTTATAAACATTGAGAAGAGGTATATCGAGGCTCGGTGACGTCACAAAAGCAATCTGCGGAAAATACTCGATTCATTTGCCATATTTTGTGGTGAATCATGGTTGAATCGAATGAAACATAAAAATGTATGAGGTTAGGATTTAGAATTTCAATAAAAACATTAAAAAAAAAATATCATAAAAATATTTACATATGGAAAGTCTTTCAGTTCTTTACGTAAGTTTGACGTATTTGAACGCTTTTTACAGAATTTAACAGCACAGCTAAGCATTTTCACGGAGCTCCGCGCGCCTTGAAAACGATTAACGAAGTGCGTTAGAATCGATTTGAAAGTAGTTTTTTATGAACGTACTTGTTTTTTTTTTTTTGTTCTTGTACTTTTACAGAGGAGGAAGTGTTCGTAAGCCTTCTCCGGTGTTAAATGATCTAAGGTTTTACGTAATCAATATATTAAATTTAAAACTACATATTTTGTGAATTGGTTACTTCTGATGAGCAATTAGCTCAGGTTCGCAGGGGCGATTTTTCCCGCCGCGGCGTTGTTTTTTCGCGCACTGGATTTTCAACGTTCTGCTTAGCGCCGAGAGTTGAAAATCCAACAGTGTGATTTTTTGACGCGCTTTGATACACTCTGTTGGATTCTCAACGCTCGGCTCAACACCGAGAGTTGAAAGTCCAGTGCGCGATATTTTTGCGCCGGTTTACAGTTACACAAAGTAGAAAAGCGTAATATCAAGTTTGGAACTATGAACCCTGTTCGAGTAGTTTGATTGTTACTTGTATATTACCAATAGGAATTGTTATTCCGGAGGCTTAATAATTATAGTTTTTGTTGGAAATTGGTGGGAAACAAATTAAACATTTTTTCTGGTTAAGACTTGGACATTGTGTCTTTTCTTCATAAATTAGTGCAGGAGGTAACTTATTTACAAAACATTTTAAGCGGTAATATAATTAATCATTGTTTTCCTTACAACTAAACTAGCGACATTTACAATTTTTCTGATTTTCCTACGAATCTTCTTCATCCATTCTATAGTCTTCTGTTTCCTGCTGGATGCCAGCATTTTTTCTCCTGTTTCTGTAAAAAGAAATTGACTCATCACTATTTTTTCGACTACAGGAAAGGAAGCTTGACGTGTTCTTGAGGCAGACGTAAGGTTGTTGGCATGGCTTGAAAACACAATCTTAGATAATTTACTTATATTGCCACTAAATCAACTTTAACGCTATGTCATTTTTGATTGGACGTTTGCAATAAAAAGGACCGTTGCAGTGGATTTTGAACTTTGTCATCTATGTAATTCAGTTTATCTTTCCAAAACTCAACCATTGTCTGAAATTCTGAATTCAAATAAAGGTGGTACGAAGATACCAGCACCTCTGGGGGTCTACTACTTAAGTGAAATCCGTAGTTTCGGCCAAAGTTACAGGGGCTTCGTACTCCGTATCACTTCACGTACGAAGCACCCGTAACTAGGAGTAGACCCCCAAGATTGATCGTAGTTGGACGAGAGTAGCAGTAGGATTTTGCAACAGTGAAAAAATGTAAAATAAAAAAATTGCGTATTGCTATTTCCAAATCAAGGTAAGTCACTAAAAACACTACTGAAATAACGGTTAAAATCGATGATTTGTTCCATATCCCGGTATGTCTATTGACATGTGTTTATTAAAGACAAGCACGTCCGCGATGACCAATCAGCGTAAAGTATTAAGTCTAAGATGGCTGCCATTTTCAGGAGCTATAATAAATATAATAGTTAAAATCCGGCAAGTCCACAGTGTTTTCTTTTAAACTCCTGTACGTTTCACTAGTTTATATCAAACATCTGTATGTCTTGTTAACTTAATCTGGTATTTATATATTATTATTATTTCTATTCTAATAAACACAATCTCCTACATGAGTCATAGTTTATTATAAAAATTGACAACTTAATAATCTATAATCAAAAACATATTTCGGTAATTTCCCAATGTTTATTTAGAGTGGACTGCCGGGTTCTGAATTAACTCACACACTGACTTATTAGTATAACTTGTTAAAATTTTAGGAATATTGTATACTTTTACAATGTTTGTAAATATGTGAGCACCATGTACCATTGCTTCATTTTTAATTCTATTGTGGTATAGTAATTTTATTCTAGTTGCATCGTCTTCACATATAATTATATAATTAAACAAAATATTGTAAAACATTTTAAAAGAGTAACGGTGGACTTTCTTGCCCATTCTTCTCCATTCGAAAACTACCTTTTGGAAGTAGCAACTAGTTTTTTTTTTTTTTTGAAATTTTGGCCTTATAAAGTGTCTTTTATGTGCCTAATTGAAATAAATTATTTGATTTTGACTTTGAAATGTAATTACACAAAAACTGTAAAAGGGCTGTAAAACTGCCAGTGTCAATGTTCATAAACCTTACCTCTTAGGATACGGCTCTTTGAGATGGAAGGTGCGGTAGTGTAGCTTCAAGCTGCAATTCTGGGTGAACCGTTTTTCGCACATTGAGCATTTATAGGGCTTTTCACCGGTGTGTGTCTGAAATATAAAATATTCCTTTTTATATTTTATTCGACATAACCTTTTTTAAAGTATAATAATTGACCTCGTAATTCCCCTCCGTGCCTCGGATAGAACGTTAAGCCATTGGTCCCGGCTGTCATTTGTAGATCTTTGACAGTCGTTACGGGTCGTCAGAAACCCCAAAGTCAAACATCCGGTCTTACCGCGGGGTACCGTGTTACCCAGTAACTGGGTTGTGGAGGTCAGATAGGAAGTCGCTTCAAGTAAAATACTGATATTCAGTTGCATCTGGTCAGACTGGAAAGCCAACCCAAACAATTGGGAAAAGGCTAGTCGACCTCGTAATTGCTTTATCACTTTTCAAAACAATTCCCCGTAAATTGAAACTACACTGAGGTTAAAATTATCTGTCACTGAGACAAACCTGATATCAATAATTTGCGTACCGATTTAGATATCACGATTATGACAGCTGAGGGTTTTCAACAATTCGGATCGCTCGTGAACTCGCTCACAGTGCTCGCTCAACGTCAAAACTTGCATATCATATTTCTATCTGCTTAAACCACACATTTCTTCATCATGGTTAGGTGGCGAATGGTAGCCAGAAGAACAATTTCGAAAATACCACGTTAGTTTTAAAAATATCCCAAGAGATAGACTCAAAAAAAAAACAGCACAACTGTCATTTTTGACAGCGCTCACGGTGATATTAGTAAAAGGCATGGTCGGCGTTATCGCAAGATGGCGCATGTCATGACGTCATCTATGACGATTCACAGCACATCGTTATCACGCTCACGCTAATTCGGTACGGGTGACGTGACAAATAAAAAAGCCCTTGTCGTATGACGTGCAAGTGATATTTTATTTTAGTGTGATAAATAGAGATCGGATATTCGGATGCATATTTACCTAAAGTTGAGGGGTTGGCTATTAGGGAAAGCACTTTTGTATCGAAAAAATCCCGGGATTCTGGGATCGACAGATTTAGAGTTCTGATTATAGAATTGAATGTATATTTACTTGCGTTCTGGTGTTGGCTATTATGAAATGCACTTTTGTATCGATCGCAAAAATCTCGCGATTCCAGAATTGATATTTTTTGACTTTAAAAATGTTAGCTACTGTTGTAAAGTAGGTTGCCAAATTCGCACAGCACACAGTGAAAAACAACTTGGTGCCTTGAGTTTCATTAAAACATGTTTACAGTAGGTATATAATTTTTTATGTTAACACCGCAAAAGTAACCTTCACAAGAGGGCTGATAAGTCGTTTCCATACCATGTATCCGATTAGTTTTGCATTCGGATTTTATTGAATTCCGGGATTTAAGATAAGAAAAAATAAATTAAGAAGCCACTTCCATAATTTCTTAGCCAAAAAATAACTTTAGGTAAACATGCATCCGAATATCCGATCTCTAGTGATAAAGCAATACCGAGGTAGACTGTACTACCAGTTAGGGTCAATTTTAACGCTCAGAGTGGTTAGAAAGCTTAAGATTTTAATACATTTATTAATATTATGAACTTGATCATAATATTATGTTGATCCACAAATCTCATCGAATCATGTTGGTGTTAGTACCAAAATGATAGCATTTTGCAGTTGCGACAAAAGAAGCATTCAAAGTATTCAATACATCTCGCGAATATTACCACTTAACCCAGCATTTATTTCGATTTTCGGAGAAGCCTACAACCTAATACATATTATCATAACATGACGCCTTGTTTCCCCGAAGGGTTGGACAAAGGTGTACCTATAGTACACCCACATTTCGCCAGTTATATCTAAGTCCCATGTCATAGGGGGCGAGCCTATTGCCATCAACCGGGCACAAATCTAGACTCCGGGCTCGGAAATTCTAGATAGAAAAACCCAATAGCAGGTCCTGGACCCAGGACCTGTTACTCGGCAGTAGCGCTTGCGACCACTAGACCGTCAAAAACCTAACTCCTGGGAATCTCACCAGTTGATGTCTCGTCATACTGCTTTTACTGTTGAACTGCATGCGGCAAGTAGAACAATTGTATAGCTTCTCTCGTGTGTGGGTGTTTAGATGAGCTGCCACGCTGATGGCCTGTGAAGAAATCTATAATTATAATAAAATAGTAACGAAGAACCGTTTGACTGGATGTATGTTTCGGATTGGCGTAAAAATGGCTGAACGGATTTGGATGAAATTCGGATACAGATAATTTATAACCTGGATTAACACATAGGGTACTTTTAATTTCGGTAGTACGGTCCCGTGGGAAATTTTCCGCCATCCACGCGGGCAAAACCTAGTTGCAAAATTACGCCACAGTTGCAACTACCACCTTTGATTTAGTTCTACATAGATTTAATAGATGTATGTAAAATCATTTAGGTATGTGGGCTCAGAATCATTCCTTGCCGGACCCATGAGTATTTATATAACAGTCCGAAATCCACGAGCTTATTTTACGTATTGTTTAACCTTGCGTGCCTTACGTATGGTTTTATATCAATTGCCATGCCCCCAGCGGCCAGCCCATAAATCGACAAATAAATACCTAAGTACGACGAATAGGCTCGTGCAATGAAATAAAAAACGAACATAGATTCTCAGTCGTTAGAGGCTCTCGGGCCTCGACTAAAGGGGCTCCTAAGCGCATGTTTGGAGAGGGGCCAGTTCCCACTTCGTTGGAAGACTGGGAAACTGGTCCTCATCAAGAAGCCGGGGCGCCCTAGCGGACGGCCCATCGTGCTGCTTGACGGGGTGGGCAAGCTCTTTGAAAGAGTTATTGCAGACCGCCTCGTCGGGCGGCTGGTGCGGGTGGGGCCGGATTTGGCGGAGAGCCAGTTTGGTTTCCGCAGGGGGCGCTCCACGGTGGGCGCCATCATGCGCGTGCGAGCCCTCACGGAGGGGGGGATAGCCTGCCCTTGGAGTTGCATCAGGGAGGCACTCCGGTATCACCGGATGCCGACCTACCTCAGTCGTGTGGTCGAGGCCTATTTGACGGACAGGGCCGTCATCTACCCCGGCCACCAGGGAGAATGGAGCAGGCGAGATGTCGTGGCGTGTTCCACAGGGATCGATCCTGAGGCCGCATCTGTGGGACATCGGATACGACTGGGTGCTGCGCGCCGACCTCCCCAGTGGCGTCAGCGTCGTCTCTTACGCTGACGACACGTTGGTCCTGGCGCAGGGGAGGTTGCACCAGGCGGCGGCCGAACTAGCGACACACGGGGTTGCGACAATTGTGGTCAGAATCCGGCAGTTGGGACTCGAGGTGGCCCTGCACCGTCACTGCGAGGCCATGTGTTTTCATGGTCCTCGGAACGCGCCACCGTCGGGTTCCCAAATAACGGTAGGAGGGGTTCACAGCGGCGTCGAGTCGACGATGAAGTACCTAGGACTCGTCCTCGACAGTCGGTGGAACTTCGTGGAGCACTTCCGACGTTTGGCTCCCAGACTGCAGCGAGCCGGGGCTGCCTTGAAGCGGCTCCTGCCCAATGTAGGGGGTCCAAATGCCTCCTGCCGGAGGCTACACGCGGGGGTCGTACAGTCCATGACCCTTTACGGGGCACCGGTGTGGGCGCGTTCGTTGAGCCGGCGGCCAGCCCGCCGGCTGAACGCGTCCCAGAGGGTCAAGGCCACCCGGCTGGTCCGGGGGCTGGCACGATCTCCGGTGAGGTGGCGAGCCTCCTTACCGGATTGCCACCATGGGATCTGGAGGCAAAAGTCCTCGTGCACATTTGGGAGTGGCGCGAGGAGGCGAAACGCCGGGGCTTGACTCCGTTGCCGCGAGAAGTCGCGGCACAGCTGACAGAGTTCCAGCGGAATCACATGGCGTCATGGAGAGTGCGATTGTCACAACCCAGTGCTGGGCACGCCACTATTGCGGCGATAAGTCCCCTCTTTGAGGGGTGGCTAGAGAGGCATCACGGCGTCCTCACCTTCCGCTTGACGCAGGTCCTCACCGGACACGGTTGTTTCGGGAAGTTCCTGTTCCGTATCAGGCGGGAGGAAACGCCCGGGTGTCATCACTGCGTGGATCGCCCGGAGGACACGGTGGAGGTCTGCCCGGCTTGGGCAGAGCACCGCCGTGTCCTCGTGGAGGCGAGCGATCGGTGGCGAGGACCTCTCGCGTCCGGCCCTAGTACGGAGCGAGAGGGTATGGGTGGCCGTCACCTCCTTCTGCGAAGCAGTAATGCTCGCAAAGGAAGAGGCGGAACGCGTGAGGGAGAGGCAAAATTCGCGCCCTCACGCCCCTAGCCGCCGCAGGAGACGCCCTGGGCGTCGGGAATCGCAGGATTCCCGGCCACCGTAGGCGCGGGCTTGCGGACGGTGAGCAATGGGTAGCTCGCCGTCCGGTAAGGACCAGGCCCGGGTCGACGGCGCGTTGTGTTCCACGCCCGCCTTAAAGAGATGTCAGCGGGTGAAGGGGTCCGATGGGGCCGATGCCTGTCGGGATTGCGGGAAAGTCCGAAAGGGTTACCGTGGCCCCTGGCAACGTAAAGGCAACCGAAGGAACACGGGTGGGTTTTAGTCAGTAAGAGTCTGACGCGCCCTCCCGCTCCGCCCAGAGCGGGAGAAGTCTTTGATAATTTCCCACCAAAAGTTCTTAGGTTGTAAGTCGTATAAATCAGGGACTGAAACGGGTATGATCAATACGTCAATTTTGTCGGATACAGCATTTTTTTAAATTTGTATTTTTAAAGGTTACCTTAATTCTTAAATAGAATACAATCAGTATTAATACCGGTTACCTAAATAAAAATTACCACTATCTTACACGTGCCGTCGGTATTAAGTCAAAGGCGGCGCATTGCCTGTGTGTGCCAAAGAGTAGTCTAACTCGAACTTACATTAAACAGACCGCCGAACAATCACGGCGTAATGTTTAAATAAAGTTCTAATCTAATGCCAAAACATTGTCGGCATTGCGATATTCTGTTTCTTTCTCGCAAGGTAATTTTTTAACCCCCGATGCAAAAAGAGCGGTGTTATAAGTTTGACCGCTATGTGTGTGTCTGTGTGTGGTAGCTCTTAAATTTGGAAGCGATTTTCTAGCGATGGTTCTTAGACATGTTTTATCAAAATCGGTTCAGCCGTTTGAGGATCATCAGCTCTTTTTTAGTTGACAAATGGATGTATCTTCCACAGGTCTGATCGATTTGAAATTTGGTATTCTGTTACTTCAATTATATTAGAAGAACATAGTAACCTTGAACTGATGCTGCAGCATCACCTGGAATTTGCAGGATACCTAACTCTCTCACCAACTTACACCACAGGTATCGTGTTTGGGCTCATTGGAATGGTCTCAATGAATAGGTTATAGATAGATGGTGAACAGGGTCTGGTAATGGAGCAGGAAAGTGATGAGGAAATGTTTGTGTAGGTTTTTTTTTTTTTTTTTTTTTGTTTATTCTTTTAGGTAACCGGTATTAAAACGATAACCTTAATAGACGTAACATGTTTCTTCTTCTTGGTTACCCAGATAGAAGTAACCTTAGTCGTAGAAGTAACCAAAATTGTGTAAGTGAAAGAAGCTAGTAATTAGATAAACGTCAGCGTACCGCTAGGGAAGCTCCACAAATCTCACAGATGTGTCTCTGCTCTTCTTTCGAAGGAAGAGGCTCATCCTTATGTTCCTCAGTGCGATGTTTCATGAAGGCCGTCAGGCTCTTGAAGTTTCTGTTGCACTGTAAATAATAGTTTATTTATTACATACAACATTAGAAATGTTCGAACAAATTATGTAATACCAAAGAAGTCATAGGAAACGCTTATTTACAAAAAAAAAAAAACAACTTCCAAAAGAAACAAAACAAAGTGAAAAGTAACTTTTCATCTCATCTATTCAAAAAGAGCTAGTTTGTTCTTCGTAAACAGGGACCAAAATAGCTCTTTGATCCCTAGGGAGCAAAATAGATTTGAATTTGGAATGTGGATATTGTTAGTAAAAGTTCCAAACACAGAGTACATTTTTATATAGGTTCCTAACACCAAAGATATCAATCACGAACATTGTATGAACAAGTAACAGGCTGGCAAGAAAGAGAGAAAGTGTGAATTATTTGGTCAAAATTAAAATCCAAGATGGCGGCAACTTTTCGTCCTTGGTGTCGTTTTCATAGTATTCGAGGGCGCCAAAGCCGATGATGAGGTCAAAATGAAAATCCAAGATTGTGGCTACGAAAATTTTCAAATTTTTTGTCATGAGTGTCGTTTTCATAGTTTTTGAGGGCGCCAAAACCGATAATGAGGTCAAAATGAAAATCCAAGATGGCAGCTGGGAAAATTTTCATTTTTTTTTTACTCTACGCTTAAAATGCATAACCTTTAGAATCACCCTTTGAGCTCGTTCTATTTGAAGAAGAAGATTTTTATAGGTGCCTCTCCTTACTGTGAGACAGTAAGTGATTATTGATGCACATAAACTCTGGTAGACTAATGACAACGTAGCAGGGTCAGCGGAATGTCTTAATTCTTTAAATATGAAGATGAGCTTCCTAGTACGTACATAGAGCCTCGATATGGGTGCGCTAGGTTAGTTTTTCATCAACGTACACCCCTAGGTGGTTTGATACTAGAAGCTAAGGAGAGTGTAAGACAACCGCAGCTGGTATCATGCTCTGAACAAGAATGTGCTTTTACTGTACTAGACTCGGTAGGTAAAGGAATAGAATGCGGAAAAGAGAAGCGTAAGAGTTTGGTCTTATCAATATTGAGAGTTAAGAGATTTGCTGAAAGCCACTCCATCACAAGACGGAGAGAATGTTCCGTTCTTTGTTTGGCCTTGTCCCAGTCAACATCGTATACAATAAGCGCTGTGTCGTCAGCGTAGGTGAATATCACAGTTGGGGATAGACATTTTGCACAAATCGTTTATGTATATTAGAAACAAGGTAGGTAATATTTAAAATATTTATAAAACAACGAAGTTCAACGCACACATTGTCTAGATCTCTTTTTATCTACATTCCTATCGCAGGTATGCTGAAAGAAATTTCTGTTGAAATAAGCATCACTTCTGTACGTACAGACGCCAGCAGGTCAACCACCCGAAACTGTAAAATTTTCCCAATCAACTTTGAACCTTATACTTTAAAGATAAAGATGAAAATCTATTAAAGAAATTTGACAGATTGTTGTAGGTTGATGTGCTGGCGTCTGTACATTTCATTCGTATTTTTCTGTTTATGTGTGTGTACATAAATGATTAAATAAATAAATAAACACCAAAATGGTTTCAGGATGTGTGCAGCCAGTATTTAAAAAAATAATACAAAAACATACTATGGTACAAGGAGTGAATTTCCGACGATCTCTTCGGATACCTTTCCTTCCTCGCTTTGGCGTTGATGGGGCAGGGGTCTCGCATATCAAATCCCTGAAACAAACCATCTATTTATGTAATAAAAATTAAATGCAAATGCGTGGTAAACGCATCACTTCAGAACGGCGTCATCGATTTGGCAAATTGTTTTAAAATGTTCGTAATCGTCCGAATTAGCTATAAAAATAAATAAATAAATAAAAAACGGGTTGCACTCCGGGAGTGCCGACTGAAGTGAAAACTTGAATGTTAACGTTGTGCATTTTTGATATTTTGGAATGGTTAGGGAATAACTTTGCACCTTTAATTTTGTCCTGACGCGAGTTTAACATTTTTTACCCATCACAAAAACAGTGCACAACACCGCTAAGGAAGTTTAAAGTAAACGATTACGACAAATTTATTTCATTTTGACAGTTCAACAACATTCATTGCGTTTCCCATATTTTTAAGAACGTTCACAATCTGATCTTAGTCTTAATCTGTCTAAAAATACAGGATGTAAATAAATTCATGGGCATCCTCGTAAGGGGTCATTGTACTGATCATTATGAACATCTTTCACTATGCAACCAACCCTGAAAACGCGAAAATAAAATCACCTGTTCCCAACATTTATGTACGGATAGCTTGTCAAAATGTAGAGAACAGCTGAATTAATCGATAAACTTGACCGTCTTCTCAATAACTGCATTCGATTCGTTTTCAATCTGCGTAAATATGATCATGTCTCTGCGCATCGGTCGCTTCTAAGGTGGTTGCCCATACGCCAGCGCAGAGAGCAAAGGGCGCTGACCACCTTGTTTTCATTTCTTGACTCTCCCTCTTCCCCTAGTTATTTGGCCCCCCACTTTCAGTACATTTGCGCCAACCACAATATAAATCTACGTTCTACTCACAATCGTCTTCTTCAATGTCCCACTCACCGCACAGACTTCATTCACTCTTCCTTCTTCATTTAGTCTATCTGTCTGTGGAATGCTCTCCCCCAGGAAATCAGGATGGCGAAAAACCGACTATCTTTTAAAATTAAAGTTCGCGAGCACATTCGCAAGAAGCTGGCAGTATCATCACAACGGTAATGTTTTCCCATTGTTTGTCTTATTTGTGCTTATATTTATATATAATTAGGTGTATTTATTATATTTATAGTTTTTAATAGGTATATATGTATATCTTTATATTAAAATAAATATTTTTTTTCCTCAATTCTCGCTATTGCACCTACCACAGTGTGTCTCTGCATCACCCAAAGGTTGACTGGTAGAAACAGCCTGTGGCATTAAGTCCGCCTCTGTACATTTATGTGCTTGAAGTGTTAATAAATAAATAAATCTACAAAAATTATATTTTCGCGATTTCAGGGTTGGTCGCGTAGTGAAAATTGTTCATAATGATGAGTACAATGACCCCCTTAAGATGATGCCCATGAATTAAATTTCATCCTGTATTTTTCGACAGATTAAGACTGAGATCAGATTGTGAACGTTCTTAAAAATATGGGAATTGCTGCTTTGGATTCAAACTCAAAGTAGTTATTTTAATTAAACCATTTACAGGCACTTTTGAACTGCCAAATAGTCGATCAGTTAGTCAGAAAGCTGAAGCTAGTTGCCCAATTCAAAACGTAAATCTCTATGGAGAAGAACGGGCAAGAAATTTGAAGGACACTCTTTTAAATCATGATACTACAAAATCCTGGGTACCTACCTTATTCTTGTTGCTTCTATATGTGAAAACAATGTAAAAATAATTAAAATATAAGATTCAAAATAAGCCCTGGCAAATAAGATAATGATCAGTATCAACTGACGGTTTGTAGTCAAGCTTTACATTCTTCAGTTTAAATCTACATAAACTTGAAACGTGGCTTACTCAATTCCTTCGGTATGCTTGGCTGAATGAAACACATGTTCTTGGTAAGCCTTTCGTGTCTCGAACTTGATATCACATCGTTCACAGTATGTGTCAGTATGTGTCACAGCTTCTTCAGGATTCTAATAATCAAAAAAAAGATTATGTTATTCTAAGCCGCCATGGACGAGAGAATCGCGGCGATAGTCACACTGTGCCTTCAAATTATCACCGCGATGATATCGCCGTGTGGAGATTGATTCATAGTTTCTATTGCCACGATTTTCTCGCCCGTGGAGATGGCGCCTAATTCTCTTTTAGTTCTATGTACATGCAAACACGAACATGATAACTATATTACAACAGGAGAAGACCAATAATTGATCCCTGGGGAACTCCGTAATATTTTACACTAGTCTAACTAAAATAAGCTGTTTAATTTACAAACCTTAATAACAACAATGTCTCTAATAGATTCGTGGCAATTAATTCGATCTGCTCCTAGAAAGAAATTTTATTTTCCAGCTTATCATGCTCTACTCTATTAAATGCTTCATGGAATTCGAAATAGTTTTATTTTTTTTATCTGAGAACATTTCTGATAGCATAACATATGCTGCAATCCACGAATGGCAAGGCAGATCTGTGTCTGTAGTACACCTACATTTCGCCAGGTATGTTTAAGTCCCATGTAATAGAGGGCGAGCCTATTGTCATGCAACTGAGAAATTCCTGATGGAAAAACCCAATAACACTTTGCCCGACCTGGGAATCGAATCCAGGAACAGCAGTAGCGCTTGCGACCACTAGACCGCCGTGGAAATATACAAATGCATACTTACAACATCAGTATTTATATGCATGGTTCTTTTTTTATGGATGTTGAGTCCTGTTGCACTGACGAATGACGCGCCGCATAAAGTACACACGTAGTCGCTGCGATGCGTGCGTAAGTGTGTGTAGTATGTTGATAGGTGTCTGGATGAGAACCAAAATGTATTTTTCACCACTCCCGCACGAAAGAAGTGTCTTTCCTCTACGAAAACAGTGAGGAAAGTTCGTTTTTCCTCACTGTTTGAACAGTGAGGAAAGTAATGCTCCCGTTCAGGAACTAACCTTGCCTGATTTTTTTATGTTAAGTTTTAAAGATATTTTAAAATATAAAGAATTATTTTGATTTGCTTTGTGTCTATTTAATTTATTTACCTATGATGACTGAATACTTTCTTGCTGGGAGTGGTGAAAAGTTTTGTATGCAACTTGTGAGCAAGTTCATTTGCTATTCGTTTTGTTGAGTCTTTCGCTTACTCAGGATTGAAATTTATAATCACTCGCTGCGCTCGTGATTCTATTTTTCAATCCTTCGTTCGCTCAAGACTCAAAATCAAAACTCATAGGAAAAACGAACTTTCCTCACATGTTGGATAAATAACTATTAATATCACATTCTAGCTGAGTGGAATATTATCTAGAGAAACAAAGACATAATATGAATAAGAGAGGCCTCTATCCCGTCTCGTTCCAATATGAAATTCTGGGTAGAAGATCTGGGGATTCGGAAATGCAAATCTGTTGAATCTGACCACTGATGACAGACTTGTTGTCAAGGAAAATGAGCTTAATTGATTATAATAATAATCTTTATTTTGCAGTTTTATGATTGAAGTATACCTGAATTCCTCTCCACAATGAATGCACTTTCTTACTACCCCATTGTGATAATCATTGTGAAATACAGCTGAACTCCTGCAAGTGAAAAAATACGTATGATGAAAATTACATACTTGAATAAGAAAACATACAATAATAAGATTCTACTAAGCAGATGCTACTATGAATTACATAGTATGTTTTTTTAGTATAAATTGTATCCTACTGCTGGGGAAAGCCCCCCCCACCCCCTTTTCCTTCCACACCTCTCTATTTTGCGTGATCTCTGGCCATGTTGGTTGTATTGTATCGTCGTATGTATTTAACTAAGTGAAAATTGGAGAGCAACTCCAGGCTGCCAGTGAGAAATTGAAACCTATTACAGTATAGGCGACCTGAAACTCGAATCCAGGACCCACGCTCAGCTATCACTAATCGCCCATCGATGATCAGTCCGATAATATAAGGGGGATGCGCCAGGCAAGAAAATTTGAATTTCGCGGGCTACCTTGACGCTTTCGCCTTAATATGCAAAATCAACCTAACTTTAAGACGACCGATGAATCATGGCCTCTCCGAACATTGATCAGGATGCTGTGCAACTGTGCAATAACATTTATAGGAACCAAATGGTGATATGAGGCGAGTGTGAGTGAGGGGGGAACATGCGCGAAAGTTCGGAGAGCCTATGTTCAGACCTGCCATGATTCATTGGCCCGCCGGCCGTATTGCGCAGTACATACTCACTTCAGTGGGCACATGAGGTCGCATCTCAGGCATTTGTACTTAGTGTAGTGTTGCGTTATATGAACCGTTAAATGCCCCTTCCACTTAAAACGCATTTTGCAGAAGCGACACTCCACTGGGCCTAGTTCCTGGAAATACATTTAAGTATAACGAATAATGATTTCGATTACAGTTATAGATAGGAGGAACTTCGTGGATAGACAAATTGCTATTTATGTATTGTATACTGATTTTAAGATCACAGAAACAAAGATATTCACTTAAGATTCTCACTTCACTACACATTACCAATTTACCGCAATGATACTTTGAATAATAAGGTGAATTGGAGAGACACAAAATAACAAAAGATGTCGAGTAGGTAGAAATTAGATTTGTCAATAGTTATAGTATATTATGTGTATAGCTTATGTATTTCAGAAAGAATTTTCATGGATAGATAGACTCTTTTGATTCAAAGATTCAAATGGTGAAGACAAATAGTAAAGAAGAGATGAAAAATGAAACGGGAGCCTTTTAACTCAAACTCAACGCATTTATTTCAACTAAATCATTACAGGTACTATTGATTTGTCAAGGAGTCGCTCAATCAGAAATAGGAAGCTAGTTGCCTATTCCAAAGCGTAGTAGGTACCTATGGAGAAAAACAGGTAAGAAACTCCATGGACACTGCAATAATATTGTTACAAAATATTTGTTACATTATTAATGTTGAATTAAAAAAATGAATGATAGCGAAGAGAACGATTTAAAAAAGACAAGCACACCACCATCAGAGAGACATTTGAGTGAACATGACATACTCGCTGCCGCCAGGACACATTCAAGTCAAGTAAATGGTAGCTTTATAGTACAGAGTACTGACACCTGTGCTATGCAATTATATATTACAAAGGAACATATTACCTCCTAAAGTAGACCAAAAAAACTCATAGACAGAAAAGGGGTGTAAAACACCTGGATACATACCTCACTATGTCTTAATTGAATATGTCTATTCAGCATATCTTCTTTAGAAAACCCTTTATAACAATCAGAACATTTATAAGCCGCCGACACGTACTTCCGATCTTGTGCTCTCGCTCTAAAGTCTTCCAGAGCTTCCTCTTCAGTCAAATTGATCTTCAACCAATGATTAGGATCTAAGTAATTCTTGTTTGTACTGGAAACTTCGAATTTTTTAGCTTTTGTGTCAGAAATATCTGTTTCAGCTTTGTTTTTCTTTCGTTTTTTTTCTTTATGATTTTTATTAAGAACTGTTTCGGCGTCACTGTTTGCTTTTTCGCGATTGAAGTTTATTCCCTCTTCTTCAATAGTAATTTCATCGCTAATTTCTTCCTTGATAGCTGGTTTATCAACATCATTCCTATTTTCTGAATTTGAATCAACATCGTCACTAAACATTCTATCAACTTCTAAATTTGGTATCGCCTTTTCTTCTTTACTTATGCCAATAACAATATTCGTTTTTCCATATTCAATTGACTCCATATTTTCATTCTTTATTTCTGCTACATTTTTATCATCCAAAGAGTTGTCATTATCATAATCTATTTCTATTACATAGTTTTCTATTTCTGGTATTTCACCTTTTTTTATTTCCTTATGCAGATTCTTTGATAGTGTTTTGTTTTTAATGATGTATGTTTTAACTCTTTTGCTGACTGTTACAATGTCTATTGGTGATTGTAAATTTTTGTCTTGTCTGTCTATTTGAGAAATTGATGGTAAGGTGATCTGAAAAAATAAAAATCGTACTGTTATATTGTAAAATCAATACTAAGCTTATGTGTTTAAAACAACTAAATGGGATAATAATCATGATTTTTAGGTCTTAAATTGAACCTATATTTTTCTTTCTGGTTATATGATCATATCGTCACAGTTCAAAGTATGGTGTTTATTGTTATGTACATACTGTATTGATATGTTTTCTATGAGACATTGTAACTTGAATGAATATTATTATTAATATATCATATCAATTAGGCTTTCGCCATATTATTATTAATATGATATATTAATAATAATATGGCGAAAGCCTGTAGTGATTGACACTGACTATCGCAAGGAGGAATGGCAGAGTAAGGAGTCTCACGGACGCTATTTCCGGGCCCTACATGAACCCGATGTAGATTTCCTAGCATCCATAGCCTGGCTGCGCTTAGGTGACTTCTTTGGGGAAACCGAAGGTTTTGTCTGTGCAATTATGGACGAATCTATCACGACGAACAATTACCGGTGATTTATTGTGATGGACGGCACGGTTCAGATCTGTTGGGCATGCCACCGTCCGGGAGAATCAATCCGACACATTATCTCCGGGTGTTCTCGTCTAGCTAACGAAGAGTACTTGCATAGACACAACCTTGTAGCCAGAATTATCCATCAGCAACTTGCTCTGAAATACAGCTTGCTGGAATCGTAAGTGCCTTACAACAGGTATGTGCCCAACCCAGTTCTCGAAATTGGAAATATCACATTGTACTGGGATCGATCCATCATCACTGACGAGACTATTGTTGCCAATAAGCCTGATTTTGTGGTGGTGGATAGAATAGAGAGGCGCATAATGATTATTGACATAACAGTCCCGCGTGATGGTAACCTCGTGAAAGACGAGAAAGATAAACAAATCAAGTAAGTATCTTGACTTGGCTCGCGAGGTTGTCGACATGTGGTATGTGGACTCAGCGATCATTGTGCGAATAGTCGTGACGGCCAATGGCCTAATAGCCAACACCCTCGACCAACACCTGAAGAGGCTCTCGCTGGGCAGCTGGATCAAGGGCTTGATTCAGAAAGCGGTACTTCTGGACACAGCTCGCATTGTTAGGAGGTTCCTCCCTCATCCTTCCAAGATGTAAATTATAAGTATTCAAATGAAATAAAGGTGATAATAATATCTTCAATTTTTAAGCTATTATTGTATGTGGTCGCGATTCTCAGCATGAGGGAACAACGAAGAAAAACAGAAAACAGCTTTGAATTTACGTTACAGTCCTCCAGACCGAATTTCGGCCATGGCAACCAATCCCAGTGGAGACACGCCTTCGGTGTGGGGTATATTATAGTACAGAAGTGTGTGCGCTAGAAGCTAATATAAAGAATTCCACTTACAGAACCACTCCATAGCAACTCCATGAGAGTCTTCTCCCCCATCCAGCATTTCTCTTTAAATTTATGGAACTTGTACAATACAGCTGCACACTCATAACAGAAGTAATTGGGTAAGCCATCTTTTTCATTTACCTGTAATAGTAATAAAGTTATTTTTTAAGCTTTTTGAATCTTTAGAGAGATGATACTGAATACTACTGAAGATTTCCAGTGTAAACATAAAACATTTTTAGTACAACTGTCATATTTAATCAATTTATAAAATTTACCAGAGTATTTACATAAATGGCATTGCAGACTTTTTTATGTAACTTTTCTAGCTATAGAAAGTATTTTATTTTTGAACATGAATAAATGTATAATATCTATTTTTATTTCAGACTATCCAAATGGCTTCAGCTGATTTGCCGAGATGTTTTAGTAAACAAAGCTAACACCACAAGCTGGTGGTAATCTGATTTGTGAAAAATATTTTAATGTATAAGATATTTAACCAATAACAAATCGCGAGGTTGAAAAAATAAATATAGAAAAAGATTAACAAGAAAAAGAAAAGATAATATGACAATTTAATATAGCATTATCAGATACGTACGTACCCAAGAGACACATAATAGTGGGCAAACCTAGTGCATTTTTATCTACCAAGCAGCCATAGGTATTTATTTCAAGCACACTGCTGAGACATAATACTATTTACTTTATTATGCTGTGGCTTAGGCCATAAAAAAGTAATAGTAACTTATCTTCTTCTTCAAGTATATCTAATGGCAATGATCCAGAAAAATATATGGCTAAATTAACAGGTTGATTAAGAGTCAAGTTTTCATTCATAAGTAGTGTAAATTAATTATATGAATCCAGTCCAAAATTTTGGTCAGTGGGTTGTGGGCCCTTAGATGACCCACTGGCCGATCAAAGTATTAAAATGTTTAATTTGCAATTAATAATTTTATCTATGAAAACTCATACAAATAAACTAAATTAACTAACAAACTATTACAATTAAAAAATCCGAACCTAACATAACTATAAACAAACAAAATATGGCGTCAAAAAATTCCATCGCATCGCCACAGTAATATTATCATAAATATTACCGTGGCATCGCTGTCGTCTGGTAATTAATGTACCCAAGAGAGTGGCGGCATTGCCACGTTGTTTTGTAAATACAAAATCAGTTTTAAATGGTAATTAATGGGCAAAAACAGTGAAACTGGGTAAAAACTAGAATAACCTTGTGAAGAAAGAGTTGTGCTAGAGACTTCTTAAAAATAAAACTTGTAAAAATATTAAAAATACTTGCTTTTCTGGCCATAATTTCTTCATAGTATTGTTTTAAGTGAAAACTGTCGTAATTATACACTTTAACGCCTTTGCACAGACATATGCGGCAAACTTTGAGGTCCGACATTTTGATACATTTATATTACGCTTAGAATTATTTCAAGCAATATTGTACATATTTTAAAATATAAACTTTTAACAAAAACAATAAGATTTCCCTCTGAGAGCAACAATCTCAATCAAATCAAATCAATCTGTCATTATTGACAGTCAACCAAGTGTCAAATTCGATATGACATTGACAGTCAGTGGTTTTTAATGTAGGTAATGGAAAATAGGCTTTTTAGTATTTACCATTTTGTGGTGTTAGATGGGCCAGGGCCTCTTTGAGGAGTGACTGGAGAGGCGCCACGGCGTCCTCACCTTCCGCCTGACGCAGGTCCTCACCGGACGCGGCTGTTTCGGGAGGTACCTGTTTCGGATAAGGCGGGAGGAAACGCCCGGGTGGCATCACTGCGTGGATCGCCCGGAGGACACGGTGGAGCATACGGTGGAGGTATGCCCGGCTTGGGCAGAGCACCGCCGTGTCCTCGTGGAGGCGATTGGTGGCGGGGATCTCTCGCGTCCGGCCCTGGTCCAGGCCATGGTACGGAGCGAGAGGGCATGGGAGGCCGTCACCTCCTTCTGCGAAGCAGTAATGCTCGCGAAGGAGGAGGCGGAGCGCGTGAGGGAGAGGCAAATTTCGCGCCCTCACGCCCCTAGCCGCCGCAGGAGGAGACGCCCTGGGCGTCGGGAATCTATTGCCAATTCCCGGCCACCGTAGGCGCGGGCTTGCGGACGGTGAGCAATGGGTAGCTTGCCGTCCGGTAAGGACCAAGCCCGGGTCGACGGCGCGTTGTGTTCCACGCGCGCCTCAAAGAGTGTCAGCGAGTGAAGGGGTCCGATGAGACCATTGCCTGCCGGGGTTGCGGGAAAGTCCGAAAGGGATACCGTGGCCCCCTGGCATTGCACAGGCAACAGAAGGAACACGGGTGGGTTTTAGTCAGTAAGAGGACACGCCCTCCCGCTCCACCCAGAGCGGGAGACGTCATTTGATGATTTCCCAAACAAAAAAAAAAAAAAAAAAGATGGGCCAGGGAGGTCGCACGGTTTATTAGCATAACGTAGTTAAGATAAAGAGGGTCATACAAGTCCCATGGCGACATGTTATAAAACTTTTTTTTTATCTGTACGGGACCATGAGGTTCCGGTCCTTTGGAAGGCGTACGAGGGGCTGACGCTAACTCGCAGTCCCTTTAGATGCTTTTAATGAACACCAACAGTGTATGACCAATAGATGTTTTTTTTTATATAACACGAACTCTTTAGTAGAGAAAAGCACAGTCAGTGACGATGGCAAAAGTTTTAGGTGGTCGAGATCTCAGTGGTGACCCACTTTGAGATCTCGAACCATCTCTCTATATACAAAACCTTAGTGTTTCTTCACTATGTAGTTGCTTATCCGTGATTATAAATATTATTAGACCTATACCAAATATCTAAACGTGTATCTGCAGGCTAAGCACAGTCTGCACAATGTTTATTGTTGCTTGTATAATACCGCCATCCAATAAGTAGGTATTTTATTCCGGATGTTCAGTTGTCAAAAATGTATAGAATTCTTGTTGGAAATTGGTAGGGATGTGGGAAACAAAAAAAAATCTTCTGGTGAAGAAAGGCATTGCTTTGTGGCTTTTATTCATAAATGAGTGCTACTCCCTAATATGGTGTTTTACTCTCTAAGAGAAAAAATCGAAAAATAATATATAGGTAAATAATAATCCTAAACACATGCAGAATCGATAGGAAACTTATGCAGTTAGACGAAAGTACACCCTCATCTTAAATACACACCACACGCTGCATTTACTTGGCTTTGGCCCGTAAATGTAGCTAAAACCAGCCTAAGAGCTGAGAAAAATAACACATGATAATAAATAATATATTAATGAGATAGCTTAGGCAAAACAGTCGGAAAATTTTAGATTTAGTTCATAAAAGAGCACACTAAATTTTAAAATTCAATTCAAAGATTTCATATTTTTTTAATCTATTTCATATCACCATTAGATAGTAGTCGCCATGTTATGACGTCATACGGCTATGTAAACTTAGAAAGTGTTAACTGTCAACTATCAGCGTATAGCTTTTATTATTGCTATAGGCTTTTTATTATTTTCGTGACCAACGTAATTTTTATTGAAATAATACCATGGGGTCGGTTTTGTAAAAGGAGACAACACAAATTTATAACAAAAAATATCACTGCATTTGTTTACACAGCCAACTGACGTCATGACCACAGACCAATATGGCGTCCACTGCGTCCAGTGATTTCGTCGAATTGCGCGCGTAATTTGAAAATGCAAAATTTAAATGCATTTTTATGGCACTTATCGATTAAATAAAATTATTGTGAATTTTTTAGTGGTTCATTAGCACTACAATCTAATTGAAACACTTCAAAAATGGGTGTAATACCATATTGCATAACACACTTTCTTTTACAATCCGAAGGATTTTTAATAGAAATTCCAAATCCACTGCTTCATAGATATGTTCGAAAAATTCGTGTGCTCGTCGACGTAAATAACGCCATGAATGTTGTCGAATTATAAAAATTAAAACCATTGCAATTGTTAGTGATATTGGAAGCACAGAAACGGTCGAAGTGGCGGTGCTTGGGGGAGGCCTATGTCCAGCAGTGGACGTATTTCGGCTGAATGATGATGATTAGTATTACACAATTACCCCGCAGGCTCAGACCAAATAAAAAAGGTAGACGGAGCGCGGCGCTCTCAGAGTGAAGCAGGGTAAAGGAAGCCAAATTTGAAATAGGAAGCCGACCGTGTTCCAGAGCGACGCGCGACACCGAACGCACTAGACGTCATAACATTGAAATCGCAAACTGTTGTAAAATGCCTTCCTGGGTCGTAAAAGCCTGTAAAAACAATTCCGTAATAAATAAAAAAAACATCTGGGATTACATTTCACAAGTAAGTGTTTCATTTGATTTAATTTGATATAAAAATACAAAAATATTTCATAAAGCGTTTTTGGAACACAAAACCTCGCATAGTATCGTCGATGTGACCAGTATATCCGCATACAAATTCCCCGAAACGCGGGCAATGTTTGGGATTATTAATTGGAAACAAAAGTGGACTGAGGTTATTAGGTTAATGCGTCATCGGCGCGCAGGTACTTGAGCGGTTAAGCAGAAATCAAGAAAATTTGTTGCCATCCAAATTTAGTGTTGTGTCTTCCACACATTTTGCGGGATACAAAAAGACAGTACTACCGGAAACTAACGCAACACAAAGGTGTACGCAACGCAAAATGCATGCAACGCAATTTGTCTCTTTTATTTTTTATTAAAGGTACCTAACAGTAAAAAAGTGTTTTATTTATAAGAATTTATTTTTCATGAATAATCATAATTATTCAATCAGAATAATGGGATAAAAAGTTTTTAGTGGCAACATTTTTTTCTTAGCACACAGACGCATGGCACGTGTTGCGACACGAGGTCACGCACACAACTCTGTACACGACACTTCACTTATTTGAATGCCATTGTTGGCGTACGCTCCGTCTACCTTTTTACTTGGTCTGAGCCCGCAGGAAGTAACTTATTTAATTAATGAGATGAGAAAAAATAAAAGCACAATTTTAAAATACGTTTTATGCGGCAATATAATTTAATAAATTGTTTTCCTTATAACTAAAAAAACTAGCGTTTATTTATAATTTTTCTGATTTTTCCTACGAATCTTCTTCATTAATTCTATAGTCTTCTATTTCCTGCTGGATACCAGCATTTTTTCTTCTGTTTCTGTAAAAAGAAATTGATTAATTACTATTTTCCCGACTACAGGTAAAAAATCTTGAAAGAAGTAGACTTGAGCTAAAGATAAATGTGATTCCGAGAGACTTGTCAGCGGCAGCAACGCTACAGCAGGAATGAGAATAAAGATCAATGTGCGTTTGACAGTAATGCAAAATATCAGAGATAAAATAACTGTAGAAGGGCTGTAAACTGCCAGTGTCAATGTTCTTATATCTTACCTCTTAGGATACGGCTCTTTGAGATGGAAGGTGCGGTAGTGTAGCTTCAAGCTGCAATTCTGGGTGAACCGTTTTTCGCACATTGAGCATTCATAGGGCTTTTCACCGGTGTGTGTCTGAAATATAAAATATTCCTTTTTATATTTTGTTCGACATAACCTTTTTTAAAGTATAAATTGACCTCGTAATTCCTCTCCGTGCCTCGGATAGAACGTTAAGCCATTGGTCCCGGCTGTCATTTGTAGATCTTTGACAGTCGTTACGGGTCGTCAGAAACCCCAAAGTCAAACATCCGGTCTTACCGCGGGGTATCGTGTTACCCAGTAACTGGGATGTGGAGGTCAGATAGGCAGTCACTCCATGTAAAATACTGGTATTCAGTTGCATCCCATTTGACTCAAATTTAAATTCAAATCAACCAAGGCAACCCCAAAATAGTTGGGGAAAATCGTCTTATGGCTGCTCTTCACAATCAACGATGATCGTTAATCGTGTGATCGGCTGTAATGGGCACGATCATCTTGCGAGCATCCACATGTTCGTCGTTAATCGATTGTTCTCGTTGAGCGGAAGCATTCAAGATGGAAGTGGAATCTATTGCTGCTGCAATTTATTTAATTTCAGTATACAGCCATTATCTAAATGTGATTGAACGAAAAGTCGTAAAAAAACCGGCTAAGTGCGATTTGGACTCGCGAACGACGACGGCACGAAAATCATGTCTGTTGTATGGGAGCCCCACTTAAATATTTATTTTATTCTGTTTTTAGTATTTGTTGTTCTAGGGGCAACAGAAATACATCATCTGTGAAAATTTAAACTGTGTAACTATTACGGTTCAAGAGTTACAGTTTGGTGACAGACGGACAGCGGAGTCTTAGTAATAGGGTACCGTTTCACCCTTTGGGTACGGAACCCTAAAAACGGAGGAAAAGAAGATTAAGAAATGCCTCTATAATTGCCCACCCCAGTAGCCATTATTAATTTATTACCGATAGCTAACTAGAGACGGCGCACGCACGAATTTCACGGTTCTCCGTCCTCCGGTAAATGAATGATCGGCGATCGTGTGGGCACGTGTGGCGGATCCAGCATTGTCGTTTGGGAGAGGCTTGATTACTTTGTAAAGTATTATATTATTTTAATTTTTGTGAAAGTGAGGACTACGACTTTTTTTTTCTTAGTTTTAATGATGGTCTGGCAGTTTGAGTAGTTTATGCGGCCTACCCAAATGTCCTTTCTTTGGTATTGCACGTCAAGTTGAGCTCCTTAAGTTCTGAGTTGAGCTCCACGATTACTGACAAATGCTTGCACTGACTGGACAGGTCCACTCAAATCTGTGTGGTTCTTTCTTTAAAGGACCATTTCAGACACTATCTACATGGTTTTTTTTTTTTTTAAGATGCCTTGTAAATTTGATTCCAAAATATACAGAATAAACAATTTCATTTCATTTCTTGCCGCAGGTTTTTAGCAGAGTAAACACTACAAAAGGGCCAGCCTTTTTTTTTTTGGTTTGGTAATCATCAAATGTCTTCTCCTCCGGGCGATCCACGCAATGATGTCACCCGGGCGTTTCCTGCCGCCTGATACCGGAGGCCCCCTTACCCCCCTCCCCCCCCCCCTGGACCCGCTACTGGGCACGTGTACGCAATTAGCCGAAAATCACTTTGATGCGTGCCCGACCGAAACCGACAACTCACGGATCGCCGTGATCATAATGGCGAGCGTAGACGATGATGGGCCACTACAGACGAGTAAGTCCTCTACACAATCGTGCTCGTGGGTAATCGTCTATGATCCCAGATTGTGAAGAGGCGCCATTATATGTATACCTAACATCACGCTTTGTTTCCCCGAAGGGTTGGGCGCTGGTGGACCCTGGGAATCGAACCCAGGATCTCATGCACAGCAGTAGCGCTTGCGACCACTGGACCAACGATAGGATAGACAGAAATGTTCTAATAAACCTCACCAGTTGATGTCTCGTCATGCTGCCTTTACTGTTGAACTGCATGCGGCAAGTAGAACAATTGTATAGCTTCTCTCGTGTGTGGGTGTTTAGATGCGCCGCCATGCACATGGCCTGTGAAAAAATCAATACATATAATAAAATAATAACGAAGAACTTTTGTCCGTTTGACTGGATGTTTGTTCCAGATTGGCGTAAAAACGTCTGAACGGCTTTGGATGAAATTTGGCACACAGATAATTTAAAACCAGGATTAACACATATGGTACTTTTAAATTCGGTGGTACGGTCCCGTGATAAATTTTCTAATTTAAAAAAAAAAGCTAGTTGCAAAACTTCGCCACAGTTGCAACTACCACCTTTGATTTAGTTCTAGTTTCTAATAGATGTATGTGAAATCATTTATGTGGGCTCAGAATCATTCCTTGGCGGACCCATGAGTATTCATATACCAGTCCAGTCAAATAAATAAATACAACCAGTATTAAACCACGTTATAAGGGCAGGACTGGAAGACACCAAAGTAACTGCACTAGTACTCGATGTGTCGATTTCTCGAATGCCTTTAATACAGTCACGGTATCCTGTTAGCCATTCTTTCCTATGTTATGGTCTCTCCCGAGGCACTGGAATGGTTCTCCTCTTACTTTCAGGAACATCAGCAGTCCATTCATGTTGGAGATTCTACATCATGCTAGTGTGATTTGGAAACTGGCGTTCCACAAGGCGGTATAATTTCTCCTCTTCTGTTTTCGATATTTATCAATCTTTTAACTTCCGAGCTTCAGTGTGCGTATCATCTGTATGCAGATGACTTGTACTGTCAAGGGAGGGTTGAAGAAATTTCTGACGCTATCGACAAATCAAACAGATATTTGATAGCCATAAAAACCTGGTCTGATAGATTTGGCGTAGCAGTAAACCCGAATAAGTGTCAGGCGATCATCAACGGAAGTTCTCGGAGTATGAGTAAGATGGATGGTACAACCTTGCCACCGGTTCTCTTCAATGGTACGGTCGTCCACTTTTAGTACTAATGTGAAGGGCCTTGGCTTGAACATTGATAGTACTCTAAACTGGCGTACTCAGGTCGCGAGGGTCAGCCAGAAGGTAACTGGAACGCTGCGGGCTCTGTACAGACTGAAAAATTTACTACCAACAAGTACGAAGACAATGCTTGTGCAGTCCTTAATTTTCCCTATCATCGATTATGGTGATGTGTGCTACTATGACCTGAATGCAGATCTCCTCGACAAACTTGACCGTCTTCTCAATAACTGCATTCGATTCGTTTTCAATCTGCGTAAATATGATCATGTTTCTGCGCATCGGTCGCTTCTAAAGTGGTTGCCCATCCGTCAGCGCAGAGAGCAAAGGGCGCTAACCACCTTGTTTTCATTTCTTGACTCTCCCACTTCCCCTAGTTATCTAACTTACACTTTCAATACATTTGTGACCACCACAGTAAAAATCTACGGTCATCAAATAATCGCGTTCTTCAATGTCCCGATCACCGCACAGACTTCATTCATTCTTCCTTCTTCGTTCAGTCTATCTCTCTGTGGAAATCAGGATGTTTCCCCAGGAAATCAGGATGGCAACCAACCGATTATCCATTAAAGTTAAAGTTCGCGAGCATATTCGTAAGAAGCTGGCAGTATCATCACAAGGTTAATGTTTTCCCATTTTTTGTCTTATTTGTTTTAGTATATTCGTGTATTTATGTATATTTATTTGTGCTTATATTTATATATGATTAGGCATCTATATTATATTTATAGTTTGTCATAGGTATATGTGTATCTTTGTAACAACTTTAAAATTATTCTTCAATTTCTCGTAATTGCACCTACCATTGTTTGTCTCTTCATCACCCAAAGGTGACTGGTAGAACATGCCTATGGCATTAAGTCCGCCTCTGTACATTTATGTGCTTAAAGTATTAAATAAATAAATTAATACCGGTTACCGAAATAAAAAAGACCTCTATCTTACACGTGCCGTCGGTATTAAGTCAAAGGAAGCGCATTGCCTGTGTGTGCCAAAGAGTAGTCTACCCGCGCACCGCCGGCGACCGCCGAACAATCACGGCGTAATGTTTAAAGTACTTCCTAATCTAATGCCAAAACATTGTCGGCATTGCGATATTCTGTTTCTATCTCGCAAGGTAATTTTTTAACCCCCGATGCAAAAAGAGGGGTGTTATAAGTTTGACCGCTATGTCTGTGGCACCGTAGGTCTAAAATTTGAAAGCAGGTTTTCTAGCGATGGTTCTTAGACATGTTTTATCAAAATCGGATCAGCCCTTTGAGGATTATCAGCTCTTTTCTAGTTGATGAATAGATGTACGAGTATCTTCCACAGGTCTGATCAATTTGAAATTTGGTATTCTGTTACTTCAATGATATTATTACCTTGAACTGATGCTGCAGCATCACCTGGAATTTGCAGAATACCTAACTCTCTCACCAACTTATAGCACAGGTATCGTGTTTGGGCTCATTGGAATGGTCTCAATGAATAGGTTATAGATAGATGGTGAACAGGGTCTGGTGATGGAGCAGGAAAGAGATGAGGAAATGTTTGTGTCGGGTTTATTTTTATTTTTTTTAGTTTATGTTTTTAGGTAACCGGTATTAAAATGGTAACCTTAATAGAATTAACATGTTTCTTCTTCTTAGTTAGCCAAATAGAGGAAACCTTAGTCGTAGAAGTAACCAAAATTGTGTAAGTGAAAGAAGCTAGTAATTAAATAAACGTCAGCATACCACTAGGGAAGCTCCACAAATCTCACAGATGCTTTTCTGCTCTTCTTTCGAAGGAAGAGGCTCATCCTTATGTTCCTCAGTGCGATGTTTCATGTAGGCCTTAAAGCTCTTGAAGTTTCTGTTGCACTGTAAATAATAGTTTATTTATTACATACAACATTAGAAATGTTTGAACAATTATGTAATACCAAAGAAGTCATAGGAAACCCTTATTTACAAAAAAAAGAACAACCAACCTCCAAAAGAAACAGAACAAAGTGAAAAGTAACTTTAATTTTGGAAGCCGGTGTCTTTGGATCTGTGTTTTAGTTTTTTGCCACAGACTTCCATTTGTATTGTTTTGTTTGGAAGTCGGTTGGAAGTGATTATTCCCGTCCTTGTCCCACGGTACGGTATTTTAAAACGTTTACAACTTCACATTTTTTTAAGCTGTAACACTTTTTATAATATTGTTTGCATAATTTGCAACAAAAAAAAAAAAGTTACTAATATTAATAATACAACGACGCTCAACGCACACATTGTCTAGCAGGGGCGATGGCTTCAAACAACCCGATTCCTACCAGCTTTCCTCCGGAAATTCGGAACACAACCACTCTATCGTCATTGAATAATCACAGTATAAGAATTTGATACACCATAAAATTAAAACATTACAAAACTCCTACATTACATTTTTGTCTTTATATCCCAACAACAAAACAAAGCTTATCGTGAATTCAAGTTCTATAAAAAATAAAGTCCGTCTTGACGTCACTTCGGTCACATGATTTCTTAGCAGCCGGGTAAGCCGCTCTGTACCGAGTTTAGATAGAATAATGCGTATTCGCGCGTCGTGAAATGAGAATGAAGGAGTTATTTGGTTATTGCTCATTTGTTCGGTTGTTATTGTTGCATTTCATAATGCGTTCGGCTCGGAGTTCGGACATCATAACATTCATCATTCGTGTGGTTGTTTTTTGACGTAATCGCATTAGAACCATATAATTTATACAATTAAGTACTTAGTTAATTTGCATTGTGTTCGCTCGGTATAAACTAAATTTTAAGTTATTTTATTATTGTAGGTATAGAACAGTGATTAAGATAGTGTTTATGTGTCTTGAGTTTAGTAAAAGAAAAGTACGTTGAAATTAGGTATTTGGGGCAAGTAGATAGTTTATTAAGTTGAAATTACTTATTTGGAGTAGATTTCAAAGATAATTAAAAATAAAATAAGATGCTCGCCCAGATATGTCTATAAATTACCGACAACGCGATGGTTTTTACAAACATTTTCAGAGGGAACAGGGGCTGCGAGGAATTTGAAAAATAGGTATTTGAAGAAACTATTGCCGTCGCGCTGCGCCCGAAAAACCGAGTTAATCCCCGTAAAGTGCGATATGCAACTGCAGGTCAGACCGATTATATCACAAGATTTTTGACGAAAACAACGTTTGGCATTCTGCTTTTTTCTCCTCGAAAACTAAGCTGATTGAATAATTTTTTACATTAAAATTTTAAGAAAGAGTATGTCTAGGTTCCTATTATTTTCTTTTATGCTAAAACTTTTCCGAATTAGTCTGGTAGTCCTCTAATCACGGCGGTAAAAATGGGGCATTTTCGTAATTTTTGGAGGGTCATAGTTTCCTTACTTATTAATTGCTGAAAAAAAGGAAATGACAGGGACATGCCTATAGACCCTGATTTTATATAAAAAAAATGACAGCTCTAGAGGCATTATTCAGGAAGAAAAACGGGGAATACGTTTGTATGGAGAATCGTGGGCCCTGTTCCCTCTTAATGTTTCGCTTAACGATAAATATCAATGGTTAACTGGCAGTTGTAAATTAAATAAAATGTATTGTTTCCCGTGTTTACTTTCTCTGTTTCTAGTAGTTTATGGAATAAAGTTTTTACATTTTAACCGAAGAATTCATTAAAAAAAACAGGTGCAGACTGAAAAACATATTCGTTGCTGTTTTATAATTTCGGGACTGGTAGGAATAGAATTATTTTCACTAATTTACATGAAGCTCTTATTACTTATTAACGGTTTGTTGACACCGTTATTTTGTTAGGTAAACAAGAAGTAACTTTTCGCGGCCACGATGACGGTTGAAGTGACGTCATAACAATGATTAAACAACCATTTTTTACCAACCATTATGCAGGTACGCTGGAAGAAATTTCTGTTGAAATAAGCATTACTTTTGTACAAACATTTCTGTTCCTTTCTTTTTCGTTTTTTTCTATTTATGTGTACATAAATGGTTAAATAAATAAATAAACATCAAAATGGTTTCAGGATGTGTGCAGCCAGTATTTAAAAAAGGAAGTGTATAGTGCTGCTGGCAGCACTTTATCCGTATCGGATAAAGTGCCGCGATTTGCGGCATACTAGTAGCACTTTCTCGGCCCGACTAAAGTGCCGTAAGCATTGCATTGTCACTGTCACTTGTTATTTTGTTTGATTGTTGAGGTTAGCTCGCCCGCCGCCCTTTGTATTGACTGATTCAATCGTATTTGTTTTAGATAATTTATAATTTTGATAATAAAAAAATAAATGGATTATACAATGTGGATCTGGACTTACGACATTAAATTAAAACAAGCACAGTACTAGTCCATAGAAACATTTTAAAAGAAGAAGATTAGTAGTTAATGGAAAATTGAAAAATTGCAATTTTCTAACAAAATAAATAGCAGAATCAACTGCATAAAAAGTAAACACGCTTTATCTACGAAAAGTCACTAACCTGTTGCGCGGCCCGATGCGGGTCGCGGCGGGGGGCGGCGCCTGCGCTGCGGTGCGGGGCGTAGGTGGACGTGGGCAGGTAGTTTAGTCGGAGAACAACAAATTAGCGGCATAAACTCACTAAGTTGCGCGTTGTTAATTAAAAGATCACTGATTGAATAATTAATGCAATCAATCAATTAATGGGAGGAGCTCGTAGCTAAGTAATAACTGCCGCACCGGTCGATCCATCAGGTTAAGCTACGCTTGCCGGGGTTGGTCTGTGGATGGGTGACCATCTTTACATACCGAGACTCCTCCGTGCCTCGGAAAGCACGTTAATCCGTTGGCCCCGGCTGTCATTCGTGGATCTTTGACAGTCGTTACGGGTCGTCAGAAGCCCGAAAATCTGACAACCAGTCTTACCAAGGGGTATCGTATTACCCAGTTACTGGGTTGTGGAGGTCAGATAGGCAGTCGCTCCATGTAAAATACTGGTATTCAGCTGCATCCGGTTAGACTGGAAGCCGACCCCAATATAGTTGGGAAAAGGCTAGGCAGATGATGATTGAATAATTAATCACATAATATCACATCACAATCAGAATTTACATCAATAGTCAAATTAATAAATTTTCAAGGTTTCCCCCGTTGTTCATTATGCACAAGCGACATCGATACCTAATTAACTAACTAATATTAAACTAACACTGAACAATAAGTCACACTAAATCGTCTTTAATCACAAATAACAACTATTTTTTTTCACAAAATCACGAAAATGCGCGCGCGGCTCGTCTCGTAATAAAAAAAGTAGCCGTGTGCGCTCCTCAAAGGGTGCCGCTGCACTGACACTGACCGAGTCCCGAGACTTTTTGCCGAAAAAATTCCGCTCACACACACTCGCAATGCACCACTAATGCATAATCTCTAATTGTAGTATTATTTTGTGGGACTGGGCGGGGCGCGTCAGAGTGGAATCGTATGACACCTTTCTCTGTCTCTCAAGCATATTGAGACGTAGAGGATAGAATCGTACGTTTTGCACAGGTTCTTGACCTTACAATGTTTACCTATTATTACGGACTCAGATCTACATCATGTTGAAAAATAAGAAAATGAAAAATAATTTCCTGTGGCTAAAGTATTCATTGGATTTGATTGATTTTTTGTATACGGGTAAAGAACATGACACTCTTTATGTGGTTTTAAGGAATGTCACTCGTCCTGCTCCACATTGTATACCTACAACGTTGATACGACAGAGGGGCTTTTCTTTAAACTGCCTATACTAGGTACCATTTTCAAGCTCTGTACCAAACCCAATTAAATAGAAGCAGTAGTTTAGCCGCAAATGATTTTTTAAGTTTTTGCCCCGTTTGAACACGATGTATCTTTCCTAACAGCTGATTATGTCTATACGCATAGGTCATCCACCTTAAAACGATAAATCTGAGTTAAGCCTACGATGCGTTGTTGCCGCTCTGAAGCAAGTCACAAATACAACCAAATATTTTTCGCTAAAAAAATGGCAAAGCAAACAAGAGAGAGAGAATCATAACAAAACATCCCGCGCGTAAAAGAAATAGAAATAGGTCAGTCTGTTATTATTGCATCCTAGATCCTTGCGCGATCGGTAAGTAAGTGGGGGCAGTGGGGCCTGAGTCAGTGCGCCGACGCTATCCTAGCTAGCTAACGTAAGTTACGTAACACGGAAGCTCTTGCGCCGCTTACGCGCGCAGACAATTTATTGTGATAGGACACTAAATAAGTTTAAGACAGTATTTATTTTTATATTGTGACAGGACACACGTAACATCGGATTATTATTATTTAGTGTTAGTGTTTTTTTTGTGATTGGCTGTTTTTTATTGTGATAGGACACGTAATTAAACTTTGGTTGTGTGTGAGTGTAATTAAAATACAATTATTGAACTAAAAAATAGGATTATTTTAGCATTTCACAAATTAAAGTGAGCAACGAACAATGATTTAATTATAATTCGGTATAATTTGTGCATTCATGTGAATGGAGTTTTGTTGTGATCGTTGTTGTGTGCGTACTTACTTCAAAACCGTACCTATCATAAAAGCCGAGCGGAGGCCTAAGCCGCCGCTCGCGCCGCCGCCCCGGTCGCCCGCCTCGACACGTGATAACACACGCCACGGTCCGGGGCGCGCGCAACGTTGCCGCTTTGTTACCTAGGTATCTAAGGTCAGTTAAATTTATTTACACAGGGTGGTTGCGTTTTACTCTGATTTGTAAGCTATTTAGATTGTTTGAAAAAAAAAAACTCATTTTTGATGCTTTTTATTTTTATACCGTATCGAATTAATACTAAACACGTATAGTATACGTAGTGTAATTTAATGCCCCTCTGTCATATCAACTCTGTATATATATATAATTATATATATATATCAGAAGTCACTACATTGAATGAATTTAGGCACAAGAGAATGTAATGTTTTGTAAATGGATTGTTTTACAGTGACCTAACCTCATCAATCAAACAAAATAACAGGTGCCAGTGACAATGACAATGGATATCTGACGGCACTTTAGCCCGGCCGAGGCAGTGCCACTAGTATGCCGTCAACGGCACTTTATCCGATAGGGATAGAGTGCCGCTAACGGCACTCTATACACTGCCATTAAAAAATAATACAAAAACGTACTATGGTACACGAAGTGAATTTCCGACGATCTCTTCGGATACCTTTTCTTCCTCGCATTGGCGTTGATGGGGCAGGGGTCTCACATATCAAATCCCTGAAACAAACCATCTATTTATGTAATGAATAATTCAAAATATAAAATTAAAAATAAGCCCTGGCAGATAAGATATGACCAGTCTCAACTGACGGTTTGTAGTCATGGTTTACATTCTTCAGTTTAAATCTTCATGAACTTGAAACGTGGCTTACTCAATTCCTTCGGTATGCTTGGCTGAATGAAACACGTGTTCTTGGTAAGCCTTTCCTGTCTCGAACTTGATATCACATCGTTCACAGTATGTGTCAGTATGTGTCACAGCTTCTTCGGGATTCTAATAATCAAAAAAAGATTATGTTATTCTAAGCCGCCATGGACAAGAGAATCGCGGCGATAGTCACGCTGTGCCTTCAAATTATCACCGCGATGATATCGCCGTGTGGAGATTGATTCATAGTTTCTATTGCCACGATTTTCTCGCCCGTGGAGATGGCGCCTAATTCTCTTTTATTTCTATGTAGTACATACAAACACGAACATGATAACTATATTACAATAGGAGAGGACCAATAATTGACCCCTGGGGAACTCCATAATTCTTTACACTAGTCTAACCAAAATATGCTGTTAAATTTAAAAACCTTAATAACAACAATGTCTCTAATATATTCGGGGTAATTAATTCGATCTGCTCCTAAAAATAAATTTTATTTTCCAGCATAATTACCATGTTCTACTCTATTAAATGCTTCATGGAATTCGAAATAGATTTGTTATCTGAGAACATTTCTGATAGCATAACATAATTATGCTGCAGTCCCCGAATGGCAAGGCAGATCCGTGTCTGTAGTACACCTACATTTCGCTAGACCATCGTGGCAATCTACAAATGCATACTTACAACAACAGTGTTTATATGCATGGTTCTTTTTTTATGGATATTGAGTCCTGATGCACTGACGAATGACGCTCCGCATAAAGTACACACGTAGTCGCTGCGATGCGTGCGTAGGTGTGTGTAGTATGTTGACAGGTGTCTGGATGAGAAACAGAAGTTATTCTAACATTACATTCTAACTGAGTGGAATAATATCTAGAGAAAAAAAGACAATATGAATAAGAGAGGCTTCAATTAGGAAGACTCAATCCCGTCTCGCTCCAATATGAAATTCTGAGTCAGAGATCTGGGGCATTGAAATGCAAATCTGTTGAATCTGATCACTGATGACAGACTTGTCGTCAAGGAAAATGAGCTTAAACGATTATAATATTAATCTTTATTTTGCAATTTTATGATATAAGTATACCTGAATTCCTCTCCACAATGACTGCACTTTCTTACTACCCCATTGTGATAATCATTGTGAAATACAGCTGAACTCCTGCAAGTGAAAAAATACGTATGATGAAAATAACACAATTGAAAAAGAAAACAATAATACGATTCTACTGAGCAGATGCTACGATGAATTACGTAGTGTGTTTTGTTTAGTATAAATTGTATCCTACTGTTGGGCAAATATCTCCATTTTTCCTTCCATACCTCTCTATTCAGTGCGATCTCTGGCAATGTTGGCGCCGCAAACACGATTAAATGTGGGCTTCCAAGCAAAAAGGGTTTAGTTCTCGGCATTTAGTTTCCGAGATATAAGTTTTGTATCATTGGGTGAAATAGTTGCACTTCGCGATTTTAATTCATTATAAATAAATGCTCAATTATCTACAATTTCATATAGTAAATGACTATATCAAGCTTTTTCAGAATTTCAATTACAAATGTCTGATAAAAAAACATGTGCCAGTTTTTGAATATTTCTTCAATAGTCAATATCAATTGACTATTCTAGATACCGAATGTAGTCTTAACTCAATACCCCACTACTGGACCCTTTTTGCTTGGACGCCCACAAATCGTCTCATCATCGTCGTATGTGTTTAATTAAGTGAAAATTGGAGGGCAACTCCAGGCAGCCAGTGAAAAAAAAAACAAAAGGCTGCCAGTGAGAAATTGAAACCTATTACAGTATAGGCGACCTGAAACTCGAATCCAGGACCCACGCTCAGCTATCACTAATCGCCCATCAATGATCATTGTGATAATTTATGGGGGATGCCATTGCTATTTGCAAGTCAATGTCAGGTTGTATGTTGTTTAAAATATGATTCGCGACCGTAACAAATATGGCTTTATAGAATTATAATCATTACAATCCGCAATACAACTCTCTAAGTTAGCATAATACTTAAATGTCATGATTTCATGAAATGGTAATTCAATAGGATTACATGAAGTTGTATTGATCATTTTTATGGTTATAATAGGGATGATGCCTGGGTCAAAAAAAAAGAAATAATATTTTTTTATTATCTGACTGACGGACTAAATTTAGATACGTATTTTTTGCTTTATCATATTATTACACAATGGGCTGCCTTGACGCGTTCAATTTAATATGCAAAATCAACCTAACTTTAAGACGACCGATGAGTCATGGCCTGTCTGAACTTCGAGCAGGAGGCTGCGCAATAACATTTTATAGGAACCAAATGGTCACATGAGGCGAGTGTGAGTGAGAGAACCTGCACGAAAGTTCGGAGAGCCTATGTTCAGACCGGCCATAATTCATCGGACCCTCGGCCGCATTGCGCAGTACATACTCACTTCAGTGGGCAGATGAGATCACACCTCAGGCATTTGTACTTCGTGTAGTGTTGGGTTATATGCCTCGTTAGATGACAATTCCACTTAAAACGCATTTTGCAGAAGTGACACTCCACTGGGCCTAGTGACTGGAAATACATTTAAGTATAACGAATAATGATTTCGATTACAGTTATAGATAGGAGGAAATTCGTGGATATACAAATTGCTATTTATGTATTGTATACTGATTAAAATGACACAGAAACAAAGATATTCACATAAGATTCTCACTTCACTACACATTACCAATTTACCGCATTGATGCTTTGAATAATAGGTCAATTTGAGAAAAACAAAATAACAAAAGATGTGGAGTAGGTAGAAATTAGATTTGTCAATAGTTGTAGTATAGAATCTTAGTGTTTCAGAAGGATTTTCGCGGATAGATAGACTCTTTTGATCGAATGTTGATTAGGTAACTTATCTACCTGATTTACCTCTTTTTACTCACTGGTTTTAAAACTAGAGGTTCAACTTTGTAGAGAATGGCACGGAGCTCATCATTCATGGATGAATTGGTTGGATAGTTTAGTACAATTGCATAAAAGTAGTAAATAGTGATAACGAAAGTATATTCAAATGATGAAGAGAAATAGTAAAGAAAAAATGAAAAATGAAATGAGAGCCTTTTAACTCAAACTCAACGAATTTATTTCAATTAAACTATTTACAGGCACAGTTGAATTGTGAAGGAGTCGCTCAGTCAGAAATATGAAGCTAGTTAATATTCCAAAGCGTAGTAGGTACCTATGGAGAAAAGTGGGTAAGAAACTCCATGGACACTGTTTGCAATTATATTGTTACAAAATATTTGTTACATTATTAATTTTGATATAAAAAAACGAACGTTAGCGACGAGAACGATTAAAAGCGCCAATGTAAAAAAAAAACAATTCAAAATAAAATAATTAAAATAAACAATGGCAGCTACGAAATGAACAGTCCCAGCGACAGTGCCCATTCACGAACAGGATACATGGATTAGCACCATTCAGCTCAACCATTTTGAAGGAAACTAAATGATTCCACACCCACGCCACCATCAGCGAGACATTTGAATGAGCATGACATACTCTCAGCTGCCAGGTCACATTCAAGTCAATAATGAAAATGAAAGACACAGTAATGAAAGACGGATTACCCAGTAAATGGTAGCTTTATGGTACAGAGTACTGACACCTGTGCTATGCAATTAAAAATATTACAAAGGAACATATATTATTACCTCCTATCATAGATAAAAAAAAACTCATAGAAAAAGAAAAGGGGGTAAAAAACTTGATACATACCTCACTATGACCTAATTTAATATGTCTATTCAGCATATCTTCTTTAGAAAACCCTCTAAAGCAATCAGAACATTTATAAGCCGCCGAGACGTACTTCCGATCTTGTGCTCTCGCTTTAAACTCTTCCAGAGCTTCCTCTTCAGTCAAATTGATCTTCAACCAATGATTAGGATCTAAGTAATTCTTTTTTGTACTGGAAACTTCGAATTTTTTAGTTTTTGTGTCAGAAATATCTGTTTCGGCTTTGTTTTTCTTTTTTTTTTTTTCTTTATGATTTTTATTAAGAATTGTTTCGGCGTCACTGTTTGCTTTTTCGCGATTGTAGTTTAGTCCCTCTTCTTCAATAGTAATTTCATCGCTAATTTCTTCCTTGATAGCTGGTTTATCAACATCATTCACATTTTCTGAATTTGAATCATCATCGTCACTAAACATACTATCATCTTCTAAATTTGGTATCGCCTTTTCTTCTTTGCCAATAACAATATTTGTTTTTCCATTTTCAATTGACTCCATATTTTCATTATTTATTTCTGCTACATTTTTATCATCCAAAGAGTTGTCATTATCATAATCGATTTCTATTACATAGGTTTCTATTTCTGGCATTTCATCTTTTTTTATTTCCTCAAGCAGATTCTTTGATAGTGTTTTGTTTTTAATTATGTATGTTTTAACTCTTTTGCTGACTGTTACAATGTCTAATGGTGAATGTAATTTTTTGTCTTTTCTGTCTATTTGAGAAATTGATGGTAAGGTGATCTGAAAAAATAAAAATCGTATCGTATTTTAATCGTATTTAATCGTGTTTTATTGTAAACTAGCTGCCCGCCCCGGCTTCACACGGGTAGCACTAAGTACCTAGCCTACCAAACCTACCCTACCAGCACTAAGTACCTACCCCACCTGAAACCTTCTCCTGACAATAACAAACACAACAAAAAAAGAATTAGCTAAATCGGTCCAGCCGTTTTTGAGTTATAAATAGTGAAACTAACACATATAGCGTATAGCGTATGTGTGTGTGTGTGTATACATATAGCGTATGTGTTTAGAACAGCTAAATGGGATGTTAATCATAATTTTTAGGTCTTAAATTAAACCTATATTTTTCTTACTGGTTATATGGTCATAGCGTCACCTACAGTCGTCTGCCATTAATATAAGTAAGTATAACAGTTCAGTGTACAGTGTTTTTGGTTTTGTATTGTATTGATATTGTATATGAGACATTGTAATTTGAATGAATAAATAAATAATAATAATAATATTCGATACCGGTGGGCTACTATTTTTTATATTTTTAAATGTTTTTATATTTTCTTTTATTCTAATATTTAAAAATATAATTTATATGTTATAATGTAAAATAAATTAAATAATAATAATATGGCGCAAGCCTGTAGTGCTTGACACTGACGATCGCTGGGAGTAATAGCAGAGTAAGGAGCTTCACGGACGCTATTTCCGGGCCCTACATGAACCCGATGTACTCGTAGATTTAGCGTCTAGTGTCCGTAGCCTGTCTACGTTTTGGTGACCTCTTTGGGGAAACCGAAGGTTTTGTCTGTGCAATTATGGACGAATCTATCACGACGAACAATTACCGGAGATTTATAGTGAAGGACGGCACGGTTCATATTTGTAAGGCATGCCACCGTCTCCGGGAGAATCAAGCCGACACATTATCTCCGGGTGTTCTCGTCTAGCTAACGAAGAGTACTTGCATAGACACAAACTTGTAGCGAACATTATCCATCAGCAACTTGCTCTGAAATGCAGCCTGCTGGAATCGAAAGTGTCTTACTACAAATATGTGCCCAACCCAGTTCTCGAAATTGGAAATATCACATTATAGTGGGATCGATCCATCATCACTGACGAGACTATTGTTGCCAATAAGCCTGATTTTGTGGTGGTGGATAGAATAGAGAGGCGCATAATGATTATTGACATAACAGTCCCGCGTGATGGTAACCTCGTGAAAAACGAGAAAGATAAACAAATCAAGTAAGTATCTTGACTTGGCTCGCGAGGTTGTCGACATGTGGGATATGGAGTCAGCGATCATTGTGCGAATAGTCGTGACAGCCAATAGCCTAATAGCCAACCCCCTCGACCAACACCTGAGGAGGCTCTTGTTGGGCAGCTGGATCAAGGGCTTGATTCAGGAAGCGGTACTTCTAGACACAGCTCGCATTGTTAGGAGGTCCCTCCCTCATCCTTCCAAGATGTAAATTATAAGTATTCAAATGAAATAAAGGTGATAATAAATTTTTAAGCTATTATTGTATGTGGTCGCGATTCTCAGCATGAGGGAACAACAAAGAAAAACAGAAAACAGCTTTGAATTTACTCTACAGTCCTCCAGACCGAGTTTCGGCCATGGCAACCAATCCCAGTGGAGACACTCCTTCGGTGTGGGGTATATTATAGTACAGAAGTGTGTGCGCTAGAAGCTAATATAAAGAATTCCACTTACAGAACCACTCCATAGCAACTCTGTGAGAGTCTTCTCCCCCATCCAGCATTTCTCTTTAAATTTATGGAACTTGTACAATACAGCTGCACACTCATAACAGAAGTAATTGGGTAAGCCATCTTTTTCATTTACCTGTAATAATAATAAAGTTATTTTTAAGCTTTTTGAATCTTTAGAGAGATGATACTGAATACTACTGAAGATTTCCAATGTAAACATAAAACATTTTTAGTACAACTGTCATATTTAATCAATTTATAAAATTTACCAGAGTATTTAGATAAATGGCATCGCAGACTTTTTTATGTAACTTTTCTAGCTATAGAAAGTATTTTATTTTTGAACCTGAATAAATGTATAATATCTATTTTTATTTCAGACTATCCAAATGGCTTCAGCTGATTTGCCGAGATGTTTTAGTAAACAAACCTAACACCGGTGCTGGTGGTAATCAGATTTGTGAAAAATATTTTAATGTATAAGATATTTAACCTACAACTAATTGCGAGGTTGAAAAAAGAAATACAGAAAAAGATTAACAAGAAAAATATGAGATAATATGACAATTTAATATAGCATTATCAGATACGTACATACCCAAGAGACACATTTAGTGGGCAAACCTAGTGCATGTTTATCTACCAAGCGGCCATAGGTATTTATTTCAAGGACACTGCTGAGAATAATACTGTTTACTTTATTATACTGTGGCTTAGGCCATAAAAAAGTAATAGTAACCTATCTTCTTCTGTAAGTATATCTAATGGCAATGATCCAGAAAAATATATGGCCACATTAACAGGTTGACTATGAGTCAACTTTTTCATTCTTATGTAGTTTAATAGTTTGTTAGTTAATTTAGTTTATTTGTATGCGTTTTCATAGATAAAATTATTAATTGCAAATGAAACATTTTAATCCTTTGATCAGTCAGTGGGTCATCTAAGGGTAAGACAACCCACTGACCAAAATTTTGGACTTTGGATTCATATACTTAAATTAAAATATCCGAACCTAACATAACTTTAAACAAACTAAAATATGGCGTCAAAAAATTCCTCCGCATCGCTGTCGTCTGGTAATAATGTACCCAAGAGACTGGCGGCATTGCCACGTTCACACATTCCAGTTCTAAATGGAAATCATTGGGTAAAAACAGTGAACGAAAATTAATTTTCGTGTGTGAAATGAGACTATGAAATTTCTTAAAAATAAAACTTTTAAATATTAAAAATACTTGCTTTTTTGGCCAAAATTTCTTCATAATATTGTTTTAAGTGAAAACTGTCGTAATTATACACTTTAACGCCTTTGCACAGACATATGCGGCAAACTTTGAGGTCCGACATTTTAAAACATTTATATCACGCTTAGAATTATTTCAAAATTTTGAAATGAAATTTTCAAGCATTATTGTACTTATTTAGAAAAAAAAAACAGATTTTCCTCTGAGCAACAATCTCAATCAAATCAAACCTGTCATTATTGACATTCAACCAAGTGTCAAATTCGATTTGACATTGACATTCAGTGGTTTTTAATATAGGTAATGGAAAATAGGCTTTTTAGTATTTACCATTTTGTGGTGATAGATGGGCCAGGGAGGTCGCACGGTTTATTATAACGTAGGTAATATAAAGAGGATCATACAAGTCCCATGGCAACATGTTATAAAACGTTTTTTTTTAACTCGGGACCACGAGGTTCCGGTCCTTTGGAAGGCGTACGAGGGGCTGACGCTAACTCGCAGTCCCTTTAGATGCTTTAAATGAAATGAGGCACTAACAAATGTTTTTTTTTATACCACGACCTCTTTAGTAGAGAAAAGCACAGTCAGTGACGATGGCAAAAGTTTTAGGTGGTCCGAGATTAGGGCATGCAAAAACCGGGTTGTTTATAAAAACCGCCTTTTTCGGGTTTTTTGTTTACAAAACCGGTGAAACCGGTTAAATCGGGTTTTTCATTTTTTTTCTCAATTTTTATTAAAGAAATTAGTAATATGTGTGCTTATTATTATAATTATGAGCATTTTTTGGACTGAAATAAGCTACAACTACTAAGTAACAATACAAAAAGTTCCTTTTCTTTCTACATAACGTATAGCTTATTATTTAGGAAAATAACATATTCTTCAAAACTTAAACTACCTAACATACAAAATTAGGAACATTTGATAGGTACAAAAAATCTGAAATCACAGAATATTAAACTACAATTTAACGTCATAAAATATAAACAGGCGAAATCAACAGTACGTAAAATGCGATCAAAATAATTATTTAATTAACGCATAAAATAGACGTATTATTCCTAATTTAACAAAATAAAATAAATCAGTCATTCTTATAGACATAGATTAAAAATTAAAGTTATACAGCTAAACCAAATTAGTAATTTTTTACTTTGATAGAATGACCGTAAGGATACAAGTGCATCAAGGGAGTCATCATTTAGAGTACTACGGATTTTATTACACATGAGACCCGCTGATGAAAAGGCTCTCTCTGATCCCACACTTGTCGGAGGTATAGATTTCAAAGCTTTATATACTTTTGTTAAGAATAAGAATAATTTATTTTTGCAAAGTAGATGATACATCAATAGGTGTTAGTACAGTACAAAGATCAGCCATATTTTGCCATTCGGCATGCAAATATTTACATCAAGTTATTATTATTGTATTTTACATTTACATCAAATTATTATCATATATTATTCACATCAAATTATTATGTCATTAGATCAATTATTATTAAATTATATACCATTCAATGAATAATTATTAAATTAGAGCTCCATATAACGATTACTTGAAAAGTCAACTAATATTTTTCTCATATAGGAACTTAGTCACACTGTAATACGTTTTATTTATTTAAAATTTACGTAGTCTATTCTTAAACAGCAAAGCATTTAAATCTTTCCAATCTCTTGGTAATTTATTATAAATAATTGGCCCCATGCAGTAAACACTCTTGCGCATCAAAGCGGTTTGACACCTCAATTGACAACCTATTGTTGTCACGCCTATTAAGTGCTCTCCCATTTTTGCCTTCTTTAAACTTGTCCGAATTAGTCCTTGTTGTTCTGTGAAACATTTTCTAGTGTATGGTCTACGTTTACCTGTGTTGTCGTCGCCGTCGGTGTAGCACTCGAAAAATGCTTATTTAGAATGTTTACTATGCAAAACCGAAAAATCCGGTTTAGTTATTCTAAAAAACCCGGGTTTCAAATCAGTCGGTTATCCGTTTTTTACGGTTATCCGGGTATCCGGTTTGCATGCCCTATCCGAGATCTCAGTGGTGCCCCACTTTGAGATCTCGGACCATCTCTCTTTACTGAAGCTTTAAATTCCTCACCCGCGCTTTCTGCTGCCTTACTTAGAAATAATGTAAAGGCATGCCCTTTGGAGTTTAGGTTTCAGCATACAGACCCCCAGGCTGTTATAAAAGCTTTTAAAGATCTTAAAATTAAATCAACAGAAGATCTGTGGGGAATGTCTGTAAAAGTCTGTAGATCTGTCATCGAAACCATTGCGCCTTATTTAGCTTTCATATTTAACACTAGTGTAGACCAAGGCGTCTTTCCGGATCTCATGAAACATAGTAAAGTAGTTCCTTTGTTCAAATCCGGTGATAGTAAGGAACCCAACAATTATAGGCCTGTGTCAATTCTGCCAGTTCTCAGTAAGGTGTTTGAAAAGTTGATTCTCAATCAAATGTTACGGCACTTTAATAAAAATTCCATCTTTCATGATCAACAATACGGTTTCACCAAAGGGCGTTGTACCACTGACGCCGGCGTCGCCCTAATAAAGAACATTTTTAACGCCTGGGAAGAAGCACAAGATGCCATTGGAATTTTTTGCGACCTCTCGAAGGCTTTCGATTGCGTAGACCATGAGACACTTCTGCTGAAACTGGAGCACTATGAGATTAGGAATACAGCTCTTGATTTACTTAGATCATACCTGAAAGATAGAAAGGCTAAAGTTCAAGTCAACGGCACAAACTCATTAGGGTCTGAAATGGTAATGGGCGTTCCTCAAGGTTCGATATTGGGTCCATTCCTCTTTTTAGCTTATATAAATGATTTACCCCAATTATTTCAAAATCAACCAAAGATGGTGTTATTTGCAGATGACACATCATTGATATTTAAAATAAACCGACGTTCACAAAATCTTGACGACGTGAATAGCTGTATTGTTCAGGTCCAAGATTGGTTTACGGTAAATAATTTGGTACTAAATAATAAAAAAACAAAATGCATTAGATTTAAATTACCAAATGTTAGAAGCAGCGAATGTGACATCATATTGAATGGAGAAAAACTGGAATTTATTAATCAAACAGTTTTCCTAGGAATCACGCTAGACGAGAAATTACAATGGGGACCCCATATAACATCTCTCGCGGGGTGGCTAAGCTCGGCCGCTTATGCTGTTAGAAAGTTATGACAGTTAACAGATGTAGAAACCGCGCGTTTGGTCTATTTTAGTTACTTCCACAGTTAATACTGTCGTATGGCATTTTACTATGGGGTCGGGCTGCTGACATTGAATCCATTTTTATTTTACAAAAGAGAGCTGTCAGAGCCATTTATAATCTAAGTCGTCGCGAATCTCTCAGGGAACTATTTAAAAAGATTAATATTATGACGGTACCTTGCCAATTCATTTATGAAAATATTATGTATGTGAGAAAAAATCTACATCTTTTTAATAAACTATGTGATAGACATAATTTTAATACTAGAAATAAAGATAAAATAGATCAACCATTTTTCAGACTATCTAAAGTAAATACATCTTTTATGGGGTACTGTGTTAAATGTTACAACAGAATACCTTGTGATATATTAGAATTAAATGAAAGAAAATTTAAAACTCATATAAAAAGTACACTTTGTAAACAAGCATATTACAAATTAGAGGATTATATCCAAGATAAAAATGCTTGGAAACATGCTGGTCCTGCTCCATAGGACAATTTAGAATCTAGACAAAATCAAACTGGTTGCCAATTTAATTGTATATTATTATTTTTTTAAACATTAATTTTATATTCTGTGATTACTTGAACTCACACACTGACTTATTATTAGTAGTACTTGTTAAAATGTTATCGTATAATTTTACAATGTTTGTAAATATGTGAGCACCATGCATCTATCACATAATTGAGTCATATAGTATCAAAACCGGCAATCTCCACATTTAAGAGAAAATAACTTATTAATGCCAAAATAATCTCTAGTAACTAATCTTCCATCTTGATTAATAAGTTTTTTACAGAAACGGCATTCTCCCTACCAAAAATGATTTTAAAGTTTTGAGTAAGTTTCAAAAGCGGCAATCTCCTAGAGCGTTGATTTCAAACATGGCAGTCTCCACTTCGACCAATCAGAGCCGAGTATTTAGTATAGGATCGGCGTCGTTACACAGTGTTACAGTTAGTAATAGTATTAATTATAAGGTGGTAAGCCTGAATAAATGTAGCTCAAATGCTATAAATATTTATACAGACTGTACGAAGGAGGTTCCATGTCCCTCACTCACTATGAGCTCACTGCCTGGTGATGACACTGAGGTCATGGGGTCAACTCCGGATAGTCATTTAAACTAGTTTGTAAGACAACAGGAGGTACAAGTAAGAATATTCTTATAACTAACAACAACAAGGTATCTTCTGGCTCTAAAATAAATATTTACCAAAAAAGAGATCAGCAGAATGCCTTGAAATTATTTCATCAAAATATTCAAGGTATTTCTTCCAAGTTATTAGAAATTGAAATGTTTTTAGAAAAAACAAAGTTTGACATTGTTTGTTTCACTGAACATTGGTTAAAGGATTACCAAATGCTAATTAATTATAAGAACTATAGTATGGGCAGTTGTTTTAACCGTAAATCTATGCTACGTGGAGGTTCTCTAATATTGATTAAAAATTGTTTAAAAACGAAGGCACGTAATGACATAGTTGGTTTATCAGTTGAACATTGCATCGAACTGTCCTGTGTTGAGCTGGATAAGCATGTTGTAGTGTGCTTGTACAGACCCCCTAATAATCAGAACTTTTCTTTATTTGAGTCAATAATGGAAGATGTCCTAGCGAAACTTGCATCCAGTAACAAAACCGCAATTATTTGTGGTGATTTTAATACACTCGAGAGCAATGAATCCGGGTCACTTAAAGAATGTTAAAAATCTCGGAAACTAAAAATGATAGGTTAATGCAATAAATTGTATTTAACCTTTATAATACTGGTGTCTCATATTGGAGACAGATAACAATAAAATTCTATTGTGTCTGCTAATTGCGCGCGCGACAGATTAATAGACAATGTAATACTCCTTAAATGAAAGTAAAAAAAATATGAGTCACCATACATTTTATTAACACAAAATTACATAAAGAAAAAAACTACTGATCTCTCCTTAAAACAAAAATAGGAAACATGAAATTTTTGAACTTTATTACGATTTTCTTGAATTTTAATACTTCGTATTGCCTCCTCGTGCTTCCATTACTGCGTTTACGCGGTTTGGCATGCTGTACACCAAGTTCCTTATACGATTTTGAGGAATATTCTCCCATTCCTCTGTGAGAGCAATTTTGAGCTCACGAAGCGTGATTGGGGGAGGGTTTCGTTGTTTTACGCATCTGCCTAGCTCGTCCCAAGCATGCTCGATCGGGTTGATATCCGGGCTGCGCGCTGGCCACTCCATACGAGTAATGTTCATCTCTTGAAGGTAGTCATTCACAATCCTACCTGTATGAGGTCGGGCATTGGCATGCATAAATATAGCATCCTCACCTAAATTGACCATAAATGGACCAACGTGATCATTGAGGATTTCTTCCACATATCTTTCGCTAGTTAAAGAGCCGTTTTCTATGATCACCAGCTCTGTGCGACTTTCAGAAGAAATTCCGGCCCACACAAGTACAGACCCACCACCGTAGGCTACTTTTTCTTCGATGCATGCTTGCTTGAATCTTTCCCCTGGTCTTCGATACACTCTGTGTCTTCCATCGTGCTTGTAGAGCATAAATTTTGATTCGTCGGAGAACATAACTTTTGACCAATCTTCAATACTCCAATTTACGTGGCTCTGGGCATATCTTAGTCTTGAAATACGATGCCCACGCTCCAGTTTAGGGCCGTTTGCAGGTCTAAGGGGTTTTAAGTTAGATTCAGCAAGCCGACGTCTTACTGTCCATGCACTTGGGTTACTTCCTCCGAGGCGTCGAAACTGATTTGTGAGTTCAGTTCCTGTAAGAAAGCGATTTCGAAGCATGGTGTTCACCAAGTATCGGTCTTCTCGTGCTGTGGTACACCTGGTTCTGCCCGTTCCTGATCTGCGTAGGTTAGAACCAGTTTCTTCGTAACGTCGGAGAACTCTTTGTACTGTTGACAGCGACACACCGACAGTCCTGGCTGTATCGCGCTGACTCCGGCCGGTTTCCAGCATTGTAAGTATTCTGGTGCATTCTTCAGGCGTAAGCGACATAATTTCAGCTTGAATAATGAATATAGAGCACTATCAACATGGTTTATGTACCCACATAAATTACAGATTACAAACAAAAGCAAAACCAAATGCTGTAATTTCGTAGTTCCATCTTCGAAAGTGGCCCTTTTTCAAATTTGATTTTTTTATGATATAACTTTACAATAACTAAGAAGTTTTAATACCTTCATTTAAGGAGTATTACATTGTCTATTAAATACAATTTATTGCATTAACCTAGCATTTTTAGTTTCCGAGATTTTTAGGATTCTTTAAGTGACCCGGATTCATTGCTCTCGAGTGTATTAATATTCTGGAAAATACTTTAAATAGCAATCGATTATTAAGTCTTTTTAAATCATTCAATTTATCTAACATTTTTACAGAACCGACTAGAGTAACTTCAACTTCCGCTACTTGTATTGATAATGTCTTCTGCGATTGTGATTATTTAGCTAAAGCCATAGTAAATTATTTGCCGTCTGATCATAGTGGTCAAACGGTAACTTTTAAGTTTAAAACAGCTTTGCAAAAAGTGCAAATACAATTTAGACCAATAACAAATGGCAAATTAAATAGATTCAATAGTGTCCTAAATAAGGAGTTAAATGTTCTAGGCCATAATATGGATGATGCAAATAAATTGTATGAGGATTTCTTTTCAGTAGTGCACACTGAATTCAATAAAACTTTTGAAAAGAAAACAAAAAATATTAGCCCTATTTTTATATTTAGTGACTGGGCAACTAGAGGTATTAGGATAAGTAGGGAAAGGCTTTTCGAGCTGTATGGCCTTAAGCCTTACATTAACACTGAAACTTTCAACAAGTATGTTGCTACATTTTCCAAAATTTTTAGAAATACCTGCAAGATAGCTAAAGCCCTGTACATTAGCAATAAGATCAAATCAGCAGAAAATAAAATAAAAACAGTTTGGAAAGTTATAAATAATGAAACTAGTAGGGAAAAAAAACGAAACACTGATTACACATTGGAGACTTCACGTGGTGCAATAAGCTCTAACTTAGAAGTAGCTCAAGAATTTGTACATTTCTTTACTAATATACCATCTAAAACGACGGAAGCTTTAAATTCTTCACCCGATGTCTCAATTGATTTATTAAGAGCGAATGTCCCAGGCTGTCCGGTTGAATTTCAATTTAAACATATAAACCCTATGATAGTTATTAAAGCCTTTCGGCAAATTAAAATCAAACTGACCGAGGATCTATGGGGACTATCTATCAAAGTTTGTACATCCATAATCGAGACTATAGCACCATACTTAGCTTTAATATTTAATTTGTGTGTGGATCAAGGAGTCTTCCCGGATTTAATGAAATACAGTAAGGTTATACCACTTTTTAAATCTGGGGACAGTAAAGACACCAACAATTATAGACCAGTATCCGTGCTGCCGGTATTCAGCAAAGTGTTCGAAAAGGTAATGCTAAACCAAATGCTTAATCATTTTAATACCAACCAAATCTTACACGATCAGCAATATGGTTTCACCAAAGGTCGTTGTACAACTGACGCCGGTGTCACCTTATTAAAACACATATTTACAGCGTGGGAGGAGGCTCAAGATGCCATAGGAATCTTTTGTGACCTCTCCAAGGCATTTGACTGCGTAAATCATGAAACCTTACTCTTGAAACTTGAGCATTACGGACTAGGTAAACTTGCGCTCTGTTTAGTAAAATCTTATTTAAATGATAGACAACAGCAAGTTCAAATTAATGGTGTAAATTCACTCGGTCTAAAAGTAAAAATGGGTGTTCCTCAAGGCTCGATATTGGGTCCTTTCCTCTTTTTAGTATATATTAATGATCTACCCCATTTATTAAAAAACCAACCACAAATGGTGTTATTTGCTGACGATACTTCCCTAATTTTTAAGATAAATAGACGTGCATCAAATCTTGACGATGTAAATAACGCCCTACTGCAGGTCCAAAATTGGTTTACTGCTAATAATTTAGTATTAAATGGGAAAAAAACTAAATGCATAAGATTTGCTTTACCGAATGTTAAAAGTAGTGATTGTGATATAGTATTGAATAAGGAGAAGCTAGAATTTGTAGATAAAACTGTTTTCCTGGGGATCACGCTCGATTCAAGGCTGCAATGGGGTCCTCATTTAACATCTCTTGCAGGACGGCTAAGTTCAGCAGCATATGCTGTCAGAAAAATCCGTCAATTTACTGATGTAGATACCGCGAGGCTAGTCTATTTCAGTTATTTTCATAGTATCATGTCTTACGGTATTTTACTTTGGGGACGGGCTGCAGATATCGACTCTATTTTTATTCTGCAGAAAAGAGCCATTAGAGCAATATATTGCCTCCGTAGGCGCGATTCTCTAAGGGAACTGTTTAAAAATATTAACATCATGACGGTACCTTGTCAATATATTTATGAAAACATCATGTAGGTACGTCAGGCAAAATCTTAATCTTTTCAGTAAAAGAGGTGAAAGACACAATTATTGTACTAGAAATAGGGACCAATTAGTTCAACCGGGTTTCAGACTGGCTAAAGTAGACTCATCTTTCATGGGGTACTGTTTAAAATGTTACAATAAAATACCTTCCCATATACTACAACTAAATGAAACGAAATTTAAATCTTGTATAAAACGCACACTATGCTGCCAAGCATATTATAAGCTTGGGGATTATATCGCTGACAAAAATGCTTGGCTTAACGCTGGTCCAGCTCCACAAGGGCGCATAAACTAATTGATTAGCATTCAAAAATATTGTTGGAATTGCTGAAGATTGCAAAAACTATCTTTGAATTGTATAGCTTCAATCTCTTTTTTTATTGTATAATTGCATAGCACATGTGTGAGCACTGTGACCATGTACCTTCTATAAAGCTGCCATTTGCTGGGTACGTCTTTCATTGACTCGATATGCCCTGGCGGCTAAGAGTATGTCATGCTCACTCAAATGTCTCGCTGGTGGTGGCGTGTGTGTTGGATCGTCGAGTTCCCTTCAAAATGGTTGAGCTAAACGGTGCTGATCCATGCGTCATGTTCGTGAACGGGCGCCATCAGTAGGGACTGGTCATCTCTTATCTGCCACGGCTTATTTTAATTTTTGAATTGTTTTTTTATTTTTATTTTTTATTACGGACGCTTTTTACGTACACGTCTTTCTACATTGTTCTCACATGTATAATTTCAACATGAATGATGTAAACAATATTTTGTAAGAATATAATTTTTTTTAAAGAGTGTCCGTGGAGTTTCTTGCCCGTTCTTCTCCATAGGAACCTACGCTTTGGAATGGGCAACTAGCTTCATATTTCTGACTGACTGACTCCTTGACAATTCAAAAGTGCCTGTAAATGGTTTAATTGAAATAAATGCTTTGAGTTTGTATTTGAAACTGCTCGTGGTATTTTTAAGATTTTATTAGGATATTCTTAGTGAATTAAGTAAAACGTGTGTTTATTTTAAACTATGGACCATCCTGTAACACCTTGTCTACCCGGACAGTCAAGGAAACGGCAGAGGAATCCAGAAAAATGGACAGGGGCCCTATTATGAACTCTTATTTCCAGGCAGTTTACGGCGTAAACAGAACTGCCTTGCAATTTCGTATTATGAACTCGTCAAACAAGCCAGTCAGTGGTCACGTGACACCCTGGCCGGCTTCTGCCCGACTATTGGCTGGAAATACCGTATTATGAACGTTCGTTTGACATTTCTTGACATATTAAAACTGATAATAAGTAACCTCACAATCCAGTCAATTTCCGCTACTTCATAGGAGTTTTTATTGAATGGTTTTGGATATTTTTGGCGAAATTAATCAGAGAAAATATCACGTGTGACGAATATGTACCGTTCGAGTTTCTGGAAACTCCGGAAAGTGGCACTTCTTATCAAAATACCAAAATAACGGTAAAATTGAAAAACTCCTACAATGTTTCAAACTAAACATAAGTTAGGCTCAGCCGAGGGCGATAACTCTCATCCATTGAACTATAATAATTTCAACAGCCTAATAAATGGTGCACCATGATAATCACAAAATATTACCATGATAGAAAGAAAGAAAGAAAATACATTTATTTGGCACAGACTAAAAGGCACACAAGTAGAAAGAGAAAAAAAAAAGATATAAGGAAAGAATATAAAATAAAAAGTGTAAAACTGCGTTGCATGATACCAGCAGGAATGTGTGCCTCGCGGCTACGGTTATAGGTAAATATAACATGTTGAAAACTGGATATTTAGTAAAAACACTCAAAAACACCACACCACCATAACCATTCATTATCCATATTTTTGTTTATACTCTGAAACTAGTAGGTACTTCTTGCAAAGGGACATAATACATTCTGTGTAAAAAGTACTGGGAATTGTTCAATAAAACCATTAAGTAATTTATTCGTCAAAATTTATTTTGTCGGATCCAAAGTAGGCCCCCTTGCAATACAGCTACGCCAGCGCTTGACCCAGTCCTCCATACATTTTTGGTAAGCTGATTGAGGTATGGTCTAAAACTCCTTCAGCGAATTTTCTTTTATAGCTTCAATCGACTCGAAACGTCTTCCTCGAAGAGGTAATTTTAGCCTCGGGAACAGGAAAAAGTCAGACGGAGCCATATCATGTGAATACGGCGCTTGGTCGATGACATTTGCTGAATTTTTGGCTAAGAACTCTTGCACAATGATGGCTTTGTGTGATGGTGCATCATCATGGTGCAAAACCTATGAATTGTCGTTCCACAAATCTGGGCCGTTTTCAGCGGATATTCTCTCGCAAACGCCTCATAATGCCTAAATAATACTCTATAATCACTGTTTATCCCTCTGGAAAAAAATCGTTGTGCACTACACCGCGGTAATCTAAGAAAACTATCAGCATAACTTTCGTGGTACCTACTTTTTATAGAGAGTATTATACAAACAATACGATAGTATTATTTTATTGCAACATTAAACATTGTCCAAGAATGAAGTTGTCAAATTCCCCGTTGAACATCAAGTGGAATACGTTCGGAAAAGTTATTGTTAGGAGAATCTCGCGTTACAATTTACAAACACGGAAAAATTAAATAAAAATTAATTGTATAGCACAATAAACATTGCGTTCATATTTTCACCTACTTTTAGTAACTATATTAAGATATATTTATTATTTTTATCATAAAATACGTGATCTAAATAAAACCGTAACTTACCGATAAATATTTATTTGTGTTTCTGAACGTTACGGCAGAGAATTTCAAGCCAGCCACAGACAAACTAGCCAGCGTAAAGTCTGTCAGAATTACCGATGTCATAATACGAAATATATCCAGCCAGTGAAATGAATTGCCTGGAACTTGCCTGGTTTTTTAAAAGTTCGTAATAGGCCCCCTGTAAACATCAAGAAACGGGCAAGGTGCGTATATAGTGCTTACACAATTTAGGTACTTGAATATTGTTTTAAACTATTATTGGTAGTGACTTTTGATTTATTTAGAAAATTGATTAAATAAATCAAGGTAATTTTTATTTGTCTATTTCTACAAAACAAATGAATGTTGTTAGGAGTAAAACATTCATTCTGGGCGACAACGTTCTTCTTTAGTTTGCACTATACAGTAATGTTCGAGACATTATTGAGTAACAACTTATAGCCCCTACTTTTTAATAAATATTCTGAAAACAATTTTGTTATGTTATTATTAATAATGCGTATTTTATCAGATTCTGTTATATTACAGGTATTCTTCTAAGGGTCTACCAGAGCGTCCAGTTTGTCAACACAACACAAAAGCTTTTAAATGCGGAACATTATCTATGGCGGATATCAAGTATTTTCACATTATTTTCATTATTATTGTGATTAAAAGTAAACATTTTACAGATTAAAAACTTTTCCTGCACTTATAAATTTTTAATTTTGTTTTACTTTTACCTAGATGACGTATAGTTTTGTCAATATAACAATACGAACCATTTCATGCGTTTTCTTTATATTCCTTGATATTAACTTTGGATTTCCCAAAGTATCAAGATAACTTGCTAACGTATTGTTTGACTTCAAAGATGGCGTTGACTGTTTCAAAAATGGCAGTCTCCAACACAGTTACTATCAAACCCGGAAGTTTCCAATAATGCGTAACAAAGCCAGCAATCTCCATTTGTTTTTTATCGATTTCTTTAAATAATTTCTCGATATTTCTATCAAATTGCTTCAAATTACTAAAACATATAGCTAGTAAGTATAATTTTACGAAATATAAAGTATTTTAACAAAATAATAAATCATAACACGTTTTTCATGTTTATTTCAAATGTAAGTAAAGTGGAGAATGCCGTTTTTGATATTATATAACTCAATTAATTTATGTCATTCCTTCATTTTTCATTCTTTTTACCTATCGTGGTATAGTAATCTTATTCTAGGTGCATCGTCTTCACATATACTTAATTATATAATTAATGTATACAGAATATTGTGAAAATATTTTAAAAGAGTAACGGTGGAGTTTCTTGCCCATTCTTCTCCATACGAAAACGACCTTTTGGAATGGGCGACTAGAATCAATTATTATATATTTTTTCTGTAAATGTTGACGTTCATAAGTGCCTTTTTTGTGCCTAAATGAAATAAATTATTTGACTTTGACTTTATACAAAACCTTAGTGTTTCTTTACTATGCAGTTGCATAACCGTGATTATAAATATTATTAGAACTACCAAATATCTACATGTGTATCTGCGGGCTAAGCACAGTCTACACAATGTTTATTATTGTTCTATACATAATACCGCCATCCATGAAGTATTTTATTTCGGATGCTCAGTTGTCAAAAATGTATCATAGAATTCTTGTTGGAAATTGGTAGGGATGTGGGAAACAAAAAAAAACTTCTGGTGAAGAAGGGCATTGCTTTGTGGCTTTTCTTCATAAATGAGTGCTACTCCCCAATAGGGTGTTTTACTCTCTATGAGAAAAAATCGAAACATATATTATTGAGATAGCTTAGGCAAAAAGCAGTCGGAAAACGTTAGTTTTAGTTCATAAAATAGCAAACTAAATTTTTAAAATCATTTCGAAGGTTTCAGCTTTTTTTAATTTGTTTCTTATCGCCATTAGATAGTATTATTTTGCCATGTTATGACGTCATACGGTTATGGAAACTTAGAAAGTGTTAACTGTCAACTATCAGCGTATAGCTTTTACTATTGATATAGGCTTTTTATTATTTTCGTAACCAACGTAATTTTTATTGAAATAATACCATGGAGGACGGTTTTGTAAAAGGAGCCAACACAAATTTATAACAAAAAATATCACTGCATTTTTTTACACAGGCAACTGACGTCATGACCACAGAGCAATATGGCGTCCACTGCGTCCAGCGTTTTCGTCAAATTACGTGCGAAATTTGAAAATGCAAAAGTTAAATGCATTTTTATGGCACTTATAAAAAAATTAAGAATTTTTTAGTGGTTCATTAGCACTATAGAATCTAATTGAGACACTTCAAAAATGGGTGTAATACCCTATTGCATAACACACTATCTTTTACAATCCGAAGGATTTTTAATAGAAATTCCAAGTCCACTGCTTCATAGATATGTTTGAAAAATTCGTGTGCTCGTCGACGTAAATAACGCCATGTATGTTGTTGAATAAAAATGAAAACCATTGCAATTGTTAGTGATATTATAGGCCGCAGGAATCCGCTGGATGCGGGAAGCATAGAACCGGCCGAAGTGGCGTTGCTTGGGGGAGGCCTATGTCCAGCAGTGGGCGTATTTCGGCTGAATGATGATGTTAGTATTACACAATTACCTCGTAGGAAGTAACTTATTTAAATAACGAGATAGGGAAAAGAAAAAATAAAAGCAACATTTTAAAATACATTTTAGGCGGCAATATAATTTAATAAATTGTTTTCCTTATAACTAAAAAAACTAGCGCCATTTATAATTTTCCTGGTTTTCCTACGAATCTTCTTCATTAATTCTATAGTCTTCTATTTCCTGCTGGATACCAGCATTTTTTCTTCTGTTTCTGTAAAAAGAAATTGATTAATTACTATTTTCCCGACTACAGGAAAAGAAGCTTGAAAGAAGTAGACTTGAGCATAAAGATAACTGTGATTTTGAGGGACTTGTCAGTGGCAGCAACCCTACAGCAACCTTATAAGAATGATAATAAAGATCAATGTGCGTTTGACAGTGATGCAAAATATAAGAGGTAAAAGAGCTGTAAACTGCCAGTGGCAATGTTCTTTTATCTTACCTCTTAGGATACGGCTCTTTGAGATGGAAGGTGCGGTAGTGTAGCTTCAAGCTGCAATTCTGAGTGAACCGTTTTTCGCACATCGAGCATTCATAGGGCTTTTCACCGGTGTGTGTCTGAAATATAAAATATTCACAATATTTTTTAGGGTATAGTGGACCTAGTAATTGTTTTATCGCTTTTGACAACAATTGGCCGTAAATTGAAACTTCAGTAAAGCTACAGTTTTTTTAAAAAGCGAGGTGGCCGCTATGTAGCGTCTGCAATTTACCGGTAAGAGACGTCACTGAAACGGTATTTATGACAGTAAGTTGGTGTATTTTCCTAGACAGCGATTTTGGCACCGTAAATTCAAACCCCGCTGCACAAAGATTTAGATCGCTAGATTTGCCCTGACCATACATAGTCACGCGAAAAACAGTCCATACTGAGAAGAGAGAGCTCACACATGATTAAATAGCGTGTCCATAACAATCAAGTCAAGTCACTGCGTCATTGTATGTCAGAGGTGTCAAAACGAAACAGAACGCGACTATCTTTTGACGCGGTAGGGCAAATCGAACGATTTAAATCTTTGCCACTGCCATCATTTTCATGACAGCCGTCACTGCGGCCGTAATGTACGGTCACCGCTCTTCTAGGAAACCATAGCTTTATGTTAAAATACTCTAAATGACACATAGACAAATACAACTTGTCGTATCACGTGAAAGTGACATTCAACCTTAGGGTAACATAAGCCAATAACGAGGCAGACTATACTTCCAGTTAGGGTCAGTATAAATTTAACGCTTAGGGTGGTTAAAAAGCTTGGAAAGAAAGAACATAACATCACGCCTTGTTTCCCCGAAGGGTTGGGCAGAGGTGTACCTGTAGTAGGTACAGACGCCAGCAGGCCAACCTACCCGAAACTGTCAAATTTTCCCAATCAACTTTGAACCTTAAGCTTTAGTAATAAAGTTGAAAATCTATTAAAGAAATATGACCGATTGTAGTAGGTTGATGTGCTGGCGTCTGTACACCCACGTTTCACCAGATGTGTTTAAGTCCCATGTCATAGGGGGCGAGCCTATTGCCATTAACCAGGCACAAATCCTGACTCCGGGCTCCTACTGAGAAATTTTAGATAGAAAAAACCCAATAGCAGGTCCTGGACCCAGGACCTGTTGCTCGGCAGTAGCGCTTGCGACCACTAGACCGTCAAAAACCTAACTCCTGGGAATCTAGGATCAACAGAAATGTTCTAATAAACCTCACCAGTTGATGTCTCGTCATGCTGCTTTTACTGTTGAACTGCATGCGGCAAGTAGAACAATTGTATAGCTTCTCTCGTGTGTGGGTGTTTAGATGGGCTGCCACGCTGTTGGCCTGTGAAGAAGTCACAAATTATACTTCTATATGCTTGAAAAGCAAAGGCAAAGGCGGACTCAATGCCTGAGGTATTTTCTACCAGTCCACCTTAGGGTGGTGTAGAGACAAAACATGGCAGGTGCAACATAAGTGATAGATAACTTTAAAATTAATACCTACTAATACATAGATACATAATAATATATAAAAACCGAAAAAACTTTGTCAGGAGAAAATAACGATAGGTAGAGGAGAAAACAATTCCAGCAAATCAGTGCTGCAACGATTCTGCCAATTTTTGACGAATGTTCACGTGCCTTCAATTTGAAAGATAACCAACTGGTTGCCATCCTGATGTTTAGAGGAAGCGCATTCCAACGAAATACCGCCTGGACAAAGAAAGAAGAGTGAATAAAACCAGAGCAGTGAGAAGGACATCGTAGAAGACGATTGTTGTTTTTTTTTTCCATGGGCATTGCATAAGTTTTGAACACGGGACGTCAGGTAAGAAGGAAGGAAGGAAGTGGGGGATATATTGTGTATCTTACGATTTCAACGCGAACACGAAGTCACGGGCAGAAGCTAGTAGGTAATTAGATAAACGTCAGCGTACCGCTAGGGAAGCTCCACAAATCTCACAGATGTGTCTCTGCTCTTCTTTAGAAGGAAGAGGCTCATCCTTATGTTCCTCAGTGTGATGCTTCATGTAGGCCGTCAGACTAGAGAAGTTTCTGTTGCACTGTAAATAATAGTTTATTTATTACATATAGGGATGATGACTAATATTAGAAATGTTCGAACAAATAATCTAATTACAAAGAAGCCAAGTATTAAGATTAAAGTGCAAAATAACGGGTCCCCAATTGTTCCGCGATTCCTGGTCAAGGTAGCGGCTACAGTAACTGCGGGGGGGGGCAGCCCCCCAACTAGATGACCGACGACCTCAAAAAGATGGCTTGGACAGACTGGACGCGGAGGGCAGAGGACAGGGTGTTTTGGCGCCGCTTGGGAGAGGCCTGTCTCCAACAGTGGATTATGATAGGCTGAGTTGATCGAAAGAAGGCATAGAATAATGAGAAAATCGAAAACAACAGTAAAATCGATGGAAATATGGAGAAGCTACACGCGGTTCGGACAATGTATGGCGCTAGTATGAAGTTACATTGTCGTGACGTCACTTCTACAATAATGCCGTCCTTGTCTAGCAGTAATTTTTTAAATATTTATAACTTGGCAATTTTTTAAGCGTTTACACTTTTTTTAACATATAGTTTTTTGAGTGTTTTGAGTTTTAAATAAAATAAATGCCATCATCTCTATTAGGTGAATGTATAATAATCAAAGTTGATCGCATCTTCAAGACTTTCGAGACAAGAGAAAACTTATAACAGACTGGACTCTACATAATATGGTAGTTGCGAATGTATTTGTAATTCTGTCTCCGAATTATCTCTCTGTATAGGCAAAGTATGGTAACATCTTTACACACACTCAAACACACACACACACAAACTCACGCCTTCTTCCCAGGGGGTTAGAAACTACAGAACGTCACCTGCTATGATCCTTAAATACTCCTTTTGCCTCGTTTACGATCATACATCTGGTCATACACGCATACCAGTTACAGTCTTACAGTTCAGAGGTAACATTCATATTACAACGAAGTTCAAAATAATTTCGGGGCGTTTACCGGCAGCCCGCTGAAATGGGTAATTGTGAAATATTACGAAAACACAAGACAACACAACATACTAAGGTACAAGGAGTGAATTTCCGGGGATTTCTTCGGAGAAATTTTCTTCCTCGCTTCGGTATTGATGGGGCAGGAGTCTCGCATGCCAAGTCCCTGAAACAGACCTTACAATATTAGAAACTAGCTGCGTCCCGCAGTTTCATTCGCATAAGTCTCGATCCCGTGAGAATATCGGGATAAAACGTATCCTATGTCCTAATCTAGGTCATGGTCTACCCATGTGCCAAATTTCTTCCAAATCCGATCAGCCGTTTTTACGTGAAAGCGTAATACTGTCACTTTCGCATTTGATAGTTGTATTATTAGCTAAACCAATAAAATCAATCTGCCTATAGATAGTGCAATCCACGACGACGCGCCCCACTCCGCTCCGCCCCGTACTAAAGTGCAGCTTACAGTACAGTAATCGCGGAGTGGGGCGCGTCTTCGTGGATTGCACTATCTGTAGCCTTTTCCCAACGATGTTGGGGTTGACTTTCAGTCTAACTGGATGCAGCTGGATACCAGCAATTTACGTGGAGCGATTTCCTATCTGACCTCCACAACCCAGTAACTGGGTAATACGATACCCCTTGGTAAGACCGGTTGTCAGACTCGGGCTTCTGACGTCCCGTAACGACTGACAAAGGCTTCGAATGACAGCCGGGACTTTAGAGGCATGAGGAACAGGGTTTAAAGTTCACTCATCCTCTATAGAAAAGGAATCCTCCGACCAGACGGGCAATTGGCCAACGATTGATGTCGGGGAATGTATATACATATATGTTGTTCGTGCGGTAAACTCTAATTGCACGATGCAGGATTTGTGTGACGTCAGGTATTTGATGCGTAGTTTGCATGTGGCGATGTAAATGCCACAGGACCAATAGCTTAACGTGATTTCCGAGGCACGGAGTGGAAATGGATGGTTACCCATCCACGAACCGACGGTAGCAAACGTAGCTTAACCTTCGATCAAGATATTTGAATCATAATATCTATATCATTTTAAAATTTCAAACACTTTACGGATTTTTTTAACCAGAAGAATTCCCATAATTTCTAGAAATGTCCAAAATCTAGTCGCAAAACTCTTCATATTGTATTACAGACTGACTGAGATCAGAATGTGAACGTTCTTAAAAACACGGAAATTGCTCCTCTGGTTTGTAATCAAGCTTTACATTCTTCAGTATAAATCTACATGAATTTGAAACGTAACTTACTCAACTCCTTCGGTATGCTTGGCTGAATGAAACACATGTTCTTTGTAAGCCTTTCGCGTCTCGAACTTAATGTCACATCGCTCACAGTATGTGTCAGTATGTGTCACACCTTCTTCAGGATTCTAATAATAATAAAAAATGTGTTATTCTTAAACTCTATTATCTCTTTATACATGCAAACACGAGCATCATAATTTACAATAGGAGAGGACCAAGAATTGATCCCTGGGGAACTCCGCAATATTTTACACTAGAGTAAAGCAAAATAAGCTCTTTCATTTATAAAACTAATAACAAAAATTATTGTTGTAGTAGATTCGGCATAATAAATTCGATCTTCTCCTAGAAAGCAATTATATTTTCCAGAATATCGTGCTCTATTCTATTAAACGCTTCATGGAAATTGAAATATATTTTTCATCTGAAGTTTCTGATAGCGTAAAATAACATCGCGCCTGTAATCCCCGAAGGGTAAGGTAGCTGTATCTATAGTACACCCACATTTTGCCAGTTATGCCCATGTAATAGTGGAACTGGACGAGCTTATAATTGCCATCAACGGGGCACAAATCAAGACTGAAGGCTGCTACTGAGAAATTCCTGATATAAAAACCCCTATATCACTTTGCCCGACCTGGGCATCGAACCCAGGATCAGCAGTAGCGCTTGCAACTACACTCGAGAGCAATGAATCCGGGTCACTTAAAGAATGTTAAAAATCTCGGAAACTAAAAATGATAGGTTAATGCAATAAATTGTATTTAATAGACAATGTAATACTCCTTAAATGAAAGTAAAACAAATATGAGTCACCATACATTTTATTAACACAAAATTACATAAAGAAAAAAACTGCTGATCTCTCCTTAAAACAAAAATAGGAAACATGAAATTTTTGAACTTTATTACGATTTTCTTGAATTTTAATACTTCGTATTGCCTCCTCGTGCTTCCATTACTGCGTTTACGCGGTTTGGCATGCTGTACACCAAGTTCCTTATACGATTTTGGGGAATATTCTCCCATTCCTCTGTGAGAGCAATTTTGAGCTCACGAAGCGTGATTGGGGGAGGGTTTCGTTGTTTTACGCATCTGCCTAGCTCGTCCCAAGCATGCTCGATCGGGTTGATATCCGGGCTGCGCGCTGGCCACTCCATACGAGTAATGTTCATCTCTTGAAGGTAGTCATTCACAATCCTACCTGTATGAGGTCGGGCATTGTCATGCATAAATATAGCATCCTCACCTAAATTGACCATAAATGGACCAACGTGATCATTGAGGATTTCTTCCACATATCTTTCGCTAGTTAAAGAGCCGTTTTCTATGATCACCAGCTCTGTGCGACTTTCAGAAGAAATTCCGGCCCACACAAGTACAGACCCACCACCGTAGGCTACTTTTTCTTCGATGCATGCTTGCTTGAATCTTTCCCCTGGTCTTCGATACACTCTGTGTCTTCCATCGTGCTTGTAGAGCATAAATTTTGATTCGTCGGAGAACATAACTTTTGACCAATCTTCAATACTCCAATTTACGTGGCTCTGGGCATATCTTAGTCTTGAAATACGATGCCCACGCTCCAGTTTAGGGCCGTTTGCAGGTCTAAGGGGTTTTAAGTTAGATTCAGCAAGCCGACGTCTTACTGTCCATGCACTTGGGTTACTTCCTCCGAGGCGTCGAAACTGATTTGTGAGTTCAGTTCCTGTAAGAAAGCGATTTCGAAGCATGGTGTTCACCAAGTATCGGTCTTCTCGTGCTGTGGTACACCTGGTTCTGCCCGTTCCTGGTCTGCGTAGGTTAGAACCAGTTTCTTCGTAACGTCGGAGAACTCTTTGTACTGTTGACAGCGACACACCGACAGTCCTGGCTGTATCGCGCTGACTCCGGCCGGTTTCTAGCATTGTAAGTATTCTGGTGCATTCTTCAGGCGTAAGCGACATAATTTCAGCTTGAATAATGAATATAGAGCACTATCAACATGGTTTATGTACCCACATAAATGACAGATTACAAACAAAAGCAAAACCAAATGCTGTAATTTCGTAGTTCCATCTTCGAAAGTGGCCCTTTTTCAAATTTGATTTTTTTATGATATAACTTTACAATAACTAAGAAGTTTTAATACCTTCATTTAAGGAGTATTACATTGTCTATTAAATACAATTTATTGCATTAACCTAGCATTTTTAGTTTCCGAGATTTTTAGGATTCTTTAAGTGACCCGGATTCATTGCTCTCGAGTGTACTATACCAACGAGGCAATATACAAATGTATACTTACTACAACAGTATTTATATGCATGGTTTTTTTATGCATGTTGAGTCCTATTGTACTGACGAATGACGCGCCGCATAGAGTACACACGTACTCGCTGCGATGCGTGCGTAAGTGAGTGTAGTATGTTGATAGGTGTCTGGATCAGAACCAAAATGTATTTTAATATTCCATTCTAGCTGAGTTGAATAATTATCAAGAGAGACAAATATAATGTATAATATGAATAAGAGAGGAGGACTAAAATTAACAGATCCGCAATGCGTCTGCTCGTCTCGCTTCAAGGTCTGGGGATTTTGAAATGCAAATCTATTGAATCTGAACACTGTTGACAGAATACCTGAATTCTTCTCCGCAATGAATGCACTTTCTTACTACCCCGTTGTGATAATCATTGTGAAATAGAGCTGTATTCCTGCAAGTGAAAAATTAGTATAGTGAAAAATACTGAAAAAGAAAACATATAATAATGTGATCCAACTGAGCAGATGCTAATAGTAGGACAAGTTCATAGGAACTTGTGTGTATTTAACTGAGTGAAAATTTTGTGAGAAATTGAAACCCATTAGACCATTGCCAACCAGCACCCTAATTACGTAACACACGATCAATCATATTCTGAACAATTTTGAAGGATATTCCATTGCTTCATATGTTCGAAAAATTTGTATGCTCAGCAAGGTAAATAACGCAATGAATGTTGTTGAACTGTCAAAATGAAACAGGTTTTGATTCATCGTGTGTTACGCAATTAGGGTTTTGAGACTCGAATCCAGGACCCACGCTCAGCTATCACTAATCGACCATCAATGATCGTTGCGATAATCTATCGATAGGTAATCATTTTGCTAAATCAACCTAACTACAAAACGGCCGATGAATCATGGCCAGTCCAAACTTTGAGCAGGAGGCTGCGCAATAACATTTTATAGGAACCAAATGGTGATATGAGACGAGTGTGAGTAAGAGAACATGCGCGAAAGTTCGGAGAGCCATGTTCAGACCGGCCATGATTCATCGGCCCGCCCGCCGGCCGTATTGCGCAGTACATACTCACTTCAGTGGGCACATGAGGTCGCATCTCAGGCATTTGTACTTGGTGTAGTGTTGCGTTAAATGCCTCGTTAGATGACACTTCAACTTAAAACGCATATTGCAGAAGCGACATTCCACTGGGCCTAGTGACTGGAAATACATTTATAACGAATAATGATTTCGATTATAGTTATACAGCGTGTATCAGAAATGCGTGGTCATATTTAAGGGTGTTGTACAGAACAACGTAAGCTGTTCAACAATCAAATGTATGGGACAGCTGAATTTTTTTTCCACTCCATGGGACCATGTTGGTCTTTCAGTTTGTAAGTATTTCAGTTTTATGGTCGGTAGACAGGAGGAAATTCTAGTGGCCAGTGTTTGCAGACAGACAGATTGTTGTGTTTGCGATGTGGCCGGTCGCTAGTGGGCGGTCTCGCTGGTGGTTGCCTATTGGCTGCGACGTGGCCTTGATGTGGTCGATATTGCCCACACACTTGATTTTGACAATTGATGTGGTTCGTGTGAATGATCTATTCATTTTCATATAAATTATCGCCCGTCCACTTTGTTGTTGTGGTACGTGTGATTGGGCCCTTATAATATCATTGGTTTTAAAACTAGAGGTTCAACTTGGTAGACAATGGCATGGAGCTCATGGTTGAATTGGTTGGACATTTTAGTACAATTGCATAAAAGTACTAAGTAGTGATTAAAAAGGTAGATTCAAATGATGAAGACAATTAGAAAAGAAAAGATGAGAACTAAAAAAGAAACCAAAAAAATAGAAACCTATTAAACATGTTGCAGGTAGAACAAGAAAGTTCATTTACTTAATAAAAATCTTAAATACTTCTTGTAGAAGAAAAGGGGTATAAAAACTTTATACATACCACACTATGCCTTAATTTAATATGTCTATTCAGCATATCCTCTTTAGAAAATCCCTTATAACAATCAGAACATTGATAAGCCGCCGACACGTACTTTCGATCTTGTGCTCTCGCTTTAAAGCGTTCCAGAGCTTCCTCTTCAGTCAAATTGATTTTCAACCAATGATTAGGATCTAAGTAATTCTTATTTGTACTAAAAACTTCAAATTTTTTAGCTTTTGTGTCAGTAAAATCTGGTTCAACTTTGCTTTTCTTTCTTTTTTTTTCTTTGTGATTTTTATTAAGTTCAACTTTGCTTTTCTTTCTTTTTTTTTCTTTGTGATTTTTATTAAGAACTATTCCATCATCACTGTTTGCTTGTTCAGGATTGAAGTTTATTCTCTCTTCTTCAATGGTAATTTCATCGCCATTTTCTTCTTTGATGGCTGGTTTATCAACATCATTAACATTTTCTGAATTTGAATCACCATCATCACCACAAAAATTCCTATCATCCTCAAAATCTGGTATTGCCTTTTCATCTGGATTTTGTTCATGAACTATATTTGTTTTTTCATCTACAATTGACTCTGTCTGTTCGTTTATCATTTCATTCTTTATTTCAGCAAGATTTTTATCATCCAAAGAGTTGTCACTATCATAATATTCTATTACATATTTTTCTATTTCTGGTATTTCATCTTTTTTTATTTCCTTTGGCAAATTCTTTGATAGTGTTTTATTTTTAGTTATGTATGTTCTTACTCTTTCGCTGACTGTTACAATATCTATTGGTGATTGTAAATTTTTGTCTTGTCTGTCTATTTGAGAAATTGATGTTAAGGTGATCTGAAAAATAAAAATCATACTGTTTTACTGTACAGCTACAGACGCCAGCACATCAACCTACTACAATCTGTAAAATTTCTTTATTAGATTTTCAACCTTATCACACAAATATAAGGTTCAAATTTGATTGAGAAAATTTGACAGTTTCGGATAGCTTGACTTGCTGGCATCTGTACATTACTTGTTTAGAACAACTAAATCGGATGTTTCATGATTTTTTGGTTTTAAATTGAACCAATATTTTTCTTTCTGGTTATGTGGTGGTTTCAATATCTTCTATTTTTAATCTATTATTGGGTGAATACTGAACAGAAGGCAGCTTTGATTAGATTTAATTTGATTAGATTTTTTAGATTTTCTAACTTTAGATTTGAATTTTTCACAAGCTAATATATGGAATTCCACTTACAGATCCACTCCAAAGCAACTCTTGCAGAGCCTTCTCTCCCATCCAGCATTTCTCCTTGAATTTATGAAACTTGTACAAAATAGCTGCACACTCATAGCAGAAGTAATTGGGTAAGCCATCTTTTTCATTTACCTGTAATAATAACGAGAGAGAGCCTTTGCAAATTGTCGAAGATTTAAAATGTTTGTCACAAAAGAGCTGACATGAATCTATAAAATAAAATTGTTGAAGGTCCAGAAAGAATACAGTGTCTCAATATATTATGTCATCCATCATGGACTTTTTAAACTTTTCTATGCCAAGTATTTTATTTCAAATAAATTTAATGGATAATATCTACTTTTTATTTCAGACTATCCGAATGGCAGCGGCTGATGTGCTGAGATGATATAGCAAACACCACAAGCTACCTAATGGCAACGGACCAGAAAAATGATGAGGTAAATTAATAGGTTGATTAAGAGTCAATTTTTCATTCATAAGTAGTTTAATTTAATTAAATGAATCCAAAGTCCAAAATCAGTTTTAAATGGGATATATTAGGTAAATCTTTAATAACTTTGTGAAGAAAGGGTTGTGCTAGAGACTACTCAAAAATAAAACCTTTAAATATTATAAATACTTGCTTTTCTAGCTATAATTTCTTCATAATATTGTTTTAAGTGAAAACTGTTATAATTATACACTTTTACGCCTTTACATAGACATATGCGGCAAACTTTTAGGTCCGACATTTTGCTACATATAAAAATATTTGAAGCAATATTTTAAATAAAAATTAACAAAACAATACGATTTCCCTCAGAACAACAATCTCGACTCAAATTTGTCACTGCTGTCAGTCAAGTGTCAAATTCAATTTGGCAATTGACAGTCGGTGCTTTTTAACTAAGTAACAGAACATAGGCTTTTTAGTACTTATCATTTTGTAGTGTTAGATGGGCCAAGGACTGGACGCACGCCGCGCGCCGCGCTGTTACATTTATTTTTCTTTACATATTTTGGGACCACCCAGGTTTCGGTCCTTTGCAAGGCGTAGGTACGAGGGGCCGAAGCCAACTCGCAGATGTCCATTAGATGCTTTAATGAAATTTTTCGATGTCCACTTTATAACCACTGCCCTGTAATATGTGAGCGATTTTTTGTTTTTTACATTTTAAATTCTTTATTTTTATTGGGGAGACGATCCAGGCCTTACCATTCAGTTTCGTCTCATCTCTTAACAATCTGTACCTATCGTGTGAAACAATCTGTAAAGGAAACACCGGCCAGACCACTGCTTGGAGCGCGCGTGAACTTCCTAAGGCTGGTTTCACAGTTGTGCGGGATACCCGCACGGGCCTCCGAACATGGGAGATTAGTATGGACGGACCGTACGGACCATCAACGTCGCTGTGTAACAATGTTGAAGCGCCTCACGTGTATCTACGTTTCGGGAGCCCATGCGAGTTGGCTTCGGCCCCTCGTAGGTACCTACGCCTTGCAATGGACCTAAGATGCCTAAGATGTAATCCAATCCGGACCCTAATTATGTAACATACTTTCAATCACAATCCGAAAGTTTTGAAGGATATTGCCAATTCATTCGATTTTTCAAGCATAGATGATTCTTTGCTTGAAAAATTCGTTTGCTCAACAACGTAATAACGCAATGAACGTGGGTGAACTGTCAAAATGAAACCCATTTTGATCAATTGTCATTTATTTTTATGTCTTACAAAATTAAGTGATCTCGCTCACTGGACGAGCACGACCACTAACCACAACCTATAGAAGCCGACTAATTCGCTGTTGCGATCAAATGCACGATTCGTATCGGTTTCTATAGTTGACCCTGTACCCTAATTGCGTAATACACAATCAATCAGAATCTGCGTAATACACAATCAATCAATTATTATAAAAATATTATTTTAAAAGAGTAACGGTGGAGTTTCTTGCCCATTCTTCTCCATACGAAAACGACCTTTTGGAATGGGCGACTAGAATCAATTATTATATTTTTTTTGTTGTAAATGTTGACGTTCATAAGTGTCTTTTTTGTGCCTAATTGAAATAAATTATTTGACTTTGACTTTCTGAATCATTTTGAAACAGAATCCATTGCTCCGTATGTTCGAATAAAAAATCTGCTCATCAACGTAAATAACGCAATCAATGTTGTTGAACTGTCAAAATAAAACAGATTAGTCTTAATTGTTTACGAAAATGTGTTGCGTAATTAGATAGCTGGTCGCTGCGACGAAGAGTCGTGGTCGTGGCCATATACAGGGTGGCACATTTCGATCGGTCAGTACGGGAAAGTCTGAAACTATATGACATACGAAGGTCTCTTCTTAGGAACCATGTCATCGATTTTAGTAACAAGAAAAACTGCATTCATACATTTTTTAAAAACTTGTACACAGCTCGGGAATCGAACCCGTACTTTCTGAAAAATAAAACTAATACTATTTCTATTTAGATAACGATTGTGTAGGTCTTAAGCAGTAAATGAAACATGATGTGTAAAACGAATAAAATTGTTTTCATAATTAATTTATTTTGGTAAGTTTTCGAAATGCCCACCATTTTTAGGGTTCCGTAGTCAACAAGGAACCCTTATAGTTTCGCCATATCCGTCTGTCTGTCTGTCCGCGGTTTAGCTCAAAAACTATTGGTAGGTACTAGAAAGTTGTAATTTGGCATGAGTAAACACGTTAATGTCGCCGAAAAAGAGTAAAATAAAATTTTGAAAAATATAAATATTTAGGGTACCTCCCCTACATGTAAAGTGGGGATGATAATTTTTTTTTTCATCCTACCCATTTTTGGGTTATCGTTGGATAGGTTTTTAAAAAATATTAGGGGTTTGGGAAGACCGTTTTTGATTAAGTAAACCGTTCGTGACTTATCAAGCTTTAAAGTACCAATTTTCGATAGTCAAGTGGGTCCCCCCTCTACCAACTAAACGGTTATAGTTAGAAATTCAAATGTCACGGCAGTAGTACCTATATTTTTAAAGAAAAACTATTACAGCTAAGTAAGCTTTACAATTTAACGAGTAATAATCAACCAACTTACATTTGCGGTTGAAAAAACATGTTCTCCGATACGGCCCGGTACCTATTGGTTTTATGTATATGTATGTATAGGTTTTTAACATGTTTTTTCAACTACAAAGTTAAGTCTGTTCTTGTGATAAATTCATCCCAACTACGGAACCCTTCATTGTGCGTGTTCGACACACACTTGGCCGGTTTTTTTTTTCAATACAACATTCAAAACTCGTTTATCTTACTATCGCGTTTTGTATCTTCAGTTGGTGAATTTGCGTTAAAATGGACTCTATATGGCTGCTTTTAGGTCTTCAATGGTGTCGTAGCTTGTTTTATACTCTTCATCGTTAACGTAACCCCACAAGAAATAGTTTAGTGGGATTAAATCATATTATTCATTTTAGACATCATGTTTCTTATTAACATTTGTGTGCCACCCTGTATATGATTGTAGTCTGTGGTCGTGGCCATCCGTGCGCAAGATGGTCTCTCTCAGCTCTTACCCCATAGGCCAACGGCTGGCGGTGGGTCTCTCCATTTATAGTGTGGTATGCATAAGCAAGGCGCATTAATCAGCTATAGGTTTTCAAGAGACGATTCACGATGTATTAGCTGGTGTATAGTTAAAACAAAACACAAAACAGTAGAAATAATACTTTACTAGAAATAAAATAGACATCCTTATAAAATGTACACTTACATTAATTGCATTAGTTTATAATTATAACATAATTATTAATTACGTAGCTACACGATCCTTTAACATTCATTCTCATACAAATAATAATTACTAAAATTGTAAAATATTTTAGTATTTAGAGATCTATAGTTAATATTAAATACATGATGTAAATATTAGTTAAACCATGAGTAATGACTGGCAGTGAATAATTTCGGAAGATAAGCAACTGAATAAGTACCGATTACATAAAAAGTAAATTTCATTTTATTTAAAATAAATATTTATTTTCATTTTGCAATGCAGTCGTATAAATTAACCGTATTGGACAATCATTTGATACTATAACATACTATCAGACCTGACGGACGTCGTGTTCAACTTCCAATAATTCATACATAAATCACATAGAAAAAAAAATTACACTTTCCAAATTTGAAAAACCTAATTCGGACTAATATAAACATTTTAAAACGGAAAAAAACCTAAATCGGACCAGCCGTTCTCTTGTGATGCGCTTACTAACGACCAGCATTTCATTTTCATTTATAGATAGATAATTATACAGGTAGGATTTTTTGAGATGGGACAGTAAGGATAGCTGCCTAACCGTTGTAACTACAGGAAAATGCTGTTATAATATCTTATAACTTTTTGAGACATTTTGATCTGCACAGTTTAGGTGGCTGTCCAAATTGTCCCATCTCGAAAATCCTATATATAGTATAATTAAACATGATTTTTAGGGTTCCGTACCCAAAGGGTGGAACGGGATCCTATTACTAAGACTCTGCTGTCCGTCTGTCACCAGGCTGTATCTCATGAACCGTGTTAAGTTAGACAGTTGACATTTTCACAGATGATGTATTTCTGTTGCCGCTATAACAAAAATACTAAAAACAGAATTAAATAAATATTTAAGGGGGGCTCCCATTCAACAGATGTGTCTACGATGCGCATTATTCAACTTAAAGACAAGCATAAACCATGAAGATTTAATTAGAGTGCTTAAGGTAGGCACGAACCAAGAGACCTCAAGCCTCCGTTTAGGGGATTACAATCCGCCTATATTGTAAGTGGCTATCTAACAATGCCACTCAGATCTATCCAGTTTTTTCATAAAGGAAATCTAGGCCTCTTCTCCAACAAACCCACTATCTCTCGGTTTTAAGAGATTGTGTAAGTAAGAGCGAATTTGAAGAATGAAACTGAACGCGTTCAGCAGATCTAAGAAATGAACGTTAGACGGCCACGATCATGTAAACTATACAAACCGATTATAACCGATACGAATCGCGCACTTGGTCGCAACGGCCAACTAGCTGAACACCTTACAATACCACTAGACGGCCACGACTGGCCAGAGTCGTGGCCGTCTAGTGTGTTAGATCCTTAAACCACGTTCAACAGCTGTCAGTGTCAAATTTTTTACGGAATATTGTCAAGTCTTGACAGTTATTGAACGCGGTTATTGACGATCGCGTTCAGTTTCAATGGTGAAACCCGCACTAAATCTGTTGTCAATTCTCACGTAATAAGACGTGCTTAGTTGTTTGGATGACCAATTACAGCGGATTACGTGGATTTGCCAGAAACTACAATAATGTCTGAGTGCATTCTCTACAAGTGCAAGTTATTAAGGGCGACTTTCACCAATGAAACTGAACGCGATCAGCACATAAATCACGGCTGTTAGTGTCAGTGGTGAAATTCGCTCTTAGTTATCTATTCAGGCAATCTCGTTACCAACCTAGGTCACATGCTAAAGTTCTTACCAAGACATGAGATACACTCCTAAAACTCGTGCCAACACGAGTTACATAACTATTGTACTATTTCTCCTATTCAAAATACATACATAACTTCACGCCTTCTCCCACGGGGGTAGGCAGAAACTACAGAACGCCAGCTGCTACGATCCTTACATACTCCATTCGCTCTGGTCATACACGCACGCCGGTTGCGAGTCCTACGCAAAGTTTACTATAAATAGTTTGAGGCTATGCTTCAATACTTTCGCGCGTAAAAGTTGTCGAGTGTCATGTTGTCGTCGGAGTCCTCGTGGCCGTACTCATCCTTTGATAGATCGTCGTTTTTCTTTTTTCTGTTCCTGAAATAATAAAGCAAATACAAAATTAGACTTGCATTTTTGTTGCTGACCGTTTTTATATTATGTTTTAAATTTAAGAGTCCTATTACATTTTTTTACGGAAATTCATGATTTTTGACCATGTAATTTTCAGCAGCAGTAAGATATTTTAATTATTTGATTATAATAACTATAGTGCCATTCTCTTTCTTGTAAGTTGGAGTTACACATTATTTTCGTGTAATTTGCTGAATTGACGCGGAATATATAGTACTTTAATTTAATTTATTGTAATTTTGTCTTATTATATTGAGAAACAAAAACTAATGAAACGTATTCACTGTAGATCGAAGTTTTATATCATATCAGTTTATTTGATTTAATTGTGTTTATTTGGAATATAATGGACATGAAAATCAAGACATTTATTGGTTTTCTTTACGACTTTTCCCTGAAAACTTAAGGAATTTAAAGAAATTCTAGAACTCCAATAAACAAGTAAAACATTCAAGTTATCGTATAAGTACGTAATATAGATACGTAATGATTAAATTACGTATCTACTCATAAATGTATCTATATTAAGGCAAAGAAAATGAGCCATACAGCCAAACACAATAAGAAATTCATAGATAGAATTTGTTATTTTATAATATTTACTTTAATTTATTTGCCTTATGTTTTTGATTTAAATTCAAGTACGATAGGTTATTTAACTAATTTAAGAAAATTATTCTTACAAAATTAATTTAATAATAGGCTCTATAGGTCTGCAGCCCAAGCCTATATATCAATGTCGTAAGATTTAAAAAAAATAAAGCGGCGGGAGCCAGCTCTTGTTTTTTCGTGGGTTTATTAACCGTTAATATGGGAAAAACAATTCCTTCAGTATTCATAACTGTACTAATTTTACTTTGAATTTTAAATAAAGAAATGTTATGTTGTACTACTGTTTTATTTCCTCGCAATCGAAGTGAAAAGCAGAGTTTATAACTCGTCCACAAAACTATTTTATCCTCGACATTACTATCAGCCCTCGCCTTCGTCAAAGTCTCGGATAAAAATGGTTCGTTTTGTGCACTCGTTGTAAAATCTACTATTTTATTATCTGACTGACGGACTAACTAAAATTGCTTTATATTTATTTTATTATGCGCTGTGCTGTGGGTCCCCCATAGCACAGCATTATGCTGAGTGGAAGCCTTCTTGTCACAGTCATGAAGTGCAGCTGCCGAATATTTCTGCTATGTTTATATTGTTGTTTTTTTGTATGCACGAGTTTCTGTGACAAATAAACCTCTTTTCATCATCATCGTCCCTATTGCTCAATAACAGCCCAGCGTCTGGATTTGAACCCGGTTGATAGCAATAGGCTCGCCCCCTATTGCATGGGACTTAAACATAACTGGCGCAATGTGGGTGTACTACACATCTCTGCTAGTTCCTTTGGGGAATACAGGCGTGATGTGTTATTGTAAACGAATGCTAGATATTTTTGACACTGTTTATTACCTCTTAGGATACGGCTCTTTGAGATGGAAGGTGCGGTAGTGTAGCTTCATGCTGCTGGATTGCTTGAACCGTTTGTCGCATAGAGTGCAAGCGACCGGCTTCTCACTGGTGTGAGTCTGAAAAATATAGCCTATAATTTTACCCACTGCTAGGACACAGGTCTCTTCTCTGTGTGGGCTGTAATGTACCACACGGGCGCAGTGCGGGGTGGTAGATGTCACATGTCTTCGAATTTTTAGTTCTAGGACGGGTTTCCTCACGATGTTTTCCTTCACCGTTTTGAGAGCAGTGGCGATAAATTATTTACACAAATTCAAGCACATTTCAGGATTCGAACCGTTACCACTAGGCCACCACTGCTAAATCAAATCAAAGCACTCAATTTATTTTGGTGAAATGAAAGGGTCAAGAAAACTACGGTTTACGTACAGACCTACCTTATTTATATATATGTTTTACTGTAACGTTAACTTATTTCTGACATAGCAGCCTTCTAATAAAGGTTGATACTTAAATATGAACATACACATACATACATAAACTCACGCCTTCTTCCCAATGGGGGTAGGCAGAAACTACAGAACGCCACCTGTTACGATCCTTACATACTCCTTTTGCCTCGTTTACGTTCATACATCTGGTCATACACGCACGCCGGTTGCGAGTACTACGCACCTGTCCTTTCTTAAGAACATCACCAATAAGGTTAGTATATGTCCTCCTAGGGCGTCCCCACCCGGCGTAAAATATTAACGTCATTGAAAAATAAAATTAACGGCGTTTTGGCCCATCAACCAGTTTGGTCCTTCGAGCCGGATACCTTTGGATCAAACTCATGTGAAAATATTCTAGTTACTTAAAATATGAGTTTATTAATCAGTTTTTTTGTTGTTTTACCGTGTTAAGATCACGTACTCATCATGTCAGACAAAAAGCAAAAAAAAAAACTGACTTGGTACAGACGCCAGCAGGTCTGTAAATTTTTCCCAATCAACTTTGAACTTTATCCTTTAGTGATAAAGTTGAAATTCAATTAAAGAAATTTGACAGATTGTAGTAGGTTGTTGTGCTGGCGTCTGTACCAGCGTTAGTTGAAAAAAAGTCATAAAGTATATTATTATGATTTAACGTGCTTAGATGTCGATACCCATCAGGTCTGTGGAGTTTCGCTAGCTAGTTTAATTTGACCCTGTACATTTTTAGTTCCAATTTTCCGAATTCTTAGCTAAACTTACCAGCTGATGTGTAGTCATGCCTCCTTTGCTGCTAAACTGTCGCCCGCAAGTGTTGCATGTGTACAACTTCTCGCGAGTGTGAGTGTTCAGGTGGCTTGATACGCTGCCCGGCTGTCAAGAGATAAATTAATAAATGTCAGGATTATTCATTTGTTTAGGTTCATCGCCGCAAGGTTGCCTGCTTGTCGGTCTTCTACAGATTGTACTTCGGCGAGTGTGCCCATGAACTCCACGACCTCATTCCACCGGCCCCCTTCTACCATCGGACATCTAGACGCACTGCAGGTTACCATCCCTACCTAGTTGATATTCCACTAACTCGTACTAAGCGTTTTTAAACGTCTTTTATAATGCGTACAGCAAAGGAGTGGAACTCTCTGCCTGCATCTGTGTTTCCGAACGCATACAACCCTAAATATTCAAAGTAATAGTGAACAGGCTTCTTCTGGGTAAGCTCACTCCATCGTCGACTTTGTCTCTGTCACCTCTGACCTAGACTAGAGTCAAGAGCAAACCCATCGTAAAATATAAAAAAAAGTACTATTTTGGAAATAGTCTACTTGGATAAAAGGTTACAGTTGCATTATCACCTTTCGTTTGTATTTCATAATCACCATTTTAGTTCAAGTGAGCGATATTTCATATTTCCATACAGTAAGGTGGTGGATAGGATTTATCATCGGCAAAAATTTCGAACTTCTATACAAACTTTCATTCCCAGTATGACCCTTTTAGATGGTGAATTTCCAATAAACCCTTCCTAAATGTTCACTTTCACTATACAATGTGGATCTGGACTTACGACATTAAATTAAAACAAGCACAGTACTAGTCCATAGAAACATTTTAAAAGACGAAGATTAGTAGTTAATGGAAAATTGAAAAATTGCAATTTTCAAACAAAATAAATAGCAGAATCAACTGCATAAAAAGTAAACACGCTTTATCTACGAAAAGTCACTAACCTGTTGCGCGGCCCGATGCGGGTCGCGGCGGGGGGCGGCGCCTGCGCTGCGGTGCGGGGCGTAGGTGGACGTGGGTAGGTAGTTTAGTCGGAGAACAACAAATTAGCGGCATAAACTCACTAAGTTGCGCGTTGTTAATTAAAAGATCACTGATTGAATAATTAATCACATAATATCACATCACAATCAGAATTTACATCAACAGTCAAATTTTTAAATTTTCAAGGTTTCCACCGTTGTTCATTATGCACAAGCGACATCGATACCTAATTAACTAACATATCTTTAATCACAAATAACAACAATTTTTTTTTCACAAAATCACGACAATGCGCGCGCGGCTCGTCTCGTAATAAACAAAGTAGCGGTGTGCGCTCCTCAAAGAGAGCCGCTGCACTGACAGTCTGACACTGACCGAGTCCCGAGACTTTTTGCCGAAAAAATTCCGCTCACACACACACACTCGCAATTGTCTATGCACCACTAATGCATAATTTGCGTAAGTAATATTTCTTTTTCTTTCTAATTGTAGTATTATTTTGTGGGACTGGGCGGGGCGCGTCAGAGTGGAATCGTATGACACCTTTCTCTGTCTCTCAAGCATATTGAGACGTAGAGGATAGAATCGTACGTTTTGCACAGGTTCTTGACCTTACAATGTTTACCTATTATTACGGACTCAGATCTACATCATGTTGAAAAATAAGAAAATGAAAAATAATTTCCTGTGGCTAAAGTATTCATTGGATTTGATTGATTTTTTGTATACGGGTAAAGAACATGACACTCTTTACGTGGTTTTGTCAAGCGTCCTGCTCCACGTAGTATAAGCACAGAATAATAGAAACGATTCACTCTGCAAAATCATTTAAATAAAAAGCGACTTTTGATACGACACAATAAAGTGCATTTCAGGTTGCACAGCGCTAATTACCTACAGATATACAGGAAAAAAAAATTACCAGTGCGCAATTATTTTTTTTGGTGGTTCGGTGTCAATAATAGAAGACATTTTCAGTATTTGTTAAGTTTTTTTTTATCCAACTATAAAATAGCAAAATGTGGACACAGTCTATTCGTAATAATATGAACGGGCGCGTGTGGCGGGCTGCCCGTGCGCACGCGCCGGCCGAGCTCCGCACCGCGCCGCACGCGTCGTCCCTAACCACCTGCCGATCTCGATGGCAGACTTTACTAACCGCGAGTTTTACGTGATGGTGCGAGTGTATTTTTTTGTGGTGAAAACTTAGGAACACCTCGAAGGATGTATGGGCTTGGGTATAGTATCGTTTGGCAGTTGTATGGGGGTAAAAGAGGTTAAATTCAATTTATTTATTGCAGATAATAAAAATCCATAGTATTACATTAAAAAAAAACAATATAAAAACACAAAGATTAATAAATTTAAAGCTGGTAGGGGTTGGGTCCCTGATTATAACTCTCACTCGTATTAAAAGGTAATGCGTATTTTTCGAGCAACTTATAACATTGTTTCTAACCTCAAATCAGATAAAAGCGAAAACGAAACGTTAAAATGGACGATTGACAACCAAATCGGTCCCACTCTAGCGGAGTCTAGTGAGCGAGCGAACATAAACCCCGCTATTCCCTTCGTGGTTACTTATTTTATAACTCAAACTCAAAGCATTTATTTCAATTAAACCATTTACAGGCACTTTTGAATTGTCAAGGGGTCGGTCAGTCAAAAATATGAAGCTAGTTGCCCATTCCAAAGCGTAGTAGGTACCTATGGAGAAGAACGGGCAAGAAACTCCACGGACACTCTTTTAAATAAAAAAATTGATACAAAATATTATTAACCTGAGAGGTGCTCCGTCGACTACGCCGTCGCTATTATTTATTTTTGAACTGATTTAGATAGATAGAAGATAGATAGAATACTCTTTATTGTACACCATAAAAATCACAGACATAAATTTAGAAATTTTACATAGGGTGACACAATGGGCGGTCTTATCGCCGCCACGATATTTTCCCCAACCTTAATATGCAAGCTGCAACGGCTTTTAAAGTGTTTTGAGGTTAGGTTACAATTATTTGTTTTTCTCAAGAACGGTGCGTTACCTTTTCATGGGAAAGAATGCGCCTAGCCTGGTATAAGTTACTATTGTGGAAAATTTCAAGCTTCTTGACCCAACGGTTCAGGCTGTGCGCTGTCTGTCAGCGAATGAATGAATTTAAGATTTTTATTAAGTAGAAAATCTATCGGTACTCACCGCTAGAGACATGCCACAGATCTCACAGATGTGCCTCTCGTTGGGCGCGAAGAACGAAGTGCGCGGGTGTTCCGCCAAGTGATGCTTGCGGCATGCGGCCTGCGTAGCGAAGTGTTTGCCGCACTGATATCATGAAAAGAAGAGAAAAAGTACATGATGATAAATTATCCGGTTAGTGCATTTAATTAAAGAGAAATTGCTGAGGTCATGTGCCGATACGAATTTACACACGCAGGATGAAAAGTTTCGAAGAGCAAATTTTCATAAACATTCGTTTCCCGCATAGCGTTTAGAAACTTGTTTGCATAGCGGACACATTTTAACCTTTTTAAATTTTCATTTGCATTAAAAAAGCTAACAGCGAAACATTCGGAAAAAACGTTTTTCTCAGCTTTAAGTATTGTGTTTCTTAGAGCAATCAATTAAATTTGTCAAAAGAATCAACAAAGTCAATAGGAAAACGCCAGTAAAGAAAAAAAATCCTAAATAATATTTTAATACTGTTAATCATGGTCTAAAAGGACTCATACCCAATACTTTTCTCAAATAAAAAAGTAAATACTCACAATATGACAGTCGGTGGGTATTCTCGTCAGCCTCTTAAGATTCTGCCGCCGTTTCCTGGGGTTAGAAGTTATAGGTGCATTTATTTCTAAGTCTCTGCAAAATAATAAAATATACATACATCTTAGAGAGGGTACCCCGTTGTCGGGGAGTCTTGGACATTTTATTGTCTGACTTAATCGGAAAGGGATTCAGGTTTAAGACTTTTGAGCCGTCTTGGGTTCAGAAACAGAAAGCCTAGCTTTTTCAATGCCTTTTAGTCACTGGTCGAGTCATATTCAGGCGAGACCTACAGGCCACTTCAACATTATGTTGTTCCTGGCCCACCTAGTTTCTCGTGAGACGGACTCTACCTCAAACTGGTGGGCTAATCATTCCCGAAGCACTCATGATAGCAATAGCTTTTTGGCGAAGGCACAGAATAGTACAGAAGGAAGGCGTACTCCGCATTTTAGTTATGAAGCTACAAATACGTCGAGCCAATTCAGTGAGTGTAACGTATTCAGAAAGTATAAGAGTTGCGCTATAGAAAGAAAGGCAACTTCTAGGTGAATATAACTGTAGGTAATCAGCACTGTGCGAACTGAATTACACTTTATTGTGCCGCTGCAAGAGTCGCTTTTCGCAAAATCATTTCAATATTGCGGAGTCAATCTTTTCTACTATTCTGTGGCGAGGGGCAGTTTTGGGGACAATCTCGTGTAATTTTGACGTTCCAAAAGTGCTGATTCTCAGCCAAATTTAAATAACATAATGAAATTTGATTTTGAGTAGGGCTTAAATCAAGATTTTCAGTCTTATCAACACCTAGGTGCACCGGTAGACACACTTATGATGAATTAAGTTGTTCTAGCTATGGCTATTAAGAACTCACTCAATTCCATCGACGTGATTGGCAGAATGTATGAGATGTTCTTCATAAGCCTTCCGCGTCTCGAACTTGACGTCACATCGCTGACAGTACTGTTCTTCGCCTTGTGGTAGCTCCTGAATGGGATAGTTCCAGTTTTATAAAATATACAAGGTAAAAGGAAAATGACAAATTTATCTAAGGTAAGCTCAGAATTATTTGTCTGTGAATGAATGAAATGCACCGACCCCAGCGTGGTTTAACCAGACTCGATAAATCGAATGAACCCCAAGATTTGCACTAGCCCCTGAACCCTCATGCTTCATGGGGCTACAGAGGCCATTGTATATCAAGGAGTAGACCGGGGGGGCGCGGTAATGGAAGGGAAGACGTGCTGCATCCTTGAGCAGGCAATGGAATAGTGAAGAGACGGATGATATTTATCTATAGATGTATATAGGCGACACAGTCACCACGACCAAAACATCAGAAGCAATGTCTTATAAACATGAGCCGAAGCTTAAGAGGGAACAGGGCCTGCGATTCTCTAGACAAATGTATTCCTCTATTTTCTTCCCAATTATTGGTTCTAGAGAATACATGTTTAAAAAAAAAAACAAGGTCTGCTGTAGACACGTCCCTGTTATTTCCTTTTTTTCAGCAATTTATTGGTAAAGAAAATATGGGCCTACTAAAATGCCCCATTTTTTTACCGCCGTGATTAGAGGACTACCAGACAAATTACAAAAGTTTATAACATAAAAGAAAATGATAGGAACCTAGACATACTCGTATTCTTTCTTATGTAAAGAATAATTGAATCGGCTCAGTTTTCGAGGAGAAAACAGGGCGGACATTTTTGTAATATAATTGGTCTGAGCTGCAGCTGTCCCTATCGCACTCTACGGAGGCAGATTTGAGATAAGACGACGGCAATAGTTTCTTCAAATACGTATTTTTCGAATTCCTCGCAGGCACTTGCCCTCTTAACAAAAAAAAACGGGTTGCACTCCGGGAGTGCCGGCAGAAGTGAAAACTTGAATATTAACGTTGTGCATTTTTGATATTTTGGAATGGTTAGGGAATAATTTTGCACCGGTCTACTCTCCCTCCGTCTTACGAATTTTCGATCAGGTCACGTGTCCTGACGCGAGTTTAACATTTTTTACCCCTCACAAAAAAGTGTACAACGCCGCTAAAGAAGTTTTCACTTCAAAAAGGTGACGGAGGCGACCGCACGCCTCAACGTCACGAACGAATCAGAATTGTTTGTCAGCGAACAACACAAAATATTTAAGTAAAACAAAGATTATATGGATACTCACAGAATCAGCATTGACATGTTTAATCTTTTTATGTATGCCGAGTCCGGTGACACTGACGAACGACGCGCCGCACAACGTACACACGTGCTCGCTCCGATGCGTGCGTAAGTGAGTGTAGTATGTTGTTAGATGCCTGTTAGATACAGAAATAAATACTCAGTTAATAAAAAACATTTCGATATAAAAAAATTGCCTGATTAGCATAAAAAAAAAAAACCCTAATCAACCTATACAAATATTTTTTTAATGGTAAAATTTGTAAGTAGGGGAAATTCTTTTACTAATAGGAAGCTACAGTATTGCTAAGTGTCATAGGATATCATTCATGTTAAAACAAGAAATTTCACGAACGAAGGGGCGGGCAGCAGCTAGTACAAAAATAAAGCAGATCTAATTAGGGCATAACTTGATAGAATATTATAAAATACTACACTTTTATCAAAATTCCCCTAAGTCTGGGTGACGCATGACACTTTTTAGGGTTCCGTAGCCAAATGGCAAAAAACGGAACCCTTATGGATTCGTCATGTCTGTCTGTCTGTCCATCCGTATGTCACAGCCACTTTTTTCCGAAACTATAAGAACTATACTGTTGAAACTTGGTAAGTAGATGTATTCTGTGAACCGTATTAAGATTTTCACACAAAAATAGAAAAAAAAAAACAATACATTTTGAGGGTTCCCCATACTTACTTAGAACTGAAATTTAAAAAAAAAAAAACATCAAACCCATACGTGTGGGATATCTATTGATAGGTCTTCAAAAATGATATTGAGGTTTCTAATATATTTTTTTTCTTAACTGAATAGTTTGCACGAGAGACACTTGTGGTGGTAGTGGTAAAATGTGCCCCCCCCCCCCCCCAAGTAACTTCTAAAATAAGAAAATGATAAAACTAAAAAAAATATAATGTACATTACCATGTAAACTTCCACCGAAAATTGGTTTAAACGAGATCTAGTAAGTAGTTTTTTTTAATACGTCATAAATGGTAAACCGCAATTTACCTTTCATTCAATCAAGTCAAATATAAAAAAAAAAAAAATTAAGTTTATAAACATAAACCTTATGCATAAACCGCGAACCATAATTTTCTCATAATAAATCTGTAATAGGTGCCTAAGTAAATAATAATTACTTTTATGTTATGTTACTTGCTGCTACGGAACCCTTCATGGGCGAGTCCGCCGTCGTCGTCGTCGTCGTCCGCCGTCTCGCACTTGGCCGCTTTTTTTTAAGTTTAGAATACTTACTTGAACACTTCGCCACAGTGATCGCACTTCCTCGTAACACCATTATGATATTCTTCATGGAAAAGTGCTGTTGTTCTGAAATCAAACAATTGATATTATAACAGGATGATCTTAACAAAAAAAAAAAAAAAAAAAAATCAAGGCTATTCATATGGTACACAATCCATTGATTTTTTTGACTGTGGGATAATTGACGAATATCAGAATCTGTTATTTTAAACTGTGGCGGCTTTTACAACGCCACACGCGAACTACGCATCAATCTGACGTCACGCTAAATCCTGCATCGCGCAAGCAGCGTTTATCGCGCGACGAGTATATATACAACGTCTCGACATCAATCGTCGGGCAGTTGCCCACCAGACTCGACACCCATCTGGTCGGAGGATCCTCCCTTTTCTATAGACGATGAGTAAACTTTACTCCCTGTTCCTCATGCCCCTATAAAGCCAAAACTAACCAGAATCCTTCACTTTCGAGTGAAAAAGTTAGAATTGGTTTCAAATGTCATGATTTCACGAAATAGTCATTCAAAAGGGTAATTTGAACTTAGAGAGTTGTATTGATGATGTTAATGATTATAATTCTGATTTTTTACGGTCGCAATCATATTTTGATACTGACCTGAAAATTGCAAAAAACGTAAGAAAATTAGTATTTCGGCTGCCTTGGCGCTTTAGCCTTAGAACACTATATTTGTTAGTTCATACTTACTCTAAAGGACAGACGAGGTCGCAGCGCAGACATTTGTACTTGGTATAGTGCTGCCTCATGTGTTTGTTTAGGAAACACTTCCATTTGAACCGCATGTGGCAGAAACGACACTCTATCGGGCCATTAGACTGAGAAAAAAAATACAAAAAAATATATAATTTACACTACTAAGTCTGTGTGCACAAGAGTAGGGGACGACCAAAGAAACGACGATATGGCTAGAAAGGGGGTGACCACCAAGATGACGACTAAAGTTACCATTCCGTACCCGACAGCAGCCCGTATTCCAGTCGGTAGATAGAAGATAGAAAATACTGTTATCGCTCGAGCGTTGGCGGCACTACTGGTCTGCGGTCGGGCTGCACGTGTCGCCTGTCGCTCGCCCGTAGCTGCCAACGACGTGTCGCTAACTACGTAAGGTATTTCATAGAAATTCGTAGAAACCAGTCGTGTCTCCTGCGGGCGGGTACGTAATGGTACCTTAATAGAGAAGATGGAAGAAAATGACATGTTGCGGCGGCTCCAAATAAATTGGGAAAAACAACCGACTTCCAAAAAAAAAACACTACAAGGTGAAAATTAACAATTTTTTGTAAAAAAGATTTTATTATTTTTCACTTTTTAGCTGTGTTACCTACTGTCACACAAATTCGAATACCAATAACTGCTATGTAAATAACAGTGACAGTCATTAAAACATCATCCACATGACTAAGTGCGAAAATTACGTATTATTGAAACTAACTCTAAAACTGCCAGAGCAAAGTTAATACAATTTATATGGGACCACCGCACAAGCTTCCTCTACCAAATGCAAAAAGAATTTTCACAATTGATGAAAATAACGAATGGACATACATAACAAAACGAAAAATATACTGATGAACATATTTATGACCACCTTTTTGAAAATCGGTTAATAAGGGCAAGAGAAATTATGATGACGAGTCTGATAATGCACATAACTAATGACATCGTTTTTTCAGGCTTTTGAAAGGCTCAGGCTCTCATATACCTGAAAAAATTTATTCTAATTTTAAAGTTAATATCTTACCTCGCTATGTCTTAATTTATCGTGCCTCTTCAACATATCCTCCTTAGAGAAACCTTTGAGACAATCCGTACATTTGTACTGAGCGTTCAAATACCGCTTATGCGTTCCTCTGGACTTAAACTCAGCATCAGCCTCCTCTTCTGTCAAGTTTATTTTCAGCCAGTTATTAGGATCCATTTCGGCCTTTTTAGTAGTCTTAACAGCGAATTTCTTCTCTTTCGGTATAGTATCTTTAGCTTTTTTCTTTTTACTGTTACCACCGTTCCTAGTTCTTTTCTTTTTAACTGGCTCTTTTGGTTCAGAATCTTCATCGTCATCGGAAACAATTTTAATGTCATCAACAAATACTTTTTCGCTATCACTTGGCATATCATCATCAGAGAAGACTTTATCTATATCTAAATTTACATTTTCTGTTGGCTGTATTTTGGGTATAATATCATCTACAACATCTATGTCTTTATCTTTTTCTATCTTCTCAGGTTCTAGGTCTTCTTCGTCTTCTTTTTTTTCTTTTATGTCTATCTTTTCTATGTCTATTTCTTCTATTAAACGTTCTTTGCAATCTTGAATGTTATCGTCGCCGTCAAAGAAATCACCGTCATCACTTAAAGAGGCTACATCTACTTCTTCAGGTTTTCTTTCATGAAGTTTTAATTTGGCTGCGGTTTTAACGATGCAGGTCCGTACTCTTTTGTTTACAGTTATTATGCTTATTGGTACACGGATGTTTTTGCTTTTTCTGTCTATTTTTCGGACTGCTTTTTTGGTTAGCTGAAATTGAAGGGGTAATTAGATTTTCTAGCTATGTGGTACGGAGATAGAGACTAATGCTCTTTATTTGTTTTGTGTGTTTATTTTTCAATACACTTAGGTATTGTGTTAGGCAATTTGGAGGAGCTCGTGGCTAAGTAATAATGGCCGCACTGGTCGATCCATCCGGTTAAGCTACGCTTGGCGGGGTTGGTCCGTGAATGGTTGACCATTTTTACATACCGAGACTCCACTGTGCCTCGGAAAGCACGTTAAGCCGTTCGTGCCGAGTGTCATTCGTGGATCTTTGACAGTCGTTACGAATCGTCTGATGCTCGAAAGTCGGAAAACCAGTCTTACCAAGGGGTATCGTATTACCCAGTTATTGGGTTATTACAACCTGCAAGATGTGGCTGGGTCCACACACTGGACTGAACATATTGAAGCAATCAATGATGTGATACAATTCTAAAGAGTTGTTTAGAATGAGTAACCACAAACAGCAGGTTTCTTTACACAAGCACTAAACTTTTAGATGCTGCTGCTAATCCTTTTAAGATTATCTCTACTCTCTAGTCACCTCTTACATACACCATGAAATATTGGTTTTATTTTATGCCTGGATTATGTGATGGCAGTGACTGGACCCAGTGACTCGGAATTTCAGACGCAGTCAGTGGGTTCATGTAGACGACATTGGCAGTAAGTCAGGTGGGGGAAGCTACTGGGCCCGAAAATAAGACAGGTATGTTAACCTACTGGATTGACTAGAGGGAGCGAATTCAGCATGACTGGATTGAAAATAGTGTCTATACAAGCCCAGTTACAAGTCAGCGCTGGACTGATTTATTATACTGTCACATTACTTGGGCTCGTATAAACCTGCCTTTAATTTAGAATTTTAGTAAATGTACCCCTTTTTACGATTTAGGTATTATTATTATTTGACATTTCTCGGGACCCTAGGGAAGGCGTATGAGGGGCCGAAGTCAACTCCCAGAAGCCCGGTAGACGTGTATAATGAAACGAGGCACTAACCTATGATTATCCCTGTATGCACTATGCTTGCTCCAAGGACACTCAAGGACAACCCCCGGTTGGTGCAGGACTATTGCAAGATATAGAAACAAAGATATTGGATTATGGGTTTGGGTGGCTAAATGAACCGGTTATCTAGAATTTATTATGGAAAGACTATGGCCCCTGCCTGACCAATATTTTATATAAAATACACAGGTAAAATGGCAGGGGGTGACTTGCACACTCAATAATGGGCCCCCGAAAACGGTCGCTAGCACAGTGTCGTAGCGACAAGGGGGCAACATGTCCTTAGGTGCTTATAGGGAGTGGAGCGGTATTCCACGGCTATCAGGATAATCTCAGAAGTACGGTCAGGACCCCTACCAGCATCTTACTGGAATACTTCCATCCTCCGAGCACATTTGCTCTTGCAAATCTCCACTCAAGCCGGCCAATAAAGTCAAGAAAGAGGTGGGAGCTCTATTCCTCGTCAGTGTTCACTCCAGCCAGCCGATAAAGGCAAGCCAGAGATGAGGAACAAGATTTCTCGCCACATGCTGCCCTGCGGGTTTATTATTATTATTTAAATTGCCCTTCCCCAAAATTATATACTTGAGCATTATGTATTCTAAGTTGTTTTTTGAGCAACCACTTGTAATTTAAAAGGACCTAAATAAATGTTGGTTACAATGGAATTTGAACTTTGTATTGTACAATATTGAGTTAGTTGTCACAATATTTCTGAAATGAAGTTAACATACTCTATTACTTACTTGTCCTTTCCATATTATTTCTTTGAGAGCTTTCTGTCCAGTGTAGCACTTTTCTTTAAACTTATGGTACTTATGCAGTAGTGCCGCACACTGGTAGCAGAAACATTTGGGCAGACCTGATCTTTCATTTACCTGAAAAATAAAGCCTTTTGTTGATGTCAGTAGAAGAGACAGAGGCATAGAGCAGCAGTGATAGGCTAGTGATGTGACCGTCGGACTGCCAAGTCATAGGTCTCGAGTTCGAACCCAAGGCACTCATGTCAAACTTTTCGTATTCATGTTTGTATTGCATAGTTATCACTTGTTTCAAAAACGGTGAAGGAAAACATTGTGAGGAAACTGGCATGCCTGAGAGATATTTCTCGGCATCTGAAGCCAAGTCAGAGGCCTATGGGCGGCATTAAATCTCTAATAAAGAAAGGTATAGGGGGTTACATATTGCCTATAGCTCAGGTTTAGTATAAAAATCAGGATTAATTTATATGCATTTTTGTTAAAACATATCCATTCTTAGTTAAAAAGTTTTTTATAATAAAATTAGTAATTGCTATGTTTTGGTGCTATCCAAATTGAAAAATAAACATAATACTAGATTTTAAGGCAAAATTTATTTGCAAATTGTTTTAACAATAGTAAAATTAAAAATGTTATTTAAGTTTTTACGATTATGTCAGCTTTCTTTTGAATTGGTAGAGTCATCAATCGTCTTGAGCCACCCATAAGTATTGTCTACATTGCTCACTAAAATTAATTTGGCAACTTGTCCAACTTATTATGTATTTCTAAAGTAAATATTACGTATCATTAGACACCAACAGTAACTTTATTTACCACTTCAGAGATCGAGGTGTTTAAACAAGTCTCATTTATGTATAGACGTAACATGAATTCGATAAGACCACTTTTTTACTGCATTCTAAGCATAAATAACACAATAACAAGAAATAATAACTATTGGCAATAACAAAGGTGTCTAAATACAACAAAATAGGACGAAAATACAGCAAATATTCTCACTTTAGTGGCCATAATCTCCTCGTAGAAACTCTTCAATTGAAATTGATCGTATTCGTACATTTTCGCATCAGTAGAGAGGCATATTCGACATATTTGTAGGTTCGACATCTTGCACTGTTTATTTTAAACACGATAACACATAGATTTTGATAGATAAAACGCGAAAATTGGCTTAAATAAAATAATTAATAACGCGGCATCAGCACAGCTTATAATATAAAAATGACAACTGCAGTGTTGCTAGGAAATAATTTGTTAAGTTCCCAGAAGTTATTTATTGAGTTTCAAATAATATTTTTAGGGACAAATCTTTAATATCCTTTTGCGTCTTTAAGACTTCTAAAAATCTTTCACAAATAATATTTTTATTTTATAATACTCTCTTTAAAAAAATAATGACGTGTGGAGTGTTGTGCTTTCGCGATTCACAGGATTTTCTCTATGGTAACATTGTGAAAACTGATGACAGGTAAGTGAGTTTAGTTTTAAAAGCTAGTTTCGGAACAAAGTATTTTGAGAAGAAACCGACACACGCACGGTGAGGGATTTATTTATTGATATAAGCATGAACAAAGATATCGCTTTTATTTGACATAGCTGTTATTGGTAACTAAGGTAAAACGTAAATGACATGGTCATGACATGGTACTGGATGGCCAGTACTCACACGCACTAATAGGGTGTTTTACTCTATATGAGAAAAAATCAAAAATATGTTATTGAGATAGCTTAGGCAAAAAGCAGTCGGAAAACGTTAGCTTTAGTTCATAAAATAGCAAACTAAATTTTAAAATTCAATTCAAAGGTTTCAGCTTTTTTAATCTGTTTCATAACACCATTAGATAGTAGTCGCCATGTTATTACGTCGTACGGCTATGTAAACTTAGGAGTGTTAACTGTCAACTATCAGCGTACCTTTAATCAGTCTATAAATTTGTTTACATAGTGAACTGACGTCATGACCACAGAGCAATATGGCGTCCACTGCGTCCAGCGTTTTCGTCAAATTACGCGCGAAATTTGAAAATGCAAAATTTTAATGCATTTTTATGGCACTTAACGATTGAATAAAATATTTGTGAATTTTTTAATGGTTCATTAGCACTATTGAATCTAATTGAGACACTTTTCAAAAATGGGTGTAATACCCTATTGATTTGTTGGCAGCTGGGACTGGAATAATGTGTGTCGTGCATGCACAGACTACATAGGGATACTGCGTGCATGGAACTTGTACGAGTATGTACTACATATTAGTTCCATGGTGTCATGTTAGTGTTTTTATCTTATAGCATAAGTTGTTGCTCTAAGGTTTTTATGTTTGACTAACAAATACTTGACAGTAGAATAGTGGGATAGAGTCCTTTGCAATGATATTATAAGTAAACTTATAATATCATTGGTCCTTTGGGTTTATATTATTATGCCTATCTTCAACATGATTATTTTTTCCTTTATTTTACATTATTACATATTGTTGGGAAGGATTATACATGTATCTATAGTTATGTAATATCGTTTAACCGCAAGCATGTACTACTAGATCAAGTAGTTGAAAATAAAGCTTTGAACTAGACACACGTCTTAATTACTCCAATTTCTGTGCCATCCGAAAGTGAACCTTAACACGCTAAACATATGGTCCAAGCGAACCGGATACATTAATTGTTTTTAAAAAGTTATAAAAACTGTCCGGCCGATCGAATACAAAGGGATCGCACATTCCTCAGCGATAAGAGTGAATAACAAGCTCATTAGTGAATACTTCGTAGAATTACGAGTTATTACATTGTCATAACCATTATTTACGCGAATTTGGCTATAATCAACCGATTAAAAGTGCGTTTTTGTGAAAATGAGTACTTCAGGCAGTCAATTACTCAATATTCTAGAAGAAACAGCTGGTAAAATGCAGAAAGCTAAAGTTAATTTGAAGAAATGTCCTAAGGCCCGGTTAACAAGGGGTTACATCCAAGCAATATTACAATGTATAGAAGAATATTGGCAGTCCTTTAAAATAACACATGAAGAGCTTGTTAAGTGTACACCGAAAGATCACCGTGCGAACATCCAGTACTTTGTTAACGAAGACTATTACATTATTGAAGACTTGTTCTTGTGTTTACAAGGAGATTTATATGATTTCTACATTGTCACCAGCAGAAGTATGTAGTAACATGCCTACGATTAACCAAACTCGAGTTAAATTACCGACAATCCAGCTACCTGAGTTTAATGGCAATTACGACGACTGGCCCACTTATCATGATTTGTTTATATCACTAGTCCATGACAATACGTCGCTAAGTTTTGTACAGAAGTTGCAGTACCTGAAATCAAGTATCACAAGTGAAGCTGAAGCCTTGCTGAAATACATAAAGGTTACGGAAAATAACTACCAACAAGCGTGGAATATCTTGAAAAATCGCTTCGGGAATAAACGAGTTATAGTAAATACTTTGTTTAAACGACTTACCGGACAAAAGGCGATCAAGACACCAACTGCAAATCAGATAAAGTCCTTGTTAGACACCACAGCTGAATGTATGAATAGTCTACAAAATCAGGATTTAACTATTGATAACTGGGACCCCCTAATTATATTTCTAGTGGTTCAGAAATCAGACCCTGAGACCCATAAGGATTGGGAGGAGCATACATACACTCAGGAGTTTAACAAATTACCCACCTTGAAAGAATTTTATATATTTTTGGAGTCTAAGTTCCGTACATTGGAGTTGGTGACACCTGGTAGTTTTTCAGCTGCCTCAAGGGAGAAAACTATCAAGGATAAGTCATGCCATGTTTCTGCAAGCACACCGGTGAAGACGTGTACAATGTGCAAGGAAGACCACGCCCTATGCCATTGTAAAGATTTTATAAAGCTTCAACCTATGGAAAGAAACGAGTTTGTAAGGAAGAATAACCTTTGCTACAATTGTCTGGCACCAGGGCATTCAGCCTGGAAATGTCGCGTACCTGTATTCTGCCGTCGATGCAATCGCCGGCACCACTCACTGTTGCACCAGCAAAAAGTAACAACAAGCAGTCAGACAATTCACAAACTCCACACGTACATATCGAAGGAAAGGAACCAAATAAAGAACATATAAAGGAAGACGTCGCAATAGCATCACACTTTATCACGAAGAAGTCCACAGCTTTGCTGGCAACAGCACTAGTGTATGTAAGGGGTGACAATGGACTAACGACAGTATTGCGCGCCTTAATTGACCAAGGGTCACATGAAAGTTTTATCAGTGAGGGAGCAGCCCAAAGATTAAAGATAAAACGCAAAACAACTAGAGGAACAATTACAACGGTTGGAGGTAAACAGACACACATAAATCACATCGTAGAATTTGATCTTTTATCGCGGTGTGAAGATGATTTCAAGATTTCTCTGAAGGCATACGTCATACCCAAGAACATAACCTCAAATACATTAGACATTAGGTCTGCTGACTATGCAGCAATAAAAGATGAACTTAACATCGTTGACTGGCAGTACGAGTTGAGCCACAGGTCACTAGAAGATGCCGTAGCTTTCTTTTATGATGTTTTATTTAAAATACACAAAACTTATATCCCATCTAAAACAGTTGTTTCCCAGTCTAAATACCCCCTCTGGTATAAAAGCCCGTTAATAAAAATTATTAAAGAAAAATCCAAATTCCACTCTAAATTTAAAAAGTATGGGAACGATTCGGACTACCAATCTTTTGTAATATTACGGCAACGTGCAAAGGAGTTAGAGAAGTGCATGTTCGATGATTACATGACAAATATAGAATCCGCTATTCGCAACAACCCCAGAGCCTTCTGGAGCTACATTAAATCGAAAAAGCAAAACAACTCCTACCCTTCTGTGCTTCGGTTTGGGGACCTGTTCTCTAGCAATGGTGAGGAAATTTGCAATTTTTTCGGCGAGTATTTTCTGTCTAACTTTCGTGAATCCACCAGCTCTGTGAATAATGCACAATACCATTGTACCAGTGAGCAGACTGACTTCAGTCCATATGATATAGCTGCTATCGAGGTTTGTGAAGACGAGGTTATGAAACTGCTAAAGCATTTGGACTTAAACAAATCTGCTGGTCCAGACAAGCTTCCACCGGTTTTCATAGTAAACTGTGCTGCTGGCCTCTCGGTTCCTCTTACAATTTTATTTAGACGATCTCTTAATACTGGGTTCATGCCTGCTATATGGAAGTCGGCTTATATAACTCCTATTCACAAAAAGGGACCGAGAAACTGTGTTGAAAACTACAGACCCATATCCAAATTATGCGTGTTTGCTAAAATATTAGAAAAAATTGTGTACAGGCAAGTTTACTCTGCTCTCAGGCTCAGTTTCAGCGAACACCAGCATGGATTTTTGGGTGGTCGGTCAACAACTACATTCCTCGTTCTCTGTACTGACTTCCTATCAGAGGCTATGTCTAATCGGTCTCAAGTAGACGTCATATATACAAACTACGCCAAATGTTTCGACAGAATTGATCACGTCGTTCTCATGCGTAAACTTCTATCGATGGGTATCAGGGGTAATCTCTTCCGTTGGTTTAAGTCGTATGTGGAGTGCAGGTGTCAGACTGTTGTACTGAATGGGTACTCATCAAGATCAATGCGTATCCCATCTGGAGTTCCTCAGGGATCTTTATTAGGGCCGCTCTTATTCAATTTATTCGTCAATGATATTGAATCTTGCTTCCTTCACTCTAAAATTCTTCTATACGCGGATGACATGAAGATTATGTCACAGATATCCTTCTTATCAGATGCTCTATCATTGCAGGAGGATCTAGATAGGTTCCAGTACTACTGCAACACTAATAAGCTCGATTTAAACGTCTCGAAGTGTTACGTGTGCTCCTTCACTAGGAAGCCCGTACCTATCACATTTGACTATAAACTTTTAGACAGATCCCTAGCTAGAGTTAACACAGTCAAAGACTTGGGAGTTGTATTTGATTCAAAATTGTTATTTGATCAGCACATTGATAAAATCATTAACAAAGCTTCAAAATCACTGGGGTTCATTTTGAGAGTCTCGTCTGAGTTTAGGAGCATCAAAACCATTAAAATTCTCTACTGTAGTTTTGTTCGCAGTCATCTTGAGTATGCCTCTCAAGTTTGGAATCCTAATTATAACATATACATCAATCGTTTGGAAGGCATACAAAGAAAATTTTTGAGGTATATTCAGTTCCGGTCTAAAACTTACTCTCCCACTTATCTCCTACGCTGTAAAAGATTTCATCTACTTCCTCTTTCTGAGCGAAGAAGTATTGCGGATTTGGCGTTTTTATTTAGAATTGCTAACGGTTCAACCGAGCTTCCTGAATTGCTGAACAAAATCAGACTGCGGGTTCCTTCTGCTTTTCTGCGCAATCCTTATCTTTTGCATACTTCTACGGTAGGAACGAATTACAGACGGAATTCATACTTAGTCAGAGCGAGTCATACGTATAATGCGGTCTGCCGGGACGTCGACATCGACGTTTTCAATACGGGTATATATAAATTAAAAAATATTATTTGTAATTTCTTTTTTGATCACGTAAATTAATTGCTAACAGTTTGCACTGTTTGAAACGTATAAGATACCTACTGTCTTTACTCAACTGTCTACCTTCTCAGATACTTTTTGTTTATGTTCTCTTATAACCGTGAAAGCTTTTAATTGGCCTTATTTTGTTACTCTAAATTGTGCAAAAGTGTCTAGCTGTAAGTTTTCCAAAAACTGTAAAATAAAATAAAATAAAATAAAATTTGCCACCGAGACAGTTCACCCACAAAATCGCTGACTGGCCGCATTTACAAGGCCTCACCCTGGCAGACCCAAGTTACAATCAACCAGGGTGAGTGGACCTTTTATTAGGTGTTCAAATCTATGACATCATTCTGAAAGGCAGTCAGGTTAAAGGTCCATTAGGCTCTCAAAGTGCACAAGATACACGCCTAGGATGGATTCTTTTTGGAAAGGTGGAAGAAAACACTTCTTCGGAAGATATTACTGTCATGCATCAACATATTGACATTGAAAATATGCTGAAATCGTTTTGGGAAGTTGAAGATGACAGTATGAAGAAACTAACAAAGGATGAAGAAGACTGTGAGAAAATATACAAGGAAACATACAAGCGAAATGTTGAAGGAAGATTCGTGGTAAAATTACCATTTAAAACAGAAAAGCCTAAGTCAGGTGAAGGTAAAACTAGAGATATAGCATTGAGAAGATACATGCAACTCGAAAAACGCTTTGAGAATGATACGAATTTGAGGACGGAATACACAAAAGTAATGCAGGAGTATATTGATCTCAAACACATGGAAATAGTTCCAACAAACGAGATAGATAATTCAGCAGTGTACTTACCACACCATCCAGTCCTGAAAGAAACAAGTGAAACAACGAAGGTTAGAGTTGTATTTAATGCTTCGTCCAAGGGTTGCAACCCGAAGGGTTCCCGCATTGTCGTTGCGGGGGGGCTCATTAGCCGTGGGTTGGGGACCCACGGTGAAGCCAAGAGGAACCCGAGGAGGGGCCGCTCGTCAGGGCTTTTTGATAAAAGCCCATGACGTAGCGGCCAACGAGTAGGTTGCGGTGGCGACATCGCAACTGAGGCGGGCCGCGATGTCGTGTATCGGAGGCATCGCGGCTGCGGTTTCGGGGCCGCGGCTAGAGAGGTGTATTGCGGTACAGCGCTCTCCATCCCTGCCGCGGCCTTGACGGGGTCGCCACCGTCCGATGGCGAACGCGGTGGGGCCGCAGTCCCCTGCGGAGATGAGAGAGAGGAGTGTCGGTATAGCGTAGGCCGCTCTCCCTATCCTCTGCGGCCGAAAATTGGTAGACGGCGGGGCCGCAGGGGAAGAGGAGTGTTGGTATAGCGTAGGCCGCTCTCCCTATCCTCTGCGGCCGAAAATTGGTAGACGGCGGGGCCGCAGGGGAGGAGGAGTGTCGGTATAGCGTAGGCCGCTCTCCCTATCCTCTGCGGCCGAAAATTGGTAGACGGCGGGGCCAATAACCTGACCCGTCGAAGAGGGGCCAAGGGCGCCCAGACAAGGGGCTGTCTGGCGCCCATGTGCTGGTTTGGTCCCTGGGTTGGTCACGGCGTACCATGTGTTCTGGTGCGCCGGTGATGAAGGAGGAGGGGCCCGCTGCGGCGGGCTGGCACCAGTCGGGGGTTGCGGAGGTTTTTTCGTTCCCGCGACCCCCGGCGTAGGTGTGAGACGGAACACCGGGGTGGTTTTTAGTCAGTAAGAGTCTGACAGACCCCTCCGCAGGCCCCAGGCGGAGGACATCTATGAGGATTTTCCACCCCGGAACAAAAAAAAAAAAAAAAAAAGGGTTGCAACAATATATCTCTAAATGATGAACTGCTAATAGGACCTCAGCTACAGGAGGATATGAGATATATAGTCATGAGATGGAGAATGAAGCCTATCTGTTTTGTGTCTGACATAGAAAAAATGTACAGACAGGTGTTGGTAACGCAAGAAGACGCAGACTACCAGCGTATTCTTTGGCGTCAACATTCAACTGAAACAATCAAAGATTATCGTCTGCTCCGAGTCACATTCGGTACTGCTTCTGCCCCTTACCTTGCTGTGAAAACGCTGCAACAATTAGCAGAAAATCAATGCAAAGACTATCCTATAGCAGCTGAAAACATAAAACATGATTTTTTTATGGATGATCTAATGTCTGGACAAGATACAGTAGAACAAGCTATAGAAGTAGCTAAAGATATTAACCATGTCCTGCAAAGAGGAGGTTTCAAGCTGCAAAAGTGGGCATCTAACAGTGGCAAATTTCTAGAACAATTTGAAGCTGAACAGCATAGTAAGCAAGTTCAAATAGGCATGAAGTTGCATGGTACTGTCAGAACACTAGGTTTATCCTGGAACATGGGTGACGACACTATTCATTATCATCTTGATTACGCCCTTATGACTGGAGTCGTGACCAAAAGAAAGATTTTGGCTGACATTCACCGACTATTCGATCCGCTGGGATGGCTGGCTCCGGCGATAGTACCTGCAAAAATATTAATCCAAAGTTTGTGGCTGAAGCGAAGCGCCTGGGATGACGAAGTAGACCCTGAAATAGAAAAAGAATGGATTAGTATAAGAAAAAACTTATCACATTTGAAGGTTGTTGAACTGCAGCGGTGGTTGCAATGCACAAGTGACAGCATGAAAAAAGCTTCTGTTCACGGTTACTGTGACGCTTCTAACAAGGCATACGGAGCTGTTGCTTACATGAGGGTGCTTGGAGAAGACCATCAATACAAAACGACCATAATTGCTGCCAAATCCAGAGTTGCGCCTGTAAAACCAATGTCACTACCGCGACTCGAGCTATGCGGAGCAGTACTCCTTTCAAAATTATTGAAGCAAATAAGCGAAGCTATGCGTATTCCTACTAATCAAATATTTTCCTGGACAGACTCGACAATTGTTTTATCGTGGTTGCAGGGAGATCCTACAAGATGGCAAACCTTTGTGAGGAACAGAGTCGTAACGATAATCGATAACATCGGTAACAAGTGGTATCACGTCCCATCAAAGGAAAATCCAGCAGATATCGTATCAAGAGGCATGCTGCTGTCAGATTTAAAGAATTGTAAATTATGGTGGGAAGGACCTGAATGGTTAAAACAAAAAGAAATACCATTTTCAAGCATAAGCACTTCAACTGACCTAGAAATGAGAAAAGGTATAAACGTAAACGTAGTAACGGAACAAACATCAGTCGAACAGAAAAATTGGTCAACCCACTTCGAGGTTTGTGATACACTGGCGGAGTTGTTGCAAACAGTGACCTACTGCAGACAATTCTTGAACCTGAAAAGGGAAAAAATACAGATTAGATTAAACACAGAAGAATTAGAAAGATGATGATGAATGTTTTGAAGAAGATATTAAAGACCTGAAAGACAAAGGTAAAGTTAAGAACAGAAGTGTATTGAAATCACTCAATCCATATTTGGATCGAAATCATATCCTCAGGGTGGGCGGTAGCCAGAGGGTCATGGCCACCCGGCTGGTCCGGGGATAACGCACGGTCTCCAGTGAGGCGGCGAGCCTCCTTGCCGGATTGCCGCCATGGGATCTGGAGGCAAAAGTCCTCGCGCATATTTGGGAGTGGCGCGGGGAGGCGAAACGCCGGGGCTTGACTCCGATGCCGCGAGAAATCGCGGCACAGCGGACAGAGCTCCGACGGGATCTCATGGCGGCATGGAGAGTACGATTGTCGCAACCCAGTGCTGGGCACGCCACTATTGCGGCGATAAGCCCCTCTTTGAGGAGTGGCTGGAGAGGCGCCACGGCGTCCTCACCTTCCGCCTGACGCAGGTCCTCACCGGACACGGCTGTTTCGGGAGGTACCTGTTTCGGATAAGGCGGGAGGAAACGCCCGGGTGTCATCACTGCGTGGATCGCCCGGAGGACACGGTGGAGCATACGGTGGAGGTATGCCCGGCTTGGGCAGAGCACCGCCGTGTCCTCGTGGAGGCGATCGGTGGCGGGGATCTGTCGCGTCCGGCCCTGGTCCAGGCCATGGTACGGAGCGAGAGGGCATGGGAGGCCGTCACCTCCTTCTGCGAAGCAGTACTGCTCGCAAAGGAGGAGGCGGAACGCGTGAGGGAGAGGCAAATTTCGCGCCCTCACGCCCCTAGCCGCCGCAGGAGGAGACGCCCTGGGCGTCGGGAATCGATTGCCGATTCCCGGCCACCGTAGGCGCGGGCTTGCGGACGGTGAGCAATGGGTAGCTCGCCGTCCGGTAAGGACCAGGCCCGGGTCAACGGCGCGTTGTGTTCCACGCGCGCCTCAAAGAGATGTCAGCAAGTGAAGGGGTCCGATGAGACCATTGCCTGCCGGGGTTGCGGGATTAGTCCGAAAGGGATACCGTGGCCCCCTGGCATTGCACAGGCAACAGAAGGAACACGGGTGGGTTTTAGTCAGTAAGAGTCTGACACGCCCTCCCGCTCCACCCAGAGCGGGAGACGTCATTTGATGATTTCCCACCCAAAAAAAAAAAAAAAAAAAGGGTGGGCGGTAGAATTCGACACGCCAATATAGACAAGGATAGAAAACATCCCATCATTTTAGATAATAAATCACGTTTGTCAAGACTGATTGTGGCCGATGCACATATGGCAACTTTACATGGGGGTGTACAGTTAATATATAATTACATTAGATCTAAATACTGGATTGTGAAACAAAAAAGTTTAGTAAAGGCTGAAGTACACAAATGTTTAATCTGTGCAAAACAGCGGGCTGAAATTAGAAACCAGTTTATGGGGGACTTACCCAAAGAACGAGTGACTCCTGCCCGAGCATTCTTGCACTGTGGTGTCGACTTTGCTGGCCCGTACCAAATCCTAATGTCTAAGGGAAGAGGCGCTAAAACGAACAAAGGCTATATTGCATTGTTTATTTGTATGGCAACTAAGGCCATACATTTAGAACTTGTCGGTGACCTAACATCTGAAGCATTCATCGGAGCTTTCAGAAGATTTGTGTCACGTAGAGGAAGATGCAATCACATGTGGAGTGACCAGGGCCGGAACTTTGTCGGTGCCAACAAAGAGCTGGTCGAATGCTGGAACGCAGTAAAGTTAGAATTCAAAGGCGATATAGTAGATACTTTGGCCAAGGATGGGACATAGTGGCATTTTATTCCTGGATACAGTCCGAACTTCGGCGGTCTATGGGAAGCCGGCATAAAGTCCACTAAGTATCACCTAAAACGAGTCTTGACCAGTCACATGACCTTTGAAGAGTTCACGACGCTTTTGTGCCAGATCGAGGCTTGACTTAACTCTCGACCGTTATGCCCCATCGATGATTCAGACAAGGATGACATGGAGGTACTCACTCCAGGACACTTCCTGATCGGGAAAGCCCCAATCACCGTACCTTCACCAAGCTTGAAAGACGTTCCTGCTAGCAAGCTATCTCGATGGCAGCATACTCAAAAGCTATTGAATGACTTTTGGCAGCGATGGCAGCATGAGTACTTAGCAAGATTACAGCAACGCCCGAAGTGGTTAAAGACAGTCCCAAATTTAGAAATTGGCCAGAGAGTGCTCATAAAGACGGACAATGCTGTTCCAGGAAAATGGCCACTTGGACGCATCGTAGATAAACACCCTGGACAAGATGCAGTTACCCGAGTGTATAGTGTGAAAACCGGTAACCAGATAGTTAAACGATCCATTGGTAAATTATGTCTTCTACCTGTAGACACTAAAGTGTAATTTTTAAAGACATACCATATATTTAAATTGTTGTATATACTGGAGTAGGATTGATTTACTGAGCATGTCATTTCATTAGTTTACAGTTTGTTATAGTAATGACTATCTACAATTTTGTATCTAGTATTCGATTATCATGTGCTATGTGTAAATTGATTGAACATTTTATTTGTTTTAAAAGAACTTAAAGATCTTTTGGTGGGCGGTATGTTGGGAAGGATTATACATGTATCTATAGTTATGTAATATCGTTTAACCGCAAGCATGTACTACTAGATCAAGTAGTTGAAAATAAAGCTTTGAACTAGACACACGTCTTAATTACTCCAATTTCTGTGCCATCCGAAAGTGAACCTTAACACGCTAAACACATATAAATTATATTTTTAAATATTAGAATAAAAAATATAAAAACATTTAATAATATAAAAAATAGTAGCCCACCGGTATCGGGAGCAGGGTCCAAGCTACCGGCGGTCAGGGCTCCAGAGAGAGGAACCTCCTAACAATGCGAGCCGTGTCCAGGAGTACCGCTTTCTGGATCAAGCCCTTAATCCAGCTACCCAACGCGAGCCTCCTTAGGTGTTGGTCGAGGCTCTTGGCAATTAAGCCATTGGCAGATACGCCTTTGGGCACAATGATCGCTGAGTCCACATCCCACATGTCGACAACCTCGCGAGCCAAGTCAAGATACTTAATTTGTTTATCTTTCTCGGCTTTCACGAGGTTCCCGTCATGCGGGACCGTTATGTCAATGATAATTGTGCGCCGCTCTCCTCGATCCACCACCACTATATCAGGCTTATTGGCAACAATAGTCCTGTCAGTGATAATGGATCGATCCCAGTACAATGTGATATTTCCATTTTCGAGAACTGGGTCGGGCGCATACCTGTAGTACGGTACTTCCGATTCCACAAGGCTGTATTTCAGAGCAAGTTGCTGATGGATAATCCTGGCTAAAAGATTGTGTCTATGCAAGTACTCTTCGTTAGCTAGACGAGAACACCCGGAGATAATGTGTCGGATTGATTCTTCCGGACGGTGGCATGCCCGACAGATGTCAACCGTGCCGTCCTTCACAATAAATCTCCGGTAATTGTTCGTCATCATAACTTCGTCCATAATTGCACAGACAAAACCTTCGGTTTCCCCAAAGAGGTCACCAAAACGCAGCCAGGCTACGTACGGACGCTAATAAATCAACATCGGGTCCATGTAGGGCCCGGAAGTAGCGTCCGTGAAGCTCCTTATTCTGCCATACCTCCTTGGGATCGTTAGTGTCTAGCACTACAGGCTTGCGCCAGTTCTCTTTAGCCAATGAGAGCGGGGTAAGGCCCTTGTCCACCGCGACCACATCTCGATGCATCCCCACATCGACCGTCCTCCATTGCCTCATACACGACATCAGGAAGGTGCGCAGAGTTGCATCTACTTTATACAACTCCAGCACCCTCATGAGCCATGTATGTGGCACCGAGTCATAGGCCTTCTTATAATCTATCCAACATGATTATTATTAGTAATTTTTATTATTTGAAATGGTTTGTCGTACTGACTGCCGACTACCTATTATCGGTAGGTACAAAAATAACATAACTCAATAATAGAAAACGGAATCCAAGTCTTTCGCACTCTCAACATTTACCCAAACTTTTTCTGCACTTTGTTATAATTACCAAAGCATGGAGCTTTGGTAATTTTAACAAAGTGCAGAAAAAGCATGGAGCTTTGGTAATTTTAACAAAGTGCAGAAAAAGTTTGGGTAAATGTTGAGATATACGCATAGTTAGATATACGCTACAAAAAGATAAGGTACTTTATTTTCATCTACGAACATACTGACTATTGCAACCACGGATATCGAGGGATATGCCTTGGATGCGTGGCACGTGCGCCTCGATATTGCTAAATTGGGCTTATGTTTGAACGGCGGCTGTACGCTTCATTCAGTCGCTTTGCAATTGCGTACAGTGTACTATTGATGCGCAAAAAATCAAAATGCCGAGTTGTGCAGTAATAATTTGTATATATAGGTCTAGTACCATCAACCTGAAGACAAATGGCGTGTCCTACCACCGGTAAGTAAAGATTTAAGTCACTATTTAATATTTTAAATCAATTTTTAAATCATTTACTAACTTACGTCCGGAGCGATACGAACTAGCCCGAATCTTCCCGAACGGAATGAACGTTTTGGACTTAGAGAGGTGCAATCGAGTGCGTGCGGCTGACTTTATCGAAATGCGTATTATTTCAGTCGAATATTTTTTTACAGAACTCAATGGATATTCTCGTATTACGTCATGTATAGTATAAGAGTTAAATTAGTTAACAAATTTAATGTTGTTTGAAGCAAATAAATACATTGTTATTCCAATAAAGTTACTGTCATTGTCAGCGTCAACTACCTACTATTCGTCTAAATTTAATCTCGTATCCGCCCCTAAGACGACCCACTGACCTTAGTTTGCTGGATGGCACTTTAAAAAAAAATTAAGTAAATATTATTTAATTATACATCATAATATTTAACAGAGAGCGTTCCTTTTAACCGGTAATACAATATTTAAAAAAATATTCCCATTTTATTTTAGTAAAAATAACCCATATTATCGGATAGGTATATAAAAACAAAGAAATTATATAATAGTTATTTATGCAACTGTTAATAATAAGGAGTATTAAAACTCGAAGGTGGGTTAGTATATTATAATATCACATGAGTGTTTTAATACCTAATTATGTACAGTTGCATACAAGACTTTATACATTAAACCCACGATAAGAATCCTCTATAAAACGTTCTGAAACCATACTTGTTGTACAGTGTTGTAAGAACTCTAAGTAAATTCATGGAAAGTTTAATTACTGAGTATCTAGTATCTACAAACAAACTATGTATAGGTAATAATATAATTATTTATTGTAATAATTATTTACATTTTGGATCGTACAATTCTTGAAAATACACTAATAGCACATCTTCAGAAAATGATGTACTCTTTGATATTTTCCAATTCATGAAATCTTGGTACGCCTTTTCATATTGTTTTCTCGACTTTTCGAGTAATAATTGGGTAGAAATATCGTTTGCTGCATTAGAAATATCTGGTGGTGTGTTGACAAGCTTTGACAACAATCACTCATTTTTGTAAATAACAAAGTACAAAAAAAAATATTGCAATATTAATATTGAACACAAATGCCGGGATAGGACGTTAATTCGAATAACCAATAAGTTATTATTTTTAAATTATGACGCTATGGTAGTGAAACGCGCGGGCATGACAATGTTCTTTTTTTGAAAAGGAGATGCTTAATGAAATTCAGTACAACATTATTAACTCCCGTTTGGATGCTATTAATGGTTACTATGACACTGGGTGTTTTAATGTTGGCACTGTTTTAATGTTGGCACTGTTTTAATGTTGGCACTGTTTTAATGTTGGCACTGTTTGAGAAACTTTTATGGAGGATAGGGAAGCATGGGCGTAGATAAAGAAAATTAAACGAAGTTATAATAATACCAGAATGTGCTAAAATTAAATATCGATAAAAAATATCGACCATCAGTTTCGACTCCTTAATTGCATACGTGTGCATTGAATGTTCGCAAATAGCAAGTGTTTACAAGTGAATGCCCCGCCCATTCTATGTATGTGTGCTATTAGAAATTGATTTAATGTAACTGCTTTCTTCTTAGTGTGCGTGTTCAAATTTTTAGTGTGTGTCGTAAGTACACTATTTGTTAATGTTGTAATTATTTTGGTGGGAGATAAGCGGTGGCACTAGGATTCCTTACTAGATATGCCTTCATTGCGGAATACGCAATGAAGGCATATCTCTGGATATCTATAGTCATCATCATGATCCACACTCCGACTTCGCCCACTGCTGGGCATAGGCCTCTTTTTTCTTGTGCCAATCCCCACACTCCTATGCCAGTCTCATCCAGGTTTTTCCCGCGATGGCAACAATGACGTCCGCCCATCACGCCGCCAGACGACCGACATCTCGTCTTCCAGTCTTTGGACTCCATTCTGTCACAGCTTTACTCCACCTGTCATTACACCTCGCCAGGTGTCCTGCCCAACTCCATTTGAGTTCCATAATACGCTTTCCTATATCGAAGACCTTCGTACGTCTTCGGATTTCGACGTTTGGAATTCGATCTATTAGCCTGGTCGGGATAAAGTAATGATAATTTTTAGAAAATGGAGGTGTGGAAGGGACATCGACGCGAAAACTGATACCATGGATTCAGTACATGTTTCTGAACCCCCCTCCGTTGAAATATATCGTCGGTTAATTTTAAAAAAATCTGCTGTTCCAAACATTTTGACCGCGTAGATATTGAACTTTGTTTTTTTTTTTGTCTACCAGATTATTCGTTCAGGTTAACGTGACTTATCTATAGGCCATAAATATAGCGATTAGTAGGTATTTATACAGTAAAGTTATTTACGGCTACCAGATATTTCTCTCACGCTTGGTTAAGACCAGGCACTCAAGACAATTTCCACGCACACTGAGAAAACTGACAATCATAAAAGAGGTGAATTCAGCTTAAAGTATGATGAATTCACTCAAAGGACGGAGCATAGTGATTCACCAAAAAGAACGATGATAATACTGATGTTGATGATAACAGTATTTAAGATGATGTGTCACCATGGATTTAGTTTTAGTTACCTACTATTTTTCGATGCCTTCCTCATATATCCAGTTATATCCTATTAGTTTTCCTACAATTTTTCGGTGACATCCTCACATATTCAGTTATGTCATACAATTTTTCCAACTATTTTTCGGTGCCTTCCTTATATATCCAGTTATATCCTATTATTTTTCCTACTATTTTTCGGTGACTTCCTCACATATTCAGTTATATCATACAATTTTTCCTACTATTTTTCGGTGCCTTCCTCATATATCCAGTTATATCCTATTATTTTTCCTACTATTTTTCGGTGACTTCCTCACATATTCAGTTATGTCATACAATTTTACCTACTATTTTTCGGTGCCTTCCTCATATATCCAGTTATATCCTATTATTTTTCCTACTATTTTTCGGTAACCTCCTCGTATTTTAGGTTAGGTCCTCTTACTTTTCCTACTATTTCCTCATATCTCTGGTTATAGCCTATTATCTTACGGAGGTCGCCCTCAATAGGAGGATTATGTTTTTTAATAAACCAATTAATATCTCTATAATACACCAGTGATTAGTTGTAGTTCTACTCATTCTCCATCAGTAGGACTACAACTAAATACTGGTGGATTACACAGAAATTGTTTGGATTATTAGAAATCACAATCCTCCTATAATTGAGGGCGCCACTGGACTTACATGATCCCCTTATTTTTAAGTATCCAATATTGGTTCTTTCCTTTTAAATATTATTAGGTGTGAGCTCAACATTAAAAAAAACTGAAGAACCCTAAACTTGAACCTTAAAAAAATGGAGAGTAAGTAAAAAAAATAGAAAAAAGTACCTTGGCAAGAATGGTAAGAAGGTGAAAAGGGATGTATGTATAAATTAAACAGAAAATTGAATGGTATTTTTATTTCCATAGTATGAATGAATAATTATTATATACTCTAAACATTTATATTCAGTATAAAAGAAGACTGTTTTGTTTAGAAACATCCTCGCCTTAATGATTACAGTATCTATTTGTCGGTCATTATAAAGAATCATTATATACATTATGTTCAATAATTCTAGTTTTTACAAATTAAAATAAAGGTTGAGACGAGTAGAAATTTAATTTACAAAAAATAACAAACTTTACATTAATGTACCTATAACTAAAACATTTTTGCCCTTAAGGTGATTGCTTCAGGGTAGCCGTTTTTTGCAATTTGCAGGCCAGTGCTAGGTTGTATGTTAATTAAATGTTGCACGCGGGTGTAAGTACATAAGTTGTACTACATACGTCTTACACCCGCGTCTAACATTTCAATCAAAACCTAGCACTGGCCTGCAAATTGCAAAAAACGTAAGAAAATTTGAATTTCGCGGGCTACCCTGACGCTTTCACCTTAAAGCTGCATACAATAAATTGGTTATATTATTATAGTAAATATCTATTTTCAAGTAAAGTGCTACTATAAACACTCCGATGAGACTAATCTATCCCTCATACAAATACTTTACTTTAAAATCTATTACTAAAGGTGAACGCACACTTTTCAGAGCCGAAGGAGGCGAAAGAATCGAATTTTAGAATTACTTGTATGAAATCCTATGGAACCTCGCACACTTACCGAATCGGACGAATAAGGTCGTACGATTCGGTGCGGATAAGTGTGCGAAGTTACATTGGACTTCATTTAAGTAATTCTAAAATTTGATTCCTTCGCCTCCTTCGGCTCTGATAAGTGTGCGTTCACCTTAAACCAGCTATTGGTGCTGGCTCATACCATTACTTTATGCGGACACCGTTATCGGGCCGTCTTTATAGGATATCCTAAAGGGATATCCGATAAATACCGTAACTAAGGGTAGATTACTAGTTGAGCGCACTCTGCTATAAAAAAATAACTGCCCTTGGACTCTGCAGTGCCTCAAACTAGCAACGCCGCGTACGCTATAAGTACATAATTAATAATTATGTAAACGTTTCCAAAAAAAATTGATATTACTGGATTCAAAATAAAAACACCTTAAAAATGAGCAAACGAGTTAACTCGTTTGCGCATTTTCAAGGTATTATAGCAGCGACCGTAAGCCGTTAGAATACCTACAGAATTTTGAAATTTTTACTCTAGGTACCATCTACTTGTAATATATGACGTGTTACCTCGCATTAGAGTGAGCGTGTTAGGACACGGAGAAACGGCATTTTGGCAAGGAAAGCACAGATAATCATTACCACGTTTAACTTCATAAGAATTGTAATGAGAATTAAATTCAATAGTTTCAAACATACAGCAACGGAAAAAAACCTCTTCAGTATCTGTCACCAAAATTGCATCAATTTGGCCAAAAGTGGGTAAGAATTGTTCATCATCTATATCTACAGTAACAATAGAGTTCCGCTGCCATATAACACCAGCTATTGTAGCGGAAGTAACCGAATATTTGAGGACAACGCCAGTGCCGAGAGAAAACTTGACAGTGTCTCCTGAATTTAATGCAGATTTTTTTCCTAGTATTTTTGTTGTAGGTATTGTATTTTTCACAAACAATTCATTGAGCATAAGTTGACATTTTATTGCTAGAGTCTTGCAAACATTGACTCGATTAAAAGATGATCTAGCCACTAACTTAGATACCCTGTGCTTGGCTTCAAAACGCATAGCCCACATGTTACGTACGGGGCCGAACTTCATTAGCATGGTAGGATAATGAGTCAGAAAATGAAACTTTGGCTGCAGGGGTGATTTTGTTAGCTCCGTGTACAATTGATTAAATTCTGCTATTATAACCCGGAGTTGAATATTGGTGTCACTGAAGACCCTATGACTTAATAACCTGTCGGTGATTTGCCGCAACATAATGTATAATTTCCATACTTTATTTTCTAAAGGAATGTAAAACCCGGCTATTAGGCTGAAGTATCTAATAAGGGTAAGCATTTCTGATGCTGAAGTTTTTAATTTTACTTTCGAACCTTGGACAACTAAACAATTACTTGGTTTTGAATTCCTATCTGGTCCATAATCAAATGAAATTATTCTTTGTTGCAATACTGAGATCTTTAAAAGACCTTCGGCAAGGAAGTGGTTTATGACAAAGGTCATTACATAACGAGCTACACCTTCTAATATATCATGCATTGGGTCTACTGCTACATTTTGAAATAAATCAAATCCTGTCACCTTAAGCCAACAGCATGATTCTTTAATGCCCGTGTTAGGTGTATCGTTTTCTTGCAATTGAGCGTGGTATGAAGTCATATTTCTAAGCAAGTTACTGTTTTCATATAGAGCAGTTTGCAAACCTTTCTTGTCAATGTTACAGATTCTGCAACACTTGTTAGCTGAAAAACTTTCAGTAAACCCGAGAATTGAATTCAGGCCTAAATTATCGCCAGTTATAGCAACAACCTTCAATTTTACGGTTCCTTTAAAAAACTTATTTTCTATAAAAATTCCTTTGTTTTGCAAGTAATTCAATTCCTCAATAACAGGGTCAAAAATAGCTTTGTTTCCATATTTAGTTTTGTCAGCAGAATGGCAAATAGCTAACAGCAAAATGTTATTCAACAATGAAAATAAATGTGGTGGGAGTGCTGGCAAGGAAACGTATACACCACCAAGCTTATGCACCCCAGCGTGGCTCCCCAAAGGATTTCCAATTTCAAAATCATCATAGTATACTACTAAAGGAAGAATAATGTCCGACGCCTGCGGTGTACACATTGCCAGCCATACAGATCCCTGCATTACATTTTCTAGACACATTGGCCTCATCGGATTTTCTTCACGGATTATTAAATTACCCCTTAGGTGGTTCAAATAATCCGTTACATCTTTCCAAATAGTGTCAATGGAAAAAAAATTCTTCAAAACCTGGCGAAGTTGAATTACTTGCATTGTACGTGGCTTGGTGTGTAATGTTAAAGTGTTACTCCTTTGTGAAATGTCAGGACAATAACCAACGATTACTTCATGTGGTGGTATAAAAGAACCTAATAAATTCAATTCTCGGAATCTCAAATATTCTGAACGAAACGGAAAAAAGATGCCCTTCAAAGCTGTGTTGAACTTATGAAGTCGTTTATTAATTTCGCTTCCAGACATGCTTTCCTCATCAGCTAGCACAGGGCCGAATACGGACATTAAAGACGGTGCGATATTGTCAAGAAGGGTTTGCAAATGACTAACCATAGCTTGTACAGACGATCGAGATACAGAGGGATTTACATAGAGCGTTGAAATAAATTTCAAAACTTCTTTATGAATAATACTATCAGCATTATCAAGGACTTCCGGTTCACTATCAGCTTCAATGTATATGTGCTCAGTTGCTACTTTGGTAGTCTCTGTTTCACACATAGGAACTACGCAAGCCTCGTTTGAGGTGGATGGCAAATAACGAGTGTTTACTTTATTCAAATGTTTTAAGTTAACATGTTTTCTAAATTGTCTAACGTCCGTGAAATACCGGTAGCATGCGTCTTCACCACATTTATAAACTCCAGTAATATCAATTTTTTCACATTCTTTCCTTATGTGGGTAATAAGTGAAGAAAACGTGGGAAAAGTCCTTTTACAACTGTGACACTTCATCTTAATTTAAATTGTGACTCCGAGAGTAACTAATATCTCCTTCACAGATTGTGACATACGATCGTACGATGTTTTGACTTTGTAAAAACCAATTTGGATAATAAGCCAAATGTTATAGCTTTCAGTAGGATATTTAGCCGCAGTAGCATGAAATATTTTAAAAGTCAGATCAACAGCCTCAGTTAGTGTTGTGAACTTGTAAAACGTATTGTCACATACTGTGAAGGAGACACCTGACTGGCGGCACCAAATTATAAATGGTTGGAGGCTAATACCTAGGTTTTGAAGCTTTTGGCGACGCTCCTCAATTACCACTTGCACGTCTGCGTCATCATCCACGATGGTCACAAATCCATCCAATATCTCCGCTCGTGAAGCTTGCCAGTCTTTTCTAGATCGACGGGCAGGAGGAATATTAAAGAGACAGCCGAGTAGCAATATCGCTGCTATTAATTTTGTCTCCGGTTGTTCATCTGGAAAGAAAATAATAATAGTATATTTGACACAACACATCATCATTAACTGAGCAAATAGGGAAAAGTATCAGAACAAAATAAAATCTATCTATATAAGTAAAAATGAATTGCCGAAATGTGTGTCCGCCCGCCCGTTACTTCTGAACGACTGCACCATGTTAGATAATTTTTAAATTCTTTTTTGTCTATATATTTTATAACGGGTTCACCGACCCAGGGAGGTCGAGCACCTAGAACTATATAACAGAATCATTTCCTTACCGTCACAAATTGCCAATGTATCAGCTATTTTTCGACGAAGAAACGAGTCCTTTGTGGTGTTAAGCTTCTGCTGAGCAGCTTTTAGTATGTTTTCCGATGAAGCATCCAAGGCGTCGAGGCCCCCGGATTTATCAGGGAACAGTGCTTCGTAGTCATACGTCAGGAGTCGCCATCCATCACTTGACTTCAGGATAGGATACTTATTGAAGTACTCCTGTAATGTCCCTTCCTCGTAGTACAAGTACCGGAGGCGAGCTCGCACCGTCTCCCGCCACAGGGCACTGACCTCCTGCCACGGACCAGCTGAAGGACTTGACAGCTGCTCTAATGCTGACGCTACGTCCTCCACTTCACCTGACAACAAAAATTAAAACGATTAATAATTAGTACAATGACAATAACGGTTCTTAGATTCAGATATTTTGTAATTTGTAACGAAAATTTATACTAATTCAGATATTTTTCTCAATAATTTTGTTCTTGATAATTTAATTCAATCTGAAAACATAAAATTTCTTGAAAAGGAGTTACCTTCTTTAAGTCCGGTCAGGTCGATTCCAGCGAGTGGAGGGGTGTCTAGCCTAGGACTGGACTTGGAGCGAGAACGTGACTTGGGCTTTTCAATAAGGCCCAACGAAACTAAATGCTGCCGTCGAGCCCTTCTGGCGGTGACTAATCAGCCAGAGATATTGCGCTTAGCCTGGTAAGCATCAGCCGGCAGGTACGGCGCGTAGTATAGGGGTGGTGACTCCTCTTTAAATAATCTGCCAATGTCGTAGGATAGAGCAAGCAGCTGCGAATCTGTCAGAAGTACCGGGTTTTCGGCCGTAATGAGCTTCTCCATAAGCAGCTTGCATAAACGCCCACGCACGTTTGAGGGTAAGGTGCCCGTTTTCTGCCCAATTGCTATTATTTGTTTTCCCTCGACTGATGAATTCAGTATGGTATTCACCTGAAACACAAATAGTATAAGTATGGCATTACAAACTAAATATGCAAGGTAAAAGTTAAAAAAAAAAAAGTCACTAAAATGTTGAAAATACAGGTTCAATACCTACCTTCCATTCAGTATAATGATCAGTTGGAGTCGGTGCCAGTCTAGGCATCATGCATTTAGTTGTTAGTTATAGCTGTCACCAACTCCAAATATATTACTGATCTTTGTGACATATAGTATAGCTCCTAAACGGCCGTCCGTACACACATACAGGACAGGACAGGTACAGACGTTAAACTTATCTGTTTACGCCGGGGGTTAACAATATTGAATGTCAATTTAAATTCCTTATCAAAAGTACAGGATAATAGGCAATAACTTACTAAATTGCTCCCGGTGGACTCTTGTCTAACTGCTTCACCCACTGACGACGACGAGTCCAGTGGTATCACCAGTATGTCACCATCCTAAAATAATATTTACTTTGAGACAATGTTATAATAGTACATGTAACAAAAAGGTGTGATAATATGAGTATGTACGGTCAATTAACCTCAATAATCGTTGAAATAATCACTAAATGTGTCCGAGTGCGACCGTTAACTAACAGGCTATAGCTAGCCCTAGCCGGAGATAACTCAAGGGAAGTGTTATATTTTTTTACTAGTAATCGGTTCAGCATTGCAGGTGTGAACGGTCCTGCCCTCGTCCCTTGATCCGGCCCTGATAAAAACTAATCGATCAAGATCAGGACTGATCCTGGTCTCAAAGAATGTCTATACCAAATTTTGCATCGGTTCAGTGTCTTAGCTATGAAAATGTGAAAAGGTCCTGCCCCAGCCGACAGATAGACAGACAAACTTACTTTCGCATTTATAATATTAGTATGGATGTAATTACAAATTAATACATATTGCTCTTGAACCAAAAAACAGTAAGTACGAGTACTTTTCTACAATTTTGCAGAACTTACCAAATTTTCCTGGTTAAGTCCTGCTTCGCAGTCTTGGTTGAGGATTGAGCTTTGCAGTCCTTCACACGGTGGCAGAGGCTCTAAGTTACAAGGTAGACTAGTTAACAAGTCATTCCTCAGGACCTCTTCAAAGAGTGATGAATTGTAGGAGTTATCCTGAAATTTAACAAGAAATTTAAAAAGGTAATAATAATGTACTTAGTTGGTAAACTAACAAGACTGATGAAAAGTTATGATTTTATTCCACTTTTTAAATAAATACTGCACCGGTTAAATTGTTAGGTATCTTAAGAAGACTTTAAAATAATAAAAGTTAATAAGTAGGTACCTACCTACATGCAAGTAGGAGAATGTGCATTTAAGCGACGCAGGGCATGTGTAAGCAAAAAGTTTAAAACAAAATTTACTTTTTTGAAATACAATTTAACATGAAAACAAACCATATCTTTTGGTTGGTCGCTTTTTAACATGGCCAGAGCTGCTTCAAACCGGAGTCTGTCCCCTATTTGAGGGAACATACTATGTATGTCTTGTTTACTAAGCATCTGCATTGTTGCGATATCAATTCTTTCAGCTGAAAAAAAAGGTAAATTTAACAGCGCCCTGATTGCAGCTGTGAAATGCACTACGTCGCATCGACTTTATAAAATGTAGGTTGGTAGAGCTCGTCTAAGCTGAAATGACGCGCCCCACTACTTAAATTTGTATACGTACACTACGGTAAATGCGGTAGTGGGGCGCGTCATTTTAGTTTAGACGCACTCTACCTATTTGTTTTTTTTTGGGTTGCAGTTGCACATCGAATCTAGTGTATAATATAAATATGAACGTATATCTAGGTAGGTGGGTAGGTACCATACGACAAGACTATTCTTGGTTGGAGTGTACAGCGGCTAAAAAAGTGTTATTTTCGCAAATCGTTTATTTTCTCGATTCTATAGTATGTAACACCTAGAAAGGCTAAAAGTGTCTGGGTGTTTTTTGTCTCCGACCAACCGTTTGTCGTAAAAACGATGTCGAAGGGATCCATAGGTAAGGTTATGTTAGAACTGTGACCTTGAAATTGGTCGCGAAATTTTTTTAAGTATTTTTTCATAGTGCCTCTAAGACGACACTCTGACCCTATTCTTGCTAGAAATTAGAATGTGTGAATGTAATGTGTGAGCTCATGCTAGCAACTTACTAGGTAGGTTTGTCAACTTACTTTCAAAACGATCGATGTAGCGTTCCAAATTCCACTTCTTCAAAAGATCACGCGTAGCCATATCCATTTTTGCACTGATCAAACACGTTCACTGGCACTAATGGAATTGTTATTGCTATTAATTAAACGAGTCGTGAGTCGTGACTTGCCGGCTGTAGCGGTGAAATACAAATGGCCGACCGAAATGGCGCGGCGGCGGAATGAAGTGAGAGAGGGAGACCTCATTATATAATGCCGTCACCTTAAATTTGTAGGACATCATTCAAATGCTACTCATAAATGGGTCTCTGTAATAATAATTTAGTAGGATACACATAAAATAATATGACTATATTATTGAACTTTGATGCTTACTCTAAAAATATGAGATTATTTAATCGTATTATCATAGGATTCACATAAAATAATATGACTGTAATAATAAAAAATGATGCTTACTTTAAAAATATAAGTTTAAAGCATTATAATTTAATATAGTACATTAGGGGGAGGTCATCGTATTTTTAGAGATACTTCTTCATATTAAACTATGAAATCTATTTATATTACGGTGACTGTCATTGTGTTTTTTTTTATTTATTTTTTTTTATTTTTTTTTTTATTTATTGAATACAGTCTTAATACAAGTTCCTGTTTGTTTTGTACCATTAAACCAGAAATGGTTTGTATTGGTACTCACATTCGCCAAAAGACTTCTTAATCAGTTAAATATAACATGTATTTACTTATAATATATTATTCATGTATACTAACCATGTACGTACATTATTTACATATATTATAAAAATAAGCAAACAATGTAGGTACATGAACAATAATTTGCACGTAACTATTTAAGCCGTAAACATCCATCAGTAAGTACGTGAGTCACACACATGTAACGTTTTGGATCTGAGCTGCTCGCTACTCGGCGGCTCATTAAGACCGGTTCTAGTCAACGTAAATAAATTCCTATACATGTTGCTTCGCTTTTATTTATTAAAATAGTGTTTTAAATTTGAAAAATATTTTATGAAACCAAGTTAGATAAGTAGTTGTAATAGTATTTTTTGTATTTTTGCTTATAGTTTTTCGAGTTTATTTCGGTTTTTATAGATTTTGGTATTTCATTGTGAATTGTGGGAATTGTGTGTTTTGTAGAATCTTATTTATAATTATCATACTAATTTATGGGACAGTGGACCATTTTCTATTACATTGTGTTATTATTTGAAGAAGACAATGTTATTTCATAATTACAAATTTTTACGATGACAAGTATCATAATATTGCATTATTTACCCAAAAAATTCGATTCCATCTTAACACATTTCAGTTCTAGCGTAATATTTACTTATTATCAACATATTATAAGACAACGCATCTATTTTAAACCAACGTCACGATATTTTAAGATTATGCCAAAATGACATTTTTCTCAGTGCAAGCTCCGCCCCCATGCACCCCACCACTCCACTATAAGCTAAACGCTAACACATCCATAATCCATACTATTAATAATATTATAAATTCGAAAGTAACTCTGTCTGTCTGTATGTTACCTTTTCACGCCTAAACCACTGAACTGGGCTAAAATACGAATTATTCATTTTGCTATTATTATCCTCAGACCAAATTATCACCATTAATTTGTAATACCTACTCTAGTGCTGCCATTAAACACATAATACCTACATGTTAGTTTATGACTTTAAATTATAATATATTTTGACAGAGTGGGCCGTTTTTAATGAAATAAAGATTAAATTATACGAATTCTACTATATTTCCAATCCCTTAAATCTCTTGAAAAGAAAACACAAAAAAATAGTAGATACCTACATATGAATTTTAAAATCATCCCCTATTTTACCCCTTTGGGGGCTGGTTTTACAAAAAAAGCTGAAATGTTGTAATTTTTATTTCTTACCAAAAGCATAAATTTTAATTTTCATATCCCTAACTTAAGAAATGCTGGATTTCCCATACAAACTTTCATCCCCTATAAATCACCCTCTTAAGGATTATTTTTGTGACAAAAAGTACCATAGTTATGTCCTTCTCCAGGATGTCATCTATCTCCTTGCCAAATTGTATCGAAATCCGTTTAGTGGTTTAGTCGTGAAAAGATAACTTAAAGACAGACACAGTTACTTTCGAATTTATAACATTAGTATGGATTAGTATGTAAGTAGCTAGGTACAAGAGTAGGTAGTTATTTATTGATTATGTCATTGTAGAGGATGATTTTGTGTGCATTCTTTGACTGTACGAGTGAGTTGTCGTTGTCACCCCTTGGTGCTTGGCACCCGGGGCAGACCGCCCCCTCTGCTCCCTCCCCCTTTACGCCGCCACTGTTGCATAGGGAAAGAAAACGATCCAATAAATCATATACTAAAGTTTCATTTTGATAAACACAATTTAGGGAGCCTCCTCTTAACTGATCGTATTAGCGCACGGAGGAATAGCCCATCCTCTTTAAAAGCTGACTTTGATAACTCGCACATTCGTAGGACGTGCATAGAAGCTAGCTAAAGCTGCTACTACTTACCAACCTTACATGGTAACGATTAAACTTTCATTTGGGAGGGCGCCCGTGTCGGTACACTAGCGCCACTCCTTTAAAAAAATATTATCTCGTGACTGAGAAGGGTATGAATAACGGCTAATAAGGACCGTCGGCGCGACCCTTTTGCTTGTTGTGCCAAATAAATGTATTTTCTTTCTTTCCTCGGTAAGTGAGTCTAGAATGTTCTAGTACCTTTTTTAAAGTTTCATATTGAGACACGAAGCAACAAAATTCGTCGGGAATCCGGTTCCCGGCCACCGTAGGCGCGAGCTTGCGGACTGTGAGCAGTGGGTAGCTCGCCGTTCGGTAAAGACCAGGCCCGGGTCGACGGCGCGGCGCGTTGTGTTCCACGCGCGCCTCAAAGAGATGTCAGTGAATAAAAGTGGCTACATTCCTCTAGATCGTATTTTAATGCTTAGGAGTGGCGCTAGTGTACCTACCGTCTGGCGCCCTCTAGTGAGTTCATATTATTATTTCATATTATCTTAGAAAAAGTGTTAAGTCATCACATATATTAAGCATGTCTTGTACCTGTCTCAGGTCGGAAATAAGCTAAGGTTCCTAACAAAGACAGACAAAGGAGATAGTTGGATGATTTAAGAGTGAAATGGAATAATTAAGTACCTACCTATCTACGTAAATAGTGAAGTTAGGGATGTTTAATAATAAATGGGAATATTATAGTGAGTAGTGACTGGCTAGGTTTATTAGAGGTTGATTGAGAATTTAGAGGTCAGATGGTTGTGTAGAACTAGGAATTTTGGCTTCATAAATGATGCAAACCTATCTAAGTCAAGTTTTATTCAGAATTAAAATGAAATGTACATACATAAGTATACGTACCTCGCTGCTTCCCTACGACTAGGAGCTCTATGTTGTTCTCATTGCAATCACTATGGCGAAGTTGTCAATAGTCTCGGACACCACGATACAGTCGTAACTCGCGTATTCACCATCCGTGATCTTGGTGTGAAATTTGATTGTCGCCTGACATTTCACGAGCACATCTTCTTAGTGGCCGCCGAGTCATACAGACGACTGGGCTTTGTCTTGCGTAATGTACGTGACTTCCGTAACCCTAGGATCATCAAAATATTGTATAATTCCCTTGTTAGAAGTAAATTAGAATTTGCAGCTTGTGTTTGGAGTCCATATAAATCAACATACACCCCAGTTATTGAAAAAGTTCAAAAGGCCTTCCTACGCTACTTGTAAGAGAAACCATGGGTACTATCCATTTATGGCCACCATTTATATTCACGGATTTTTTACTAGATATTCTAGGATTCTCCTTAGCTGTCCGGCGGTCTCCTACGCAGATCATCACTGCCCTGAAAATTATACGGAAAGTAATTGACGCCCCTTAATTGCACAACATACTATATCACGGCATGTCTTGCAGCCGAAGTGCGGGTCGCTTAGCGCGACACGCGATTATCATCCTACGAGCTCTTGTCACCTTCGGGGTTCCAACTGTATACGAACTTATTAGAAACCAATGGCTTGGCATGCGACAATATAAATAGACCGGACGGCAAGTCTTTATTTCTATGGAAGGTGGGTAGGCTGGGCCTTTAGTGTGGGACGCAACGTGTTTAATGCGGACAACCTCAAGCGGCGTAAGTATAATAACGTTATTGGTAATTATATTTTCGGGCCGTTTTGGGTTGATACCCTCGGGCCGTGGGGACCGAGTACTCATAATTATGTTCAATGAAATCTCCAAACGGCTGATTGACAGTTCCCGTGATTTGGAGGGCCGAGAGCTGGCTTTTACCTTGGCCAGAGGTTAAGCATTGCCATACAACGTGGCAATGCCGCCAGTCTCTTGGGTATACTAGTCGAGTCGTAGTTTTGCCAGTCGGTTCAGTCACGCGGACGATTTCGACGCCATATTTTAGTTTGTTAATAGTAAGTATTAGTTAAGTTTAGGGTATTATATTTTATTTATTAATTTATTATAAGAAGTTGTTATTTATGTACACGTATAGGTAGTCATGTTATATATATTATACCAGGGGTTCCTGAATTTTTAAGATAACGAAACAGTCGTCAAATAAGTACCTTTTGTTTTATGGAATCCCATATCAAATGATTATAAATCAAAGACACTGTAATTTAAATAAGAACAAGAACTTTTATTACAAATATTTAAAAGTGAAACACTTTGAAACGTGACCGGCCAAAAGTGCAGTGTGCTGTGCCATGGTTGCTGATGACGCTAAGGGTGACGACCAGGAACGACGTTCGTTGCATGTTGGTGGTCAGGATACCCGTTGAAGCCGAGGGTGCTGGCTGGCTGTGTGACTCGCCTCACGAAAGCTTGCGGGAGTGATGATGATGACGTGACGCTGAAGTTGCACCAAGGCTGCGCTGACGTTCATACTCGGAATCACCAATTTAGAAGTATGAGGAACATGGTGTAAAGTTCACTAATAGATACTCCATAGAAAAGGGAGGAACTTCCGACCGTCTACGAGTGTTGTGTCTGGCGAGTAACTGCCCAACGATTGATGTCGGGGGAGTTTTAAATATGCTGTTCGCGCGTTAAAATCTAATTGCGCGATGCAAGATCTGTGTGACGTCAGGATTTTGTGTGACGTCAGATGCCGCACATACTTAAAAAGTACACACAGCCGAACAATTACCTCATCCTTTTTTGGAGTCTGCTTAAAATAGGTACTTAAGTATAAAATAATTAGTTGCTTTACGCTCTCCTCAAAGCGACTGAATCACGGAAAATATTAGTTTAGATTTAGTCTGTTAAAATCATAACAATAAAATAAATGCTGAAAAACAAAGGCAGCAAATGTTTAACTAAAATTGGTCTCGGAAGGGAAATTATTGTTCGTTCATTTGAATATTAATTACTTACTTCAACATCTTTTAAAAAGAGAAACTGCTTTTTTTTTCGAACCCAATTCCTTTCTGAAAATTTGCTTCAGTAATAAATGTGTAGTAAGTAAAATGGAGAGTAGGTAATTATTATTACTTTCTACCAAATGCTTTGTTTTTTAGAGTTACGTACCTCAAAAGGAAAAAACGGAACCCGTAGAGGAACACTTCGTTGTCCGTCCGACAGTCTGTCAAGACCCTTTTTCTCAGGAGCGCGTGGAGATATGAAGTTGAAATTAATATCAAATAATGGTCCTTCGGAACTCTAAAATAATCAACCTTTTAATTCAACGCAATAAAAAAATACGGGAATGTGACATATTTTGATGCTCGCAAATAAATCAAAACCTATAAAGGGTACTTCGCGTTGACCAAGAATCATTTATGGCAGGAAGCAAGGTCTCAAAGCAAAAGTCCGAAAATCATTAATTTGTAGTTTTTTAGCATTAAAAATAAATACGATTACAAACTTAAATTTGACCGTGACGCATATCGATGTATCGGAGACCATGTTTTCAACTACAATATTAAGTTGGTGATTCAGGAATTTCTCCTGTATCGTGGGTTCGTTTACAAACATTTAAGCTCACATACACAAACAGCCAGACCCGGAACGGAACAAACAGTGCACTTTCAATGGTTACGGATTGGTTTACGACAAATAACCTAGTTCTCAATGCTAAGAAAACGAAATGTGTAAAGTTTGCCCTCCCAAATGTTAGAAATCTAGGACCCAACATCGTCTTAGATAAAGAGGTACTTGAAACTATAAACTCGGCAGTTTTTCTGGGCATAACAGTAGATGCAAAACTTCAGTGGGGCCAACATATATCGAGCCTAGCGGGAAGGCTCAGTTCGGCCGCCTACGCTGTCAGAAAAGTAAGACAATACACTGACGTTGATACAGCTCGGTTAGTCTATTTTAGTTATTTTCATAGCGTTATGTCCTACGGTATTCTGCTTTGGGGCAAAGCTGCAGATATTCAAAATATATTTGTCCTCCAAAAACGAGCTATTCGAGCAATTTACCAGCTAGGTGCCAGAGTGTCTCTGAGAGTTTTTTTCAAAGATATCGGTATCCTCACAGTGGCATCACAATACATCTTCGCCAACATCTTATATATTAGGCAGAATATACACTTATACACTAAAAACAGTGATATTCACAACGTTAACACTAGAAGTAAGGATAAACTACGTGCTCCCTTTCACCGGCTTCATAAGGTTCATAACTCATTTGTTGGGTTTGGTATAACCTTTTATAACAAGCTACCCTCTTGTTTGCTAGATTTGCCTTTTAATGCGTTTAAAACTAAAGTAAAGTCCAACCTTTGTTCAAAGGCATACTATTCTATCAACGACTACTTAAATGATAAGAATAGTTGGTCGCTGTGATTAACTCAAGACAATGTTTAAATGTTCTTTCTCCAGAATTAGTTTACCTACTGACAGGTTTTATGAGTTTATATAAAAGTCTATAATTTTACTTTTTATGTACATTTATTTTATTTTTATTTATTGTTGACATAATCTACTCATTACAATGTTTTTTTTAATGAGTTGTATTACAATATGTGGTTAGCTAGCGACCTCGACAATTATTTATTTTTCCTCGATGGTCCTAGTTTATCAATATTATTATAACTTCTAGTTACAGCTCTATGTAAGCGGGCACGCCCTTTATGCCTGGAGGCTTTATTTTCTTTTTTTTTAGATATTGTTTACGTTTAGTTATTTTTATTTCTGCTTGAGTATAGTTCTCGATGTTTTTGGTTGGTATATTGGCGTGTGCTAGCTGTCATATGGCTATTAATTTATAATTTAAATTTTATTTTGCGTAATGTAAATTATCTTATAAATTATTGTATAGAATCATTTTTTTTTTCCTAACTGAACAGACAGCTGTGCTGCTGGGGAGTTTGTTGCGCCACTTCTTCTTCCCAGCAAAAGCACTAGGAAGTGGTGAAGGGTGGGCGTTTTGGGGGACTGTCTTATGTAATTTTGACGTTCGAAAAGTGCTGATTCTCAGCCTAATTTGAATAAATGACTTTTGATTTTGAAAAAAAAAAAACTACTTGTAGATCATACAAATATTTTTGTTCCGTGCGGGAATCGAACCCACGACACGCAGCGCAGCAGACAATCGCTTAACCACTGTGCCAACCATGTCGTCAAATATAAATTCAACCATAATACGGAACCCTTCATTGTGCGTGGTCCGACACGCATTGGCCGGTTTTTTGTAAATAAGTACTCGTGATAGAAGTATGTCTGGAAGTGGTGGAAGAACTAGCGTAGTTATAACTACAGATAGTGCAATCCACGACGACGCGCCCCACTCCGCGATGACTGTACTTTAGTACGGAGCGGAACGGAGTGGGGCGCGTCTCAGTGGATTGCACTATCTATAGCTGCTGCCCAGGGCTTCGCCCGCGTGGACCCTAATTATATTTCTTGAATAAAACCCGCTTAAGATACTCCTTATAACACCAGCTATCTGCCAGTGATAGGTCCGTCTAAACCGGTCGAGCCGTTTCGGAGATTAGCCGGAACAAAAAGAGAGACAAAAAAAAATGTTTTGTTATTAGTACTCTATTACGAGTAGTATTGATAATAAGCTTGATATGCAATGGTGCCAACATGACGGCAAGGGACAAGTTATAGTGAACGGTCATTAGATCCCACACAAGCATCCTATTGTGCAATAGTTTAATGATTAAGATCGTTCATTCTAAAAGTTGACAACGGCAACGTCGCAAATAGCTATCAAACCTTGTTACCTACCTGTGTCAAATTTTCCCAATAAACTTTGAACCTTATGATTTGGTGATAAAGTTGAAAACCTATTAAAGAAATTTGATAGATTGTAGTAGGTTGATGTGCTGGCGTCTGCACATACCTGTTTTGATTAATTTGGCAATGTTACTGTATGGAAATATGAAATATCGCTAACTAGTGAACTAGAATATTAATAACTAGCACTTTGCCCGCGGCTTCGCTCCCGTGGTCTTTCCCGCGGGACCCGTAATTTTTCCCGGGATAAAAAGTAGCCTATGTTACTCCCTGAAAACCAAGCTTTCTAACGGTAAAAGAATTTTTCAAATCGGTCCAGTAGTTTCGGAGCCTATTTAATACAAACAAACAAACAATCAAATCTTTCCTCTTTATAATATTAGTATAGATGAATTGCAATTATTATAACACTGAATTTGATGTTGTAACCGTTTTAGGTGTGAAAAAGGCATTTGGAAAGTTTCCAAATCCTTTTTTTACATCTAAAACTAAATATTGTTATGATGTTAATTATTGCATTACATCTTTCATAATATGCATTTAGTAAGAAGCTGTTATTTTGAAATTACAAACAGACACCAATTTTATTTATTTGTACTGTAGTATGTATACAACGCGAACCAGGACTGCTCCAATCCATACTGATATTATTCTACAACTAAAGTAACTCTGTCGGTTTGTCTGTTACTTTTCCCGCCTTATCAACTGAACGAATTTCGCTGAAAGGCATACAAGTAGACCTGGGTAAGGTAGGAGATTACTAATACACACACCACTCACACTATTACACGCATACTCTTTATCCCGGTAGATTTTATGCAAGTCTTGTCTTGTCCTGATTGAATTGTAAACAATTCTCTCTGCGCAAAAAAGGTACGGAATCCTGCGAGGACCGCGTAGCGCTACAGCTACGAAAGTGCAGCGTAGCGGAACAATAACTTCATTACGTCATCTACGCCGTAGCATGTTGTGTTATGCTACGCCGTAGTTATGTACTATCATGTTCGTGAGCACTTTTATGTTAACATTTAGTAAACTCAATAAGTGATTTTCTCGTTGCGCCCCTAATTGCGTAACACACTTTTGATCACAATCCGACAGTTTTAAGGATATTGCTAATCCATTGCTTTATATTATGTTCGAAAAGTTTGTCTGCTCAACAACTGTCTGACCTGTCAAAATTAAAGCCATTGCTGCTGTTAGTGTGTTACGGAATTACTGCAGAAATATTATAAACCGACCGATCTATTCTGTAAAAAATGACACCGAGAAAAGTAGAAAACTTTGGCGTACGAGTAAGTAGAAAACTTTGGCATAGTGAGCTGTCAATAAGTCAATCCCGAGTGTACAGTGCGTTCATTTTAACTTGACCCGTGACGCGATTGGCAACACTGTTCTGTCAGCCGCCATTTTGATTTCTATTAGTTTTTTTTTTGTCAGTACAATTTTGGTTACATATAACACCTTGTCTACAGACCTTTAAAGGTTTATGTGAAAAGGTGGAGGAAGCAAACACCCTCACAACATATTACTTCTAATTATGTTAACAATACCTAGGTACAGTCACGAGCACCAACATGCATACACTTAGCAACTTTTAAAAGTGATTTTCTCCTCCTGTGTTGATTGTAATTTTGTGTTATTACAAACATAGTTTATTGGAACCCATACTGTTATAGAATAGGTCGTATTTCAAAGTTGCAATTGTAATTCCCTGAGTAAAAAGCTTTTGCATTTTGCCAAGCGTCTACATATTATTGATACTAAGCTTGACAAGCAATGGTGCCAATATGAGGGCAAAGGACAAGTTATAGTGCACGGTCTGTAGATCCCACACTAGCATCTTATTCTAACAGATCTTTTCGATGCCACGTTGAGAGGTGGAACACGTGTCAATTTCTTACAGGGTTCTTTATGACTCTTTATGGAACAGATAAGCGGATTAGGTTACATACGTCGTCTATTGTATTTTTGAATTATTGCATTTCATAAGCAATATTTAAGTTCACTAGATAGCCATATTTCATATTTCCATACAGAGTAATATTGCCAAATTAATCAAAACAGCGAAATATTTGACATCTATTTGCGATGTTGCTGCCCACACACTTTTCAGAATTCACATTCATAATAAAGTAATCTATCCTAGGTGGAATGACAGGTCAGTACCCTAATTACGTAATACACGATCAATCGGAATTTGAATCGTTTTGAAACACATTGCTAATCCATTGCTTCATAAGTTAGAAAAGAGATATCTGCTCAACAACCCAGCGTAATGAATGTTGTTGAACTGTCAAAATGAAACAATTTTGTTGATAACGTTTACGAAAATGTGCATAAAATTAGATAGCAGAGCTCACTTCACGAAAGTTTTCACAATGATTTTTAAAGAATAGACGGGCAGAATTATAAATACTCGCCTTTTCTGGAACGGCATAATCTTCTACCCTAAATAAAATAAACTCTAACCGACTGAAATCCCTACATAGACCGCAAAATTAGCCCAAACACTATTACATACATGACTATAAAACAAGTTCTGCTAACCCTGATAAGCAAAACTCGCACTAATGTTAAACATTTAACATTAATAATGGAGTCCCCTAAATAGTTGGAATGCTAATCTCGACCGAAACTGTACGGACTAATTTTGTTATTCACACTGCTGTTAAGGGTGGTGAATAAATGGAGCAATTGTAAATTAACATTAGCTGCAAAGATCAAAGGCTATTTATTCAAAAGACTTTTGACTTTAAACTTTAGGCATGAATTTCATATTTCTAATAATTAAAAAGCTGAATCATCATATCGCAGAAAGTTCACAAAAACATGCAAAGATGCAAGCAAGCTTACACCATGCATGCAGCAGGCATGTAGCATGCAAGCTCACGAGCGTTACACCCACCTGCTCCTCAGCTCGCGGGCCGCCTCACCCCTCCACGCCTACGTGGGCTTAAATTACACTCTAGGGGTAGAACAGACAAGACTACATGGAGTCAGTTTTGCAGCGATTCGTTTCTGTCACTGTAGCACAACATACTCGTATAATTTTTAACCCCGCAATAAAACCTGCAACTTTACTTAGAGGTTTTGTATCGTCACACTAAAGTACGTGTCACGTCACGAAGGTTTAAAGTAAAATACTTAGTAAAATGTGTTCACATAAAAAATCTGACAGGTAGCGAGGCAGCACGCAATATTAGGTACCCTAATTAAGATTAATTAGGTACGAGGTTGGAACTAATGTAATAATACACTCGAGAGCAATGAATCCGGGTCACTTAAAGAATCCTAAAAATCTCGGAAACTAAAAATGCTAGGTTAATGCAATAAATTGTATTTAATAGACAATGTAATACTCCTTAAATGAAGGTATTAAAACTTCTTAGTTATTGTAAAGTTATATCATAAAAAAATCAAATTTGAAAAAGGGCCACTTTCGAAGATGGAACTACGAAATTACAGCATTTGGTTTTGCTTTTGTTTGTAATCTGTCATTTATGTGGGTACATAAACCATGTTGATAGTGCTCTATATTCATTATTCAAGCTGAAATTATGTCGCTTACGCCTGAAGAATGCACCAGAATACTTACAATGCTGGAAACCGGCCGGAGTCAGCGCGATACAGCCAGGACTGTCGGTGTGTCGCTGTCAACAGTACAAAGAGTTCTCCGACGTTACGAAGAAACTGGTTCTAACCTACGCAGACCAGGAACGGGCAGAACCAGGTGTACCACAGCACGAGAAGACCGATACTTGGTGAACACCATGCTTCGAAATCGCTTTCTTACAGGAACTGAACTCACAAATCAGTTTCGACGCCTCGGAGGAAGTAACCCAAGTGCATGGACAGTAAGACGTCGGCTTGCTGAATCTAACTTAAAACCCCTTAGACCTGCAAACGGCCCTAAACTGGAGCGTGGGCATCGTATTTCAAGACTAAGATATGCCCAGAGCCACGTAAATTGGAGTATTGAAGATTGGTCAAAAGTTATGTTCTCCGACGAATCAAAATTTATGCTCTACAAGCACGATGGAAGACACAGAGTGTATCGAAGACCAGGGGAAAGATTCAAGCAAGCATGCATCGAAGAAAAAGTAGCCTACGGTGGTGGGTCTGTACTTGTGTGGGCCGGAATTTCTTCTGAAAGTCGCACAGAGCTGGTGATCATAGAAAACGGCTCTTTAACTAGCGAAAGATATGTGGAAGAAATCCTCAATGATCACGTTGGTCCATTTATGGTCAATTTAGGTGAGGATGCTATATTTATGCATGACAATGCCCGACCTCATACAGGTAGGATTGTGAATGACTACCTTCAAGAGATGAACATTACTCGTATGGAGTGGCCAGCGCGCAGCCCGGATATCAACCCGATCGAGCATGCTTGGGACGAGCTAGGCAGATGCGTAAAACAACGAAACCCTCCCCCAATCACGCTTCGTGAGCTCAAAATTGCTCTCACAGAGGAATGGGAGAATATTCTCCAAAATCGTATAAGGAACTTGGTGTACAGCATGCCAAACCGCGTAAACGCAGTAATGTAAGCACGAGGAGGCAATACGAAGTATTAAAATTCAAGAAAATCGTAATAAAGTTCAAAAATTTCATGTTTCCTATTTTTGTTTTAAGGAGAGATCAGCAGTTTTTTTCTTTATGTAATTTTGTGTTAATAAAATGTATGGTGACTCATATTTTTTTTACTTTCGTTTAAGGAGTATTACATTGTCTATTAAATACAATTTATTGCATTAACCTATCATTTTTAGTTTCCGAGATTTTTAACATTATTTAAGTGACCCGGATTCATTGCTCTCGAGTGTATAATTTTATAATACAGTTTTATTTTAAGAGTTCATAGAAAAATTAAACTAAATGGAGTGGTCCTTGAATTATTCATAAACCTGTACTTTATTTAATATGCCGTTGCCCATTAAGACAAGTAAAATTTAATTAAAAGTAATGTTGGATCCAAAACGAACATTTTATGTACAAAAAAATATTACAGTAGCGATCAGGGAATAAAATTGTGAATTCTACGCATAAATTTTTCATGGAATACTTACCCCTTTCCTGACACGACACGGCCACGACATCACTGGTCGCGCGACCGTCCGCGGCGTCTTGCGACTATAGAGAGAACAAATATTAGAAGTTATTTAGTCTAAATAACTTCTAATATTTGTTCTCTCTAAGTGTTCTAGTAGAGGTGCGGGAACATTCGGGCGTCGCATGACGTGCCGCAAGACGCACCGCCCTATGTCGTGAAAGAAGAAGTCTGAAATGACGCGCTCCACTACCGCATTTTCAAACAGCCGACGGTGCCCGAGTACAGACGCCAGCACATCAACCTACCCGACGCTGTCAAATTTTCCCAGTCAGCTTTGAACCTTATGCTTCAGTGATAAAGTTGAAAATCTGTTAAAGAAATTTGACAGATTGTAGTAAGTTGACGTGCTGGCGTCTGTACGTAAAATACGGTAGTGGGGCGAGTCATTTCACACTGGACAAGCTATACATACCTACATATATACGTGATGTTTGGTTAGGTGTACTAAGCATCGGTTGTATCCTTCTGCGAAACAGTTATTTCACAGAAGAAGGCTGCGGAAAGGGATCGGGAAATTGCCTCCGCTAACCCGATCCGCAGCAGACGCATCGGGCGTCGGCGGAGGGCGGATGCCCTCTTCCAGCCCCCCCTACTGCTTACGAGCGCTTATTCAAAAAGTTGGCAACGTCGCAAATAGCTGTCAAACATTTCGCTGTTTTGATTAATTTGGCAATATTACTAAATGGAAATATGAAATATGGCTAACTTGTGAACTAGAATTTTAATAATGAATTGCAACTATAACACTGAACTTGATGTTGTAACAGTTTTAGGTGTAAAAAAGGCATTTTTTTAAGTTTCCAAATACTTTTTTTGCATCTAAAACTAAATAATCGGTGTTACGATGTTAATTATTCCACATCATAATCAATAAGATAGTTAGTTAGTTAGCCACATTTCATTTTCCTTAAAGTAATATTGCCAAATTAATCAAAACAGGTAAATATTTGACAGCTATTTGCGACGTTGCCAACTTTTTGGATAAGCACTCTTAACAACATACACTACAACATACTTAAACTAACAGGCAAACTTTGTTTTGCTGGTGAGCGTGACAGCTACGTCTGACACTCGCGCCACGTGAGTGCGCCACGTCATAGTGCTGTCATTGTGCTTTTCTAGTGTGCTTGCATTTAGCGGCTAACAGTTAGACACTATTTTATCGAGTTCACAGCTTTGGCTGTCTATCTAGACATATTTATAGCTTTGTCATAAATGCTGCATAAAGAAATCATTGAATCACAATTCGAGTTTACTTAATTAAAAAAATCATTTCATGTCAAGATAAAGATCTCCACAAAAACGAACCTCGATATTAATATCCTTTTCAATATACCTCCCACACAATTCCACGTTCAGGGAAGAGTAATAACCTATTCTCATCAAAGGCAAAGTTTGAATAGCGTACCCGGAATCCTTTGAAGGGGATTAAAGGTGAGACGCTACGTAGAGATTGTCCCTTTATGTTACGAAAAATTCCGTAAGGTTACTCATACAGGATTGTATTGTACAATACAAAGAACTATAGAAGAAGAATATAGCCCCATTTTTATATCAGAACAGCTGACCGCAGCAGGAGCGAGACTACACTTTCTAGCCCGCGACCTTGTAAAGTCCAAAGAGTATAAATTTTGTTGGACTGCTTACGGGACAGTCCTTGTAAAGAAGGATGAGAGTTCGCTTACCATAGTTATCAAAACCAAATCACAAGTGAACAGCCTAATGCAACAAAAATGACTAAATGGTAACACGCAAAAACGGGTTAAAGTTAATTTACTTTGTTTATATTTACGATTGTCTAAAGAACTCAAGTTACTGTAATAACGTTATACTGATTTACTTAAGTTATAATTATGTACAAGTATTGCGCACGCACGCACTAAAATCACTCACAAACACCACATCCCTCAGTCATACGGAAAATAACACACACACAACACTCCCCCTCTTCACGCAACCAAACTCAGCACTCACACGCCTACATTTCCACTCACAAACAAACTGTCAGTTTAGATACGCACTTCAGTCCTCACACAAACGTCTAAAATGGATAACACTCTACAAACTTTGAACAAAATTGACAACACAGAGTTCGCACAAGTTTTCAGCTGTTTCCCAGACGAATTTAAAAGCCTAATCAGAGTTAAATCAACGGACTTTACCATAGCATCACAAAACATTCGGAGTATCTACTCCAACTATCTTGACCTACTACTAAACCTGTCAAACCTGAAAACAGAGGTCGACCTAATCGTTCTAAGCGAATGTAGAATAAATCCTAACAAACAAATACCTCAAATAAATAGTTACACGTCTTACCATACCAGAAAACAATTGAACCAGGCAGGTGGTCGCCTATATTAAAAACACACCCAAAACTAAAGTAAAAGAGACACAACTAAGGTATGCATCCTGTCTGGAGATTAAAATATCTCCAGACCTCGTAGTTATGGCTATCTACCGGTCTCCCTCCTTCAATCAAAATCGATCAAAAACCGACGAGTTTATTTTTTCGCTAAATGAACACTTATATTCCATCGAATCAAGTAAAAACATCATAATCACCGGAGACATTAATATCAATCTCATATCTCATGAAGAAGAATACTCTTATGAGCGCACAAATAGACTAAATTATCTGAACATGTTGGCTATGCACGGTCTACTCACAGGGCATTCACTGCCTACTAGGGGAAATAATTGCCTTGACCATTTCATTATCAAGCTAAACCCTACAAATAAAGCTGCTACCATTGCTATTCTTAACTCAACTATCACGGATCACTTCATGATTTTCCTAAAAATTTCTAACTTATCAAATAATTATGAAAGGATAAAAGCTAGAACAACGATTAACCTAGACAAAGCGCTCAAAAGTCTACAGGAAAGTAGACTGGGAGACCTGCTCAATATAAATGACCCTAACTTGCTTACTGACCGCTTAGTGTCTATTCTACAAACATGTCTTGCTGCCAATACTCTAACGTCAATAGTTCCTCAGAAATGCAGATTAATTAAACCGTGGATGACCATTGGTTTGCTCCGTTGTATCCGCAACCGAAACAACATGCAGAAAAAACTTAAGCTAGATCCGTTCAACGATATATTAAAAATTACCTATAGAAGGTACCGAAATTACTGTAATAGTATTATCAACAAACAGAAGCGCAAATATGATCGAGACCAAATAACTAAGGTACAGAAAAATAAAAATAAAAACTTTGGGAAAAAATAAACAGCATTACTCAACGTAAACCAATCAAAACACCTAACGTTGACCTATTAGATCATAAGGCCACCCTTAGGAGGCTGCTGATACAGTGAATAGGTTCTTCTCCAATATAGGAAAGATACTTGCCAATGAAATTCTTCTAAGCCCCACGGGAGCTCTAAATGCTAACCCTGATACACAGCACAATCTGCCAACCTCCTAGTTTGTACTATTAGTCACAGACCACTACGAGGTCTATGGCGTACTAATGAGTCTAAAGTCTGACAGCGCCCCTGGCTGGGGCAGAATACCAGTCAGTTTCTTGAAGGCTGCACATAAACTCATCGTCCCACTTATAACCCACCTAGCAAATATATGCTTTGAGCAATCGACTTTCCCGACGGCTCTAAAACTTGCGTTAATAACTCCCGTGCAGAAGAGTGGCGACAGGAGAGATCCGTCGAACTACAGGCCTATATCAGTACTACCATCCTTGTCGAAAATTTTGGAAAGGCTAATCAATTCACGATTGCTAAGTTACTTCAATAAGACCTATCAATTATCACCTTCACAATTTGGCTTTCGGCAAGGAAGGTCTACTGAAGACGCGGTACTGGCACTTACCTCCACTGTTACCAATAAGGTGGACAGTGGAGACAAGTGTCTTGTTGTCTTCCTGGACCTGAAAAAGGCGTTCGACACAGTCTCTGTCCCTCTTCTTCTGGACCGGCTAGAAGCAAGCGGTATAAGAGGTCCACCTCTGACCCTCCTCGCGGATTATTTAATCGGTCGCAAACAAAAAGTTAAAATCGGTACGGTCGTTAGTTCAGAGGAAATAGTTACCTACGGAGTTGGCCAAGGAACGGTAGTCGGCCCAACATTATTCCTTCTTTACATAAACAGCCTTTGTAATTTAAAAATACAAGAAGGTCAAACTTTCTCATATGCGGATGACACCGCCATAGTGTTTAGTGGTACAACTTGGAGCAATGTCTGTAAATCCGCTGAGGACGGTCTGAAAAAGGTTGCTACTTGGCTCGACCTTAATCTTCTAACCCTTAACACTTCCAAAACTAACTTCATATGCTTCTCCAAGTACGATACCTCCCAGCCACCAGCAGATTTCAATATTAAAATTCACAAATGCCACTACCCTGCTCACTCTGTATGCTCATGTGACAAAATTGAAAAAGTTAAATTTACAAAATATCTAGGCGTAATGATTGATTAGCGCCTGACCTGGCATTTTCACACAGAATTGTTAATGAAGAGAGTTATAAAACTTATCTGAACCTTTAAAACACTACGATACGTCACTTCCAAACGCCTTCTGCTTCAAATATATACAACGCTAGCACAGTCTGTTCTTTCTTATTGTCTCCCGGTCTGGGGAGGAGCAACAAAAAGCAAATTACTGGAGTTAGAGAGAGCCCAGAGGTCACTACTTAAAGTCTACTTAAAGCCTTTATAAAATATCTGATCTCCTGACAGTCAGAAAGATGTACCTACTCCATATCATTCTAAAACAACACAAATCCCTCGTTTTTTCCCTCGAAGCTGGAAAGCAGAAGAAAGCATAATGTTGCCCCAGCAATCACGATTAAATCAACATTTGCGAAAAGACAGTACGCAAGTCAATCATCTCGCTTATATAATCTCCTTAACAAAGAGCTAGAAATTTATCGTCTACACATCGCGAATGTAAAAGTATTATGACGAAATGGCTAAAATCAAAATCGTACGATGAAGTTGAATGTTTAATATAAACATTAAACAACGGTTCCCGAGACATGTCGTAGGGCTAACTCGAAAATCCATACTAAAACTTCAATCTCTTATCCCTATCACACCCCATAGTACAATCACTTCTAAAATACATCAACACCTACTGCACCAATCCTCTCTCCTCACTCATATCACGCATACCCACACTTACTTCATAGCCTCTTACTCACACAAATAACACATACACACACTCACACACACTCATGAATACACACACACGAACATACGCACAATCACTATGCGCGCACTATTAATTTACCCAATTTTCATTTCTTTTCCTTTTGTTTAATTTAAGACTCCTCCTTTAAAATGGAGGATACTTATTTTTTTTTACTTAGTACTTTCATTATCATATTCAATAACTCGGTATGTGACACAGTACTGTAGTTGAAGGGCGGAATGTCCTAACACAAGCATTTATTTTGCTTCCTAAATGTATAAATGTAACTACTATAAGTTAACGAAATAAACATTTTTTTTGTAAAGTTTCAAACACATTTATTTATATAATAATCCGCCAATTAGCGGACCGGCACTGTCTCTCCTTAACACAGGCTAAATTCTAGCCTATCTAGGAGAACAGTACTTCACCCGTCTTTATTGTATAGTTTTACCTAAAAAAATACATAAATATGCAACATTAATTGTAAACTTTGCAATCCCATTTTGAAATATTAGTTTCAATTCAGTTTTACTTCATCGCCTGACCGATTGACCCGTTTTGTTCGAGTACTTCCTACTTCAGTTCTACTTCAGCCATTGTTCCTGCGCCTGATCTCTCTTAGGTTGTGTTGGATTGCCATCCCGTCGGACTGAGGGAAGAGGTATGTTGTAATTGGTTGATTACTTTCCGAGAAACAGCGCGGTGAAATTTATGGATTTTTATGAAAAATCAAAACATTGCATTGTAGCTATCTCAAATTCAGCCATACAAAACCCATTTTTTCAAAATCGGCTAATTTACTAATAAATATATGAAACATGGCTCCTCAATCTATACGGACACCAAAAAATTACTTTCTCGTATCATTATGAAATACAAATTTATCATTGCGATTTTTTAAATTTAAGATGTATCGTTTAGTATTTTAATTTATTTGCTAAATATTGTACGGTAGTACGGAACCCTTCGTGTACTAGCACTTGGCCGCTTTTTAAAATTTATTTGTGAAGATTTGTAATTGACACAGAACATTTAAAGTACCTGATTTTATTTGTCTGTTAATCTTTGATGCAATAAATAAATCTCTTTGAATAGGGAGATAGTTATTTGATCCTCTGAAAGTTATTGAAGACATGACCACCATAGAAACGGGTTTTGTCGTCGAAAGAATAGACAAAATCACAGATTCACAATCAGCCATTTTGTCTATTCTACCGTCGACAAAACCCGTTTCTATGGTAGTCATGCTGCGCGTGCAGGATCCAGAGGTTAAGCCAAGTGCGATGTTTGTCAGAGAATTTAAAAATATTTTAAGAAGAAAATTTAGTCAGTTGTTCTTTATGTAAACGGAAGAGCTCGTGGCTAAGTAATAACTGCCGCATGGGTCTACCCATCAGGTTAAGTTACGCTTGCCGAGGTTGGTCTGTGGATGGGTGACCATCTTTACATACCGAGACACCTCCGTCCGTGGAAAGCACGTAAGTAAAACCGTTGGTCCCGGCTGTCATTCGTGGATCTTTGACAGTCGTTACGGGTCGTTAGAAGCTCGAAAGTCTAACAACCAGTCTTACCAAGGGGTTTCGTATTACCCAGTTACTGAGTTGTGGAGGTCAGATAGGCAGTCGCTCCATGTAAAATACTGGTATTCAGCTGCATCTGTTTAGACTGGAAGCCGACCCCAATATAGTTGGGAAAAGGCTAGGCAGATTGATTTCTTCATGTAAACTCACCCTGTACATTATACAAAGTTATATTATTATGTTGTAAAGCCAAATTCAAATTAATTAAAGTATCTAATACATTTGAGTTCAGTAGTATTATCTTAATGAGTTTGGTGTACATGGTGTCATTGATTAATGTATCACAAGTGTCTTAGGTTGTTAATAATCAACTAAAATGAAGACATTTCGAAATATCGAAAAAAAGTACCCTGTGAATTTAATTTCGAGCAATTTGATGGATAAAGAGACCGATTGAATAAATATCTACTATAATTAATTATAATTTTGAAAAAGTTGATATGAATTTGTATGACCATAGACCATCGATTAGTGTATCACTTACGAACAGGAAAACTACTGGAAATGTTGAGAAAATGAAGATATATCGAAATTTTGAAACAAAATGTCCTATAAATCTAGACTCAAACAACATAGTGGACAAAAATGTGCAGTCAATGCTCTGGCCTTTGAATCTGATGCAGTATATCATGTTCTGTCCTAAATATCGCATCAAAAATGATAATATAACTACAAATAGCTTAATTTCCAATTTTATTTCGATGATTGTAACACTAATATTTATGTTTATGTACATACACTGCACCTTTACGGTGGATTCGAAGAGTCTTGGATTTCCAACTTTCATGTCTATTTCGTCTTATACTGACTGTTTCTTTTATTGTTTCGGTTTTGCTATGAATTTCGTCATCGGAATTATTCGGACCAAAAACAATATCCAGTTTGTTCTTACTTTTCAAAAAGTATATAAGTTTCTCAACAATGCTACTAGTGTGACCCACTTCATTATTTGGAATTGGATTCTTGGAATCATGGCTCTCAGTTTTTATGTCATTGTTTTTACTACTTTATACGTGCAAATAAGTACACCTTTCAATTATGTATATGTTTGCTACATTTTGGTTATTTTCGATTTTAACATTGTTTTTGCCACGCGAGTTTTTAAATTGTTGGAAAACCAAGTTCTTCTATGGAATATTCAAGTTTTAAATGCTCGAGGGTTGGAAGACGTAGACAGAACGAATTATGTCAAAACAGTCTTTCAGGCCTACCCTGAAATATTGGAGTGTTATAATATCCACAAAGCTAGTTGTCAGCAATTCGTAAGTATTTTTCTACATGATAATCATCATCATCAGTCTTTAAAGTCTAGTGCTGTACATAGGCCTCTCCAATTGCACATCCTTCAGCTCGATCGACAACTCTCATCCATAAATTTTAAGAGGAAAATGACAAAAAAAGAATCAAGACATTAGACAAAACACAATACTCAAAAAGCAATAATAATAGTTTTTGTATTCCTTTTTCAATTTTGCGACTTTTCAGATACTATATCACATTTTAGAAGTTGTAATTCACTCTCTAAGTTACACTCAAGTGGCAATTGAAACGTTTAAAAAAGGAATAATTATGAATAACATGGTGAGTATTACAGAATATTCTATAAGCCGACGACGTCGGGGTTGGTCCATAAGGATACACGCTATATATGTGATGGTTCTTAAATTCCTTTACTGTGATTGATTGTATAATGAATGAATACTTTACTTTGAAAAGTGGTCGTCTTCACATTCACAATGATTAATTTGAAGACTATGTGGGTCTTTGTTTTTGTTTTTTTTTCAGTTACTTTGAATCATTGTCTGACAGTTTGGGTAATTTATGCGGTCTAACCAAATGCCCTTTCTTTGGTATTGTGTGACAAATCGTTGAGTTCCTTAAGTTCTGAGTTGAGCTGCACGATTACTGACAAATGTTTGCACTGATTGGACAAGTTTACACAAATCTGTGTTGTTCTTTCCTCAAAAGACCATTTCAGACACCAATCTACATGGTCTTCACATAATCTGACCAAGATTATGTCTGGACTTAAAAAGAAACTGTGACCTCTGAGTTTGTTTGGGCTTCTTCTCAGAGTAGTCAGATAAGGAACGCGACCTCATTAGTTCTTAAGATATTGACGTGTTAAGGTGTTTGTACAAACCTACTTAGAGAAATAAAATCATTTCATTTCATCACGGTCTAGTGGCAGTGTGTCATGCATTATTAAACATAGATGTATTATTTAGTATATCTTTGGATATAACTAATAACGTAAGGTCTATTCAACTCCTTGTTTCCGATTGATGTTATTTCCACTTAAACAAACATTAAATTTTTGCGAGTGTAAATAAAGTTGATTTTAGACTGACTGGTACTGTTGAAAAACTCATAAAAAATATGAAGTAGTAGCGCAAATTGAACCTTATATGTAGGCATTACTGTTTTTTTCCCTAAAACTCGTTTTTTTTTGGCAAATAAATAGCGAACGCAGTTTAGAGCTACAAGTATGTTTTGGTGCCTGAATGACATTGACAGGGGGACGTTTTTGGTAAACATTGTATTGAAAAAAAAAAACAATACAAAGTAATAAATTACTTGAATTGTAGAAGTCAGTGTCTATGTTTTACAATTTACGTTTTTTGCCACGGACTACTGAAATTAAAGTTATTTTACACTTGGTAGTGTTTTTTGGACGTGGGTTGTTGTAAAAAGTTTTTATTTTTCGCTTTTTAGGTGTCCCAACACAAATTCTAATACCACTACCTGCTATGTAAATAATAGTGACAGGAACTTATTATAACATCATCCACACTGTGTATTTGACTAATGTAATTGGCCTTGACAAACTAAACTAACAAACTAAATGCATAAGATTTGCTTTTCCGAATGCTAAAAGTAGTGATTGTGATATAGTATTGATGGAGAAATTAGAATTCCTAGATTAAACTGTTTTCCTGGGGATTACGCTCGACTCGAGGCTGCAATGGGGTCCTCATTAACAACTCTTGCAGGACGGCTATATATTAAAGATGTGTTTATATTTTTAAGATGTCCCGGTAGTTTTAAGTAGTGTTTAAGATCTTCATGCATATTTTCTATAGAAATTAGTTTTGATGTTTCACGTGTGTCAGGCCTCGCGCGACGGCTCAATTTATTTATAAATATCTGTATATAATGAATGATCGTAGCTTCAAACATTTATTTTGTTACAGAATCAAACACTTTTCACGTCGTCAACCGTTTTATCTTGGATGATAAAGGATTTGATGTGGCAAACAATATTGATCCAACAATGCGAGAAATTCTACTTAGCCATTCGAAGTGTTCAAGATACTTGTGCACTTATGTTGAAGTCAACTTGCTCAGGTTACTTCTTTTTTTAAATAAATTAAAATTAAAAAAAAAAAGTTTTTATCTCACCAGCATAGCAACAAGGATTACATAGTAAAAGTACTTAATATTAGGTAAGTATACTAATATCATGCACATAAAATAATAATAAACCAGCAGCATTAGTGGTGGTAAAAAGAAGTTTACTGAAGGTATTGAGTTATTGATTCTATCTTCTGAACCAGGCGAGGCCTTTATCTCAGAAGATAGCACTCAGTTGAAAATTTCGTTATTTTATAACCTAAAAACATTGTGTGCCACTGGGGATCCTGCCATTTTGCCGAAAAGATTTTGCCAAAATTTCACTACCCAAACAAATTTTAGCAACCTATTTTTATACCAATGCAACGTTTGGAATGATTTTTAGTACGCACATTTTCATTTGGTCAAATTTTTACTTGGCAAAATATTATCAAGGATAATGTCATTTAGGCATTTGGTCTTTAATCAAAATATTTATTACAGCAAACAATCTTTAGACGATAAACGTTTGGTCAAATGATAAAACGACTAGATTATATAGATACAAATATGGAAAAAAAGAGATTATTTTTAGCAGGCTATCGAGAACCGAACTAGTTAGACATGGTTAATTATTAAAAAAAAAAAATGCTTGGTTTAGATTAGGTTAATACTGTGACCTCAAACGCACGAGCCGAGCGAGCGAAGCGAGCGGTACCGCGAAAGCGGCCGGCGAGTGCCAGAAACGACTAGATTATATTAATAGAAACAAAATATGAAAAAAAACAGGCTACGATATTAAATATATGGTAAATTTTATTTTGCGTAAAATGAGTTATTCCAAGTGAAATATTTGACTACATAAAAATTGGTAAAAGTAACACATAACATAACATCACGCCTTGTTTCCCCGAAGGGTTTGGCAGAGGTGTGCCTATAATACACCCACATTGCGCCAGTTATGTTTAAGTCCCATGTAATAGGGGGTGAGCCTATTGCCATCAACCGGGCACAAATCCAGACTCAGGGCTGCTACTGAGAAATTCCTGATGAAATAACCCAATAACACTTTGCCTGAGCTGGGAATCGAACCCAGGACCTCATGTTCAGAAGCAGCGCTTATGACCACTAAACCAACGAGGCAGTCGAGGTGCTGGTAAAGGTACTAGTTGGTAAACAATATTTGTTTAAACGTTCACTTGCCAAACATTAGGTTTGCGCTACCGCTACAATTATTTGTGAAAAGATTTTTTGCTAAGTAATAATTTGGCAAATGAAATGATGCGGAAAATTGTGTGGCAAGCATTGATGTATTACAAGAGGTAGATACGGGACTTAGTCACAGCGCCTGGTCCTACTCAACTACGGGATTGCCCGTAGTTGAGTAGGACCAGCACTCAGTCGCGCACAGAACATCGTAGATTACACAGCTCAATAATTTCAGTTTTTTTGTAATAAATACGCATCAAAATGACTTCTTGTGCAACTAAACAGTGCTTTAATAATGCAAGAAAGAAAAATAAGACACATGGGATTACCTACCACTCGTAAGTACAGCCAAAAATGTTAATTTGTTGAAAATTACAATAATACTTTGACGTTTGTGAGAGCGAGATAGATATTAGAAACATGCGTGAAAGACACGATACGCACACAATGCGCGAGGTGCTAACGCGATTTCACTCGCACGATAGCGTCGTCTCCTATAGAGATATCCTCTTCTATCGGTAACTGTAGCTTTGCGACTGTGAGATGACACTGATCACAGATGTGTGAGTTTCGGTGCATGTAGTCGTGCGCCGAGCCCAAGTTTACTGATTGCGATGTTAGCGCGTAACATATCTTCCTCCTTTTAATACATCAATGGTGGAAAGTGATAATTTGGCAATTTCTTTTCGATGAAACAAGTGAGACCCGTGCCACTGTTTAACACTTTCCGGGACACTGAACGAGACACAATAAAAGTTTTATTGTTATCACGTTTATAGGCGTTTAGTGTCCCGCAAAGTGTTAAAATGTATGAATAAATAATGAAGTAGAGGATAAAATTAATTAATATGTTTATGTTTGTGAAAACAAAAGATATTCGGTATTTAGGTTGTCTAATTTTAATAACCATCTTTTCACTGAGATCTTAGCATCATGTTTGCTCGTAATATATTAAGTTTTTTATTAATTTTGTTATAATGTATACTGCTTGTTACATAATACTGTCTTCTCAAAAATGCTGTGTGATAGGATTTTGACAAACTAGTTTCTATTTACGTTGGCAGTATCAGGAGGGGGTACTAATCGATGCTTCCTCAAGATGGATTGAAGTACAAAGATCTGTCGGACCGTAAGCACGTTGCAGTCAGAATGTAGTTGTAAAGTCGAGTATTGAAATGGCTTTCAGGACAGCTCTCTGTACCCGTTCCAATGCGAGGAACCGTGTTTTTGCAGCACAACTACACTATGATTTAATGCTGAATAACAGATTGACATAGTTCAATGTACATTTTTGTAAGAAGCTCAATTGATGTAGAATCTCTAAGAGTTTTAAACAAATAAATCATACTTCTTAACCATCGTCCCATTATAATTGGTCATCAATTTCTACTCCAAGGTACTCCAAGGTAGGACTGTAGTAAGACCGAGTAATTGTTCAACAATAACAATTTTGTGTTCTGTCTAAAGAAGTATGGGCAACAATACTAAAAGTTTCAGGTGGTTGAGTGATCTTAGTAATGGCAAATGTAACATAGTTTGTTTTGTCCGGGTTAAGAGTGAGCAGGTTGCAGTTGACCCATTTTATAACTTCCCCAAAACAGTATTCCGCTTTTATCCTGACCTCGTCCCAGGTAGGAGCGTTTATCACTTTAGCTGTGTCATCAGCGTAGGTATATTTTTGCGTTAGGCATGGACATTGTGCAAAGGTGATTAATATATATTTTAAATAACGTTGGGCCTAAAACGCTCCCCTGGAGCACTCTTAAGTAACTAATTTCTCCTCACTTAGGTTGGAATCAATTTTGATTTGTTGAGTTCTGTTGCTTAGATAATCTTTGAACAATTGTAAAGATGTACCCCTGATGCTCATGGTCTCCAGTTTGTTTAGGAGGTTGGAAACCGAGTTTGCGTCTAAGGTTTTTGTCATATCCATATCCAAGAAAATGCCGAGACATTTATTTTTATTTCAAGTTGTTTTACAATTAATCTTCAGTAGAAACTTCGTTTCGAAAACCGTATTGGTTACTAGCAATTAAATTATTAAGTATTTATTAAGTCTTATGTTCAATATTTTCTCTAAATTTATTGATAGAATTGATAGCACTGAAATTGGCCTGTAGTTATTTACAAAGTCTCTGTCTCCTCCCTTGTAAAAGGGTGGACTAAAGCTTTCTTAAAAGCATGGGGAAATATTCCAGTTTGTATAGCCAGATTAAAAATATACGTTATAGAGGAAATAATTGAATTTCGCCATTGTTTTAGTATACTAGATGATATTTTGTCAAAGCCCGTAGCACAGTTACTGTGTAGCTGTTGTATTATTGATTCTACCTCAATAGCATCTGTCTCTAAGAGGACTAAATAATTAATAGGAGGGGCTGACTTGTTTAATAGTGAACTTGAATGTGTATGTTTTGGTTCGACAATATAATTTTATCTGAAAGGTTCTTGCCAATATCTGTGAAGTATGAGCAATTGAGCATTCATGGTTAACAGATAGATTAGGGTCGTTACAAATATTTAGAAGTTCTAAGGGTTAGGAAAGGTTCTTTTTGGTATTAGTTTTATCTTTAATCACATTCCATAGAGCTTTTAGATTATTTCCTGCCTTTAGAATTTCCCCTTTTTCGTATTCTCTTTTTAGTTTACAAAGGAGGGAATTGCAGAAGTTACGGTAGCGCATATGGGTTAATTTAAGAATTAGGTTATCCGGCGCGTTGAGTTATTTTTATGTAGTTTATTTCGGTTGGCAATGCACCGTATGAACCCTGGATTAATCCTGGGTTTTACATTACTTTTTCTCCTAGAAACACTTCTATTGATATAAATTAATTTGTTGCTTCGTTAGCATAACCTGATTTTAATATATCGTCAAAGTTTGTATTTTCTAGATCAGATTTAATCACGGGCTGCATTTTGTAAATTTACTCTTGATTGTGCATAATAATATAATTTTAAGTCTAATCTTTGTAAGTTATTAAAAATAAAACTACACTATTGTATTAAGTAAGCCTGTGATGATAGTTGTATGTGAATATATAAATATGTGTGAAAAAGTTATTTTGGTATGACTTACCTCTGTCGTGTGGTCGAGGCCTATTTGACAGACAGGGCCGTCATCTACCCCGGTCACCAGGGAGAATGGAACTGGCGAGAGATGTCGTGCGGTGTCCCACAGGGATCGGTCCTGGGGCCGTATCTGTGGGACATCGGATACGACTGGGTGCTGCGCGCCCACCTCCCTAGTGGCGTCAGCGTCGTTTGTTACGCTGACGACACGTTGGTCCTGGTGCAGGGGAGGTCGCACCAGGCGGCGGCCGATCTAGCGACACACGGGGTTGTGACAATCGTGGCCAGAATCCGGCAGTTGGGACTCGATGTGGCACTGCACAAGTCCGAGGCCATGTGTTTTCATGGTCCTCGGAACGCGCCACCGTCGGGTTCCTAAATAACGGTAGGAGGGGTTCACATCGGCGTCGAGTCAACGATGAAGTACCTAGGACTCGTCCTCGACAGTCGGTGGAACTTCGTGGAACACTTCCGACGTTTGGCTCCCAGACTTGATCGGGCCGGGGCTGCCTTGAAGCGGCTCTTGCCCAATGTAGGGTTCCAAACGCCTGCTGCCGGAGGCTATATGCGGAGGTCGTGCGGTCCATGGCCCTTTACGGGGCACTGGTGTGGGCGCGTTCGTTTAGGCCAGCCCGCCGGTTGATCGCGTCCCAGAAGGTCATGGCCACCCGGCTGCTTCGGGGATACCGCACGGTCTCCGGTGAGGTGGCGAGCCTTTTTGCCGGATTGCCGCCATGGGATCTGGAGGCAAAAGTCCTCGCGCATATTTGAGAGTGGCGCGAAGAGGCGAAACGCCGGGGATTGACTCCGATGCCGCGAGAATTCGCGGCATCTATTGCGGCTATAAGTCCTAGTGATGGATTAATTAGCATTAGCATTCACTGTTAGCATGCGAATGCGCATTTAGCTCTTAGCAAATGAAATGTAGTTGTGAAATTCTTTGAAATGCGAAGTGAATTCATCGCTTCGTACTTTTTTATACTATCATACGTCAGAGCGACGACGCACGCAGCGGTAGCGTGCGCTCTCCGTCGCACCCACGGGAAGTCGGGAATACTAAATCTATCTGTTTCGTTTCGTTCGCGAGTGAAATTTATTAGCAGGTGCTGCGAAGTTGAGAAGAATGGGTTAAGCAATTGTTACCTTATTATCTTTGATTTGCGCGTACTTAGGGTTGAATATCGAATGAATGCTTGTGATTGTTTAATTTATTTAAATTATTAGCATTAGCAGGGTGGTGCGAAGAATGATGTTTAGCAATTATTATCTTACTGTCTTTGATTTGCTCGTACTTAGGGTCGTGTATTGATTGAATGAATGCGTGGTTGTGTTTTGCAATATTATCAAAATTCACATAGGGCAGGCGACCCGGTTCTGGCCACTGACCCATTTTTGGCCATTTTCAACTTCAAAGCGATGCTAACAAGGTACAGATAACTAAACAAGTCTATGGTATATGGTAGTTACACAAACGAATTATGGCAACACAAATACAGTTGTCAGTTGTCTTGTGTGAAACGTTAATGAGATGACAGCAGCCATTCAGTGTCAATATGCGTGCAACGTGCTCATTTCTTAGTAAAACCAATAAGGACAGTGGGTGAGTAATCATTTACTATCTCTGAAATCTTTGTTTATTTTTTAAATGTTATTATTCGTATTACATTTAAATCATATTGTCTAAGTAGAACTTTAGTTATTTGCTCGCGATTCATACGAGAAGTAAGGTTATAATCCGATGGCCACAAATGGGGCAAATATTATGCAATTTCCCATCTTTGGCCAAGTCGATGGCCAAAAGTGGCACACGTAGAAACCCCAGTTCTGGCCATTTGATGTTTAACATGGTCTTTTTTATATAAACATGTGTTCTGTTTTGTTTTTTCTTCATGATGCAAGTACTTAACTATAGAAATTGTTTCGATAGGTAGGTAGACACGGTATGAATTTCATTTACCTACGTATTTGTTTGCTGAAACACGACAAAATAAAATAATACCTACGCCGATAATTTAATAACTTGGGGGACGTCTTTGTTCAGCAGTGATAGTTTGACGGCTGATATGATGATGATGTACCTCTGTAATGTAATAATATAATGTATTTTTTATTTGAATGAGTTTAATGTTATTTTCTTGCAGATTCTGGGAAAGATGTCGTCTTCAAGCAAAAGAAAAACAGACGTAGTAAAAAGGAAATTATTTCAGTACTCACCACACAAAGTAGGCTTAGCGTTAGACGCTATTAGAAATGGAATGAAAGTTTCCACTGCCAGCAAGAACTTTAATGTTCCTCGAACGACATTGCGACATAAACTTTCTGGTGATGCACCTGAAACTTCTGGACATGTGGGACCTCAAGCAGTTCTTGGAATTGAAATCGAAAATGAACTTGTAGCGTGGATTAAAGATTCTGCTCGTAATGGGTTTCCAATCAACAAAGAAGGGTTATTAGACTCTGTCAAAAAAATCGTGGAGAAGGGAGGTCTTAAGACACCTTTTATAAATAACAGGCCTTCAAGATCCTGGTTCGAAGCGTTTATGGCCAGGCATCCCGATCTCAGACAAAAACATGCGGAATATATAAATAAAGCTCGTTCATTAATTACCGAAGAAAAAATAAGAAATTGGTTTCAGGAAGTTTCTTCACTATTAGGCACAGAAGATCTGAAAATTCTAGAAGACCCCTCGCGAGTGTGGAATTGCGATGAAACTGCTTTCTTTCTAGCACCTAAAGGAGGTCTCGTGTTAGCCGAAAAAGGACTGCATGTCTATGATACATCAAAGAACAGCGACAAAGAGAATATAACGACACTTTTTACTGTAAATGCCCTTGGCGAGTATGCGTCTCCTACAACTGTTTACAAGTACAAAAGGATTCAAAATTCAAAATTCAAAATATTTTATTTCACATAAACCTACATGGGCACTTATGAAACGTCAGAAGCTAGGTGCACGGTTCCAATTGGTCGTTTCCTATGGAGAAGAGCCGGCAAGAAACTCCACGGTTACTCTTTTAAAAATAATTGGTTTTTACAATATTTTCAAATAACAGTGTTATTAGGTATGGGAGGACAGTGTAGGTCTTTCAACAGGTACCAGGTACTTAACAAAATAATTATGGTCAGCAAATCCACTAAGCCTACAGCGTTCTCACATTCACAAAATAGAAAATAATCTATATAAAAATAAATAAATTATTAAAAATAAAAAAGTATTAAAAACGAAATGACGTGATTGATATTACAATTCTGAATAATTATCATGATCACAAAAGCCACTAATAAAGATTTAAAGTTAAATTGTAGGTATATTATAATGTCAAATAATAGCGTGATTTAAATGTCAAGGAAGAATGTAAAAATATATATATATATAAACATGGTAATTTGGGAGCAGTTAATAGACTTATACAATTTGCCGTTAATGAGCTACCAGGGAAGCCACATGTGCAGAAGGAATTATTGCCAAACTTCCTTGTCTTCAACGTAGTCTTTAATTTTATAATATGCATTCTTGATAAGAACGCGTTTAATGTGGGTTTTGAACTTCCCATCGCTAAGTTCTGTAACCGACTTAGGCAACTTGTTATAAAAGCGGATACTGTTTATAAGAAATGACTTGCTTGTTTTAGTTAATCTAAATTTGGGTATCAAAATTTCATGTCTACTACGTGTATTTATATTATGGAAATCGCTTCTTATTTTGAAAAGTCCTAAGTTTTTGCGAACATACAAAATACTTTCTAAGATATAAAGAGAAGGCAGAGTCAGTATATCTATTTCTTTGAATTTGTTTCGAAGGGATTCGCGAGGACCCATTTTATAGATAGCGCGGATTGCTCTCTTTTGTAAGATGAAAATTGAATCTACGTCAGCTGCCGATCCCCACAGCAGAATGGCATAAGACATAATACTGTGGAAATAAGCAAAGTATACTAACCTAGCTGTGGCTATATCAGTCAACTGCCTTATTTTTCTTACTGCATATGCAGCTGAACTTAATCTACCTGAAAGAGTTCTAATGTGGGCGCCCCATTGCAATTTTGAATCTAAAGTAATTCCCAAAAATATAGTTTCCGTTATTGCATCTAGTTGTTTGCCATCAAGTTTTAGATTTAGACCAACTTGAGGTACATTTGGTAATGAGAATCTAATACATTTAGTTTTGTTCGCACTCAGTAAAAGATTATTAGCTGCGAACCATTTCGAAAGAACAGCTAGACTATCGTTGACATGTAAAACATCTGTATCTTTTCTATCTATTTTAAAAATTAGAGAAGTATCGTCAGCAAATAGAATTATATCCGATAAGTTAGCCATCATATAAGGAAGGTCATTTATATAGACTAGAAATAAAAAAGGGCCAAGAATTGAACCTTGAGGCACGCCCATTTTAACTAGAGACCCCGAGGACGTCGCCCCATTAAAGTTTACTTTTTGTTGCCTGTTTGATAGATAAGAAAGAACAAGGTCAGCAGCTTGTCCACGAATTCCGTAGTGGTGTAATTTACAGATCAGTGTAGTATGGTCAACGCAGTCAAACGCTTTTGAGAGGTCACAGAAAATGCCAATTGCATCCCGGGAATTCTCCCAGGATTCCAAAATGTGACTGATGAGTTTTACTCCAGCGTCAGTTGTCGACCTACCTTTCGTGAAACCAAACTGGTGACTATGTAAAATCCCATTTGAATTAAAATGTGACAGCATCTGGTCCAGCATGATTTTTTCATATATTTTACTCAATGCTGGTAACACAGATATAGGTCTATAATTAGAGGGATCACTCTTACTACCCGATTTGAAAATTGGTACTACTTTACTATGTTTCATTAAATCAGGAAACGTACCGCTATCTAAACATTGATTAAATATGCCTGTTAGAACAGGGGCAATTGTGTCAATGATATCTCCAAGAACCTTAACGGAAATGCCCCATAAGTCTTCAGTGTTTTTTATGTTAAGACTTTTGAATGCTTTTTCAATTGTGACAATAGAAATAGGCTTGAATTCAAAACTTGGAATGTCCTTACTGAAGTTTTCTTTTAGAAGAGATTCAGCTAGTATAGATGATGAGGAGAGAGATTTCGTAACTTCTATTGGGATGTTGGTAAAGAAATTTTCTAGTGTCTCAGCAACTTTTTAGGATGAGTAGTGAAGTCGTTCAAAATGCACCAGACGGCTGGGGAGTCGGAAAAACCGAAAAAGGCTGGATGACAGGAGAGGCTTTTTATGAATTTGTTGGAAACGTCTTTATTCCCTACCTAAAAGAAAAAGGAGTAGAATTACCTATAATTTTATTCCTGGATGGACACAAATCTCACCTGACCATGCAACTTAGCAAATTATGTCGTGAAAATAGAATAATCGTGGTCGCGCTTGTTCCAAACACAACTCACATGCTACAACCCTTGGACGTCGCGGTGTTTTACCCTCTAAAACAAAACTGGCGTAAGCTCGTGAAGAAGTGGCATATAGAAAATGATGGAAAAGAAATTACAAAATTTAACCTTCCTTCAGCTTTGTATAGCTTAATAATCAATAACGAAACTTTTGCACACAATATAAAAGCAGGATTTAAGACATGTGGTTTGTATCCATTCGGGCCCGATTTTGTGAATTACAAAATAATTGTGAAACAACACAGCGACACAAAAGAGAAACACGACGTCGTCACGAAGCTTACCATTTCTGAGTCAAGCTATCTTGCATATCTAGAAAGTAAAATAGATCCAAACTTGCTGAAAGACTTTTACACTACATTTGAATTGGGCAAGGATTGGGAAGGAAATAAGGAGGCATCAAAGCTTTATGATACTTGGCTGGCTTTTAAAAATGACAACACTGCTACAAAGACGCTAACCAACCAGGCATTCATATCGGAAGAGGTCGAAGATCCTTATAATATATCTGCCCTTCGTGATCCCGGAAATAATGGAGAGAACACTGCTAAACAAGGAGATACCCGTAGCGAAGACAACTCCCACGAAGAATGTTGTACGTCTCCATCGCTTCTTGATAATTGCAATCCAGATTACACTGTCAAAGGGACTGGCACTCAAAATGAGGATAATTCCTGCAATGAAGAGGATCCTAACCTAGAAGACGACATTACCTTTGAAGAACCTTGCGCATCTTCTTCCCGTTTTGTTTATACCCAAGACCAAGAGGGAACTGTCAAAGGCACTGGCACTCGGTACGACGATAATACCTGCAATGCAAAGGATACTACCCTAAAAGATGACAATACCTTTCAAGAACCTTGCGCATCTTCCACCCGTCTTGTTACTTGTGAGTCTTGTGACCAAGAAAACACTACCTTGCGCACTCCAGAACAAAACAACACTCTGGATAAATACAATTCTAACAAAGATCCTTGCATTACTTTAATTAGTCTTGATACCTTTAATTAAAAGGACGTTACGGTACAAAATGATGAAGTGGAGAAAAAATATGAAAAACCTGCTAATTATCAATCTGCAAGAGACTTAGTTAAAAAATGTGTATTGTATCCAGGGAAAGTGGTACCTAAAAAAACTAAGACCGCAATGTACATCCCTTCAATTATTACTTCAAACAAATGGGTAGATATTATGGAGGCAGCCGAAAACGAAAAGAAAGAAAAGCAAGTCAACAAAAAGAAAAAACAGACTAAAATTAAGGCTAAAAAGAAAAAAATGAACAAAGAAATATCGTCTTCTGAAGAAGATGGCGAAGTTATGGAGGTAGGTGGTGAACAAGATGGTGGAGTTATGAAGGCAGCTGAAAACAAAAAGAAAGAAAAACGGGTCAACAAAAAGAAAAAAGATACGGAAATGAAGGCTAAAAAGAAAAAAGTGCCCGAAGAAACCTCGTCCTCCGAAGAAGATGGTGAAGTTGATTATGTCGAAAGTGAATGGAATGAACAGAGTGATACTACTTCAAATGATGAAGAAATGATAGATCAAGAAACTAAACTACATAATCAGAGAAAAGGTTCCGAGCAGAGGAAAAGGAAAAGGTCTGTGACCAAGGACAGTACTTCAGAATCAGAATTACCTTTGACTAAGGTAGCAAACTCTAATATTGAAAATAGGAATAAAAACTTAAAAAATGGTTGTTATGTAATTATTAAGTATGAAGGGGAATACTTTCCAGGTAAAATTGAGAAAAAAGAAGGTGGACTGTATGAAATTAGTACTATGGTACTGTCTACCGGGAATACTTTTAGATGGCCGGAAAGGCCAGATAAAATTTGGTACACAATACATGATATCGTGGAAATCATAAGTCCCCCAGTTAAACATAACAACAGGGGCTTTTTAAAAGTTGCGGAGATGGAGAAATTTTTGCCAGACTTATATAATATGTAAAGTAACGGTGAAGTGATTAAAATTAGATGTTAATTAAATAAAAACTGAGCCTTTGAGACTGTGTAGCTTGTAAGAATTATTGTTACAGCGACTTTCTAATAAATACTACGTTGATTTTGAATTCATTGATGTTTTATTTCATAATGGCCAGAACCGGCACACAGTGTGGCCACAAATGGGTAAAATGTGGCCAAAAGTGGCTCTCATACCACTTCTGAGCTTCTTTTTACAAAAAATCAGGCATCCATTGCGATTTTTTTGACTAGAAGGTTCTTTAAGGTAAGAATAATATATTTTTGATGACTTTATGCAAAAATTATGTCCAATGTAACTAAAAAGATGAAACACCAAGCACTTGAGTTGTGAAAAACTCTTAAAATGGCCAGAACCGGGCCACCTGCCTTCATTATTATTATACTCTGTTTTTTTTTTTTTTTTTTTTTTTTTTTTTTTTTTTTCTTTACTTTTCTGTGTACTTCGTAATTGGCGTAATGTTTAGAATAATAATTATGTTACACTTGCTGTCAGCTGTGAAGCTACCTTATAAATAAATAAATAAATAATCAAATTATCATCATATTAGCAAATAGCATAGCATTAGCAATTAGCATAGAATTCACATGCTAATTAAATTAATTCGAAATCGCATTAATTGACATTACTAATAAGTCCCCTCTTTGAGGAGTGGCTGGAGAGGAGCCACGGCGTCCTCACCTTTCGCCTGACGCAGTTCCTCACCGGATACGGCTGTTTCGGGAGGTTCCTGTTCAGTATCAGGCGGGAGGAAACGCCCGGGTGTCATCACTACGTGGATCGCCCGGAGGACACGGTGGAGCATACGGTGGATGTCTGCCCGGCTTGGGCAGAGCACCGCCGTGTCCTCGTGGAGGTGTCGATCGGTGGCGGGGATCTCTCGCGTCCGGGCCTGGTCCAGGCCATGGTACGGAGCGAGAGGGCATGGGAAGCCGTCACCTCCTTCTGCAAAGCAGTAATGCTCGCGAAGGAGGAGGCGGAACGCGCGAGGGAGAGGCAAATTTCGCGCCCTCATGCCCCTAGCCGCCGCAGGAGGAGACGCCCTGGGCGTCGCGAATCGCATCCCAATTCCCAGCCACCGTAGGCGCGGGCTTGCAATGGGTAGCTCGTCGTCCGGTAAGGACCAGGCCCGACGACGCGTTGTGTTCCACGTGCGCCTCAAAGAGATATCAGCGACTAAAGGGGTACGATGGAACCGATGCCTGGTTGCGGGAAAGCCCGAAAGGGATACAGTGGCCCCTGGTATTGCACAGGCAACTGAAGGAACACGGGTGGGTTTTAGTCAGTAAGAGTCTGACACGCCCGCCCGCTCCGCCCAGAGCGGAAGAAGTCATTTGATGATTTCCCACGCAAAAAAAAGGGTGCATGATCTGTAATATCAGTTTCTAATATTATAGAAAAAAGTGTAGTGTATAGTGTGCGTAGCGTTCTTTCTGACTTAAAACACAAAAAAAAACTGTTCAACTTTATCATAAATTTTGCTTAAAGTAAACTAATTATTAGCGTCTGTTTAACCATATTTTTTTTATGAAAAAGAGGGTTAGTATATAGATTTACTCCATTATCCTGACACTTGTAAGTTGGACAAGATAATGATAGGAACGTGCTATTATTGATCGAAGATAGGAACTAATAACGTTTAAATTCGTAAAACACGTGTTCTTTTGTCCTCAGTGTTTGTAGTCCTTTCACAGTTATTTTACCTCCGATTTTGGATCACAGTGTTCTTTATTATCGTTGCTGTCAGATTTGAAATAACTATGAAAAGACTGTTTACAGCATGTACTCGTAGCAGAAAGATGTGGTCTCTAAGATGGTACAGACAATCAAACTAAACAACTTTCTCCATGGGACCAACAATCGCGAAACAATTATCAACTGTTACTGTCCTATACAAATCTTTGATACATACTCGACCCAAATGTATGGGACGGCTGTTTTTTAATATTTTCTTCTTTGACAGATGATGAGAAAAAGCTGTGCAAGAACGTACTGCGCTTGCATCGAGCATCATTCAGCAAGATACGAGTGTGTGGCCTGTTTTACGCAGACGCTGCGTTACAATTAAGTCTGATGAGCTTTCTAACTAACTACATTGTTGTGTTACTTCAGTTCGCATTCTTGTAATTCAGACATCAATAAACAAAATTTGTTATTTAGTCAGGATTACTGAAATAAAATGAAATTGTTTGAAATGAAATGAAATTGTTTATTCTGTAAATAGGATATAGGAATCACTTTTACACGTCATCGTAAAAAAAAAAAAAAATTAGCTGGATGAGTTTGGCGTTTCCTATCAGACTATTCAGAGAAGAAAGGCCGAAACAAAATAGGACACAGTCTCTTTTAAAGTCCAGACATAATCTTGGTCAGGCCTTATGAGGACCATGTAGATTAGTTTGAAATGGTCTTTTGAGAAAAGAACCACACAGATTTGAGTGGACCTGTCCTGTCAGTGCAAGCACATTTCAGTAATCGTGGAGCTCAACGCGACGATCAATACCAAAGAAAAGACCTTTCGGTAGGTCGCATAAACTACTCAAACTGCATCATTAAAACTAACCGAGAAAGACAAAAAAAGTAAGTAAGTAAGTAACCCTCCCATTCACAAAAATTAAAATAATATAATTCTTTACAAAGTAATCATGTATTCAACAATGTCAATGTTTATATAATACTAGTATATTTTGATGATTTTATCACAAGGCTTAGCAGAGCGAGCAGCTCAATCCCAAACTTTTTTTATCGTCTAACTCTAAATAATCTGAAATTTTATAGTACCCTCTTTTACAAAGTTTGGTTTTAATACAGCTTTTAAATCGTTTAATGGGTAAGTGTCCAATGTCGATGGGAAGTTTGTTGTAAAGGCGTATACATTGACCCATGAACGAGTTGCCTACTCTGTGGAGACGAGTGCGATGTACAGCAAGGTTGTGTTTATTCCTGGAATTTAAACTATGAATATCGGAAATCTTCTTAAAATTTAATATATTTTATTTTGTTTTCAAAAATATATTGTGAGGCTATAGTCAGAATATTTATTTCTTTGAATTTTTCTCGAAGGGAATCTCTCGGACCTAGGTTGTAAATGGCTCAAACGGCCCTTTTCTGTAGAACAAAGATAGTATTAATGTCCGAACAGGTTCCCTAGAGAAGAATTCCATATGACATAAGACTATGAAAATAACTAAAATATTCTGGCAATAATTCTGGCAAATTATTCTGGCTGTGTCTATGTCAGTTATCTGTCTATTTTTTTTTAACAGCATAGGCCGAAGAACTTAGCCTTCCTGACCATTTTTCTATGTGTGGGCCCCATTGTAATTTACCGTCAATAGTGATTCTAAGAAAAATTGTCGACTCAACAGGGTCCAGCTCTATTCCATTAACTTTAACATTGGTAGTTAACTGCGTGACATTTGGCGTTGAAAATTTTATGAGTTTAGTCTTTTTTTCATTCAAGAGAAGATTATTTACACTAAACCAATGCACAACTTTAGAGAGCGCATCGTTCACTTGTTCAAAGTTGACTAACTGACGTTTGATATTAAAAATAAGGGAATCGGAGATGGTGAAATGTCATCTGCGAATAATACGATCTTGTGATCATCCCATAGGTGGATAACTATTTTTTAAGTTTATTCCTTAAGAATTGATTTTCATATAAGCCCTATGGAAATTTTGTGAGGAGTGAAATTTACACAAGCGTTATGTTTTGTATTGTGTTTTATTCGTAACACGGATTTAAATTAAAAAAGTAAATATTACATAATCTCATTTCGATCTAGATATTAGTCGCAGAGACAAGTCTAAATTGTGTATGTGGCGGCACGGTTAGCGCAGTGGTTAAGCGATTGACTGCTGCGCTGCATGTCGCAGGTTCGATTCCCGCACGGAACAAATATTTGTATGACCTACAAGTAGTTGTTTCGGGTCTGGCTGTTTGTGTATGTAAGTATAAATGTTTGTAAACGCACCCACGATACAGGAGAAATCCTAGTGTGGGGCAATGTTTAAAAAAAAAAAAAAAAAGTTTAAATTACGAAAAGCCTGAAACGGGTCTCGCCACGCCTGAAGGGTTGTTTCATTTGAGTAATGGAGATAAGATAAGATAAGATAAGATAAGATAATTTTTTATTTGTTCAAAACACAAGTATACACACACATGGCATGCAAGCTGTTATATAAAATTATAGCACAGTCATGTTTTGCCTTAACGGCGTACAAATATAAACACATAAGTTATTTTTATTATTAAGAGGAGAGAGGAGGAGAGGGTTAAGTTTTTGTTTTTTATTTTTTTAAGAGATTCGTTTATTTACCCTGCATATTCAAAGACAATCGTATTAAGGAGTAAACTCCAGTCATGCGTCGGAGCCGACTCACACATACACTTTACTCATCCAATGATTCCAAAAATTTTGGGGTTTCAATTTTGTTTCCTGTATAAAACTGAGCGTCATACATACAAGCTGGCTGATCAAAAAATTTGCGGTGCGTTGTCAAGTCGTGCAGCGGCACACACGCATACGCAGCGCCCGTGTTGCCTTATCCTTGTTGGTTCGGTTTTTTAATAAATTATATATTTTTTGTGAATACGATTACCACATCTGTTACCACCCCGGTTCTATAGCGGCCGAGCGCTGCAAGCAAAAACATATAGTGTATAGATATGAACTTCGATGGTACATACTTCTAAAAGTTATGATTATTGTACTAAAATGGTTTTACTTAAAATCATAATTAGAATTATATGCTGTACTTACTCTTTTCATTTCCATTTATCGTTTTACAGCAGGGATCATTTCGTACTGGGATCGGTTAGGAACAAAACATTAATTTTATGTACATTCCTAACGAATACCACAAATTGGGATCGGATTGTGAGATCCGATCGACTGAGCCATCGGAAGGCTTAATTAAGGCCCTTCATTTAACCGGTCATACTATACAGGGTGTCCGGTAATTAATGGATAACCTTAAAATGGGTCATGGTAGAACTAAACAAAAAAACAAAAAATCATCGAAAATAAGTGATCGACGATACGAGTATACGGGACTGATCGGGAGAGCATTATTCGTAGATGTCGAGCCTGTATCAGAGTGGATGGCAGACCATTTGAACATTTACTGTAATAAATTAATAATGAATACAGTGTTATTTATGTCAAATGTTGTTTTTTATTAAACCCCAATGGTCAAATTTTGTTGTTTAACCAATTTTCTACACGCGATAATTCACGATTTTCATTCTTGTGTTAGGATATTTTTTTTAATACTATGGATGCTTTTCACAAATTTTCTCCCAGAACATACATTCAAGTTGTTTTAAAAAAAAAACCGTGTTATAGTAGTCATACTATTTATTACTAATCTATCAGCTCAGTTAACGTACAATAAAAAACCGATAGAATTCTTTAATTTGTGGTCGTGGTCTACAAAAAACCATTTACAACTAACTATTTACACTAGGTACCAAATTAAATGACTAAATAACTAACTCAACTAAATACAAACATCAATCAAATTAAGTGGTATAAAACAAAGTCGCTTTTCGAGTCTGTGAGTGCGCTTAGTTGTTCAAAATTTCACAATGGATTTTGATCCAGTTTTCACTATCCCCTATAGGTTTTTTTTTTTAAGTTTATGTATCTATTATATTATTACTTAACTAGGATATAGAACAGAAATCGCGATATTTTGACAATGTTGCCACATCAAAAGGCCGCGCCCGAGCGTAGCAGGGGCGGTTCTTTAGTACTGATTGTATAAACATCTACTGTAATTCATGAAAGTACCTAATTCAAGTTGATATGAATTCATGTGACCATTGATCATCGATTAGTGTATCACTTGCGAACAGGAAAACTACTGGCAATGTTGAGAAAAATGAAGACATATCGAAATTTTGAAACAAAATGTCCTGTGAATCTAGACTCAAACGACAAAGTGGACAAAGATGTGCAGTCAATGCTATTGCCTTTGAATCTAATGCAATATATCATGTTCTGTCCGAAATATCGCATCAAAAATGATTTTATAACTCCAAATAGCCTCATCTCAAACTGGGTTTCGATGATTGCAACACTAATATTCATAATCTTATTCATACTTAATACATACATGGCCGTGTTCATGTATGGACAAGGTCTAAGAGATGGTTATTTGTTATATTACTACATTTCTTTCTATAACTGCTTCTTCTACTGTTTCGGATTTGCTATGAACTTCGTGATCGGAATCATTCAAACCAATAACAATATTCTGTTTGTCCTTATTTTTCAAAAAGTGCACAGATTTGTGAATGATGAATCCAGTTTTAACCGTTTTGTTATTTGGAATTGGATATTTGGATTAGTGACATTGAGTTTTTATGTTATTATTTCCACCTATGTCTACATACGACTGTTACCTTTCCTTTGTGTGTATGCGTGTTATCTTACGGTATTTTTTGATGTTAATATACTTTATGCCACGCGAATAATTAAAGTATTGCGAAACAAAATTATTCTATGGAGCATTAGTGTGTTAAGATCTCAAAAATCGGAAATTCTGCAAGAATCTTGTAGCAAAAAAGTGTTTCAAGCATACGTTAACATATTAGATTGTTATAATATCTACAAAGATTGTTTTCACCAGTTCGTAAGTACCCCCCTATGTATTCGTGAAGTTAAATAGGTACCTTTACTGTCCATAGTAGATAATCCAAAACAATTTAATACTAATTGTAGTTAGACTACTAGAATTCATTTTATATCGGAATAAAAACGAAGTTTCCTTAAATTTGCATTATGGGGTATTGGGATACATATTTATAATAATAAAGTCTGTGTGTGTCTGTCTGTTGTCTGTCTCTGTGTGTTGCTGTCTGTTGTCTGACTATATTGCTGTCTGTTTGTTGTGGCTTTCTCTTTATCGCATAGACTTTATAACGATTCGAACATCGCTATTGTGTGAGATATTTAAACACTCTTCGTTACTGTTCCTGATCTTTTCTGTAGGTTTCGGGAACTGTTATTCAAAAATCTATCTACTGTATCCTCTACTAAATGACGCAAGTTACTATGGTGCTTCTGCGTTACGACGTCAGATTGCAGTAGTGCTGTCTCTTTCTGGCATAGACTTTAAAAAGTCGGGAAGTAATATAAAAAAAATCTGTCAAATACCCCATTATCTCATTAATTTTGTTGTTTTTCAGATACTGTATTATATGTTAGAAGTATTCGTTCATTTTTTGGTTTATATTCAAGTGGCAATCAACGTGTTGAGATCAGGCGCAATGATCAAAAATACAGTGAGCATAATGTTACTATCATCACAGGTGAATACACTGATGGGACACTCTGCATTTTAGGTATGAAGCTACAAGTAGATAGTAGATACGCGGTAGGCTTGTAGAAAAAATATCGATATATCGATATTTAAAAAAGGCGATATTAATTATTATTTCGATATATCAATATAATATCAAGTGTCGAAAATTTATATAATACTTTGTAGCCACTAACTAAAACCATTGGAATGGTTTAGTATTTAAATGAATAAAAAACAAACACAATTGTTTTTAATTTCACCGATATGTCAAGTTTTTTTGATTTATCGAAATCGATATTGTTTTTTTTTTTAAATATAATTATATACGATATTTATCAATACTTTTTGGCACTTCTTGCATCCCTAGTACGCGGTGGGTTAGACTTATCGAATTCAGTGGGCGTAATGTATTCAGAAGATATAAGAGTTACGCGATAGAAATAGAGGCAACTTCTAGGCGACCTGAATTGCACTGTATTGTGTCGTTGTAAGATTCGCTTTTTATTTTAATGATTTTGCGGAGTGTCCCAGCTGTAATAATCTGTGCTATCAATTTTGTCAACATAACAAGACACAGTGTAAGGGACATCGACGTGCAATCTGTTGCCATGAATTCAGCACATGATTCTGAACCCCTAACCGAAAATATATTTTTATCGGTTATAAAAAATTGACCTGTTTCATACAAAAGCCGTCTTTCCGTCCTCGCCGCGGAGACCCGCCACGACGTCCCCATCCAGCCAGCCTGCGCCGCTGAGTCTGTAGCCTTAAATTCTCCAAGTAATAATATTAATCCGATCCAGCCTGTCCCTTGCTGCCCTCCCTTAGCGTTGCCCAAGCCGAGGTCCGTACCCCACGGGGGGTGCCCTTACGTGTAGTCGCTTACTTTCTAAGTTTCATGCCCTGGCTGAAGCCTTAATTTATTGAGGCAGCCACAGGAAAGTCCGGTTAAGCAGCCGACAACCTCCAAGGTTGACCTGCGAGATAACATTTTTAAAAAAAGTACAAAAGTGGCCTACACAGTCAAATTTTTATGACGAAAAATTTCAACCCTGGTGGGTGTCTAGCTAGGATCATGTACTGAATTCATGGTAACGGTTTGCTTGTCCGTGTCCCTAACACCCTGGATATTGTGGTGGTATGCACGACGACACATCACTTCCATTAGCGCTTTCGGTGCTTTCATTAGCGGACCTTTATCGTATGGAAAACCGCGATAAACTGGAAATATGTAGCTTGATGTCGTTGAGTGACAGTTTTTGATCCGATAACCTCTAACGTTTGTTTTGTTATAGGATAAATCAACTATACTGGCGGTGTTCATATTTAGTTGGTTGATAAAGAATTTCACGTGGCAAACAATGTTGATCCAGCAATGCGAGAAGTTCTACTTGGCTGTTCAAAGTGTTCAAGATACTTGCGCAATTATTTTGAAGTCAAATTGCTCAGGTTATTTCTCTATAAACATATTTTATCTTTATTGGTATTGGTAGACGATGATTATGAAATAGCGATGGAGCGTGGCATTTATTTAATGAATTAATTTTTTGACAGATTATGAGAAGAAACTATGCAAGAACGTACTCCGTTTAAATAGAGCATCATTCAGTAAGATATGTGTGTGTGGCCTGTTCTACGTAGACGCTGCGTTACAATTGAGTCTGATGAGTCTTCTTACTAACTACACTGTGGTTTTGCTACAGTTCACAATTTTGTAGTTTTTATTAAATTGATTTTCTGGATACTCAGTATAATTATTTTTCTTTTATAATACAAGACAAATGTCAGTGAATATTACATATAGGTAGGCATTTAATTTATTAAAATTACCAATTACTATGACTGTAAATACATTAGTAGATTGTTGATATAAGATGAAATAGGGAAGTGTCACGGTGTACCAATATTTTGTTGAGTCAAATTCATGAAAGCAATGAATGATTTACTCTTTTCATAAGAATTATTGTAATTGTAAAGTTGAAGTGAATTCCTAATACATTAACCATCGATTATTGTAACATTTGCGTACTGGAAAACTACTGCAATGTTGAGGAAAATGAAGACATTTCAAAAGTTTGGAAAAACATATTCTATAAATCTTAACTCAAACAATAAGTTGGACAAAGATGTGCAGTTGATGCTCTTGCCTTTGAATCTAATGCAACATATCATGTTCTAAATATCGTATCAAAAATGATTATATAACTGCAAATAGCCTCATCTCAAAGTTTGTTTCGTTGATTGCAACACTAGTATTATAATTGTATTCGTTCACTGTACCTATCTATATGGTGTCAATGAACAAGGAAAGTCTAGGATACACAAGTTCCTCTCTCCTCACCTATTTTTGTCTCGGCTTCGCTATGAATTTCATGATCGGAATATTGAGTAATTACAAAAAAACATCCACTTTGTCTTGTCTTTTCGAAAAGAGCACAGGCTTCTCAACAATGAAACCAGAGTTAAGCATGTCATTATTTGGAATTGGGTTATCGTAATACTGGCTCTTTGTTTTCACCTAGTTTTACATAATGTATGTACCTTTCTATTACAAATTATAGCAGAGCTGACGACACTGCGCAATGCGTGCGTTGCTGCGCAACGCCGGGCACCGCAGGCTCCGTATTCAACCTCCGGATACGGAAGCCATTCAGGCGGAGCTGTACGAGGGGTACAGAGTGGCGAAGACCGCCCTCCAAGCGGAGATCCTGCGGGCCAGGGTTCTGGCCCGCGAGGAGTCCCTGGAGACTCTGAACAGGGACCCGTGGGGACGCCCATACAAAATGGTGCGGGAGAAACTCCCCTGCTGACGCAGAGTCTCCGGCCCCAGCTTGTGGGGGACGTGGTGAGTGCTCTGTTCCCTTCAAGAGGGGAACATACCTCCCCGCCCATAGCTCTGCCTACTGCGGTGCCCAATGCGGACCACACCGACGACGACGATGCTCCGGAGGTGACCGAGGGAGAGATAAGAGTGGCGGTACGTAGGCTGAATGCCCCAAGGACCTGACCGCTTACCTAGGATAGCCTTGGTCCTGGGCCTTGGAGGCTCTCTGGCCTCGACTAAGGGGGCTCCTAAGCGCATGGTTGGAGAGGGGCCGGTTTCCACTTCGTTGGTAGACGGGAAAATCGCCCTGCGGACTCTCCGTCCGCTTATCAGCCCATCGTGCTGCTCGACGAGGTGGGCAAGGTCTTTGAAAGAGTCTATGCAGATTGTCTCGTCGGACGGCTGGTGCGGGTGGGGCCGGCGAGCGGAGAGCCAGTTTGGTTTCCGCAGGGGGTGCTCTGCGGCAGACGCCATCATGCGCGTGCGAGCCCACACGACGGGAGATGCTGTGGTCCGGGGTGCGGTCGTCTTGGCGGTGTCTCTAGACATCGGCCTTCAATACCCTGCCTTTTTTTTTTTTGTTGTTTGGGAAATCATCAAATGACGTCTCCCGCTCTGGGTGGAGCGGGAGACTTCTCAGACTCTTACTGACTAAAACCCACCCGTGTTCCTTCTGTTGCCTGTGCAATGCCAGGGGGCCACGGTATCCCTTTCGGACTTTCCCGCAGCCCCGGCAGGCAATGGTCTCATCGGACCCCTTCACTTGCTGACATCTCTTTGAGGCGCGCGAGGAACACAACGCACCGTCGACCCGGGCTTGGTTCTTACCGGACGGCGAGCTACCTATTGCTCACCGTCCGCAAGCCCGCGCCTACGGTGGCCGGGAATCGGCAATCTATTCCCGACGCCCAGGGCGTCTCCTCCTGCGGCGGCTAGGGGCGTGAGGGCGCGAAATTTGCCTCTCCCTCACGCACTCCGCCTCCTCCTTCGCGAGCATTACTGCTTCGCAGAAGGAGGTGACGGCCTCCCATGCACGGGCTCTCGCTCCGTACCATGGCCTGGACCAGGGCCGGACGCGAGAGATTCCCGCTACCGATCGCCTCCACGAGGACACGGCGGTGCTCTGCCCAAGCAATACCTCCATCGTATGCTCCACTGTGTACTCTGTGCGATCCACTCAGTGATGACACCCGGGCGTTTCCTCATGCCTTATCCGAAACAGGTACCTCCCAAACAGCCGTGTCCGGTGAGGACCTCCGTCAAATAGGCCTCGACCACACGACAGAGGAAGGTCGGCATCCGGTGTCCGGTGATACCAGAGTGCCTCCCTAATGCAACTCCAGGGCAGGGTATTGACTCCGACGGGATCTCATGGCGTCATGGAGAGTGCGATTGTCGCAACCCAGTGCTGGGCTCGCCACTATTGCGGCGATAAGTCCCCTCTTTGAGGAGTGCCTCTCCAGAGAGGCGCCAAGGCGTCCTCACCTTCCGCCTGACGCAAGTACTCACTGGACACGGTTGTTTCGAGAAGTTCAGTAATGCTCGCAAAAGAGGCAAATTGGGGTGAGCAATGGGTAGCTCACCGTCCGATGAGGACTGGGCCCGGGTTGACGGCGCGTTGTGTTCCACGCGTGCTTCAAAGAGATGTCAGCACAACTGGTGGGGTCCGCTATGGGTAGCGGGAAAGTCCGAAAGGGAAATGTATAGGCAACTGAAGGAACACGGGTAGATTTTTGTCAGTAAGAGTCTGACACGCTCTCCCGCTCCACCAAAAAAAAAACTGAAAATTCAAAATATTTTATTTCACATATAGGTTACAAGGGCACTTATGAAACGTCAGAAGCTAGGTGCACGGTTCCAATTGGTCGTTTCCTATGGAGAAGAGCCGCAAAGAAACTCCACGGTTACTCTTTTAAAAGTAAATGGTATTTACAATCTTTTCAAGTTACAGTGTTAACATGTATGAGAGGACAGTGTAGGCCTATCAACAAGTACCAGGTACTTAGCAAGATAGAAAATGGTCGATAGATCTACAAGTATGTTAAGCCTACAACATTCTCAAATTCACAAAATCTATAACAAGAGAATCTATATAAAATAAAATAATAATATTAAAAACCTATTTAAACCAAATGACATGATTGCCACTACAGCTGTAACAAATCTAATTTAATAAAAAATATAGAATATGGAAGGTATGTAATGTCAACTAACGAAAAGCTTATGTCAAGGAAGTAAGTAAAAGAAAAAAAAATTGTAAAATAAAATAATAATCTTAATTTGGGAGCAGTTAATAGACATTTACATAGTAATGCTGTTATTGAGGTACCAGGAAAGCCACATGTACAGAAGGAATTATTGCCAAACTTCCTTGTCTTCAACGTAGTCTTTAAACTTAGAATTTGCTTTTTTGATAAGGACACGTTTGATGTGGGTTTTAAACTTTCCATCGCTAAGTTCTGTAACCGACTTTGGCAACTTGTTATAAAATCGAATACTGTTTATACCAAATGACTTACTAGTTTTAGCTAACCTAAATTTGTGTATGACAATTTCATGTTTACTAGGTGTATTTATATTATGGAAATCGCTTCTTATTTTGAAAAGTCCTAAGTTTTTCCAAACATACAAAATACTTTGAAGGCTAAGTTAGTATATCAATTTCTTTGAATTTATTTCTAAGGGACTCACGAGGACCCATTTTATAGATAGCGCGAATAGCCCTCTTTTGTAAAATAAAAATGGAATCTACGTCAGCTGCCGATCCCCACAGCAGAACGCCATAAGACATAATACTGTGGAAATAAGCAAAGTGGCTACATCAGTAATCTGCCTTATTTTTCTTACTGCATATGCAGCTGAACTTAATCTACCTGAAAGAGCTTTAGCACCCAGAGCGGAAGAAGATATTTGATGATTTCCCACCCAAAAAAAAAGGAAAATTTAAATTATAGCACTGAAGTGTTTCAAGCCGTTGATATATTAGAATATATATAATACCTAACTTAGACCAAATAAAAAACCAAGACATACCGCTGCGAACGAGCATCATTCAGTAAGTTACGTGTGTGCGGCATGTTCTACGTAGAGGCTGCGTTACAATTAACTCTAATGATTCTTCTTTCTCATTACACTGTTGAGTTGTTACTATTTGCATTTCGGTAATAAGATCGTTGTAGACTGCCCGTATTTTTGTTGTTTAATCATTCCTCATGGACTTGATTTCTACATGGACTACAATTTTTTTTAATATTAACATTTCTAGTTCGTTTTTTCGTTTTCATTAGAAAATGTGAGTTGTTAAAATATTTTATAGATTAATGTTATTATTATAGGACTCAAAACTGATCCCTGGGGAACCCCAGAAGACTTTAACATTATTTTAATGGTAAATTCAGATTCGAAATCGTACATGACAACGGAGAATGCTAAAAAATTACTGGGTTGAAAACCAGTGGATAAAAAAAAAAATTGTAAAAGACATTAATAGATAACAAATACATATGAAATAACTTTCTTTCAAAATTATCCCCATGATTGGCTATGTATTTTTTCATCTTTTCACTTCTCATGCTCTGAAAGTGCTTATTTGTGCAGGATATAGGCTGCACAAAATCGAATTTTGTGCACAAGTGCATTAACGTATCTACTCATAAATGTATCTATATTAAGGCAAAGAAAATGAGCCATACAGCCAAACACAATAAGAAGTTCATAGATAGAATTTGTTATTTTATAATATTTACTTTAATTTACTTGCCTTATGTGTTTTTTAAGACATAAAACATATTAAAATTAAAATTCAAGTACGGTAGGTTATTTAATTTATTTAATAGTAGGCTGTTTATGTCTGCAGCCCAAGCCTAATATTAATGTCGTAAGATTTAAAAAAAATTAAGCGGCGGGAAACAGCTCTTATTTTTTCGTGCTAATTATAATAATATATTGCGTTAATTATATTATTATTATCCTTTATTTCACTTAAATACATATAAATTATATTTTTAAATATTAGAATAAAAAATATATAAAAACATTTAAAAATATAAAAAATAGTATACCACCGGTATCGGGAACACGGTCCAAGCTTCCGGCGGTCAGGGCTCCAGAGAGAGGAACCTCCTAACAATGTGAGCCGTGTCCAGGAGTACCGCTTTCTGAATCAAGCTTAATCCAGCTGCCCAACGAGAGCCTCCTTAGATGTTGGTCGAGGCTCTTGGCAATTAAGCTATTGGCTGATTCGATGATGTATCGGCACAATGATCGCTGAGTCCACATCCCACATGTCGACAACCTCGCGAGCCAAGTCGATATACTTAATTTGTTTATCTTTCTCGTTTCACGAGGTTCCCGTCATGCGGGACCGTTATGTCAATGATCATTGCGCGCCGTTATATTATTATTATATTTATTTCCTCGCAATTGAAGTGAAAAGCAGAGTTTATAACTCGTCCACAAAACCATTTATCCTCGACATTACTATCAGCCCTCGCCTTTGTCTCGGGCTGCTAAAAGTCTCGGATAAAAATGGTTCGTTTTGTGCACTTGTTGTAAAATCTACTATTATCACCAATAGTCTCAAAACGGTGTAAAACATCGTGAGATAATCGGGATGTCCTAGAACCAAAAATTTGAAGACATGTGACACCCACAAACCCGTGCTGGGTCCACGTGGTGGATTATGGCCCACTCCTTCTCACAGAGAGTAGGTCTGTGTCCCAGTAGTGGGGACATTATAGGCCGATTCTGCCTATAATAGATAATTAGTTATTAAAAAAAATACATCGCTGTTACATATTATCGTGACCAACTAAGAAATAATCTAGAAAACTAGCTGGTTGTTGTATAGTGTATAATGTCTCAGATGAAGGCATCTGAGACATCACACACTATACTACACTGTCTCAGATGCCTTACAAATTTTAGAAAACTACAAAGTTTCTTAGTTTTTTTTTTATATTTCAATTCCGTTACAGGTTTTTTTTTTAATGGAAAACAAAAATCCTTATGATATTTGATATTTTCTGCACAAAAAAAAAAATACATTCGATTACCGTTGATTCATAAAAAAGAGTCTTTTACTCTTTCTAGGACCTATAAGCGGAATTTGGATAGGCTTATATATACAGTATGTTAACTAACAGAGGGCGTTCCCGTTAACCTGCAACAGTATAGCGTCCATACATGCAAATAAAAATATTACCATTCAAAAACAAAATGTTTTTATTTTTTTAAATATTAAAATATTCGCATAAAATATTACATTGATACGTAAAAGAAACACTCTGTATACGTGCACTTGCTTTCAAAGTGTAAGAACGGCAATGTCGCAATTTACTTATGAATGACGGGCCACGTGCGCGGCGATCTAATTGATGTGCCTAACCCCGCCCCCTGCCCCCCGAATTTCCAACTAATTTTATTCGGAACTAATCGCGCGCGCTGATCAGATGTGCAGTATTGTCGTATTGCAACATCTTGTGTTCTTTCGTCATTCTTGCGTGAAAAATGCCGCGTTATCAGTACAGTGCTCAGGAGTATGTGAACATGGTGCTCATTTATGTTGAGTGTAATTATGATGGTGCACGTGCTCTGACGATGTTACATTCTGAGAGGTATCCCAATGCAAATCAAAAGCGGAATTCTCGTGTTATTGTGAGTGCCCTGGTGCGTCTCCGTAACAATGAACCGGTAGTGCCGCGTCGTTCTAGTGGCCCCCGACCTGCGATCTCTGTGCGGCAGGAAGAGAACGTGCTGAGGTATTTTGAGGAGGAGCCCGGTTCAAGCACTAGAAGGGCTGGCCGCCTGTTAAACATGAGCCACGTCGCAGTCTTTAAAATTTTAAAGAAAAAAAAAGCAGCATCCGTACTCACTTCAAAAAGTGCAAGCTCTGCTTGGTCCAGCTGACTTCGAGCGCTGATTAACTTATTGCCAGTAGGCACTGCAGTGATGCGCGGAGGACACCCACTTCATCGAAAACGTCATATGGTCAGACAAACAAACAACTGGTTTACAAAAAAGGAAGCAACTCGCGGGAGATGGAAATGTGAATCAGCACAGCATTCCGTGTTATCAGGAACCACATACGCGAGGACCCACTTTTAATGTGACGAGTTTACCAAAATAACCGTCGGCGATTGCAACAATGTGTGGAGAGAGGAGGTCAGCATATTGAGCAGTTCAAAATCTAGGTAGGTAAGTTTTTAAACATTATTTAAATGTATCATAATACCTACCTAAAAACCTTTCGAAAAAATAAAAAATAACACTAAACAACTGTGCCACAAAATAAATAAGTTCAGAAGGCCCACTCTTTTATTTCCTAAAACTGAACTGAACATTCAGGGAGTATCCCGTCCAACGAGCGTGTTACTATGAATAAACGCAAGTACTTAGGTATTACGAATGCAACTGCATAAAGTAAAAGTTAGTTTTTAGAGTTCCGTACCCAAAGGGTAAAAACGGAACCCTAAAAACTAACTCTTTATTGCCGCTTTAATGTCAACAAATACTAAAAACAGAATAAAATAAATTAATGGCAAAAATGATTTTTTGCCATTTTCATAGATCAGATAATGGTACGGAACCCTTCGTGCGCGAGTCCGAGTCGCACTTGGCCGGTTTTTTAATTTCTATGTTTATGCAGAAAACATTCACTGGCTAACATGCAATACCAACCGTCATTATCATTTAAAACCTAGCCTAAACTGTGGTTTAAATAAATGGAACTTTCTCTGAACTTAAACGCACACTATTTATTAGCGGTACGTTATTTTTTAGATAACATTATTTTTTATTTTTAAACTGTAAGCCTGTACTTACCGTACCACCGCTAGGTATAACAAAGTCGTGTACTTGTTCCGTGAGTGGACCTTCTGTACTCATATCTGTTTATTTTGTGGCCGCGAGCCCGCGACGACGTGTCGGCAGAAGCGCAGCCGCCACCACGCGTCCATTACCTACTCGGCCGCTACGTGCAGGATAATTCTCTGTACTCTTGTATTTTAATATTAATTGAAGCATGGCTTAGATAGGTAGGTAGGTACATGAAATTATGTTTTAACTATGTTTGCGAATAATTCCTTCCAAGGCAGTGACGCGTTCCTTTGTCAGCCGGGCATTTGAGACGGGTTGTTAAATATTATTGCTAAAACTAAACATACCTACTTAAATGTTAAATTATAATGATAACAACCCGACGACGTGTTTTTCACTGTCTTTCTATTTGCCGCCTTTATCAAAGTCGCCGCTCCATTCAGTGCGGGCCGCCCCGCGCCGCCCGCGCCGCCGCCGCCGCCGTGCGCGGCGGCATCGTGTGCAAGTCAAAGATTGCGACGTTGCCGCTTTGGGCAACGCCACTACGCTAGGTACTATTCCGCGCTACTATTTTGATTTTAAACAGGACGTTTCGAATTTATTGTGAATTTTTTATTTTTTTGTAATTGGATTTGTTAATGCTTATTTTTCTATGCTGATATTTTTATTTTAATCTATTAGTGGTATAGATGAACGAGTTTATGGGAACGCCCTCTGTTATTTAACATACTGTATAAGATATAGGCTTTCGTACAGTGAGAGGTGAGCTTAAACTCCCGGCCACCGTAAGCGCGTGCTTGCGGAAGGTGAGCAATGTGTAGCTCGTCGTCCGATAAGGACCAGGCCCAGGTCGACGGCGCGTTGTGTACCACGCGCGCCTCAAAGAAATGTCATCACAACTGATGGGGGTCGATGCCTGCCAGGATCGCGGGAAAGTCCGAAAGGGATACCGTGGCCCCTGGAAAAACACCAACTGGCAACTGGCAACTGAGAAAACACGGTTGGATCTTAGTCAGTAAGAGTCTGATACGCCCTCCCGCTCCAGAGCGGGAGAAGTTATTTGATAAATTTGCGCGCGGTAAACTCTAATTGCGCGATGCAGGATTTGTGTGACGCCACATACTAACTACGCATCAGACATGACGTCACACAAATCCTGCATCGCGCCATTAGAGTTTACCGCGCGAACGACATAGATAAGACTATCCGAAATCAAAAGTCGGGCAGTCGGCCCGCCAGACACAACACCCGTCTGGTTGGAGGATCCTCCCTTTTCTATGGTGGATGAGTGAACTTTACACCCTGTTCCTCATGCCTCTAAATTGGTGACCCCGAGTATGAACGTCAACGCAGCCTTCGTGCAACTACTTCAGCGTGACGTCATCATCATCACTCCCGCAAGCTTTCGTGAGGCGAGTCACACAGACAGCCAGCACCCTCGGCTTCAACGGGTATCCTGACCACCAGCATGCAGCGAACGCGCATTCCTGGTCATCACCCTCAGCCTCATCACCCCGACTCACTGGGGAATCAACGCTCTCATCTCAATCAGCGCAATCACCGCTATCACCTCAATCACCGCAATCACCTCAATCACCGCAATCACCTCAATCACCACAACCGCCGCTATCATCGCAGACAGTTCCGACTCACCGCGAACTGTGCGGCACCCGGTTCCAACTCACTGGAACCTTAGCTGGCACTGTGAAGCATCGCAAGATACAAGACTCAGGCCACTATCGACCTCCGGTCTCCGGAGGGGAGTGATGTAGCGGTTACACCGCCACATACTAACTACGCATCAGACATGACGTCACACAAATCCTGCATCGCGCAATTAGAGTTTACCGCGCGAACGACATAGATAAGACTATCCGAAATCAAAAGTCGGGCAGTCGGCCCGCCAGACACAACACCCGTCCTCCCTTTTCTATGGTGGATGAGTGAACTTTACACCCTGTTCCTCATGCTTCTAAAAATTCACACCCAGAAAAAAAAGGTAATTTAATACTGAAAATGTATAGCTTGATGTGCCATAGTGCGTACATAATAACATGTTTAGTCAAATAATAAAATTAATAATTAAAGTAATTTGTTATTGTGTGATCATCATAATGTTATCATAATGAATTTGATGCGTGTGGTAAATACATTACTATCGATCACTCGGTGCCCCAGTAAGCTATTGTTAATGATCTACTAAAAAAAGTCATTTTGAAATAACGAAAGAAAATAATCTTTAAATTTTATCATGAACAATACGGTGGATAAAGATGTGCAGTCAATGCTGTTGCCTTTGAATCTGATGCAATATTTTATGTTCTGTCCTAAATATCGCATCAAAAGCGGTTTTATAACTCCAAATAGCCTCATTTCCAATTTTGTTTCAATAATTGTTACACTAGTTTTTATCACTTCATATATATTCTGCATCTATTTGGTGAACTTGAACAAAGAAAGTCTAGGATATACCATTTTCATGACTATCACTACTAATTTTGAGTGTATTTTCTTCAGTCTCGGTTTTGCAATGAATTTCGTGATCGGAATAACCCAAACTAGTAATAATGTCCAATTCATCCTAACTTTTCAAAAAGTGCACAGACTTCTTAACAAGGACACTAGTGTAAACCACTTCATTATTTGGAATTGGGTTCTTGGAGTCATGGCACTGGGTTTTTATGTCATTATTTTAAGTTATTTCTATATGCAGCTTGGTATACCTTTCTATACAGTTTCTTTTTGCTACCTTTTGATAAGTTTCGATTTAAATATTTTTTATGCCACGCGACTCATCAAATTGTTGAAAATCAAGTTAAACCTTTGGAATTTTCAAGGTTCAAATTCTCAAAAATTGGACTCGCAAGAGATTTCTTTTAACACAGAATCGTTTCAGGCTTTTCATGATATATTAGCGTGTTATAACATCTACAAAGTCAGTTTTCAGCAATACGTAAGTACTTTTCTATACATATAATCTATCTAATTTATTTCTATTCATTTATACAAAAAAAAAAAAACTAATAACATTTTAGATCCAACTTAAAGAAAATATTAAAACAAAAAATCAAATGTATATATAAAAATCAGTTGCCGTTACTTTCGCAAAAACTCGAAAATGGCTCGACCGATTAGATTTTTAATTTTTTTAATCACAACGGGTCAGCTCTTGGCCTGAATCTCATCTGATGGTAAGTGATGATCAGGCCGAAGGTGGTAGCGAGCTTCACCCGGAATCCTCAACACCAGAGGAACTGTCTTAACTCTAACTACCGAAACACAACAATTCTGTTAACATTGTTGTTATGGCGACAGACTTAAATAAGATGGTGGTAGCTAGCCAGGCGGAACGAGCCCTACGGCTTGTTTTAAGTCCGCCAACCAAACCGCGCAGAAATTTTTGCCCACTCTCTGAATCGAACCCAGAACCACTGGTTCTGAGACAGATGGTTTAACCACTAGACCACAGAGGTGGTTAAATGAATGACTATTTTTTGTTTTATTTGCGTAAATCTTGGGGTGGTTTTGAAAAATAGAAAATTAGGAAAAACCCGAAGAAATTTGGTATCGATCTCACGTGGTACGAAGATCATCGGGTCATCTAGTAATCAATAAAAGAAATAGTAATTCAAATTATCTCAAGATATTAGACTAATACGATTTTTGGAAATCAAATACCTAACAAATATGTTAAAACTTTCAGATTCTGTATCATATTTTATCGGAATTTTTTTACTCTTTAATTTACACTGAAGTAGCAATTGAAACGTCTAAAAAAGGCAAAAATAATATGGTAAGCATACTATTTAACGTACAATTCTGTAGGCGACCACAAACCGCAAACCGATACGGTCAAGCCACCTATATAATTACACACTACTAGCTTCTATGTAACTCTATGAAAACGCGACATTGCAGAGGGCGGCAATATCGCCATCTACGTTTCAAGGGGTTTGCAGTCTGCGAATGCCTTCGGAATTGTGCCTTTATCATTGTTCTCCTGTACTTATCTCAATTTATTTGTGGTCAGCGCAACATGTTCCTTTCTTCCATACTTCTCTGTTAGTCGTCATCTCGGTAGTCACTCCCTTTCTAGCCACATCATCTTTCACACAGTCCATCCATCGTTTCTTTGGTTTACTATTATTTGCCATCGTGTGATGCAACGTTTTGATAATCATTTTTGTTACAGAACGAAACAATGTTCGTGACGCTGAATGTTTTATGTTGGGTGATGAAGGATTTAATGTGGCTAACAATTCTAATTCATCAATTCGAGGGATTCTACTTAGCTGTTCAAAATGTCCAAGATACTTGCGCAATTATTCTTAAGTCAACTTGTTCAGGTTATTTCTTTATACCATAAAGAACATATCCATACTTTTGATGTTTACATGCTACATAATAACCATCTCCCATAATAATTATCTCATGAGAAAATTTTTATAGTCTTTGTCCAGTGCAAGATTAAACGGCGCAAATATAATACCTTATTAATATAATAATATAATATAATATAATAATTTGTTTATTGAAATAATTGATTTACATAAATATTTACAAAATTGGGCCTTCAACTAGAGGTAGGTATAAAATTAATGGATTCTACATGAACTAGGAATAAACCTGTATCTCAGGTATCACATTCAAGTGCTTATAAGTATTAAGTATCTAAGATACCATAAACAAATAGTAAATTATTTATCTACTTTTATTATTTAGATGGTTTTATTCAAATTAAGATACATAGTATGCTACTTTTTTATTGGGAGTTATATGTATGAGCCGTTTCATCAAAGGGTTGAAACGCTAGGACCTTCTTCCGATTGCTCATCGAGTATTTCGGGACATCGCCAAGCAATTGGTCGAATCTTCACGTGACTAGAGAGCTGGCCTATTTTCATTTCAAAGAATCAGCAGTACCATCCAAAGTGGCTATGCTGCCAGCCTTTTGGGCACATTTCCCATTATTGTTCGAAGCTCTTGGCTATTATGCCATTGGCTGTCACGACTATCGGCAAAATGATTGTTGTATCCACATCCCACATGTCAACAACCTCGCGAGCCAAGTCAAGATACTTAATCTGCTTATTTTTTTCAGCTTTCACGAGGTTCTCGTCATGCGGGACCGTTATGTCAATAATAATAATTATTTTTATCATTACTTGTTTATGATATATATATATATATATATATTTTAGTGTTAGCTTGTATATAGTAATTAATAACTAATAAATAAGTACATACAAAAAAATATAGGCTGTAATTTTGTATTATAGACGAAACGCTTAACATTAAAGCCCGCTTGCACCACAAATCACTGAATGCTTTTATCGCTTAACATATTTAAATATCATTGTGTATCTGTCATCTTCAAACTATAAATAGAAACCGAATGATAATGATGAATGATGAATATGTTTAGTGGTAAACGAATTTACTGGTTTGTGGTGCAAGCTGGCCTTTATGATCATCAACGGCGTTGATCCCAGATCACTTGTGAATTATATGATTTGTCAATACTGTTTTATGGCATTCAAATAGTTGTGTTTTTGACAGGTGACGAGAAAAAACTTTGCAAGAACGTACTGCGCTTGCATCGGGCATCATTCAGCAAGATACGTGTGTGTGGCCTATTCTACGTAGACGCTGCGTTACAATTAAGTCTGATGAGTCTTATTTCTAACTACATTGTTGTGTTGTTACAATTTACATTCTTGTAACTCTGGCTACAGTAAAAAGTTTTTGTGTATAGTAGTTTCTATTTCTGGTTGTCTCTTTACATGGACCATACCTTTTATTTCCAATTTTAAAATAATCGTATCATAAGCGTACTATGAGTTGGTACAAGTAGATTTGATATCATTAATTTAGAGCAAAGGACCCAATACTGAGCCCTTGGGAACCCCAGATGAAACAATGGTGAAGTCAGATTCAAAACTTTTCATGCAATTGATTATGTATGGTCCACCTTGTCAAAAACCTTACAAAAGTCCGTGTTGAGATTACCCACTTGAACTCGTTTATGTTTCGGCTGCGGTTTCCATTTTAGTAAGCCTGGCTTTAACAAATTTATTATATATCGTGATGTTATGTTATTTTCTTAGTTGATATAATTAATGCGAAATTGAGTTTGTTTATTACACTTTCATGCTAAATCGGCTGAACGCATTTGGAATTTTGGCACATGGGTACACCATGACCTGGGTTAGGATATGATACTTTTTACTACTTTTTATCCCGATATTCCCGCGGGATCGTGAATGCGGGTAAAACGTGGGGTGCAGCTAGTATTTAATCAATGTGTACGAAAAGGCACCTTTCCAGATATTTGGAAGCTTTTTGTACAGTCTGTTGACAATATTATCTGACCCACCCTAAAAACAAACGAATTTGGACCCTCTGACATTAACAATAAGGTTTATTCAATTTAAATGAGCTTAACAGACAAGCGACGGCTTGATGAACAAATACAATAATAATACAGACACGCAAATTTGATCTTTAAAACGTTAGCGTTAGGTTATATGTTATAACAACTTGTTATAATATAATTAGTGTAATAACTTATTTTAATATCTATCTACAAGTAATTCTGGTCTCGTGGACTGATTATAAGACTGGGAATAACAAGTTGCGAGATCAAATCCTGCGACAAAATAATTGTTTTGCTTTTAATTTAGAATTTATTACAAAACCATTTCTTGTTTATTGTAAAGAACTATAGACGGATAACCTTCAAATATAAACTTTCTAAAATGGTAATATTTTCGCATAATTTGTAATAAGTGGGTAGAGTCTGGCTAACGAAAGTTGGCCCCAGAACATTGGCGGCAAATTTAAAAAATACATGCATGACAACACTAAAATTATACTATGAAAATTGGAATAACCTACTTTGATACTTGGTAATTCATTATTAAAAATATCATATATATAGTTTTTCAATAAGGACGCTCGAACTTTAGCAGCGCATAGAGGCCATTTCGGTAATGCGATTGCTACCAAATTTGGCATGAATATATATTTTGTCGTGACATTTCACCATGGAACGCTACACGCTTCAACAACGCGTAGAAATTGTGTAAAATTTATTATCAAAACCAGTTGTCTATTCGCCTACGTTCTGTGCGTTGTGTTCAATTTATGGCGTTCATCGTGTGAGTTAACACCGCTCGATTACTTTCTGTGGGGTTACATGAAATCTTTAGTGTACGCAGATAAACCACAGTCAATTGTTGCCCTAAAGGCCAACATAACTCGCGTTCTTCGTGAAATTTACCATTTATGCGAAGAGGACGTCTTAGATGACGTCTTTCCAAGATTAGTCCACCAGAATACGCCATCTACAGCGGAGTCGCAGTGGCCATTTGGCTGATATTATTTTCCACACATAATGTCATTGAATATTCTTTAAAATGTTATAAAAATTGTAGTAATATCACTTAAACAGGTTGTTTTATGTCATTTCAAAGTTCGAGCGCTCTTAATGAAAAACATTATATATAGACAGTATAAGAACATTATGTTAGGGAAATAAAGAAACAGAATTTATCTACACATGTATTAATTTTTGATATGTATCAGGTTTGTAACGGGATTTTAAGGATTTATTGATCTGGTATAGGTGTTAGTATATGAGGTAAATATGAGCGGAATCCGAAAATAAATAGACAAATAAAATACGATAATATTCCATACATAATAACTTAGTTTTATTCATCGTAATCAAAATCAGATTCTAACACTTCAATGCCAAAAGATTCATCACTGTCACTAGTATCGCTGTCTCCAACATTTATAATAAAACTTTCATAATTTTTTTCTGTTATTTTATCACGTTCTTTATATTTATTTTCAACATGTATTACATGATCAGTAATTTTCTTCCAATCCTGTGAACTTACGTTTTCAAATGAATCTTTAATTATTTCTTCTAATGCAGCTGTAGTAACTGCAATATTTTTGCTAGCCACTTTACGTTTTGCCAAACTCCACACAAGCTCGATCGCATTTAAATCACAATGGTAGGGTGGAAGTCTCAACACCTCATGACCACATTGATTTAAAATTTCATCAGCTTCTTATATTGGATTAGGCGTATTTCGTTTTACAATACACAACAGCTCTGCTTTCGTGTGGTAGTCCTCATATTGAATTCCATTATCACGAAGCCACTCTCTTATATTACTTTTACGTGTTTGTGTGTTCGGAACCTTATTTATAATTACCGAATGGTAACTAGCATTATCCATTATGATTACACTTGGTTCTTCCAAATTTGGTATAAGTTTTTGTTTAAGCCATTTATTAAAAATTTTAGCATTCATGTCATGGTGATAATCAGCATTTTTTGATTTATACTAAACACTAACAAAGAGTTTGGTACGGGGCCTTTCTCTGATCCAGCATGAACTATAATGTACCTTTTCCCGGTCGAAACATTTTCAATTGCACCACTAGTTGAAGGACCTTGCCATGACTTCTTAGGCTTGTAGTTTCTATGGACATAAGTCTCATCTAAATAAATGATTGGCTTGCCTTCTGCACGTTTTCCTGCTATAGTTCTTAAAAATATATGTCTCCAAGCAGATATGTCATAGCGTTCTATTAATACAGAACGCTCATTTTTATTATTTTTAAATTCATAGCCATTGGCTAATAACAAGCGGCGCAGAGTTTCTCTGCATCCGTTAAAATCAATACTTTCTTTTAACTCCACCAACAGTGTCCTCAGTGTAGGAACTTGTTTTTTAACAATATAAAATTCGTTTATCTTGTTACGCATAGCATCTATGTCAAAGTTATCTAGGTTAGACACAGTAAGTTTCCGTGGGCGTTTCTTCCCCGGGGTACTCCAGACACCTTCATTTACTGCACCTTCCCTTTTTACTCTCTTTAGTGTTCTGACACTCACTTCTGCAAAGAAGATATACAAAATATGTAATTAATTCTTGGTTTACGTAAATGCAAAGGTTTTTTTCGGCATAATTTCAAAACACCAGTGTATAGTAAAAACTTACCAGTCATTGAAATTATTTCTTCTAAGTACTGATTCTGGGTTATTATCCTATCTTTCTGCTCTAATTCAGTGAGATTTTCAATAGTTCTTACTATTTCATCAACTCCTTCGACATCTTGCAGATTCTCTGTTAAAGAAAGTTAATCGTTTTAAAATTACCATTGTATGTATTTTAATTGTTTTTTTTTCCTCTGTTATATATCGTTTTGTATGTACAATAAAGCATATAATAAATAATAAATTACCAACAAAAATACAGCAAAAATTCATTATGAGTATATACGTAAAACATAGGTGATGTTATTAAAATGAATACGTTGACTGATGCGATGTACGAATGAATATAATTAGTTTTATTCAATACGAAAAAGCGAAAGTAACTTATTTGTAAGGATACGTAAATTATAAATCAAAATTTTATTAAGACGACTGGATAGGTAGGTGTTCAAAGTATCAAAATAATATTGTCTACTAACCTATGAAATTCAACACCACACGTAGACAATCTTGTTTTTGTTTAAACGCGGCATTACGCTGTTGTTGTTTTTCGTTGAACTTGCCAATCATGAAAAACAACATCTTTCGTACACCACTTTTGATAGATTTGTTCATTTTAAACCGTAATTAGAATCACAATTTACACAAACGCATACAATTTGACACCAGAGATACCGAACGACAACCTTGTCAAATTGACGTTGACGTTCATACAGAGTTGCTATATAAAAAGTTCGCAAATAATTCCAAGGCCTACTTTCGTTAGCCAGACTCTAGTTGAAAAATAAATATTCGTATTCATTATAAAACCTAAGGGTATGCAGTGACTACGCGCAAACATATTTTACCTTGTCTTACTATATTGCAAAAACAACGTCTCTTTAGAATTTTTTATTTTCTGTTTTATGTAGTTTTTTTATTATCATGTGTGTTTTTATTTATTAAAAAAGGAACTGATAATAGGTGGACTATGTTTTTGAACCGACATGTTGTTCGTCGCCAATCCAGCATCAAACCGCTAAGCCACAAGAACTTGATAGAAACGTGCGAAATTAAAGATTGGGTTGTAATTATGTAGTGTGACTTAAAAGCTTTTCAACTTTAATGTCAACGAGATAATGATTAAAATAGCATAACAAAATGATACATAATGCCGGTGGCTCCGACAATGTTGGGTGGGTTTACCTTAACGTTACGTGTTAAAGATCAAATTTGCGTGTCTGTATTATTATTTTATTTGTTCATCGAGTCCTCGAACACTAACTAGTCTGATATGCTCATATAAATTGAATAAACCTTAATGTTACAAGCACAGGGTCCAAATTCGTTTATTTTTAGGGTGGGACAGATAATGTTGACAACAGACTGTACATAGTGAAGTATATTCTTACATTTACTACCTAATTATTGGTGAGCAGCATGGGTTTGTTAAATGACGTTCGAAGAAAATTAATCTCATCTCGTAGACATTTTATTCAAAAGCATGGATGAAAAATTTTATGTTTACGCTGTACTGTATACACCATAGATATCCAGAGATATGCCTTCATTGCGGAATAGTAAAGAATCCTAGTGCCACCGCTTATCTCCCACTAAAATAATTACAACATTAACAAATAGTATACTTACGACACACACTTAAAATTTGAACACGCACACTTAGAAGAATGCTGCTACACTAAATCAATTTCTAATAGCACACATACATAGAATGGGCAGGGCATTCACTTGTAAACACTTGCTATTTGCGAACATTCAATGCACACGCATGCAATTAGGGAGTCGAAAGCGATGGTCGATATTTTTTATCGATATTTAAGTTTAGCACATTCTTGTATTATTATAACTTCGTTTAATTTTCTTTATACAATTTCTTTTGTTTTTATATACCGTGTGTAATTCATAATAACATAACATCACGCCTTGTTTCCCCGAAGGGTTGGGCAGAGTACCTAAAGTACACCCACATTTCGCCAGTTATGTTTAAATCCCATGTAATAGGGGGCGAGCCTATTGCCATCAACCGGGCACAAATCCAGCCTCCGGGCTGCTACTGAGAAATTCCAGAAAGATAAACCCATGACACTTTGTCCGAACTCAGAATCGAACCCAGGACCTCATGTTCAGCAGTAGCGCTTGCGACCACTAGACCAACGAGGCAGTCAGTAATATCATTATGAAATACAAATTTATCTTTGCGATTTTAATTAAGATGAAAAAGAATAATATTCTTCGTTTAGTATTTTTATTTATTTGCTAAATAATGTACGGTGGTACGGAACCCTTCGTGTGCGAGTCCGACTTGCACTTAGCCGGTTTTATTTACCAATTCGGTACGGAACGGAACCCTAAAAAAGTCTTATTCAAACTAAAGCCCGTCACAGACTTAGCTATAATATATATTAATATACCGTCTATAATAGCAAGCTACCACACACTGAGAAATATATATTTTGCCTTCATTAATTGATGGTCGTCCTAGTGTTCGCATATATAGTAATATGCAATAATGTATATTACGGTATCGCTTGGTGACGTCACAGAAATATATATTATAGCTGAGTGTGCGGTCACGCGAAAATTAGTATAGAAAATATATAGTAATATGCCTAGCTATAAAAATATTAATATATATTATAGCTAAGTCTGTGACGGGCTTAACTCGGCCATAAAAGAATAGAAATAAAAAGAATAAGAATACTTGTCACATTATGTCAACTAAAAATCAAATGAATTTTCAATACTAACAATGTCTAAAATATTTTATAATAAAACATATAAATCGCAATAAAAGCTAAATAATAAAAACATGATTACATAATATTATAGAAAAAAGTTTCATGGAATGGAGGAGGTGACGGATATGTACCTAAAGCCATTATTACCTACACTTGTAAGTTGCTTCCGTAATTGTTTTATATGTATGGACTTATGACTGGATGAAATTACGATAAGCTACTTACAAGAAAGTTTACATTTGCATATTTATCGTAAGTTAATTACGTAAGGCTACTTACGCGAGAAAAACTTATAAGTACTTTTCTCTTCGCTTAATCGGTAGCAAGTTTTGTGTTTTAATTTGTGCCTATCCTGTAGCCTGCAAAAGACCATTATTGGTTTCAAATTTCTGATTCTGTGCTCAAATACATGGTCAGTTCAAATGCTTCTTCTCTAGCAAAACTCCGTACAAGTTTTGCTAGATAGATACTCGTATATCGTAAATTCTAGCTCCTGTTTAACACAATATCCGAGCACAGCTGCTGTGTGTTATGTTGCTAAACAAATCTTTTTTTGAGTGGATAATAATTACTGATAGGAATGTGTAATGTGTGTGTGAATGTGTGACGATAAATTAAATTGTGAAGCTGCAGTGCATGTCTGTATGTATACAGGGTGTCCAAGAACCTGGCGTCCAACTGGATTCCCACGATGCCCCAAGTTCTAACAGTACTCAGAAAAATATTTTAAAAAATCCACCCCATGTACTTACAGAATTATACTGATTTAAAAAAAAAAGGGGAAATGAGCACCCTGTGACATACTTTTGAATGCTGTGACTGCTAATGCTGATAATTTCGATATTTCTTGGAGGTTTTGTAATCTAGGGTATTGCTGTGTCTAAATAGAATGTAAAAATAAAGTACTTATTGTACCATTTTAAAATAAAATATTATTTTAACTAAAGGTGATATGGAAAACTATTGAATTTCGCAACTTTGACCGACTGTAGTGTAAAAAAAATGTACCAAAATAGTATGGCAAGTGACGTCAAATTTTGACGCGTTTATTCCTCTTTTTAAAAAGGTATAATACTTACACATTAATTTGAAAAAAAAAAATTTGATAATATTTTTACTCAACAACCCAATTTTTACGAAGTGCCTACCTACTAACGGTAACTGTCGGACCCTTTCTTATCTTAGAAACTGTTATGTTACTACTATTATTTACTTCGGTTCCAAGAGTGAGCAAGAAGGAAATACACACAGGTAGATGGGTTCCCAGTAGAATAAAAGCAAAGAATGTTAGTTTAAAGATATTTTATTACAATAAATGTTCAAAATGTTGACCACCCGCGGCAATACAAGCTCTCACTCTCCTTAAAAAGGACCGCTTTATGTTTCGCGAGTAACTTTTTTGACGTATCACCTGCACTGCTTGTGTTATCTTCTCACGAAGGTCAGCGATGTCATTAATGGGCTTCGCATAAACGAGCTCCTTCATAGTTCCCTAGAAAAAAAAATCCAGCGGATTTAAGTCAGGTGAGCGGGCTGGCCACGGGATTGTTCCTGATCGCCCAATCCACCTGTTCGGGTATTGCTCGTCCAAAAACTCTCTAACGGATACGCGAAAATGTGCTGGACAGCCGTCGTGTTGGAACCACATATCTGGTGGGGTCTCTTCTAGTAAGTTTGGCAAATCATTTTGAAGAAAATTTAAATATGATTCGCCAGTCAAATTCTCGGGCATCTCAAATGGACCAATAATATTCCCACAGAGAATACCGGTCCACATGTTCACTTTGAACCGGTACTGGGATCTATCTTCTCGCATCAAGTGCGGATTTTCCACATGCCACTCGTGCAAGTTGTGTAGGTTCATGTAGCCATCCTTCTTAAATGTTGATTCATCTGACCACAAAATTTTGTCGATAAAGTTTTCGTCTTCTCGATGTTTTTGCAGGATTGTTTCACAAAACGCGACTCGGCTCGGATAGTCTCGAGGTAAAAGACTTTGCACTCGCTGTACGTGGTACGGATGATATTCTTCTTTTTGGAGAATACTGTGTGCTGTGCTCTTCGGTATCCCCGTATCAGCTTCTATTCCTCGCACAGAGATGCTTGGATTTGCCGACACCGCCTCTAAAACTTCATCGCGTATGAAGTCATTTACGGGTCGTCCTTCACCAGCTACTTGATTGGGGAACCGCCCGTCACATAGTGATCTGTGCACATTAATGAAAACTCGATGGTCGGGATATCGCGTAGCCCTCGGATACCTTTCTCTGTAAAGTCTCGCTGCAGCTCGTCCATTACCTCTACATTCTCCATAAATGTAGTGCATATTTGCGTATTCTTGCGGAGTGTAGGTCGCCATGGTAGCACACACAAAACACAAACTGTCCAAACACAGGCAAAGGTCGTCGTAAAGAGTTCGTTTCAAAGTCCAGAGCACAAAGAGTAATCGAGTCCAATAAACAAAGCTTTAAATCGTAGTACGTGATCAATGGTAACAATAAGAGAGAGGTGCGTAGTAACGGCAGGAGGCAGTGACGCGTACTGACCGTACTGTTATCCTAAATAGCACGATCCCAGATAGCGTCACTATCTATCTCACTCGCACCTCTAACCTTTTTCTCCCTCACTCTTACCTGAATAATGGGGTACCATAAAGAAGAACCAGCAAATCACAAAGATAGTTTCTGTCTTGCTCCCTCCTGTTGTAATAACGAATCACTATGGTGAGATGCATGCACATACCGTCCCTTACGGTCTAACCTGTTTTTTGAGAGGCCTGTTGTTATTTTTATGAGCATACAATAGTAATTCTTTAGAGGTTAGATTCAATTCGTCGTAAATTTTTCTTTCTAAGAATTCTGTAAGACATCGTAAAAATTGGGTTGTTGAGTAAAAATATTATCAAAAATTTTTTTTTTCAAATTAATGTGTAAGTATTATACCTTTTTAAAAAGAGGAATAAACGCGTCAAAATTTGACGTCACTTGCCATACTATTTTGGTACATTTTTTTTACACTACAGTCGGTCAAAGTTGCGAAATTCAATAGTTTTCCATATCACCTTTAGTTAAAATAATATTTTATTTTAAAATGGTACAATAAGTACATTATTTTTACATTCTATTTAGACACAGCAATACCCTAGATTACAAAACCTCCAAGAAATATCGAAATTATCAGCATTAGCAGTCACAGCATTCAAAAGTATGTCACAGGGTGCTCATTTCCCCTTTTTTTTTGAAATCAGTATAATTCTGTAAGTACATGGGGTGGATTTTTTAAAATATTTTTCTGAGTACTGTTAGAACTTGGGGCATCGTGGGAATCCAGTTGGACGCCAGGTTCTTGGACACCCTGTATATTATAAGTAGGTATATTATTTGTGTTGTATCTTTATAGTCCTCCAGACCGAATTTCGGCCACGGCGGCCAATCTCAACGGAGACTAGCCTTCGGCGCGGGTGATATTACAGTGCACAAGTGTGTGCGCAGACACAGGTGCACTCTCTCTTGCCTCACTCTCATAGTCCGATGGGACGGCAATCCAACACGACCGGAGAGAGATCAGGCGTAGGACCAATGGCTTAACGTGCTTTCCGAGGCACGGTATCACACCGCCAACTTCCAAACTCCGGGCTGCTACTAAGAAATTTCTAATGGAAAAACCCAATAACGCTTTGCCCAACCTGGGAATCGAACCCAGGACCTCATGCTCAGCAGTAGCGCTTGTGATCACTAGACCAACGAGGCAGTCAAAATATTTTATTTCACATAAATCTACAAGGGCCTTATGAAACGTCAGAAGCTAGGTGCACGGTGTATCTAGGTAAGTAGCGTAGGTAGGTAGGGTAGGTAGGTGCGCCGTCAATAAGTATCGAAGCCAGGCCGGGTAAAGCTTGGGCACGCCACTATTGCGGCGATAAGTCCCCTCTTTGAGGAGTGGCTGGAGAGGCGCCTCGGCGTCCTCACCTTCCACCTGACGCAGGTCCTCACCGGACACGGCTGTTTCGGGAGGTACCTGTTTCGGATAAGGCGGGAGGAAACGCCCGGGTGTCATCACTGCGTGGATCGCCCGGAGGACACGGTGGAGCATACGGTGGAGGTATGCCCGGCTTGGGCAGAGCACCGCCGTGTCCTCGTGGAGGCGATCGGTGGCGGGGATCTCTCGCGTCCGGCTCTGGTCCAGGCCATGGTACGGAGCGAGAGGGCATGGGAGGCCGTCACCTCCTTCTGCGAAGCAGTAATGCTCGCGAAGGAGGAGGCGGAGCGCGTGAGGGAGAGGCAAATTTCGCGCCCTCACGCCCCTAGCCGCCGCAGGAGGAGACGCCCTGGGCGTCGGGAATCGATTGCCGATTCCCGGCCACCGTAGGCGCGGGCTTGCGGACGGTGAGCAATAGGTAGCTCGCCGTCCGGTAAGGACCAAGCCCGGGTTGACGGCGCGTTGTGTTCCACGCGCGCCTCAAAGAGTGTCAGCGAGTGAAGGGGTCCGATGAGACCATTGCCTGCCGGTCCTGCGGGAAAGTACGAAAGGGATACCGTGGCCCCCTGGCATTGCACAGGCAACAGAAGGAACACGAGTGGGTTTTAGTCAGTAAGAGTCTGACACGTCTCCCGCTCCACCCAGAGCGGGAGACGTCATTTGATGATTTCCCACCCAAAAAAAAAGGCCGGGTAAAGTTAGTATTGTATAAAATTATGTATCTAATTTAACGTCTCAAAAATCTAGGTATGTGAGAAATTTTGAACTGTTGATGATAACGTCCCTTCTTTCACTTCTCTACTGCTCCCGTCATCATCATCTGTCTAACCTTTTCCCAATGATGTTGGGATCGGCTTGCAGTCTAACTGGATGCAGCTGAATACCAGTATTTTACATGGAGCGACGGCCTATCTGATCTCCACAACCCAGTTACTGGGTAACACGATACCCCTTGGTAAGACTGGTTGTCAGACTGTCGGGTTTCTGACGACCCGTAACAACTGTCAAGGATCTACAAGTGACAGACGGCACCAACAGCTTATTGTGGTTTTCTATGCCACCTACCACTACTAATTATACTGAAATTTTTCACCCGGTTGTACGGTGCCGTGGGATAATTTTAGTCCTCCACGCAGGCGAGGTCGCAGGAAAAAGCTATTCTTCTAAAATTATTGATAGGTATTGATGTGAAATGGTGTTTTTCAGGTCTTGAGAGCACCAAGCTTGTGTTGCGGCAGTCGGGGGTCGAAGTAATCAACGATTTTATCTATACGTAACACCGAAGGAGGAGGAAAGACACAAAATCTTAGGTGTGTACAAGCTTATAGAAATTTCAAAAGTATGGCCCAAAATGCATGGAAGGCTCCGCTAGTCAATTCCAACATTGACGCAGCCGAATGTCCGTGTACTCATTGTGATATCAAGAATTCATTCAGAACTCCTCATCGGCCTGAGGATATTACCTGCTCTTGCGAAGACTGCACAGAACCTAAAACATGTCTCGATTACACCAAAAGATTGCATAGGTCGAGTGAGAATCATTCGGACGCATGCGGCGCGAACATGCAGAGCAATCGGTCTGCAAACCCTCCGACCATGAAGGAATTGATAAGTCCGGGCAACCCAACATCCCTCTCAACCCCATCAAGAGTTTATAGAATTATGATGGCAACACAGGAACAACAGGAGTCGATTGTTGGACTACAAAAAAGGGCTTATTTACCGCCATCAGCAACTACAAAAAAAAATCAGATCATAGATCGGGTTTATAGAAGTATGACGGCAACAATGCAACAACAGGAATCGATTTCTCGACTACAAAAAAGGGCTTATTTACCAAAAAAGGAATGTGAATTAGAAAAATGCACATGCAGCATATCAGGTTCTTGTAAAAACATAGAGAACAGAGATAAGAAAGAGTCACTGAATCTTTGTGGTGCGGGTTTTGTTTCTCAGGTAACAAATATTTATCATATGCAAGAGTTTCTGGATTATTTGAATGCTGGTGCACGTTATGTTTTTGATGTACCAAAGATTTGTTGTCATAAGCAAGAGTTATTTGAGGTATCAAATATTTGTCATAAGCAAAAGTTACCGGATCTTGCTGTGGGTTATGTTTTAGATGTACCAAAGATTTATTGTGATAAGCAAGAGTCATCTGAGGTACCTAAGATTTGTTGGCATAAACAAATGTCACCGGATCTTATGAAAGGTGCCGTGGGTTATGTTTTCGATGTACCAAAGATTTATTGTGATAAGCAAGAGTCATCTAAGGTACTAAATATTTGTTGTCATAAGCAAAAGTCACCTGAAGTATCAAAGATTTGTCATCAACAAGAGTCACCGGATCTTATGAAAGGTGCTGCGGGTTATGTTTTTGATGTACTAAAGATTTATTGTGATAAGCAAAAGTCATCTGAAGTATCAATGATTCGTTATCAACAAGAGTCACCGGATCTTATTAAAGGTGCTGCGGGTTATATTTTTGATGTACCAAAGATTTATCGTGATAAGCAAGAGTCATCTGTGGTACCAAAGATTTGTTGGCATAAACAAAAGTCACCGGATCTTATGAAAGGTGCCGTGGGTTATGTTTTCGATGTACCAAAGATTTATTGTGATAAGCAAGAGTCATCTAAAGTACTAAATATTTGTTGTCATAAGCAAAAGTCACCTGAGGTATCAAAGATATGTCATCATCAAGAGTCACCGGATCTTATGAAAGGTGCTGCGGGTTATGTTTTTGATGTACCAAAGATTTATTGTGATAAGCAAGAGTCATCTGAGGTACCAAATATTTGTTGTCATAAGCAAAAGTCATCTGAAGTATCAAAGATTGGTCATCAACAAGAGTCACCAGATCTTATGAAAGGTGCTGCGGGTTATGTTTTTGATGTACCAAAGATTTATTGTGATAAGCAAGAGTCATCTGAGGTACAAAATATTTGGTGTCATAAGCAAAAGTCATCTGAAGTATCAAAGATTTGTCATCAACAAGAGTCACCGGATCTTATGAAAGGTGCTGCGGGTTATGTTTTTGATGTATCAAAGATATATTGTGATAAGCTAGAGTCATCTGAGTTATCAAAGATCTGTCATCAAGAAGAGTCACTGGATCTTCTGAAAGGTGCTGCGGGTTATGTTTTTGATGTACCAAAGATTGGTCGTGATAAACAAGAATCACCGGATCATTTGAATGTTACCGCAGGTTATGTTTTTGAGTTACCAAAGACTTATCTATCTAAAACAGGCCAAGACTTAGGTATTAAAAGACAAAGCTGCAAAGAAAATAAAATAGATAGGCACAAAAAAACCACATCAAATGACTGTAATATGTACAATCCATCAGAAACATCATCATCATCTAAAATAGCACGACATAGCTCAGAGAATCGTAAAATATTCTATATGAATTCACTTGGATCAAAGAGGACTACATTTGATACAATGTACGTTTTTTGTAAAACAAAAAAGGGATCAGATTCACAACAATCGAAGAAGAATACGCAAGGATTATTCAAAGATATTTTTCAAACACAGGTAAATGCATTAGAAATAGAAAATCCATTACCTGGATATGTATATGAGCTACCAAAATATTCATCCACAACACAGAAACAGAGTTGTGAGTCAGTCATAATCAAATCTGCATTACAAAATGTTTCAGAATCATCGGGATGTGTAACAGAGCTACAGACATGTAGAACATCACCACATGAACCAGAGAATAATACACGAAAAATCGGTATATACAGACTTAAAGCAAAGGCTTCTGATTCAATGAATAGATTAATAAAAAAAAGGAGTTGTGATGCACTTGGATATGTAAGGGGGGTACAGAAACATTCACCTAAACATTATGATCATAAGGAACAAGAATGCGATTGGAATGAGTTCAAAAAATGTAAATCTGATAAACCGGGATATAGTTTGGAACAAAAAAAATAAATAAACAGTTGTGCGTCCACTGAGCCAGTGAAACGTAAAACTAAAGTACCAGAATGTGCGTATGACGTACGGGTCTGTAAAAACAAAAGTTGTGTGTGCAAATGTAAATAAATAATTGAAAGTAAACCATTTGGATATGCACATGAGCTACCAAAAAAAAAACCACAGAACTTGATTTGTCTATGTCGTGAATCAGTCAAAAATAAATCTGCGTCACCTGAATATGCACAAGAGCTCATAAAATGTACACATAAACTACACTCACAGAAAACTAGCAGTGAGTGTCGTCAATCCGTAAGTAACGCTGATAAAATTCATTCATTTTCATTTGTGGTACCAAAACAAACAGAAATAAGTTGTGCCTGTACTAAGTCAGCAAACAATTATTCAAATTCACTACATAAAACGGCCAAAAATACAGAAGTTTTTAGCATAAATAGACTTGAACCAAACTGTATTCAACCTGATACACAAAATATACGTACGCATAATATATATACCGCATGGTTGGAACACAGACAAACACAATTGAAGTCCGCGAAAACTTGGATTTACCGCATTCAGCATCGAAATATACAATTGATTTATGCAAACATGTACTTAAAAATCAGGCAGAGACTATTGAAGTGCTGAAAAATATGTATTTGCCTCAAAAAAGCCAAGCAGTTTCTACTTGCTGCTCTCCGAGTTTTACCGAGCTATCAGATACTTTAAAAAAATAAAAAATGCAGCAACACAGCCAGGAATTGCAAAGCGCAGAAGAATTGTTCCATATGCCTGATGCAGAAATCAATGATTGTTGCGGGCAATCACATATGTCCAATAAAAAATAAAAATGATATAATTAAGAGATTCAAAGAACCATACAAAGCTTACAATTCCAAAATCTGCGATTGATAAAACGGTTAAAACCGATGCAAGTAAACCTTATAAATGTGATAAAAGTTCGATATCAATATCATTGCATGAAACGAACAAACAACCACTATGTTCCTGCAAACCCTGCGGCTGTGCTCAATGTACTAAAAATTTAGCGAAGTTGTGATTCTTGTCAGTGTGGTGACTGTAAAAGAAGGAGTATACAGCAAGCCGAAAGGTTTTTTGTTGCGCCTGTTGTAACAGAAGAGAATATCCCACGTGTAGCATGCCCTTGTTCACCATGCGCTTGCATCAAATGCATATAGTTTACCCTTTGGCTTCTAGTACAGTGAATAAAATTTAAACGAGTACAAACAGACACGCAATGTAGATGTGAAATATGTCACAATGAAAATTGTGACCAAAATGGTTTCGATTCTGTAAATGTCAAAAACACAACAAGGTTATAAGTAAACCAGTGAACAAGAAGCTAGGATTGTACACGACACACCTATGTTCCAACGGGTAGGCAGAAATGACACAATAGATATGTTAGTAGCTATACCTGGTAGATAATTATATTATAGCTATTAACAATTGTTAAAACAATTTTGAATTAGGGATGCCCTACGAATGAAAATTATATAAAAAAATACAAAGCCGCGATAAGCGCTGTGTGATACTTGTGATTGTTTTAATTGTGAAACATCTAACATGCCAAAAATCTATACATATTTGGATGATATAGGCCCCATACACAGTAATATTTATGATAATATTACCGTGCCCCATACGAGCGCCTTTACTAAAAAAGAGACGTCAGGAAGAGTTTTGCACCCTTTTAAAAAGGGTGATGTTTTAATCCCATCAACTCATAAATTGAAACTCCAGAATCGAATTTTGCAAAAAAAACGTATACATATATGCTTTTTATACGTAAAGTACGTATAAAAAGCAAATGAAGGATTTGAAACTATTTCGGAAAAGCTGAAATTATCCCATCTTATTTAGTTCTGATTTTGATGGAAGAAATGAAGTACTGTGAAGAAATGTAGAATTGTTAAAGAGAAATGATACTGTGGAGAAATGTAGGATTATTGAAGAGAAATACGCGTGTTAACAAAATTCAACACGACCATAACGAGAATTACTTAGGAGATCCACATATTACATAAGCTGATTCTTTTTCGCAATTTCAGTCCCATACCTACCCAATACGTTATTAACATTTTAGTTGAAAAACATGTTCTCCCATACGGAATGTATGGGAGATCATGTTTTTGCAACCGCAAATTAATGTAAGTTAGTCGATTATTACTCGTTAACTTAAAAGCTTACTTAAGCTGTGATAGGTTTTCCCTTTAATTTCGTTTTAGACTTCCGTGAATTTATTTCACATATCCAAAACCAACCATTTAGCTGGCAGGGGGGGGAGGGGGCACTTGACTCTAATTTGCACGAGCTTGCTTAGCTAAGCTTAATATTTCGCAAACGGATTCCTGAATCCAAAAATAGTTTTCACAAACTCAAGATATTTTTGAACGACCTTTCCAACGACACCCCGTACCATGGGATAGACGTATACGTCGATATAGGATAGGCAGTTAAAAAAATATTGCGGGTCTGTGATCAGGATCGCGTCTAAGTAGGTTTTACAAGTTAACGAGTAATAGTCGACAAACTTACATTTGCAGTTGGAATACGTACGTAGGACGTTTTTCAACTACAATGTAAAGTTTGTTTTTGGCATAAATTCATTCCAACTACGGAACCCTTCATTGTGCGTGGTAGGAAACGCACGGTACCGGACCGATCAATAGACACTAAATACCTAATTATTTAATAAGTATTAATCATTTTCAAACAATGAACCACACTTATTTTCGCATCAAATACTAACAAACATACAAAATAATTTACGTACGGTGCGGTGTAACACTGCGTGCGATATTTTGATTGGCTTTCTAGCCGTTGAGATGCGTGAAAGTAACGTATCGTAAACAAACAGAATGGGAAATCTCCAGCTCTGGCCGGCGGGAATTCCCCGCGATAGCAACGCAACGCCAGCAAATGTTGCTAGACTAAATTAAAAAAAAATGGTATGTCAATATATTTATCGTTTTGTATCGAGTAAAATTTTTTCGTCGCGTTAACGGCTTTGGTGCGAGGTCCCTCGGACCGCGAGGCCGTAGGCGGTGGCCCGCGCCACCCACGCCTTACGCCGCTTCTGCGTACGTGGAGCGAGAAATGCGTGTTGCTGGTAGGACGGCTGCGAGCGGGTGATCGTGTTTTTTTTTTTAATGGTCTCTCACAGGTCAACCTAGGAGGTTGTCGGCTGCTTAACCGGAATTTCCTGTGGTTGCCTAAATAAATTAAGGGCTCCAGCCAGGGCATAAAACTTGCATAAAGCAACTACACGCTAAGGGCACCCCCTGTGGGGTACGGACCTCGGCTTAGGGTGTCGCTGGGGGAGGACAGCAAGGGACAGGCTGGATCGGATTAATGAATGCCGTGATTGAGCACACCCCTCTTTTATTTATGTGTTATGAGGATAAGATGTTTTTGTATGAATGTGTAATAGTGTGTTTGCAGGTTATTTATTGCTTAATTACATCATAATTTAGTAACACAAATGATGTAATTAAGCAATAAATCTATCTTAATTCTAATTAGATACATTAAAGGTTTATTATAAAAGTATGTGGAAACAAAACAAAAGGACTTAAATCTATCTTAAATAACTAAGCTGTTATTTATAATCCCCCCCTCGTGCGCAAGCACCAAACATAGTGTTTAGTCCGTTGTTGTGATCACGATGAGTCGAGGGGCCGGGCGACAGACTAAACCAGCAGCTGTTCTGATTTCAGTTACTCGAACACGTCCGTCTGGCCCTGATAGACTTTGACTCCTTGAGACATTGTCTGTTATTATGCTAACGTCGCCGATCCCCGATTTTCGGCCTATTGAATGCGCGTTGATCCGAGATCCAACCGTCTATACAATAATTTTCATTATTTGACGGTGGTTTTGCGTCGTTTGAGCTTTCCAGTTCTATTCTAGCTATCTCTAAACGACTTAATGCAGCAGCGGATGCCGCCCTAGCCTTTAACGGGGTAGAAATCCTTATGGTTGTCGTCCGTCCTGGGGCGGACGGTGGGGTCTGTCAGACTTCTACTGACTAAAACCACCCTGTGTTCCCCCGCATACTTGCACCGGGGGCTACGGGGGAACTCAAGCACTCTTCTCACTCTTCTTCAAGACTTGTGCCAGTCCGCCTTTTGCGAGCCACTTCTTGCCATCGGAGGAGTGAGGTGAATGAGTCCCCCCACGATGTCAAAGGGGGGCACACGTGGAACACTATACGCCAGTAACTCGGGTCTTATATGATAGATGGCGACGAATGTCCCCGACTCCACCATCCCTGGACCTATTTAGGGGGGTTGGACTAGGGCATTATGCCGCCCTAGCCTGTGCTAATTCGTAATTGTACAACTCAAATTGGGGTTTTAAAATGTACAAACGAAACGACGCGATGACTTGCCCTGCTGTGTAGAGCGAGCATTGGTATAATTGATCTTGCGGTCAATACACACTCTGGATATTTCCGTCCACTTGGAGGTATAATTGATCTTGCGGTCAATACACACTCTGGATATTTCCGTCCACTTGGACTTATCCTGGATGAATAGTGGGGGAAGGGGTCGCTACTTCTTCTTGGAATCCGAAGCTGGAGGAATATCTATAGAGCTGGGAGGGATTGCCTGCAAAGAGGCGGGAGGGTGTGGGAGGGCGGGAGGTAGAGGGTGAATGCGTATTGACACTCGAAACGGGCTATTTGGTCTTAGAAGAAGCTGCTTTCTTCCTCTTAGGGAGGATGAGACTAAGCGGGCGTCAGAGCGGGATGGAAGTGTCCATGCTCTCGGGTTTAGCAGTATTGGCAGCAACTGCAGTGCGCAGCTGCGATGGGACCATTGTTTTACTAAAAATGGAATCCGGAACAATGGCGGCGGAAGCAATGGGCGCGGCGAATTCGGCAGACTATTGTTGGGACGGCATAAACTTTAGGAACTAAGCGACTACACGCTAAGGGCACCGCCTGTGGAGTACGGACCTCAGCTCAGGGCGTCGCTGGGGGAGCACAGCAAGGCACAGGCGGGATTGGATTAATATTATTATTATTAATGGAATTTAAAGCTATAGGCTCAGTAGCACGGGCTGGCTCGAGCAAGGGTCGGGGTGGTTAAGCGCGACCCTCTTTTAAAGATTTATTCCGCATGCGCGGTGAGCTGCGGGACTGTGCCATAGTTGCGAGGTAGGCGGCCAGTGTTATGAAAGTCATAAAACTGGCCGCCAAGTCGATAGATGGTCGCCAATCAATAGATGGTATCAGTACCAAGGTGATCAAATGCCTCAAAAATTTAATTGTTCCAAAATTAAAGAAATGCATAAACTAATATCTGATACGCGGCATTTTTCCGAACACGCTTAAAGTTACCAAGTCAGCCCTTTTTTCAAATCGGTCAGTAGGACTGATCCAGGTAACTGCAGACTTGTATCGGTTTTACCAGTATTATAAAAAAAAAACGTGTTTTGTACAGCCGTCTAAATGCATACCTTCTTGAGAAAGAGTTCCTAATCGACGAACAATACGGCTTTCGTTCGAAATATAGCACTCTTACAGCTACAGTAAACTTGGTAACTAAAATCAAAACGCACATATATCAAAAGGACATTGTATTGGGGTATTTATTGATTTAAAAAAGGCATTCGACATTGTATGCCACCACAAACTTCTCCAGAAATTAAACAACCTAAGAGTCACAGATAAAGCCCTAGAAATGTTTACATCTTATTTACAAAATAGACAACAAGTAGATAAAATAGATAAATTCACTAGTTCCATAAAAAACGTACCATACGGTTGTCCTCAAGGCTCAATTTTAAGCCCGTTACTTTTCTTGATCTATATAAACAATATAAACAAAATAGGGTTAACGGGTCAGCTAACTTTATACGCGGACGATACATGCCTCTTCTATTTCGATAAATCTATCCATACTATTATAACAAATGCTCAAAAATATATTGGTATACTCAGTGAGTGGCTTAAATACAATTTACTTACAATAAATACGTCCAACGCAACAAACATGATTTTCACCGCAAAAAACAAACCATTACCAGACTTCCCGCCTCTTACTATAAACAATGATATAATAAAAAGATCGAGCCACGAAAAATATCTCATTCTATACTCACATGGAAACTGAACATCGAGCATGTAAAATCAAAATTAATATCATTACTCAAAATCTCAAATTGTATTCCAAGGAAAATACGTACTATTTATAACAAATTAGTAAAATCACATTTCGAGTACCTTATTGAAATATGGGGATCTGCCGCAAAAACTATCCTAATGCTTTTACAACGAACCCAGAACAAAATTATAAAAACATTATACCATTATCACTACCTTACTCTAACTAAAACACTATTTGAAAAAACTAAATTATTAAATCTCAAACAACTATACACATACGGTACCTGCAGTCTAATAAAAAAAAAAACATCACAAACAGCGTACAATCCAAGCTACAATTACATAAGAAAACAATATCACACAACCTAAGAAATAATAAAAACCTTTCCACAAAAAATAAAACCGACTTCAAAAAAAAAACACTACAAAGTGAAAAATAACTTTGATTTCGGAAGTCGGTGTCTTTGGTTTTTATTTTCGTTTTTTTCAGTAGCAATATCCCATTGCTTGCAAAATGTTTAGTTTTTAGTGAAATAATGAACAACTGCGTTCTTGCATATAACTACTATCTAATGACAGTTTTCATATCCATAATAATTGAAATACTCATCTATCACATTACAGTATAATTTTCTATTTCTTACCATAATAATAAAATTGATTATCAGGACTATTGTTGCCAATAAACCTGATATAGTGGTGTTGGATCGAGTAGAGCGGCGCACAATGATTATTGACATAACAGTCCCGCAAGACGGAAACCTCGTGAAAGCCGAGAAAGATAAACGAGATCAGATCATAATAGCCTGTAAGACGCTCCGTGGCGCAATTGACGCTCCTGAGCTCCTTGATGTGCTGGCGCGCTTCTTTGTCCCTGACAATTACAGCCGAAGCAGAAGGCACAGGCTGTTTGCCGTGCCTCCATGTCGTACTGTTGCCCGTGCTAAGTCGCCAATTCCTCGCACTCTGGCCGCGCTTAATGATCTCTTGGATTCTAACCCAACAGGCGACCTGTTTGCGGATGGATTGACGAAGATTTTATTGGTATGTCAGAAGTACTGTGAGAGGAATTTATGACAGTGTTGTTAACCTTCTTTTATTTTATTTATGTTTTCATGTTTAAATTTTGTATATTATAATGTGGTTTATAATATTGTCTCTTCTGTTTTTATAATGTTTGTTACTGTAACTGGTTGTAACCGTTGTAGCTAAATAAATAAATAAACAAAAATCAAGTATCTTGACTTGGCTCGCGAGGTTGCCGATATGTGGTTAGAGGACTCGGCGATCATTGTAGCCGTATCAGCCAATGACTTAATTGCCAAGAGCCTCGACCAACACATAAGCAGGCTCTCGTTGGGCAGCTGGATCAAGGGCTTGATTCAGAAAGCGGTACTCCTGGACACACCTCAGTATTGTCAGGAGGTTCCTTTCTCTGGAGCCCTGACCGCCGGTAGCTTGGACCCTGTTCCCGATACCGGTGGGCTACAATTTTTTATTTTATATTCTAGTATTTATCTAGAGGAGCTCGTGACTAAGTAATAACTGCCGCACGGGTCGATCCGTCAGGTTAAGCTACGCTTGCCGGGGTTGGTCTGTGGATGGGTGACCATCTTTACGTACCGAGACTCCTCCGTGCCTCGGAAAGCACGTTAAGCCGTTGGTCCCGGCTGTCATTCGTGGATCTTTGACAGTCGTTACGGGTCGTCAGAAGCTCGAAAGTCTGACAACCAGTCTTACCAAGGGGTATCGTATCACCCAATTACTGGGTTGTGGAGGTCAGATAGGCAGTCGCTCCATATAAAATACTGGTGTTCAGCTGCATCCGGTTAGACTGAAAGACGACCCCAATATAGTTGGGAAAAGGCTAGGCAGATGATGAGTCAATCATGACATAAATAACAGCTATTTTAGCCAACTTTCAACAAAGCAAATAGCTCAGCGGATGGACGAATGCCTTGCAAACCTAAGTTCGATTAGATATATACTCGTACATATTATTTTATCCAAGCGTATTCTTACTATTTTCGAGATAACTACGGTTGATTCATATATTATTAGAGTATATGGGACACCCGAGAAAAAATGTTCGTTTGGAGAAACCTTTTAATTATTAATAAAATGCTAACTCAACACACCGCCATTGCACAGACGCCAGCACATCAACCTACCCGAAACTGTCAAATTTTCAGTCTCGGTACGTAAAGATGGTCACCCATTCACAGACCAACCCCGGCAAGCTTAGCTTAACCTGACGGATCGACCCGTGCGGCAGTTATTACTTAGCCACGAGCTCCTCCCATGTCATGATTGACTGCTTAAAAGTATAGCGGGATTATAATCACTTAAAAGGTTAATTCTGTAACTATCTGTTACTCTTGAGTTTGTTTCGCCGTTTCCTCTCAGAGCTAGTCAGATAAGAAATGTCGACGACATATTATACATAACTATTTTTTATTCTTTTTTAGTTTGACGTGTAAAAGTGATTCTGATATCCAATTTGTTCACGACACACTTTTATATTAACTTACTGAGACAGATTTTCTTGTGCCTACCTATGTAATTATTGTTTGTTTGTTTAATCTTTGTTGTTTTTGGATACTAAGCTTACAAGATAAGATACCCCTAAATTGGTGACCCCGAGTATGAACGTCAACGCAGCCTTCGTGCAACTACTTCAGCGTGACGTCATCATCATCATTCCCGCAAGCTTTCGTGAGGCGAGTCACACAGACAGCCAGCACCCTCGGCTTCAACGCGTATCCTGACCACCAACATGCAGCGAACGCGTATTCCTGGTTATCACCCTCAGCCTCATCACCCCGACTCACTGGGGAATCACCGCAATCATCTCAATCAGCGCAATCACCTCAATCACCGCAATCACCTCAATCACCTCAATCACCTCAATCACCGCAATCACCTCAATCACCACAATCGCCGCAATCACCGCAGATAGTTCCGACTCACCGCGAACTGTGCGGCACCCGGTTCCGACTCACTGGAACCTTAGCTGGCACTGTGAAGCATCGCAAGATACAAGACTCAGCCCACTATCGACCTCCGGTCTCCGGAGGGGAGTGATGTAGCGGTTAAACCGCCACATACGAACTACGCATCAAAGACATGACGTCACACAAATCCTGCATCGCGCAATTAGAGTTTACCGCGCGAACGACATATATAAGACTATCCGACATCAACAGTCGGGCAGTCGGCCCGCCACACACAACACCCGTCTGGTCGGAGCATCCTCCCTTTTCTGTGGTGGATGAGTGAACTTAACAACTGTTCCTCATACCCCTAAACCATTATTTGCATCGGTTTGCGCGGGCGGTAAGTACACGAGACACAAAAGAAGGCCTTATTGGTACCTCCGCACTTGCAAGTAGGGAGGTGCGTATTTACGCAACCAGGTTTTACGCCAGGTATTTACTTGCAAGTACGCCGACCAAAGTATTTATTTCGGTTACTCGCTTACTCGACGCTCGGCACGATTCTGATCCTTATTCATATTAATTTACGGATCAATGTTCTATGCAAGTATTTTTACAAGGTTTTGGAAGTATATTTTTTTTAACGCGATTTTGCACTTTATTTAGTATAAATCTACGGATCAATGTTCTATGCAAGTATTTTTACTTTAAAGGTTTTGGAAGTATTTTTTTTGCATACGCGATTGTACTCCTTATTTGTATGATGATAAGGATCTATTTTCAATGCAGAAAGAAAATACTTGAAAATATTTCGAGCCGTGGATTTTGGCGCTGGTGTCAAAAGGTGGACGTACTTGGAAGCCCTGGTACTCGATTTAGCAAGTACGACCCATGCCTACTTGCAAGCGTTCTGCGCAAAAGGGCTGAGCCAATGCCGGCCAATACCGAGGTTGGACGCGAGTTTTCCGGCCAACTGGCTCGTTATTTTGCGACTTTTTATCGAAGTTTTTTCCGTATTTTTCTAAGTCCTTTGTGAGTAACATAAAACCGACGACGCATAAGTGCGACCATTCTGTTCTACATTGCTTGTGTTCATAATATAATGTTATACTGTTGTGTGATTAAAAGCCGTACTGAAAGTCGAGCAGTTTCTTAATCGAATCCCTACTCACCCACTAAACTGCACTGTGTGAGCTCTCCTTTCTGTCAAGAACAGAATAAACATAAACTTTTTTCATTCAAATTCAAAAATTAAAAAGAATTTATACATGTGCGCTTATGTAACGTCAGAAGCTGCATTGAAGGTGCATTGCATTTCATTCATTCCCTATTGAGCCGGGTGAAGGATTTGACTAATTCAGTTGCTCTAAAGTGGTATATTGCGTTCATTTAAATAATATTTATTTATATATACTTTATTGTACACCACAAAAACACATAACAAAAAGAAAAAATAATAACACTACAAAATATACAATGGGCGGCCTTATCGCTTTCCGCGATCTCTTCCAGGCAACCTTGGAATGGACAGTGATTTGCCTGGACATAAAATGGGGCTGTCGTTGGTGCAAATAAATAGTATACAATATACTAGAATAGATACACAGATAAATACATATCCTAAATAATAGATACATAAATACATCCATACTTACTAAATATATAAACAACGGAAATAAATGAAGACTATAGATAATTACAGTTACGAGAACAAGATCACAACGACAAGTAATGTTCCTTCACGAGTCTCTTAAATATTGGTAGCGATTGCGCGCGTTTAATTTGAACTGGCAATGCATTCCACAAACGAGCGGCCTGGACAGTAAAAGACTTGGACAGTATAATAGTAGGTACTTATCTCATTAAAAAGTTATTTCATAATACAATGCGATAATATATCGATGTATCGAAATTATATATATCGCCAATAAATATGGCAGGTGTGAATGGAAACGCCGGGAGGGGACGACCTAGGAAGACATATACTGACCTTATTCGTGATGTTCTTCAGAATGGACAGGTGCGTAGTACTCGCAACCGGCGTGCGATTATGACCAGATGTATGAACGTAAACGAGGCAAAAGGAGTATGTAAGGATCGTAGCAGGTGGCATTCTTTAGTTTCTGCCTACCCCCATGGGAAGAAGGCGTGAGTATATGTATGTGTATGTGTGTAAATCTATGTCGTGGCCAGATCTTAAAATTGATCATTTCATGAAATGAACGTCGACCACTGGTCACATTATGACGTGGCCTGACACATCATTGAATTCTCAACGTTTAACGATATGAACAGTTAAACGCACGACTACTTCATGATGTGGCCAAACATTGGTGATCATATCGTAAAATAGTTAGATTATCCAGCGGTACAGGCGTTGATGTCGCTTTGTTTTTGTTGTGCATCATGGTGGCGGCATATAAACGGCGTCGACTGATATATCATTAAACGTTGACGTTTAAACGATATGGCCAATGTTAGCTGGCCATTTCATGAAATGGTCGATTCTAAAATCTAGCAACGACAGATATATCGAACAAAAATATCGATACATAAACGGAAAAAGTATTTTCGCGTTATATATGTATGAACTTGTAATAAAATCTCTTTTGCTATACTATTTGTATCTGGCTGGTTTTGGTATTTATTTATTTTATTTATTTATTTAAGCTTACACAAAGTTCTTATACAATCTAGCATGGTATGAAATTCTCACTAACAGAAGACGTAGAATATTAGACAACGGGTCCCAAACTAGGCAAAGCCTGTATCTTGGTGACCCAAACACTACTCATAGTTAACAATTTAAGGTGTTCTGCTAGCGCAATATTATTATCAAAGTTCATTAAAAAAATTACAATAATTTAAATACAAAGAAAAAATAAAAATAACATAGATTATACAAAAACAGTTGAGTAAGTGTGTGGTGTAAGTGTAAGTGAGGGTATGTATTCTTTCAGAGAGTGTGTATTAATATGTGCTGCAAAGTAAACTTTCTGTTTCCTCATAAGTCCGGCCCAACAACCATTCTTTTAGCTTAGTTTTGGCCTCAGAGTAGTTGTTCGGTACACTGAACGTTTTGCTTATAGAATTAAACACCCGTATGGGTAAATACGAAGTAAACCGTGCCCCTTTTGCTGCAGCTAGAGCGTTTTGTATTGACGTTTATGAGGTTTAGAAGTGAGCCTAGGATGAACAACTGACGTACGCGTAAAACCCCAGATTCCGTATATAGTTCGTCCGTAGAGAAACGCCGTGGCTTACCCAGAAGTACCTTGAGGACAACCCGCTGGGCCCGTTCCAGTTCCAGCATGCTTGTCTTGGCGGCACTGCCCCAGACACTTACACAATATTGTAGGACAGATTGGCATAGAGAAATGTAAACCTGTAAACATATATTCTTAGGAGCACTGACTCGTAAGAGTTTTGCAATGTAAATGAACTTGCGAGTCTTTTTTGAGAGTGCTCAAATCTGTGCTTTGAAAGACAGGTTCTGATCTATTATGACGCCTAAATATTTTGTAGTTTCTACTCTGACAATTTCGTTGCATTCGCTAGCGGAGATGGCTGCTGTTGTTAAGCCATTGCATTTGCTGTTGTGTACTTTTAGTGTGTCAATGTTTGGTCTACTAAATCGAGTGACGTGAAAGGTCAAGAAATTAGTTTTTTTCAAGTTCAATGTTAAGATATTTTGCTCTAGCCATGTTGCTATGATACTCATCCCTTTTTCAAATGCATCCAAAGACTCTTCCCAAGTAGCTCCATGAAAAATAATAACAGTATCATCAGCGTAGCAGATGACTTCCGCTTGTACAATGTTAAGCCTCAGAATGTCATCCATGTACATTATGAAGAGGGTAGGTCCCAAAATACTTCCTTGAGGCACCCCGAGGGCAACCGGAAGACTCCCGCTGAAGCTATCCCCAATTTTGACAAGCTGATGTCTACCAGACAAGTAACTGCTGAACCAATCTAAAGACAGGCTTCTGACACCAAAGGATTCTAGTTTTTTTAGCAGTGTAGGAATTGACACTGTGTCAAAAGCCTTGGCGAGGTCTAGGAAGACACCAGTTGAACGGTGGCCCTTATCGATGATTGAAGATATTATGCCTGTCAGCAGACTCACGGCTTGCTCAGTAGATTTCCCTTGCCGAAAGCCAAACTGCCGCTCTGAGAAGAGTTTTTCTCTAGAAAGCTTACGAGGCGGTTGTTTATAAGTTTTTCTAGGATTTTAGATGTCACGGAAAGCAATGAAATTGGCCGGTAGTTGTCTGGGTCATCCTTGGCACCACTTTTGTTAATGGGCGTGATTACAACAGTTTTCCAGCAAGCAGGAACCGTTCCAGTTTCCATGCTCAGATTTCAAATGTGTTTTAGGGGTCCCAGTATGTGTTTCTTTGTCTGTTTAAGGAGCAGAGGCCGAAATCCATCGAGACCTGGAGCACTATCGTCTTTGAGATTGTTTATGATGTTACCAATTTCTTGATGGTCAGCAGGGTATAGAATCAGTGAGTCTTTAGGTGGGTTTTTACTTTCATTACCAAAGCACTGTTCGTTCCCAGTTGTCACCCGCCTGTTTAAGATGTTGGTTGCAATGTTCTCACCAACTGAGATAAAGTACTCGTTACACTTATCGATGGAGATGATGTCGTTTCCTTTATATTTCAGCAATTCTTGGTTGTCGTTGGTTCGTTTAGGAACTTGGAATATTTCTTTAGTAGTTGCCAGAGCTTTTTTGGATCTTTACTATTACTTTCCAATTCTTTCCTGTCATGATCAGCTTTGCGCTGACGCAAAATGTTGTTACAGTAGTTCCTGTATCTTGAGTAGATAATTTTTAGGTTATCATTTTTTGGTTGCTGTTTTGTTTGAGCGTGAAGAACGTCTCGATGACAGATGCCTCTAATAAGGCCTGGCGTAATCCAAGGTTTTAAATCAAATTTTGAGCGACTGATTTTAATTTTTGAGGTGTGTTTGTTTATGATGTCAGACAGGGTCTTGTTAAAAATAAGTACTGCATCATCAATATTTGTTGTGGAGGTAACGTCAGCCCAGTCGAGCTGCCTTACTTCTTCAACCACCATGGCGTAGTCGGTTTTAGTTTTGAATCTGTTTTTATTTTTGGTTTTAAGATTAGAGTAGTTTAATCCGAGCAGCACTAGGTGATGATCCGTTACCGAGGCTTCACAGACGATTCCCTGTGCGGTAGTGCCTTTGAATTTAATGTAGCCATGGTCTAGACAGGCTTTCCCCCGAGTTGGGTGAGTGATAGCTGGCAATAGCCCGTGTTCAGCCATCAAACATTGATATGTTGCATGGACAGCATTCGGCGAGTCATTTAGTATGTCAATGTTAATATCACCCGCCACGATGACACATGATTCGTCTAAGGAATCGTCTAATGAGTTTAAAAAACGTTCGATGTTGGTAAATGAAGGTGAGCGGTATATACCGAGGACTGTAATTTTATTGTGAAGCTTAATCTGTAGACAGTTAGCATCGTCAAATTCTGGTTCGGACACTGACACGGTCCAGAGATCCTTAACGTAAGCAGTAACCCCGCCACTCTTGTTTATTTTTTTGGTGGTATGGTAGCTCTTGTAATCGGGCAATTGGTAAATAACGGAGTTTTCATTTAACCAGCATTCTGTAAGGATAATTATATCAGGTTGAAAGTCAAGGCGGCATAACGATGCTTGTAGGCTGAGGAAGTTCCCGATCGTCGACTTCCCCACGTTACTGTTTTCGGGAGCACCTATCGACGATTGTCTGAAACTGGCAGTGTTCAGAGAGCACAATTCAACGCTGGCAGACCTCGACGGTATACGGCTGACGAAGAGGACACCATTCTTCAGTGTTTTATTGATGACCCAAACATCTCAACGAACATTGTTGCAAGACAGCTCGGTATGTCCCAGTGGAAAGTGTGGTCGGTAGTACATCTATCAGGTAGACACCCGTACCATTATCAACCTGTCCAAACATTGCACGAGGGAGATCCTGCCAGGCGACTCGAATTTTCTCGGTTTATGTTAAACGCTGACGCTGACCAGGAACATTTCCTAAGAAATATTTAGTGGACTGACGAGTCAAAGTTTGACCGGGATGGTATAACGAATTACCATAACTTACATTTTTGGGCACCTAAAGCAGGCAGGAATCCAAAAAAACTAAAAGAAACTGCGTCGCAATTGAGTTGATAATTATTTGGTGGGCCCTCATTTCTTGCCCCAAAATTTGAACGGCGAAAATTACGAGGAGTTTTTGAGAAACAACCTAGACGATTTGTTGGCGGATGTTCCCGAAGAAATAAAAAACAACCTCATGTTTCAACATGATGGGTGCCCAGCACATTACCGGATTACTGTCCGACAGTGGCTAGATGAGAGATTTCCAAACCGATGGATTGGGAGGGGAGGGCCAATTCCGTGGCCAGCACGAAGCCCTGATATCACACCACTTGATTTTTACGTCTGGGGTCATATGAAGGAATTAGTTTATGTGACCCCAATAAATTCAGTCGAAGAACTTCGACAGCGAATAATAAACGCGGCGCAACAGATGAGAACAACGTTTTCATCAAGAGTGACGAAAACCGAAGTTAGGAAAAGAATTCGAACTTGCATTCGTAATAGAGGGGCTCATTTTGAACAAGATGTGTAAAATTTTTAATAAAATTTGACGTACATTTTTGAATGCATTTTATTTCATACAAATACAAATTCTCTCCCCGCGCCGTTTCAAACACATGCCATGCCACGAATTATGTATTTTAAAATTGACTTTTATACCTTTTTGGAAAGCTTACAGAATAGGCAAGTTTTTTTTAGTTATTTTTACGATTAATGTCATAGAAATTTTTGTGAGGAGGCAACATTTTTGAAGCGTAAAATAAAAATATTGGTAAGATATTATTCTTATATCGTTAATTATTTTAATTTTTTTGTTAAATTAAGTAGTTTTAACTATGTCCATAGCTTAATTGAAGTGCTAGCTACAACATGATTTTTAATGGTACCCATTCAAATGTGTAGTTTTTTTTTTATTTGGAATTAAATGTCAAATTTTGGGTAAATATCGAAAAACCCTTAAAATTCAAATATCTCGAATACTATTGAATTTCGGCCATACATATGGGGGGTTCAATTTGTTGCATTTGGCCCCCTTATCAGCCCCTGATGGATATACGTCGAATTACCAGTAATCCTGTATAATTGCAAGAAAATATAATTAGCAACGATAACAAAAATAAAAATGTAGTTTCAGGTATCGAGTATGAGACTAGGGTTAATCTATTTTAATAAACTACGAGTATATTAAAAAATGTTTTGAATTTTCTTAAAAAATGCGAAGCATCTTTTTCGCCAACCTATTATTTTCAGATCCTCCACTCACTTGAGTGCTAAGAGGGTTTGGTTAATTGTAGTAACTGTTACCTAATTTAATTTAATTTTTATATAATTAGTCGAAAACATTACTGGTATGGTTATATTTTTCCACCAAGATTCAGTTTTCAGTTTTCGCCATCTAAAAACAGCCTGTGTATCCGAACTATTATTATAAATGCGCAAGTGAGTTTGTTTGTTTGTTACGCTTTCATTAAATATGGCACATGGCCAACCATGTAAACCATGACCTGGGTTCGGACATAGGATACTTTTTATCCCAATATTCAATTCAAAGACGTCGATTAATTAGAGATGTGCAGTCAATGCCTTTGGATATTATTTATCCTAAATATAACATTAAAAATAATATTATAACTCCAAATAGTCGTATCACACATTTTGTTTCAATGATTGTAACACTGGTATTTATTATACTCACTTCAACTGTACGGCCTGGTACGAGTACAAAGTTACTCCAGAATACACTTCTGTCCTCTCGGATAAGTCAAAGTCAAAGTCAAATAATTTATTTCAATTAGGCACAAAAAAGGCACTTATGAACGTCAACATTTACAACAAAAAAAATATAATAATTGATTCTAGTCGCCCATTCCAAAAGGTAGTTTTCGTATGGAGAAGAATGGGCAAGAAACTCCACCGTTACTCTTTTAAAATATTTTCACAATATCCTGTATTCATTTATTATATAATTATATGTGAAGACGATGCACATAGAATAAGATTACACGATAGGTAAAAATAATGAAAAATGAAGGAAAAACATAAATTAATTATGTGATAGATGCATGGTGCTCACATATTTACAAAAATTGTAAAATTATACGATATTCTTAACATTTTAACAAGTACTACTAATAATAAGTCAGTGTGTAAGTTCAAGTAATCACAGAACATAATAATTAATGTTTAAAAAAAAAAAAATATACAATTAAATTGGCAACCAGTTAGATTTTGTCTAGATTCTAAATTGTCCTATGGATCAGGACCAACATGTTTCCAAGCATTTTTATCTTGGATATAATCCTCTAATTTGTAATATGCTTGTTTACAATGTGTACTTTTTATAGGAGTTTTAAATTTTCTTTCATTCAATTCCAATATATCACGAGGTATTCTGTTGTAACATTTAACACAGTACCCCCTAAAAGATGTATTTACTTTAGATAGTCTGAAAAATGGTTGATCTATTTTATCTTTATTTCTAGTATTAAAATTATGTCTATCACTTATTTTATTAAAAAGATGTAGATTTTTTTCTCACATACATAATATTTGCATAAATGAATTGGCAAGGTACCGTCATAATATTAATCTTTTTAAATAGTTCCCTGAGAGATTCGCGACGACTTAGATCATAGATGGCTCTGACAGCTCTCTTTTGTAAAATAAAAATGGATTCAATGTCAGCAGCCCGACCCCATAGTAAAATGCCATACGACATAATACTGTGGAAGTAACTAAAATAGACCAAACGCGCGGTTTCTACATCTGTTAACTGTCTTATCTTTCTAACAGCATAAGCGGCCGAGCTTAGCCGCCCCGCGAGAGATGTTATATGGGGTCCCCATTGTAATTTCTCGTCTAGCGTGATTCCTAGGAAAACTGTTTGATTAATAAGTTCCAGTTTTTCTCCATTCAATATGAAGTCACATTCGCTGCTTCTAACATTTGGTAATTTAAATCTAATGCATTTGTTTTTTTTATTATTTAGTACCAAATCATTTACCGTAAACCAATCTTGGACCTGAACAATACAGCTATTGACGTCGTCAAGATTTTGTGACCGTCGGTTTATTTTAAATATCAATGATGTGTCATCTGCAAATAACACCATCTTTGGTTGATTTTGAAATAATTGGGGTAAATCATTAATATAAGCTAAAAAGAGGAATGGACCCAATATCAAACCTTGAGGAACGCCCATTACCATTTCAGACCCTAATGAGTAATTGATATTAACTGCATCTTCTATTGTTTCGGTTTCGCAATGAATTTCGTGATCAGAATCATTCAAACCAAAAATCATGTCCAGTTTGTCTTAACTTTACAAAAATTTCACACATTTCTCAACAAAAAAATCAGTTTTGACCACTTCATTATTTGGAATGAGATTTTGGTCATCACAGATCTGGGTGTATATGCCATATTACTGATTACATTTTGCATACTGCTAAGCTTACCTGGTTTTTACATATTTGTTAACTACTCCTTGGTTGTTTTCGATTTAAACACGATTTATGCTAAACGATTACTAAAATTGTTGGAAAATAAGGTTCGTCTATGGAACGTTCAAGTTTTAAATTCTCAAGAAATAGAATACACACATGAAGAAAATTTATATATATATATATATATATATATAGGTATATATATTTATATAAATTTTCTTCATGTGTGTCTTCTATTTCTTGAGAATTTATTGAAAAAAAATTTTTTTTTTTTTTTTTTCGAGATATATTTATGGTATTTTTATTGCAAAATGAAATCCATAACATTACAATATGGAAAGCTGGAGGAGCATAAATTAAAGACAAAGGTCTCTTTATCGTTTCAGTAAAATAAATAAATAAAATATATAAATTAATGGTATGTGTAACAACACATATCATTAATTTAATAATACACCACTAATTTTTAATTAGTACAAATACTTAAAGGGCTTATAAGAGAAGGTCTTGTGATTATATATGTAAAGTCTCAATAAATAATATTCATAAACAGCAAAGTTATTAGCGTTTGTTTATATCCCAAAATATCACTCAATCTATGGAAACATTGTACAGGCCATTCATAGAGTTCTCGCGCTCACGTGCTCTCGCTCGAACTTGCCCCGCCTCCAACAGCTGTTATCGTAATTGTAGGTAGGTAACTAAAACGCATCTTTAAGCTTTACGATTGAAAACTAAGAAAAAGTAAAATAAAAGGTTCACGGAAAAATTATAGGCACTTATTCAATTTAATTAATGCTAAGAGTAGTATCGTCAGCGTACAGAATGCAAGGGTGTGGGGTTACGTTGGGCAAATCATTGACATACAATAAGAACAAAAAGGGACCTAAAATACTGCCCTGGGGAACACCACATGAGTTTAGACGATAAGTGGATCTATATATTTTCTTCTCTGATAATGTGTGCCTAGATATTTCTACGCATTGTTGAAAAAGTTTGAATCAGCTGATATTTACAATAATTTACGTATTTACAAAACTTTAAAAAAACTTACAGGTATTTTAACTGTCCTTCGAAATGTCCACCACCATTATCGATGCAAAGACGGTCACGTTTAATCAAATTGTTTTTTAACGATAAAAGTGTTTCGCTCACTTTTCACTTCGTCAAATGCGTCCAATACGCGCTGTTTTAATTGTTCTACACTTGTTGGCTCACTAATGTACACTCGTCACTTAACTTCACTCCACAAAAAAAAGTCCAATGGCGTGAGATCAGGTGATCGTGGAGGCCATGCCACGGGGCCGCCTCGACCGATCCACTGACTCCCGAACTCCTCCGTCAGGTATTCACGCACTGCGCTATGGTAGTGCGGAGGCGCGCCGTCTTGCTGAAACCAGAGGCCTCGTAAATTGGCTAATGGAATGTCATCTAGCATTGAAGACACCATAGTCCGAAGCAAAGTTAAATAACTTTCTCCAATAAGACGCCCTTCAATGAAATAAGGCCCAACGATGTTGTCGTTCAGGATTCCTGCCCAGACATTAACAGAAAACCTGTGTTGGAAAGAGTTCTCCCTTGTTAACATTGGATTGCGCATTGACCACCAGTGTTCATTACGTTGATTGAACAATCCGATACGAGTAAACATGCACTCATCTGAGTACAGCACATTTTTTTTTTTTTTTTTTTTTTTTTGGGTGGGAAATCATCAAATGACGTCTCCCGCTCTGGGTGGAGCGGGAGGGCGTGTCAGACTCTTACTGACTAAAACCCACCCGTGTTCCTTCTGTTGCCTGTGCAATGCCAGGGGGCCACGGTATCCCTTTCGGACTAATCCCGCAACCCCGGCAGGCAATGGTCTCATCGGACCCCTTCACTTGCTGACATCTCTTTGAGGCGCGCGTGGAACACAACGCGCCGTCGACCCGGGCCTGGTCCTTACCGGACGGCGAGCTACCCATTGCTCACCGTCCGCAAGCCCGCGCCTACGGTGGCCGGGAATCGGCAATCGATTCCCGACGCCCAGGGCGTCTCCTCCTGCGGCGGCTAGGGGCGTGAGGGCGCGAAATTTGCCTCTCCCTCACGCGCTCCGCCTCCTCCTTCGCGAGCATTACTGCTTCGCAGAAGGAGGTGACGGCCTCCCATGCTCTCTCGCTCCGTACCATGGCCTGGACCAGGGCCGGACGCGAGAGATCCCCGCCACCGATCGCCTCCACGAGGACACGGCGGTGCTCTGCCCAAGCCGGGCATACCTCCACCGTATGCTCCACCGTGTCCTCCGGGCGATCCACGCAGTGATGACACCCGGGCGTTTCCTCCCGCCTTATCCGAAACAGGTACCTCCCGAAACAGCCGTGTCCGGTGAGGACCTGCGTCAGGCGGAAGGTGAGGACGCCGTGGCGCCTCTCCAGCCACAGCACATTTGCTTCAGTGTTATTGAGTATCCACCTGCAGAACAATAATAAATGAATCATGTGTTCTGTTTGCCGACGATATCTCAGTACTAACTTCTTGCCACGACAATACCAACTTAACCGAAACACTTACAAGCATACTTAATAAAATAATAACTTGGATGACAGAACACAACCTTGAATTAAACTTCAATAAAACTAAAATCATGTTCTTCCATCCACGTCAGAAAACCCCTTTAGACTTAACATTTATTTACAACGACGCAAAAATTGAAACAGTAAAAGAATTCAACCTACTCGGCTTATCCATAGATACACATTTAAATTGGAAATCACATATTAAAAAAATCAGGTCAAAGCTATCAAAATTTTCCTATGCCCTCCGTGAAATAAAAAAATCCACAAATCTCTCCACTGCTCTGGTTACGTATTATGCCTATGCATACGCATGGTTAAACTACGGCGTAATATTATGGGGAAATAGTACAGACGCATCAACACTATTCATACTACAAAAACGACTGATTAGAATACTAGTTAACATAGATAACACAGACAGCTGCAAACCCCATTTCCAAGAACATAAACTTCTAACCCTACCTTGCATATATATCTTGGAAATGTGCAAATTTGTTAGAAATAATCAAAAACTCTTTACTACACGCGAAAACATACAGACTCGCTACACACTACGACACAAAAACAGACTAAACCAACCAGGTTCAAAGCTGAAAATTCACTCCACAAGCACTTTAGTAATGTCAGTTAAAATATTTAATAAACTACCTGATGAAATTAAAAATGAACAAAAATATAATAACTTTATAAATAAATTAAAACAATTCCTAATCTGTAAATGTTATTATAATGTAGATGAATATTTAAATGATAAATTTAATAAATAAACAATAATAATTTATTTCTAATTACCAATGATAATAATAATATATGTATAATTTAAATAAATATTAATGTTTAAATCCATTATATGAGTGGTAAAAATTATAAGTACACAATTAGTTATCAGCCTACCTACCTATACAAAATGTGTGTAATATTAAAATTGTTAACAAATAGCTATAATAGCCCTCCTCCTAATTTTTATGTTGTTATGCCCGACAGGGCCCACAATGCTCCAAAACTAATGTATGTCTTTATGTACCTACCACCTAAGTTCACATTGTGGAATGCAATAAATGTATTGAGTATTGAGTATTGAACGCCATCCTTGGTTCATAATCCACAGTGGTCAATTCTTGACCCTTTCTGTAGTGGTATGGGTGAAATCCAGACGAACTAATTATCTTCCATGCACAGTGCTGGCTGATATTAAAATGACGAGCTGCGTCATTCGTACTTCGCCGGGGATCTTCTTCAAAGTAGTCCACTACACTGTCGTACAGGTTTTGGGAATATGCTGGTCTTCCACGTCCTTGACTATGAGCCGGAGCGTGGAATGATCCATGGTCGAGTAAACGCTGGTAAGCATTTACTACAGTCCGAACGTTCGGCGGGCGAGCATTTGGGTACTCTTCTCTGTACATACGTACAGCGGCACTCTCACCAGAGAATAAGTACGCACGTATCATAGCCGTATACTCCTGAGAACTGGTAAGACATCGCGACAGTAAAAAAATAAGTAAACAAACAATTTTGTTTAATAATAACGAACGCGCACACTTTCGCTAACAAATTGGCACTGTCTCCTCTGTTTGTTTTTTACTCGGCGCTCGAAAAGGGATCACAGGCGTAGAAGGGGGCGGGGCTTCAGCGTCGACGCGAGTTTGCCGGGATCTATGAATGGCGATCGAAATGGAAAAGCACTACGCGTAGTATTTTCTAGTAGCAATTGTTATGAATGATTGATTCAATTATGAATTTACCAATTATGACAAATTTTCGTGGACAATTTTGGTATTTCGTTTTTTTTACTTTTGACTACACAAATATGATCAGTAACGGGCACGGATAGTGCCCCATTTTTTTTTGTACTAATTAAAAAATAGTGGTGTATAACTGAAATATCTACACTAGCCTTGCAGCAGCCTTGAAAAGTCTGCTGATGAATGATGGCAAGTTTTTTTTATCAAAGTTATTTATTTACAAAGTTTTTTAGTCACTATTTAGAAATCTGGTACAAAAATACTAATTAAGTATTTAATTTGACCCAGATCTGTAAATGGTGACTAAAAAAGGTATGAATAGTACCACATTGATTAGTACCACATAGTACCACATTGATTGTGTGTGTTACCAGTGATAACATACGGAACTGAAACGTGGCCTCTCACCATGGGCCTCATAAGAAAGCTCAAGGTCACTCAGCGCGCTATGGAAAGGGCTATGCTCGGTGTTTCTTTGCGAGATCGAATCAGAAATGAGGAGATCCGCAAACGAACTATGTAAAGTCGCTGACATAGCCCAACGGATTAGCAAGCTGAAGTGGCAGTGGGCGGGGCACATAGCGCGCAGAACTGACGGCCGATGGGGCAGAAAGGTTCTGGAATGGAGGCCACGTACCGGCAAGCGCAGCGTAGGACGTCCACCCACAAGGTGGACAGATCGATAGATAGAATACTCTTTATTGTACACCACAAAAATTACAGACATAAATTTAGAAATCACAGACAACCTAATAAAGGTCGCAGGAAGCCGCTGGCCGCATGCAACTTGCCGCTTTCAACCGGCCGATTTGGAAGAAATAAAGAAGATAGAAAGTAATAAAGAAGATCTAATGCGACATCCGCGATTCCCGGCTAGTGCCGGCCCGTCTCTGCGGGTCACCTCGAGTTAGGGGGGAGTGAGGTGTTAAACTCCTCCCATACATCATAGAGAGGCGCGCGTGGAACACTACACGCCGCCATCTCGGGTCCTAAGGAGTAGGGAGCGACGGATTTTCCCAGATCCGTCGCCCCTGAACCCATTTAAGCGGGCTGAAAGAGGGCGTTATCCACCCTCAGCCGACGCCCGGTGCGTCTGCTGCGGATCAGGTTAGCGGAAGAAATCTCCCGTTCCCTTTCCGCAGCCTCCTTTTGCAAAATGACTGTTTCGCAGAAGGATACCACCGCGTCCCAGGACGCCCTCGACGTCCTCGCTGCCGACCATCGAGTCAACAACGGCCGAGAACACCTGAGATGAGGGCACGGCGCGGCTCCTCCCAAGCGGCACACTCTGTCAGCGTTTGCCGAGCCGTGTCCTCCCGACAGTCGACGTAGTGGTGACATCGAGCGTCCGGCTCCCTGTTTTTGCGACACAGGCACTTCCCGAAGCAACCATGCCCCGAGAGCTACTGCGTCACCCAAAACAACAGGGAGCCGTGCCTCCTCCCAAGCCAGCGCTCGAGCCCTGGCCGGACCGCCCCTGTGGCCCTTGCGTGGAACACCGCACGACATGCGGCGCTGGTTTCCGCCATCACGTCCCGTGTAGATGACACAACTATCTGCCAAATAAGCCCCAACGATGCGGCGGAGGTAGGGAGGCACCCGATGATACCGCAGTGCCTCCCGAATGCAGCTACAGGGCATGGTGTTGAAGGCGCTAGATATGTCCAAGGACACACCAACATGACCCCGCCCCGGGACACAGCTTCCTCCACCGGGATTCTCACTCGCGATATTGCGTGGATGGTGGAGCGCCCGTGCCGAAAGCCGATCTGGCTCTCGGCCAGGTCAGGCTCCTCCCTGTACAAGTGGCCAACGAGTTCATCAAGTCTCCTAGCTTAACTAGCCTGGACTCTCACGACCTTAGCCTTCCACGATTCAAAATCAAGTGTACTAAAATGTCCGTCTTGTATTAAAATGTATTAAAATATCCGTCTCCCAAATCCTAAAATACCACGGTCCGCCCAACTTCTCACAGTTTTTGCCGAATAGGTTTAGGGCTGTTTTGGTGTACCACCCCACTAACTATGAGAACCACATGTTAAAGAAATAGAATCTTTTCTTATTTATTGGGGAGATGTGTCAAGCTGCCAGACCACAAAATTGAGATTTACTGTGTTTCTAAGTGGCCCAAACCGTATGCCGATTTTAAAGTAAATATTTTATTTTGTTATAAATAATAATTAGAGAATGTTAATGACAGATAGCTTGCATCGGGCATAATTCAGCAAGGTACATGTGTGTCGCCTGTTCTACGTAGATGCTGCGTTACAATTTAGTCATAAGAGTCTTCTTTTTATCTACATTGTTGTATAGTTACAATTTGCTTTTGTAATAGGTATTGTACCTCTGTAATTGGAGATTCTTTAACCAGCATTTTCAGATTTAATTATATGTGGATTGGCGCGCAATTTGAAATTCAAATGAATTTTATCCGAAAGACGTGTTAATTTTATTTCTAATTCAGTCATTTATTTTTAGATAGTTTTTTGTTTTTGTGACATTGTGGTAGTTTTTGACGCCATAGATAAACTGAAAATTCGTACAATTTTCGAATATGAGTTCCTACGTAGAAATACCGCTGCGCAAACAACACGAATCATTAACGACGTGTTCGGGCCTAACACTGCTTGCAGAAACACGGTCCATTATTAGTTCAGTCGTTTTAAATCTGGAAATTTTGAGTTGAAGAACGAGCCTCGCGGTCGGCCGGTAACCATTGTCGACAACGACGAATTGAAGGCGATAGTGGAAGCGGATCCAACTGAGCTTGCTGCGGGCCTTGGAGTTAGTGTCAAAACAACATAAAGCACTTGCGTCAAATCGGAAAGATAAAAAAGCTAGATAAGTGGGTGCCACACGAACTAATCGACCAACAGCGAGATTTACGCGTCGAAGCATGCATAGCATTACTGAATCGGCATAGAAACGAGGGAATTCTTAATCGAATTGTTACCTGCGATGAAAAGTGGATCCTGTACGACAACCATAAGCGTTCGTCACAGTGGGTGGAACCGGGTACAGAACCTAATCAGTGCGCTAAAAAAAGATTACTAATAGGAAGATGATGGTGACTGTCTGGTGGATCAGTGCTGGACTTGTACATCACAGCTTCTTACCGAAAGGCACAATAGTGACGGCAGATATCTATTGCCAAGAATTGCAAACAATGATGGAGAAACTCGTGATTCACCAAACCAAGACTAGTCAATCGCTCTTCCCCATTGCTTTTCCACGGCAACGCGCGAGCTCACACTTCATGACAGACCATTGCAAAGCTACAAGAGTTACAGCTGGAAGCTTTCCGTTACCCACCGTACTCACCGGACCTAGCCCCAACAGATTTCTACTTTTTTCAAAATGTAGACAATTTTAAAGTGGGAAAAAATTCAACAACCGATAGGCAGTACAAAACGTTTTCACTGATTTAATCGCCTCCCGTCCGGCAGACTTCTACAGTAAAGGGATAAGCAAACTGCCATCAAAATGGCAAAATTGTATAGATCATTTGTGCCAGTTCGTTGATTAGCTGAAAAAAAATTATCATACAAATCTCCAATTTCATAGGTATACACACTAGAAAATATGAGTTTAGAGCATAGGACCCAACACTGAGTCCTGGCACAGGGGAGGTCGCAAGGTCGCACCAGGCGGCGGTCGAACTAGCGACAAACGGGGTTGCGACAATCGTGGCCAGAATCCGGCAGTTGGGACTCGAGGTGGCCTTGCACAAGTACGAGGCCATGTGTTTTCATGGTCCTCGGAACGCGCCACCGTCGGGTTCCCAAATAACGGTACTTGGGACTCGTCCTCGACAGTCGGTGGAACTTCGTGGAGCACTTCCGACGTTTGGCTCCCAGACTGGACCGGGCCGGGGCTGCCTTGAAGCGGCTCCTGCCCAATCTAGGGGGTCCAAACGCCTCCTGCCGGAGGCTATACGCGGGGATCGTGCGGTCCATGGCCCTGTACGGGGCACCGGTGTGGGCGTGTCCGTTGAGGCGGCGGCCTGCCCGCCGGTTCAACGCATCCCAGAGGGTCATGGCCACCCGGCTCGTCCGGGGATACCGCACGGTCTCCGGTGAGGCGGCAAGCCTCCTTGCCGGATTGCCGCCATGGGATCTGGAGGCAAAAGTCCTCGCGCATATTTGGGAGTGGCGCGAGGAGGCGAAACGCCGGAGCTTGACTCCAATGCCGCGAGAAATCGCGGCACAGCGGACAGAGTTCCGACGGGATCTCATGGCGTCATGGAGAGTGCGATTGTCGCAACCCAGTGCTGGGCGCGCCACTATTGCGTCTATAAGTCCCCTCTTTGAGGAGTGGCTGGAGAGGCGCCACGGCGTCCTCACCTTCCGCCTGACGCAGGTCCTCACCGGACACGGTTGTTTCGGGAGGTACCTGTTTCGGATAAGGCGGGGGGAAACGCCCGGGTATCATCACTGCGTGGATCGCCGTGTCCTCGTGGAGGCGATCGGTGGCGGGGATCTCTCGCGTCCGGCCCTGGTCTAGGCCATGATACGGAGCGAGAGGGCATGGGAGGCTGTCACCTCCTTCTGCGAAGCAGTAATGCTCGCGAAGGAGGAGGTGGAGAGCGTGAGGGAGAGGCAAAGTTCGCGCTCTCATGCCCCTAGCCGCCGCAGGAGGAGACGCCCTGGGCGTCGGGAATCTATTGCCGATTCCCGGCCACCGTAGGCGCGGGCTTGCGGACGTTGAGCAATGGGTAGCTCGCCGTCCGGTAAGGACCAAGCCCGGGTCGACGGCGCGTTGTGTTCCACGCGCGCCTCAAAGAGATGTCAGCAAGTGAAAGGGTCCGATGAGACCATTGCCTGCTGGGGTTGCGGGAAAGTCCGAAAGGGATACCGTGGCCCCCTGGCATTGCACAGGCAACAGAAGGAACACGGGTGGGTTTTAGTCAGTAAGAGTCTGACACGCCCTCCCGCTCCACCCAGAGCGGGAGGAGTCATTGAATGACTTCCCAAAAAAAAAAAAAATACCCAACACTGAGCCCTTAAGAACACTTAAAACATATTCTATGATCTATCAATTTTCTAAATGTGACGGAATTCCTATATTTTGTCTATTCAAATTCGTTAAAGTAATATTTTCATTATTATTATCATAGTGAATTAATTTAGTCTGTTATTACATTTACCATCGATTATATGTAGTATCACTTGTGAGTTGGAAAGCTACTGTTTATGTCGAGAGAAATGAAGACATTTCAATATATCGGAAAAATAAATACTGTTGAAGTTATTTCAAACAGCAAGGTGGACAAAGATGTGCAATCAATGCTTTTGCCTTTGAATCTAATGCAACATGTTATGTTCTGTCCTAAATATCGCATCAAAGATAATGTCATAACTCCAAATAGTCTTATCTCAAATTTTGTTTCGATGATTGGAACACTAGTATACATATTTTTGTTCGAGCTCTGCATGTGTATAATGATCATGAACAAAGATAGTCTAGGTCTTACTGATTTTATTTATTTCATTTGTTTCCATAACTGCATTTTCTACAGTTTCGGATTCGTAAATAATTTCATGATTGGACTCATTCGAACCAAAAGTAATGTCCAGTTTGTCCTTACATTCCAAAAAGTACACAGATTCATTAACAATGAATCTAGTTTCAAGCACATCATTATTTGGAATTGGATTAATGTACTAGGGGTTCTGGGTTTTTATGTTATTGTTCTCTGTTATTTTCACATACAGATTGGTGTTCCTTTCTATTCAGTGTATGCTGCCTACCTTTGGATTGTTTTCGATTTTAATATTGTCTACGTCATTCAAATTATTAATTCATTAGAAAATAAAGTTGTGTTGTGGAATGTTCGAAATTACGATTCTCAAGAAATAGAAGACACGTACGGAGAAAATTACAGCACGAGACTGTTTCAGGCATATGTTGACATATTGCAGTGTTATGATATTTTTAAACATAGTTTTCAGCAATTCGTAAGTACCCCACTATCAAATAGCGGAGTGTTGTAAGAAAAAAGATAAGTAGGTACTACTAGATACGTTACCTAAAGATAATTATTTTTATTGAGTTTTGTCGCATTTCAGATACTTTTTTATATTATAGAAGCATTCATGTACACTTTAGCTAACATCCAAATACTAATTGACATGTTAAAATATTCCTTTATTGTTGATAACATCGTGAGTATTATCTTTACACTGACTCCTAATTGCAATACTTTTTTGACAAATGTATTGTGTGTATTTATTTTGTTACAGGATAAAACAATGTTGACGAGCCTGCTTGCGTTCATTTGGTTGTTAAAGAACTTTATATTGCAAACGAAGCTAATCCAACGATGCGAAAAATTATATTCAGCTATTGAAAGTGTTCAAGATACATGTAGAAGTATTTTGAATTCATCTTGCTCTGGTTATTTCTATTTCATATTACGTTCTTTACACATTTTTAAGCCTAGTGTAGATGAGAACTCCCAAAATTGATGTTGCAAACTCAAACTCAAACTCAAAGCATTTATTTCAATTAAACCATTTACAGGCACTTTTGAATTGTCAAGGGGTCGGTCAGTCAAAAATATGAAGCTAGTTGCCCATTCCAAAGCGTAGGTACCTATGGAGAAGAACGGGCAAAAACTCCATGGACACTCTTTTAAATAAAAAAAATGATACAAAATATTGGTTACATCATTCATTTTGAATTTATGCATGTGAGAACAATGTAGAAAGACGTGCACGATCGTAAAAGCGTCCGTAATCAAAAAAATAAAATAAAAAACATTCAAAACCTTAAAATAAATTAAAATAAGCCATGGCAGCTAAGAGATGACCAGTCCCAACTGACGGCACCCGTTCACGAACTAATACTACATATTACCCGGTAAATGGTAGCTCTTTTGTACATAGTACTCACATCTGTGCTATGCAATTATATAATACAAAGGAAATTGAGTTTATACAATACAAAAATGGTCTTACAATCTTCAGCAGCTCCAACAGTATTTTCAAAATATTAATCAGTGTGTATGTCAATTAGTTGTGGAGCAGGACATTTTTATCAGTGATGTAATCCCCCAACTTATAATATGTCTGCCTACATAGGGTGAGTTTTATACAAGATTTGAATTTCGTCTCATTAAGTTGAAGTATGTGGGGAGGAATTTTATTGTAACATTTTAAACAGTACCCCATGAAAGATGAGTCTACCTTAGCCAGTCTGAAACCTGGTTGAACTAATAGGTCCCTATTTCTTGTACTATAATTATGTCTATCACCTCTTTTACTAATAAGATGTAATTTTTTTCTTACGTACATGATGTTTTCATAGATATATTGACAAGGTACCGTCATGATGTTAATATCCTTAAACAGTTCCCTAAGAGAGTCGCGCATGCGGAGATAATAAATGGCTCTGATCGCTCTTTTCTGCAGAATAAAAATAGACTCGATGTCTGCAGCCCGTCCCCAAAGTAAAATACCGTAAGACATGATAATATGAAAATAACTGAAATAGACTAGCCTCGCGGTATCTACATCAGTAAATTGACGGATTTTTCTGACAGCATATGCTGCTGAACTTAGCCGTCCTGCAAGAGATGTTAAATGAGGACCCCATTGTAGCCTTGAGTCGAGCGTGATCCCCAGGAAAACAGTTTTATCGACTAATTCTAGTTTCTCTTGATTCAATACTATCTCACAAATACTATTTTTGACATTTGGTAAAGAAAATTTTATGCACTTAGTTTTTTTTCCATTTAATACTAAATTATTAGCAGTGAACCAATTTTAGACCTGCAGTAGGGCGTTATTTACGTCGTCAAAATTTGTAGCACGTCTATCTACCTTAAAAAATTTGCTTATGACAAACCCTACTTGACAATTTAACGGTTAAGCGCAATCACATAAGATAAAAGCATGACCTTCAAGATCAATTACTGTTATCATTTGATATAAGCATTGAATTATAATTAATTGGAATGTTATAATTTTTCACAGAACACGAGAAAAAACTGTGCAAGAATGTACTGCGCTTGCATCGAGCATCATTCAGCAAGATACGCGCGTGTGGCCTGTTCTACGTAGACGCTGCGTTACAATTCAAACTAATGTGTCTAATTACAAACTACACTTTCGTGTTGCTACAGTTCGCCTTTTTGTAATTCAGACTTTAATAAAATGATTCTGTGGAATATCGTTATTTTATTTCTTCTCTTCTTCAGGACACTCCAAGAGCCTCCACTCACTTGAGTGCTAGGAGGGTACGGTTAATTGAAGAAAGCCGTTACGTAATTTAATTTTTATTTGATCAATATAATATTGTTCGAAAACATTATTGGTATGGTTATATTTTTCCGACAAGATTCAGTTTTCGCCATCCATCTAAAAACTCAGCCTGTGTGTGTACATAAAGTTCTAAAGGTAATCAAATTCATTAGAGTTAATCATTATTAATAACATCTAAGACATTATCATAATGAAATTGTTGGTATACTAAAACGTTTACCGTCGATTAGGTATTTTACCTATCATTTGAGTGCAAAGCTCCTGTTACAAATGAACACATTCCGTAGTATTAGAACAAAATATCTTAGGAATACTGTGGATAGAGATGTGCAGTCAATGCTATTGCTTTTGAATATTATTTATCCTAAATATGTATATAACTACAATACACAATACTATACAAATGCCTCGTTGGTCTAGTGGTTGCAAGCACCACTGCTGAGCATGAGGTCCTGGGTTCGCTTCCCAAGTTGGGCAAAGTATTATTGGGTTTTTCCCAACAGGGATTTCTCAGTAGTAGCCCGGAGCTGGAATTGTGCCCGGTTGATGGCAATAGGCTCGCCCCCTATTACATGGGACTTAAAAAAAAACATAACTGGTGAAATGTGGGTTTACTACAGGTACACCTCTGCCTAACCCTTCGGGGAAACAAGGCGTGATGTTATGTTTTTATAACTCCGAATAGTCGCATCACATTTTTTTGCAACGATTGTTACACTGGTGTTTATGATTTCTTATATTCACTCAAATGTACGGCCTGGTACAAAGTTACTCCAGAATACACTTCTGTCCTCTCGGATTTTAACCGCATCTTCTATTGTTTCGGTTTCGCTATGAATTTCGTGATCAGAATCATTCAAACCAAAAATCATGTCCAGTTTGTCTTAATTTTACAAAAAGTTCACAGATTTCTCAACAAAGAAATCAGTTTTGTCTATTTCATTATTTGGAATTGGATTTTGGTCATCGCAGCTCTGGTTGTACTCGTATAATGCTGATTACTTTTTGCAAACTGCTAAGATTACCTGGTTTTTACATATTTGTTAGCTACTCCTTGGTTGTTTTCGATTTAAACACGATTCATGCTACGCGATTATTAAAATTGTTGGAAAATAAGGTTCGTCTAATAATAATATTCAAGTTTTAAATTCTCAAGAAATAGAAGACACACATGAAGAAAATTACAGCAAGAAAGTGTTTCAAGCTTATGTTAATATATTAGAACTTTATGACAAACATAAAGTTTGTTCCCAAGAATTCGTAAATTCATGATCATCAAAACAATTTTTAAAAGACAAGCAAATGAGCCTATAACTTAGATGCTTAATAATATATTTTTCAACATTTCAGATTCTCTTTATTGTATTTTTTGTTGCCCCACACTAGGAATTTCTCCTGTATTGTGGGTGCATTTACAAACATTTAAACTCACATACACAAACAGCCAGACCCGGAACTACTACTCGTAGGTCATACAAATATTTTTTCCGTGCGGGAATCGAACCCGTGACACGCAGCGCAGCAGTCAATCGCTTAACTACTGTGCCAACCATGCCGTTATTATATTTGTAATGTATGGGTTGTACATGAGTGTCACATGTGTTGGGAGCTTGCCCAATTTAATAAAAATGTGTAAAGATGGTGTGTTCTCCTATAAAAAAATAATACAAATTAAACAATAAAATAATTTCGGGCGCCTTGGAGATGCACACAGTATGTTTTAAATAAACAAACTTGCCAGATAGAACACTTCGGAGAGTCAGACTTTTAATCTGCCGGTAGGTAGCTAATTAAATGAATAAAAGAATGGAATTTCCTTTGCTAATACCTTGTTTATTTGATTGCCAGTAGCTTCTGAGTAAATATGAACTTAAATATAAAATGTTATAGTTACGTTATTATTATTGAATTTACATTATTATTGTTGAATTTAGATCATTATTGTTATTATTGAATTTAGATCATTATTGTTATTATTGAATTTAGATCATTATTGCATCTTTGTTGATTAAAGAAAAGGTAGGTAATAAAAAAAAGATGATTAAATAAAACCTCTAGGATCGTGGCGTTGAAGGTAGGGATAAAAATATCCCTTGTAGAAATATAGTGTAGTAGTCTTCTGCAGAAATATATCAAATAAAGAAGACGACAAGAAAAGAAAACGAAAAGAAAAGACGTCGGGACCAGGGTCGGTTAATCCGGCGTCTTTTCCAACAAATGGCAAATTTAAGTGCACCACAAAATTCAGGCGGGCGACAAATCACTTAGAAGCCAAAGAAATGAAGGATTATTCCTACGTCACCACGTCCTGAGGGAAAGTTTTTGAAGTTTACGGCATCAATAGGCCGCCAATACCCAGGATTTATCCCGATTGGAAAAAATTTAGTTGAGTTCAATACTCCATCAAGAAGGTTCGTCACAAAGTGAGAACGTCAAAGTTGACAGCTTCCACCAAAACACCAAATACAATCGATGACAGCAAAAAAACGTTCCGAAATCGACTAACTGACGAGAAGCATGTAACGATATTTTAAACTCGTTACATATTATAGAACTATTCATCCACTCTGTAGTATATGTATATTCAGCAGGCAATCGACATATGGACCAGAGAAGAAAATTCTAAAGTGAGTTTTCCTTTATGTTATTGAATGGCCAAGCCGATGACCCACCTGATGTGATCAACGCCGCCTATGGACATCTGCGATGCCATCCCTTTTTTTTTTGGGTGGGAAATCATCAAGTGACTTCTCCCGCTCTGGGTGGAGCGGGAGGGCGTGTCAGACTCTTACTGACTAAAACCCACTCGTGTTCCTTCTGTTGCCTGTGCAATGCCAGGGGGCCACGGTATCCCTTTCGGACATTCCCCGCAATCCAAGGCAATGGTCTCATTGGACCCCTTCAATTGCTGACATCTCTTTGAGGCGCGCGTAGAACACAACGCACCGTCGACTCGAGGCTGGTCCTTACCGGACGGCGAGCTACACATTGCTCACCGTCCGCAAGCTCGTGCCTACCGTGGCCGGGAATCGGCCTGCGATTCCTGACGCCCAGGGCGTCTCCTCCTGCGGCGGCTAGGGGCGTGAGAGCGCGAACTTTGCCTCTCTCTCACCATGCCATCCCTGGGTCAAAGCTGAGATGTCGCACTTGCCTGTACCGGCACCGGCATTAGCCCTGATGGCTATCAGGGCTAATGCCGGTGCCGGCCACTAGGCTTAGTGGTGTGACCGTCGGTCTGCCAAGTTGTCTTGAGTTCGAACCCAAGGCATGCATGCACCTCTGTCTTTTCGGATTCATGTGCGTATTGTGGAATTATAACTTCTTTCAAATACGGTGAGGGTCATCGTGGGGAAACGAGCATGCCTGAGAGATATTTCTTGACGGTATGTGAAGCCAAGTCAGAGACACATGGGCGGCTTAAAAACTCTGACACCAATCACTAACCAAAAGAAAAATAAAACCTGCAAACCGGTAGACACCAACGCTGCTAGGTGGCAGAAATAAGTATGGTGGCAGTACTTCCCCGGATGAGCTCCTTCACAAAAATATTTACTACCGCTGAGTATATTTAAGCTGACCCCAAATAAATTGAGATGAGGGCAGGAGAATGATGACCACTGAGTATATTTAATGTTACCTTTAATAAGAGCAACCCCTTTTTCTAAATTTTTCAATTGTAACGTATTTTTTTTAAATCATAGGATGTAGCAAATCTGGCGTCAGTGTTCATATACTTATGTCTGATGAAGAATGTAATGTGGCAAACAATGTTGAGCCATCAATGCGATAAATTCTACTTGGCTATTCAAAGTGTTCAAAATACATGCGCACTTATTTTTAAGTCAACTTGCTGTGGTTATTTTTCATTTATATAATTCATTCTATTTACTATAATCACTATTATAATATAAACTAAACTATATATACTTACTATCCTACTTAATATTATCAATGTGAAAGTTTATATATTTGGATGTTTGTTACTAGAATCACGCAAACACGGCTGAACGGATTTGGACTATATAACATATTATATATACTTACTATAATATTACTAGTAGTTCTGCGAACAAAAGAACTCGGTAGTACAGACTCTTTGGCAACAACAACCTTTAGCTAGTCGCGCCAAAATAATCACCCTGTTAGTCTGTGAGGATCCCAGAATTTATTTGTGAAAAAGAAACATAAAAATAAGGGAAAATATTTATTTTATATAGAAATTTTAAGTACAACATCTTAACATCATAAAAATATAAAGCTTCTAGAAAACAACATAATATAAACTCGTAAAACAGTATTGATAGATAGATAGATAGATAGATAGATAGATAGAATACTCTTTATTGTACACCATAAAAATTACAGACATAAATTTAGAAATTTTACATAGGGTGACACAATGGGCGGTCTTATCGCTTAAAGCGATCTTTTACAGACAACCTTTGGATGGATTAAAGGTAATAGGAGAGACAATACTGCAGGTAGTCAGCGGTGTACCATCTACATATACAATAAATATGTACATACATACATAAAGCATAAACTTATTCATATAAATATAATATATACATAGTTATACTTATAATATAAATCTATAAACATGAAACAAGAGCAAGGAACTAAATGTAATGATGATGTTTAAGGAGAGAGGAAGTGTTTTTTTACCAGAGTTTTGAAAGTAGACAAGGATTGAGCTCGCCTTATCGACACGGGCAAGGTATTCCATAACCGTACTGCTTGAACTGTAAAAGATTTGTCATAAAAGCTGGTTGAATGCATCGGCATCTCTAGTCTCAAGTTTTCCGATGATCTCAGATATCTATTATGTGTGTCATGTAGGAACTTGAAACGTTCTTTAAGATAGGAGGGGGTTATAGGATTGAACAGAATACTGTAGAGCTGAAATAAGATATGAGAATTCCGGCGAAGACGTATGGGAAGCCACTTGAGGTTTGTACGAAATTCAGATGTGATCATATTTGCGCAGGCCAAATATAAATCTTATGCAAAAGTTTTGAAGTCGCTCAAGTTTATCTAGTTGTGCCTCAGTGAGATCGAGGTAACTGACATCAGCGTAGTCAAGGATGGGAAGTAAAAGGGATTGTGCAAGCGCAGTCTTAGTGGCAGTTGGAAGAAAGTTCCGCAGTCATCTCAGGGACTTACCAGATGCAAAAATCTTGCGGCTTACGTCCTGTAGCTGGGGACCCCAAGAAAGATGTTTGTCGATCCAAACTCCGAGGTTCTTAACCTTTTCGCTAATTGGAATGGCAGTTCCGTTAAATTGAACTTGGGGAAGTTGCGTCCAGTTGATCTTGGGGATCATCCATGAGCTGCCAACAACAATGACCTGGGTCTTCGATGGATTGACCTGTAACCCATGTGCCTCACTCCACTCGCAAATTGAATCCAAATCCTTGTTTATACCATTAATTGCATCAGCCAAATCCGAAAGGGCAGCTTTTTTATATATTTGTAAATCATCTGCATAAAGGTGGTAGGACGAAAGAAGTTTTTTGGAAATAGAGTTTATAAATATTGCGAAGAGTAAAGGAGATAAAACGCCACCCTGAGGTACGCCGGCAGAAGTATAACACCAAGAAGAACAAGACTCTTCTATGCATACACGTTGCCGGCGGCCATACAGGTAACTACGAAACCAGTCAATCGCCGTTGGAGATATGTTAAGCGAGCGAAGCATGCCAAGCAGGATATCAAAATCGACAGTATTAAAAGCATTACTAAAATCCAGTAAGCAAAGAACCGTCAGATCTCCTCCTTCCATGCCTAACCGTATATCATCAGTGACGTTAACTAAGGCTGTAGCGGTGCTATGACCAGGACGAAAACCGGATTGGAAAGGATTCAGTAGACTATTCTTACAAAGAAAAGCACTAAGCTGATTGTGGACAAGGCGTTCTAGGACTTTGGAGAGGAAAGGCAAGATAGAGATAGGACTGTATTCGGAAAAGGAAATAGGATTCGATTTTTTGGGTAAAGGAGTGATTTTTGCCTCTTTCCACATTGATGGAAAAACACCATAGGATATAGAGTAATTTAGGATATAGCATAGGATGGGAAGGATTTCGTCGAGGACAGGGACTATCATTTTTCGACTTACACAATCACTACCAACTGCGTTAGATGTGATTGAAACAACGCTCTTCTTAACATCACAATCAGAGAATTGACTAAAAATAAATGGGGGATGGTCCGGTGTTGGAAGGTTCGAAAGATAGTTTATTGTAGCTGCCTTCATGGTCCCGTTGCAGTGGGACGAAGATGAGAAGTGTTGATTCAGTAGATCAATATCTAAGTTTTTAGGAATCGATTCTTGGCGCGATTTCCCAACTCCCAAGGGCTTAAGAAATTTCCAGACTTTAGCTGGATCTCCGTTTTCAACTGAGGTGTGGATATGGCGGCGTTGGGCATCTCTACACACCTTATTGCAGCGATTGCGAGCATCTACAAGGATCTCGCAATACATGAATCACAAAGTTTAAGTGTGGTGTTCATTACACATGAAATGGTTTAGCTACCATTTTAAAAGTAGTAATTGTGTTTACCACACTTGGTTTTAATTTTTCTATCATTAGACCTCGCACACAAACATACTCGTAGGTAAGTGTAATTAAATTTAAGTTATTTTTTATGTTAACTTATTTAATAATATTATACTGCACTATTAGTTACGCGGGGTCTGTTGGACCCCGAGCACCTACGTGCAGCACGTGTAGTCAACGCTGCGGCTAGTGGAACTAAATAAAAGCAAGTAGGTACCTTACCAGTGAAGGTTATAGAACAAATATTTTATCAAATTCTAATGCTATGACAAAATATAAGTTTTTTTTAAACAAGATTTTATTGAACCAATAAGTAATAAATAAATCTTACTTAAACATAGAACTTTAATATTTTCTTAAAAGCTGTATATTGTTACATCTTTAATTGAAAGATCGACGATCTCGCCTCAAGTGTGAGAGAAAAAAAGAAAACATCGCCGCTTTACGTGTAGGGGAGGAACCCTTAAAAAAATTTTTTTTCTTGATTTTATTTAGGTAACCACTTTGGCGTTGTGACAACAAAATTAATTTTGTATATCCATGCCAATTTACAGCTTTCTAGTACTAACCGTCTCTGAGCTAAGCCGCGGACAGAAAGACAGACGGACATGGCGAAACTATAAGGGTTCATTATTTACTATGAAACCCTAAAAACGGCCAAGTGCGTGGACCACGCCAAATGAAAGAACAAATTTTTTATCCCAAGAACAAATTTTTGACATTGTAGTTGAAAAACATGTTCTCCCATACATTCCAACTGCAAATGTAAGTTGGTCGATTATTACTCGTTAACTCTTGTAAACAATACTTAGCTGTGATAGTTTTCCTTTCGACTTCGTTATATATTCTACTGCCGTGATTTTTTTCACATATCCAAAAACAACAATTTAAAAAAGCCTTTTGCTGGCAGGGGAGAGGACTCATGACTCTAACAACAATTTGTACTTTAAAGCTTAATATTTCGCAAACTAATCCCTGAATCGAAAAATAGTTTTCAGACACCCACACGACACCTCACAACGCAGGACAGACTAAAAAAATCATCCCCACTTTACGTGTCGGGAGGGGAAGTACCCTAAAAAAATGCTGAAGATCCTCATCAGATCTTCACCAATTTTTTTTGAGACCATCTTAGCCATTAGGCCTGTTTTGCCCCGTATTGGAAGAAGTACCCCTACAATCAAAAATCCCCGATGACAGAAAATTTCAAGAAATTCTTAAAACCCTTATGCCAAGTTTCGTCAAGATCGATTGTAAAATATGACCTGTAGAGAAGTACGTACAAACTGACACACGAATTTTGCAAAGACGCTTCGCTCGCTTCTCTCGCTTGGTCAATAGATTTGAAAGCTCGTATTCTCAATATTATGACTAGTTATATACACTTTACTATTACAATGTGTTTTTCATATAATGACAAAAAGACGTGCAAAAACGTACTGCGCTTGCATCGGGCATCATTCGGCAAGATACATGTGTGTGGCCTGTTCTACGTAGATGCTACTTTACAATTAAGTCATGAGTTTTCTTTCTAACTACACTGTATATTGTTACAATTTGCTTTTCTATAATTCTGGCTACAGTATCGTTTCCGTACAGTAGAAAATGTGATTTGTGACAAATTTGATGTCATTAGTTTAGAGCATAGGACCCAACACTGAGCCCTTGAGAACGCTTAAAACATATTCTATCTATCAATTTTCTAAATGTGACGGAATTCATATATTTTGTGTATTCAAATTCGTTAAAGTAATTCAATATGGATTATTTTCATTATTATTATCATAATGAATTAATTTAGTCTGTTAATACATTTACTATCGATTATAGTATCATATACTTACTGATTTTATGTATTTCATTTGTTTCTATAACTGCATCTTCTATTGTTTCGGATACGCAACTAATTTCATGATTGGACTCATTCAAACCAAAAGTAATGTTCAGTTTGTCCTTACATTCCAAAAAGTACACAGATTCATTAACAATGAAACTAGTTTCAACCACATCATTATTTGGAATTGGATTAATGTACTAGGGGTTCTGGGTTTTTATGTCATTGTTTTCGGTTATTTTCACATACACATTGGTGTTCCTTTCTATTCAGTGTATGTTGACTACCTTTGGATAGTTTTCGATTTTAATATTGTTTACGTCATTCAAATTATTAATTGTTTGGAAAATAAAGTTGTGTTGTGGAATGTTCGAAATTACAATTCTCTAGAAATAGAAGACACGTATGGAGAAAATTACAGCACGAGACTGTTTCAGGCATATGTTGAAATATTGCAGTGTTATGATATTTTTAAATATAGTTTTCAGCAATTCGTAAGTACCCCACTATCAAATAGCGGAGTTTTGTAAGAGGAAAAATTAGTAGGTGCTACTAGATACGTTACCTAAAAGTAAATATTGTTATCAAGTTTTGTCGCATTTCAGATACTTTTTTACATTATAGAAGCATTCATCTACACTTTAGCTAACATCCAAATACTAATTGACATGTTAAAAATTACCTTTATTGTTGATAACATCGTGAGTATTATCTTTTAACTGACTCTTAATTGCAATACTTTTTTGACAAACGTATTGTGTGTGAAGGCACAGGATCAGATATATTGTAAAATAAAAGAGGTTCTTTAAATAATAAGAATTTAGATTTTCTTATAAATTATTTAATCAATTAATTTTACACGAAACTACACTTAATCAGTTTCAAGACACAAATAGCCATGACACCCAGTACTAGCTTAGTTTACACAAAATAGTAACAATGTACAGAGAGGCAGAGTAACAATAATTGAAAGCAATACAACCTGTGCACCGGGCAACGCCTGAAGGTAGAATGCCATTTCGCCGCCGTGCGGACTCTTTTATACGGTAGTATTGTAGGTGGGGCAAAGACGTAGCGCGCTATGACGTAGCGATCACTAACTCCGCCCAGCAGCGAGGAGGTGGGAGAATATCGTAGCGCGCTACAGCGTCATAGTGCTACAGCGTAGCCCGATGCACGTGTTGTTTACAATGTGACGCCGACACGGCCATGCTGACGTGCGGACGTCCTCGCACGCTTAGCCCACAATGCCACATCTAGAACATGAAAAACTGATTAAGTACCGTTTGGTCATCCTGCTATTGTTTCTGATCCGGTCTACTTATACCCTTCAGATATTTAACCACTTGGTCCAGTCAGCTATGACTCTACAAGGCTTGGTCCGGTCAACTTCTGACCCTCCAGATATTTGACCACTTGGTCCAGTCAGTTATGACTCTACAAGGCTTGGTCCGGTCAACTTCTGACCCTACAAGATCAGTCCCCTGGTCCGGCAATAGTTTTGCCCTTCAGGTGTATCCCTTCAGTTAAACTGGACCGGATCTAGCTAGGCCGAACAAGTATCGTTCCTTTAGCTTAATTAACAAATAGCTCAATACCTTGGTTGATGTACAAGTGCTTCTGTTACAATGTTAATTGATTCAGGTCCAATAGATTCTACTGAAACAGCACGTAAACCAGGGTTTCTACAATATGCATTACTATGAGAACTGGTAGATATAGTGTCACTTTTAGCAGACATGGTATCACTATTGACAGAGGTATCACTATTGGCAGACATGGTATTATTATCGGCAGAGATAGTATCACTATTAGTAGACTAAATATCATCAAAGTTAATATGTTGCCTAGTCTTGTGAACCTCTGTGTTGTTATTATCCGCCGCCGACACGTCATCCTCATCAAAATTTTCTGTGATTTCCAAAAACAATGACTGACCACGGGGTACTTCTTGCAAGTTTTCGTGAGAGTATTTGTAGACTCTATTGTTTCCATTAATGTGTTTTAATTCGTACCCATCATTTTCCAAAATAGCGGTTATTTTAAAGGGGCCTTTGCATTTACGGTCTAGTTTCGTTTGGTGTCTTTCTTCGCTTTTAACAAAGACAGAGTCACCTACTGAAAAAGGTTTAACTATAGCTTTACCCTTGTTAAATCGACCTGTTTCATATTGAGCCAACTTTTTATACTAGCAGAAGCATCGGATCGAATGGTTACGAGGTTTAACCTATCTTCATTAGGGTTATTAGTAGATACTCTTGATATCCTTAATGAACTGCCCTTAATACCAAACATTAATTCCAAGGGTGTGAACCCTGTTACTCTACAACGAGTACTATTGAGAGTTAATTGGATGTCGCCTACATGAAGTTGCCATAAGCTGTCCGAATATGTTTCAACTATAGTGAGCATACGCTGGGCCTGACCATTTGCCCTACTGGAACCAGTGGCTATAATATGATATGATTATCTTTACAAAAATTCTTAAATTCAGCATTGTCGTATGACCTACCACGATATGCAACTATTCTTTTAGGAGCGCCAAACAAGTTCACTGCATTTTTAAGTGATTTAATAGTAATTGTAGTGTGTAGTAATTGGGGTTAAGGTATGCTCTTACAAGACGAATTTTGTAAAAACCATCAATAATCACGGAACAATACTCCTTACGCTCGCTTTTTCGGCTGAGTTTGCCAGTTAAATCCAAATGAATTGTATGCCATGGAATGGGCAATTTAGGGATTGGATATAGATGGTCCTGCTGGGCACCCGACGGACCTTTGGAAACCTTACAAACGACGCACGAACCTAATTTTTTTTTTTTTAAGTTTGAACATTTTTTTGAACCAATAAGGATCGTATAATTTATCGAGCGTTTTTTTTCATAACCATGGTGTTTTATTTCGCTGTGTCCATGATTAATCATTGATCAGGTTAAAGAGTGTGGCAATATTGGTAACCATTTAGTGGTTTTATTACGTTAGATTTTACGATAAAGTATGCCCTGTCTAATATCGTATGTGTGTGATATTTCAGACGGCAAGTAATTTGAACAGAATTTGGAAATAATGTCTGATATTTCAGAATCACATTATTCTATAGATAACCAACACCTCTCTAGTTCAGCCAAATTTACAATTTTAGCTGGTTTATGAATAAAAGATGTGTCAGCACGATTACGTGAAAGAAAGACTGCATGTGCTATATTTTTTCCCTCTTTATAAATTATATAAAAAAAGTCATACGACTGCAAAATTGCCCACCACCTGTGTACTCTAGGTATAATGTTCTTTTTGGAATGAGAGGCCTTTAAGGCGTTATAGTCCGTAAAAACCGTAAATTTACGACCATACAGGTAATGTTGAAAAGTTTTTTTTTTTTTTTTTTTTTTTAGTATAACCCCATATCCTTCCCTTTTTGCATCAGTGTGGAGTTCGATGGGTAAAGGGTCAACAATTTTTTTTAACTGTCTCAGAAATGACATATTTTACTATTTTCTGATGTACGATGTATTTCCTTTTTGACCGCGGATACATAGGTTTCATCAATTTTGAGAAATTTGGAATTAATTGTCGAAAATATGTGGCCAGGCCTGTAAATTGATGAACCTGAGTAGCAGTGCTTGGAGGAGGGATATGTTTTAGGGCTTCAACCTTATGAGGACTTGGTCCAACCTCTCCAGAGGATATTACGATACCCCGATTAAAGTTAATCTATTTAAACGAATCAACCCTTCTTGAACGGTCTCTGATTCAGGAGGTTTAAGTGCCGTATTTATTTATAGCCCTTTGAAAAACCTGTGGAGCGTTTCGTAAAACAAACGGCATGGTTAGGTACTCAAATTGACCCGAAGGTATAACAAAAGCAGTTTTCTATAGACTCCTTATGGACGCAAATTAGTGAAATCCAGTGGCCATATCCAAATTAGAGAAGAAACAGGCCCCATGTAACTTATCGATTTGATCACTAATTAGTGGTAAAGGATAGCTGTCTGGTCGAGTATTGCTATTAAGTTCCCGATAATCAACACACATGCGATCGCTACCGTCCCTTTTTTTTAATTAATAATATGGGACTCGCGAAAGGCGAAGAATTTTCTCGAATTATGAAAACATCTAGTAATTCTTGAACCTTGTTATTAACGATTCCTAACTCGGTGTAAACTTGTGTTGTCTTGTGTTCCTAAATAGCCTGTAAGGTCGCCTATGTACAGTTTTATTTGGATTTATGAGATCGACTTTAGCTCCTTGGTATTACGCGTAATGGGAAGATTTTGTATAAAATATGAGGAATATTTATTTCAATCAAAAGTTCCTTTTCTTTACCGGTAAGATCTGTGTCAATCGAATTAATGTCAAGACGCATTTCCAATTTAGAGCTAACATTTGAAATTTTATTTTTGGAAAAAGTTAAGGCATCGTTACTAACTACAACGGATATTCCTTGCCCCTAAATGACGCGACCTCATAATACGTTTTCATTGAGAAATTTGTCAGGCAAGACATGATATGATATGTAACATCGAGAAGACAGTTTTGTACCATGGTTTCGAATTTTATTTGGAGTGAGCAATTAACGTTATTAGAACCGATCGAATTGCAATTTCTCCGAAATGGTGTTGACGGACGGGGCATTTAAGTGTACGATTCAGACGTACCTGGTTCTTCAATTCTTCTCTTTAATGAGAAGCTGCGCAGTATGCGGAAGAGTTGATTCTTATCGTTTATAACGACAGAATTGAGTTTAGGCCAAATTTTGTCATCGCACTGTGACAGGATAGATATGCCAAAACCGGTTAGTACATTTCCGGTAAATTCGCATTCCTGCCTCGACTTTATGATCAATTTGAATTTTGATAATTAAATCAAAATGATCTTTAATTGTCATGGATTTGGAAAATTTAAAGACCAGAATTTCCTTAACAACCCATGAAATATTATCTGGCTTGATTTTAACGCACACCAGTTGATCATGTCAGTTTCAGGTGCATCAGGATCGAAAGGAACCAGCATTGACTGCGTACTGGGTGTCATGTAGCTAGGTGTCATACTATCTGTTTTTTTTTTTTTTTTAATAATTCATTCCATACTAGCCGAAAAAAATTACATTTGTTCCTGCATTAAATTACTGGCAGTCCCAGATAAAGGTGGGAGTGGGTCTGATCCCGCTTCTGATGAAGGCACAGGATCAGATATATTGTAAAATAAAAGAGGTTCTTTAAATAATAAGAATTTAGATTTTCTTATAAATTATTTAATCAATTAATTTTACACGAAACTACACTTAATCAGTTTCAAGACACAAATAGCCATGACACCCAGTACTAGCTTAGTTTACACAAAATAGTAACAATGTACAGAGAGGCAGAGTAACAATAATTGAAAGCAATACAACCTGTGCACCGGGCAACGCCTGAAGGTAGAATGCCATTTCGTGGGATGTCGCGACGCCCCCGCCAGGGGGCGTGGCGAGCGAGGTCAGGGCTTCGCCCCTCGCCCGCGGAGGCATACAGTGGCCCGCTGCTACGGGCCCTCTCACTCGGTTCGGCCTACTACGGCCTGTAGCATTTGGCGTAGCAAGCTACGCCTGTGTGAATGGTTGCTATGAATATTTCTGTAGGCGCGTCGCGACGCTATTTCACATAGCGCCGCTTGCTTCACGACACCACGGCGGTCAGTCCCCATCAGGTGAGACCTCCAGTTACCTGGAGGAGGCCCGATGAAGACGACCAGCGACAGTGATGCCGACTCGACGCACCTACAGGTAGATATGTAGTTTACCCTCGCCCCGCTTACAGATCTAGCCGTTTACGGATTGAGGGATAAACAGTCGTGTTTGTGTGAGCGGCTTGTGTTGTTGTGTAACACCGCTCAGTGTCAACGTGCGTCGCGGCCCGCGTCGCGCCTGCACGTGTTATGTTGGATGCATGTGTAGTTAAGGTTGTCTGTATTTAGTTACGTGATATGCCTATATTAACTTAGAACACACCACGCAACAGATGTATGTGTACATCTGTAGAGTCTTATTATTTCGAGTAAGCTGCGTGTAACCTGGGTGCGGCTTACTCGAGGCGTCATATCCGGTGCGATGGGGTCAGTTGTCCGCTACCAGGTCGCGGGGCAGGGGTCTCGCGTCAGGTGGGCGCGCGTGCAATGGCGCTATCTGCTTGACATGGGGCCAGGCAGAAGCGTCGGCACGCGCGAACATTACCTTCGCGAGTCGCCCTACAAACTCGTCCAGGCTCTCAATCCCGAGGTCCCGGTGGAGTACGTCGTTCCTCACGAAGCGAGGAGCGTCAACAATGGTCCGCAGCGCAAGGTTTTGTTGCGCGCGGAGCGTCTTGCGGCTCGACTCCTTCGTGAGGGCGAACCACGCTGGGGCGGCGTACGTCAAGATTGGGCGTATGTACGTTTTGTACACGCCCAACTTGACGCGCGCCGGGATGCGGGATGAGAGCACAGGTTTAAGGAGGTTGCGGGCGACCCTACCCTGCGCGGCGACCTTGCGGACATGGGGCCCCATCGTGAGGCGGCGGTCGATGGTCACACCCAGGTACTTGGCCCGGGGCGACCAATCGACGTCGACCCCATGTAGTTTCAGGGGTGGCGGGACGGGCGAGTATCCGACGACCATCGCCTGCGTCTTACCCACGTTCACCGATAGCCGCCACTTCGACAGCCACTCGGGAAGCAGATCGAGGGCGCGCTGCATTTTGAGCGCCGCGTGCTTCGCATTGAGCGAAGTGGTGATGTACGCGGCGTCGTCAGCATACAGCGCGAGCGTCGTCTCTGTCGTGGTGGGGATATCGTCGGTGTAACGCGCGTAACACGCAGGCGACACGCAACTGCCCTGCGGCACACCTGCCAGCACTGGGCGAGCGCCGGATAGCGCCCCGTCGACCACCACCCTGAAGGATCTGTTGGACAGAAAGGATGCAACCACCTTTACAACGCGACGGGGCGCGTCGGAGGTGGCGAGTTTGTATATAAGACCGTCGTGCCACACACGGTCGAAGGCCTTCTCCATGTCGAGGAATACTGCCACCGAGCATTCCTTTTTGTCTAGCGCTGTCGTCAGGTGGTGCAGTACCCTCGACAGCTGAAGCGTCGTGCTATGCTCCGCCCTGAACCCAAATTGCTCGGGGCGTGGGGCGATATGTTGGGTGAGGTGTCGCAGCAGGAGTACTTCGAACACCTTGGAGACTGTCGGCAGCAGAGTGATAGGCCGATAGCTCTCCGGCTTCGCTGTGTTCTTTCCCGCCTTGGGCAGCATAATGACGCGCCCCTCCTTCCACGAGGTGGGAAAGACCCCCGTGCGCAGTATCGCCGTGAACAGGCGCGCCAGTGCCGCTACTGCACGGAACGGCAGGTGGCGCAGCGCTGTGTTGGTGATACCGTCAGCACCGGGGGCCTTTCTGGGCTTCGTTCTTAGGATGGCGCGTCTAACTGCGCCAGGCGAGAAGAAGATAGGGTTCTCCTCGGGAGCTACCGGCTGTGCGAAGTAGTCTCCTAGGTGTTGCTCGACCGCTGCGACATGCTCGACGTCGTCGGTCGGGTTAGGGCGGAACTGACGCTCCAGGTGCTCGGCGAAGACCTCCGCCCGGTCCTCTGCTACATACTTAAGCGCCCCGTCGCTGTTAAGTAGAGGGCGCACCGGGGCTGGGGTATTCGACAGCTGGCGGCAAAGACGGTGTACAGACGGCCAGCTGTCGACAGCGGCGTCTATTCTCTCTTCCCAGCCCGCGGCGGCGTGGGCCGATAACTCGGCCTTGACCTTCTCCGCGAGACGGTTGAGCTCTCTCTTCATGGTCGGGCATCTAGTCTGTTGCCACTGCTTGCGAAGGCGCCTTTTCGCGGCAACCATCGCGCTGATACGCGCCGGTAGGGGCGGCAGTAGCCCTCTCCCCTCCGGTTGAATCGTCGTCGCCGCTTCTAAGGCGCTCTGGATGCAAGCAGTGACGTCATCCGCCGCTTGTTCCACGTCCGCGGAGGAAACTATGGGCCGAGTCGGCGTGGTGGTATGCATCCTTTCTGTGAACAGAGTCCAGTCCGTTGATCGGCGTGGCGCTAATGGCTTCAGTCGGGTCGGCTGCTCCGCTAGGACGACGAGTACCGGTTGGTGGTCCGACTGTAGCTCGTCGTCTATCACATGTTGCGTGATCTGGCGGTGCAGCCCTCGGTGGACTACGATATCCAGGACGTCCGGCGTATATGCCGCCGGGTCCGGGTAATGGGTGGGCGTCTCCGGGCCGGACACCGTAAACCCGAAGGCTTCCGCGTCCGCGAAGAGTCGCCGGCCGTCGCTGTTTGTTTGTGCGGAGTTCCACGCCGGGTGCTTACTGTTAAGGTCGCCGGCAAGGATGGTGGCGTTGCCATGCGTGCTAAGTAGCGCCCGCAGCTCAGCCATGACAAGGCGAGACGCGGGCGGCTTGTAGCACGCATAGATGTTAATGTCCTCGCCGGCGACATGCAGCTGTACACCCAGGGCGTAGAAGCTGGACAGCGACGGCAAGGGGAGCTCCTGGTGGACGACTCTTCGCCTCACTAGTACCGCCAGACCACGGTAGCGGGCGTGATGAGCCGACCTTTCATCCTTACGGTAGACGTGATAACCCGGGAACCTGACCCTATCTTCGGTTCCCAGGTGCGTCTCACTGATTAGCGCCACGTCGATATCTTGTTCCCGAAGGAGGTGGCGGAGGGGGGCGACCTTATCCCTAAGGCCGCGGGCATTCCAGTGTACAATCCTCAACGGCCTAGCCATCACAGAGCGACAGCAACGTGGCCAGACCGTCGAGGATGACCGCCTCAATATCTCGGCCCTGCCTTATAGCTCTGATAAGATCCATCAGGAGCTTTATCGCGCAGGTTGTGAATTCTCTGTTCGTCGTCGCGCTTTGCGCGGTAGGGGCGACACCACTCGCCGCCGCAGGGAAACTTCCCTTGGCCTTGATTGGCCGTTGTGCCATCATGGCGTCGGCGGCGACGGTGGTGGTGCCTTGCGGCTTTTGGGCGAACCTACTAGCTGTAGTTCCCGCGTTCCGCCGCTGCGTCGTTTTGTCGCTACTAGTAGGTTCGTCCACTAGCGCGTGCGCCGTCCGTCGGTCGACAACCTGCGCGATGGAGGCAGGGCCGGCCTCAGGGATGGCTTCTGTCTCTTCCTGTGTCGCCGGGGGGGTGGTTTTCTTCCTCCCCCTCCCCCCCCTCTTCTTCTTCCTCCGCTTAGAGGAGGCGGAGGCTTGGCCTCTTTGTGTGGGCTCGTTGGCCGCCGCCATCAGCGTCGGTCCATCGGCTTCCACGATGGCCACTGTTTGTGGCCCGGCCGCTACTCTGTGTGTAGCCGTAATGGCGGCGGTCCCCGCTCGCTTGTTCCGAGTTTCCTTCGTGAACACGGGGCACTTGATGAAGCTCGCGGGGTGCGGGCCACCGCAGTTAACGCATGTGGCCGGCTCCTCCCGCGGGCGTGGGCAGTCTCGTGCCGCGTGCTCACCCCCGCATCGCACACAAGCGAGCGGTCGGTGGCACTGGTGCGAGCTGTGCCGGAAGCGCTGGCACCGGTGACACTGCGCCGGCCCACGTTTTCCACGCCAAGCCTCGATCTTGACACCACGCATGTACATGAACACGGTGGTGTCATAGATCTCTCTGACGTCCGGGGTTTTCCTTAGTATTGCGTGAAACACGCAACCGGGTCGTCCTTGTGCGCCCTTTATGTGGCGCACATACTCCGGTTGGTATCCCAACGCCCGGAGTTCCTCCTCTATCTCCTTCGGGTCCGTATCCGCCGGTAGGCCCCTGATGGCGACTTTGAGGTTGCGGTCCGCTGGTAGTGAGTACGCGAACCACGACACGCCTGCACTCTTTTCCAGGCCAGTCAAATAGCGCTGGACCAGCCGATACTCGTCTTCGGTATCCGGGGTGAATCTCACCCCGGTCCCGTACGGACGAGCATTCGGGGGCCGGCCCAGCTGCGCGTGAATGGCCCGGAAGTGCGAGGCCCAGTTCGGCAGCGTCTCCACTACCAGCGGAGGGTACCTCAGCTTCTTTCTGTTCTTCCCCTTCTGCTGCTGCGACGTAGTCGGCGCCGAGGACGAGGCGCCGGCGGCGGGGGCAGGGGGGGGAATATTAGTGCCAGGGGGGGGGGGGCGAGTTGGTGGGTCTCGCCCCTGTGTGTGTCGGTGCGGACGCCGGAGGTGTCGGCGACCGCGGTGGTGTGCGGCGGGCCGCGCCGGCGAAGGTAGGCGACATTGGCGTACCCCGACCCCGCGTCGCGCTTTCGCGCTGTGGACGCGGCGGGTCGAGGCAGTACCGCTTCGCCTCCTCCGACGCGGCCTCGCCGGAGCTTCTTCTCCGCCGCTGGGGTCTGGCCTCGAGCTCAAACTCGAAGTTAAACCCCAGCGATGGTGTAGGCGACGCCGGCGACATCAGTGCGGCGGCGGCGGTCGTGCCGCCCACGGTGGACCGCGATCCGGGTCGTGAGGTCATGTCCGGGGACATGTCTCCACGATCGGACGCGGCCGAGCCCACGGACGCCAGCGACATGCTCGACCCAGCACGGGAGGAGCATGCCGACAGCATCGCGGGCGAGTCGCAGGCGGACATCCGGGGTGGCGCCGGCGAAGCGGGCGTCTGCGTCGTTGTAGGTGCCGGCCTGTAACGTTGGCCGGCACTTGCTGGCCGCTCCCGCTCAGCCATCACCGGCCCCGCCAGCGAGCGGCGGGGGTCGGGAACGGCGGTGCGCGGAGCGGGCACAGCTTGGGCTGCCTTTCGCGTCGCGCCGGTAGAGGGCGCGGGCGGCGAGATGAACCGCGGCGGTGGAGCAGCGGCGCATGTTGGGGGCACGCGGGCCCGTGCGGACGACACGGGGGTACGCGGCGGCGGGAGCGCGGGGTAGGCGGCGCGGGGCGCGGTAGTGCGCGCGGCGGGCGCGGAAGGACGCGCAGCGGGCGCGGTTGGTGGCGCGGGCGCAGCAGCACGCGTCGACGTCGACGGTGCGCGCGCTTGCGGTGCGCGGCTGGGGTTCGCGGCCGGCCCCGGGGCCTGGATCGGCACCGGGCGGAACGCGGCGGGACGGACGGCTACCGCATGCGGCCGGCTCGACGACGGCGTTGGCGCAACGCGCGCAGGCGCCGATGTCGTCGGTGGGCCGGCGGGCACAGCGGCAGGGGTCCCCCCCCCCGGTTCCTCTTCCGGTCGCGTCTTCTTCGTCGTCTTCTTCCTCTTCTGGGCTCCGGCCAGTGATGCACCGGACGCCGCATCGCCTATATTAGGCAGAGACGACGCCCGATCCAGCACTGGACGGTCCTCCGGAGACCCGGCATCGCGGCCCAGCGAGCCGCGCGTGCCGGGTTTCGGCATCTTAAGTGGGCGTGGGCCTCCGCGACCGCTGCGGTGATTTCTCACCGGGCAGCACGGGGCGGCTCCCTCTGTGTTTGCACAGGTACCGGTTGTATCCTGTACACACACAGAGAGAACGGGTTAAAAGTATTGCGGTCCGCACGGAAAATTACGCGATACGTGGGCGGATTATCGCGCAGGGCACACGAGCTAATCCAATGCCATTTCGCCGCCGTGCGGACTCTTTTATACGGTAGTATTGTAGGTGGGGCAAAGACGTAGCGCGCTATGACGTAGCGATCACTAACTCCGCCCAGCAGCGAGGAGGTGGGAGAATATCGTAGCGCGCTACAGCGTCATAGTGCTACAGCGTAGCCCGATGCACGTGTTGTTTACAATGTGACGCCGACATGTGTATTAATTTTGTTACAGGATAAAACAATGTTGACGAACCTGCTTTCATTAATTTGGTTGTTAAAGATCTTTATGTTGCAAACGAAGTTAATTCAACGATGTGAAAAATTCTACTCAGCTATTGAAAGTGTTCAAGATAACTGTAGACGTATTTTGAATTCATCTTGCTCCGGTTATTTATTTTTCACATTACGTTCTTTACACATTTTTATGTTTAGTGTAGATGAGAACTTCCAAAATTGATGTTACTTATCAGAAAACCTACTTGACAATTCAACGGCTAAGCGCTATCACATAAAATGAAACCACGACCTTCAAGATCAATTATTGTTGTCATTTGATATACTCGTAAGCATTGAATTATAATTAATTTGAATGTTATATTTTTTCACAGAACACGAGAAAAAACTGTGCAAGAATGTACTGCGCTTGCATCGAGCATCATTCAGCAAGATACGCGCGTGTGGCCTGTTCTATGTAGACGTTGCGTTACAATTCAAACATATGTGTCTAATTACAAACTACACTTTTGTGTTGCTGCAGTTTGCGTTTTTGTAATTCAGACTTTACTAAACTGACTTTGTGGAATATCGTTATTTTATTTCTTCTCTATTTCAGGACACTCCAATAAACCATACCCTCTATGGTTAATTGAAGAAAACCGTTAAGTAATTTAATTTTTATTTTAATAATATAATATTGTTCGAAAATGTTATTGGTATGGTTATATTTTTCCGACAAGATTCAGTTTTTGCCATCCATCTAAATAATACCAAGCGTATGGAGAGTTTTAAAAATTGCATTTGGCTCCATACCAACTTTGTGTAATGCAATCACAGCGATTTGGTTCTCATTATCACCTCAGTCCATTTTAATATCGCAAAATATTGTACAATGTATTGGCGCCAAAATTAGAAAACTCAATGAACAATCGTATAAAAATGACAGATTCCAAATTAAAATGTTTTAAATTGTAACAGTATTTATGGCCAGACTAAGTACACTGTTGTATTGTTACAATTTGCTTTCTAAATGTGACTGTATTACTATATTTAATCTATTCAAATTCGTTAAAGTAATTTAATATTGATTATTTTCATAATTATTATCATAATGAATTAATTTAGTCTGTTAATACATTTACTATCGATTATAGTATCACTTGTGTGTTGGAAAGCTACTGTTTATGTCGAGAGAAATGAAGACATTTCAATATATCGGAAAGTTAAATACTATGGATATTATTTCAAACAATAAGGTGGACAAAGATGTGCAGTCAATGCTCTTGCCTTTGAATCTAATGCAACATGTTATGTTCTGTCCTAAATATCGCATTAAAGATAATGTCATAACTCCAAATAGTCTCATCTCAAATTTTGTTTCGATGATTGGAACACTAGTATACATATTTTTGTTCGAGCTCTGCATGTATTTAGTGATCACAAACAAGGATAGTCTAAGACTTACTGATTTTATGTATTTCATTTGTTTCTATAACTGCATCTTCTATTGTTTCGGATACGCAACTAATTTCATGATTGGACTCATTCGAACCAAAAGTAATGTTCAGTTTGTCCTTACATTCCAAAAAATACACAGATTCATTAACAATGAAACTAGTTTCAACCACATCATTGTTTGGAATTGGTTTAATGTACTAGGGGTTGTGGGTTTTTATGTCATTGTTTTCGGTTATTTTCACATACAGATTGGTGTTCCTTTCTATTCAGTATATGCTGCCTACCTTTGGATTGTTTTCGATTTTAATATTGTTTACGTCATTCAAATTATTAACTGTTTGGAAAATAAAGTTGTGTTGTGGAATGTTCGAAATTACAATTCTCAAGAAATAGAAGACACGTACGGAGAAAATTACAGCAAAAGACTGTTTCAGGCATATGTTGACATATTGCAGTGTTATGATATTTTTAAATATAGTTTTCAGCAATTCGTAAGTACCCCACTCTCAAATAGCGGAGTTTTGTAAGAGGAAAAATTAGTAGGTGCTACTAGATACGTTACCTACTCGTAAAGATAACTATTTTTATTGAGTTTTGTCGCATTTCAGATACTTTTTTATATTATAGAAGCATTCATGTACACTTTAGCTAACATCCAAATACTAATTGACATGTTAAAAAATTCCTTTATTGTTGATAACATCGTGAGTATTATCTTTACACTGACTCCTAATTGCAATACTTTTTTGACAAATGTATTGTGTGTATTTATTTTGTTACAGGATAAAACAATGTTGACGAGCCTGCTTGCGTTCATTTGGTTGTTAAAGAACTTTATGTTGCAAACGAAGTTAATCCAACGATGCGAAAAATTATATTCAGCTATTGAAAGTGTTTAAGATACATGTAGAAGTATTTTGAATTCATCTTGCTCCGGTTATTTCTATTTCATCTTTACACATTTTTAAGCCTAGTGTAGATGAGAAAATTGATGTTGTTTATGAAAAACCATGACCTTCAAGATCAATTATTGTTATCATATAATATAAGCATTAAATTATAATTAATTAGAATGTTATAATTTTTCACAGAACACGAGAAAAAACTGTGCAAGAATGTACTGCGATTGCATCGAGCATCATTCAGCAAGATACGCGCGTGTGGCCTGTTCTACGTAGACGCTGCGTTACAATTCAAACTTATGTGTCTAATGACAAACTACACTTTTGTGTTGCTGCAGTTTGCGTTTTTGTAATTCAGACTTTACTAAAGTGATTTTGTGGAATATCGTTATTTTATTTCTTCTCTATTTCAGGACACTCCAATAAACCATACCCTCAATGGTTAATTGCAGAAAACCGTTAAGTAATTTAATTTTTATTTGATTAATATAATATTGTTCGAAAATATTATTGGTATGGTTATATATTTCCGACAAGATTCAGTTTTCGCCATTCATCTAAAAACTGAGCCTGTGTGTGTCCATAAAGTTCTTAAGGTAATCAAATTCATTAGAGTTAATCATTATTAATAACTTCTAAGACATTTTCATAATGAAATTGTTGGTATACCAAAACGTTTACCATCTATTAGGTATTTTACCTATAATTTGAGTGCAAAGCTCCTGTTACCAATGGACACATTCCGTAATATTAATACAAAATATCTTAGGAATACTGTGGATAGAGATGTGCAGTCAATGCCTTTGAATATTATTTATCCTAAATATATAACTACAATACACTACAATACTATACAAATGCCTATACAATACTATACTATATAAATGCCTCGTTGGTCTAGTGACTGCCTCGTTGGTCTAGTGGTTGCAAGCGCCACTGCTGAGCATGAGGCCCTGGGTTCGATTCCCAAGTCGGGCAAAGTATTATTGGGTTTTTCCCAACAGGAATTTCTCAGTAGTAGCCCGGAGTCTGGAATTGTGCCCGGTTGATGGCAATAGGCTCGCCCCCTATTACATGGGACTTAAAAAAAACATAACTGGTGAAATGTGGCTGTACTACAAGTTCACCTCTGTCTAACCCTTCGGGGAAACAAGGCGTGATGTTATGTTTTATATAACTCCAAAAAGTCGCATCACATTTTTTTTCAACGATTGTTACACTGGTGTTTATGATTTCTTATATTCACTCAAATGTACGGCTGTTCACGCACCAAGCGCGTGATCATGCGGACTGACGTCACCGGCGGCGCGGGCGCGGGGTAGACGACGTGGGCACGGCGGCGAGTGGTGTGCCGGTGCCGCGGCAGTGGGTGGCAATTCACGATCGCACGGCTAAGACAACACTCGCATCCCCTTTTAGCAACGTCACTGTACCGCTACCTATTTTTCGCCTTTTCATAAATACAATTTAAATAGTATACAGTCCACGCTTTTATTAATCTCCCTGAGCTCCTGAACATGGTCCTTCTACCGGGAAACATCCAGGAGTAAACAAGAAAAAGCAAGAATAAGCAGTCATCAAGTGAACCGTTGAAGAGGATTTGAATATCAACCGTCTTCGATCAGCAAAATCACCGTTGCAGCTGAAGAAGTCAATGAGTGAAACGGTTAAGGGCCTCTGTGAGTTCGTTCCAATTAATTACTCTTTCCCATATATCCATTTCACAAATAGTGTGTGTTTTTAAATCAATTTCTGTTCCACCTATCGCTTACTTCGCCTTTATTTGAGATAGACAATTGGTTGCTAGCATTCTATCTGTTTCAAGCAGTGTTTAAGTAATTCGCAATCGCTGTATCGCGCGTGGTTTACCCAGCTACTTAGTTGTTTATACAACGCGATTAGTCAGTGCGCCTTACCGGCCGTCCGTTATTTTTTCGTACGGTGACTCACATCCTTTGTTCTCGCATCAGCTGTGCTTGCTACCGACCTAACTGTTTTTTTATGCAACTTAACTGGTAATTGTTCAGCTGGCTGTTCTTTTGAATTGATTTATTAGTAAATTTGCTACTTGATTTTGAACGTTTTTGCTTTAAAATAAACCGTTACTTTTGCTTCGAATTAATTTCAAGTCTTAAAGGTTTTTAAAGTCTTTTTAATTCTCAAATTTAAGTGCAATATGGATATCGATAAATTAGTAAAACAGCGGAGTGGCATTAAAGCAAAGCTCACCAACTTTGAAAAGTACATTACTGCACTTTCGTCTTCAAAGCTCATATCCGAACTACAACGGATTGATTTAGAAGGCCGCTTGAGCAAATTTGAAGCTTTGTACGATGTGTTTGATGCATTACAGATGGAAATCGAGTTAGCGTCGGTGGCCCCCGAAGACGAGTACGTGGAACGAAATCAGATTGAAGAACGGTACCACTCGTTGATCGCCAAGCCGCGCAGGCAGCTCCAGACTAGCTGCGCTGAGCGTGAGGGTTCGGAGACGGGCACTATAATGGACTCGAAACCAGGTGCATCGTTTAAAAATAGCTTTGTTCGCTTACCGAAAATTGATTTACCGCAATTTGACGGTAGATACCAGTACTGGCTAGAATTTAGGGATACTTTCATTTCGTTAATTCATAACAACGATTGTATCGATGGCATTAATAAGTTTCACTATCTCCGTGCATCCCTTAAGGATCGTGCGTCGGAAATAATCAAGAACATTGATTTTAAGGGTGAAAATTATGTGTTGGCTTGGGACTTATTGTGTGATCGCTACAACAACAACCGCCTTTTAATTAATAATCATGTGCAGGCTCTTGTTGATGAAGAACCCATGACGAATGAATCATCGTCTTCTTTGCGACGTCTTATAGATGTCATAAATAAAAATATACGGGCACTTAAGACCTTAAAGGAGCCGACAGAGTATTGGGATACTCTTATAATATTTATGATGTCTAGAAAGTTAGATTTAAATACAAACCAAAAATGGGAAGAGTACCGCAATGCATTGTCGGAAGCTCCTACTTTGTCAAATTTAATTTCATTTATTAGTGGTAGGGCTGATCTCTTAGAAACGCTAGAGGTAAATCAAAGTAAGTTAAGCACTAGTGGGAATAATAGACAAAAAAGTTTTGTCACTTCAAGTTCCAAAGAAAATAAGAATACCCACAAAGAAAAGATGAATAGTAACTTAGAAAATAAAAAATCACATAGTAACAAGTTAAAAAACAAATTAACATGTCCTCTATGTTCTAACGATCATCTTTTATATACATGTGATTTATTTAAAGGTTTACCTACTGAATCACGAATACAAAAGGCTAAGGAATTACAGGTGTGTCTAAATTGTTTGCGCTCGAGTCATGTAACCAAGAAATGTCGATTAGCTGGTTGTAAATATTGCAAATCCAGGCACAATACTCTCTTGCATGTTGAACCGACTGAGCACCCTTATCAAGACCCCATGCCTTCAGCTTCAAATAGTGTCGCCTTACCAATCGATACTTCAAATAGTGTCGTCTTACCAATCGATACTTCAAATATCTAATTTGCACAATATAACTACGCTATTGGCAGAAAATGTTTGTCACAAAAAGCAAATCGATGTAGCCTATTTTGACTTCCAGAAGGCTTTTGACCGGGTTGACAACGACATTCTTCTAAGTAAATTAGCATTGGCGGGTTTCTCCGCATCGCTGCTTAAATTTTTTGCTAATTACCTAAATGGACGCAAGCAATATGTAACATATCAAAATGCCAATTCCGAGCACTACTCGGTCACTTCTGGCATAGGACAGGGCACTAATCTCGGGCCTCTATTATTTCTAATAGCTATAAATGATCTACCTACATGTATAAAACATTCCACCGTTTTAATGTACGCTGATGATCTCAAAGTAGCTTTTCCAATAGTTAACCCTAGCGATACAGCCATACTACAGCTTGACATCGATAATATTCACGCTTGGAGTATGGTGAACAACCTCAACCTTAATATTAGTAAATGCGCTATCATGACGTTCTCAAAATCCACACAACCCATACACCACACCTACACCTTGAATAACGAGCCCTTAAAACGTGTTACTACCATACGTGACCTAGGTACAAACTTTGATCCACACCTAACCTTCAACCAGCACATACTTCAGACATGTAACAAATCCCGCAAAAACTTAGGTTTTGTATTGCGTCAGGCCAAAATTTTCAGCAATAGACAAGCTATAACACTCTTATACAACTCATACATTCGTAGTATACTTGAAACCAATAGTGTAATCTGGAACCCGCATGAGAAAACCTATACATTAGTCATTGAGAAGGTCCAAAAGTCTTTTATACGCTATCTTTATTTGAAACTGTATGGGTATTATCCGTATCTGTATCCTACACCATTTGTGCTAGGTATGGTAACCTACCAATGTTTGGAAGTCAGGAGAAATCTTGCCACGGTTAAATATTTCATCCGCCTTATTCGTGGTTACCACTTCAACTCTTCGCTCTTACAGTACATTTCTTTCAATATCCCTCTACCTATCCGTCATACACTTCGTCCTCGGCAACGTCCTTTATTTTTTGTACCCCAAACATCCAAATCCCTCAAGACCAGTCCATTATACGTTGCACTCACCCTCATAAACAACATATTATCATTTGATGACACATTAGATATCTTTGCGACTACTGAGCTGACATTCCTTAGCACTGCTACTCGTTACCTGGAGTCTATTGTTGCCTCTAGTACAATTCCTCTTTAATAAGTGTTAATTTTAATTAAGTTTGATTACAATATTTTATGTTTATTCTTTGATTTATACCTACATATAATTGATTATTGTTATTTTGTATTATTTAAGTTTTAATGTGCATGCGTACTAATTTCTCTATGACATATTGATTATTATTATTTCTATTGTTCTGTTTATATTTATTTTTGCTTGTCAGTATGTTTAATTTGTTCTTTTTTAAATGATTTATGTTTATTTTGTACAGACCAATAACTTGTATGTGTGGTTAAACTGTAAATTCAAGTTGGTTATTATTATAAATAAATAAATAAATAAAAATAGTGTCGTCTTACCAGCTGATACTATACACCATACTAGTACACCCAATGTATTGTTGTCCACAGCTATTGTGAAGGTGGTGAGCAACAACGGTGAAAGAGTCAACGCTCGAGTCCTGCTTGACAGCGGCAGCACTGCCAACTTCATGACTGAGGGCCTCTGCACCAAACTGGGTTTGTTACGACGTAAAACTACCTCCACTGTCACAGGTATCAACCTACAGTCTTCCTACAGTACACAGTCTTGCAATCTAAGTATTGAGTCTTTTAATGGTGACTATAGGATTAATTTGGACTGCCTAATTATACCTGAGATTACAAAGCGTTTGCTATCGTCTTACATTGATATGAAGAATATTCCTATACCGTCAAGCCTTCGTTTAGGTGACCCAACATTTAATGTTCCATCTGTCATTGACATCTTAGTAGGCGCAGAAATATTTTGGAGCGTTATAGGCACTGCTACGATTGATTTAGGCAAGCGTATGCCTAAGCTATGTGAGACCAAATTTGGTTGGATAGTGTCTGGTCCAGTTACTCAGCTTCGTTCGTCTTTTAAAAAAGGCTCACATTTTTGTAATCATGCCCACTCAATCGAACAACCTGATTTGACAAGGTTTTGGGAACTGGACTCCATCTCTCCTAAGCACATCCTGTCTCAAGAAGAACGGGAATGTGAATTAAGTTTCAAGCAAAATACCATTCGTAATGATAGCGGTAAATTTATTGTTACTATGCCTTTGAAAGCCGATCCGAACATCTTAGGCGACTCATACAATATGGCAAAACATCGTTATCTGTCGCTAGAACGTCGATTTCAACGGGAACCTGAATTCAAGGCCAGATACATCGAGTTCATGGATGAGTACGAACGCCTTGGTCATATGAGTCAAGTTAACAACAAGTCAAGGGCTCATTCAGAAAAATATGCCGAATATTTCATACCTCATCATGGAGTAATTCGCGAATCCAGTACGACAACGAAGCTGAGAGCTGTGTTTGATGCGTCTGCCATTACTTCCTCTAAAGTATCACTTAATGATATTCAAATGGTAGGGCCCAAGGTACAGGATGATTTATTTTCAATTTTGTTAAGATTTCGGCAACACAAATATGTTGTTACTGGTGATGTCGAAACAATGTATCGTTGCATAGAGGTGGCTCATTTACAAAGATCATTACTGCAAATTATTTTTAGAAAAGATCCCAAAGAACCGTTAAAGACTTACAGATTAAACACAGTCACTTATGGAACATCATCTGCACCTTACCTAGCAACAAAGTGTCTTGTAAGTCTTGCGGACGAAGCTACCACAGACAACGTGAGGTCTGCAATTTCACGGGATTTTTACGTTGATGATTACTTGGGCGGTAGTTCGACAATATCGGGAACTATAGATCTAGTGAAACAAATTAATTCCATTCTCTCATCTGCACATTTTTTCTTGCGAAAGTGGCAATCTAATAGTCCGGAAATCCTCGAAGCAATAGGTAACTCAGGAAAATCTAGTTCATTAGACTTGTCCAGTCACTCCCAGTCATCTAAACCTTTGGGTCTGCACTGGTTTTGTAATACTGACACCTTATCCTTCTTAATTAATATTTCAACAAAGGAAAGAATAACAAAGCGACACATTCTTTCGGTGATCAGTCAGGTGTTTGATCCCCTAGGACTGGTTGGCCCCTGCATTGTGGAAGCAAAGTTAATAATGCAGCGGCTATGGGTTGAGCAGTCCGAATGGGACAAGGAAGTCTCACCTGAGATAACGAAGATGTGGTGTGCCTTTGTTCGCACACTTCCCAATCTGAACAATTTAAATATTCCACGTTGGGTGTGCTGCAATCTAGCAGTGGAACATGAACTACATATTTTTTGTGACGCCTCAGAAAGGGCCTACGGTTCATGCATATATGTTCGGTCAGTATGTAGTGATGGATCAGTACATGTACAACTTTTAGTGTCCAAAAATCGTGTAGCACCAATAAAGACCGTAACCATTCCGCGCCTTGAACTTTGTGCAGCGCTATTGGGTGCAAGACTGTGTACTTCCGTAATAGAATCCCTGACTATGCCTATAGTTAAGCGACTATTTTGGAGCGACTCAATGATCGTATTAGGGTGGCTTAACATGTTACCAAACCAACTAAAACCTTTCGTACGTAATCGAGTCGCTGAAATTCAGGAAAGTACTGCTGGAGACCGGTGGAGGTACGTACCATCGAAGGACAATCCGGCGGACCTCGTTTCTCGCGGGGCGAGGGCCGATTCCATCGGTGAATGCTCGTTGTGGTGGTCAGGCCCTAGTTTCTTGCAAGGCTGTGAAAGTAGCTGGCCTAATATGCCATGTAATAGCGTGAAACGCGATCTACCTGAAGTAGTGTGTCATTTCACTAATCAAAATAACACTAATATTAATTCTGATCAATCAACTAATAATTCAATAATTCAGTCATTAATTCACAGTAATTCTAATTTCAATCATCTTCAAAGAATCATTGCTTACATCAATAGATTCATTTATAATTTAAAAAAATCGAATTGTAAATTGCATGGTTCGCTTTCTAGTGACGAATTAGATAAAGCTTTAACATGCTTGCTACTTAGTGCACAAGCAGAGATGTTTCCAAAAGAGTGCAATATATTGAAGTCCAGAAAATCTCTGCCTCATAAAAATCGTTTAATTTCATTGACACCATTTGTAGATTCAAAAGGAATTATACGCGTAGGAGGCAGGCTTGATAACTCACCTTACGATTATAATACAAAATATCCGATCTTACTTTGTAGTAAACATCACCTTACGAAAATTCTATTTCATATGCATCATAAAAGGTTGCTCCACGCTGGCCCGCAATTGTTGTTGGCAAATATGCGACTCAACTATTGGCCTCTAGGCGGCAGGAACCTTGCTAAGGCTGTCGTCAAACAATGTATAAAATGCTTTAGATACAAGTGTCAAAATATACAACCAATTATGGGTCAACTTCCATGCTCGAGAACCAACATTAAATTTCCATTTTTTTACTCTAGTGTTGACTATGCTGGCCCAGTGCTGACAGCTGACCGAAAAGGTCGCGGTTGTAAGCTTACAAAGTCTTATTTATGCATCTTCGTCTGCCATGCAATAAAGGCGGTCCACTTGGAGCTCGTCACCGACCTTACAAAAGAAGGCTTCATTGCGGCTCTGAATCGTTTCACGTCTCGTCGGGGTAAACCTCAAAGCATATTATCAGACAACGGCACTAACTTTGTTGCGACTAATAATGAGTTAAAAAGAATTATTACTGACTCTGATGTTGCATCTGAAATGGCACAGCAAGGCATTAAATTTGTTTTTGCTCCTCCTTATTCTCCACACTTTAATGGCATGGCAGAAGCTGCCGTAAAGTCCACCAAAAACCATCTTAGGAAGTTGCTAAGTCTCACCAATTTTACCTACGAGGAACTGGCAACTTGTCTGTGCCAAATAGAGGCCGTTCTAAATTCCCGTCCTCTAACTCCCTTGTCCTGCGACCCATCCGATTTATCTGTCCTCACTCCTTCCCATTTTCTAATTGGACGAACACTCACGTCTTTGCCGTCTTCACAGGTTCCTGACAAAACCATCAGCAGCTTAGACCGCTTCAAAAGGATCGAATACATTCGTCAACACTTCTGGCAGCGGTTCTCTAATGAATACGTTTCCTTACTCCAACAGAAAACCAAATGGTCAGTTGCTTCAGACAGGAAGCTCAGAGAAGGAACGCTCGTGCTCATCAGAGACAAGGCGCTTCCACCACTTGTTTGGGCACTAGGTCGCGTAGTACGAACCTATGCGGGCGTCGACGGCAACACACGCGTGGCAGACGTGAAGACAAGGAGAGGAGTCATCACAAGAGGGTTTAACAACATTTGCCCTCTTCCCTTCGAAGAAGTCAACAGGCGGGAGGATGTTCACGCACCAAGCGCGTGATCATGCGGACTGACGTCACCGGCGGCTGAGGCGCGGGCGCGGGGTAGACGACGCGGGCACGGCGGCGAGCGGTGTGCCGCGGCAGCGGGTGGCAATTCACGATCGCACGGCTAAGACAACACTCGCGTCCCCTTTTAGCAACGTCACAGTACCGCTGCCTATTTTTCGCCTTTTCATAAATACAATTTAAATAGTATACAGTCCACGCTTTTATTAATCTCCCTGAGCTCCTGAACACGGCCTGGTACAAAGTTACTCCAGAATACACTTCTGTCCTCTCGGATTTTAACTGCATCTTATATTGTTTCGGTTTCGCTATGAATTTCGAGATCAGAATCATTCAAACCAAAAATCGTGTCCAGTTTGTCTTAACTTTACAAAAAGTTCACAGATTTCTCAACAAAAAAATCAGTTTTGACCACTTCATTATTTGGAATGAACACTTCAAATTTTGGTCATCGCAGCTCTGGGTGTATATGCCATATTACTGATTACTTTTTGCATACTGCTAAGCTTGTTGCTGGTTTTTACATATTTGTTAACTATTCCTTGGTTGTTTTCGATTTAGAACGATTTATGCTACGCGATTACTAAAATTGTTGGAAAATAAGGTTCGTCTATGGATCATTCAAGTTTTAAATTCTCAAAAAATAGAAAACACACATGAAGAAAAAATTTTTTTTTTTTTTCGAGTGATATTTATGGTATTTTTATTGCAAAATGAAATCCATAACATTACAATATGGAAAGCTGGAGGAGCATAAATTAAAGACAAAGGTCTCTTTATCGTTTCAGTAAAATAAACGATATGTGTTGTTACACATATCATTAATTTAATAATATAACTGAAATATCTACACTAAACCGTTATCTATAGTTGTACTACTTCGTGTAGTGCTAGTGTTTATTAATGGAAACATGTTTATGGATGAAAAATATGTGGACATTCCATTTTGGTGATTAATTCTAAAATCGATGTTGAAGATAGAGATATGTCGCGGTCATTGCGGTAACTACAATTATGTTTATAATCACGATTTAAATTTAGGTTTTGATTCCCTTGCGAGTTTCAAAATATGCGGTATAAATGGTTGTACCTTTGCGTTTTTGCGTTGACTTACTTACCAAATAATTCCTTAGAAAGAATTAGATTACAACTCACTTACGAAATACTGCACATATTACTCAAACTCAAACTCAAAGCATTTATTTCAATTAAACCATTTACAGGCACTTTTGAATTGTCAAGGAGTCAGTCAGTCAGAAATATGAAGCTAGTTGCCCATTCCAAAGCGTAGGTTCCTATGGAGAAGAACGGGTAAGAAACTCCACGGACAATCTTAAAAAAAAAAAAATCTTCCAAAATATTGTTTACATCATTCATGTTGAAATTATACATGTGAGAACAATGTGGAAAGACGTGTACGTAAAAAGCGTCCGTAATAAAAAAATAAAAAACAATTCAAAAATTAAAATAAGCCGTGGCAGATAAGAGATGACCAGTCCCACCTGATGGCGCCCGTTCACGAACATGACGCATGGATCAGCACCGTTTAGCTCAACCATTTTGAAGGGAACTCAACGATCCAACACACACGCCACCACCAGCGAGACATTTGAGTGAGCATGACATACTCTTAGCCGCCAGGGCATATCAAGTCAATGAAAGACGTACCCAGTAAATGGTAGCTTTATAGAAGGTACATGGTCACAGTGCTCACACATGTGCTATGCAATTATACAATAAAAAAGAGATTGAAGTTATACAATTCAAAGATAGTTTTTGCAATCTTCAGCAGTTCCAACAATATTTTCAAATGCTAATCAATTAGTTTATGCGCCCTTGTGGAGCCGGACCAGCGTTAAGCCAAGCATTTTTGTCAGCCATATAATCCCCAAGCTTATAATATGCTTGGCAGCATAGTGTGCGTTTTTTTCAAGATTTAAATTTCGTTTCATTTAGTTGTAGTATATGGGGAGGTATTTTATTGTAACATTTTAAACAGTACCCCATGAAAGATGAGTCTACTTTAGCCAGTCTGAAACCCGGTTGAACTAGTTGGTCCCTATTTCTAGTACTATAATTGTGTCTTTCACCTCTTTTACTGAAAAGATTAAGATTTTTCCTGACGTACATGATGTTTTCATAGATATATTGACAAGGTACCGTCATGATGTTAATATTTTTAAACAGTTCCCAGTTTAGTTAGAGAATCGCGTCTGCGGAGGCCATATATTGCTCTGATGGCTCTTTTCTGCAGAATAAAAATAGAGTCGATATCTGCAGCCCGTCCCCATAGTAAAATACCGTAGGACATGATACTATGAAAGTAACTGAAATAGACTAGCCTTGCGGTATCTATATCAGTAAATTGACGGATTTTTCTTACAGCATATGCTGCTGAACTTAGCCGTCCTGCGAGAGATGTTAAATGAGGACCCCATTGTAGCCTTGAATCGAGCGTGATCCCCAGGAAAACAGTTTTATCTACAAATTCTAGCTTCTCCTTATTCAATACTATATCACAATCACTACTATTAACATTCGCTAAAGCAAATCTTATGCATTTCGTTTTTTTCCCATTTAATACTAGATTATTAGCAGTAAACCAATTTTGGACCTGCAGTAGGGCGTTATTTACATCGTCAAGATTTGAGGCACGTCTATTTATCTTAAAAATTAGGGAAGTATCGTCAGCAAATAACACCATTTGTGGATTTTTTTTTAATAAATGGGGTATATCAATAATATATACTAAAAAGAGGAAAGGACCCAATATCGAGCCTTTACCAGCCTAGCCTCGGGCTCCGCTCCGTCGTCATCTCGACCGTCTCCCGAAGCGCTCCAAAACTAACTTATCTAGTTTAGACTACGTTGTCACTACCTAACGTGGTCTTAAACCCACTATCAACTTAATACGTAATGCTCGTTCACTTCGACAGCCTTCGGACTATTACTTGATATTCATCAAGTCTCCCTTTTTTTTGATTACGGGGGGAAATCCTCATGGATGTCCTCCCCCCTGGGGAGGGCGGAGGGTTTATCAGTCTCTTACTGACTAAAACCATCCCAGTGTTCCGTCTCACACTTGCACCGGGGATCACGGGATCTAATGCGACTTCCGAGATCCCCGGCTAGTGCCGGCCCGTCTCTGCGGGCCACTTATAGAGAGGCGCGCGTGGAACACTACGCGCCGCCATCTCGGGTTCTAATGAGTAGGGGGCGTCGGATTTCCCCAGATCCGTCACCCCTGGACCCATTTAGGGGGGCTGGAAGAGGGCGTTATCCGCCCTCCGCCGACGCCCGGTGCGTCTGCTGCGGATCAGGTTATCCGCCCTCCGCCGGCGCCCAGTGCGTCTGCTGCTCCCTTTCCGCAGCCTCCTTCTGCAAAATGACTGTTTCGCGGAAGGATACCAACGCGTCCCAGGACTCCTCGCTGCCGACCATCGAGTCAACAACGACCGGCAGCGACAGGTCACTGCCGACACCTGGGATGAGGGCACGGCGCGGCTCCTCCCAAGCGGCACACTCTGCCAGCGTGTGCCGAACCGAGTCCTCCCGACAGTCGACGCAGTGGTGACACCGAGCGTCCGGCTCCCTGTTTATGCGACACAGGTACTTCCCGAAGCAACCATGCCCTGAGAGCACCTGCGTCACCCGAAACAACAGGGAGCCGCGCCTCCTCCCAAACCAGCGCTCGAGCACTGGCCGGACCGCCCCGATGGTGACGGGGCGTGAAAGCCTGTCCTCCACCAGGGCTGCGCGAAGCTGTGACCGACGCAGTCCAAATGTCGCTGCGTCAGCCACTCGCCTCGCGCCTTCGAGTCCTAGCGCCACCGATACAGTGACGTGAGTACCTTCGCCTCGAGGTCCCAGGGCGGGGATCCGGCTAGTACACAAGCCGCCTCGTAGGAGATCGTGCGATACCCCCTGTGGCTTCCGCAGGACAGCGATGCTGCCGGCCGTCAGGTCAACTGCCCAGATCGGGGCCCCATACAGGGCCATCGATCGCACGATCCCCACGTAGAGCCGCCTACAGGCGGCGCTCGGGCCCCCCAGATTGGGAAGCAGCGTTGACAGCGCCCCAGCCGCTGGAAGTGGGGGCCGAAATCACCACCACTGGCTGTCGAGCACCAATCCTAAGTACTTCATGGTGGACTCGACAGCAATTCTAAACAGCTAATTCTAATAGTATCACATGAGTGTTTTAATACCTAATTATGTACAGTTGAATACAAGACTTTATCTACACCCATGTAGAATCCTCTATAAAACGTTCTGAAACCATAGGGTGTTGTACAGTGTTGTAAGAACTCTATGTAAATTCATGGAAAGTTTAATTGCTGAGTATCTAATACTTACAAACAAACTATGTATAGGTAATAATAGGATTATTTATTGTAATAATTATTTACATTTTGGATCGTATAATTTTTGAAAATACACTAATAGAAACTACATCCATACATACATCTTCAGAAAATTATATACTACTACCTATTTGATATTTTCCAATTCATGAAATCTTGGTACGCCTTTTCATATTGTTTTCTCGACTTTTCTGGTAATAATTATTGACTTGAGTTGACTATATTCACAGTCACGCGCTAGCAGTAGGACGTATTGCAAGTCACTCCGTAAAAATATTTTCTTTTCTGTTTATTTATAAGTATTATTAATACCATAACAAACATCAAATAGTGCACTAGTTACTACGTGTTTTGGTGAAATAATAACTACGAGTTCTTCATCAAATGCGAGGAAATAAGCAGTTTATAAACTTAAAGAAACAACTTAACACCAAACAACAGTGAGTCATACCCGAGCGAGCTGCTACTATTCGCCGATTGGTGGTGAGTCAGAACATACGATACGGCTCGGTGCGCTACCATATAAGGTCACAAATCCACAACTGCCCTGCTCACTAAGACACATGTACGAAATACTGATTGCTAATTTTGCGACAAATTTGCATGTAAAAATAGCTAATTGAACTTTGGAGCTACACCTTATTGACGGGAGTGCTGGTTCGAATCTGAGGAGCGATCTTTCTTTTTGCATTTTTTTTCCATGCGCGTGGATCAGCTGGAGCAGCAAACTCGATCTAACAATATTGAAATTCAATGCTTACCTGAGAAGAAACACGAAAATCTTTTTAATATCGTCTCAGAAATCTCTAAAGTGGCTGGATGTGTAGTGGAAAACAGAGATATTTTGCATTGTACCAGGGTTGCCAAACTCAACCCAAATAATACCAGACCACGTTCAATAGTAGTACAGCTGGCTTCCCCCCGACTTCGTGATCAATTCCTGGCGTCTATTATTAATTTTAATAAAAACAATAAGGACAATAAACTGAACAGCGTGCATCTCGGCTACTCTGGGCCAAAAACAGCAATTTTCGTGACTGAACATCTGTCCCCAACGTATAGGGCTCTGCACGCTGCCGCAAGGATCAAAGCCAGAGAACTGGGTTATAAATTTGTGTGGATTCGAGGTGGTAGAATTTTTATGCGCAAGAATCGGAGCACATTATGGTTAGAAACATGGACACCTTAAATAAGCTAACTTAGTTCTCGTTTTCATTTATTGAAATTGCTTTGGTATTAATCATAGTTAAAATTCTCGGCTCTAAACATTAATATTTATTACCAAAACACAAGAGGTCTACGCACGAAGACTCATAATTTTTGTCGTCAATTATCTTTAGAGAACAATGACATTGTTGTATTGACTGAAACATGGCTAAATAGTAGTGTTCTAAGCGCGGAGCTTTTTGACAGTAGATATATTGTATACAGAAGAGATAGAGATGGTAGGAAAAAGGATGGAGGTGGTGTATTAATCGCCGTATTAAAGAAAATTAATTCAAAACGTATGGTTCACTGGGAAAGCCAATGTGAGGATCTTTGGATAACCATTGAAGTGCCGTTTATGAAACATTTTCGTCGAATAGCTCTGTGCGCAGTCTACTTGCCACCCCCTGTGTTACGTAGTACCTTGGACAATTTTTTGGACTGTTGTAATGTGATATTTGAACAGACAGACTTGCACACCTGTATTGTCGGTGATTTTAATTTAGGTAACATAAAATGGAACTTGGTTAATGACTCAGTGAACAATTATACTCCTACTGGCATTAGCAATGTACTAATAGACTTTACCCAGATGCATAAATTGACACAACTTAATGGCGTTATGAATGTGTCTGGGCGAATATTAGACCTTGTATTAACTAATTTACCTTCCGGTAGCGTTACTGCGGCCCTAAATTCCCTCAGCAATATTGATATCCACCACCCTCCAATCGAAATCCTGCTTAAAGCGAGTGAGGAAACCCGACTTCCTTACAACCCTCAGGCTACAAGAACTAATTATTATAAACTTGATTACATAAAAAAATTGCGAGAAACTAAATGATGTAAACTGGGATAAAACATTTGAGGATTTACCTGATGTTAATGAAATGCTTCGTATGTTTTATGACAGGCTACTAAATATTACACATATGCACGAGCCTGCCGGGCCTACATTTAAATATAAAAAATATCCTACTTGGTTCAATAAAAGCTTGATAAGAGCTTTGAAAGAAAAGGAAAAAATAAGATCTCGTTACAAAATCTATAGGAACCCTAGAGATGAACTCGAACTCAAATTATTGGGAAAACGTTGTTCCAAATTAGCTATTGACAGTTATAATGATTACATAAAAGACATATAAAATGAAATCACCAAAAATCCGAACCGCTTTTGGTCGTACATTAAGGATAAAAAAGGAGGCTCAAGCTCTTTTCCTGCTACAATGACTAACGAAACCTTATCTACATCTGATGGTCCACAAATATGTGAAATGTTCGCGTCAAACTTTTCCACCGCGTTTTGCGATGCGCATGTGACCCATGGTGAACCGGAGTCTGACTTTCTTTATAATATGAAGAATAACAGTCTACCACTGACGGCACCTGTGATTGATCGCGAGAGCCTGTTGACCAAGCTTAAATTATTGGATCTTCGTAAGGGAGCTGGCCCTGATGGTATTCCGCCAATATTTATTTATAAGTGTGCCCCCGCTTTGGTATCCCCGTTAACAATGATTTTTAACAAATCTCTTAGCTCAGGTATGTTCCCTGACTTATGGAAAAAAGCAAAGGTTATTCCAATTTATAAGAGTGATGAGAAGGACAACGTAAAAAATTATAGACCTATCTCTATCTTGTCAACTTTTGCCAAGGTTTTCGAATCCTTAGTTTGTCCATACATTCAGACACACTTCAAACTCTATTTGAGCTATTCTCAGAATGGTTTCGTGGGTTCTAGGTCTACTTGCACTAATCTAGCGATTTTTACTGAAATGTTATCGGATGCCATTGACCGTGGCAAGCAGATTGACGTGATTTACACAGACTTTAGCAAAGCCTTTGACCGCGTGTCTCACCATATACTTCTGTCGAAGTTATCTGCGTATGGAATCACCGGTACACTCTACAATTGGCTAAAGTCTTATCTCGAAAATCATTACTTCTTTGTTGCAGTTAATGGTTTCCAATCTGGAACCTACAGGACGTCGTCAGGGGTTCCCCAGGGCTCACATGTTCGACCGGTTCTATTTAATGTTTTCGTTAACGATATCCCGCACTGCCTAAGATTTTCCGAATGTTACATGTATGCAGACGACCTTAAATTCTCTAGGATAATCGAATCTGAAAACGATAAAACATTACTTCAGAGGGATTTGGACTCGTTAGTTGTAATGGTGTAACGATAATGAAATGAGCTTAAACGTAAAAAAGTGCTACCACGTAAGATACACCCGGAAAATGAAATTTACGGCTAGTGTGTATCATGTGGGCCCTAACATTATCCAAGAGGTGGATCAAATAAGGGACTTAGGAGTTCTTTTTGACAACACCTTGACATTTGTACCTCATGTTGACGGCGTTGTCAAAAGGGCTTCTAGAATGCTGGGATTTGTTGTAAGGAATGTTGCTGGCTTTAAGCGCAGTAGGACAAAGATCTTGTTGTACAACTGTATCGTGCGTAGTATCCTAGAATACTGCAGTACAATTTGGAGACCTCATTACTCCACGCACATCCTTCGTCTGGAGCGAATACAAAAGAGATTCCTCTGGCATCTGGCTTATGCCAGCGGAAATGCAAAAAGGATACGATCATATCAAGCCCGACTATCTTATTTTAAGATCGTCTCATTGGAGAAACGTAGAATAATCATTGATTCCTTATTCCTATATAAGCTTCTCCGATGTAAAATTGATTGTCCCCTTTTACTATCCAAGTTTCAGTTTCGGGCCCCTGCTAGACTCCCTCGTGCTCCTATTACACCTCTAAACCCTCCACTCCGCAGAACAATACTTGGTGCAAACTCTGTCGTTCCTCGCCTATGTAAATTGTTAAATGGCTCCAGCGATCTTGTTGACGTGCATTTTGACTCATATGCCAAGTTTCATAGAACAACTAGTAGTAATGTTTAATTTTAACTTAATTTCAATTTAATTTTTTCTCGATTTTGTTGTGTATCTGTTTGTTTTGTTTTATTCAATTTTACTTTTGCTGCTTATATTCGTTTTATACACTCAGGGGCACATTTAACCGGCCACCTACATTTTGTCGATTATTTCAAAATTGTATCGGATTTTAACTAATTTTGTTATAAAATTACTTTGGGTGAATCTTTGAGAACACAAATAAAACATGTGTAAGTTGTGAAATGGTTTAATCAAGACAAAAAATTTCAAAATGCGAATGAATGCAAAATGAGTCTTCTGACCAAAAACGACATTTAGCAAAATTTTAATTTAAAAAAAGTATGCTCTTAATTATCGCACTAATAATGTGTATTTCCTCCTCTGGCCCTAATCACCTCTTGTAATCGATTTGTAAGCCCGTCCATTATGTCTTGGATGTCGCTTTGTGGAATGTTCCTCCACTCCTCAACAGCTGCAGTTTTCAGCTCACTGATGGTCCTAGGAGCTGGTGTTCGACTCCGAATTCGTCTTTTTAGGTTGTCCCATACATGCTCTATCGGGTTCAGGTCAGGACTCCGAGCTGGCCATGGTAATCTCTGAATATTGATGGCGTCCAAGTACTCTGTGACAATTCTCGCGGTGTGTGCACGAGCGTTGTCGTGCATTAAAACAAAATTATCGCCAATGAATGGAGCAAATGGCATCACATGTGGTTCTAGGACTTCTGTCACGTACCTATGAGCATTTACGCTGCCTCTATCGAAGACCACCAACTCTGTACGGGCCTCGTAACAAATGCCACCCCACACCATAATCGAGCCTCCTTGGTAGCCCACTGTTTCAACCACAGCACATTCAGCAAACCTTTCACCACGGCGTCTATACACCCGCTGACGTCCATCAGGACCTCGTAAAGCGATTCTTGATTCATCAGAGAAGAGAACTGCTGTCCATTGCTCTGACGTCCAATTTAAATTTTCTCGAGCAAAAACAAGTCTCGCTCTTCTGTGAGTTGTCGTTAGCTGTGGTACTCGAGCCGGTCGAAATGATCCCAGATCCCTCTCTGCTAACCTTCTTCTTATTGTTCTTAGGCTCACACTTACATTTCGTACCTCAAATAAGCGGTTACGAGCCTCAGAAGCCGTTGTGAACCGATTTCGAAGAACGTTCGAGACGATGTAACGGTCATCTCTCTCTGACGTACACCGTCTACGACCTTGTCCTGGTCTCCTTGTGTAGGAACCGGTCTCTCTGAAACGCCGGATAGCATCTTGGATAGTGCTTCGTGGGTATCCAAGCATTCGTCCAATCCGACGCTGGCTGAACCCAGCGTCTGCAAGTGCCACAGCCCTAGCTGCTCCAGCTACGTCTAGTGGCATTATTTTAGTGTAAATAAGGTCACAGTACTTCAATACCTCGGTTTTGTTCGAAACAATGGTAAGACAACGTTGTAAAACAAATTTATCCTTCACACAAAACGAGAGGCGAGACTGTCAAATTTCTACTGAACTGATTATTGTTGAATAAAAACCACAAAAGTAAAAAAAAACGCGCGTATATGTGTTTTCTTTATGTCAGATATACCCACTTATAAAGTTACGCCTAGTAGTCAAAGCCCAAGTTAACATAAACAAACGATATGGAATTTCGAATGAGTGGACGGTTAAATGTGCCCCTGAGTGTATTCCATCATGTAATTTTATTTTATTTTAATGTATAAAATTGCTACTTTTAGTCATCATATATTAATTTCATAGTTTAGTGCTTGTGGCACACCTAATATTTTAATGGGGCATGCGGTGCTAACCTGTAAGAAATTGTTGCACTAACCTTATATTATTTTAGATATTACTTAAAATACTTACAGTGTAAACAATTGTTGGTTGGCCAATAAAGGAAAATAAAAATAAATAAAATAAAATAATTGGTTAGAAATGTCTTTTGCTGCATTAGAAATATCTGGTGGTGTGTTGTCAAAGCTTGTATCACTCATTTTTTGTAAATAAAAAAGTATTTAAAACAAATTTGCGATATTAATATTGAACACAAATGGCGGGATACGACGTTAATTCGAATAACCAATAAGTTTTTTTTTTAAATTATGGCGCTATGGTAGTGAAACGCGCGGGCTCGACAATTTTCTTTTTTTTAAAAGGAGATGCATAATGAAATTCAGTACAACATTATAACTCCCGTTTGGATGCTATTATGGTTATTATGACACTGGGTGTTTTAATGTTGGCAATATGCTGTTTCAGGAACTTTTATAGAGGATTTATAGCATGGGCGTAGATAAAGTATTTTAGCTATATGCTTGAATAATAAAACAATCAATCCAATAGTATAACTACAGTTATAGGATAATGGATGGTTACATCAATGGGAGCATTGGCTTTTGAATGGCTCATATGTAATTACTGTTGTAAGTATCAAGCATGACCCTAGATTTCTATTTGTTAGTTCCCTTACTTTTATTATATTCATGTAAGAGCATGCTTGACCCCATTAACTATGAGAACCACATGTTGACAATCCCTGCTTTGACTTAAGTCCTTAGAATTTGCCAACATATTTCCCAAAAGTGAAATAGGATCCTAAGAGCTTCAATGTTGTTTTACAATGTTAAAGAAATAGGATCTTTTCTTATTTATTAGGGTGATGTGTCAAGCTGCCAGACCATAAAATTGAGATTTACTGTGTTTCTAAGTGGCCCAAACCATATGCCGATTTTAAAGTAAATATTTTATTTTGTTTTAAATTAGAGAATGTTAATGACAGATAGCTTGCATCGGGCATAATTCAGCAAGGTACATGTGCGTGGCCTGTTCTACGTAGATGCTGCGTTACAATTAAGTCATAAGAGTCTTCTTTCTAACTAAATTGTTGTATAGTTACAATTTGCTTTTGTAATAGGTCTTTACTTATGTAATTGGAGATTCTATAACCAGCATTTTCAGATTTAATTATCTGTGTGAGAAAGACGTGTTAATTTAATTTCTAATTCAGTCATTTATTTTTAGATAGTTTCTTGTTTTTGTGACATTGTGGTAGTTTTTGGCGTATGGACATGGATAAAACTGAAAATTCGTACAATTTTCGAATATTAGTTCCTACGTGGAAATACCGCTGCGCAAACAACACGAAACATTAACGACGTGTACGGGCCTAACACTGCTTGCATAAACACGGTCCATTATTAGTTCAATCGTTTTAAATCTGGAAATTTTGAGTTGAAGAACGAGCCTCACAGTTGCCGGTAACCATTGTCAACAACGACGAATTGAAGGCGATAGTGGAAGCGGATCCAATTGAGCTTGCTGCGGGCCATGGAGTTAGTGTCAAAACAACATTAAAGCACTTGCGTCAAATCGGAAAGATAAAAAAGCTAGATAAGTGGGGGCCACACGAACTAATCGACCAACAGCGAGATTTACGCGTCGAAGCATGCATAGCACTACTGAATCGGCATAGAAACGAGGGAATTCTTAATCGAATTGTTACCTGCGATGAAAAGTGGATCCTGTACGATAACCGTAAGCGTTCGTCTCAGTGGGTGGAACCGGGTACAGAAACTAATAAGTGCGCTAAAAAAAAGATTACTCATAGGAAGATGATGTTGACTGTCTGGTGGATCAGTGCCGGACTTGTACATCACAGCTTCTTACCGAATGGCACAACAGTGACGGCAGATGTCTATTGCCAAGAATTGCAAACAATGATGGAGAAACTCGTAATTCACCAAACCAAGACTAGTCAATCGCTCTTCCCCATTGCTTCTCCACGGCAACGCGCGAGCTCACACTTCATGACAGACCATCGCAAAGCTACAAGAGTTACAACTGGAAGCTCTCCGTCACCCACCGTACTCACCGGACCTTGCCCCAACAGATTTCTACTTTTTTTCAAAATGTAGACAATTTTTTAACAGTGGGAAAAAATTCAACACCCCAGAGGCAGTACAAAACGCTTTCACTGACTTCATCGCCTCCCGTCCGGCAGACTTCTACAGTAAAGGGATAAGTAAAATGCCATCAAAATGGCAAAATTGTATAGATAATTTGAGCCAGTATGTTGATTACCTTAAATAAAAAAATAAATATTTTAAAATTATCATACAAATCTCCAATTTCATAGGTAAATACCTAATATAATCTTGGCTACAGTATCAATTCCGTACACTAGAAAATATGAGTTTAGAGCATAGGACCCAACACTGAGCCCTTGAGAACACTTAAAACATATTCTATCTATCAATTTTCTAAATGTGACGGAATTCCTATATTTTGTCTATTCAAATTCGTTAAAGTAATTTAATATTTATTATTTTCATTATTATTATCATAGTGAATTAATTTAGTCTGTTAATACATTTACCATCGATTATAGTATCACTTGTGAGTTGGAAAGCTACTGTTTATGTCGAGAGAAATGAAGACATTTCAATATATCGGAAAAATAAATACCGTGGAAGTTATTTCAAACAGCAAGGTGGATAAAGATGTGCAGTCAATGCTTTTGCCTTTGAATCTAATGCAACATGTTATGTTCTGTCCTAAATATCGCATCAAAGATAATGTAATAACTCCAAATAGTCTTATCTCAAAATTTATTTCGATGATTGGAACACTAGTATACATATTTTTGTTCGAGCTCTGCATGTGTATAATGATCATGAACAGAGATAGTCTAGGTCTTACTGATTTTATGTATTTCATTTGTTTCCATAACTGCATTTTCTACTGTTTCGGATTCGTAAATAATTTCATCATTGGACTCATTCGAAGCAAAAGTAACGTCCAGTTTGTCCTTACATTCCAAAAAGTACATAGATTCATTAACAATGAAACTAGTTTCAAGCACATCATTATTTGGAATTGGATTAATGTACTAGGGGTTCTGGGTTTTTATGTTATTGTTCTCGGTTATTTTTACATACAGATTGGTGTTCCTTTCTATTCAGTATATGCTGCCTACCTTTGGATTGTTTTCGATTTCAATGTTGTTTACGTCATTCAAATTATTAATTGTTTGGAAAATAAAGTTGTATTGTGGAATATTCGAAATTCTCAAGAAATAGAAGACACGTCCGGAGAAAATCACAGTACGAGACTGTTTCAGGCATATGTTGAAATATTGCAGTGTTATGATATTTTTAAACATAGTTTCCAGCAATTCGTAAGTACCCCACTATCAAATTTCAATCATTCATCAATCATTTTCCGCTGCGCGCGCGCTTGTCGTACGGTCGCGTGTCAAATAGTAATCTATTATTGTGAACAATACCTTCTAACTATAGCACTTCTGTATACCAATAAGTAAAAATGGTGCAATGCAAAAAGTGTAAACTATTTGTGTCTCTAACCAAAGATGACATAGTGAAGTGTAAAGGTCCATGTGACGCGGTATATCACAAGAAATGTGTGCAAAGTAATAAGCAATTCCTGGCAACGGCAACCTGTGATGACTGCCAGCAAACCAGAGGTAGCCCCGTTCAGGCGAAGACATCACAAGATCCAAAACCTGTGATTAATGCTAGTGAATCATCAGGTGACAATGTACTGGTTGAAATAAATAATAAGCTGGAGGTACTTTACAGTGTTGAGAAAAAAATTGTTGATCTTACTGCAACCGTTGAATTCTATTCTGAAATGTACCAAACATTGATAGAATACAAAGAAGAATCTCAAAAAAAAATCAAGTCTTTGGAACACAAAAATATCTATCTGGAGAAATGCAATAAAGCCCTGGAAGAAAGAGTACAGGAGTTGGAGATTAGGGAGAAAGAAAAGAATATAGAAATACACGGATTAGAAATGCACAATCAGGAAAATATTATATCGGTAGTAGGAGGCTTGGCAAAAAAGCTAAATCTGAACCCAAATGATATCGAAGACGCACAGAGGGTAGGTCAAACCAAACCCACCGACACAAAACCCAAAGTTGTATTGGTGGCACTTCGCTCTAAAAGCGCTCGCAACGAATGGATGTTAGCGAGAAAGGAGAATAAGATTACCAACAATAAAGTATACGCCAATGGCAGTGATACGCGAATATTCATAAATGAAGATTTACCGAAATATAAGCGTCAACTTTTGTGGATGGTAAGAAACCAGCTAAAACCCAAAGGTTTTCAGTACATCTGGGTTCAAGACTCAAATATTCTTGTTAAAAAAAATAGTGAAGAAAAAAAGATCTTTAACATAAGGTCGGAAGAAGATTTGAAAAAATTCGAAGATTGTAAATAAACACTCGCAATTAGCGCGGCGAGCACACACTAGGTGAATTCTTTTCAATAATAACATTCGATCGGACGTATGATTTTCCTAATGATGTTGCTTTTAAGAGATACTACGACATACTGTCATTAAATAATGATATAACTCTCAGTGAAGGGTGCTATTATATTTTGCATTTGAACATAAGGTCAATTCGGAAACACTTTAACGAACTACTAGTCTTATTGGAAGAAAACAAATATAAAATGGATATAATAATACTTACTGAAATAAATATCAAGAAGGAGGAATTATCATTCTATCAGATACCGGGATATAATACATATATACGCACAAGAGAAATTACTAGAGGAGGAGGAATATTAATATACGCAAAAGAAAACCTTAGCTTCAATGCTCAAAGAGTGGAAACAGAAGCCTTAGAAATGCTGCATGGCCAGCTTATAACAGGAAAAAACAAAACACATTTAATTGCTATTTACAGACCGCCTCAGAAGAATAAAATACTTTTTATTGAACAATTAGAGAATATCGTCAGATCTTTCCCTGCATCTGAGAACGTTATTGTGATTGGCGACACAAACATAGACATCCTGAATGATGTATTAAACCCAACTGCAAGAAAGTACAAAAACACCTTGTGTGGATGCGGCCTTCAGTGCGTCATACCTGGTGCAGAGGTAACACGCGCGGCGATCGTGAACGGACAGCTACAGTCGTCTTGCTTGGACCATGTATGGGTGCGAGCGGGACGCAGCGAGTGCGGTTCATCGTCGTTTGTGCTCGAGACGCATATCTCCGATCATCATGCCGTCGGGTTAGCGCTAGCTACGAGTGTAAACAATAATATGTGTTCAAAGGTAGGTAGCAAAACGCGAGAAGTGATCAGTGATAAACTTGTAAAACAAAAACTAGCTGCATATGACTGGACGCAACTACTCGGGGTGTCATGCCCATTAATATTGTTTCAAAAACTGTGTGAAGTGTTTTCTCAAATATACAAAGACAGTACGGTTACAGTCACAAATCATAATAAAAGAATAACACAGCCGTGGATAGATAAATACTTGTATAACATGTTGTGTCGTAGGGACAACTTATTTAGAATATGGAAAGCATCACCAAAAAACATGAATAAGAGATTAGAATATACAAAATTTAGGAATAAGGTAAATAAGATTGTAAACGAGGCAAGAAATAAATATAAACAAGCTGAAATAAAGAAATGTGAGGGGAATTTTAGAAAAATATGGGAAAATATCAACTCGTGGTTGGGTCGAAATAAATCTAGTCTAGACGATGTTATATTAAGGCATTTGGGGAAGACAGGCAGCATTCCTGAAATCTGTACAAATTTTGCAAAAACTTTTACCGAGGAAATTAAAGGTATTAAACATGTTTGTAACATAAAATTTTTTGACAGAAAAACCTATGTAACACCGAGTGAGGTGAGTTTTAGGTATAGTCCTGTTATCTCGTCAGACATAGAAAAAGTAATAAATACACTGTCGTGTGAGAAAGCACCAGGTCTAGATGGAGTGAGGGTTAAAGATATCAAATACCTACGGAAGCAATTAAGTCCTATTTTAGCTAAATTCATTAACATGTGTTTGACTGGAAGTTTATATCCTGATGAGTTAAAGATTGCATTTATACGCCCTATTTATAAGTCTGGAAGTCACATTGAGTATGTAAATTACAGGCCAATTGCCATACTGTCTGTCATTGATAAAATAGTAGAAAAAGTAATTGTTAGTCAAATCAATAAGTTCCTAGAGAGTCATAATATATTGTCAGACACACAGTATGGATTCCGGAGAGGGCGCAGTACTGTCTCGGCCCTAACAGCGTTTAGTGATTATGTTAATGAGTGCCTAGACTCTGGTAAACAGCTGATAGCACTTTTTATTGATTATAAAAAGGCATTCGACACACTGGACCACGACACACTACTACAGGCGATGGATGAATGCGGAATACGTGGTCCCACCAAGAACTGGTTCCAAAACTACCTGTACAATAGGAAAATACGCACTTTCATAGCTGGCGTGACTGGTGAAGAGGCAAGTGTGGATCTCGGTGTGCCGACCGGATCAGTGTTTGGGCCCGTGGGCTATATAATGCACGTGAACAGTGTGTCGAATGTTGTAAATGGGTGTCGAGTATTTATGTATGCAGACGACATGTGTGTGGTTCATGCTTCGAGGGATATCTCGGAGGTACAACGGTACATTCAAGAGGACTTCGAACAGATCACGAAATGGGCACATGACAACGGAATTATACTAAATCTATCCAAAACAAAATGCATGCATGTGTACTCGCCACATAATCTGCGAGCTAAAACTGTACACAATAGGGACCTTGATATAATGGGGCATACATACGAGTGCCTGCATAGGGATAAGTTTAACTGCGTATGTGTGAAATTGGAGTATGTTAACACATTTAAATATTTAGGCCTTAATATTGATTCAAATTTTAATTGGAAAACACACGTAACTGACATTTGTAACAAGTTGAGATCTGTATTGGGGAAGTTTTATCAGTTACATAATGTGGTGAATAAACAGACGCTTCTGATTGTGTATTACGCACTTGCAGACTCACTAATTAGCTATGGACTTATTGTATATGGACGAACGTTTAAAACTTATTTACAAGACATAAAAAAAGTACAAACACGTATAATTAAGTTCCTAGTCAGTAAGAAGGTTAAGAAAAAATGTAACAAAGAGTATGAAAAATTATTCTCTATTTGTAAAATCCTACCAGTAGATATGAAAGTCGATTATGTATTAAGCCTAGAACATTATTTTAGTGATAAGTTTAAAGTCAGTATTGAGAATAAATTTAATACTAGAAGTGTAAGAGAAAAGAGACTAGTCCAGCCAAAAGCAACAAATTATTATGGGGAGAGAACTTCTAGATACCTAGTGCCTAAATTATTTAATAAAATAGATATGCTGAGACACAGCCCTAAGTTAAGTAAAGGTTTATTGAGATCAAGACTGAGGAATTTATTGCTTGGTAACGAGGATTCAGCCGTTACCGAGAAATAAATTCACGTCATAAAGGTTACAATTATTCGTTAGGTACCTACCTACTTATTTGTAAGTTTTGATATAAGGTTATCTGTTCACTAGATTACTTGATAATATGTATGACTAAAAACAGGCGCTTCTTGCCAACAAACTATTTAGTTTGGCGAGTAAATTGTTATATAACAAAATATGTATAATCGTGAACATAAAATAAAAAAAAAAAAAAAAAAAAAAAATAGCGGAGTATTGTAAGAGGAAAGATAACTAGATACGTTACCTAAAAATAAATATTGTTATCAAGTTTTGTGACATTTCAGATACTTTTTTACATTATAGAAGCATTCATCTACACTTTAGCTAACATCCAAATACTAATTGACATGTTAAAAATTTACTTTATTGTTGATAGCATCGTGAGTATTATCTTTACACTGACTCTTAATTGCAATACTTTTTGACAAATGTATTGTGTGTATTTATTTTGTTACAGGATAAAACAATGTTGACGAGCCTGTTTGCGTTCATTTGGTTGTTAAAGAACTTTATGTGGCATACAAAGTTAATCCAACAATGCGAAAAATTCTACTCAACTATTCAAAGTGCTCAAGATACCTGCACATTTATTTTGAATTCATCTTGCTCCGGTTATTCTTTTTTCATATTACTTTAAAAGTTAATGTTGCTTATGACAAACCCTACTTGACAATTAACGGTTAAGGACATTCATATACGATAAAACCATGACCTTCAAGATTAAAATTATTGTGATCGTTTGGTAAGGACACTGCTTTATAATTAATTGAAATGGTATTATTTTTCGCAGAAGATAGGAAAAAACTGAGCAAGAACGTACTGCGCTTGCATCGAGCATCATTCAGCAAGATACGCGCGTGTGGCCTGTTCTACGTAGACGCTGCGTTACAATTCAAACTTATGTGTCTAATTTCAAACTACACTTTCGTGTTGCTGCAGTTCGCATTTTTGTAATTCATGCTTAATTGTTTTTGTTTTCATATATGAATTCGTAAAATAAAAAAAATAAAGTAAGTACTCCACATATTTTATTTTATAAAGTTTAGATCACTACTTGAACTTTTGTTATGAAGACGGTCTATAATTTATTACGTTGTTGAGTCATAAGTTGTCTCTTTTATATGCACATGACGTTACTGTGATAAATAAACATTGTTTTTTATAACCTTTCTTTCTATAAGTGTCGTTGCACCTACATTAAGTGCACACACTATATCATCTACAACATAATGTTAACACTGTACATCTTCTGCAAATTACTTCTTACCAAAGAATAAAATAAGTATGGAAGCGATATTCTCGTTGCATGCATGCTGAAAGTAGTAGTATGTAGGCATTTAGCCTACATACTACTACTTTTGGGTCGATGAGATCTATCCAACAGCTGCCCCCACATTTGTGTCATTTTAACGGACAATGCCTTTATTTAATGTGAGTCCTGACGTTAGCCATTTTCATATTGGACGATAACAATAACGACACAATATCGTCGGACTGGTAGTTTCATACAAATTACTAGTAAACGCTTTCATACTGTCAGTGTAGTCAACGGTATCGTCGTTGACATTGATTGTCGTGCTGATATCGGCGGACGACACATGACACTGCTCTTGTTCGCTGCTGCCATTATTACCTCGAATACGCTGCTGCCATTATTACCTTGAATATGCCTTGTGCTATCTCGACATTTATCACAGCTAATAATAGATAGCCAATATGGATTTATGAAGGGAAAATCGACAGCTACCAATTTGGTGACTTATGTTGAAAGCATTGTTAAAGCGGTTGATGCCCGAGTTCAGGTTGATGCAGTCTACACCGACTTCAGCAAGGCCTTTGATACAGTAGACCATGGAATACTCGTCAAGAAACTTAAAATGTATGGCGTTTCGGACCCCCTCTTAGGTTGGTTCCAATCATATTTGTCTGGACGGATGCTAAAGGTTGTAGTGAATGGCTGCTCTTCAGATTCTTACAGGGCAACGTCGGGAATTCCTCAGGGATCTCATTTAGGTCCGCATGTTTTCATTCTTTTTATAAATGATATTCATAAATGCTTCTCGAACTCGAATATATTCCTATTTGCTGATGACCTCAAAGCCATAAAGATTATAAAAAATCCTGCGGACTCGGTATTGTTCCAAAGCGACTTAGACCGGCTGACTAAGTGGTGTGAGCATAACAAAATGTCTTTAAATGTGAGAAAATGCCATCATATCAAGTTCACAAAAAAAAAAAGAATATCATGCAGTCAGTTTACAGATTGAATGGTGAGCAGCTTGAGGAAGTCAATACTATTCGAGACCTAGGCGTTCAGTTCGATAAAAAGCTAAGTTTTGTCGAACATATTGACAAAATTATATTAAAAACATCAAAGATGCTTGGCTTTGTTATGAGAGAGTGTAAAAACTTCAAAAAACCTAACATAAAAAAAAATATGTACAACTCGCTAGTTAGAAGCCACCTCGAGTACTGCAGTGTGGTCTGGTCACCTGAGTATAAGGTCCACATCAAGCGCATTGAACGGCTTCAGAAACGGTTCTTGTGGCATCTCACCTTTTACAGTAATAAGTGCAAAAAGCTCAACTCGTACCAAGACAGACTGAAGTATTTTAACATGGTGCCGCTAGAGAAACGCCGGAATATTCTAGATTTGGTTTTCCTTAAGAAGTTAGTAACAGGCTCTCTGATCTGTCCCGATTTGCTCAGTAGGGTGTTATTCCATGTGCCCCGTAATCTGCCAAGAAGTTCTAATAGGAGGCTTTTCTGCATGCCAAGATGTCATACCAACTTGAGGCAATACTGTCCACTTTCTAGAATGTATGCTGCATACAAAGAGCATGAAGTGGACATTGACCTCTTTCACTCATCAGTGCCTGCTCTAAAAAAAGCCGCGCTTGCCATTTAAAGGGTATCTCTAGTCTAAAATAAAATTTTAACCTAATCGTTATCTGAAAAAAATTCAATCTTATTTAATTTAATTTAATCTATTTAATTTATTGTAATCAATTTAGCTTTTAATAATTTATTTTTCACTTTTATCTAAACTATGTATTAATTTTTTTAATTATTTTACTGTGTTATTATCTGCGCATAATGTAGTGCATGCTGTGCTTTTCTTTAAGTAATGAGGCGCTTAGACTTAAGTTTGCAACGCACAAAATGTAAAGTAATAGTGTACTCATTGTTGAAGAGCCTAATAATAAATAAATAAATAAATAAAATAAATAAATACACTAGTACACTTTAGGAATCGCGTGGCGATGTAAGCTTTTGCTGGCTCAACGCGACTATTCGAGGCTGCTGTGGCATACCGCATGACAAAAAGCTGTTGGTTACATCTTGTCACATACCGATATCGTCCCGATATTGTCAGTCGATATCATTGTTGTCTGAGTTGACGATATTACTGCGTCTATATTTGTTGACATGTCACAAAAATGGACACAGCTTAGATCAATATTCTTCTTTTTCGACGTGACGAATGGCATGATAGTGAATTCAATTTTGTTGGCCCGAAACTTTGCCACTTCCATGGCGTCGCCGGTAGTAGCACAGACGTCGCTATGGCTGTATTTTTGGAGCACAGAGGGCAGGATTAGGGGTGGGACATAGTTTTCACCACAGCTCCTCATCCACATCTATCCGCGATCAGTATTGATGAACCTGTAATGGCTTGGGCGTGCACAGATCGCAACGATGTGGTAGGGGTGTTGGGGTAGTATTCCCGGTCAACCATGCACACCACGTGAATTTCACTTCTCTACGAACTTCATAATCTATGTTACTGCACATCTTAGGCGATTAATACACGGCACCGCTCGACCGCGCGGTAGGAGCAGTTTGCGGTAGAAACGAGCACCGCTCGACCGCGCGGTCGGCCGGTGTATGTGTGTTAGGCATCTACGGATTTATTAGAGGCCAATGCGACATGAGATCCGCTTCACCGCCTACCGCGGCGATGCGCGGTGCCGTGTGTTAATCGCCTTAACAAGCGTACAGTGAACTGTCACCACTAGAGACTCGCTATTAAATACAACACAAAGATAAATATTACTAGCACTGCTAACTACGCTGGTCTAAGAGTTGTTGTATTTGCAATTTATGGAGTTATGGAGTTTTGTGAAGAATTTGTTGCTCCAACTATCAAAGATTTAAAATTAAAGTTATTGACAAGTAACTCGATTGTCAATTTGTTATGATGGAAAAACATACGGGATCTTTGGAACTTTAACAAACCTTAATAATAGAATCACTTAGACCAGGAAAAACTTTTTTTTTTTTTTTAAAGTATCCTAGCTGATGATACTTTATTTACATTACAATCTAGCCAATTCTGCTAATAAGTAAATTAAATGTAACTTAAACTACTAAGTAACTATAAAATTAAGAAATCGTCCAATAAATAACGTCTTTCTTTTTCACTTTATGTTAAGGAGAACATTCATTCACGTGTTCTATAAAATAGTCAGCACTTGCACTGCAGTTTTAAAGTTCACTCATACTGCACTAAACTAACTCAAAAGGTTTTACCCTTTTTAGTCTTCGCACTAATTCAGTGATGTCAAGGAGTTGGATCGCCTCGACATTCACATGATGATGAAGTCTGTGTTCATGAGCTTCTGAAATGAAATGAAATAAATTTATTTGCTTTGAATGCAGGTATTTACAATTTGATGTTAGAATATTATTTACAGGGCCTTGTACATTCTGCCTATGAGGCATGCAAATTTTAAACTTAATTTACTTAATCTAGACTTTAAAATTAAACATCCGATAATTTACTTAAGCTAAACTAGTTAAAGAAGATATAAATTAAGCTATCGCTACACAAGTTAAATTTTATAGTACTCTATTATTTATTATTGACGGATCATTCAGGAAATCATTGGTGGAATAATAACACTTTTCCACAAGTAGAGCAAAGAGCTTCTTTTTGAAAATTCTTATTGGCTGTGCTTTTATACAGTCAGGTATCTTATTATAAATTTGAGGTGCCATGCCAAAAACACTCTTTTTTAACAGAGCTGTTTTGTAGCCGCCTGTGTATAATAAGTTTTGGTACTGAGGTCTCATAGAAGTAGTGCGGTGTCGAATTTCACAATACATCTTAAAAAGATGAAGATTACCTTTTACGAACATGGCTAACTCTAAAATATACAAACAAGGAAATGTTAATAATTTATGTGTGACTTTAATATTGAACATGGACCCTAGACAGCGCTTTTGCGCCTTAAAGATGCTTTCTCTCAGACTAAAATTGCCCCAGAATATAATTCCACATCTTAATTTCGACACAACTAAACCGTGGTATGCAACTAGAACTGTCTTAGTATTAACTTTTTTAGCTAAATTATAAAGAGCATACGCAGATGCACTAAGTTTCTTACATATAACCTCAGCTTGTGCCTTCCACGTTAATTGACTATCCAAAGTTATTCCTAAAATTTTTGCTATGGATACTTGTTCAATATTTTGGCCATCATAGTTTATGCTTAAATTGTTCGTACGAATTCTTTGGTGAAAGTGCATTATGTTTGTCTTAAGGATATTTATTAGTAAATTATTTATATTTAGCCAGTTTATTATTACCTTCAAGGAATTGTTAATATCATAGGCATATGCTTCTTTATTTGTACATTTTATTAAGGCGGTGCTGTCATCTGCGAACAGAACCATTGGGTGGCTGATTTGACGGGGAAGGTCATTTATATATATTAGGAACAATAATGGTCCCAGGACGCTTCCTTGCGGCACACCATAATGAATATATCTGCAAGACGATGCGTGTAAAGTTTCTCTTTTCGATTTGAGACATACTCGAGCTATTTCGGTGAATTGTTTACGTCCAGTTAAATAAGATTTAATTAAATCTAAGACGTTACCGCGTATGCCATAGGCATTCAGCTTATCTAATAAAATCGAATGATTCACATAGTCAAAAGCTTTCGACATATCAGTGAATATAGCACAAACGGGGATTTTGTTATCTACATTGACCATTAACATTTTCAGCAATTCAAAAATAGCCATATTTATATTTTTGTTTTTCCTGAAACCATTTTGCTCTTCGCATAATATATTAAACTTTGTCAAAAAATTGTAAATAGATTCATAAAGATTTTTTTCAATTATTTTGGAGAAAACGGGTATTAGCGCGATAGGACGGTAATTTGACATTTCATCTTTATCTTTCTTCTTGTAGAGCGGTTTTATTATCGTTGTTTTTAAGGACTCGGGAAAGACACCTGTTGATATACTAGTATTTATAATGTGTGCTAAGGGGCCTGCTATATAAGGAGACACGTATTTTATTACTTCAGTAGATATACCGTCATAACCAAGACTTTTTTTATTTTTTTAGACGTTTAATTACTCTTATGAGGTCATGAGGCACAACTGGATGCATAAATAAAGAGTGTGGATTATGTTCTATCGGCTTAACACTGGTTGTGTTTTGTTTTGGAATATCTGTTATCTGATCAATAAAAAAATATTGAAAGTCTCAGCTATTTCATTAGGATTGGTTATTAATGAATTGTTATTTTTTATTTGGAGGATGGGTTCTGTTCCTTTTTTATTTTTATTTATAATTTGCCAAGTCGTGTTTGATTTGTTTTTAGAATTTTGGATTAGATAATTGTTTTGAGCTTTCTGTGTTAGATTTACTATTTTTTTGAATCTTTTGGTATAGGAATGAAAGTTCTTTTTATTTTCTTCGTTCGGTTTTAATCTCATTTGCCACAAAAGGTAGCGTTGTTTTTTACTGCAGGTCCGTATGCCTTTAGACACCCATTTTATTTTATTTTCTAGACGTATTGTAACTGTTTTATAAGGGAAGCGTGAATTATATAACATAAGAAATAAATCAATGAAGGCATCATAAGCGTTATTAGGGTCTGTGGAATTGAAAACATCTGAAAAACTAAGATTTTGAAGATATTTGTTAAACTTATGTAGATTTTCTTTGGACATGTTTCTTAATCTTTTACGCCAAGATTTTATATGACTAGATTTGTTAACTTTAATTTCTATTAACTGGGCCGTATGATCTGACAAGGCTAATTCTAATATTTGAGATTAAAATTTTTGTTTTATATTGTGTGCAAAATTGTCAAGACAACTTTGGCTACAAATTCTAGTTGGTTTATTAATTTCTAATTTCAGATTATAGCCCAAAAGAAAGCATTCAAATTCCATTGCAAAACTATTTCTCTTGAGGATATTTATATTAAAGTCACCACACAATATTATTTTATTGTTGTTGTTATTGCATACTTTCTTCAGAATAAGATCAAGGTTTTCATAAAATTTATGTATATTTGACAATTATTACATTTAGCTTTGGCAACTTAATAGCACAACTTTCAATAACTCCTGGCAACGAGTATTTCTTAATGTCTAGCAATTCATTGTACTCTATTTTTAACTAGAATGCAAGAGCCTCCACGTTTAATGTTATTTCTTGAATAATAGGCTGCTAAATTGAAATTAGGAATTTGTAATAAAGATTCATGTCCAGACATTATGAAATGTTCCGTTATGCAAAGTACATCTATGTTTACTTTACTGTATAACAGTTGCTGAATGTGGACGGTTAAAATGTCTGATTTATTAAGAAGCCCGGCTATATTTTGGTGCATGATATTTAAATGATTAAAAAAAAAAAAATCGTCTTGTGAAGAATTGGCGGGTACTGGTATTATATTAGTTTTCATATTTATTTCTAAAGTAGTGCAATTTGTTTCATTTAATAAAGCTAATATATTATTCATATTATTCTTCATTCCATAGTCGTTTATTCTACCGGTGTATTTGGAGAACATAACTTCATCATAACTTAAATTTAAATTAGAGTCTAACATTGTTGCATACTTATGTGTATCTACACCTAAGTATAGAAGATAGTTGAACGTTTCTATGCGCCAGTTGAATATTGGTGAATAGTTGTTGCATTTAAAGGTTGGAGCACATATGATGAGGTTCGTGTTCTGGATTGCTTGAAGAGTATTTCTAATTTCCACTATAATTTCATAATAATTAATTGTGTTGCGAAAATCTTCTTCTCCTATAAGTATAATACAATAATCCTGTTTTGTAAACGTTAGTAATTTATTTTTCAAGTCTCTGATTAATTTTAATATTCCACAGTACGGTGTAACATAATAGCATATCTTAGAATTAACAAAAATATCTTCAGCAATAGATAGAATTTTATTCGTATTGTTAGCACTTATAATGCACAGTTGGTTCTTGAAATTCTTTGTAAGGAGTTTGTTGTCCGTCTTGGATTGTGTCACAGTTTCCAGTTGTGTTTCCTGTTCTTGTTCTAGGTTTTCTGCTGATTTTGGAGAAATTGGAGTGCAAGGAACAGCGTTGTTTCCAAGATTTCTTCTTGGTTCTACTATGTGGTGTTGACATTTTCTGAGTATTGTTTGGAGTATCCATTGTATCCAAGGTGGTGGTCATTTTCTGTGTAGCATTTTTTAAGACTTCGTATTTGCTAGATAGTAATTGTAATGTTGATTTTATATTTTCATTTTCTGTTGATAAATTACTTATCTTTACTTTTGCTAAATTAAGCTGTGAAGCAAGTTGATTTATTTGTTGTTTTAGTTCCTGTATTTGACTATTTTGTTCTTCTCCTGATAGGTTCGGCAAGCTACTAGTTGTGCCATCTAGTTTTGATATATTTGTACTACTATCATCACTTACTGGTTCTACTTCGGACATTGATTGAGTACGTGTTTTTCTGAACGTTATATTTTCGAAGAAGTTCATGTTGAAAAATGCATATTTAAAAACTTGGAAAAAGATTTAAAGGCTTAGAAAAAGATTATCTTTTACCAGGATTAGAACTCGGTCCGAATTGCGAAATCAAGTACGTGTCTTACGCAGTCAGCCAGATGGTCGTTAGCGTAGTTAGTTCAAATTGCGGATCGCTATTTGATGAGATTTTTCTTTATTTTAAATGTTAGGTAGATTGAATGACAGTTACACAATTTGAAAGTGCAGTTTACAATTTAGAATTTTTATCATATAAAGTTTTAGCACTTGATGACACTTGTTCGTGTAAATGCACACAGGGCCCCTAAAAACCACTTAAATTATCGGAAGAACTATGGTTTTATTTGATTTTGGCATCGAAATTCACTGTAATAACAATTGTTTTGTTTACGAACTGACGCAACACATTATTGATTGTATTTTTGTAATTCCTGGTAATAGGCACTGGATAATAATGTCACGTATTAATTGAGGTCCACTGTCACTACGAAACTAATTATTACACTTGTTTACTTAATAAAACTATTTTTAATTGACTTGAAATACGGAGCTACTTGTTACTCGTGGCGAGAGCGCCATCTATCCCTATTCTGCATATTTTTTATTACTATGTTTACGACATCCATCTTGAGGTCCCGGTGAATGTCGCTGTTTCTAATGTACCAGGGTGCGTTGACTATATCCCTTAGTACTTTGTTTTGAAAACGTTGTATGATTTGACGATTGCTTTGGCTGGTGCAGCCCCACATCTGTATAGCGTAGGTCCATACAGGTTTTAAAACTTGTTTTTATAACAACAATTTACTGGATATTGACAATGGCGACTGTCTACCAAGTAGCCAATACATTTTTTTGTATCGAATATCTAGTTCGGCTCTTTTTTTTTGACATGCTCTTTCCAGCGCAGTTTTGCATCCAGTGTCATGCCAAGATACTTAGCAGTATTGGCGTATGGTATTTGTTTATTATTCATGAATACCGGGAAGTATTTTGGCTTTTTATTGGTGAAGTCAATGTGGATAGACTTGTTTTCATTGAGTTTGATACGCCATGTTGCAGTCCACTCATAAAAACGATTTATGGACTCTTAAACCTTATCTACAGCTTCCTCGTGACTGTTTCCAACAGCCATAATAGCTCTGTCGTCAGCAAAGGTTGCAATGACATTATTTTCTAGCTCAGGAATATCACAGGTGTATAGTAGATACAGGACCGGACCTAGTACACTACCTTGTGGTACTCCAGCTATTATTTGCCTAAGGTCTGAATAGGCATTTCTTTGTCTTATTCTAAACAATCTATTTGATATATAAGACTCTATGATGTCTGAAAATTGTTGAGGCAGCATTGTTCTTAGTTTATAAATAAGGCCATCATGCCATACTTTATCAAAAGCCTGTGCAACATCAAGTAAAACCGTGGAGCACACCTTCTTGTCCTCTAGTGTTCTTTCAATAATATTAGTAACTCTGTGTACTTGGTCGAACGTAGAGTGTTGTTTTCTAAATCCGAACTGGTAATCGGGGATTAGATTTTCAGCTTCAATCTCTTTAGAAATAATTTCTCGAATAATTTTGACAACACAGGTAACAGTGAGATTTGTCTGTAAGATGTTGTTTCATGAGGTGGCTTCCCAGGCTTGACTATCATGATGACTTCAGCTACTTTCCACCTGTCAGGAACATGTTTTAACCGAAATGCAGCATTAATGAGCGTGGTAAGCTTAACTATAGCTTTGCGTGGAAGATTTTGTAAAACTTCTCCTGTAATTAAGTCGTAACCAGGGGACTTTCTCCGATTAAAATTGCACTTAATTTCTCTTGATACTTCTTTTGGGGTAACCAACTTAATATCTGAACTATTTTGAACACCCCGAATTAATATCCTCGCATTGTGAGTCTGGGATTCATTTGGTTGGAAAATTCGTTCTAAATGGTCAGCGAACCGTAAAGCTTTTTGTTCGTCCGTCACTGCCCATTTTCCATTTTCGTCCTTGATTGGAGGAATTTGGATAATGGGTCGTTTCATGTGCTTCGTAGCCTTCCACAACGAGTAGCCGGTTTTGGTATCACTCGTTAATTGTCTAAGGTAGCTGTTTGTTAAGGAGTCGTTGTAGTGCTGAATTTCCACCTAATTCCTGCAGGATAGGCGGTTGCTTTGACCCGGTGTGTTTTTTCCGGTGTGTTTTTCCAGGCAGCTTGCTGTATACTAGTTGTAAATTTACTTAATTCCAAATCCAGCTGTTCCGGAGTTTTTAATGGAACTGGAAAATTCTATTGTATTATCCAGCAGCCTAATTGCGCAACACATTTTATTTTTGATATCAATTCCGAATCGAAACCAAGTCCAATTTAAATCGCATGGCATAATTGGAATTACGATAAACATTTTTTACCAATCGACCGGAATTGAATAGGGTTGTTCTTATAAAACGGCTATACGTCTTTGATTTATATGTTTTGTTCCACCTTAAAGGCATGATTAATTTCCAAATTATTGTGCTTTAATTTAATTTTGTTTTAATTATAACTGATGCTATAATAGTGCTTATAAATGAAAATGTACAATGATTGCCGAAAAATTAAAAACCATTTTTTAAAACACTTTCTATCAAAAACTACCATAATTGAAATACGTAACAAAACGTTTCCTTTCCCCGGTTTTTTTAATCTGTGGCCAATGACAAAATCGTAGAAAAGCAGTGTTGTCATGTTAGTGGGATTTCCACTAAACCTGGGGGTTTGGACACCCCTACTGGCGAAGAAATTGCTTGAAATTGCGGGTTGCTTTTAGTGGCTGGTGGTTTTGTCTAGTGGTTAGTTTAATTCAATTTGTAGAAAACAATACAATCAATTACTAAAACTGACTCGAGAAAATATTAAAATAACAAGATAATGGCATGTTTTATTGTTTGTCTAAAACCTGTGTCAGTGATTTTACGATGTATTTCTTTCAAATGCCGAAACCACTGCAGATTCGAACGCTGTTTTGGCAAAACTGTTCACCATGATGAATATGTTGAAAATAATCAGAGGCTCCGCCCGAGTAGTGATCGCAAAACGACGTCATTTCTAAAAAATATTTCACGGGAAAATACTACCGGGGTAAAAAAAATCTGCCGTTATGCCCAAGTTATGTATAGATCTAACAAACATTCAAACATCTTCACTAACTTTTTCATTAATTATTGTAGATTAAGTTGGATGATGTTTAAAAAAATACTTTGACCTTTTGTTTTATTTTCATTCTCAAATTTTCAAATGGACCTCCAAAACAGCGACCGAATGTCAGTAACAGATAAATAAAATTAAAAAAATTGTGACTAAACTATACTCTATTTGAAATAAGATTACACATTTAAATAAACCGTTTCGTGTTCGGTTGAACATTAAAAGCAAAAAAGTGGTTACAATACCAAGTGTTTACTGAAGCTGCCATTTGTCATGTCACCAACGCAATAGAAGTCAAAATCGGTTGAACGGATTATAAAAAATGTCTCATCTTATTTCTTTTTATAGCACTCGGGGAAAAAAAAATGGCAACACTGAGAACAACACAAAATTGTATTATATTTACAAATATTAATTTAATATCCTATACGAAACGTGGGCCTATGTTAGGCAGTTTTGGAACATTTTTCTTGTGGCTTGTGTAAGCCGGATGAACTGGAAAATTCTCTCATTAAATCAATACTGTTTTGCTCAATAGCGAAAAATACGTCGAGATTATCACTACAAGTAAGTAACCCAATATAAATAGGAATAACGTGAGTCCCTGTCCGTCAACCTCACATTCTAACTGAAATTGTTAATTTATATTTTTGTACATAAGTACCTACATGCTGAAATAAACTATAGTAACCACTAACCTAACTACAAAACATATTCATAATATTTTCACAGACGGTGCTAGAGCTGAAAATACATGAATGGAACACTACCCAACATGAATCTTCTTAATTTCCTAACAAAGAAGTTGGATGGCTAGATGGCAAAAATGCTGTGAATGAAAATGTAAGCTTTTAGTCACATAGTTAAGAATCAAGCGAGGCAACTTACTTTATAATAAAATTATGAATATTTATTTCCTTGGCCGAACTTTCTACATCATAATTATATTTTATGTATACCTAACTAATGTTTACATAATTTAGTATTACAAAATATCTGGACATTGAAAAATCAGCCCTAAGTAAAGAAGAAATTATACAAACAGCAGCAATAACTAGGCTAATGGCTTTTGTCCAGCCATGGGCCCAATGAATGCCTACTTTACTTTGCCACAGGGTTTATTTATAAACATTGCTTAAAGTTAAATGACGTTCAAATGTCAAAAATGTATGGATATACAGTTGCTAATCATTACTTAACTTTAAGTAACGTTTATAAATAAACCCCATAATGTTTAAGTACTTTATTTGAGCAGAAAATAATATGATTTTGTTTTAAAACTGTAGAGTTCCTGGGGAGTTTCACCTACGAAGACATGAAGGCAGCATGAATGAAGGCACCTGCTGCGTTGCTACTTAGAACCTGAAGATAGTTCTTGAAATATAATTGTTGTTTTAGAAAAACTGTTGAGTCTTGAATGACAGTAATATAAATGTATGTTCCTATTTTGTTAATTGATAATGATAACAGTGTAAACTACAAATAAAAATAACTTATTATGAAATATTTAAGAATTGAAGTTTTTTTTTTCATTAACACAACAATTTATTAATAAAATTATGTCTCGTTGGTCTAGGGGTCGCAAGAGCTACTGCTGAGTATGAGGTCCTGGGTTCGATGCCTGGGTTGGGCATAGTGTTATTGGGTTTTTCCACCTGGAATTTCTTAGTAGTGCCCGGTTGATGGCAATAGGCTCGTCCCCTATTACATGGGACTTAAACATAACTGGTGAAATGTGTGTGTACAGGCAAACCTCTGCCCAACTCTTCGGAGAAACAGTGATATTATGTATGTATTTTCATTAGGTTCAGTAAATAGAGCGAAATAAATTATGGTAAACAAAGCAAACAATAACTGACAATAGCCTTTATTCACATTTATGAAATATTTACACATGGGGCAAAAAGAAATTGGAAAATTGTAAGGATTAGTGAAATTTAATGTATTCCTGTGGAATTCATCATGGATTATGTATGTACTGCTTGCTAATTCTTGCTGTAAGCGCATGAGAGTTTATACTTTTCCTCAATAATGAAGTTGAGCCTGACACCTGAAAAAAAAAAGAATTTAAGTAAATCTTCTATATTATGTATATTCCATGATCCATTACATCCATCCACAAAATAAATTCTAATTGGCCTCTCCCTTAAACACTTCAATGAATACAACAATTATTAGGTTCAATGACTTTATTAAATGTATGAAAGTTTATGTTTGATGGTGCATTTCGTAGTCACCAACATAACACGTATGTATGTTTAAATAAATAAAACATTGTGCTAAACACACATTCAATGTTCAATACTTAGAAATAAAATAATATTGTTATTACTTATGTACCTTAGATGGTGGTGTGGTATGTTCATTGATGTCCTTACATAATCCACTGTCTTCTATGCTCAGTACAATGGATACAGTACGAGGTACGAATTTGTCTTTCAATAAAATATTTCGTTTCTGAAATATCATAATATATATCTTTAGTAGGTTGTAACAGAAGAGAACTTGGTCAGTGGGTCGTCATAAGGGCGGATAATTTTCACAATATTATTAATTTATCGACCGCTTCGATATTATTTTAATATATCACTATTGATTTATCATTGAGGTTTTACACAAAAACACATTCACAATTTATTAAAACGATGTTCACTTACATAATTTCGTAATAATTAAGGAGATTATACGAGTAAATCCCAAAAATATTACAAAGAAAATCAAATGCGAGGAGTACATTGCCTTCTATTTTAACTGACAGAAGAAACAAATTACTCGTTGATTTTAAACCAACTCAGCGCTGTCAAAATGGTTACGTAATTCGAGTTATAGCCTTTTTAGACGGGTATCGTTCACTCTTTAGCGTCTCATCCAGACTGCAGTTGATATAAAAAATTTTAGAGTTACGTAATACGAAAGCTGTCAAATTTTTCAATTTCCAGTTTAAATGATATCAATTCCACTCGAATTTTATTGAAAATGTGTTGCGTAATTAGATAGCTGGTCTATTCTGAAACTTTCCCAGTCTGTATAAGTATTTACAAGTGTAGGATTGCTCTCTATGCGTAGGATCCGATGCCACACTGATAAAATTATTGGTGAATGCTCCGAATTCATGTCAAAGCATTCATCAATGCTCAAATAATTACTAGATATATTTTTAGTTATAAAAAAGTCTATCAGGTCAGGGACTTTGCGTGGATCGCTTGGCCAATAAGTTGGTTTTCCGGTAGAAATAGCTTCACACTTTAGCTCTTTCATGGCACTCATAAGTTCTTTTCCTTTAGTTGTAGTTAGTCTTGAGGCAATGCGTATTTTTAGCATTGAAGTCGCCACCGAAGATGAATCTTTGTCCGAGTTGCTGTAAGAACCTCACATAATGGTCTTTTTTATATTGTATCTCGAGGGCGAGTAGATGGCCGCTACGGTGACTGGATACAGTTGAGATTGAATACAAATCGCCACAGCTTGAATTTCATGACATTCATACTTAACCTCTTCATGATGACAGAGATTATCTTTGACTACAACCGCTCTACCACCTCGGACCGAATTGTCAGGGTGCAGTGCATGGTACACTTTATATCCTCGGAACTTTATGTATGATTCCATAGTAAAGTGAGTTTCAGATATAAGACATAAATACATACCGGAAAAACTTAAATACATTTTGATCGGTATGGGAATAAAACCCATATCCCGGGGTATCGTATTACCCAGTCACTGGTTTGTGGAAGTCAAATAGGCAGTCGCTCCATGGTGAAATACTGGTATTGAGCTGCATCTGTTAAAGTCATGTCATTTGGTTTAAATAGGTTTTTAATTTGTTTTTTTTATTTATTTTCATATAGATTCTCTTCTTTTATATTTTGTGAATGTGAGAACGTTGTAGGCTTAACCGACTTGTAGATCTGTCGATCATTTTCTATCTTGCTAAGTACCTGGTACTTGTTGATAGGCCTGCAGTGTCCTCTCATACCTATATACTCGTACACTGTAACTTGAAAATATTGTAAATATACCATTTACTTTTAAAAGAGTAACCGTGGAGTTTCTTGCCGACTCTTCTCCATAGGAAAGGACCAATTGGAACCGTGCACCTAGCTTCTGACGTTTCATAAGTGCCGTTGTAGGTTTATGTGAAATAAAATATTTAGAATTTGAATTTGAATCTGGTTAGACTGGAAGCCGATCCCAATATAGTTGAGAAACCGGCGGATGATCTGATGTGGAGAAAATATCGCGACGCGGTGCCAATGTATGAAAGCTTGATGGATTCATGAATAGAATAGAATCTCTCTATAATTACATCAGTACTGATAAATGTAGACATTTTATATATGGTGACGCAATGGGCGGTCTCAAGGTAGATCGATGATCTAGTGAAGGTTGCATGAAACTCCCTGGATGTGGGAACCACAGAACAAGTCAAAGTTGTTGATGATGATGATGGTCTTATCGCTAAAAGCGTTCAAGGTTCTGTAAATGATAAAAATCACATCTTAGCTGACCGAAATAACAAAACCAGCCAAGAAATAGTTCGATCCGTGCACTATCCATTTTGCTTTACCAACAAACTATTTCCTATTGCACCGTGTTACAGTTTTAAATCCTAATTAACTTTTCCTGATCCTTATAAACTCTTATTAAAGTCCATCCGAGTTATAAGAAAGTATAAACTTAGGAAACGTGGCAAGATAAAATTGTATTTTCATCTCGCTCGCATTTGGTCTAGTGAGGGGTGCACACATTCTATTTTTCGGGTCAGAATATTTTATTCGGCGCTATTTGCTGAACAACGAAGTCAACCCGAAGAAAAGCAATAACGTTCTCTAGGTGGCAGCATTGGGACATCAGGTCTATATTTTCTTTAGTCGAATGTGAAAAAAAGTGAATGATGAACGAATGAATGAAACGAATAATGAACAACATCATAATTATATTTTATTATATCAATATTATTTTAAGACCTCTTGTCAAAGTGGCGCCAGCTGGTGGCGTGAAATTTCATGAAAACCCTCATTACTTACTACATGTATTCGTTTTCATTCCATTTAAGTCCGTGCCGATTGGAAACTTCACTGAAACATGTTCGGGTTGGCTCTGCACCATTCGAGCTAGGCCGAGCGGTTTTTTCCCGAGCAAAATTTTAAATTCACTGACAAACAACGCTTAGCCTAAACCGCTGGTTCTAGAAGCTTCAAATTTTGCACAAGAATTACTTATAATATAACGAAGGTCTTTTGATTATTCATCTTCTAAAGGGGTTAATAGGGATAGATTTTTAAAATTAAAGTTCGTAATCGTTGCCGATGGGCCATTCCATCGGGCTTAATCACGGCTTTAACACCTCAAATTCGATTTTATCACCCGGCTGTGCTGACAAGTCTGTAGCCATCCCTGACTGTGCGAGGATGAGAACCGAGCTAATCCCTCAGAAACTATTTTATTTCTATTAAGGAATTGATTAAAGATGGACCTTTAAAGGTCAGAGATCAGTGGTGTCGCCGTTGGTAACTTTTTAATTAATAGGGTAATTGAAATAACTTTGTAATGGCCCGAACCAGCACGAGGTTGTGGTTTTGACACCACAGATGAGCATGGCTTTTTAAACTAATTTATCATTGCGCTTGTATTTTTCGGAGGGGGCAGAGGTCTATAGTAGGTTAATCCACAATCGCTTATATATTTTATTTGCAGTCAACGAAATGAATAATAATTATGTATCAAATTTACACACTACGTCAATTTGCCGTGTTATAGATAGCCAATTCATACAAACGTCACACAATGACAGTTGTGATTTAAAGAAAGAAAAGTATTTTATTTGGGACACGCACATGAAATACAAAAAGTTAATAAAAAGCATTTTAAGCAAACAAAATTAAATTAAACACCTATACGATAAAAAAGACAATAGCAATATTTGAATAAGCGGACAATTTAAGTTGAAAGTCAAATTGATAAACAATGAATTTCCTTGGTCTTACATGTAATAAAGACCGATTGCCATCAACCGGGCACAAATTTAGATTCTGGACTGAGAAATTCTTAGTGAAAAAACTCCATATCATTTTGTCCTGAATGCGCAAAGGCAAAGAATCAGTCGAAGTGGCGGTGCTTGGGGGAGGCCTATGTCCAACAGTGGGCGTTTTTCGGCTGAAATGATGTTGATGATGATTTTGTCCTGACCAAAGGATCGAACACAAGACCTTACACTTAGCAGTACTTATCTTTTGCGACCACTAAGACCAACAAGGTAGACAATTCCACAATTATTATGTAGGTACTTTCTAAGTTAAACTCAAACTTCAAACTCAAAGCAATCAATCTGCCTAGCCTTTTCCCAACTATGTTGGGGTCGGCTTCTAGTCTAACCGGGTGCAGTTGAATACCAGTAGTATATCTGATCTCCACAACCCAGTATCTGGGTAATACGATACCCCTTGGTAAGACTGATTGTTAGACTTTCGGGCTTCTGACGACCCGTAACGACTGTCAAAGATCCACGAATGACAGCCGGAGCCAACGGTTTAACGTACTTTCCGATCCATGGTGGAGTCTCGGTATGTAAAAATGGTCACCCATCCACGGACCAACCCCGGAAAGCTGTTATTACTTAGCCACGAGCTCCTCTAATCCTAACTAATATTATAAATGCGAAAGTAAGTTTGATTGTTACGCTTTCACGCTAAAACGGCTGAACCGATTTGGATGAAATTTGGAACATGGGTAGACCATGACCTGGAGAAGGACTACCATTCATCCTGGATCGCAGAAAAATTCGTGGGCAACAGCTAATTTCAAATAAACCAATTACAAGCACTTTATGTTATTTTTTAGGGTTCCGTACCTCAAAAGGAGAAAACGGAACCCCGTATAGGATCACTTCGATATCCGTCTGTCCGTTTGTACAAACGGAGTAGTACATCGTTGTATGGGATAACATGTTTTTCAACTGCAATGTTAAGCTTGTTTTTGGGATAAATTCATCCCAACAACGGAACCCTTCATTGTGCGTGGTCCGACACGCACGTGGCAGTATACCAATGATGACTTAATGCGAAGAGAATAATTGTAAGGAAACATGGACTATAAATTATGCCCGATTCCTCGAGACAGATTTTGATTTATTCACGGAAGATTGGAAGGCGATACTATCAGAATGTTTGAAGAATTGTCTGAAGTTTTGAAGTAACTTTGTGAAGGTACTTATTTTATTTGATACTGTAATTCAGCCGTTCTAACTTTTATATAAAGCTACGCAAAAATGTATTTTAAAACTTTTTACAAAAAAAAAAAAAAAAAACAACCGACTTCCAAATAAGTTTTCATTGTTCACTTTTTAGTATCTACTCCACACAAATTGACATGAACTTATTATAACATCATCCGTATAGGCTAAGTGGATAAAATACGTATTATTGAAGCTAACTTAAAAATTACCCAAGCTATGATGCCCAAGATGATGATGATGATCATCATCATCTTCCTGCCCTTATCCCATGTTACTTGGGGTCGGCGCAACACGTTTTCATCTTCCATTCTCCCCTGTCAACCGTCACGCAATCATCTACACCTTTTTCCTTCATATAACTCCTCACACAATCCATCCATCGTTTCTTTGGTCTTCCTCTCCCTCTCCATCCTTCAACATTTATATTCATCACTCTCAGTCACATGCGATTCTTCCCTCCTCATCACATGCCCATACCAAGACAGTCGATTCCCTTTCAACTTTTCTGTAAGTGGCGCAACTTTCAGACTTCCTCTAATATACTCATTCCTTATTTTATCCATTCTTGTCACACCACACATCCTCAACATTCTCATCTCCGCTACATGCAATCTTTTTTCGTCCATCTTCTTTACAGCCCAGCATTCCGATCCATACAATACGACAGGTTTAATCGCGGACTTGTATATTTTCCCCTTTAACTTGAGGGGCATCCGTGGGTCGCAAGTTGTTCCAGTGACCTGTCGCCATTTCATCCATCCTAAGTTGATCCGGTGCGTTATGTCACGGTCTACCTCACCATCCCCTTGGACAAGCGACCCGAGGTACCGGAAATCGGAACAGATCGGTATGGGCGTTCCGGCCAGAGTTAATTGCGTAGGACTGGAGAGACCGCCAAAATCACAGAATAAGTATTCCGTTTTGGTCCTACTTAATTTCAGGCCAACATTCTCCAGTCTTTGCCACCACACCTCCAATCTGCTCTGGACCTCTAGACCACTCTCGGCAACCAATACAATGTCGTCGGCAAACAGCAAACACCAGGGAGCCTCTTCCAGGATGTCCGACGTAAGTGCGTCCATTATCACCAGGAAGAGGTACGGGCTTAGAGCCGACCCTTGGTGCAAGCCAACAGCCACATTGAAGCTGCCGGTTTTGCCCGCTGTAGACCGGACTTGGGTACTACATCGACTGTACATCGCTTGAATCAGCTGTACGTACTTCCCAGGCATACCTTTCTCTTTCAGGGCTCACCACAAAACCTCACGTGGTACCCGGTCGTATGCCTTTTCGAGGTCGATGAACACCATGGGCAAGTTTTTGTGCACACTTCTGTATTTCTCGCACAGTTGGCGGATGGCAAAAATGGCATCCGTCGTTCCCCGACCAGGCATAAAACCGAATTGATTTCGTGAAATTTCACTCTCTTCTCTCAGCCGTCTTTCAATAACTTTCTCCCAAACTTTCATACTATGTGCCATTAGCTTTATTCCTCTACAGTTATTGCACTCCAGCACATCACACCTTTGTTTTTAAAGATGGGCACCAGCGAACTGTTGCACTATTCGTCAGGTATGGTTTCTTCCAGCAACAACTTATTGAAGAATAAAGCTAACCACGTCCATCCATCCACCCGTAATAACTTCCAAACTTCAACTGGTATACCGTCAGGTCCTAATGCTTTACCATTCTTCATGCCATTTACTGCTATTCTCACTTCATCCATACTAACCATTCTCACTAGACCCTCATTCACTAGTTTATTGTCCAGAACTCTATTCCAGTCATTCTCTTCATTCATCAGTCTTTCGAAGTACCCCTTCCACCTATCCTTTATTTTCTCATCATCCGACAGAATCATTCCATCTTCATCTTTTACGCATTTTATCTGGCATATATCCCTCGACTTTCTTTCTCTAGCTCTAGCAAGCCGATATAAGTCTTTTTGGCCTGCTGGACTATCGAGTGCCTCATAAAGCTTATCCTGGGCTTTTGCTCTCTCTATGGCCACAGCTTTCTTCGCTTTTTTCTTAAGAGCATCATACTCGCTCTTCCTTTCAGCTTTCAAACTAACATTTGCAACTTCAACACTCTGCCATTCCTTAAACTTCCTCTTCTTTTCCTTCAACACATTCTGTATTTCTGTCGACCACCACCATGTATCCCTATCTTTCGTCCCCCTTCCTTTCGTCTCTCCTAAAATATGCTTCGCTACACTCCTAATGCACACAGCCATCTCATTCCAACATTCATTTACACTTCACTCGCTTATGGCTCCCATCTTTATCATTTTATCCACCACTCGCTCTTTAAATTCTTTTGCACAATCATCCTTCTCTAACATGCCATTTTATTTTTGGGGGAGGTCTCTCTTTGCTGTTTTTGACTTTAATTTGTACGTCTAATTCTAGCACCAGGAGTCTGTGCTGTGAGACCAAGTCTTCTCCTGGTAGGACTTTGCAGTCTTTGATGTATTTTAACTTGTTTCGTCGGACTAAAAAGTAATCTAATTGAGTTTTGTGATTTCCCCTCTTGTACGTAACCAGGTGTCCGTCGTTCTTCTGGAACCAAGTGTTGGCTAGTACTGCTAGGTCAAATGCGGTAGCAGATTATAGTAGATTCTCTCACTCGTTATTTTGAGTCCCGAATCCCCATCCTCCATGCACTCTTTCATAATTCCCTCTCATTCTTCCCACATGTCCATTAATATCCCCTCCAACTAGCAACTCCTCATGTACCGGGATGTTCATCAAAATGGTGTCAAAGTCCTCCCAAAACTTTTCTTTTACACTAACATCACATCCAACTTGCGGTGCATACACACTAATTAAATTCAGCATTACATTCTCTAGCTTAACTTTTACAACTATCGATCGATCATTAATCCTTTTTACATCCTTCACGCTTTCTTTCAAGTTATTATCTAACTCTATTCCAACGCCATTCCTTTTCCCGTCACTTCCACAATAGAATTTCTCTCGCTTTTGTTCCCTTCCATTTCATTTCTTGCAAACACGCCACATTTATTCGTCTTCTTTTGAGTACATCCGCTAATTCTCTGGCTCTTCCAGTCATGGTCCCAACATTCCAACTACCATACCTCAATCTCACTTCCGGAGCTCGTTTCTTACGTCGCACCCGCTCGGGGTGGTGTAACAACCCTTGTCAACTTCCCGCAGGAGCCGGGTACTGCCCTGCGCGTCACCTGTGGGGTACGCCCTAGTCCTATCGCGCATTCCATTTTCACTATTCATGTTGCAAAAGGATGTGGCTTTAGTTTTACAGTCGGCCGCTTGGCTTACACTAACCCTATTTGGGAATGCTGTTGTTGATTTACCTGTCACCATTCGGGAACCCAGGGTGCTTTGTTGTATGTACTGGGTCTTAAGCTCCCTTAGTCGCCTCCTACGACAACCACGGGATGAGATGGGGTGGCCACATTCTTAATCCGGAACCACACGGCAAATATATATTTAAAAATTACCCAAGCAAAGTTTTTATAATGTATATGGGAGCACCGCGCAAATTTCCTCTACCAAATGAAAAAATAATTTTCAATTGACGGAGGAATCTGTGGACTAACATTAAAAAAAATACATATGCTACGAACATAAACCTCCTTCTTTTTGGAAAAATGGCTCACTGACCGTTATTGGTAAAATCTCTCCCACATTTTCGCCAAGTTTGCCAAACTTAATATGTCCTTCTTCCGATTCAAAGTATTTACAAATAAAACCGACTCTGTACTTCTTTCGAAGGACAAGTAAATCATTTTAAACAATATGATCATTTGTAAGTTAAACAATCCATTATAAAACCATTAAATGGCTCGTATTTAGTACCAAAACGATGAAATACCCGACTTTACTACCTACATATAATTAATTACTCTCACGTATTTGGTTGTGTTGTAGAATCTCGCTGGAGTATCGTCACAGTATAATAAAGTAACAGTATTATGTCTCGGCGGTGACCTTGAAATTATTACCCATGGCCGCTCGGTAAATAAACTTTCCGCGTCCGTGCGTAACTGCAGCTCACTCGAGACGGTTGCGTACTGGCCATTTTCTATAAAGGCGTAATACTGTTACTTATTTTTACTGTGGTACCGTTGGCATCTAAGTAATTCTGGTTCAGACAATGGATTATATCCGTTGAAGATAAGCTTACGAGACACAAAGCATAATGTTCATGAATATGTATCACATAGGTATTTATAGACACAAGGAATTTAAGTAATCTTACTCTGAAACTAAAGTTACTTTGGAATTTGCGTCTGGTTATTTGAGCTACAGACTACAAGGCCTAGAAGTCACGATTGAGCGCTTAAGTCAGATATTCGAAAGCGATGCTTATTTTATTTTTTTAATGTTAGATAATGATTCTGTAACAGATTTTTTGTATAGAATCAGTGCAAAATTATCCACTTATTTATGATACTTCACACCGTGAATTACAAACATTAGGATAAAAATAAAATATGGGATAGTACGACTAATATGACGAGAAGAGTAAAAAGACTTCGTTATGGTTAGCCATGTTGACTGACCTCCGATCGTAGGACAACCAACAAAACGAATGGAGCACGACCCATAGAAATCAGCCATCGCAAACCGTGTCTATTTGGCAGAGGCTTTAATCAGATAGAATATGTGTAGCTATTCTATATGATAGAAAGAAGAACCTTTTTCGTACGTAGCTCTCTCTACTTATACCTGTTATTTGTTCAGATATCAGGTACTACACTCGAGAGCAATGAATCCGGGTCACTTAAAGAATGTTAAAAATCTCGGAAACTAAAAATGATAGGTTAATGCAATAAATTGTATTTAATAGACAATGTAATACTCCTTAAATGAAAGTAAAAAAAATATGAGTCACCATACATTTTATTAACACAAAATTACATAAAGAAAAAAACTGCTGATCTCTCCTTAAAACAAAAATAGGAAACATGAAATTTTTGAACTTTATTACGATTTTCTTGAATTTTAATACTTCGTATTGCCTCCTCGTGCTTCCATTACTGCGTTTACGCGGTTTGGCATGCTGTACACCAAGTTCCGTATACGATTTTGGGGAATATTCTCCCATTCCTCTGTGAGAGCAATTTTGAGCTCACGAAGCGTGATTGGGGGAGGGTTTCATTGTTTTACGCATCTGCCTAGCTCGTCCCAAGCATGCTCGATCGGGTTGATATCCGGGCTGCGCGCTGGCCACTCCATACGAGTAATGTTCATCTCTTGAAGGTAGTCATTCACAATCCTACCTGTATGAGGTCGGGCATTGTCATGCATAAATATAGCATCCTCACCTAAATTGACCATAAATGGACCAACGTGATCATTGAGGATTTCTTCCACATATCTTTCGCTAGTTAAAGAGCCGTTTTCTATGATCACCAGCTCTGTGCGACTTTCAGAAGAAATTCCGGCCCACACAAGTACAGACCCACCACCGTAGGCTACTTTTTCTTCGATGCATGCTTGCTTGAATCTTTCCCCTGGTCTTCGATACACTCTGTGTCTTCCATCGTGCTTGTAGAGCATACATTTTGATTCGTCGGAGAACATAACTTTTGACCAATCTTCAATACTCCAATTTACGTGGCTCTGGGCATATCTTAGTCTTGAAATACGATGCCCACGCTCCAGTTTAGGGCCGTTTGCAGGTCTAAGGGGTTTTAAGTTAGATTCAGCAAGCCGACGTCTTACTGTCCATGCACTTGGGTTACTTCCTCCGAGGCGTCGAAACTGATTTGTGAGTTCAGTTCCTGTAAGAAAGCGATTTCGAAGCATGGTGTTCACCAAGTATCGGTCTTCTCGTGCTGTGGTACACCTGGTTCTGCCCGTTCCTGGTCTGCGTAGGTTAGAACCAGTTTCTTCGTAACGTCGGAGAACTCTTTGTACTGTTGACAGCGACACACCGACAGTCCTGGCTGTATCGCGCTGACTCCGGCCGGTTTCCAGCATTGTAAGTATTCTGGTGCATTCTTCAGGCGTAAGCGACATAATTTCAGCTTGAATAATGAATATAGAGCACTATCAACATGGTTTATGTACCCACATAAATGACAGATTACAAACAAAAGCAAAACCAAATGCTGTAATTTCGTAGTTCCATCTTCGAAAGTGGCCCTTTTTCAAATTTGATTTTTTTATGATATAACTTTACAATAACTAAGAAGTTTTAATACCTTCATTTAAGGAGTATTACATTGTCTATTAAATACAATTTATTGCATTAACCTAGCATTTTTAGTTTCCGAGATTTTTAGGATTCTTTAAGTGACCCGGATTCATTGCTCTCGAGTGTACAAGGAATATATCAATGCTGTTAATTTCTCAATAGAACGCCAATTAGTATTGAAAGTTAAAGCTATTTTATTTGGCTGTTGTTTTGGCTATACGTTACTGTTTTTAGAGCTCACGATATTATTCGAAACCTTCAACAGGAATGACTGAGTAGGGAAAATACACTTAAGGAAATATCTTGTAAGTATGAGTCAAGTCAGAAAATGTTAAACAAGCGCTTGCAGGTGGCCTGTGAGTCGGTGGATTTGGTGAAGTACAACGCAGAGAAGTACGAGTCGCTGACAAACAACCTCACCTGTAATTGTGCTCCCACTCCGCCACCTCTCATGTCACAGCATGTTGTTCCTGCCACTTCACCCACTTTAACTCATGCCATAGAAACTGTCGATCCCACTCAAAGTAATGTTTTGGTGTATTCTGATAGATTAGGAGCGGGTTTTGGATCCTTGTTAAATAACCGATCTAAACATACCATTGTAAACTGTTGTTACCATAACCTAAATTTTAATGAGCTTGTTCATAAAATAAAAAACACACAAATGAATGAGCAGACTACTGTAGTTCTTTTAATTGGAAACAGTCTGAGCATCACTAAAAGGGACATAGTTAATGGTGTCGACACCCTACTTAAATTAAAATTAGCCAAATTAATATTATGTGCATTGCCTTATTCAGGTAATTTGTATGCTGAAGAAAACAATTACATTTGTAGTTTAAACAACCTAATGCATACTTTGTCATGTCGTCATAGTGACCGTTTATTGTATTTTGATACTAACAATTTTGTTAGAGATTTTGTATTAAATCGGGAACATATGTTTCTTCCCAAGAAAAGTCAACATGTATTGGCTTCTTTGTTAGCTTACAATATACACGCAGTTATTGATAATTTAACTGAGACTAGGTTAAGTGACGAAACAGTATTATCTAGTATTTCTAATAATACTGTAATAGATTCTTTAAACTTTTAGACTCGACAATAGAGAAGCATAATATGAATATTTTACTGTATCATCAAAATATTAATCGCTTTTCTGGCAAAATCCTAGACGTGGAATTGTTAATAGATAAATATCATATGGATATCTTATGTTTTTGTGAAACCTGGTTAAGACCGGATAGGATGCTGTTTAATGTAAATAATTTTTCAGTTGCCAGTGCGTTTAACAGGTCCTCAATAGGGGGTGGTACCTTGATATTATGCAATAGTTGCTTCAGACATAAGGAAAGGAAGGATATCACTGCTTGCTCTGTTGATCGCTTATGTGAGGTAGCATGTGCAGAGGTTGAGGGCCATACTTTCTTATGTGTTTATAGACTACCAGCCTCAAACTTGTCATCTTTTTAAATAATTATGGAAGAAATACTATGCAAATTTTTTAAAGATAATGAATTAGTTTTTGTTTGTGGTGACCTACATATTGATCTATTAGTTAACTCACCGGATAAATGTAAGCTTATATCATTGTTTAAATCATTTAATTTAAAATGTATATTTAATGAAGTGACTAGAATAACAGCAACCTCAGCTTCATGCATTGACAATATATTTACTAATTGTCAAGTACAAGACTCATGCTTAATTAGTGGTGTCAGGTCTGACCATACTGGTCAACTTGTATCATTTGACTTACATAAAAAGTTACACCTAGACAAAACCATAGAATTAAGACCTCTCACAAAAAAAAAATTGAAAACGTTTAATAATAATGTTCTTAGCAATCTCTCAACTGCTAGTTTTGATTCACAAGACCCCAATATAAACTACGGTACATTATTTTCTACAGTATGCCATGAATTCAATAAAGCATGTCCTGTAAAAAAGTAACAATCAATGCTAAACCAAAATTTAATGAATGGGCTACTGCTGGCATTAGAAAAAGCAGAGATATTTTATATAATTTGTACAACGAGAAATCATTGACTTCTGATCAAGCCCTTCATAATTATGTCAGAAACTACTCTAGAATATTCAAACGACTCTGCGCCCAAGCTAAATCTAAATTAATAAGTAACAAAATTAGTACTTCTAACAATAAAATAAAAGCTGTGTGGCAGGTAATTAACAAAGAAACTGGGAACACAAAACAGCGAGATCAGAATGAATTGTCTTTAAAAATTGATAATGAAACCATTTCAGATAAGTTAAAAGTTGCTGAGGCACTAGAAAATTTCTTTACGAACATCCCAATAGAGGTTACGAAATCTCTCCCCTCATCATCTATATTAGCTGAATCTCTTCTAAAAGAAAACTTCAGTAAGGACATTCCAAGTTTTGAATTCAAGCCTATTTCTATTGTCACAATTACAAAAGCATTCAAAAGTCTTAACATAAAAAACACTGAAGACTTATGGGGGATTTCCGTTAAGGTTCTTGGAGATATCATTGACTCAATTGCCCCTGTCCTAACAGGCATATTTAATCAATGTTTAGATAGCGGTACGTTTCCTGATTTAATGAAACATAGTAAAGTAGTACCAATTTTCAAATCAGGTACTGAGAGTGATCCCTCTAATTATATACCTATATCTGTGCTGCCAGCATTGAGTAAAATATATGAAAAAATCATGCTAGACCAGATGTTGTCACATTTTAATTCAAATGGGATTTTACATAGTTACCAGTTTGGTTTCACGAAAGGTAGGTCGACGACTGACGCTGGAGTAAAACTCATCAGTCACATTTTGGAATCCTGGGAGAAGTCCCAGGATGCAATTGGCATTTTCTGTGACCTCTCAAAAGCGTTTGACTGCGTTGACCACAAAACACTGATCTGTAAATTACACCACTACGGAATTCGTGGGCAAGCTGGTGATCTTGTTCTTTCCTATCTATCAAACAGGCAGCAAAAAGTAAACATTAACGGGGCGACATCCTTGGGGTCTCTAGTTAAGATGGGCGTGCCTCAAGGATCAATTCTTGGCCCTTTTCTATTCCTAGTTTATATTAATGACCTTCCTTAAATGATGGCTAACTTATCAGACATAATTCTATTCGCTGATGACACTTCTCTTATTTTTAAAATTGATAGAAAAGATACGGATGTTATACATGTCAACGATAGTCTAGCAGTTCTTTCGAAATGGTTCACAGCTAATAATCTTTTACTTAATGCGAACAAAACTAAATGTCTTAAGTTCTCATTACCAAATGTACCTCAAGTAGGTCTAAATTTAAAACTTGATGGTAAGAAACTAGAAGCTATTACGGAAACCGTATTTCTAGGAATTACTTTAGATTTGAGATTGCAATGGGGCGCCCACATTAGAGTTCTTTCAGGTAGATTAAGTTCGGCTGCATATGCAGTAAGAAAAATAAGGCAGATGACTGATGTAGCCACAGCTAGGTTAGTATACTTTGCTTATTTCCACAGTATTATGTCTTATGGCGTTTTGCTGTGGGGATCGGCAGCTGACGTAGATTCCATTTTTATTTTACAAAAGAGGGCTATTCGCGCTATCTATAAAATGGGTCCTCGTGAGTCCCTTAGAAATAAATTCAAAGAAATTGATATACTAACTCAGCCTTCTCTTTATATCTTAGAAAGTATTTTGTATGTTCGGAAAAACTTAGGACTTTTCAAAATTAGAAGCGATATCCATAATATAAATACACGTAGAAAACATGAAATTGTGATACCCAAATTTAGGTTAGCTAAAACCAGTAAGTCATTTGTTATAAACAGTATTCGATTTTATAACAAGTTGCCAAAGTCGGTTACAGAACTTAGTGATGGAAAGTTCAAAACCCACATTAAACGTGTCCTTATCAAAAAAGCATATTATAAGATTAAAGACTACGTTGAAGACAAGGAAGTTTGGCAATAATTCCTTCTGCACATGTGGCTTCCCTGGTACCTCAATAACGGCATTACTATGTAAGTATGTCTATTAACTGCTCCCAAATTAAGATGATTATTTGATTTTACCTATTTTTCATTTTTTTTCATTTACGTACTTTTTTGACATAATCTTTTCATTATTTGACATTATATAACTTCACTATACTATATTTTTTATAGATTTGTTACAGCTTTAGTGGCAGTTATGCCATTTAGTTTAAATAGGTTTTTAATTGTTTTTTTTTTATATAGATTCTCTTTTATATTTTGTGAATGTGAGAACGCTGTAGGCATAACCGACTTTTAGATTTGTCGATCGTTTTCTATCTTGCTAAGTACCTGGTACTTGTTGATAGGCCTACAGTGTCCTCTCATACCTATAAACACTGTAACTCGAAAAGATTGTAAATACCATTTATTTTTAAAAGAGTAACCGTGGAGTTTCTTGCCGGCTCTTCTCCATAGGAAACGACCAATTGGAACCGTGCACCTAGCTTCTGACGTTTCATAAGTGCCCTTGTAGGTTTATGTGAAATAAAATATTTTGAATTGAATTTTTTTTTGAATTGAATTGAATTCATGTAGATTTTTAAACAGAGAGTTAAATCAAAAGTTTTCTAAACTGGCAAAACAAGATAAAAAACCATGTGTATTTTTTCATAGACTATTGAATTTACTACAGAATTAATGCCGACGTGTAGTGATGCCATGACGAAATTATTATTTTTTATAAACGATAAAAGCAATCAATTTGTCTTTATTGCGTCTTCCATTAAATTATCGAATTAATCTTGTTATGTAACCTTAAACATACACGGATAAAATATTTCTCGCAGACAGATTTACGAACACAGCTAGTCTCAAAAGCCAAGAACATACAGCAGACATGAATGAGAATGAGCAGTTTTATAACTATGCTAATCCCAGCTGATTTCAAACATAGACTTCATATTTATGATGAGCACGACGTCTTTGCGCTACCTGCAGCGTGTGCTTTGCTTATAAGATGTACGGTCTGAAAATTAAGTTCTTTTAAAGTGTACGTTATAGGGATAGGTGGTTGCTATTTGTTGAAGTCATTGCACCTGAGTAGGGAGATTGAAAACATTAATATGTTTTATGAGTTTGAGTTGCCCCTATTCATACCGTATCCTAAGTCACCTCTGCCATCATTGTGGTTCAATGTAAACTAGAGCATACACTGCGAACAAAATTTTTGCTTAAAATAGTGTTGTACGGGATAACAAAACGGCTCAGTCGCAGAATGTATCTTTCGCGAAATGCTCCTTTCTCAAAACGTACCATTCTCAAAATGCTCCTTTCTCAAAACGTACCTTTCTCAAAATGCACCGTTCTCATGATGCACCTTTCTCATAACGCACCAGCGCCGACTAATCTGATCAGATAGAAACTTGTCGGCGCTTGTCGCATACCAGCGTTCTACAAGAAAACCTCCTCGGAGCGCTAAGCCTGCTCCAAGGATAACACCGAAATCTACATAGTTTTGGAAAACAAAGCACAAATAACATTTAAAGGACAGATTATAGTCACAAACTTGCGGCACAAATGTATTGACCCGGAAAAATTCTTACACCCAAAATCACGAGAATTTCCCGACGATTTGGATATGAACCTGGCTTTATGAAAATCTCCGTTTACTCGTTTACCATAAGTTTTTATATTTTGGTTTATTTGCGTGAAGTCTCTGCTTTTGTTCAAGATGAAAAATGCAGATTTATACGAACGCTTGTCGGAATTTGAAGGTAAAAATGGTGATGCTGCGGGAAAGTTCGAAAGGGATACCGTGGCCCCTGGCAATGTACAGGCAACTGAAGGAACACGGGTGGGTTTTAGTCAGTAAGAGTCTGACATGCCCTCCCGCTCCGCCCAGAGCTATTTGATAATTTCCCAACCAAAAAAATGTGATGGTGATGGTGGTTTGGTGGTACGGCACCACCTGAATAATGTATAAATTGTAAGTTTTTATCGTTTTCCAAGCGAAACCATCGCTTATCTTAATTATTATGTTTTTCCTCGTAAGAGTGAATAATTGTATTCTTTTTGAGTGAAATAAATTTTCTGAAACCGTAAATGTGAAAATGGTAGCTATGATATTTTTTCATTGGGGTTTCATGCATTCTGTAATTTTGATGAAAGTATTATATTTTTGGCGATGTTGGGTTATGTATGAATACTGCCACGTTGTAACTTTGAATAAAACCAGCCAAATGCAAGCCGTAGGCTGTTTGTCCACACCATCAACGTTAACAAAAATATGATTCGCGACCATATTAAATATGTATTTACAGAATTATAATCATTAGAATCATTAATGAAATGAATGAAAAATAAATGTATTTTCTTTCTTTCTTTCTTTTTAATACATCTCTCTAAATTATGCGTGGTGCTATTTTTTTATTTTTTTTAATGTCGCCGTATTATGCTGAGATACATTACTTTTTTGGCCTCGCACAGGTCGTTATAACTTTTTTTTTAAGCTCCATTTTTTGTTTTATTTTTAAATACTTTTTTTATATTATTACTGTTTGTATTTTCTGTGCGTGACCGTCGTTTTAAATTAAATTAGATTTGTTCCATAAGCACTTTTCCATATGAGATTTGTTCTTATGGAACAACTCTAACTACATTCTATAAATATATATTTGTTATGGTCGCGAATCATATTTTGAACAAGATAGGGTAATAGGTAATACGGGCTGGTTTCCGCAACTCCACGTCAAAGCGCGTATTTTGCGTACGGGTGGGAAAAATCGGTCATTCGATCCACCCCAGCTCCTCAAAGAAGGCCAGCAACGCCTTGGTGTTACTGGCAATCTCGCGTAGGGTACCTGGGTTACCGAAGTACTTTGCCCTGTAAGTGGCGTCCACCGGGCAGTTTAACAGCACATGAGCTGCTGTCTCGTCGTCCTCCATGCAGGCTCTGCAGAGCGGACTATCTGTGACTCCTATGACAAAGAGGTGTTGAACAAGATACAACCTGACCATAACCTGCAAATTGCAAAAAAAAGTAAGAATTTTTTTATTAGTGGGGTACCACTGGGGATCCACCTTAAGGGAGTTAGTAACACATTCATCTGAACTAAGAAGGTTTCAACTTTATATCTCACCGGCTTTTTCAACAATCATTGTTTGAATATCATGATTAAATTTTAGATAATTAAAATACCATAGACGAAAGATGAGATTATAAAAATATCACTTATCGTCTTATGAAAAGTTTGTTTAAGATGATTCAAAACTAGAAGTTCGTGTTTAAGTATTCCAATAATCAAATCAAAGCACTCAATTTTTAAGTGGCACTACACACAGGTACGTTTTTCTGACCCATTTGTCACCATTTTCATCAAATACTTTTCGAACAGAGTATATTGAACTTCTTTTGATGATGGCAGACATTGAGTTTAAATGTGAACTAGAGCAGCTATTACAAACTAAAATCCCCACGGTTGTCACATTTGACATCCACCGATCCAACTGAGACTTGACTCAGTCGCAGAATGTACCTTTCGCGAAATGCACCCCATACGCAAAACGTACCATTCTCAAAATGCACCTTTCTCATAATGCACCTTTCTCAAAATGCGCCTTTTGCAAAACGTAACTTTTTTTCTACATTAACTCTTAAAGGGCGTATTCATGTAGAACGCTGGTATGCGATAAGCGCCGACAAGTTTCTATCTGATCTGATTAGTCGGCGCTGGTGCGTTATGAGAAAGGTCCATCATAAGAACGATGCATTTTGAAAAAGGAGCATTTTGAGAATGCTACGTTTTGAGAAAGGGGCATTTCGCGAAAGGTACATTCTGTGACTGAGCCGTTTTGTTATCCCGGACAAGACTATTTTAAGCAAAAATTTTGTTTGCAGTGTCTGCTCTAGTTTAAATTGAACTACAATGATGGCAGAGGTGGCTTAGGATACGGTATGAATAGGGGCAACTCAAACTCATAAAACATATTAATGTTTTCAATCTCCCTACTCAGGTGCAATGACTTCAACAAATAGCAACCACCTATCCCTATAACGTACACTTCAAAAGAACTTAATTTTCAGACCGTACATCTTATAAGCAAAGCACACGCTGCAGGTAACGCAAAGACGTCGTGCTCATCATAAATATGAAGTCTATGTTTGAAATCAGCTGGGATTAGCATAGTTATAAAACTGCTCATTCTCATTCATGTCTGCTGTATGTTCTTGGCTTTTGAGACTAGCTGTGTTCGTAAATCTGTCTGCGAGAAATATTTTATCCGTGTATGTTTAAGGTAACATAACAAAATTGATTCGATAATTTAATGGAAGACGCAAAAAAGACAAATTGATTGCTTTTATCGTTTATAAAAAATAATAATTTCGTCATGGCATCACTACACGTCGGCATTAATTCTGTAGTAAATTCAATAGTCTATGAAAAAATACATATGGTTTTTTATCTTGTTTTGCCAGTTTAGAAAACTTTTGATTTAACTCTCTGTTTAAAAATCTACATGAATAATATCGTGAGCTCTAAAAACAGTAACGTATAGCCAAAACTACAGCTAAATAAAATACCTTTAACTTTCAATACTAATTGGCGTTCTATTGAGATGTTAATTTCTCAATAGAACGCCAATTTGCATATTGCACCATTGATATATACGCCATTGATATATTCCTTCTAAGTACCTGATATTCTAGAAAATATGACAGGTATAGTAGATAGAGTGACGTGCGAAAAAGGTTCTTCTTTCTATCATATAGCTACACAGATTCTATCGGAACCTACGCTTTAGAATGGGCAACTAGCTTCATATTTCTGACTGACTGACCCCTTGACAATTCAAAAGTGCCTGTAAATGGTTTAATTGAAATAAATGCTTTGAGTTTGAGTTTGATCGAATAAAAGCCTCTCCCAAAAAAACACGGCTTGAGGGGGCGGCTTCCTGTGGGCCGCGGCTCCCGCCGCTGCAACAATACACCACCGCGGTAATATTGGCCATAGATACACTATTCGATTTTTTTGCAATTTGCAGGTTATGGTCAGGTTGTATCTTGTTCAACACCTCTTTGTCATAGGAGTCACAGATAGTCCGCTCTGCAGAGCCTGCATGGAGGACGACGAGACAGTAGCTCATGTGCTGTTAAACTGCCCGGTGGACGCCACTTACAGGGCAAAGTACTTCGGTAACCCAGGTACCCTACGCGAGATTGCCAGTAACACCAAGGCGTTGCTGGCCTTCTTTGAGGAGCTGGGGTGGATCGAATGACCGATTTTTCCCACCCGTACGCAAAATACGCGCTTTGACGTGGAGTTGCGGAAACCAGCCCGTATTACCTATTACCCTATCTTGTTCAAAATATGATTCGCGACCATAACAAATATATATTTATAGAATGTAGTTAGAGTTGTTCCATAAGAACAAATCTCATATGGAAAAGTGCTTATGGAACAAATCTAATTTAATTTAAAACGACGGTCTCGCACAGAAAATACAAACAGTAATAATATAAAAAAAGTATTTAAAAATAAAACAAAAAATGGAGCATATAAAAAAAAGTTAAAACGACCTGTGCGAGGCCAAAAAAGTAATGTATCTCAGCATAATACGGCGACATTACAAAAAATAAATAAAAACTTTTTCACAAAAAATAAAACCGACTTCCAAAAAAAACACTACAAAGTGAAAAATAACTTTGATTTCGGAAGTCGGTGTCTTTGGGGTTTTATTTTCGTTTCTTTGCCACCGACTTCCGAAATCAAAGTTATTTTTCACTTTGTAGTGTTTTTTTTGGAAGTCGGTTTTATTTTTTGTGAAAAAGTTTTTATTATTCACTTTTTAGTTGTGGTACCTACACAAAACCCCACAAAAATTTGAATACCCATTACCTGCTATGTAAATTACAGTGACAGGAACTATTAGAATATCGTCCACATATACAAGATGGGAAAAATACGTATTATTGAAGCTAACTCAAAAACCCCTCATCAGATCTTGACCAAATTTATATGGGACCATTTCTGAAGTATGCCCTACCAAACAAAAAAAGAATCATCAAAATCAATTCATAATTGGCGGAGTAATCGCGTAACAAACATACAAAAAAAAAATACAACCGAATTGAGAACCTCCTCCTTTTTGAAGTCGGTTGAAAAATAGCACCACGCATAATTTAGAGAGATGTATTAAAAAGAAAGAAAGAAAGAAAATACATTTATTTTTCATTCATTTCATTAATGATTCTAATGATTATAATTCTGTAAATACATATTTATTATGGTCGTGAAACATATTTTTGTTAACGTTGATGGTGTGGACAAACAGCCTACGGCATGCATTTGGCTGGTTTTATTCAAAGTTACAACGGCAGTAGTCATACATAACCCAACATCGCCAAAAAAGTAATACTTTCATCAAAATTACAGAATGCATGAAACCCCAATGAAAAAATATCATTTTCACATTTACGATTTCAGAAAATTTATCGAGGAAAAACATAATAATTAAGATAAGCGATGGTTTCGCTTGGAAAACGATAAAAACTTACAATTTATACATTATTCAGGTGGTGCCGTACCACCAAACCACCATCACCATCACATTTTTTTGGTTGGGAAATTATCAAATCACTTCTCCCGCTCTGGGCGGAGCGGGAGGGCGTGTCAGACTCTTACTGACTAAAACACACCCGTGTTCCTTCAGTTGCCTGTACGTTGCCAGGGGCCACGGTATCCCTTTCGAACTTTCCCGCAGCATCACCATTTTACCTGCAAATTCCGACACACGTTCGTAGAAATCTGCATTTTTCATCTTGAACAAAAACAGAGACTTCACGCAAATAACGCAAATAAACCAAAATATAAAAACTTATGGTAAACGAGTAAACGGAGACTTTCATAAAGCCAGGTTCACATCCAAATCGTCGGGAAATTCTCGTAGATTTGGATGTAAGAATTTTTCCGGGTCAATACATTTGTGCCGCAAGTTTGTGACTATAATCTGCCCTTTAAATGTTATTTGTGCTTTGTTTTCCAAAACTATGTAGATTTCGGTGTTATCCTTGGAGCAGGCTTAGCGTTTCGAGGAGGTTTTCTTGTTAAAAGTCTGTTTGCGGCTTAAAGTCCTTTGATTTAATTATGTAAATTGTTTTAAGGACCCTCTTGAGCTCTAAGTTCTAGACTTCTGTCTTAAAGAGGTCTTAATAGGTTATTCAAGTTTAAAGACCACTGAATTTGGGCGAAGATACTAGAAATTAAGTTTGAAAATAATTAACATGAAGTGTGTAGGCGTGGTTAATTTTTCCTTCTTGTTTTCTAAACTGGAAAACAAGATAAAAAAGCCATAATAATATGTATTATTTCATAGACTATTCAATTTACTACAGAATTAATGCCTACGTGTAGTGATACCATGACGAAATAATTATTTTTTATAAATTGATGATAAGACATGAGATGATTTCATTGTATGAAAAGACACTTGTACTCTGCGATGAGACGGTTACTTATCTTTATTTCGTTACCTTCTTAGTTTAATGTAATACATACTCGTACATTTTCTTTTGGAATATTCGAAAAACATCGTTCAACGTAAACATGAAAAAATGTCGATCAAAACGTGTGATCCCAGCATAATGTTACAAGGTTTCTAATATTTTTTCGATATAAACACACATTTTGGGACGTTGCTCTTTTGATATCTCTATTATGTTGAATAACTTACGTATCAAAGCGAGGCAAATATTTGGGTTCGCGCGTTATATTTGAGTTAAGGCTTGTACACACACTATGACAGGCCGCACCGTAACGTAAAAATCTACGTACCTCACTTTTGTAGATTCTGCTTGAACCATCATACTTATCTACTACAGGGAACCAGGCTTTTCGATTGGAAAATGATGCGGCCCGATGCGGCTATAAAGCAGTTATCAGACGCTACACTTTTTGTACATTTTTGTCTTTAATTTTGTCATGTTTTACTCTGAACACAAAATGATAAATTCACTAATGAACGATTAGGCTCTCGGCATCTATCGAAAAATAAAATGAAAAGGGCAGATGAATGATTTACCTAATAAATCTGCCTGCCTAGCCTTTTCCCAACTATATTGGGGTCGGCTTCCAGTCTAATCGGATGCAGCTGAATACCAGTATTTTATGACCTCTACAACCCAGTAACTGGGTAATACGATACCCCTTGGTACGACTGGTTGTCAGTTTTTCGGGCTTCTGACGACCCGTAACGACTGTCGAAGATCCACGAATGACAGCCGGGACCAACGGCTTAACGTGCTTTCCGAGGCACGGAGGAGTCGAACGATTTACCTAATAATTCCTAAATAATTTTGTCGGTGTCATGTGAACGTATGACCTACAAGTAGTTGTGCCGAGTCTGGCTGTTTGTGTATGTGAGTTTAAATATTTATAAACGCACCCACGATACAGGAGAAATTCCTAGTGGGGGGCAAGGTTTAAAAAAAAAAAAAAAGTGGAATGAAACAAAAATGAACATTCACTTGAGTGCACCATTCACTCGAGCGAAGCGTCTGCTATCAGCTTAGTATACGCTTGCCTTAAGGCCGTGTGCACTTTAGACGCGTTTTCGTACGAATTTTACTCGTTTGAACTCATAAGAACACGCACGAACAATACACACACCAAGTACAACCAACCTACAAGCACATTCCAAGTACTAAGAGAGCGAAAACGCGTCAAAACTGCGCACGACCTTAGGCGAGCGATCACCAACGTTGTTTGCATTGCGTCGTGATAATTCGTTTTATTTTAACTGGCCGCTGTCGTTTGTTTTTAGAAAAAGTGACTGGTAATTTATTAAAGAGAATATCTTTGTGTGATAAAAAAATGTATGCTAGAGTTTCTTGAGATTTTTTTTTTTGATAATTTTGTTTTTAAGTGGAGATCGAGTTTTTATCTTGATGTTATACATGGTAGAAAAGGTTGTCTGTATCATGGTAAGAGTTCTTCAAATATGTTTTTTTCTTGCAACTAGGCTACATAGAAATAGTAGATTTTACAACAAGTGCACAAAACGAACCATTTTTATCCGAGACTAGTCGAGGGCTGATAGTAATGTCGAGGATAAAATGGTTTTGTGCACGAGTTATAAACTCTGCTTTTCACTTCGATTGCGAGGAAATAAAACAGTAGTATACCATAACATTTCTTTAATTAAAATTCAAAGTAAAATTAAACGATTTTTTTTTGTTTTTTGTTTTTGTGTGTCATTTATTTATTTATGTGTTATTAGGCTTGGGCTGCAGACCTATACAGCCTATTATTAAATTAATTTTGTAAAAATAATTTTCTTAAATTAATTAAATAACCTACCGTACTTGAATTTAAATTTTAATATCTTTCATGCCTTAAAAAAAACACTTAAGGCAAATAAATTCAAGTAAATATTATGAAATAACGAATTCTATCTATGAACTTCTTATTGTGTTTGGCTGTATGGCTCATTTTCTTTGCCTTAATATAGATATATTTATGAGTAGATATGTTAATGCTCTAGTGCACAAAATTAGATTTTGTGCAGCCTATATCCTGCACAAATAAGCACTTTCAGAGCATGAGAAGTGAAAAATATATTAACAGCTTACATTATAAATTAGTGCTTAGAGGACTAAACCTAGTAGCATGTAGATAATTAATGTATTTTTTTCTTAATTCATATATTTTGAGGATTGCGCACCTCAAAGGGAAAAAAACGAAACCCTTATAGGATTACTTCGTTGTTCGTCTGTCCGTCCGTCTGTCTGGCTATCAGTCTGTCAAGACCCTTTTTCTTAAGAAGGTGTAGAGGTATCAAGTTGAAATTAATATCAATTACGTAGTGTTCCCTTGGATATCTAAAAAAATAAAGCTTCTAAGTTAACGCAATAAAAAATAAGGCCGTTTATGCGATATATTAGCAGCGATGAGCTACAACGAAGCAAGCATTTGTCATGAGAAAAATAAATATACACAAAAGAATCTAAGGCCGAGATTAATTAACGTTGCTTACAACGTGCTTAGGCTAAGTTATGTTCCTGTGTGATAGTGACAGGACAGAAGAATTCCAAGCCAAATCTCGTGATTAGTAATGTTTACCTATTAATTTCAGCCTGGCTGAAGTTCAGCCTTGGCCAAAACCTTAAGAAACAAATGACAACTACAGTGTGTTCATTATAACTTGTCGTGCGATTGGTAGTACTGTACTGTCAGTCGCCATTTTGGGATCTGTTAGTATTGAAATTATATTATATGTGTATGATCTGGGTGACCATAAATTAAATAAATTAAATCTATTATCTCTTTCCTAAGATACAGACAGATTTTCTGCCTAGTTTAGGAAAGGGAGTCCTATGGCCCATTTTATATGATGTGTTGTACTGGTTTTATTTATTTATAACATCTAATTATTTAAGACAACTTTATAAACCATGTACAAATTACTTATTGAATAATAAAAATAAAAAAAATGAAACTAAGCTTGACAAGCAATGGTGCCAACATGACAGCAAGGGACAAGTTATAGTGAACAGTCTGTAAGCGTACAGAGACGGTACCCAAATCAAACAAATGACGTAACGCCTAACTGTCAGTAGTTCTAATTGGAGCAGTCATAAAATTGTACAGTAAAATGTGTGATTCCTACTATTGCTACTCGTAATCAGACCAGGACAATTCTACTGGAGACTTGACTTTACTGTATTACGTAATTACCTAAATAAATGAGGGTGAAGCGTATAAATTCTAATTCGATTCGCTGTCTGTTTATAAACGAGGTATTCTTAGTAATTAGTGAGACAGCTCCGACACAAGTACTATTGTAACTTACTGGGACTGTATAGTAGCTTTTATTTTTATTTGGACGAAGTTATGTACTTTTCTTGTTTGGCATTTTTGTATTGGGATAAATATAGTTTGTGTTAATGAAATGGTATGTTTTTGTATCCCGTAGTTGATTAATCAAATAGCTGGATGAAGAATTTAAGACAGACAAATACAAATAACGGACAGTCCTCTGTGCAGGGCGTGCATGGAGGCTGAGGAGACCGTTGCGCACGTGCTCTTTGAATGCACGGGCGTCACCCAGATCAGAATAAATACCCTCGGGTCACCCAGATCATACACAGATGTTTTAAGCAAACCAGGAGACCTAATCAACTTCTGGAAGGAGGTGGGCTGGTTGGAATAACCCCCCACACGGCCGCTATGGCCCACGCACAATGGTCCACCTGACGGACTGAGTGCGGAAACCAAACCCCATAACATAGAACATAGCTGGATGAAACCTGACTTTAAAAATATATTACTCTCCAAACCATATTTTTTTAAGGTCAATTTTGTAAATACGTACTCGTAAATTATTTTAATATTTTAGCTTGAAACAAGAAAACCGTTTCTTTAAACATACCCCTTATTATACTTTGTAGGTATTTAAAAAAAACACTAACTCTTCGAAAATATTGAGTGAGTTCCACTAGCCCATTATTCGTTCTAACAAAACAGATTAAAATAGCTCCAATTCTGAACTGCCTAATTGGATATTTCAAAATACACTCGAGAGCAATGAATCCGGGTCACTTAAAGAATCCTAAAAATCTCGGAAACTAAAAATGCTAGGTTAATGCAATAAATTGTATTTAATAGACAATGTAATACTCCTTAAATTAAGGTATTAAAACTTCTTAGTTATTGTAAAGTTATATCATAAAAAAATCAAATTTGAAAAAGGGCCACTTTCGAAGATGGAACTACGAAATTACAGCATTTGGTTTTGCTTTTGTTTGTAATCTGTCATTTATGTGGGTACATAAACCATGTTGATAGTGCTCTATATTCATTATTCAAGCTGAAATTATGTCGCTTACGCCTGAAGAATGCACCAGAATACTTACAATGCTGGAAACCGGCCGGAGTCAGCGCGATACAGCCAGGACTGTCGGTGTGTCGCTGTCAACAGTACAAAGAGTTCTCCGACGTTACGAAGAAACTGGTTCTAACCTACGCAGACCAGGAACGGGCAGAACCAGGTGTACCACAGCACGAGAAGACCGATACTTGGTGAACACCATGCTTCGAAATCGCTTTCTTACAGGAACTGAACTCACAAATCAGTTTCGACGCCTCGGAGGAAGTAACCCAAGTGCATGGACAGTAAGACGTCGGCTTGCTGAATCTAACTTAAAACCCCTTAGACCTGCAAACGGCCCTAAACTGGAGCGTGGGCATCGTATTTCAAGACTAAGATATGCCCAGAGCCACGTAAATTGGAGTATTGAAGATTGGTCAAAAGTTATGTTCTCCGACGAATCAAAATGTATGCTCTACAAGCACGATGGAAGACACAGAGTGTATCGAAGACCAGGGGAAAGATTCAAGCAAGCATGCATCGAAGAAAAAGTAGCCTACGGTGGTGGGTCTGTACTTGTGTGGGCCGGAATTTCTTCTGAAAGTCGCACAGAGCTGGTGATCATAGAAAACGGCTCTTTAACTAGCGAAAGATATGTGGAAGAAATCCTCAATGATCACGTTGGTCCATTTATGGTCAATTTAGGTGAGGATGCTATATTTATGCATGACAATGCCCGACCTCATACAGGTAGGATTGTGAATGACTACCTTCAAGAGATGAACATTACTCGTATGGAGTGGCCAGCGCGCAGCCCGGATATCAACCCGATCGAGCATGCTTGGGACGAGCTAGGCAGATGCGTAAAACAACGAAACCCTCCCCCAATCACGCTTCGTGAGCTCAAAATTGCTCTCACAGAGGAATGGGAGAATATTCCCCAAAATCGTATAAGGAACTTGGTGTACAGCATGCCAAACCGCGTAAACGCAGTAATGGAAGCACGAGGAGGCAATACGAAGTATTAAAATTCAAGAAAATCGTAATAAAGTTCAAAAATTTCATGTTTCCTATTTTTGTTTTAAGGAGAGATCAGCAGTTTTTTTCTTTATGTAATTTTGTGTTAATAAAATGTATGGTGACTCATTTTTTTTTTACTTTCATTTAAGGAGTATTACATTGTCTATTAAATACAATTTATTGCATTAACCTATCATTTTTAGTTTCCGAGATTTTTAACATTCTTTAAGTGACCCGGATTCATTGCTCTCGAGTGTATTTACTAACATTGGTGAGAAAGGTTAGGTGCGTAGTACTTGCCAACGGCGTGCGTGTATGACTAGATGTATGAATGTAAACGAACGGATCGTAGCAGGAGAAGTTTCTGCCTACCCCCATGGGAAGAAGGCGTGAGTTTGGGTATTTATGTATGTATCTACTAGAATCCCACACATTTGTAATAACAATTATACCTCACTTAAGGCGACAATAACCGACTCTTAAGGGGCCTGCGGAGCATGCGTTGTTCATACAAACGTAATATCAAAATAATATAAAGACGAGATATGAGGAATTTAAAATTTCTATAGAAAACTTATTTTTCTCATAACTCGAATTTAAATCAGTGTCCATTAAAAATATATATTTGGGAGCCTAGATATTCTGTAATCCAATCGGAATAAATACATACTACCTTAAGAATATGTTTGATTTACAAATTATTTTGGTATTACGTTTGTATGAACTACGCAAGCTCCGCCGGCCCGTTAATGATTTTATACTGAAGATCCCGTCTAAACGACTAGTGTTAATGATTTGGATAAATATAATATGTTAGATTAGAGCATTTTCTCAATAACTTATTACATGAATATTTTAGATTATGTTTATATTACATAGCGAAATTATTTTGTAAAGTTATGTCTAACGTGGATAAAAAACTAAAAAGAATAACGCAAAATCTATCAAGCGTATTTTTGTAAAACCTTCACCATTTTAAAGATAATTAAATTATTGATCTTTTAGTATACGTGTTTTTATTAAAATACCTTTTGTTTATGTATCATAAATTAATAATGCATATAATTTAGCTCAGCGCTCTTTGATGGGCGAATCCTATTACTGGCTGGACGTACGAAGCGTTGCCTGAGCTTAGTAAAGAACACGCAAGCAAACCACTTAAAGTCACTGGCATATATCTGCGTCTTAAACTACAACCAGAAGCCCAAAATCTCCACTCCCATAGTTAAATTAAAACAATACAATACACAATCTGTGGAAGTTTCAACTGTCTACCTTTACGGTTCATGGGCAGCCCACTGACAGACAGATGGACGGACGGACGAACGGACAGCAGGGGCTTAGTAAAAAGTTGTATACTACTGAGCTGGCCCCTTGTATGACCTTGGCGACCTACTAGTTCTTAGAAGTACATGTGACAGTGACCACAACTGTTTGCAGTGAGAACACTTTTCCGATTTCTAGTTAACGGTCGGCTTTCCTAGGGCGTTTAATATTTACGGTAGCCTTGTAATCTATATTTACTAGTAATAATAAGTGTTTGTTTTTTTTCTCTTCGAATATTTTGATCACACTTTCTTTCATAACCTCACATCTAAACCTCTTACTCATTGTACATGTCACCCCACTTTAAGAAAGCCCCGTACCCGTAAGCCCGACTCGACATTATCACATAAAAATACAATACAACGAAAATAATATAACATTGTGAAGAAATAGCGCGTTTTTTGAAACCTAAAATAGCGAAAAACACGTTTTATAGGTAGCAAATAATCTATATATACAGTGTGTTTGGAGAACGGTTACCAATACTTTAAGGGCAAATTATCGACAAAATGCACTTGTATAAATACGCCTAAGCATACATAAAAAAATATCGTTATTCGCCTTTGATTCTGGAATTTATAAACTCAAACCCAAACTCAAAGCATTTATTTAATCAAACCATTTACAGGCACTTTTGAATTCAAGGAGTCGGTCACTCAGAAATATGAAGCTATTTGCCCATTCCAAAGCGTAATAGGTACCTATAAGAACGAGAAGAACGCGCAAGAAACTCCACGCACTCTTTTTTAAATAAAAAAAATGATACAATAATATTGGTTACATCATTCATGTTGAAATTATGTGAGAACAATGTAGAAAGACGTGCACGTGCAAAAAGATAAAAAAAACATTTTTTTTAAAATAAATTAAAATAAGCCATGGCAGCTATAAGAGTCCCAACTGTTGACGAACATGACGGTATATTCTTTTACAACAAGCTACCCCCTCCAATCTAAATCAAATCTAGCAAAGAGAGCGTTTAAAACTAAAATAAAAATCCAACCTTTGTTCAAAGGCAACTATCAACTATCGCTATGATATTGTGACTGTGTGTCATTTATTCTAATTTATAACAAAATATAATATTTACTTTAAAATTGGCATACGGTTTGGGCCACTTAGAAACACATTAAATCTCAATTTTATGGTCTGACAGCTTGTCAGTTACCCTAATAAATAAATAAAAGATCCTATTTCTTTAAAATTGTAAGACAGTAATGAACCTCTTAAGTCTTGAATCATGTGGTTCTCAAAGTTAGTGGGATATAGCGTGCCCTTACATGAATATAACGAAAGTAAGGTAACTAACAAATAGAAATCTAGAGTTATGCTAACTACCTAACTAGAATGATACTTAAAACAAAAATTACTTATAAGCCATTCAAAGGCATGCAAATAGTCAATGCTTCCATTGATGTAACCATCTATTGTCCTATAACTGTAGTTATACTATTGTATTGATAGTTTTATTATTCAAGCAGATAGCTAAAGTACTTTAATAGGTTTTGTGCTAAAACATAATAGTATGGTTCTATGATACAATATAATTATATAAATTGTAACTTTTGAATCTTCCGTCTCGAAAGTTTGATATTCTTTGTTCCAAGGCAACGAATATTATTACTGCCACATCTGGTTCGCATGAAACCTACTCAGGCAATTTAAGCGGACCCTTTTAAAACAATTGAGAATTTTTACACAAAAACTGCAATAAACCTATTCTGCCAACTGTGGTTGGTTGTTTTAGGAATGTGGGGAACGGAGGAGACGGATATTTGAAGACAAGTGAGGCAGTTGATTTTGAATCACGAAAGGCTAAGGACGTCAGAGTCCAGGCGAGTTAAGCTAGGAGACTTGATGAATATCAATTATCAAGTTATAGTTCGTAGGCTGTCGTTAGAGACCGAGCATTATTTATAAAGTTGTTAGTGGGTTTAAGACCACGTTAGGTAGCGACCACGTAGTCTAAGCAAGGCAGTGACTTTTGGAGCATTTCGGGAGACGGTCGAGACACGAAGCGGAGCCCGAGGCTAGACTGGTAATGTGTGCAGTATTTTGTAAGTAAGTTGTAATCTAATTCTCTCTAAGGAATTATTTGATATTGGTGCTCAGCTGCGAGAGCAGGACTTGGTTTTAGACCAAGGTAGGGTGCAGACGTAATAACCTAGGCGAGTTATATTAGCAGACTCGGTGAATACCATAGAGGCTATGTCCGGTGGCTGTCCTAAAACAGCTAGTATTATTTATTATGTTAAATATAGTTGGGTTAGAGCCCGAATTAGAATAATGTAGTATTTAACGTAGTACGAGTATGTGTGTGTGTTTGTTGGAGCGACTGGGTGTGTCTTTCATTATAATAATCATCCTAGGCTGGTGAAGTAATTTAAGTTCTTGTAACTAAACAGACAGAGACGTGTTGCTGGGGAGTTTGTTGCGCCACTTCTTCTCCCCAGCTCAAACACTAGGAAGTGGTGAAGGGAGGGCACGTTGGGGCTGTCTATAGGCCTTCAAGAGAGTTGATCCACAACTCTATTAATTAATGATTCTCGAATCATGATTCTCTAATTTATTACCTAGTTGGTAACTTAATCTTGAATTTTGTATTCTTTGCCTCTGACTAATAATAGAGCTTTAAGAGAGATTATCCAAAACTCTATTAAATAAATAATGATTCATGAGTTTGATTCTCAACTCTATTAATTAGCTATTCTTGAATGTTGTATTCTTTATCTCAGACTAATAATTCGGTCAGACTGACATGAACACGTGTCTTGCAGATATGCTTGTTGTGCGAAGGGTGAACTTCCAGGGGTTTGGGTGACCACATCTATCTTATATTCAGTCCAAGGACTGATAGGGACCATGTCTCCTAAAGAGCATGATGCCGACGCAATGCCGCTGGAACTAGCCGCTCTGTTGCTTGTACAAGGACGGTCGCACAGTTGCCGCAGGGAAAGCCGCTTCGTCACGTTTATCAGTTCGAAAGAACTGCTAGGGACCATGTCTCCAAAAGAGCGTGATGCCGACGCAATGCCGCTGGGAAGCCGCTTGCGTCACTTTATGGAAGTGTTGCTCTGAGTACTCCGAGCGCAGATGTGAGGTATCGTGTGAGTAATGACTGACCAAATACCTGTTACGCTAACGTAAGGGTTACTCACAGGTTTATATAATAATATACTTTACATCCCACTATTATGTATTAGCTTTCTAAAACCACATCCAATATATTTTCATAACAATGAGTTCCCGTCTTATTTACAATCTCTTTCAATCCTTTCCTGGCCTTATTAATGGGACAAGGTATCGGACTTCTTATTTGGGAATTCATTTCTTATATCGGTGGGAGAGCGACCAGTCCGGAGACGAGCTCTACAGGGCCGTACGGGGTGGAGTGCGGCCCTTCCCCCTAAGGGGGAACCGACTCAAACACTAATATTAACATAATTAGGAAAAACGAAAATTTTATCAGCCTAGGTTAATTTTGGTACAGTCACATGTGGTGCCGTGACCAGGATTCTCGTCATTAAATGTACTGATTTACTTCAGTGCAACGAGAAAGAACAACATAAGGGTTACTACATACAAATAACACAACGTAATTTTATGGTTCTATATTTGTTAGAGACGGCAAGAGTTACAATGGCTACAATAACTTATGTTCAAACAAGGTAACGGTTTGACTATGGAAGTTGCATTTCTATGGTACTGGTAGTGGGTTCAATTCCCGCATAACTTGTTAGTTGATGTGCTTAGATTTCGTTGTAAGTGAATCTTGGGTTCGATTCCCGCCACATGTGTTGGTTTATAAGTGCTTGCATTCCTGTGTCACGGCTTGTGAGTTCAATCCCCGCACGAATAGTTGATTGTAGCGCTTTGGTTCCGACGCTACTGATAGTGGATTCGATTCCCACTTAAAGTGTGGTTGTCATTTTAAGTATGTTATGGTATGATTGTTGTTTGGATTATGATACTATAGTAATGGGTTCGACTCCCTGCAAACGTAACTTTTGTATTGACAGTTGTGAATCTGGAAAGTGTTTGTGCGTTTCATATTTATAAGTGTGTGTGAGCATAAATATAACACACGCCCTTAATATGGGTAAACCTAAAGGTTAACTCTTATTTGTAAATAAGAGCTACGAAGCGTAAGGCTTATAAAATGACAATTTATTTATCAAGACTGCAGTGTAAGTGCTGAAAATTATAAAGAACACGTGAATGACGTGTCTTCCGGTTACGTAAAGTAAAGATGAAAGATGATAGGACGATTTCTTAATTTTATAGTTGTCTATTAGTTTAAATTATAACTAAATTATTTATTAGCTAATAAGCTAGATTGTAATATGAATAAAGTACTATCACCAACTGTGATATTTTATAAAAGAAAAAAAATGATCAAGAGGGTTCATTAACTATTATCATTGGAAGTAAACATAAATCTTTCTAACTCTGCAATCAGCAGCCTATGCCATATACTTGAACGGATACTCTTGTGGACTTATTTCAAATTTCAGGATCTTTAAGACTTCGCTTAGCTTGCGACTACGCTTTGTCAAAACCATTGGTTTGTGAGAGCGCTTGGTTTAAAGTTTCATCAAAATCAACTGTGATCGGCTGACTGCAACAGCAGCAACAGTAGCGTGGTTCCTGTGACGAAGCTAAGTTTCAATTATATTTGTACATTAGGGTTACCCGTTACTACGTGGTATGATTTTTGTTATCACATTTAATATTACATACTGAATGCTTTAGGACTATGATACTATAGTTATCAGTCGAAATATACCAGAGATTGTTCGAGTTTTGATAATTATTCTTTATTTGATAGTCAGAGGGGATAGTTAACAGCATTGCGTATAATAATAAGTCAAAAATTATTTGGACAATCTAGGATGTCTATATTTTCTAGACAGTATAACTTCCCAACTCCTATTGGATTTGGAAACTACTCTAACCTCTTAGAATCAGAGGGGGGCGTCCAGTTGGAAAACAATCTGATATGTTCATGGGAATGTTTTCGACAACATTTTATAATCTGAGGTGATAGTTAACAGCATTGTGTACTAATAAGCAAACAAGTGTTTGCAACAAGTGATTTCAAAACTGCTCTAAGCTCTTCGAATCAGAGGGGGGCGTTCAATTGGAATATAATCTAATATGTTCGTGTGCGGACTATTTCAGCTATTCTTGGATACACCTGCGGGCAGCTAACCAAGCTGGCTCAGCATTGAGGTGCATAAGGAGAGGCCTCTGTTCACCGGCAACTGTGATAGGCTGAGTTAAGAACGAGGGAGCACTGTAGGTAGCGTGCCACAATAACACAAATACTCTTTAAAGAGACCCTGGTATGTAAATCTACAATATAAGCATGCACAGGTTTTCTGAACATAACTGACGTGCAGTAATGTTATTTAAATTATCATGAAAACAGTATTTGCAAGAAGAATAATAGTGCAAATATTATGCAGCAATTATATTATGTGTATCGGTTGAAGATGCTTCTGCAAAACAATACTAAATTACAACAGACATTACATCTCATGATCTTATTAGATTCAAGTTCCAATTAGAATCATTGTAGTTAATTACCTAATTGATTAAGTGACCATAATGAGATCCATAAATATTCTATAATACTATCAAGGAAAGGCAGAGCTCGTCATATTGTGAAAGCTCATACGCTGTACTGCGTCACGCGTCTGATTTTCAGAGGGGGGAATGTGACTGTGTGTCATTTATTCTAATTTATAACAAAATATAATATTTACTTTAAAATTGGCATACGGTTTGGGCCACTTAGAAACACATTAAATCTCAATTTTATGGTCTGACAGCTTGTCAGTTACCCTAATAAATAAATAAAAGATCCTATTTCTTTAAAATTGTAAGACAGTAATGAACCTCTTAAGTCTTGAATCATGTGGTTCTCAAAGTTAGTGGGATATAGCGTGCCCTTACATGAATATAACGAAAGTAAGGTAACTAACAAATAGAAATCTAGAGTTATGCTAACTACCTAACTAGAATGATACTTAAAACAAAAATTACTTATAAGCCATTCAAAGGCATGCAAATAGTCAATGCTTCCATTGATGTAACCATCTATTGTCCTATAACTGTAGTTATACTATTGTATTGATAGTTTTATTATTCAAGCAGATAGCTAAAGTACTTTAATAGGTTTTGTGCTAAAACATAATAGTATGGTTCTATGATACAATATAATTATATAAATTGTAACTTTTGAATCTTCCGTCTCGAAAGTTTGATATTCTTTGTTCCAAGGCAACGAATATTATTACTGCCACATCTGGTTCGCATGAAACCTACTCAGGCAATTTAAGCGGACCCTTTTAAAACAATTGAGAATTTTTACACAAAAACTGCAATAAACCTATTCTGCCAACTGTGGTTGGTTGTTTTAGGAATGTGGGGAACGGAGGAGACGGATATTTGAAGACAAGTGAGGCAGTTGATTTTGAATCACGAAAGGCTAAGGACGTCAGAGTCCAGGCGAGTTAAGCTAGGAGACTTGATGAATATCAATTATCAAGTTATAGTTCGTAGGCTGTCGTTAGAGACCGAGCATTATTTATAAAGTTGTTAGTGGGTTTAAGACCACGTTAGGTAGCGACCACGTAGTCTAAGCAAGGCAGTGACTTTTGGAGCATTTCGGGAGACGGTCGAGACACGAAGCGGAGCCCGAGGCTAGACTGGTAATGTGTGCAGTATTTTGTAAGTAAGTTGTAATCTAATTCTCTCTAAGGAATTATTTGATATTGGTGCTCAGCTGCGAGAGCAGGACTTGGTTTTAGACCAAGGTAGGGTGCAGACGTAATAACCTAGGCGAGTTATATTAGCAGACTCGGTGAATACCATAGAGGCTATGTCCGGTGGCTGTCCTAAAACAGCTAGTATTATTTATTATGTTAAATATAGTTGGGTTAGAGCCCGAATTAGAATAATGTAGTATTTAACGTAGTACGAGTATGTGTGTGTGTTTGTTGGAGCGACTGGGTGTGTCTTTCATTATAATAATCATCCTAGGCTGGTGAAGTAATTTAAGTTCTTGTAACTAAACAGACAGAGACGTGTTGCTGGGGAGTTTGTTGCGCCACTTCTTCTCCCCAGCTCAAACACTAGGAAGTGGTGAAGGGAGGGCACGTTGGGGCTGTCTATAGGCCTTCAAGAGAGTTGATCCACAACTCTATTAATTAATGATTCTCGAATCATGATTCTCTAATTTATTACCTAGTTGGTAACTTAATCTTGAATTTTGTATTCTTTGCCTCTGACTAATAATAGAGCTTTAAGAGAGATTATCCAAAACTCTATTAAATAAATAATGATTCATGAGTTTGATTCTCAACTCTATTAATTAGCTATTCTTGAATGTTGTATTCTTTATCTCAGACTAATAATTCGGTCAGACTGACATGAACACGTGTCTTGCAGATATGCTTGTTGTGCGAAGGGTGAACTTCCAGGGGTTTGGGTGACCACATCTATCTTATATTCAGTCCAAGGACTGATAGGGACCATGTCTCCTAAAGAGCATGATGCCGACGCAATGCCGCTGGAACTAGCCGCTCTGTTGCTTGTACAAGGACGGTCGCACAGTTGCCGCAGGGAAAGCCGCTTCGTCACGTTTATCAGTTCGAAAGAACTGCTAGGGACCATGTCTCCAAAAGAGCGTGATGCCGACGCAATGCCGCTGGGAAGCCGCTTGCGTCACTTTATGGAAGTGTTGCTCTGAGTACTCCGAGCGCAGATGTGAGGTATCGTGTGAGTAATGACTGACCAAATACCTGTTACGCTAACGTAAGGGTTACTCACAGGTTTATATAATAATATACTTTACATCCCACTATTATGTATTAGCTTTCTAAAACCACATCCAATATATTTTCATAACAATGAGTTCCCGTCTTATTTACAATCTCTTTCAATCCTTTCCTGGCCTTATTAATGGGACAAGGTATCGGACTTCTTATTTGGGAATTCATTTCTTATATCGGTGGGAGAGCGACCAGTCCGGAGACGAGCTCTACAGGGCCGTACGGGGTGGAGTGCGGCCCTTCCCCCTAAGGGGGAACCGACTCAAACACTAATATTAACATAATTAGGAAAAACGAAAATTTTATCAGCCTAGGTTAATTTTGGTACAGTCACAATATGAACGACTTCTTAAATGATAAGGATAGTTGGTCTCTGTGATTAACTCAAGACAATGTTTATGTTCTTTCTCCAGAATTAGATTATCTATTGACATGTTGTATAAGTTTATATAATTGTTTATTTTATTTGACTTTTTAAGTCAATTTATTTTTTTCATTTTTTTTGTTGACATAATCTACTAATTCGAATGATTTTCATGAGTTGTATTGCAATATGTGGTTAGCTAGCGACCTCGACAATTGATCATATTATTTTTTGCCTGACGAACCGGCAGCAAGTTTGTCATGCTCCCTTAGATGTCACTGTTTGTGGTAGCGTCGGGGGTCGGGTTGCCTCCTTCCCTCAAATATGGCGAGGGCGGTAATGGCTGATCTTTGCGTTATGCTCGTGTACGGGTGCTGCTTGCGGTGACTGGTCGTCTTGCTGATCATGGTTTTGTTATTGTTATTAGTCATTAACTGTTTATTTATTTTACCTCGTTGGTCCTAGTTTATCATTTATAACTTCAGTTATAGCTAAATCGGGCCCGCAATTTATGACTGGAGGCTTTTATTAAGATATTGTTTACGTTTAGTCTTTATTTTTTTCTGCTTGAGTACAGTTCTCGATATTTTTGGTTGCTATACCAATATAGCAACCAATATATTAATCAATAATTAATTATTAATATTAATTATTATTATTAATTTATAATTTAAATTATGTTTAGTGTTGCGTTATGTAAATAATTTTGCATGCTATTATATAGAATCTTTTTTTTTCTTCTAAATGAACAGACAGCTGTGCTGCTGGGGAGTTTGTTGCGCCACTTCTTCTTCCCAGTTAAAGCACTAGGTAGTGGTGAAGGGTGGGCGTTTTGTGGGACTGACTTATGTAACTTTGACGTTCGAAAAGTGCTGATTCTCAGCCTAGTTTGAATAAATGACTTTTGAATTTTTGACGCATGGATCAGCACCATTCTGCTCAACCGTTTTGAAGGGAGCTAAATGATCCAACACACGGGCCACCATCAGTGAGACATGGACATAGACTTAGTTTGAATTTCCGCGCATTATTTGAGAATAATGCAAAAAGTACTGTACAAGCCTTGGCCGCTACCAGGCATTGATGGACAAACGTGAAAATGTGATCCGAGGTTAAGCTGAGGAACACAATACGTGAGTGCCTTTATGCAGGCAATATCTCTTTTTTTTTTTAAACGGTGTCCCTCACTTGGTATTTCTCCTGTATCGTGGGTGCGTTTACAAACATTTAAACTCACATACACAAACAGCCAGACCCGGAACAACTAATTATAGGTCATACAAATATTTTTTCCGTGCGGGAATCGAACCCGCGACACGCAGCGCAGCAGCCAATCGCGTTTAATTGATTAATTAGTAATGTTATACATATTAAGTTGACAAAATTTAGTAGCCCTAAGATTACAGATGAAGAAAACAAAGTAGCCACTAATGAGAAAGAAGCTGAGCCGCAAACAGATAAAACTGAAAAGAAAATGGTAATGTCATATAATGGAACGTATCAAACGATTTTTTTTAAACAAGCCATGTCGTGGTGAAAAGGGAAGACATAGTTTATTTGAAAAATCTTATTACTTTGATCTATAAACTTAAAATAAGTATTCGGGACATTTTTTATAAAAATTGTGCCGAATACTTATTTATAAATATCGTTTAGTGAGAAGTATGAGGAACAGGGTGTAAAGTTCACTCATCCACCATAGAAAAGGGAGGATCCTCCGACCAGACGGGTGTTGTGTCTGGCGGGCCAACTGCCCAACTGTTGATGTCGGATAGTCTTATAATATGTCGTTCGCGCGGTAAACTCTAATTGCGCGATGCAGGATTTGTGTGACGTCATGTCATTGATGCGTAGTTCGTATGTGGCGGTGTAACAGCTACAATCGTAGACATTAATTTGCAAAAGCACAAAATCACTCTAACCGCCACTTTGCCCGCAACTTCGTCCGCGCGGACGAAATCGCGGACAAACCGCTACTTAGAGATAAGTAAGTAAGTGTGTGAGTAAATATTGGTTAGCTTGCGAAACACAAAAGCGTAATAAGAAAAACATTGGTACAAGGAATAAATGACGATCGGATTTTTTCGCGTTTATATTCACTCTGTGCTAGCACTTATCTTTGTTTTATAGTTATTACGTGATAGGTCGAGAGAGCTGTCTAAAATATATGAACTAGTACAGTGTGAAATTATATTGTAAACAAGGTCATATAATATATATTGGTTAGGATGATATTTTAGGTATTAAATATATATTTTCAGTTTCAACTATTTTTTAAGCTAAAAGCCAATAATTCACGTTTAAAAACAACACAGATGCTCTTTCTTAAAAAAATGTGTTAGTTTTAACGCGATTATTTTTTTAGCTGAAGATCTAAAGTAATACTATACTCGTATATGTGTAGTAATTGAACTGCCTCGTTGTTCTACTGGTCGCAATAGCTAATGCTGAGCATGAGGTCTTGGGTTCGATTCCCGGGTCGGGCAGTGTTATTAGGTTTTTCTATCTGGAACTTATCGGTTGATGGCAATAGGCTCGCCCCCTATTACATGGGACTTAAACATAACTGGCGAAATGCCGGTGTACCTACTACAGGTACACCTTTGCACAACCCTTCGGGGAGACAAGGCGTGATGTTATATAATTATGTGTATCTAAAGTAATATTATAAACGCGAAAGTGAGTTTCTTTGTTTGTTGGTTTGGCTTTCACGCTGAAACTGCTGAACAGATTTGGATGAAATTTGGCACATGGGTAGACTATGACATGATAATTTTTATCCCGGTAGTATGTTACCGTGGGATAATTTCCGACCCCTACGCGGGCAAAGTCACAAGCAAAAACGAATACTTACATAATTACAATTTACGGACTTCGGAATTGTATATTTTACGGAACTTTGAAAGTTAATATCACAACTCGTATTACTAATATGCTACTTAGTACTTGAGAGTAGTTCGGTGGTAACGGCCCTGACTTACGAGTTAGTAAGTCGTGGGTTTGAACTCAGGCAGGTGCCTCACTTTGTGTTAATAATTTTAGCACCACTGCTCTCAAAACGGTGAAGGAAAACATCGTGAGGAAATCAGCGTGTACAAGAACAAAACAATCGAAGACATGTGACATCTACCAACCCGCACTGGGCCCGCGTGGTGGATTACGGCCCACTCGCTCTCAAAGGGAGGAGGCCTGTGTCTCAGCCTGATTACGCTATATGCCATGCCTTTTACCATGGAATAAAATATAATATAATTAGTAATGATTTATTGACATAATAGGTTAAAACTAGTTTGAAACCTCTGACTCCTGAACTAGGTGTACCTGTATATCAGGAGTCAGTACATGATTCTGAAATAAAATCTGCTGTTTCATAGAAAAGTGCAATATCTATGCGGTCAAAATGTATGGACGCAGCAGATTTTTTTTTAATAACCGACGAAAAGCAACTACGACCCTCTTCAGAGGTCAACTGCGAGATGCCATTAAAAAAAAAAACAGTGGGTTCAGACAGTTCGACTTCAGCAATCAAATACGACACACATGCCATACACATTTAGTCATTAGCTGCTGTTCGCGTAATCTCGCGTCATGTTACATTAATCTTATCTTAGTTACTTGTTTATAAACCGTGTTTAGTTATAGTAACTTCATTATTATATTCATTGTGTTGTGTTATACTGAAAAATTTCAACGAGGGGGTTTCAGAATCACGTACTGAAGCCATGGTAAAAGTTTTCGCGTCAATGTCCCCTGCCACCCTGTATACTTAGTTTTTCGTTATTTTCCATACGTTACTAATTCTGGCATAACATAAGCCATCAAGTCATAACATAACATAACATATACTGTATTTCCCGAAGTGTTAGGCACTGGTGTACCTATAGGTCATCAAGTCATATCGGTAAGAAAAACCAAAAGACTATATTAAGCACTATCTGACCTTTAGGGCTCCGTCTCGTGCAAGCGTGCTTCTTAATATTGTAATTTCTTGAGAGCTTGAAATTTAGCGGTCCTCTGGACCCGATAAAGTACCTCCGCATATTTTAATTCATAGCTACTAAGCCCCTGTGAGGTGAAACCCTCACATTTTTACCACGTCATTAAAATTTTCTGATGATACGTTCAACGTAGAATATTTTCGTTTTCTGATCATCAAATTCTAATTCTAATTAAAAATATTTTATTTTATATAAACCTACATGGGCACTTATGAAATGTCAGAAGCTAGGTGCACGATTCCAATTGGTCGTTTCCTATGGAGAAGAGCCGGCAAGAAACTCCACGGTTACTCTTTTAAAAATAATTGGTTTTTACAATATTTTCAAATAACAGTGTTATTAGGTATGGGAGGACAGTGTAGGTCTTTCAACAAGTACCAGGTACTTAAAAAAATAATTATGGTCAGCAAATGTACAGTCCACTAAGCCTACAGCGTTCTCACATTCACAAAACAGAAAATATCGGATCTCGTCATCATTCTTTTCACCAGTCTTTTTGACCCTGAAGTTCGTCACCCAACTAGACAAAATAATGTCAAGACGATACTTTACGTCGTCAGCATCACTAATATGTCTAGTATCAACTTCATTTTAGTTTCGTGAAAGGTCAATGTACTTTGGAAATTGATCAACCTCTCAGATCCTGTTGTAACACAACGTGCTTTTGAACTGGAACAGTGTTTGGGTAATATACTTTGTAGTTCTTTTCGGTTAGGACTCGGAAGTCGTGGTGGTAAGAAGTTTTGAGCACAAGATTGTAGTTTCAATATTAATAGGTAAGTATACTGTGTTTGTTGTGTTTCTGTGTGTATACAGGGCTACTTTCTACGCAAATACGTTGGACACTTAGTGTAGGAAAATATAGCCAGAAAAGCTGGACTTTGAAATCGTTTAGAAGTACCTATGCAATGATGCATGAAGGTTCATCTGGAATTATCGTTCTCTCAACGATTGTGGAGCAGTGGTAGCCTAGTTGTAAAGCTCGTGACTTACGAGTTGTAGGTCGTGGGTTCAAACCCAAGCAGTCACTTTACTTCGTGTAAATTATTAGATTATAGAATAAGAATTATCGAAAACTATCCTAGGAATATTGTAAGTCTACTGCAGCGACAATCAAACCAATGTATTCGTATTTTATTTATCATGTGATACTTTCTGCAACTGATCACTGTTTCCCATAATACAAGCTCAAGCTTAGCTTGGGAATCAGTAGCAGTACCTTTTGTGCAATACATTAATACGATGCATATGTTAGATTACTCTAAGATAAGATGAGTGTATTAACTGGCGACGATAAAACATTTTATTTATTTATTAATTATTTCATCAGTACTGCTCTCAAATCGATGAAGGAAAACATCCGGAGGAAACCGATATGTCCTAGAACAAAAATTCAAAGACATGTGACATCTAACAGCCCGCACTGGGCGTGGTAGATTACAGCCTACGCACTACACTTTTCGGAGAGAAGGCCTGTGTTCCAGCAGTGAGCAATTTTCAAATAAGTAGCAGTATCATATCTCGGCAGTGACCTTAGAACAATTACCTACGGCAGCTCGGTAGACATTCCGCGCCCGTGCGTAATACCTACGGCAGCTCGGTAGACATTCCACTTCCGTGCGTAACTACCGCGCACTCGATGATGTTGCGTACTGTTGCGTACTGATGATGATATTATGTACACTGAGATTTCAAAGCGCGTCGTTTCGGTCGTTTTCTTTGAAGATAGAATACTGTACTTATTTATGCTGTAACTAACCCAGCAGTGGGTTGTATACAGGCTGGTTTTATTATTAGATTAATTAATATATATAATGGAATAATGGGTTGTTTCCATTTTTTTTAAATAAAAAAAGATACATTGCAATTTATTTATACATATCTAAAACGGTATAACATAGAAACAGAAAAAGGTACAGTTAAAGAAATATGTCAGTTTACAGGGCTAGTTCAGTAAAGCGTGTATTATATTGTGTTTGTGTGAGTGTCTGTGAGGGTGAAAGTATGAGAGAGGGATGTTGTTTGTTGGCACTTTGGGTTGTCGATACACTTTAGAGAAATGATTCTGTTTCGGACTCAGGCATGACTTTGCGGAAATCCATTTTAAAATACAATAAACTACGTATATTTTTTCCTTTACGACTCTATTAGAACAGTTAAGTGGTTTAGATTACTAAATATACGTCGTCTATTATATTTTATTCTGTCAGATGTTACAATAATTGGAGTATAGACAATTTTTGTAAGACCTATATTTTCAGCAGATTTTCTCCCAAAAACATTATGTACCTTTGCTACATCAATTTACCTTTGCTGAAATAGTGGAGCAAAAGCAAAGGTCTATTTACAGAGCAAGTTAGTCCTTAGCAAATAGTCTGAGGCCTGAAAAGACACAGATTCTCCTTAGTATTATTATCTAACTGTTTATTTTACTGGATTATGTCCTGGGAATTGGTGGCACGAATATATAGTTTTAAAGTGTCTGCTTTCTTTACTTAGTTATTTATAAAAGTAAAAAACTAAATTAGTTTTTTATGATAGTTTGGTGGCATGAGGAACAGGGTGTAAAGTTCACTCATCCACCATAGAAAAAGGAGACTGTTGATATCGGTTAGTCTTATATATGTCGTTCGCGCGGTAAACTCTAAATGCGCGATGTAGGATGTGTGTGACGTCATGTCTTTGATGCGTAGTTCGTATGTGGCGGTGTAACCTCCACATCACTCACCTCCGGAGAGCGGAGGTCGATAGTGGGCTGAGTATCTTGCGATGCTTCACAGTACCAGTGGAGGTTCCAGTGAGTCGGAACCGGGTGCCGCATAGTTCGCGGTGAGTCGGAACTGTCTGCGGTCTGCTGCGTCACGATCCAGTGAGTCAGATGTGGTATAGCACCGGGTTGTGGCTGACTGCTAGCGTCGACCAGGAGAGGGTAGAAAGAGCTCTGCTTGTGAGACCGGCCGAAAGTGCAGGTGCTGTGACAAGGTTGCTGATGAGGCTGAGGGTGATGACCATGAATGCGCGTTCGCTGCATGCTGGTGGTCAGGATACCCGTTGAAGCCGTGGATGCTGGCTGGCTGTGTGACTCGCCTCACGCAAGCTTGCGGGAGTGATGATGATGATGACGTAACGCTGAAGTAGTTGCACGAAGGCTGCGTTGACGTTCATACTCGGGGTCACCAATTTAAGGGCATGAGGAACAGGGTGTAAAGTTCATTCATCCACCATAGAAAAGGGAGGATCCTCCGACCAGACGGGTGTTGTGTCTGGCGGGCAATTGCCCGACTGTTGATGTCGGTTAGTCTTATATATGTCGTTCGCGTGGTAAACTCAAATTGTGCGATGCAGGATTTTTATGACGTCATGTCTTTGATGCGTAGTTCGTATGTGGCGGTGTAACCGCTACAAAAGGATTATTTAATTAATAATAAACATAAAACAGAGCGTTAAGAACTCTCTTAACACTCTTCTCATTATCTACCTACCTAGCCGTTTCCAAACTATATTGGGATCGTCTTTTAGTCTAACCGGATACAGCTGAATCTGACCTCCACAACCTATCTGACCTTCACAACCCAGTTACTGGGTAACGCGATTACTTGGTTAGACTGAACGTTTGATAAAAATCTAATGTGCAACCTTCCACTCATGCCCATTTTCGCTAAGAATAGGCGTCACCTAAATGAATGCTTTATACAAACGCACTGTTGGATTTTCAATGCTCGGCTCAGTGCCGAAAGTTGAAAATCTAACGGCGCGCTTTCTAACACTTTTTAACTGTCAAGGAGTTGTTCAGTCAGAAAAATGAAGCTAGTCGCCCATTCCAAAATTTAAGTTTCGTCCAGGGTAAAAAAAAACACGGAAAACGGATATTAATTATCCTGCTATTAAGACAGGGGCCTCAACCGACCGCTCCCGTATGGCGCCCTGTGCTAATTGTTCTATTTGATGTGCGGCCGTCCCTTCTGTCCACATCGTTTGTCAAAGTAAAGTACGTGTCTTGTTATATTACAGCTTTAGTGTCTCTCTTTGTGTTCAATTATGCTATTTTTGTTTAAGTGAAAACTGTGATTTTTTGGTTTTCGATAGGTTTTTGATTGGTAAAAGTAAAAAAAAAGCAGTGTGAATTTTTTAATCATTACCATATTTAATCTTATATCAGACGAAAAGTTGTACCAAGGACATAATTATTATTAAATCATATCAATGATTTTTTTCACGTTTCTCAGTTTTTATGCTTTTAGTGGGTGTGACTATGGATATGCTTTGAATAAATTATTTGAAAGTATGGATTTGCTGGTACTTACTTTTTTTTCGGCCGACACCAAATATTGCCAAAAACTGAACACAAATTCGGTCGGGATCTATTAACCGGGCAAAAATCCATACTGCTACCTACTGAGAAATTCCTGCGTAGAAAAATCCAAAAATACGTTGCCCTGGGAATCGAACCGAAGGGAAACCGAAGTTTTTCCAAAGAAGTCACTGCCGTCATACTTATCCTAAATTTATCTTTATTGAAATTGAAATAGCATCTGAATAAGCAAGGCTACCCGACTGAAATTACCAACTCAATATTCCTTTTATAAATTAAATACTTATCGGAACGACGGAGTTACGCGTCGGATGGCACGTAAAACTTTAAAGACATAATTACGCTAGTAAAATGCAAGGAGAGGCGACATAAATCTGCTGCTTATGATGCTAAACTGCTGTGAAAACTCGAATGGAATCAGGTATCGACTTATTTCTTCTTTTCATCTTCATATTCTGGAAGTGCACCCGTCGAGTTCGAGCAGCCGTGCGCTGTGCTGCGGCTGCTCGCGCCCGACGGGTGCGTAGATGCGAGCCGCCCACCGCCCTGCTCTGTTAGACGTGCCAGTGTACGTGTCAAGTTTACCCCTATGTCACGGGTCGCACGTATTATTAATGTTATTTCGTTATCGGAGGATATATTTGGGCAAAACCTGCCGAAATTCATGCAAAATAATAATTGAAAGAGGTATCAGCCGTACCGGTACCGTAGGACGTCAGTTTATTTTGCCCCCCCCCCCCCATAATCGTGTCAGTAAAAATCTCGGGATGTATCCATCGCGACTACTAAGTGTCGTGTCCACCTCTGTGGCCTAGTGGTTGACCACCTGTCTCAGACCCAGAGGTCCGATTCCCAGTGGGGGTGAAATTTTCTGCTCCGTATGGTTGGTGGTAGGGCTTGTTCTAAGTCCGCCTGGCTAGCTACCACCATCTTATCTAATTCTGTCGCCATAACCACAATAATAATTATAATAAATTTACCTCCAAATACCTACCATCTGCTGCAGAAGGCATTGATACTAAACACATGCAGACTCGTGAGAAAGTTTCTGCAATGTGAATCAGAACACCCTCATGAAAACATAAATACGCTACCATCTTCTGTGCAATCTTCTGCACGTGACCGCACTTAATCCAATTTATAATCACTTAGCTAAGGCCCGTGTTATTAGCTCTTGCCGGCTAGCCGAGAATCAGATTATCCTACTATTCAACTAATATTATAAAGGCGAAAGTTTGTGAGTGTGTATGTTTGTCTCTTCTTCACGCAAAAACTACCAAACGGATTTGGATACAATTTGGCGCACAGATAGTTTATAACCTGGGTTAACACATAGGATACTTATTATCCCGATATTCCCACGGGATCGAAACTTATGCGGGTGACACCGCGGGGCGCAGCTAGTATTAAATTAATTTCAAAATTAAAATAATAATTGCTTCATTTTCAGGCAACTAAGGCCCACAGACAAAATACACAAAATAATCTTATAATATAACAATAATAATCTTAACTAATACATAATACAAAAAATCCCTACAAAATCTAGTTACTACGTTGGGTCGGCGACGTACTGCGCTGAGTCGTGGTGTCGAAAAGTAAGATTTGAACAGCATTGACAGTTTGGCAGTTTGAGATAGGATATCCAGTTACTCTGTAGATGAGGATTCCGGGTGAAACTCGCTTCCACCTTCAGCCTGATCATCACTGACAATCAGGTGAGATGCAGGCCAAGAGCAGTCCCAGTCATGGATAAAAATAAAGTTTCATTTGGTTATTCTATTAGAGAAGTCTAAGTAGGTGAAAGTCCGGAGTTTTTAGCAATAGGCTTTGGCAAAATTTGGGTGTTCTGTTTAACTAACTGCTTCGGGGAAAAACAGATGTTACATTACGTAATTAATTCAAAAAAAAAATCTAAAGTCATTTATTCAAACTAGGCTGAAAATCAGCACGTTTTGAAAGTCAAAGTTACCACTTCCTAGTGCTTTCGCTGGGAAGAAGAAGTGGCGCAACAAACTCCCCAGCAGCACAGCTGTCCGTTCAGTTAGAAAAACTTGATTCTATACAATAAGTACTTATGCAAAATAATTTACATAACGCAACACAAAACATTAAATTATAAATTAATAGCCATATGAAAGCTAGCACACGCCAATATACCAACCAAAACATAGAGATCTATACTCAAGCAGAAATAAAAATAACTAAACGTAAACAATATCTAAAAAAGGAAATAAAGCCTCCAGGCATAAAGGGCGTGCCCGCTTACATATAGCTGTAACTAGAAGTTATAATTGATAAACTAGGACCATCGAGGTAAAATAAATAAACAGTTAATTACTAATAACAATAACAAAACCATGATCAGCAAGACGACCAGTCACCACAAGCAGCACCCGTTCACGAGCTTAACGCAAAGATCAGCCATTACCCCCCTCGCCATATTTGAAGGAAGGAGGCAACCCGACCCCCGACGCTACCGCAAGCAGTGACATCTAAGGGAGCATGACGAACTTGCTGCCGGTTTTTCAGGAAAAACAAATATTATATGATCAATTTGTCGAGGTCGCTAGCTAACCACATATTGCAATACAACTCATGAAAATCATTCTAATGAGTAGATTATGTCAACAAAAAAATAATAAAATTAAAATAAATTGACTTATAAAGTCAAATAAAATGAACAATTTACCTAAGCTTATATAACCTGTCCGTAGGTAGGCTAATTCTGGAGAAAGAACATAAACATTGTCTTGAGCCAATCACAGCGACCAACTATTATAATTAGGTAAGGTACCTGTTATTATTCAAACATATTTTCGTAACTATGAAAACAGCAGAAGCATGCTTAGCTACATGTGCCGCATAATTCACATGTAATTTATTATCATAACCAGCTATTTTATACAATAATTTTCAGTACGTGCATAATTTATTTTATTCGCAGAATTTCACAAATTAGGTTAAATAATTTTAATGAATAATTTCTGCGGCTCCCAAGTTTCAGTCATTTATTGTGATAAAATTGTTGTATTTCATAAACGTTTTGTGTAACTCATTAATAAATTATATGTAGAAGTTAATGGAAATCCAGCTGTAGTGTGCCTTTTTTTTACAGATTGGGTCTGCTCTTGACCTCGATCACACCTGATGGAAAGCGAAGTCAAAGTCAAAGTCAAATAATTTATTTCAATTAGGCACAAAAAAGGCACTTTTGAACGTCAAACTTTACAAAAATAATAAAACTGATTCTAGTCGCCCATTCCAAAAGGTAGTTTTCGTATGGAGAAGAATGGGCAAGAAACTCCACCGTTACTCTTTAAAAAAAAAATCATTATATCTTGTATACACTTATTATATAATTATATGTGAAGACAATGCACCTAGAATAAAATTACTATACCACGATAGGTAAAATGAAGGAATGACATAATTATGCGATAGATGCATGGTGCTCACATAATTACAAACATTGTAAAATTATACTATATTTCTAACATTAGAATAAGTAATACTAATAATAATAAGTCAGTGCGTGAGTTCAAGTAATCACAAAAAATAAAATAAATGTTTAAAAAAATAATTATACAATTAAATTAGCAACCAGTTCGTATAAGTATGAGGTCTATGATGGAACGAGTGAGCCCAGAATATACCTGTTCACTCTTGCTTTGAAGCCTGACGAATTATATTTTGTGTTCATCATTTCAGGGGAAAGACGTCCACTGCTGGACAAAGGCCTCCCCCCAGAGCACCACCACAGCCAAAAGTTTTGTGCTTCTCACGTCCAGCAGTTTCCTACGACCTTCACCTGGTTATCGGTCCTCCTTGTGGGGGGCCTTCCAACGCTACGTCTTCCGGTACGCGGTCGCCACTCCTGAACCTTTCAGCCTCATTGACCATCTGTTCTGCGAATAATGTGCAGCATAGCCCCAACAATTGCCACTTTGGCAATTCTTCGGGCTATGCTGTTTATCTTGGTTCTCTTACGTATATTTTGTATTGTGTAGTGTAAATAATTTTGCATATATTGTAATAAATCATTTTTTTCTAACTGAACAGACAGCTGTGCCGCTGGGGAGTTTGTTGCGCCAATTCTTATTCCAAGCTAAAGCACTAGGAAGCGGTGAAGGGCGGGTTTTTTAGGAGACTGTCCTATGTAATTTTGAAGTTTAAAAAGTGCTGATCCTCAGCCTAGTTTGAATAAATGTTTTTTGATTTGATTTGATATGTGGGAACTCAGACGCTGGCAGAGAGTTCCACACTTCAGCTGTGCACATAATAAATATGGAGGAGAAGTGCTGAGTACGACTGGATGGGATACTAATCAAGTCGTGATGGTACCATGCAGTACTTCTCGTAGTCCGGTAATAACAGAGCGATGGAGGGATCAGGTCGTGGAGCTCCTGCACACACTCTCCGAAGATCAGTCTGCAGCAGACCGACAGGCAAGCAACATTACATCGATGAGCCAGGCTGTGAAGCCTAGCCAACAACGTTTCGTGAACAAGGCTTTTTGCTCTGCGACCGAGCAAGTGCAGCAAGTTGGTATTGTGATGAGCCTCTTTTTTTGTGTTGGAATTATCAAATAACTTCTCCCGCTCTCGGCGGAGAGATCGTGACTCTTACTGACTAAAACCCATCCGTGTTCCTTCAGTTGTCTGTACGTTGCCAGGGGCCACGGTATCCCTTTCGGACTTTCTCGCAACCCCGGCAGGCATCGATTCTATCGGACCTCTTCATTGTGATGAGCCTTTGAGATCATAATTATGCATCGGACGATAGTAGTATTTGCATTGACTCGGAGTAAGCGCGTCGTTCGATAAGCGCCCACTAAGTGTGCATCATGAAGCAACGGTTGCCTAAATAATATTTTGAATTTCGTAGAAGTTATCCCTCATAGAGTTTAAATAGAAATTCATCTGCCATCAACACGTAGTTGTACACTTAGTAAGTACATTTATGAACGTCGCGATAGGGGAAAAAAGGGTTCGCCTTGATTAATGTGCGTGACTATACTTTTATACTGCCAACATAGAGTGGTGTTTATGTAGCTGACTGTACCGCTTACATCGACGTTTGTCAGAGTCAAGTTTTTATAAAATAAGGTTTTATTGTCTTTAAATTTATAGTCTTTGACTGCCTCTTTATTCTAGTTTGAAAGCGTTATTGTTGAGCCGAGGTCGAAGATTAGATTCCTAGGTCGAGTATAGTGTTATTATTGGGTTTTGCAGTAGCAAAAGTGGGTTTCTTAGCAGCCGGTTAATGGAATTAAGTTAAAGACACACTCTTACACACCCAACCACACACTCCTACATACCCACCCACACACTCCTACACACCCACCCACACAATCCTACACACCCACCCTCACTGCACACTTAGATATGCTGTATTAGAAGGTGCTAGCATGACATCCTGTTTGTTTCTGATGCATGTGTAGTTATTAAATTGTAAATCCGTTATTGGCTGTAAGATTAGTTTATTTATTTTAAGTGAAATTGTTAAAGAGCTGTGGATTTTGCCATTCACTTCTACCTATCCCTTCGGTAACTTCAAGCGTGATATTTTCAGTTTTGTTAAGAGCCTATACTACTTCAAATGGCTTTGCATGATCCTTCGTTTTGCCGAAAATACTGCAGCATTAATTTTGAAATAAATATATGGTATAGTTGAGTATTAATGTTAAGTACTATGTTTATCGAAAACACGATTCCATAAAATTTTCTCGATAGAAAAAAAAACCAAAGTTACCTCCAAACCGCACAATAAACCGCTGGTATTCAGAAAATACTTCAAATTAGATCATGAAACTTTGCATACTAACTGAACTAACTATATACAGGATGTTTGGCGCATGGACCGACACAATTTTTTCAGGGATTTGGGAGGTCATTAGCTAGGTTCTACCCATACACCCTTTGTCCCAAAAGTTTTTTATATAATTAATACTGTCTTATGTTTTTTTTTTTTTAAATTACCATTATTTTCACCGTAAAAAGCAATTACCTAAACTACTGACGCCTTGGCGCAATAAAAATTTTTGAATTTGAATTTGGAGCCGCCAGTGCCCAACTCCATCTCGTTCTCACCCAGTCCGCGAGTAGTATGGTGCGAGCGAGATTAAAAGTGAATTTAAGCTGAGGTAGTATGGGTTCTTAAGGCATAGGTCGGCCGCTGTCCAGGTTTGGAATTATCTCGCGTGAATCGTAAAAATATAGGTATGTGAAAGCTTGTCTCTACCTAATTGGGAAATTGTTATAAATATATTTAACCCTTCTCATACACGATATTAACTTTTAAGCTTTCATTAAATTAATTAAAACTTACGCACTGTTGTAACAAAACAATTTATTATCTTTTTCTTTTTTTTTGATTGGAGGGTTTTGCTTTCAATGTGTAACACAAAATGGGGTGCTCCTGGCTAAGTAATACCAGCCGCACGGATCGATTCATGAGGTTAAGCTACGCTTGCCGAGGTTGGTCCATGGATGGGTGACTATCTTTACATACCGAGAGTCCTCCGTGCCTCGGAAACCACATTAAGTCGTGGGTTCTGCTGTCATTCATGGATCTTTGAAACTCGTTACAGGTTATCAGAAGCCCGAAAGTCTGATATCCAGTCTTACCAAGGGGTATCGTATTACCCAGTAACTGGATTATAATGGAGGTCAGATAGGCAGTTGCTCCATATGAAATATTGGTATTCAGCTGCATCCGGTTAGACTGGAAGCCGAACCCAACATATTTGGGAAAGGGCTAGGCAGATTGATTGAAATTTTGTAACACAACTTCACGTCTGTTTTCTTTGGGGTAGGCAGAGTTGCACTTAAAACATAACTGGCGAAATGGGGATAGGTAAAAAATCTACCCCCATTTCGCCAGTAACGTTTTAATTCCTATGTAATTGCGGGCCAGCCTGTTGCCGTAAACAGGGCTACGGAGAAATTCCTGATGGAGAATACCAATAACACTTTGCCTGGGAATCGAACCCATTACCTCATGCTCAGGTGTAGCGCTGGAGGCAACTGGACCAACGAGGCAGTATCGTCGACATTTTGTTATTTCCACATAATAATATAGCTGGTGCAAAAAGACGCTCAAAGCCGAAAGTCACCTTTTCTTCCCATCTTTGTGATATTTTTTTATACTGAACCTTGAATACCTGAGAACCTTCTGATTATTATGTCACTTGAACCTTGTCTCGAGTTATTAAAATGTTTCAACCACACATTTTCTTCTAAATGCATATCAATAATATAGTATGAACCCGATGAAAAATGTGACCAGCTCACACAAACGCTAAGCTTACATTAAGGGCAGTGGGGTAGGCGAACGCTCTTTCGCCGCTTGCACGCAACGCTGAACGCTCCGCTGTACGCTTTTTCACTCAGGCCGCACTCAATGTGTGACGTGTTTTTATCGTGGATTTTCAACTCTCGGTGTTTAGCCGAGTGTTGAGAATTCAACGCGTAGGGATGCACTCTCGACCCAGCGCGTTGAAAAAACACTGTTGGATTTTCAACTCTCGGTGCGAAGCAAACCGTTGAAAATCCAGTGCACGAAAAAAAAATCGCCACAATTTTATTACATCTGTGCTAACGTGGGCTCACATTCCGCGCCGCCGTAAACAGTGATTTTTCACCAACAAACAAAAGTCGTTTCCCAGCAATAATTTTCGCGCAATGTTCCTTAGTTTGATGTTTAGAATTCCTAGATAACGGCTATGTGATAGGTATTTATACTCCCTGTTTGTCAGGGCTGTGGGCTGTCCGTCAGATTCCTCTGTAACATGATTTCATGTAGGGGCAAGGAAGCAGAATCTGGACGGCCCGGTTCCTGGAAATCCCACAGGGGCGAAGCTACCGCCGTTTCAGTCGAATTAATGATAAGGCCCCGTATCATTGCTACGGTGGATACGGCTGTGCTAGGCGGGCCAAGCTTCAGGGGCCCCTCCCCAGGACATACTGGCAGCATAATCTCCCGAGTCAGAATGCTAAGTTAAAAAAAAAAAAACTCATTTTGAGCTTCTCCGCAGCCAAATAAAAACGACTCCCAATACAATTTTCCTACTTTAGGACTAGCTACGCCACTGTAGGCCCGGTTCCTGGAAGGCTCACGCGGAGTTATATTTAAACGTCTGTAGGCTCAAGCATTTAGGAACATTCCTGTCACGGAAAGTTCAATGACCGCTACGAGAAACGGCCAACGAAAAATCTGACATAAGACAGATTTCGAAAAAGGTGTGGCCCACTTTCATTTGGAAAAACCGGAATAATATTTCATCCTTACGTATAAAACACAACGTCCTTCTGTCTGTTAAAGTGCTTATCTTTTTAAATTCATACAAAGTTTCAATGAATTACTATTGTTTAGAATACTCGTACGTACATCCTCAAAAGCAAATCCACAGGACAAAGCCCGTTTATCTAAAGTGAAAATACTTTGCTGTTTCAGTACACATAAAAAAAAAAACCTTTTTTATACAACGAAATAAAATTTTGTTCTGTTTATTTTTCAGTATATTAATATTTATGTTGTATGTTTTTAAAGATGTGCTAAATAAATGTATTTTCTTTCTTTCAAATATAAAACTAAAATACCTACTTGTCCCTACCTGGGAATTAAACCCACACACTTGATAATTACTACAACAAAGTGGCGGCATCGTAAATCTTCCCAGATATAACATCTGTAACGGAAACCTTAATTAACGGAACAATTATATTGCAATGAACGAATGGATTTGTGACCGCAGTGTAATGTAATTAAAGTGTAATATAATTATTGTTAAATTACGACGTGGATAAGTAATAACAGCCGCACGCATAGATCCATCAGGTTAAGCTACGCTTGCCGGGGTTGGTCCGTGGATAGGTGACCATCTTTACATACCGAGACTCCTCTGTGTCTCGGAAAGCACGTTAAGCAGTTGGCCCCGGCTGTCATTCGTAAAAAAAAAAAAAAAAAAAAGTTAGGTTGGAAGCCGACCCCAATATAGTTGGGAAAAGGCTAGGCAGATTGATAGTTGTTAGATTGTGCAAGTCGAAGGCATTTTAGTTTTATAATGTTTGGATATCTATACCATCCAATCAGGTCTCCCGACCTTCGCTAGCTAATTTAATGTGACGCAACTTTCCCAGTATACAACAGTCACATAATGTATAACTAAAGCTACATTTTCACTTAGCGTTCTCAACAGTTCTGAGCCAGTAAGCGTTTGTTTGCGCAGTAAATAAAAACACTTGAGCGAGTGAACATGTTTTTATTTTATTTTGGAAAAACAAATAATCGTACATTGTATATTATATCTAGATACACAGTATTCTATAAGTAAATGTACAATCCACTACGTTCCCACATCTTATATTAGATACAGTTTTGGCTAAATTAGATAAAATCATTATATATTTAACAACACACATCATAACAAACTGCATACGTAACTGGCGAAATGTGAGTGTACTATAGGTTCGTCTCTGCCTAACCCTTTAGGGATTACAGGCGTGATGTTATGTAGGTTAATTAACAACAATACAATAGTTTCGCTGTCTTAAAATGTAATAGTTAAAACATGCTTAAATAATACACAATAATTAAAATGTATGTTCAGTGATGATTGGTCGAACTCGGCGAATACTCGTTCGCTCATTATTTCAGTGAAAACTACGTCACGGCGAGCGCGCATGTTTTTCATGCAAATAGTTGTTTTCTGTTTTGAGCGAACATCGGCAGAACAGTAAACATTTGCTCTGAACAAAATGTTTGCTCGGTAAGGTTGTGAAAACCTTTAAATAACATCCCAGTTCATAAAAGTTCCGTTTGTCTAAAAAATCTGAAGGATAAACGCGAAATGCCGTAGTATTCAATTTAACTAAAAACGTTGCTCTACAAAATGGATGAGGAATAACATTGTGAAAATAGAAGCAGGAAACTTAAACTAGATTTAGATTTTATTTCCTCTGCAATTCCTAGGTAGAAAAACATTGCGCTTCGTGCTTGTCGGGGAAAATTATTTCTAGTTTGTCTTTATTACCCGACTATGGCGAAGCAAAAAGGAGGGTTATGATTTTGACCTCATAACTTCTAAACTTCTGATCGTAATTTGACAAATGAGGTATCGTTGGAAGCATCTTGATCTTCCGCTGGTGATGTCACACTATGGCACTCTCTAAAATATATAAAGTTAAGAGTCCTATTACATTTTTTTACGGAAATTCATGATTTTTGACCATGTAATTTTCAGCAGCAGTAAGATATTTTAATAATTTGATTATAATAACTATAGTGCCATTCTTTTTCTTGTAAGTTGGAGTTACACATTATTTTCGTGTAATTTACTGAATTGACGCGGAATATAAAGTACTTTAATTTAATTTATTGTAATTTTGTCTTATTATATTGAGAAACAAAAACTAATGAAACGTATTCACTGTAGATCGAAGTTTTATATCATATTAGTTTATTTGATTTAATTGTGTTTATTTGGAATATAATTAACATGAAAATCAAGACATTTATTGGTTTTCTTTACGAATTTTCCCTGAAAACTCAAGGAATTTAAAGAAATTCTAGAACTCCAATAAACAAGTAAAACATTAAAATTATCGTTTAGTAACTTTCGCATTTATTAGAACTGAATGAAACAATGTGAATTTGATCGTCAATGTTCCATTGCCGACGTTTTTCCTTGTAAAGTGAGTTCGTAAAATATTCATAGTAAATTACACGACAAGAAAAGTTAAAATGTGTAATTCCAACTTACAATAAAGAGAATGGCACTATCGTTATTCATAATCAAATAATTCAAATATCTTACTGCTGCTGAAAATTACAACGTCAAAAATGTAATAGGACTCTTAAGAACGATGAATAAAGCAATTATGAAGAATTCGGTATCTCAGTGGCTGTGTAAGTAGACGTACGAACAGACTGAGAACGTGCTGACTATCTTGAAATATTGATAAGCAGTTTGTCGGCTAAAGAATCTACTAGCTAAAATTATTTAATTCTCTACACACCCTCTCTCTCACACACACACACACACCTTCTTCACCTTACACACCTAGAGGACAGCAACCTTTCTTTCTTTTGTATTAATTATGTTCATTTTTGAATAAACTGTTTCCTTTTGTTGATAAGCTCATACCTGCATAACCAGTTCGAGGGCTTGAGGCGCTGCATGTTGAAACACAGGCTATAAACCTATGTAGTTCGGCAGCAAATGCTACCAATTAGACACAATTGTAACTGAGTTAATCTATACTTTATTAATAATATTTTAAAGAGGATAGATTTTATTGTTAGTTTGTTTGTATTAATTAGGCTCCGAAACTACTGGACCGATTTGAAAAATTATTTTACCATTAGAAAGCTTAGTTTTCAGGGAGTGACATAGGCTACTTTTTATCCCGGGAAAAATAACGGGTCCCGCGGGAAAGACCACGGGAGCGAAGCCACGGGCATAGTGCTAGTCTTAAGATAATAATAAGTAGCTAAGACAAATTGTGTACCAAGTTTGTGTGTTATGTTTTTGGTCTAATAAAAAAAAAAAAAAAAAAATGTGCTACGTACAGCGCGGCTGGGAATTTTTAAACGAGGCAGAAACCTACGAAATAATGGACTTTTACAATGAGGAAGTTTTCATACTGCTAGCTTAATTCTACTACTATTTTAAGACTCAATCGAGTTAGTACTACAGCTTCAGGTTGATGCGATAAGATAGCCCGTGTAGACGATATCCGGCTGTCGAAGGACCAAAATGTAAACGACCAGCTTATGTCGTCTGAAGGGGGCGGTTTGTTGTAAGGTTTGGCACAGTAGAAAAACCACAAGCAGCTAATGTAATAGACCCACGTATATTGCACATAAAACACACACACACAATATATTTAAAATACACAACAGTAATACAGACAAAGGTTAGAGCTAGATGTAATCCGAATTTAATAGAATTTATTCAGCACAAATTTATACCTCAAGTAGCGAGATGTTTGTAGGAACGAAGTTAAAGCTCAACTGACTAAGAATCTGAGACTTTCTAAGAGAGTACTAGGCAACTAGTACTAGGCAACTACAATTGTAAAATTAGACCCGATACCTTAAGTAGATTTTTACTATAGGGCAAGTAGCGGGTACCATTTGTGCAAACACAATAATTTGCTCCTATACATCAGGGCAGTTCGCTATTCAGGGACGCGACAGAGGGTCGGGGTATAGCTGGGTATTTCCCATTTTGCTATGACGAGGGTGTTTACACGAATGAGGGAGGCAGGGTTGCGCAGGTGGGGTTCTGTCCCCACGTGTGTGCGGATGCGGGGTGAATCAGTGGTGGACATCTCGTTCGCCAGCCCCGCTCTGTCGCCGCGTGTCATTGACTGGCGCGTCATGGAGGGGGTGGAGACGTATTCCGATCACCGGTACATCCGGTTTGACGTCTCCGCCCAGACCTCGAGCGCGCCGGTCCGACAGGCCCCGAGTGGTCCGCGGTGGGCGCTGAAGCAGCTGGACCGGGAGCTCCTCCTGGAAGCCTCGATCGTGCAGGCCTGGGTGTCATCACCGGACAGGCCTGCCGACATCAACGACGAGGCGGAGTGGTTCCGGGAGGCCATGTCCGAGATATGCGACGTGGCAATGCCCCGGGTCCAGCCCGGACGTGCTTCGCGCCAGGTGTACTGGTGGTCGCGTCAGCTGACGACACTGCGCAATGCGTGCGTTGCTGCGCGACGCCGGTACACTAGGCACCGCAGGCTCCGTATTCGACCTCCGGATACGGAAGCCATTCAGGCGGAGCTGTACGAGGGGTACAGAGCGGCGAAGACCGCCCTCCAAGCGGAAATCCTGCGGGCCAGGGCACTGGCCCGCGGGGAGTCGCTGGAGACTCTGAACAGAGACCCGTGGGGACGCCCATATAAAATGGTGCGGGAGAAACTCCGCCCATGGGCTCCCCCGCTGACGCAGAGTCTCCGGCCGCAGCTTGTGGGGGACGTGGTGAGCGCTCTGTTCCCTTCGAGAGGGGAACACGCCTCCCCGCCCATGGCTCCGCCTACTGCGGTGCCTGATGCGGACCACACCGCCGACGACGACGACGATGCTCTGGAGGTGACCGAGGTAGAGATGAGGGTGGCGGTACGTAGGCTGAATGCCAGAAATACCTCCCCAGGACCCGACGGCTTACCTGGGAAAGCCTGGGTCCTGGCCTCAGAGGCTCTCGGGCCTCGACTAAGGGGGCTCCTAAGCGCATGCTTGGAGAAGGGCCAGTTCCCGCTTCGTTGGAAGACAGGGAAACTGGTCCTCATCAAAAAGCCGGGGCGCCCTGCGGACTCTCCGTCCGCTTACCGGCCCATAGTGCTGCTCGACGAGGTGGGCAAGCTCTTTGAAAGAGTCATTGCAGACCGCCTCGTCGGGTGGCTGGTGCGGGTGGGGCCGGATTTGGCGGAGAGCCAGTTTGGTTTCCGCAGGGGGCGCTCCACGGTGGACGCCATCATGCGCGTGCGAGCCCTCACGACGGGGGATGCGGTGGCTCGGGGTGGGGTCGTCTTGGCGGTGTCTCTAGACATCGCCAACGCCTTCAATACCCTGCCCTGGAGTTGCATCAGGGAGGCACTCCGGTATCACCGGATGCCGACCTACCTCTGTCGTGTGGTCGAGGCCTATCTGGCAGACAGGGCCATCATCTACCCCGGTCACCAGGGAGAGTGGAACCGGCGAGAGATGTCGTGCGGTGTCCCACAGGGATCGGTCCTGGGGCCGCATCTGTGGGACATCGGATACGACTGGGTGCTGCGCGCCGACCTCCCCAATGGCGTCAGCGTCGTTTGTTACGCTGACGACACGTTGGTCCTGGCGCAGGGGAGGTCGCACCAGGCGGCGGTCGAACTAGCGACACACGGGGTTGCGACAATCGTGGCCAGAATCCGGCAGTTGGGACTCGAGGTGGCCTTGCACAAGTCCGAGGCCATGTGTTTTCATGGTCCTCGGAATGCGCCACCGTCGGGTTCCCAAATAACGGTAGGAGGGGTTCACATCGGCGTCGAGTCGACGATGAAGTACTTGGGACTCGTCCTCGACAGTCGGTGGAACTTCGTGGAGCATTTCCGACGTTTGGCTCCCAGACTGGACCGGGCCGGGGCTGCCTTGAAGCGGCTCCTGCCCAATCTAGGGGGTCCAAACGCCTCCTGCCGGAGGCTATACGCGGGGATCGTGCGGTCCATGGCCCTGTACGGGGCACCGGTGTGGGCGCATTCGTTGAGGCGGCGGCCTGCCCGCCGGTTGAACGCGTCCCAGAGGGTCATGGCCACCCGGCTGGTCCGGGGATACCGCACGGTCTCCGGTGAGGCGGCGAGCCTCCTTGCCGGATTGCCGCCATGGGATCTGGAGGCAAAAGTCCTCGCGCATATTTGGGAGTGGCGCGAGGAGGCGAAACGCCGGGGCTTGACTCCGATGCCGCGAGAAATCGCGGCACAGCGGACAGAGCTCCGACGGGATCTCATGGCAGCATGGAGAGTGCGATTGTCGCAACCCAGTGCTGGGCACGCCACTATTGCGGCGATAAGTCCCCTCTTTGAGGAGTGGCTGGAGAGGCGCCACGGCGTCCTCACCTTCCGCCTGACGCAGGTCCTCACCGGACACGGCTGTTTCGGGAGGTACCTGTTTCGGATAAGGCGGGAGGAAACGCCCGGGTGTCATCACTGCGTGGATCGCCCGGAGGACACGGTGGAGCATACGGTGGAGGTATGCCCGGCTTGGGCAGAGCACCGCCGTGTCCTCGTGGAGGCGATCGGTGGCGGGGATCTCTCGCGTCCGGCCCTGGTCCAGGCCATGGTACGGAGCGAGAGGGCATGGGAGGCCGTCACCTCCTTCTGCGAAGCAGTAATGCTCGCAAAGGAGGAGGCGGAGCGCGTGAGGGAAAGGCAAATTTCGCGCCCTCACGCCCCTAGCCGCCGCAGGAGGAGACGCCCCGGGCGTCGGGAATCGATTGCGGATTCCCGGCCACCGTAGGCGCGGGCTTGCGGACGGTGAGCAATGGGTAGCTCGCCGTCCGGTAAGGACCAAGCCCGGGTCGACGGCGCGTTGTGTTCCACGCGCGCCTCAAAGAGATGTCAGCGAGTGAAGGGGTCCGATGAGACCATTGCCTGCCGGGGTTGCGGGAAAGTCCGAAAGGGATACCGTGGCCCCCTGGCATTGCACAGGCAAGAGAAGGAACACGGGTGGGTTTTAGTCAGTAAGAGTCTGACACGCCCTCCCGCTCCACCCAGAGCGGGAGGAGTCATTTGATGATTTCCCACCCAAAAAAAAAAAAAAAAAAGGGTTGCGCAGGTGCAAGTTATGACATGATAATTACTTCTAGAACAATGTATTACGTAATTATAAACACAGATAGGTATTCTCATTGTTTTAAATAGGTATTCAGATGGGAAATAGTCTAGTCAGTGTTGTAGTCATAATCAAAACATTGTATTATGACTGACAACGGAGTTATATACCTTTTATTACATAAGGACAGGTTAACAAGAGAAAATAAGGTATTTTTAGTTACCTGTAGACACGGACGAATGTCTAACACATCTTTTAGTTAAGTCGGTGTCTATAGGTACATTGGTTATTGCTAGATACCTGATTTTGTGTCAGGAATCTTTGATTTTACTAGACTTTCTTGTTCTAACTTGTTGGATTATTTATTCGAAACATTCTATATTAGTTGACATGTTAGAACTGGACCAAAACTTTCCAGATTTGATGCTACCTACTGGACTTCATGTCCCGACTTGATTAATATCCACACATGATTCGACTTGATACTATTTACTGACAATAATCAGTTGACTTACTTACAATAATCAGTTTATTAGGTAGGTATTTAGTGTGCTTCCTTAACAGCCCGTAAAATTAAAATTCTCCAATTTTTTTTTCATTTCGTAGTTAAGTATCAGGTTGTATGTTGACCATAATTATGATTCGCTTCAAATCTGGATTAAAGAACAAACTTAACTTTGCAGTTCATATATTATAACTATAAATGACTAATTTTCGAAATTCTTCAAACTCAAACTCAAAGCATTTATTTCAATTAAACCATTTACAGGCACTTTTGAATTGTCAAGGGGTCGGTCAGTCAGTAATATGAAGCTAGTTGCCCATTCCAAAGCGTAGTAGGTACCTATGGATAAGAACGAGCATGAAACTCCACGGACACTCTTTTAAATAAAAAAATGTACCTATACAAAAAATTGGTTACATCATTCATTTTGAAATTATGCATGTGAGAACAATGTAGAAAGACGTGCACGTTCGTAAAAGCGTCCGTAATAAAAAGAAAAAAATAATGAATCATTCAAAAACTTAAAATAAATTAAAATAAGCCATGGCAGCTAAGAGATGACCAGTCCCAACTGACGGCGCCCGTTCACGAACATGACGCATGGATAAGCACCATTCAGCTCAACCATTTTGAAGCTCAACCTTCTTTACTTGAACTTGCTTGTCGCCGTCTTCATGCTGCTGGACCAACGGGAAGTACCAAAAAGACTGATATATTTGCGAGAGTCAAAATATGCGACATAAATGGCTGTATTTTTTTTTTCTTTTATTACGCTTTCACGCAAACTCAAACTCAAACTCAAAGCATTTATTTCAATTAAACCATTTACAGGCACTTTTGAATTGTCAAGGAGTCAGTCAGTCAGAAATATGAAGCTAGTTGCCCATTCCAAAGCGTAGGTTCCTATGGAGAAGAACGGGCAAGAAACTCTTTAATAAAATTATATTCTTACAAAATATTGTTTACATCATTCATGTTGAAATTATACATGTGAGAACAATGTAGAAAGACGTGTACGTAAAAAGCGTCCGTAATAAAAAATAAAAATAAAACAATTCAAAAATTAAAATAAGCCGTGGCAGATAAGAGATGACCGCTAAAATTGCCCAACAGATTTGGATGAAATTTAGCACATGGGTAGACCATGACCTGGATTAGGACATAGTATACTTTTTATCCCCACATTCCTGCGGGATCGAGACTTATGCGGGTGAAACCGTGGGGCGTCGCTAGTACGTGATAAAGATTAGTATAACCTTATTCTATCTTAAGTATATCTCTTAAATATTGCTCCATCATCCCATTAAATAGATCCTTTGATCCGGATACTACTTCACCGGATTAGCGTGTAAGTACGTACTTTCTGCCAATTAATCAATGTCAATAATTATCCGAGTGAAATTAGTTATTATATGTTCACGATATTGATTTCGGATTAAAAACTAGGAAAATATAATATACAAAATCAATCATCTATAAAATTTGTATTTACACATTACCATTTCAAGTATTGAATAACCTTAGCCCATGTCTGTATTAGGTTAAGGCCGTGTCCTAGCTAAAGCGATCGTACCGCGAACATACGATCGTCGCGTTAATTTTGTTCGGTGAACCCTAACGCGACAGAGGCGTCTTCCGTTTTTCCGAACAAATGAAAATGAGTGACATTTATGAACGTGACGATCGCGTATTCAATCGATAACTTCGGTTAGGACATGGGGTCAAGACTTTGAAACGTTTTGATGGATTTTGATGTGATTTGCAACCATCATTAAAGGCTTTTTTTCTAGGAAATACACTGCCAGGCTACTAAGAAGTTCATAATGGGAAAACTTGGAACCATATTCCCGACCTTACCCGGAGATCGAAACCAAGACCTCTTGCTCAGCAATCGGCGTTTGGTACCACTTGAACATCGAGAAAGTGTTTCAATAATCAAAGCCATATTTATTTATTTACTATATCATCACTTACAACTATTATTACAGGTACAACCCAATGCAATAGTGAAGCAAACTTAATAATAACTTATTTTCTAAAACTTATTACATAAAATTTGAATGAATGAATTCACTCAGTGTACAAGCAAAAATGACATTTTCCTCCGCTGTTAGGTTAAGGATGCGAAGCCCCCGCGTCAGGGGCGCCTCATTTACCAGATTAGTGCGGCCACGAGGTACAGCCAGCAGCTGAGGCCGCCGTCGCCGCCACACATATCTGTCGGCCACACTCAAACGCACCAACTCTAATATGTTGGCGTTATGTATCTTGCCTCTAATTAATTTAAATAAAAATGAGACAAGTGCGAACTCACGCCTAACTCTCAGCTCATTATATCCAACCATGCCTAATATAAACAAGGTGGGATACATAAGCGGGTAAAGAGGATAATATACTCCATAGAGCCAAAAATATAAAAATCTAACAAAGGACCATGAGTCAAATTGGGCTCAGTGTCCAACAGAGTTATAGCATACGCCATTGTGAAGGATTTTGTTTGTACTAAAATTGTTACTATGGGCACCACCTTCAATTCCATTGCAGAAAAAAGATATGCACCTAAATAGGTTTTGTAGAAAAAGACAATTGTTAGGAGTCGTAAAACTTATTGAAACAATATATTCATTCTTAAAATGCTTAAATAGTGGTAAACAATAGATGCGCCTGCGCCCGTGTGATTTACAACACTCTCCATCCCTTTTACACCTCCCGGACGCCTGCGCGGACGCCCGTCTATTTAGACGACATTATTATTGATATTGATTGAAATGTTAATAAAAATAATGTTAACTGTTAGCAGCTGTTTTATTTTTTATGTATACATTAAACCTGGAATTAAAACTAGTTAAAGATGTTCAATAACAAAACCTACAATGCCATAACAACACTACTTTTTGCAGAATTTTAGTTTATTTATAGTCGGAGAAAAATATTTATAGCAAAATAACCCCATGGATTCTTCGCAAAAATGAGTTTAAATCTTTATATTTAGTGCTTTACAAGTATATTCAAAGTGGTCTCATCTCTGTTGGTGGGTGAGCCCAGGCTTCATACATTTTTGCCCATGGTCCTTTATTTTGTATTCGCTCCAACATGAGACTATATTTAGTCCCATTTGGGGCCCAGATGACTGCGTTGCATTCTAATTGGCTTCTCACCAAAGTGTTGTACTGAAGCGATAATCGCCGTAATATTGGTGAAACCACGAACAGTACGCATAATAAACCCCAAATTTCCGTAGGCCTTTTTACAGCACCTGAATATATGATCACGAAACGCTAGCCCCGCGTTAAGACTAACTCCCAAGTCCCTAAGCTCTGTAACTCTGATCATCGGCATCCCATCAATGTTGTAATCATGTACAACATTGATGGGATGCCGATGATCAGGGTCGACGTCGGTCGATGTGACGATCTTCGGGGAGGTCCATGTCCAGCATAATCAGTCTATAATATTCCCACTGCTAGGTCATAGGCCTCCTTTCTGTGAGAGGGTGTGCTGTAATCCACCACGCGGGTGCAGTGCGGGTTGGTAGATGTCACGTCTTCGATTTTTTTGGTCAAGATGTTTCCCTTCACCGTTTCCGCACCGTTCTATGTCCACCAGTGGATCATGTCTTTTGGCTGATATGATGCGAAAAGGGTGCAACCAATCGACGCACGTCACAACATATGTCACTATTTGTCGATTTACTGCGGTCTGGGTGCACTCTTACTGATCTGACTGCCTCGTTGGTTTTGTGGTTGCAAGCACGACTGATGCGCTGGCTGACTGGTGGGGTCCTGGATAAATTTCCAAGTCGGGCACTTTGCCTGAAAAAAAAACTAAAAAAAAAACAAAATCAATCTAAATCTTTAATAAAACCCAATATCACTTTGATATTGGATTTTTCCATTCGGAGTTTGGAATCTGGCGGTGTGATACTCTTTTCTCAGTATAAATAAGTACAGTAGTCTATCGTCATAGAAAACGGAAATCTCTGTGTATATGAGTACGCAACAGTATCAAGTGCGCGGCAGTTACGCACAGACGCGGAAGGTTTATCTTCCGAGCGGCTGTAGGTAATTTTTTTCAAGGTCAATGCCGAGATATTATACTGCTACTTATTTATACTGTGCCACCGTTCCTCAGACAGGCACGTTTCGCCGTTTCCGTTGGTCCTGCGCCTGATCTCTCTTCGGCTTGCTGTCCCTCGTCCGGACTATGAGATGAGGGAAGAGAGAGTGCACCTGTGTCTGCGCACACACTTGTGCACTATAATATCTCCCGCGCCGAAGGCTGGTGTTCACTGAGATTGGTGACCATGGCCGAAATTCGGTCTGGAGGACTATATTACTGATATATAGATAAGCATTGAAGATAAACAGGACAGTTATAATAACTAGTTATAAACCCAATAATTGTATATTTATCCACGAATTATAGGAACTTCTAATGTAATTATGAGTAATTAACCAAATAATTACCCACACGATTTAATTAGAGCGAGGCTCATACACGAGTCTCTAGTCTACAACGACGTCATCGTTTTGATATATCGCCGCTTATTGTTCCATTCTTGTTTGTATAGAAATAATACAAAAAGTAGAACTCATCATAACAATGCGAGGTCTATTAATTTGTTCATTAACGTACTGATGGGCTCGCAAATTGATTTCATGATACGCTTATCGGCAAAGCAGGGCTGTCGAATGAAAGTAATTGGAAAAAAAGGAATGCAGATTTTCGATGGAAGTGGTATTCGTGTGTTTCAGCACTTAACAGCCTGACAAAAACCTTTTTTTTTAATGAACATGAATCGCGCATTGTCACCACGTTTGCTTACTGATTTATTTTTAAGCACCGAGGAAATAATTGCGTTCGGTTGATCCCTTGCTGCATCGTTATTACTTAACCTTTACTTATGCAATTCATATATTTTTTAAGGTATCTAAAGATTCATTCTAAATTGTATGATTTAGAAACACGATTAGGTATTTGTAGTTAACCCGACAAAAAAAAAATTAAACATACATACATCTGCGCCTTAATGAATACTTAACTTAATGGTTAGTTATAAACTCTCTAAAAAATAACATAAACCGTATTAACGGCGTAAATACTTCATGGAAGATTATCTGTTTTTTTATTATAACAAAACTACTTACATGTTTTCGATAACGATACATTTTACATTTTGAAAATGCGTTTTTTAATCATACGAAGAAAATACCTAAATTAGCGCGCGAACCACCCATCCTCTATCCCATTCATTAGCGGTGCGCCCTTAAATCAACATTCTCAACTGCTGTCAAAGTATAAGTAAATTAAAGTAAAATTTATTTAAGTAGTTTGTAGGTACTTAAAACTTATTTTATTTTATTATAAAATGGGCAATACCTGGAAATCTACCTTAAGTTAGGCATACGAACATTAATAGTGTATGTATTGAATTAATTTAAAATAATAGTTAAAATAACAGTGGGCAACAAGAATATTCCGTCAACTAGCGGTAAGCATTTACACTATCTAAGTGTAAAAATAATAAAAATAGTGTTTATTTATAAATATTGTATGTACAATAAATGTTGGCACACACACACGCACACCCCTACACACATCCTGACAAACACAACAATACACTCACACAAACACATTGACACACAGCACGTAAACCAGATGTATAAACGTAAACGAGGCAAAAGGCGTATGTAAAGATCGTAGCAGGTGGCATTCTGTAGTTTCTGCCTACCCCCATGGGAAGAAGGCATGAGTTTATGTATGTATTTATCTGCACAAATTCTTATGCTAGATACATAGTTGACAGGTATTTTATTTTGGCAAAATTTTGTAATTTGTAGGAGATCTGGAGTCTAAATTAAGTCTAGGCCTGTATTTCAGAACTCCTGGCATTATATAATCACATAGTGAAGGCTGTCAACGTGGTACAATTGCGATTGATTGATGCTGTGTGTTTGTCAGGATGTGTGTGTATGTGTGTGTGTGTGCCAACATTTAATATAATTAATTATATAAATTTTCATGGAAAATTTAATATAAAGATTACATTATAACATAACATAACATCACGCCTGTAATCCCCGAATAGCTAGGCAGAAGTGTACTTATAGTACACCCACATTTCGCCAGTTATGTTTAAGTCCCATGTAATTGGGGGCGAGCCTATTGCCATCAACCGGGCACAAATCCAGACTCCAGGCTACATTACAGATCACATTATATGTTTAAAATTATCAAGCACTTGTCTCACCATTTCCGAGTAGCCTGAATTCCCGTTAGTACATCAGTGTAGCATTGGAAAGTCCCACATATCACGTCACACATAGAATGTGATTTTAATAAACCATTAAAAACCATTAACTAGCGGTTTTGGTCCCTCATCCCTAAATATCATACACTAAACAGACACACTCATCAATCTCGGGCGTCGACACAAACGATAATATTGTACTCGACGCGTTCGCTATTGTTTCTCGATTGTTTGGCCATCTATCATCTATGGTTCGAAGGTTGATTCCCGATTGATGTTGAACAGTATTTTTTGGCACGAAGTTCTTTAACGCGGCTTGCGGTTCCTACCGAAAACCACGTTAAAGAATCTTCGTTGGCTGGTAGGAATCTTTACGTAAGGAAAAAGCGTTAGGTATGCCCTCTCCATGTGACTTTTTCTCGAAAGTGAGAAAGTGAGAATGATGGTCTGAGTGAGTTGAGAGAGAGTAAATAAATGAAAACCATAGAGGCGTTTTTGATACAAAGTCATCTAGTAAAAGTTTTTAGAAAGAAGAAAGAAAAGAAAGAAAGAAAATATGTTTATTTGCGGTAAACATGGCGCAAAAAGAGCTTACACAAAAAATAATTTAGAAAAGGTTGCGGGAAACATGCGTCACATCCACGCAAAACGGCTATCGCTCAGCATTATGCTGCGACCCTATGCAAGACAGAGCCCCAGCGCTGGTTTTCAGCGACAACCGGCGCCGACGTATTGACGTCATTCGGTGCAGCAAAAAACAATAACTAGGACGCTGTACCGGCACTGTACAGCAGTACTGTACACAGTACAGCGTACTTACAGAAAAATAATATAAATCAATTTAAATGTGATTAAAAGAAAAGAAAAAGGAAACATACATGCTACGAGAATATCATCCTCAAAACCTAAAGAAAATCCATTAAAAACGTGTCTGTGGTTTTCGTTTACTTTGTCTAAAAATTGTTAATTTATTTCATTACTAACAGCACCCCGCAGTTTCACCCGCATTCGTTTTATCACCCATGGGAATTACGGGACCAAAGTATCCTATATCCTCACCCAGGTCATGGTCTATCCATGTGCCAAATTTCATCTACTGCTGAGCATGAGGTCCTGGGTTCGATTCCTAAGTCGGGCAAAGTATCGATTATTGGGTTTTTCCAACAGGAATTTCTCAGTAGTAGCTCGGAGTCTAGAATTGTGCCCGATTAATGGCAATAGGCCTGCCCCCTATTGCATCGGAATTAAAAAACATAACTGGCGAAATGTGGGTGTATTTATAGGTACTCTGCCCACACCTTCGGGGAAACAAGGCGTGCTGTTTATGTGTTTATATATGTATGTCTTTTGTATAATGTACACACGGCTACATATCCAGCTATAATTTTCCAGTATAAGCTGACCTCGCATTGTACGGAAATCATATACAATGTGTAGCCGTGTTTACAACTACGCTAATTAATAGTGCCGTGTTTCCCTATAATTTCGATACATGCAAGATCTATAATTACGTCAAATACTGGGTTAATAGTAATAATAAGGCGCTATAGTTTGTGTGAATTATTTCTTCTCTCAAAACGGTTTAGGAAAACATAGTGAGGAAACCGGCATGTCCTAGAACCAACATTCAAAAACATGACGTGACATCTACCAGCCCGCACTGGGCTCGCGTGGTGGATTACGGCCCGTTCCCTCTCATCGAGAGGAGGTCTGAGTCCCATTAGTGGGATCATTATAGGCCTATTATGCTATGCTATGCTAAAATAAATTACTGGCACATCTGAGATTTCAGCTTTATCTTAGCAACTCGCTAAAGTGTTAAAAGGGTAGTGTCACCTTAGAAAAAACTACAAGCTTTTAAAGTTTTTATTTTCTTCTCATGGGACTCAAAAATCAAGGTAGTTTATTTCACTTAAACCTACATGGGCACTTATGAAACGTCAGAAGCTAGGTGCACGGTTCCAATTGGTCGTTTCTTCGAGCCGGCAAGAAACTCCACGGATATAAAAAAAAAAAAAAAGGTTTACAATGTTTTCAGATTACAGTGTGTGAGATTTCAGCTTTGGCATTGGGATGGCAATGCTTCTGCGTGCGCGTGCGTCTTCTTCATGTGAGGGGAGCACTTACCTCTAGCAAGGTCGCCTACTTGTTTGTCACTCGAGAACAGAAAACCGGCCAAGTGTGACTCAAACTCGGGGTTCCATACAATATTTACAGAACGTGTCCAAAGTAATTAAAACTAAACGTCTTTGCACTAAGAACTATTTAATCAGACTAAAGAAAGCACACGCGACACATTACTACTACTAATCTCAATTTTACATTTGTTTATAATAAATAAGCTTAGCTTAACCAACACAATTTAACACAGTTAAAAAAAAGTACTTTAGTAAAAAAAAGCACTTTTCTTTAACTTAATTTTATAAAATTAAGTTAAAGAAAAGTGCTATTAAATTAATAAGATTATAATTATTATTTTTATTTAATTATTAAAGTGTTATAGCTGCAGAATAAATAAAATAGAATTCAATTCTATTTAGTCCGTCAGTGAGATAATAAAAAATATTAGACTCGTTTTTTTGCTTTATCATATTAATAAAAAATGTTGGGGAGTGGGGTCACTACGTCACAAGTAAGTACAAAATCTCCAAAGTAAAAAAAGATTTTTTTCATAATCTACATGACGGATAAAAAAACACTTTTTTAGTCATCATCCTTATTTCAATTGTCTAAATACTACAATTCATAAGATACAACCCGCTGACAGACAGACGGATAGATGGACAGATGGACGGACAGACTAGTAATAGGGTTCCATTTGACACCGTTCGGGAACGGAACCCCTAAAAAAGGATCTTATGAAATCGTTTTATTTACCGAGAGAGGCTGTCTAGGACCCGCTTTTGCGCACGTAACTTTGTATATATGTGGCGAGTATTAAACATTTGGTTTCTACGTAATTGATTTACGTATAGTTTACCTACATGCGTTCAATGTTTACGTGGTTCGAATATATTGAATATCTGGTAGCTTTGCGGAAATTGCTCGTTAATTGGTCAATTGTGCAACCGTGCACTATGATTGTGGTTGTTGACGTAGGATATCGTTTTCGACAATAATTCAGATTGTAATTGGTTTGTTTTCGCCGTACTACAATCAACTCAGACTGTCGTAGTCTACTGCCTCTCCTGAAACACCACAAAATCTGTGCTTCTCTATAATCCGCATCCAGTCTGTTCTAGCCACCTTTTTAAGATCGTCGGTCTACCTAGCTGGGAGCCATCCCATGTGCGCTTGCTGATCCGCGGTCTACACTTAAGGTCTCGTCTACCCAACGTCCATCGGTCCAGTTCTTGTCCTAATAATTTCATCGCGCACTAACCTGCTGGGGCGCGCACCGCTAACTCGTGCGCTGCGCACTCTCAACATGGTGGCGGATGCCATAGACCTACATATTCACCTGTACACTGAGTGAGTTCACCACGTACTGTGTAGCATGTAAGGTATAGTTAAGTATATTTTGAGTTACTTTGTCGCATTCGATTTATGATCTGTAATAGCAAAGAAAACATGTGATAAATAAATAAATAAAAAATGATTTTATAATCATTCTCTTGCCTTCATCACAATTTATGTGGGGTAGGCGCTCCATGTCTTGTTCTTCCATACTCAGTCGTCATCTCAGTTGTCACCCTCTTTCTAGCCTCATCTTTCACATAGTATATTCATCGTTTCTTTGGTCTTCCCTACTCTTAGGGATCTCATACACTAGACGGCCACGAAAACGACAACGACAACTCGTGGCCAGGTTATAGAAACCGGTACGAATCGCGCGCTTCCTCGCAACGGGCAACATGCTGCAGACACTAAAGGCATAAACAAGTAACTGCTGTTACGTCAGATGCCGACACGCAGACTAAATATGTTTTATTGCATTTGACACATCTATTTCATTTTTTATTTCTGTATCTTTCCGTGACATCACTGCGGGCCCTATCAGAATACCAGCGCTGCGACATTTATTATTAAATGTTCATGCTGAGATAGGAGCCTTTTGGCCTCGCACAGGACTTTCTGCTTTATTTTAAATTTACGTTGTTTTTACTGTTTTTTTAATTTTTAATGAGTGTGTGTTTAGTTTAATTGTGATCTCCTGTATTTGTCCCAATAAATACTTTTTCTTTCTTTCTTTCTTTCTTTCTTTCAGGCCATTTAATAACACTAGACGGCCATGACTGGCCGGAGTCGTGGCCGTCTAGTGGCGAGGTCCCTTATGGCCATTCATATTCATACTCAAAACTTTCCCTCGATATTTTTCTCATAGCAAGGTCATTCTAGAAGATACCCCTCTAAAAAACTTCAATGGTAGCTGGCTCCTTGCATGCTAAGTAACCTTCAATGAAAACAAAATGAGAATGAGATCTGTTTAACATTTTCTATAGTCATTATAACATTCAAACCCATTTAAAAACTTATTAAAACTTCAGGTACCTGCATAAGTTTTAAATATTTTACAAAGCTAGCTGAAATTATGTTAAAATAAATAGGCGAGAGGATAACAAGAGTAATCGTACTTTTTAAGTAAAGTACGGACCTTTTTCTGATACAAATGAAAACCCTTTGAGATATTATCACCCTTAAATTTAATTATGAAACTCGCTAAAGTGTTAAAAGGGTAGTGTCACCTTAGAAAAAACTACAAGCTTTTAAAGTTTTTATTTTCTTCTCATGGGACTCAAAAATCAAAATAGTTAGTTAGTAGTCGTTTATTATGAAGAAGAGCCGGCAAGAAACTCCACGGTTATTTAAAACAAATAAAAAGAGTTTTACAATGTTTTCAAATTACAGCGTTAATAGGTATGAGAGTCCTGTCAACTAAGACATAAGTGACGATATGTGGGTGCACTATTTAGGTACACCTCTGCCGAACTCTTCGGGGAAATAAGGCGTGATGCTATTTGTGTGTGTCTCCTCGTTTGACCACAATTTCACCAGATGGTAAATCTGATACCAGACGCTTCACTCCAAATTTATTTTTCACTTTTGATCCATTTTGTGTTCAGACATTTCACTTTTAGTGAAATACAAAAAGTGAAGCGTCTGATATCTGCTTAAGCGATTATATCGTTGACAGTGGTGGTATCCTACCAAGTGACAGTGGTAACTATCAGGGAAATAATTATCTTCTGTAACTATTATCCTTCAAAAAGTGAAGACTGCAGACTTGGCCTAATTTGAATATATGTTTTTTTATTTTTTTTATTCGTATCATTATTATGTAAATGTATTCCTTTTCATGTGACATGCGATACCAGAAGTGAGAAAGTTAATTATTTAAAACAAATGAATATTCATTAAGGAACATACATGTTCGATTTCAATATAAATATGCTCTGCTATAGAAAATTTCGCGTGTTTGCAAACTTATGACGAATATAAATAATATTCATACCAAGATATTTTTTTCATAAGACATTACGTACTATGATGTAATTTATTCGATGACACGTCGCCGTCGCGTCGTCGCGTTTACTCAGCGGAGCGACTACGAGATTGCTACGACGTAGCAAATGACAGCTACGCCGTAGCTAACGACTGGACATAATGTCCCTCTAAGATGATCGTCGAATAGATAATTCTTTGACTCTGGTTTCTGAAAGCGTCTTGAATCTTAGAGCGTTTACCCACTTGTCCGTATCCAGTTCGTATTCGATTCGTGTTCGATACGTGAAAAAGACGCACGGGAAATTCCCATCCGAGCGTTTGTCCAATTATCCGTATTTGATTAGTTTTGTTTGATATACTCGGTTTTGAACCGTTAAAAACCGACACGAAGTGAGAAATAACGGATCGAACACGAACCATATACGCATGAGTGCACAAACGTCTATACAATTTGTAAATGACAAGATGATGGTATGTCTTGTCTGTAATTGTAGGCGGGGGTTTCTTAAAGGTTCGGCACAGTAGAAAAACCACAAACAGCAAATGTAACAGTTCACGTATATTGTACACGAAAACACACACAATATATTTAAATACACAACATTATCAAAGATCTAAGGTTAAAGCTAGATTTAATCCGAATTTATTTGTTACTTGAGCACGAATTTATATGTTAAGTCGCGAGAGGTTGTAAGGAGCGAAGACTTGAAGCTCAACTGTGAGGAATCTAAGTTCTATTCTAGGCAACTACAATTATATATATTTTTTTTATTATTTTTATTAGGGCATCTCGTAGCTCACCTCTGAGGTGATGACTACTTAACCGGTCAATCCTGCGGCTGCCTTAAGCTACTAACTTAAAGCCTCCAGCCAGGGGCAAAACTATTCTAAATTAAAACTAGGCGAACGCTCGCTAAGGGCACCCCCTGTGGGGTACGGACCTCGGCTTAGGGCGTCGCTGGGGGGAGGACAGCAAGTTGGGACAGGCTGGATCAAAGATGATTCATTATTATTAATCGGGGAATTTAAGACTACATTTCTCAGCAAAACGCGGGCTGGCGCTTCTGCGAGCAAGGATCGGTGGGGAGTATTATTTACTCGGGCGGGTCGCGATCGCGGAGGACCTCGGCGGCGAGGTCGGAATGCGGGTCGGTGTCTGTGTTTCTTGTGCACTGTACTCGTGGCCCTATTGCTCTCCTGGAGGAGGGTTATGGGGTCGTCTGGGTCGGTAAGGATTTGCCTTGGGCGGCGGGTCTGACTGATTCTACTCGTGACATAATTGGCGGCCTCGACAACCAGAGGGTTGCGGTGTTTGGCGGCGGACTCAAAGAAACGCTTGGAATTGCGTTTGAGAAATTGGTGGATTGTGGGGATCTTTAGGTCGAGATGGAGGATCTCGTTCCTAACGTTCCAGGGGGCACCGGTGATTTTCCGGAGAAATCTATTTTGGAGCGTTTGCATCCTATGAATATGGCGGGGTTTTGCGTGTGCAAATACGGCTCCCGCATAGGTCATGATGGGACGAACGCACGCCGTGTACGTACGCAATTTGCACTTAAGTGACATTTTGCTACGTGCATTCAGGACAGAGTGGAGTCTACCGAGAACGAAAGCGGCTCGCGAGCGGACCTGCTTTATATGATCACTGAAGGTGAGATGCTGATCTAGGACGACACCTAGGTATTTGGCTCGCTTCTCCCAAGGGATAGGCTTGCCGAACATGGTGATGAGAGCACAGAGCCTTGAGGGACTCCTGCGCGGATAGGCCGAGGGGAGGATATCGCTCCTTCGATACGGTAGCGGAAGGTGCGGTTTGACAAAAAGTCCCGTAAGATGAGCACGAGACGATCCGGCACACCAAGTTTGTAGAGCTTATATAATAAGCCGTTGTGCCAGACTTTGTCGAACGCTTTCGCTATATCGAAGAATATTGCACCGGTTATCAAGCCGCGCTGGAAGCCCGCGCATATACTTTCAATAATCCGGTGGGCCTGATGCACGCTAGAGTGCTGGGTTCGGAACCCAAACTGTTCGTTGGGGATGAGGCCCTTGGTTTCGGCATAATCTCTGAGGCGCTTATAAATAAGCCTCTCATAGACTTTGCCGAGTACCTTGAGCAAACTGATGGGGCGGTAACTCGACGGCTCGGTCTTGGGCTTGCCGGGCTTCGGTATGCCGATGACCGTGGCTTCTTTCCATGCTTGGGGAAAGATGTTATTGCTTAGGGCACCATTGAAGATGGTGGCCAATAGCATTATCAGGTGGGCAGGGAATAGCTGGATCACCCTATTGGTGATTCCATCAGAGCCGGGGGCTTTGCGGGTTTTCAGACCTTTGATGATGTCATGCACTTCGTCAGGAGTGACGGGAGGCAGAGGACTATCAGGATCTTCAACGGGAGGGAGAGAGGATCTACGTTCGACCTCGGCGTCGACCTCTAGGAGATGAGCTTGGTCTACCGGTTGGGAGCTAGGGGAGCATTGAGCTTCTAGACTGTCTGCTAGGCATTCAGCCTTTTCTAAGTCCTCGAACGCGATGGTCTTATCGGGACGGGTCAGGGGGGGCATGGAGGCCACTTGCTGGGACTTGAGTTTCCTCTGAAGTTCCCAGAATGCCAGGTGGGTGGGCTCTAGTTCGCTGAGCATCTTGTCCCAGCCCGTGTCACGCAGCTCCTGTATGCGTGTTTTTACAGTTCTCTGTAAATAGCGCATATGGGCTTTGTTAGCGGAGCAAGGAAAATTGCTGTAGGCACGAACGGCCGCGTTCTTCTCAGTCAGCAGCGCGCATACATCGTCCGGCAGGCTCCAGCGAGGGTCACCCGACGCTGAAACCTCCCTAGAGCAGTCGCTCAGGACTGATTGTTCGTGCTCCGTGAGTGAGTCGATCGCGGCCGTCGTGTCCGCGATAGAGTCGAATTTGTCGGGGATGGCGTCCAATTGGGGGGACGGTTTTGGATTTCAGCTGGGTGCTTACTTTCTTCCAGTCCGTTACCCTTTTGGTGAGAGCGGGTTGGGAGGGATCGGGGAGACCTGGGCGGTGGTCAGAGTTAAGCTCTTGCACCGTTTCTATGGAGTCTAACCTTAGAGCGACGTTGTTAAGGAGCGCCACGTCTAAGACGTCGGGGTTATGATGGGTAACGTGGGGAAAGTGAGTTGGGGTCATCGGGGCGATGACGTCAAAATTGAGAGAATTAGAGAGGTCGAACAAGTGTCGCCCTCTGGTACAGGTTCTGGAACTATTCCAGGCGGGATGCTTGGCATTGAAATCGCCCGCTAAGATAGCAGAGTCATTCATGCCGAGTAGGATAGAGAGGTCGTCTGAGAGGAGTTGGAAGTTCTCCGAAGTATTGTGGGGTGGGACGTAGACCGATACTAGTGAGATCGGCTGATGGCCGGTCATGCCTAAGCGGCAGATTAGACTTCTAATCGTGAGAGGGGAACAATTATAAAATTAGGTCTGATACCTTAAGTAGTTTTCTACCATAGAGCAAATAGCGGGTATCAGTTGTACAAACACAATAATTTGATCCTATACATTAGGGCAGTTAGCTACTCAGGGACGTTACAGAGGGCCGGGGCGCTGATGGGTATTTCCCAGTTCGCTATGACGGGGGTGTTTACAAGGGTATGGCAGGCAGGGTTGCGCAGGTGCAAGATACGTCATACTATTTGCTTCGAGAACAATGGATTACATAACTTCTAAACACAGACAGGTATTTTCATTGTGTAAAGTAGGTATCCAGATGGGAAATGGCCTAGTTAGTATTGTAGTCATAATTAAAACATTGCATTATGACTGACAACGGAGTTATATGCCTTTTGTTAGGTATATAAGGGCATTTAGGGTATTTTTGGTTACCTGTAGACACGGACGAATGTCTAATACACCTTTTTAGTAATGTCGGTGTCTATAGGTACATCGGTTACTACTAGAGACCTGTTTTAGTATCAAGAATCTTTAATTTTACAAGCTTTTCGTGTTCAAACATGTTGGATTATTGATAGGAAATATTCTATAAAAGTTTACATGTTTGAACTAGACCAAAACTTTCCAGATTTGAGCTACTTATTGGACTTCATGTCCCGACTGGATTATTATCTACACATGATTCGACTTGATGCTATTTTATCATGTGTAGATAGATGTACTTTCTAACAATAATAAACTTAATAGGTAAGTGTGCTTCCTTAACACAATTACTAGGAAGGCCAAACCGGATCAGAAATGAACACGAATTGAATACGGATAAGAGCGCAAACGCCCTTACGGTAAACTAGCGGTAACAATGTCAAGTCGTAAAAACCGTGCGAAATAGAGGCGGGCCCTCTATATCGCACGGTTTTTACGATTTGACCTTTTTTGACTATTTATGTAAGTTAAATATTCATGTATAATACATAAAAGCCTTCCAGGATAAATTAAGTTTGGAAGAACAACGCAGTCACACTACAGACTTGCAAAAGCGATTTAGTTTTATACTATTTATTCATATATAGCTATAGATAGTGCAATCCACGACGACGAGCCCCACTCCGCTCCCCTCGGTAATAATGTACAGCAGTGCTATTCTGTAACCATCTCACAGTAAATTTTTTTGGGGAAGTGAGCTTAGAGTGAACTGTCAGTCCCTAACAGCAGATGAAATGACTCACTTCATCTTTTTTTTTTTGGGTGGGATATCATCAAATGGAGCGAGAGGGCGTGTCGTGTGTCGTTCGGACTTTCCCGCAACCCCGGCTGGCAATGGTCTCATCGGACCCCTTCACTTGCTGACATCTCTTTGAGGCGCGCGTGTGACTCACTTCACCTAAGTTTACACACTAGGAATTTCTCCTGCATTGTGGATGCGTTTACAAAGATTTAAACAAAGTCAAAGTCAAATAATTTATTTCAATTTGGCACAAAAAAAAACACTTCAAAATATATATTTGGAAGCCTAGATATTCTGTAATCCAATCGGAATAAATACACACTACCTTAAGTATATGTTTGATTTACAAATTATTTTGGTATTACGTTTGTATGAACAACGCATGCTCCGCAGGCCCCTTAAATGATATACAAATCGTGATGATTATTGTTACATTCGCATTTAAAAACAAAAAAAACGTATTTTTATTGTAATAATTTCGTTGAATTCACTTATAATGTACATCGTGTAACTAGTAGTATGTGCAAGTCTTAGTATGGACATAATATAAAACATTTAAGTTACAAATTTCACACTTTATTATAACATATTAAGTTAAGTAGCGGGTAGTCCGCGCAAAAATCTTTTTGGATATGAAATTAAAACTTGGAGTATCCTCGAAAAAAGAACAAATGACGATCACAACATCAATTTAATGAAGTCTGAATTACAAAAATGCAAATTGTAGCAAGACAGCAGGGTAGTTAGTAATTAGATTCATCAATAACGCAATAATAAAAAAAAAAAAAAAAAAATATATATACAGGGTGTTTGGTGCATCGTATGCCAAATTGAAATGGTCGACTGAAGGGGTCATCCGCTAGCCTTTCAGACCCCTTAACACCCCTCATGCTCTGTGGATTTTTTTTTATCGACTTTTTATTGTTTTCCAAAAAAAAGACCCAAATTTTACATTCAAATACAGATTTAAAAAAATATATAAGGCGTAGACTCTGAATTTTAATTTTATTTCGATCTGTATTGTTTAAGAATACCTACTTTTAAATACAAAATTAGTGATATTAGTCACCTAGTTTTTTTTAATTCACTCGCAAAGGTAAAACTTAAATTAAAGCTAAACTAAAACCTTTTTAAACTTAAATTAATTTTACTTATTTTACAGCTATTTATAAGGCTACAAAAAAAAAAACCAAAAGCGACCGGGATCTTCAAACTCCCTCATTAATTCTCCAGTCTATCCTCTTTCTAATGATGTGCCACATGCCATAAAAGTATTTTAACAACTTTGTGAATTCGCTAGAATTGTGAATCAAGTCATATAAAACTACATTCCAAAATCTAATGAAAAAATATTTATTGCGGAACTGTTACTTGAGAAAGAGGTAAAATTTGTTTTCTCACTCTTTCACAGTAAAATCTATCTTCTATCTCTTTCTTGCATACCTTAAATCGGTTTGAACAAATCGCGCTGCCCGACCCGCCATTTTTTTAGTCGAGACATCACTGCCTCTGCTACCTAACGTGTGTGCTAGTTCACCATACTCCGCGATTCTTTTATTACTTTGTTGTCGTTGAGTTTTGTTGGTTCTTGTTACATTTGTTTAATTTTTGTTGTTATTGTTAAACTTTGAGTTTTTTGTTATTGCAATGGCGACATTCTCTAACGAAGAATATGCGGACATCATGATGGCTTACGGAGCCGCTAATGGCGTCGCTCGTGCAGCGCAACGACTTTACCAGGAACGCTTTCCTGGTAGATGATTACCTGGCCGCAGAGTCTTCCAAGACACATACCGACGCATACGCGAGACTGGCAGTGTTACTTTTAATGAACCAAGGGGCCATATTGTGCGACATAATGTTGAAGTAGACGAGAGAATACTGGCACTTTTTGAGGAAGACGCTACAAGAAGCATTAGAAATGTGGCATCACATCTTGATATTTCAATATGGAAAGTGTGGAAAGTACTTCTTCAAAACAAAAAGCATACATTCCACTACACTCCGGTGAAAGGTACGTAATTTTAAACTAACTTTAAACCCGTGCAAGCTTTGTTTGACCTTGCCTTTGTTTAGCAGGTAATGGGTATGGTATGGCGTCACTTCCAGGTAGTGAATCTATTAGCACGAACAGCGGGTCCTTTCTTGTGCAATTACTTATTGCCCAAGAGAAATTTAAAAGAGTTTTTTGTTTGTTGCAGGTCTTGAGGGTGGCGACTTTGAGAGACGAGTGGCTTTTTGTCGGTTTCTTTTACACACGGATGTGGATGATCCTATTTTTTTTTAAAGAATACTGTGTACGGATGAATCCAAATTTACCAAGGATGGGATCCTCAATTTACACAATTTGCACCACTGGACAACGAAAACACAAAACCCACGTGTTAAAAGACAGAAATCTTCTCAAAGAAGGTTTAGTGTAAACGTTTGGGCAGGAGTGATTGGGAATCAGGTAATTGGACCGCATTACCTACCCGATAATCTCAATGGCGAAGACTACCTGGAATTCCTACAAAATTACCTGCCTGAATTAGTGACCGATGTGCCCGTATTTAATGAACGTGTGCCCATTGTATTTCAAAATGACGGCTGTCCCGCGCATTGGCGATTGACTGTGAGGGAATATCTCGACAATGTGTTCCCCAATGCATGGATTGGACGCGATGGCCCTATTCCATGGCCGCCACGTTCCCCAGATCTAACTCCTTTAGACTTTTATGTCTGGGGACGTGCCAAAGAGTTGGTATATGCCACGGAGGTTCCAACTGGGGAGGTATTAGTCCAACGCATAGAAGCGGCATTCAATACTATTAAGGAGGAAATACGACTTCATACAACAACTGTTGAAATACGAAACAGGTGTTGGGCCTGCATTCGCAACAGAGGCCAACAATTTGAAAAAGATTTGTAACAATGATTAAATAAATGTTAAAAATGCAATTTTGTTTTTTTATTTCAAGTAAATCCCACGAAAGATACAGATATGAGACACGAATTTACCTAACCATAAGAATGAGATAGCAGATTTATAGGTTTGACAGGTATCATATAAGATTATTTTTTTTTAATCATAATTATGAATATTAGCCTTAGGTGACTCGATTCACAATTCTAGCGAATTCACAAAGTTGTTAAAATACTTTTATGGCATGTGGCACATCATTAGAAAGAGGATAGACTGGAGAATTAATGAGGGAATTGGAAGATCCCGGTCGCTTTTGTTTTTTTTTTTGTAGCCTTATAAACAGCTGTAACATGTACAGCTTTAATTTAAGTTTTACCTTTGCGAGTGAATTAAAAAAGAACTAGGTGACTAATATCACTAATTTTGTATTTTAAAGTATTCTTAAACAATACACATCGAAATAAAATTAAAATTCAGAGTCTACGCCTTATATTTTTTTTAAATCTGTATTTGAATGTAAAATTTGGGTCTTTTTTTGGAAAACAATAAAAAGTCGATAAAAAAAAATCCACAGAGCATGAGGGGTGTTTTAGGGTCTGAAAGGCTAGCGGATGACTCCTTCAGTCGACCATTTCAATTTGGCACACGATGCACCAAACACCCTGTATATATATATTATTATTATTTTGTTTAATTGTGACGCAGCGTCTGCGTAGAACAGGCCACACGCAGATATCTGGCTGATCGATGCTCGATGCAAGCAAAGAACGTTCTTGCATAACATTTTTTTCATTATCTGTAGAAAGCATAATATATCATCACGCCTTGCTTCCCCAGAGCGTTGGACAGAGGTGTACCTATAGTATACCCACAAATCATCACAAATAAAAAATGATCTATAGAAAGATGTTGCTTAAATTGTATTGTATGCTACAGGTAAAAAACTTGCATGGTGACATGGCTTTATAGATAAAAACTTAGAATTTACACTAGCCTAAGTCCATAGTGTCTAAAATCTAACTAGAGTCCGCGCCATAAGTGAAGTCCTTCGACGTGGCGCTAGTGTCTTTGTCATTGCACCACTGACATTGCATTAAAAAAAGAACATTCCAAAATTTGCCGGCCTTCTTTCGTGGCACGCACTCTATGCATAAAGACATTAAAAGTGTCAAAATATTAAATGTAGCATAAAAAAATAACCTGGGCATGTTGACTTCATTCAATTGCGCAAGTATTTTGAACGCTTTGAACAGCAAAGTAGAATTTCTCGCAATGATGAAACAACATTGTTTGACTAATGGAACTCTTCATCACCCAAAAGAACATCATCAACGACGCCAGAGCTGACTGAGCCTAAAATAAAATAAATGTTAAACTCTACGGTTTTATTGCACTGATCAAAAAAGTAGTGCATGACTTGATGCTAAATAAAGCAAAGTGGACATTACAGCTGTAAGTCCACAACGAATTTCAATATGCTCCGCTTGTAGTGTGCGATGGTTCATATGCAAAATATATGAAAGTGATATAGGATTTTTGCAATGCGGTTCACGCAAATGTGAAACTACTGGGTGTAAGGTACAGCCCTCCGCAAACAATTTTTTTTATCGGGTTTTCTATTACTGTTCCTTTATTTCAATTTAAAATTACATTATCTGTACGCAGTACTCTATTAATGTAAATAAAACAGCTAAACTGACAACAATGGATGTTGAAATTCTCTGACGAACTACGCGTGAAATCAGCTGTTCAACCACCGCAGGGTGGCGGGGAGGGCGTCCGAAAGCTCCCTGTACTGCCGTTCGCTACGTACGTTTTGCCACGGTAGCGATACATTGCGTGTAAGTTAATAAAAGAAATCAGGTTTATTGGATTCCCATAACGTTCCGGAAATAATTTCATATACCGGTCATCTTAGTATGGTATACTGAATTCACCCCATCAGTCTGCGGAGGGCTGTCCCTTACACCTTGTATTTACTCACCAACTTATCATACAACAAGGCTATTTTCATTATATCAATTATTACATAAGTGCTAACTAGAGTGTGGATGAATTCTTCTATAGTGTAATAATGTTTCTGGAAGAGTCAAAAGTTACTGAAAGTAGTCTTTTATACAATGTGGATCTGGACTTACGACATTAAATTAAAACAAGCACAGTACTAGTCCATAGAAACATTTTAAAAGACGAAGATTAGTAGTTAATGGAAAATTGAAAAATTGCAATATTCAAACAAAATAAATAGCAGTATCAACTGCATAAAAAGTAAACACGCTTTATCTACGAAAAGTCACTAACCTGTTGCGCGGTCCGATGCGAGTCGCGGCGGGGGGCGGCGCCTGCGCTGCGGTGCGGGGCGTAGGTGGACGTGGGTAGGTAGTTTAGTCGGAAAACAACAAATTAGCGGCATAAACTCACTAAGTTGCGCGTTGTTAATTAAAAGATCACTGATTAAATAATTAATCACATAATATCACATCACAATCAGAATTTACATCAATAGTCAAATTTTTAAATTTTCAAGGTTTCCCCCGTTGTTCATTATGCACAAGCGACATCGATACCTAATAAACTAACTAATATTAAACTAACACTGAACAATAAGTCACACTAAATCGTCTTTAATCACAAATAACAACTAATTTTTTTCACAAAATCACGACAATGCGAGCGCGGCTCGTCTCGTAATAAAAAAAGTAGCCGTGTGCGCTCCTCAAAGGGCGCCGCTATGCACTGACTAGTGACTGACATAGTGACCGAGTCCCGAGACTTTTTGCCGAAAAAATTCCGCTCACACACACACTCGCAATTGTCTATGCACCACTAATGCATAATTTGCGTAAGTAATATTTCTTTTTCTTTCTAATTGTAGTATTATTTTGTGGGACTGGGCGGGGCGCGTCAGAGTGGAATCGTATGACACCTTTCTCTGTTTCTCAAGCATATTGAGACGCAGAGGATAGAATCGTACGTTTTGCACAGGTTCTTGACCTTACAATGTTTACCTATTATTACGGACTCAGATCTACATCATGTTGAAAAATAAGAAAATGAAAAATAATTTCCTGTGGCTAAGTATTCATTGGATTTGATTGATTTTTTGTATACGGGTAAAGAACATGACATTCTTTATGTGGTTTTAAGGAATGTCAATCGTCCTGCTCCACATTGTAGATAAGAACACCATAACAGCGGTTCCCTGTCTTCCGCATATTGTGGTGACTTCCACACTACATTTGCTGATTTATTTTGTGGTATTTCTTTACTGAATCGTCTGCTCCAACAGCCATCGATCCTTCGACAGACATAGCCAGCCCACTACCGTTTCAGCTTCATTGGTTCTTTTCCGGATCATTTCATCCCGCATTCAATCTTTCAACTATCTCTGGGTTTCCTTGATTTCGTGGCCAAGCTCGATCACTGGCGTCTTTCATGACTTATGAATATCGGTTTTACTACTATTAACCGTTTCCGTCATTTTACAATATTTCACTTAATATAAATAAAATAACATTACGCCTTGTTTCTCCGAAGGGAAGGGCAGAAGTGTACTTATAGTATATCCACACTTCGCCAGTTATATTTCACTAAATCATAGTGAAATATACTTCCGACTTACTTAATACTATTTTTATATATAATATTTTTGTATAGGTACTCCAACGAATTATTCACTAATAACATATTTCATAAAACAACTTATATATCTGTTAGAAATAGATACACGGTTGGCACAGTGGTTAAGCGATTGACTGCTGCGCTGCGTGTCGCGGGTTCGATTCCCGCACGGAACAAATATTTGTATGACCTACATCTAGTTGTTCCGGATCTGGCTGTTTGAGTATGTGAGTTAGTAAATGTTTGTAAACGCACCCACGATACAGGAGTAATTCCTAGTGTGGGGCAACGTATTTTTCAAAAAAAAAAAAAAAACTTGCCACTTGATTTTTGTTTGAATGATTCCAACCACGAAATTCATTACGAATCCAAAACAAAAATAGATACAGCGATAAAAAGAAGTAATACATGAATAGCCCAGTCAATATCGGCAAAAGAAAATGTAGCAAACTCGCATTTAACTAAGATTTTTCGATTAGTGGTTAGGTCCCCTGAGAGTGGCTTATACCCAAGTTTGCAACCCTGAAAACCTTGTGCTACTCCCATGGTGCTCGACAAACTAAGAAATTCTGGCACTTGTTTCCGTTTTTTTTTAAATATACCTAACCGACGGGTTTTACACGTCGATACTGGAAATATGAAATAACGTAAGGGACATTTTGTCGAAAATGGGTTATATACAAAGTTGATACGACAGAGGGGCTTTTCTTTAAACTGCCTATACTAGGTACCATTTTCAAGCTCTGTACCAAAAATCAATTAAATAGGAGCAGTAGTTTAGCCGCAAATGATTTTTTAAGTTTTTGCCCCGTTTGAACAAGATGTATCTTTCCTAACAGCTGATTATGTCTATACGCATAGGTCATCCACCTTAAAACGATAAATCTGAGTTTAGCCTACGATGCGTTGTTGCCGCTCTGACGCAAGTCACAAGTACAACCAAATATTTTTCGCTAAAAAAATAACCAAAGAAAACAAGAGAGAGAGAATCATAGCAAAACATCCCGCGCGTAAAAGAAATAGAAATAGGTCAGTCTGTTGCTAACGCATCCTAGATCCTTGTGCGATCGGTAAGTAAGTGGGGGCAGAGGGGCCTCAGTCAGTGCGCCGCACAGAGTACTTTTTAGTGCTCCGCCCGACGTTATCCTCTCGAAACGTAGTTACGTAACACGGAAGCTCTTGCGCCGCTTACGCGCGCAGACAATTGATTTTGTTTTGTTATTGTGATAGGACACTAAATAAGTTTCAAGACAATATTTCTTTTTATATTGTGACAGGACACTCGTAACATCGGATTATTATTATTTAGTGTTAGTGTTTTTTTGTGATTGACTGTTTTTTATTGTGATAGGACACGTAATTAAACTTTGGTTGTGTGTGTGTAATTAAAATACAATTGTAGAACTAAAAAATAGGATTATTTTAGCATTTTACAAATTAAAGTGCTTAGCAACGAACAGTGAGTTAATTATCATACGGTATAATTTTTGCATTCATGTGAATGGAGTTTTTGTTGTGATGGTTGTTGTGTGCGTACTTACTTCAAAACCGTACCTATCATAAAAGCCGAGCGGAGGCCTAAGCCGCCTCGCGCCACCGCCCCGGTCGGCCGCCTTGACACGTGATAACACACGCCGCGGTCCGGCGCGCGCGCGACGTTGCCGCTTTGTTACCTAGGTATCTAAGGTCAGTTAAATTTATTTACACAGGATGGTTGCGTTTTACTCTGATTTGTAAGCTATTTAGTTTGTGTGAAAAAAAAAAAAACTCATTTTTTATGCTTTTTATTTTTATACCGTATCGAATTAATACTAAATACGTATAGTATACGTTGTGTAATTTAATGCCCCTCTGTCATATCAACTCTGTATATCGTTGGGTTCGAAATTTCTTGCTCTATCGATTGGTATATTTAAAATATCGCTATCTCAAAAAAAATGTCCCTTACATCACATATTTTCCGTAGGCCTAAACCTTTTTTTTTTTAGAAACTGGCTGTATATGACATTTTAAATTAATATTAAAACTAATGTAAGCCTCTATAGTCACAGTATTTGGTACTTACAGGTCACATAAGTTATTCCATAATTTGAGATGTTTTTGTATTGTCTTATACATTAGTGTTCCATAAGAAGGTACACATACCACGTCCCTTACATTGAATTGTGACTCAAATTATCATAATCATACTGGACACTTTTTAAAATTAAATTACTTATTAGCTAGCCATACATACATGCCAGTACGTATGCTGAAAGGAGAATAAAAAAACTGATTGTTTGGGGACCTTCCCACTGGCCAAGCTTGGGATTGAGCTGCTCGCTCTGCTAAGCCTTGTGATAAAATAAGTTCGCGAGCATATTCGTAAGAAGCTGGCAGTATCATCACAACGGTAATGTTTTCCCTTTGTTTGTCTTATTTGTTTTAGTATATTCGTGTATTTATTATATATTATTATATTTACTTATATAAATATAAGCACAAATAAATATACATTATTTATTTGTGCTTATATTTATATAAGTATAAGATTAGGCATAAATATTATTTTTATAGTTTGTTATAGATATAAGCGTATCTTTATAACTACTTTAAATAATATTCCTCAGTTTCTCGTAATTGCACCTACCACTGTTTGTCTCTGCATCACCCAAAGGTTGACTGGTAGAAAATGCCTATAGCATTAAGTCCGCCTCTGTACATTTCTGTGCTTGAAGTATTAAATAAATAAATAAATAAAAGCATAAAAATTAATATTATACCTAATTATTCAGTAAAATCATCAAAATATACCAGTTTTATATAAACATTGACATGTTGAATATAACATACAAAATGACATGATTACTTTGTAAAGTATTATATTATTTAAATTTTTGTGAATGTGAGGACTATGTGTTTTTTTTTCTCAGTTAGTTTTAATGATGGTCTGGCAGTTTGAGTAGTTTTTGCGGCCTACCTAAATGTCCTTTCTTTCATATTGTTCGTCGAGTTGAGCTCCTTAAGTTCTGAGTTGAGCTCCACGATTACTGACAAATGTTTGCACTGACTGGACAGGTCCACTCAAATCTGTGTGGTTCTATGTGGACTAATCTACATGGTCCTCATAAGGCCTGACCTAGATTATGTCTGGACTTTTAAAAATACTGTGACCTCTGAGTTTGTTTCGGCCTTCTCAGAGTAGTCAAATAGGAAATGCCGAGCTCTCTAGCAATTTTTTTTTTTAAGGTTGCGTGTAAAAGTTATTCCAATATCCTATTTACAGAATAAACAATTTTATTTCATGTCATTTCATAATTTATGGAATCAGCCAGAAAAAGACCTCATGCTTATCGAGTGAATGTGTTAGGATATCAGGATTTCTTTGACTTCAATGATTTTGCTGAATCAGTTTTTACTCCTGCTACTCTCAAAAACAAAGACCGGCAAGAAAATTCGAGTATGTACATTTCTAAAATCGAACTTAAAGATAGTGTAAGTAAAATATATGATTTTAGAGGCTGGCACAACTTACAAAATAGAACTTTGCAAAGAAATGCAAACTGGAAGAAGGATAGTGAAGGGTAAAGGGAATGGCAAGGGCATTGCAAAGATTGATCAACCCGAATTAGAAAGTAGCAGTAATCTGGCTGTGCCCAGTAGCATAGACAGCTTAACATTTCTGTATAAGGAAATACTACTAATTTCAGTTCCAAAGTTCTCAAAAAATTATGTGACAATGGTCTAATTCCAAATAGGTTTCACAATGAATATTTGAATCTTCCTAATAAGAGTATAACAAAAGATAAGCTCAATGATGATGATTTCAGTGATGATGAAACTGATAAAGATAATGACAAATTTTTGAGACTTTTTCAATTTATCTGTAGGGTTTCTGTTGAGGAAGAAGTTAATTTGTTTTTTTGTTTAATGATTATTATTTACATAAAAGACTGATTTGTTGATTTTGTTTTTTTTACTGTGAATTTTATTTTCTCTTTAGACAATAAGTCTAAGTTTAGTAAACCATAATAGCTATTTTTTATTGTGACTTAAAACAGAACTTAATTATGTTGTACTTGACATATATTATGAGAGTAAATTGCGTTTATAAAAGAGGATTAGTGAGTACAAATAAAAGTTTTGATCTATTTTATTCGTTTATTTTTTATCATTCTATGTCAGTAAATACTTTTAAACTTTATGGCATAGGCATAGTAGGTCACGAATGTATAATTATATTTTTTTTAAATTTGGTAACAGCATTAGCATTATAGAGTACACCATTAAGAGAACTTTACTTTGAAAAACTCTAAATGTTTATTTCCTTTAATGTCCCATACATCAATGCTGTTCATTTACATCAAATTTTTTATTAACTTATATCACCCTTATTAATTATTATTTAACGTAAGGGACATGCTATCTTTAAAACTATAGGCTTTATTGATTGTTTGCTATTTAAGCTTCAAAGAATGAATAAATCTAAGAAACTTTGTCCTAGACACTTTTTACGTAAAACATATAGTTAAAAAATTATTGTCAGTTTTGTAAGAAAACTATCTTATTTTTGCTCTTCTGAAAACCTTAGTTTTGTCCCTTACGTCATTTCATATTTCCAGTATCGACGTGTCGGCTGAACTAATGGTCCTATTAGAGAAATTATTTAACAAGAGACTTGATGTTGATCCCCTCACCATATTCCAGAGGGTCTACGTGACCACAAAACAATCCGATAAACAATTGAAGCAGCATTTTGCGTATGAGCATCATGCGCTCCCCAGTAAATCAGGATGGCAACCAACCGATAATCAGAGCAAGAAGCTCGCAGTATCATCACAACGTTAATGTTTTTCTATTTTATAGGTTTCCCACGTTATTTGTGTTTATATTTATATTTAACTAGGCAAACATTTTATATTTATAGTTTGTAATAGATATAATTAGTCTGGCCATAAATACTGTTACAATTAAAAATAAGAAAGAGATTGCATATGAATTTGGAATCTGTCATTTTTATACGATTGTTCATTGTTTTCTAATTTTGGCGCCAATACATTGTACAATATTTTGCGATATTAAAATGGAGTGGGGGTGATAAAGAGAACCGAATCGCTGTGATTGCATTACACAAAGTTGGTATGGAGCCAAATGAAATGTTTAAAACTCTCCATACGCTTGCTATAAGTCAAATGTTTGTGTACCGGGCTATTAATAGGTACAATGAGACCTGCTCTGTTTGTGACAGAAAAAGATCTGGCCGTCCACGTAGTGTTTGTACGAAAAAGGTGGTCAAAGCAGTAAGGAAAAGAATTCGAACAAATCCTGTCCGAAAGCACAAGATTTTATCTCGGGAGATGAAGATAGCACTCGTTCGTCGTAGAGTTGCGCCACTTCTTCTTCCCAGCAAAAGCACTAGGAAGTGGTGAAGGGTGGGCGTTTTGGGGGACTGTCTTATGTAATTTTGACGTTCGAAAAGTGCTGATTCTCAGCCTAATTTGAATAAATGACTTTTGATTTTGATTGATTTTGACTCAGAACCCCATGTCGAGTATTTTAAAAGATGACTTAGGACTTGCAGCCTATAATAATAAGACACGCACTGGTAATTTTTTAACTGATAATTTAAAAAAGAATAGGGTGGTAAAATCGAAACAACTGCTGAAGCGGTACGCAAAGGGAGGTCACAGAAAATTTTTGGTTACGGATGAGAAAATATTTACAATTTAGCAACATTTTAACAAACAAAATGACCGTATTTATGCTCAAAGCTCTAAGGAAGCTTCCCAATTAGTCGACAGAGTGCAACGTGGGCATTATCCGACTTCAGTGATGGTTTGGTGGGGTGTTAGCTATGAAGGAGTGACAGAGCCACATTTTTGTGAAAAAGGTATCAAAACATCGGCACAAGTGTATCAAGATACCATTCTTGAGAAGGTAGTTAAGCCCCATAACAACACCATATTCAATAACCAAGTATGGTCCTTCCAACAAGACTCGGTGCCGGGTCTTAAAGCTCGGTCCACGCAGTCTTGGTTGGAAATAAACGTTTCGAAATTCATCAGAGCTGGATTATGATTTATGGTCAGTTTTAGAGAGTACGGCTTGCTCTAAACGCCATGATAATTTGGAGTCCCTAAAACAATCCATACGATTGGCAGTGAATAATTTTCCCATGGAAAGTGTGCGTGCTTCTATTGATAACAGCAGTGCTATTCTGTAACCATCTCACCGTGAAAACTTAGGTGAAGTGAGCTCGGAGTGAGCTGTCAGTCCCTAGCAGCAGGTGGAATGACAGCTCACTTCAAACTCACTTCACTTAAGTTTTCACGGTGAGATGGTCACAGAATAGCCCAGCTGGCCTCAACGTTTAAAGGACTGTATTACAGCCAATGGAGACCACTTCGAATAAGCTTTTTATATTTTAAATTATTTTATACTTATGTATTAAAATAACGCACTGTAAAAGTAATAAATATATATAGCAATAAAAAAAAAATCTTCGTGACAATATTTATGGCAAGACTAGTTAATTTAATCTTTATATTAGGGGTTCAAGTACCTATAAGTTGCCGATTTGTACTGAAAAATTGAAATTAGTTTTTTTTTTTAATAAAAATAATTACCATTATTATCTATACATTGCTGCCATCTAATAGAAAGGTCATTTATGCCTTTGCGATAGAACTCTCGTGATCTAGATTCGGCAAACTGTGTGAAAGCATTTTGTACTGCCTCCTGTGAAGAAATCTTTTTCAACTTGGAAGAAGGTCTGGCGAATACAGAGGGTGACAAATGGTTTCTAATTGCAGTTCCTCGAACGTATAAATAAAACGATTTCTCCTTCTGTATGAGGTCTCGCGTTATCATGGAGCAATAATGGTGAAGATCGATTCATGAGTCGGGGCTGTTTCACTGCTAGTTTTGCTATCATTGTTCGAAGTTCGGCACAATAGACATCTGCCGTTATTCCTTGACCAGATCGGAGAAAGCTATAGTGAATAACACCATGCTGAGACCACCAAACAGTTACCATTACCTTTTTATTGGTCAACTTTGCTTTAGGACACTGTTGCGGCGTTTGACCTGGGGTCAGCCATTGCTTTTTTCGCTAACGATTATCGTAAAGAATCCACTTTTCATCACATGTCACAATTCGATTCAATATTCCTTCATTTCTGTATCGATTCAACAAGGCAACACAAGTTTCAACACGCGTTTCTTTCTGCAGATTAGTCAAATCATGAGGCACCTATTTCTCATATTTTTTTATTTTATTGATTTGACGCTAATGAGTCAATATTGTTGGTAAGGTAACGTTAAACCATGCCGCTAATTTTTATTCACCGGTGTGGGCGGTCTTCCACGTGGTTCATTCTTCAAATCAATGTTTCCATCACGAAAGCGTTTAAACCAAAATCGCATGGTACATTCATTAGCAGTCCCCTCTCCAAGTGCAATAATTATTGATATTGCGAGCCGTTTCTGCCGTTTGATCCGCGTCGGAACTCGTATTAAAAAAAAACTCGAATTTTCGAAGTATCCAATTTTCTTGTCTAAACTGAATAAAAAAAAAACAACTGAAAGTCGACAATCGAATGTTGCACATTTTTTAAAAGAAAAACTTTATAGGTAAGTACCATGTGAAAAAAGTTTCACTCAAAAATCTCAAACCATGAAGGTTCTATGTCAATTCAAAAGAAAAAAGAAAGAAAATACGTTTATTTGCGGTAAAATATGACGCAAACAAGGAAAAAAAAACAAATAAAACACGAAAATAACAAATTGGAGGAAAATATGCGTCACATCCACGCAAAACGGCCATCGCTCAGCATAATGCTGGGACCCTATGCGAGACAAAGCCCCAGCGCTGGTTTTCAGCGACAACCGGCGTTGACGTGATGACGTCAACCGGTGCAGCATATAGAGAAATAACAAAATAAGACAAAAAAATAAATACAATTTACACAATAGTTCTAACTACAATAAAATATAATATTTAAAGTGGCAACATTTCATAGCGTCGGCGACTCACGCGCCGCAGACTTAATACAATCTGTGCGCGCAACTGTCAAAAAACTGTTTGTTTGACGTTTTGGCTTATTGGTTACAAGCACTGGTACAAGTTACAAGTACAAGAATATGTAGTATAATCAAAACATGGCGCACTAAAGAATGTTAAGAATGTTATGACGCAGTGCATAGTAATAACAAAGGATGTATTGGTTGATTGGTTTCTTTTCTTTCTTTTCTTTTCTTTCTAAATCTTCCTTTTACTCAACTACTGCACTACAAGAACAACAACACTTTCTCTAGGACCAGTTCAGCCAGTACGTGTCTTGGCAAATAACCTTAAATCGATTTTTTTTCACTTTTTTGGAAAAAAAATGCCCATCTTTGACAAGCTGTATCTTCTTAACCAATAGACCTAGAGTGTTTGGAATGAACTCAGATTGTATTAAATTTAGCTTACTTTACAATCATATGGAACAAAGATACCTAAAAACGCGTCCTTTAGGTATATCTTTCAAAAAAACTGAAATAAGTGCCAGAATGTCGAAGTTTTTCGAGCACCATGAGAGTAGCACAAGGTTTTCAGGGTTGCAAACTTGGTAATGCATGTAATATGTACCTAGTTTATACTATTAAATGCGTGTTTGCGATATTTGATGTTGTTATTGACTGGGCTATATTATGTTCTAGACTTTCAGTGTTCATGGCCACCAAATAAGTGTAGAGAATGAATAAAAATATGAATACTAGTGTCGCAACCATGTATACAAAATTATCTTTGATACGATATTTAGGACAGAACATGATATGTTGCATCAGATTTAAAGGCGAGCATGGACTGGACATCTATCCACCAGGTTGTTTAAGTAAATTTTTTCACGGAAAGTTTTTCTAATATTTACAAATGTCTCCATTTTTTTCGACTTAAACAGTACTCGTAGCTTTTCAGCACACAAGGGATACAATAATCGATGGCAAAGGAGAATGACCAAAAATGTATGAAACTTGGTCCAAATGTCCACCACTAACGAGACCTATGTAATAAAATAGTCTACTAAACACTGAGTCATTATAACCAGACCGTAACCAAAATTAAGCTGTCTGAAAAAAGTTATGACTGAGTGAAAATTCATGTTTTTTTACCTATTTATGCGAAACATATCGTTAATACCATTCTGTCCATATCACATTTTGAACTAATCTACTCAAACTCAAACTTAAAGCATTTATTTCAATTAAACCCTTTACAGGCACTTTTGAATTGTCAAAGAGTCAGTCAATTAGTCAGAAAGTAAGTTGCCCATTTCAAAACATAGATCTCTATGGAGAAGAACGGGCCAAGAAACTCCAAGGACACTATTTTAAATATAGAAATTACAAAATCCTGGGTACATTACTCTTGTTGATTCTATATTGATAAATGATTAAAAATATAAGATTAAAAATAAGCCCTGGCAGATACGCATGTTATGTCCTGCCGCTTGGTGTCCCATGCTAGGTTCTCGCTGAAATAGACTTTGTTTAAAGGCCCGGAAGAAAGAAAACATTAGAATGCTACATAATATTTTTATTCGTGAATTACAGTGTAACATAAACATAAAACATATACATAGTCATGCCATAAATATTGTCACAAAGATTTGTTTTTATTTTTATTGCAAATAATATTTATTACTTTTACAGAAATACATAAATATAAAACAATTTAAAATATAAAAAGCTTATTCGAAGTGGTCTCCATTGGCTGTAATACAGTCCTTTAAACGTTGAGGCCAGATAGATTTTAATATGTGTTGCGATCGACGGGAAGTAATGAATTAACGGAAATATTAAAAAGATATAAGTATATAGGAAAAATCATGTATATATGTACTAACCTGTCGAGGTGCCAGAAGTCCTTGAATATGCTCAGCGGTTCCCGGGTGGTTATCAAGAAACTGTTCAAGTAACTGATAATTCCTTCTTCGTAACAATGAATGATTGCAACAAACACAGTTTCTTCTTTCTACTTGCATTATCACAAAAATTCAACCAGCAAAAACAGAAAGCGAAAGGGATAAAAAATAGTGACATCTCCAACTTGCGCGGGGTTTATTAGAGGCGCAGAAACAGTAGCTACTTGTGCACAATTAAAATTGGTTTAAATAAATAGTGAAGTAAAACAAAATTAAACTATTATTATTTTTCTTATAGTCGTAACTTGTTACTGACAGCTTATTTTTTTTTTGTCTCATACTGAAAGTTACTCTCTGTTTAGTGGACTATAAGTGAACATAAGTCTCGTTAGTGGTGGATATTTGGACCACTTTTGTTCATTCTCCTTTACTGATTATTTACATCAAATTCATTAAGTTAATTATTTTGAAAAGCATGAATGTACTCGGACAAATTATTTATCTTCATCGGCTTCGTATAGATGGTACGACAGTGTTAGATTTTAAGGGCTTGAAACTCAACAAACAGAACCATAGTGACGTCTGCTATGCTGTGGCATTGCAGAAGTCACTCTGGTTGCAAATTTTGGGGCATGAGAGACAGGATTGGAGGTGAGACATTGTTTGTATTATCGAGATATATTTAATTGGGGCCACTTAGCCAGATTGATGTGGCATATTCTCACTTGGACTAGGAGTTAACTTAATTATATCTTAGATCTAGAATTCTTTTATGAGTTTGGCTAACGTGTCCAATGACTAATTTGCAGTCTTAAATCTTGGAAACACTGAGCATTTCTAAAATAATAATACCGATACGCACAAAATCAATTTATTGAGGCTAAGATTACAAAAATGCAAGCTGAAGCAACAAAACAGTATAATTAGTAAGACAGCTCATGAGACTTAATTGTAACGCAGTGTCTATATAGAACAGGCCACACACACGTACTTTGCTGAATGATGCTCGATGTAAGCGCAGTACGTTTTTGCAAAGCTTTTTCTCATCATCTGTAAAAATCATAATAATTTGTCAAGCTTGTTTGGAGTCGGCATACAATACGCTTATCAACGACACAGTAACTACGTACATGTTATGATATAGGTAGACAAAAATGGAAATAATTAAATGAGGTAGTAAGAAACCTGAGCAAGTTGACTTCAGAATAAGTGCGCAAGTATCTTGAACACTCTGAATAGCTAAGTAGAATTTCTCGCATTCTTGAATCAACATTGATTGCCACATTACATCCTTTATTAACCAACTTACTACGGACAATAACCGTATAATCGTTTCATCCTGTAAATAAATATACGTTTGATGCTTCAAACACTGGAGTAACCACACAGAGAAAACATACTTAAAGAACAATACTCGTGATAATTTAATAGTAAAGTAGGCAAACAAATACTCACATATAACCCAAATTCCAGCCACCAAGAACAATCACTCACACTCACTCACACGCACATATACATACACACACACAAACACACACACGAATACATACACAAAAACATAACAAACACACAAGCTCACAAGCCACTCAAGCGCATGCATGCACTAAATTGGCTTTCAGCATTTTAAGTTATTTTATTTTTAATTTTATGGCATAAATTGTTAATGTTCAAAATACGGGTCAAGACACTGACTCCTGGTAACACAGCTATAAAAAAAGGTACAAAGTAGCTCAAGAGTCAGGTCTTCAAATTAAATTGTAACATTTTTTTCATGTCAATAAAACATTTTATTATTATTACGAGATCATTCTATACTGATTAAAGAGATGTTGACAAACAAGAGTAGATAATAAATAATTACTCGCCATTTTGCCTTTTTTAAACGTTTCAATTGTCACTTGAAAGTAACACAGAGAGTTATATAGTACGAAAATGTGGAATAGTATCTGAAAAATAAAAATAAACTAGAAATAAAAAACAAGGAATTCAGTGACATTTTTATAGATTGGACATCAAAAGTGTCTAGGGAGCATTTGAACTACAAAAAATGTCCAATTAATATTTACCAAGTCTAGTTAAAAACTTATTCCTATATTTTGTAAAAAATAAGAAAAATTGCGCCGCCCACGTTTTTCTAACGAGTCAAAAAGTCAAAAAGTTGTTGTGGGGTGTGCTCGGCATCCATACTCGGCAAAGCTCTTCTTTGGAATATATCCCATGCCTGATCAATTGGGTTGAGGTCTGGCGATTGAGCAGGCCACGGCAGAACGTTGATACGAGCATCAGCAAGAGTGCGTGTTACGATTCTAGCCTTGTGCGGACGTGCATTGTCGTGCATGAGTCGAAACGAATGACACAAAGGGTTGGCTTTGCAAAAGGATGATCACGTCTGAAACAATCTTCTCTGCAAAAATCTGAGCATTGAGGTGGCCCCTGATCAAAACGAGATCAATTCTTTCACTGATCCAAAAACCGGCCCAAACCATTATTGTTCCCTCTCCATATGAATGAACGTCTTGACCAAAATTCAAACGTTCTTGACGTCCAGAGATCCTCCAAACTCAAGTACGTCTTTAATCCAGCCTCATACCGAAACGAGATTCATCAGACAAGCAAACACAACGCCAATCTTCTTCCTCCCAATTTCTGTGTTCGCGAACCCATTTTAGGGGTGTGAGGAACAGGGTGTAAAGTTTACTCATCCTCTATAGAAAAGGGAGGATCCTCCGACCAGACGGGTGTTGTATCTGGCGGGCAATTGTCCTATGGTTGATGTCAGATTGTCTTCTATATATCCGCGTGGTAAACTCTAATTGCGCGATGCAGGATTTGAGTGACGTCAGGTCTTTGAAGCGTAGTTCGCATGTGACGATGTAGATGCCGTAACACCATTGTAAACGAGCCCTACGATTGCGGGGATTGCTATAGGTGGAACTCTCAGCGGCCTTCAGAAACGCAGACCCGCTTCACTTAAATGATTTCGGATGGTTTCGTCACTTATCAGCAAGCCTGAAGAGCTGTGGAGCCTCGTATCCAACATCATGGCGGTCATGGTACGATTCCGTCGAGCAGTATTTTGGATGCACCGGTCCTGTCTGCGAATGGTGATGCGAGATCGTCCTCCATGTCGCTTGACCACGCTGCCCGTAATACGATAGCTTGTCCAGAGGTAGCTTATGGTGCTCTTGTAGTGCCAAGAGCGACAGCCAAAGTACGTTGCCTGGAACCAGCTTACAACATTTTGACGGCTCTCATCATCTCTTGTCGTGTCAAATGATTTCATCGTTCTATATCGATGCAATTTTTTTCTGAAATTGTAATGGTTTAATAAAAACGCTATTACACACTTTTATAGGAGGTCTGATTGCTAGTTCATTTTCTATTTATAATCAAAATTTAAAGAAATTTCTTTATAAAATAGTGAAATTTAAAAAAAAAACAATAAGGTTAAAGTAATAATCCTCAATTGCCTAGACACTTTTGATGTGTGAAAAATTGTGAAAGTGCCAAGGTAGCAAATTACTTACGGATGGCTGAGAACAAAATTTATGGATGTTATAACATTGTAATATATTATCGTAAGCCTGAAATACTTTTTTCCCATAATTTTCGCCGTTCGTATTTCCTAATTCTTGCCAACTTAATACATGTAAATTCCAAAGAATGACTTTATTTTTTATCATTTGAATGATTCGCAAGGCATAAACTATATTGAAATCGAAAAAAGGCATAAAGTAGCTAACATATACAGCATAGAAAGGTACTCCTAGCTGCCACATAAAGTATGTGTGAAGAATGACATAAAAACATAAAATAACGATTCCAAGAATCCAATTCCAAATTATGAAGTGGTTAGGACTGGTTTCATTGTTGAGGAATCTGTGCACTTTTTGAAAAGTTAGGACTAGCTGGACATTGTTTTTGGTTTGAAAGACCCCGATTACGAAATTCATAGCAAAACCGATACAAAAGCAGAAACAGTCTAAGTAAAAAGTAATATAATGGAAGGAAGTTCCTAAACTATCTTTATCTAAGGCTACCAAATAGGTACAGAGTATATATAAAAATATAAATACTAGTGTCGCAACCATCGAAAAAAAGTTTGAGATGAGGCTATTTGGAGTTATAATATTATCTTTGATGCGATATTTAGGACAACACATGATATACTGCATCAGATTCAAAGGTAATAGCATTGACTGCACATCTTTGTCCACCGTGTTGTTTAAGCCAAGTTTCACGGGATAAGTTTTTCTTATATAACTAAATGTCTTCATTTTTCTCAACTAAACAATAGCGCTCCGGCACACAAGTGATACAATAATCGATGGTAAATGTATTCACTATTTTCATCAAATCCATTAAGGTAGTTATTACAAAAAACTTGAGGCTTATCTTTAAATGTAAAAAGGACGTTCAAGCCTCATAAAAACATAACTCATCCATTAAAAACCCCCCGCAAATCCACCACTTCTATAATCACCATAAACCTAGAAACTAACATTAAGTTTACGTAAGTTTTATTTAGCACGTTTTAGTTCAATATAAGGTTATTAAAAAAAAGATTTTTACTTATATTTTATTTTGTTCTTATATTTTATTTTGTTAGAATTTGTTTAAATATCTGTTTTATCGCCTTCACTTGTAAGGTGCTCTCCAAGACTAATCCAACAAGCTCAACACAACAGGGGTATCTTGTTTATTTGAGGAGTTTCTGTGGCCACCTTCTGGCTCCACCATCATATTCAAGATTTCAACCAAGGCATGTCAAGACAAATCAAAATACCGAAAGACAACGGGGCTATCTTGTTTCGTTGAGGAGTTCCTATGGCGAACTTGCAGCTTCATCTACAGATCCTGGATCACACCTTGGGCTAACGTGTCAAAACAAATTCAAAATGGCCGTACCACAACGGGAATATCTGGTTCAATTGAGGAGTGCCCGTGACCACCTCCCAGCTCCATCATCAGATCCTGTACACCACCTAGTGTGTGCACTTGTCAACACATATCAAATAAGTCCAAATAGGATGTTGCTATTTTGTTTGGTTGAGGAGTTCCTATGGCCACCATCTGGCTCCATCATCAGACCCTGGACTATCCTACCTTGAGCAATTATTTTCTCCCAACACAAAACAAACGAACCCAAATACAAGAAGGCTATGTTGTTTTGTTGAAGAGTTCTTATGGCCATCTTCGGACCCCATCATCAAGCCAGCTCCGATATAACCGAAGTTATATAAGTAAACCAAGTTTCAGCTCAATCGCGTAAAATCAAGCGAAAAATGGATGATGTCGTGAAAAACATAAGCATACCAGAAACACATATGAACGAAGCAAGTTAGTATAAAGCTTGTAAAAAGTACGAGATGAGGCACTTTGGAAATATAATAAATGATCTTTGATAAGATATTTAGGATAAAACTTGATATATTGCATCAGATTTAAATGTAAGAGAATCGACTAGACGTTTTGTCCACCTTACTATTTAAGTCAAGTTTTACGGGATAAGTTTTTTCTGCTATTTATTTTTAAATGTCTTCATTTTTCTCAACTACACCAGTGATACATTAATCGATGGTAAATGTATTGACGGTTATGAATGCGTGAATTTAACTCGTACAAATAATTAATCTTCTTCCTCTTCAGAGCAGTGGTAGCCCAGTGAAAATTGCTGTGACTTACGAGTTGGTCGTATAGTTCGTAGGTTCGAACCCAGGCAGGCATTTAACTTTGGGTAAATTATTTTATCACCACTCTACTCTCAAAACGGTGAAGGAAAAAATCGTGAAAAAACCGGCGTGCCCACTCTCTCTCACAGAGAGGACGCCTGGAAGCCTGGGCGAGCAGTGGGAACATTATAGGCTATTTATTATATCCTCTTTGTGTCGATGGTGCGATATTGTTAGATTTTGTGAGCTTGACACTGCCACTTCTATGACGATTTCAATGGCAGTGGATATGTTGCCCTGGTTGCAGGTTTGAAGCACAAGGGACGGCAAAGGAGGAAGCCCCACTAAACTAGATAGAAACTGAACCTTCCCATTTGAACTCGGAATTAATACCTTTCCAAGGCATTGACTGCGTAAACACGAAACCTTACTCTTGAAACTTGAGCATTACGGACTAGGTAAGCTGGAGCTCAGTTTGGTGAAATCTTATTTAAATGATAGACGACAGCATGTTTAAATTAACGGTGTCAATTCACTCGGTCTAAAAGTAAAAATGGTTGTTCCACAAGGCTCAATATTGGATCCTTTCCTCTTTTTAGTATATATTAATGACCTACCCCATTTACTAAAAAATCAAACCACAAATAGTGTTACTTGCTGACGATACTTCTCTAATTTTTAACATAAATAGACGTGCATCAAATCTTGACGATGTAAATAACTACTTATTAGCAGTGAACCAATTTTGGACCTGCAGTAGGTGCAGGTCCAAAATTGGTTCACTGCTAATAATTTAGTATTAAATGTGAAAAAAAATAATGCTTAAGAGTTGCTTTACCGAATGCTAAAAGTAGTGTTTGTGAAATAGTATTGAATAGGGAGAAACTAGAATTCGTCGATAAAACTGTTTTCTTTGGGATCACGCTTGACTCTAGGCTGCAATGGGATCCTCATTTAACATCTCTTGCAAGACGGCTAAGTTCAGCAGCATATGCTGTTATAAAAGTCGGTCAATTTACTGATGTAAGAACCGCGAGGGTAGTCTGTTTCAGTTTTTCTTTCATAGTATCATGTCTTACGGTATTAAACTATGGGGACGGACTGCAGATATCGAATCTATTTTTATTCTGCAGAAAAGAGCTATCTGAGCAATATATGGCCTCCGCAGACGCGATTCTCTAAGGGAACTATTTAAAGGTATTAACATTATGACGGTACCTTGTCCATATATCTATGAGAACATCATGTACGTAAGAAAAATTCTAAGTATTTTCAGTAAAAGAGGTGATAGACCCAATTAAAGGACTAGAAATAGAGACCAATTAGTTCAACCGGGTTTCAGACTGGGTAAAGTAGATTCATCTTTCATGGGGTACTGTTTAAAATGTTACAATAAAATACCTCCCCACATACTCCAATTGAATGAAACGAAATTTAAATCTTGTATAAAACGCACACTATGCTGTTAAGCATATTATAAGTTGGGGGATTACATCGCTGACAAAAATGCTTCGCTCAACGCTGGCGCTGGCGCTGGCGCATAAACTAATTGATTAGCATTGGAAAATATTGTTGGTGCTGCTGAAGATCGAAAAACTATATTTACATTGTATAAATTCAATCTCTTAGTATTATATAATTGCATTGCACATATGTGAGCACTGTTTACTTTAAATCTACCATTTACTGAGTACGTCTTTCGTTAACTTGAATGTGCCCTGGCGGCTGAGAGTATGTCATGCTCACTCAAATATCTCGCTGGTGGTGGTGTGTGCGTTGGATCATTAAGTTCCTTTTAAAATGGTTGAGCTAAATGATCCTGAGTGCTTCATATTCGATAACGGGCGCCGTCAGTGGGGACTGGTCATCTCTTAGCTGCCATGGCTTATTTTAATTTTTGAATTATTTTTGTTTTAATATTTTTATTACGGACGCTTTTAATGTGCACGTCTTTCTACTTTGTTCGCACACGTATAATTCAACATGAATGATGTAACCAAAATGTTGTAACAATATTCTGATTTAAAAGAGTGTCCATGGAGTTTCTTGCCCGTTCTTCTCCATAGGAACCTACTATGCTTAGGAATGGGCAACTAGCTTTTTCTTTCGGACTGACCGACAACTTGACAATTCAAAAGTACCTGTAATTGGTTTATTTGAAATAAAAGATTTGAGTTTTGAGTTTGAGTTTACTTTCATGAATTTGGCTTCACAAAAATAAAATAGGTAAAAAAATATATTACAACTTGGAAATATTGATAACGTCTCAAATGAAAATACTGACTACTCTCAAATCAACATATTGATGCTACGTTTACAAAAATGCAAACTGTAGCAACACAACAGTGTAGTTAGTAAGAATGCTCATCAGACTCAATTGTAACGCAGCGTCTGCGTAGAACAGACCACACACACGTATCTTGCTGAATGATGCTCGATGTAAGCGCAGTACGTTCTTGCAAAACTTTTTCTCATCATCTGTCGAAAATTGCAATGACAACATTATTATTATTATTCAACATAAAAACACAGTAAATAAAGACTGCTCCACTGATCATCACAATTTGCCTAAATTGGATGGCGCTGACACTCTAAAGTTACCAAACCATGCTTATCAACCAGACAGTAACTATATAAATGTTTTTTCATAGACTACTGGCAAAACTATGATATTGTAGGACTTAAAAGAATAGGAAATAATTAAAGAAGGAAGTAACAAACCCGAGCAAGTTGACTTCAGAATAAGAGCGCAAGTATCTTGAATACTTTGAATAGCTAAATAGAATTTCTCGCATTGTTGGATCAACATTGATTGCCACATTACATCCTTTAATAACCAACTTAAAACGGACAACGACCGTATAATTGTTTCTTGCTGTAACAAAATATACAATCAACTTCTATCCTGTACTATTAAATGAGCAATATTTGTATATGCTATATAGGCTGAATTTTTGAGATGGAGCAGTAAGTGCAGTAACCTTGTCCGTTGTAGCTACAAGAAAACGGTCTTAGGAGACTGTCCTTAATTTTTTGAGAAATTTTGATCTGCATTCACAGATCTTGAAAAAAAATTACAATCAGCAAGAAAATGGGCAGTTTTCAAAAAAACTTTTTTTGATGCCAATCGATCCTGTTTCTTATAAGGATCAAAAAACTGTAAAGGACCAACTGAGGTTTAAGTACTGGAAAATTCAAAAATCGCAAAAACTTTTCCCATACATTTCGTAGGAAATGAGACTACAACCTACTGTTCACGATAGATAGACTAGCCGAAAATAAACCTTACTGCCCCATCTCAAAAATCCACCCTGTATATACGGGTGTGTCAAACATATTGGTCCGAAGGCATATGAGACCTAACTAGATCGATGTTTCGCCCCCGTAAACCCCAATATTGCAACTTTCATCGAAATCGTTAGCGCCGTTTTCCAGAACGTGATTGCAAACAGAGTCTTTGGACCACTACGTTTGAGACACCCGGTAGTCTCAAACGTAGTGGTCCAAAGACAAGTGGGGTAAAGTGCACGTGGCCTCCTATCATTAAGAAATAAAAATTGTAATATTCTTAACAGTTAAGAAATTTTCGGTAATTAAATCATTTTCAAGAAATTTTACACTTTCACTTGGATTTTTCGACCCTGTGAACAAAATTTTCGCCCTAGCGAGTATAAAATCTGGCTTCAAGATGCCTTGATAGCGTAGGTACAAGATTATGTCCCTATTTACGTTCAATGCTTTAGATTTTATTTTTACTTGTCTTTTCTAACTTTTTATAAAACTTTAGCGAAACTTTTTAAGCCCAGGTTTAAAAATAATCTAGTATAGATAGTGCACGACGACGCGCCCTACTCCGCTCCACTCCGTACTAAAGCTACAGCTTACAGTACAGTAATCGCGGAGTGGGGCGCGTCGTCGTGGATTGCACTATATTGAATATTAATTATTGATAGTTAGACTCGAAAAATTTCAGATAGCTTAATGAGAACCTTTAAAAAAAATGGGTTTCATAACAAGGTCGAGAAATCCCAAAAAACTTATTGCTCTAATTTGACCAAAACACCTCTGAAAAGTGTTGAGTACTTATTTAAATTTAACACATTTGTACATGTGTTTTATTTTATTTTTTTACTTTCGCTGTGACGCATAGGCTTTCACAACTTGTGTTGTCATTTCCAAAATCAGAACAATCAATATATTTTCCCAGTCTGTGTACGTAATTAGAACAACATTTTTTTTTAAATCTGAGCTTAAAAAGTTTAATAAAAAAGTTTAAAAAGACAAGTTATGATTAAATTAGAGCATTGCAGAGCTACAATGAACATGAATAGGGACATAATTTTGTACCTACACTATCAAGGCATCTTACAGCCAGATTTTAACTAGCTACGTCGAAAATATTGTTTACAAACTTTGTAAAATTTCTTGAAAATGATTAAATTTGCGAAATTTTCTGAATTGTTGAGAATATCCCAACTTCTAAATTTGTATATGATAGGAGGCCACCTCCACTTTATCCCATTTGCCTTTGGACCACTACATTAGAGGCACACTGTATATTTGTAATCACATTCTGGAAAACGGCGCTAACGATTTCGATGAAAGTTGCAATATTGGGGTTTACGAGGGCGAAAAATCGATCTAGTTAGGTCTCATATCTGGGAACATTTAATAATTTTCTCCGTATTTTCACCAGAGCAGACCTCGGTCGCCCAGTTACTCATTATAAACTGATTATAGAGATGTTGAAAATAAATAAGAGTAGATATGAAATAATTACTCACCATGTCATTAATTATTTCGCCTTTTTTAAACGTTTCAATTGCCACTTGAATGTAACACAGAGAATTAAATAATTCAAAAATGTGAAATAGTATCTGAAAAATAAAAATAAATAAAAATGGAATTCAGTGACATTTTCATGGATTGATGAAAATAGTGTAAGTGTTTAAGTACCTACGGGTAGCAAAGTACTTACGAATGGCTGAGAACAAAATTTATGAATGTTATAACAGTCTAATATATTAACGTAAGCCTGAAATACGTTTTTCCTATAATTTTCTCCATTCGTGTTTCCCAATTCTTGCGAATTCAATACTTGGAAATTCCAAAGAATCGCTTTATTTTTCAACATTTGAATCATTCGAAAGGCATAAACTATATTGATATCGAAAATAGGCATAAAGTAGCTAACATATGCAGCATAGAAAGGTACATTTAGCTGCAATATAAAATATGTGTTAACAATGACATAAAAACAGAGAGTAACGATTCCTAGAATCCAATTCCAAATCATGAACTGGTTAAAACTGGTTTCAATGTTGATAAATCGGTGCACTTTTTGAAAAGATAGAACAAACTGGACATAGTTTTTGGTTTGAATTATTCCGATTACGAAATTCATAACAAAACCGATAAAATAGAAGAAACTGTTGAAGTAAAAAGTAAAATATTCGAAGGAAGTTCTGAGACTATCTTTATTTAATGCTACCAAATAGGTACTGAGTAAATATAAAAATATAACTACTAATGTCACAATCATCGAAAAAAAGTTTGAGATGAGGCTATTTGGAGTTATAATATTATCTTGTATACAATATTTAGGACAGAACATCATATATTGCATCAGATTCAAAGGCAAGAGCATAGCCTGGACATCTTTGTCCACCTTATTGTTTAATTCAAGTTTCACACGATATTTTTTTCTAATATTTCTATAATTTCTAAATGTCTCCATTTTTCTCGACTTCAGCAGTGGCTTTTCAGCACACAAGTGACAATAATCGATGACAATTAATGTATTGACAATTTACATCAAATTCATTAAGTTAATTATTTTGAAAAGCGTGAATGTACTCGGACAAATTATTAAGGCCTTGAAACTTTTCCACCTCTACGTCATTATCAGTGACATTGCAGACGTCACTCTTATTGTAGGCTTTGGGGATTAAGTCAGGATATGAGGAAATGAAATGTAATGAAATTATATTTATTTGCAAGAATTGTAGTACATTACAGTTGGTCGGGTTATTTAACAGTTTCTAAAACAATTCGCTAAAACTAGCAAACATACATTATATTAATTAAATAAATGAAATTATGCTACTAAAATTGGAACATACATCATAGATAGTCAATGTCAATCATTTGTCAAATTATGAAAGTAAAATGTCAGTGTGAGAGTTTAAAGCTTAGGTTAGGTTAGTACTCATTCACAGAATAGAATGATTTTTCTATAAGCCATTTGAATAAAGCGGTTTTAAAACGATTGATTGGCAGTTCCCTAAGATATTGGTTATTTATTATACATATCCATAAAACCATTGGAAAGCAACTTTTGTGATATAAGTGGCTTTTCATTGGAGGAATAATTAGTCTATGAGGATATCTTGTGTGAAACGTAACAACGTGTCTTCAAGACGTTGAAATAATTCGGAGTGCATTTTAACAAAGGATGATGAGAAGAAACGTCCCCACCATTGAACAGATTTGAAACGTGTCATTTAAAGCGTCTAGTTGGATAGATCATTTTTTACTATGGCGACGTCCTTCAAATACGTGGGGTTTAAAAAAAAAGCCCTCATGTATGGCACGCAGTATAAATCAGAGCTTAACTTAAGCCCGTAGTCTATAGTTTGACATGCTTTTGGCTGTACTAATGAGTTAATAGGTATATTAACTTAAACCTACCTACCCTACCTACCTACCCTACCTACCTACCCTACCTACCCTACCTACCTACCCTACCTACCTACCCTACCTACCTACCCTACCTACCTACCCTACCTACCTACCCTACCTACCTACCCTACCTACCTACCCTACCTACCTACCCTACCTACCTACCCTACCTACCTACCCTACCTACCTACCCTACCTACCTACCCTACCTACCTACCCTACCTACCTACCCTACCTACCTACCCTACCTACCTACCCTACCTACCTACCCTACCTACCTACCCTACCTACCTACCCTACCTACCTACCCTACCTACCTACCCTACCTACCTACCCTACCTACCTACCCTACCTACCTACCCTACCTACCTACCCTACCTACCTACCCTACCTACCTACCCTACCTACCTACCCTACCTACCTACCCTACCTACCTACCCTACCTACCTACCCTACCTACCCTACCTACCTACCCTACCTACCTACCCTACCTACCTACCCTACCTACCTACCCTACCTACCTACCCTACCTACCTACCCTACCTACCTACCCTACCTACCTACCCTACCTACCTACCCTACCTACCTACCCTACCTACCTACCCTACCTACCTACCCTACCTACCTACCCTACCTACCTACCCTACCTACCTACCCTACCTACCTACCCTACCTACCTACCCTACCTACCTACCCTACCTACCTACCCTACCTACCTACCCTACCTACCTACCCTACCTACCTACCCTACCTACCTACCCTACCTACCTACCCTTTTTTTTTTTTTTGGTCTCGGGGTGGAAAATCCTCATGGATGTCCTCCGCCCTGGGGCGGGCGGAGGGGTCTGTCAGACTCGTACTGACTAAAAACCACCCCGGTGTTCCATCTCACACCTACGTCGGGGGTCGCGGGAACGCTGATACTTCCGCGACCCTCGGCTGGTGCCGGCCCGCCTCTGCGGGCCACCTCGAGTTTGGGGGGAGTGAGGTGTTAAACTCCCCCCTTATATCATAGAGAGGCGCGCGTGGAAAACTACGCGCCGCCATCTCGGGTCCTAAGGAGTAGGGGGCGATGGATTTCCCCAGATCCGTCGTCCCTGGACCCATTTAGGGGGGCTGGAAGAGGGCGTTATCCGCCCTACGCCGACGCCCGGTGCGCCTGCTGCGGACCGGGTTAGCGGAAGCAATCTCCCGCTCCCTTTCCGCAGCCTCCTTCTGCGAAATGACTGTTTCGCAGAAGGATACCACCGCGTCCCAGGACTCCCCGCTGCCGACCATAGAGTCGACAACGGCCGGCAGCGACAGGTCACTGCCGACACCTGAGATGAGGGCACGGCATGGCTCCTCCCAAGCAACACACTCTGCCAGCGTGTGCCGAGCCGTGTCCTCCCAACAGTCGACGCAGTGGTGACACCGAGCGTCCGGCTCCCTGTTTATGCGACACAGGTACTTCCCGAAGCAACCATGCCCCGAGAGCACCTGCGTCACCCGAAACGACAGGGAGCCGTGCCTCCTCCCGAGCCAGCGCTCGAGCACTGGCCGGACCGCCCCGATGGTGACAGAGCCGGCGGTTGGGCGTGAAAGCTTGTCCCGCCATTCCGCCACACAGATCTGCGTGAAGCTGTGACCGACGCAGCTCCAAATGTCGCTGCGTCAGCCGCTCGCCTCGCGCCCTCGAGTCCTCGCGCGACCGATACAGTGACGCGAGTACCTTCGCCTCGAGGTCCCAGGGCGGGGATCCGGCCAGTACACAAGCCGCCTCGTAGGAGATCGTGTGATACCCCCTGATGACTCTGACGGCCATCGCTCGCTGCGGCTTCCGCAGAACAGCGATGCTGCCGGCCGTCAGGTCAGCCGCCCAGATCGGGGCCCCATACAGGGCCATCGATCGCACGATCCCCACGTAGAGCCGCCTACAGGCGGCGCTCGGGCCCCCAGATTGGGAAGCAGCGTTGACAGCGCCCCAGCCGCGCCCAACAATTTGGGCGCCAGCCGCTGGAAGTGGGGGCCGAAATCCCACCGGCTGTCGAGCACCAATCCTAAGTACTTCATGGTGGACTTGACAGCGATTCTGGACCCCCCGACCACGATATGTGATCCCAGCGGCGGCGCGCGCCGGGGGCCATGAAAGACCATGGCCTCCGACTTATTGAGGGCCACCTCCAAGCCTAGGCGCCGTATGCGGGTCACAACCTGTGACACCGCAGCCGTCGCCAGCAACGCTGCCTCCCTGTACGAGCTCCCCCGGGCCGTGACCAGCGTGTCATCCGCATAACACGTCAAGTCCACAGTTCTCATCTTCAGGCTCTGCGGCTGTGGGCAAAGCCATTGGCGGCGGCGTATGCTCCGCTCTAGCCGGGAAGAGGGCTGCGACTACCTCCTCCAGCAGCTCAGGTTGGAGACTCTCTGTGAGTGGAGGCGCCGCGGCTCGAAGTTTCCCTCGAACCGCATGATAAGGGCGCCCCCATGGATCTCCATCGAGAGTCTCCAACATCTCCTCCCTGGCTCGCGTCCTTGCTTCGCCGATGGCCAGCCACAGATCCTCCTTGGCCGCGCGGTACACCTCACACCGCGCCGCTTCTTCATCAGGCACCCGACGACGTCTCCTCCGGTATCGGGTGTACTGGCGTCTGACCGCCACGCACTCGACACGTAGTCGCGCGATCTCGGCAGACCACCAGTACACCTGGCGCCTTCCTGAATGCGTGTGGACGCGGGGCATGGACGCGTCGCTGATTTGCGTCATCGCCCCGCGAAACCACAGCGCCTCCTCTTCGACGTCGACGGGTCCGATCATCGCCGACTCCCGGATCCAGGCCTGGACAACAGCGGCCTCCTCAAGAACCTCCCTGTTGATGCGCTTACGCGCCCAGCGCGGGCCGTCCGTTCGCGGGGCCGATGGGCTGCGGCCGCCGGTGGTCTGGGTGGAGACGTCGAAACGGATATATCTGTGATCCGATAACGTCTCCACCTCCACGGCAACACGCCAGTTGCGGACACGGCTCGCGACAGCAGGGCTAGCAAACGATACGTCAACTATCGAACCGCCCCGCTGCCGTACGCACGTGTGTACCGAGCCCCGGTTTAGGACGACCAAGTCAGCCGTGACCGCCCACTCTTCCACCGCCTCACCACTGGCATCGGTCACCGGGGATCCCCACGCCGAAGACTTGGCGTTGAGGTCCCCTAGTAACAGCACGGGGCGAGGTTGGAGTCGGCCCACGACGGCACCCAACTCGACAAGGAAATTCTCGAAGTCAGCGAGACTCTTGTTGGGCGAGAAATACGCCCCAACGGTGCCAATACCGTCCGCGAGAGCGGCCACCCAGCCGTGACCTCGAGACGGATTGACAAGAGCCCGCCAATGATGGCCACCGAGCCATCCAGGTCTCCCACCCAGTTATCCCTGGGGGGGACAAAGTACGGCTCGGCGACCACAGCCACGTCAATCGACCACTCTGCCATGCTCTGGATCAGGAGATCCTGAGTCCTGGCAGCGTGGGTGATGTTGCCCTGGAGGAAATGGTAAAGCGCCATTATGCGCAGTCCATTCCCTCCGTCGCACTGTCCGTAGGCCGGGAGTCGGCCGTAGAGCACCTTGGCTGCTGGGGGGGTAAAGAGCCCCCGGCAGCTTTGGAACCCCCTTTCTTTTTCTGGGTGGGCACGCCACAAGCCCTTCCACCTGCCCTGTGCCCAGCGGGCCTCCCTGCAGCTGTACAGAGGCTGCAGTTTGGCGTTGCGAAGCACTGGGCGGACTTGTGGCCGGGCTGACCGCAGCGAAAACATTGCTCGCTGCGGTCTATTGCGGCGGTGCACCTCGCCCGGACATGCCCAATGTCCAGGCACCGGTAGCACCGCAGCGCCCTAGGCCGCAGCAGCTTGGCCCTTGCTGAAACCCACCCGACCAAGAGACGTCCTCCGTCGGCGACTTTATTTCCCGCCGCAACCGGGCATTGCACCCAAACGACGCCGAGTCCGGAGGCGTCGGTGCGGATCTCGCCCACCCGCACATCATCGGGCGGACATTCACCGGCTTTGGCGACGGCTGCCACAACCTCAGCCGGGGTTGTCAAGTCGTCCAGGCCGTCGACGCGCAGTTCAGCGGTCTTCATAGGCCTGGACACTCGGACATCCTCGGGGTTGAGTACCTCCCTCAACTTGGCGGCCAGGATGTCCGCCTTCTCACCGCTAGAGGCACCCGGCACCTCCAGCAGCCGCGCCCCCGTAATCGCCGGCCTCAATCTGAAGCCGGACGGTATGCCAAGGGCGGGGAACGCGACTTTGGCTTTGGCCTCCAATAGGACCACCTTATACGAGACGCCCCTTTCGACGGCTCCGGGCTGCAGTGTAATTACTACAGCCGCAGAGCGTGGGGCTCTCGCCCTAGGCGGCCGTTGGGTCCTCTGGTCTGGTGTCGGTGCCCCAGCGGATGGAGGCGGCGCCACCTTCTTCTTTTTTTTTTTTCTTACGGCCCCTCTTGACGACCGTTGTCCAGACCTCCGTGGAGGACCCGGGAGCGGTCGCCGGGGGACTAGACGTCTGGGATGTGGGAACGGGCACGGTCGCCGGGAGAGCGCCCGTCTGGGAAGTGGGCGCAGGCTTGGCCTTCATATGCTTACTGGCCCCCCTCCCGGACCCGCTCGGCTCAGCCGCCACGACCGCTAACCCCGGTTGGGTGGGGCCAGCCGACCTCCGCTTGTCTGCAGCGAGTGGTGGGTGGAGGGTTTCAGCCGGGAGGAGCCTCGCCTCGATAGCCTCCAGCCGAGCCCCCACCATTTGCCCGCACTGCATCATGCAGATGCGAACGACCTTCTCGACTTCTGAATCCACAAGTGCAGGGGCCGATGATGGGATCAACGATGGAGGCGACGGCGGGACCGGCGATCCGGTGGCCGCGAGAGCTGCCCTCTGGGCGGCAAACTGCCGCTTGAGGTCCTCCAATCGGATTGGAGACGGCGGTTCTCCTCCCAAAGCTTCGCCGTCTCCTCCGTGCTCGAACGACTAGGTCCTCCTTAGTCGTTCCTCGATGCAACGGCCTCCTTGATGCCGTCAGCCGCCTCCTTTAGGGCGCGCGTGAAGGTGCCCTTCAGGTTACCCGATTCAGTGGCAACCTTCAGAACGACATCCACGCCGTCCAACACTTGGCGACTGAGTGCCACCGCCGAAACGCTCCCCCCGGCTGCCATCCGGGTTGAACGCCGCTCCCGCGCTTGACGGGCCAGCTCGCTGACCTTGTCTGCCGCTACAGCCCTCCGCTGCGCCCGCTTCGCAGCATTGGCCTCCGCCTTGTTGGACCCTAGCTGCAAACCCTCGCTGAGGTCCGAGATCGTAGCCCCGGAGTCGGTCCCAACGCTTTCCATGCTCTCCGTGTGTTCCACAGGAGCCGGTGTATCGGGTCGGGATACCGACACGGACCGATTCCGCCCACCGCGCTCCGGCAATCGAGCAGAGGCTCCGCTCACCACTGCGCGACCTCGCCCGCTCCTGCCCGTTGGCACTTTAGCGGCATGCAGGCTCTCCTCACTATGTGACCGGGGCGAGCGCTTCCTTCCTCCTTTGGAGGGCCACCCGGCCATTCCCTCTTCAGGCCGCGAGCGCTCCGAGCCAATGCTCGAAACGCTCGCAACACAGTTCCTTTCCAACGCGGTGTCGGATTCAGACACCACGCCCACACTCAACCGCTCGACCAACACGATCGGCATCTTCTCCATCTTGTTTTGGTTTTTGTTTGTTTTATCGTTTTCCATACTAATTCCCACGAGTATGGGGGATCTAAAAAGTCCTTCCTAGGGTTACCCCCTTTTTTTTTTTTTTTTTTTTGTTTACGGGGGGAAATCCTCATAGATGTCCTCAGCCCTGGGGAGGGCGGAGGGGTCTGTCAGACTCTTAGTGACTAAAACCACCCCGGTGTTCCGTCTCACACTTGCGCCGGAGATCACGGGATCTAATGTGACTTCCGCGATCCCCGGCTGGTGCCGGCCCGCCTCTGCGGGCCACCTCGAGTTTGGGGGGAGTGAGATGTTAAACTCCCCCCTTACATCATAGAGAGGCGCGCGTGGAACACTACGCGTCGCCATCTCGGGTCCTAAGGAGTAGGGGGCGATGGCTATAGTAGGGGGCGATGGATTTTAGGGTTACCCCCTGTCCCTAGGTAAGTGTACATTTGTTTCCCAACCAGGGGGTCCACTAATCCCTGGCTGGGGGTGCGCTCGCGACTGATGCGCCACCTACAACTAAAAAGCTGTAGATGACACTACTCCTCAGCCATTCATACCCTCGCCGCGCACCAGAACTTGGTGTTAGAGGAATTTTTTATAGAGGTTATCTTCCTCGCGATCCGGGCGATCAAGCCAAGATCTTCGTCCCGTTCCGAGTCATAAAACATGACCATGATCTCTTTACGGATTACGATTTCGACGTTTGCAGATGAGAGAATCAGATCCCCCGCTGCAGCTCGTTGGCAGGGTGACTGCACAACGAGCGCCGCCCATGTTTCTCCACCATCCAGAAACGTTCTACATCCACTCAACCCACCCTCTGTAAGCAGAAGGGGTGAGTGGACGGCCAGGAGCATATAGCTCCCCCCCACGCAGAAATTCGCCACAGTCAATACCCTCTCCGACATGGAGAGACTATTGGCCGTACCCAGGATGCACCAGCCCGACGACTGCCCTTTCCCCCGAACGTATTCGAAAGGAACGAGCAGTACTCGGGCACACGAGGAGGTTATCTGCACGCACCCCACCTACCCTACCTACCTACCCTACCTACCTACCCTACCTACCCAACCTACCTACCCTACCTACCCTACCTACCTACCTACCCTACCTACCTACCCTACCTACCCAACCTACCTACCCTACCTACCCTACCTACCCTACCTACCTACCTACCCTACCTACCTACCCTACCTACCTACCCTACCTACCTACCCTACCTACCTACCCTACCTACCTACCCTACCTACCTACCCTACCTACCTACCCTACCTACCTACCTACCCTACCTACCTACCCTACCTACCTACCCTACCTACCTACCCTACCTACCTACCCTACCTACCTACCTACCCTACCTACCTACCCTACCTACCTACCCTACCTACCTACCTACCCTACCTACCTACCCTACCTACCTACCCTACCTACCTACCCTACCTACCTACCCTACCTACCTACCCTACCTACCTACCCTACCTACCTACCCTACCTACCCTACCTACCTACCTACCCTACCTACCTACCCAACCTACCTACCCTACCTACCTACCCTACCTACCTACCCTACCTACCCTACCTACCTACCTACCCTACCTACCTACCTACCCTACCTACCTACCCTACCTACCTACCCTACCTACCTACCCTACCTACCTACCCTACCTACCTACCCTACCTACCTACCCTACCTACCTACCCTACCTACCTACCTACCCTACCTACCTACCTACCCTACCTACCTACCCTACCTACCTACCCTACCTACCTACCCTACCTACCTACCTACCCTACCTACCTACCCTACCTACCTACCTACCCTACCTACCCTTTTTATACCCTTTTATATGATAGTTTTTTTTTTAATAGGATCGTCATTTGTTTACGTGAACTATGATTTTTTTTTGTGGAAAAAATGATTTTTGTTTTAAAATAAATACATTTTTGCCGAAAAGTATATTTTTAATTGAAAAAAATGCGAAATAGTATCTGAAATATAAAAAAGAAATTCAGTGACATTTTCAAGGATTGATCTTTATTAAAATTATGTAAGTACCAAGATAGAAAAGTACTTACGAATGCCTGAAAACAAATTTTCTAAATTCTATAACATTCTTATATATTAACGTAGGCCTGAAATCGTTTTTCCTATAACTTTCTTCGTTCGAGTATCCCAATTCTATCGAATATAATACTTGGAAATTCCAAATAATTACTTTATTTTTCATCATTTGAATGATTTGCAAGGCATTAACTATATTAACATCAAAAAAAGACATAAAGTAGCGAACATATGCAGCATAGAAAGGCACACCTAGCTGCAACATAAAATATGTGTTAATAATGACATAAAAACTGAGAGCAACGATTCCTAGAATCCAATTCCAAATCATGAAGTGGTTAGAACTGGTTTCAATGTTGATGTACACTTTTTGAAAAGTTAGGACAAATTGTACGTTGTTATTAGTTTGAATGATTCCGATTACGAAATTCATAACAAAACCGATAAAATATAAGAAACAGTTGAAGTAAAAAGTAACACATTCGAAGGAAGTTCTGAGAATATCTTCATTTAAGGCTACCAAATAGGTACTGATTATATATAAAAATATAACCACAATGTTACAATCATTGGAAAAAAGTTTGATATGAGGCTATTTGGAGTTATAATATTATCTTGAATACGATACTTAGGACATTACGTGATATATTGCATCAGATTCAAAGGTAAGAGCATAGACTGGACATCTTGGTCCACCTTATTGTTTATGTCAAGTTTCACAATATTTATTTTTCTAATATTTCTAAATGTCTCCATTTTTCTGGAGTTAAACAGTAGCTTCTTAGCACACAAGTGATACAATAATCGATGGTAAATGAATTGATAAATAAGTACATCAAATTTATTAAGTACATTTTTATGAAAAACATGAATGTACGTATGTACGTACTTGGACAAATAATTTATCTTCGTCTGCTTCGTGTCGATGGTACGATAGTGTTAGATTTTAAGGGCCCGATACTTTGCCACCTCTACGACATTGTCAGTGGTATTGCAAAGGTAACTCTTATTGCAGGCTTTGGGGCTGAAGAGACAGGATAGGTGAAAATAATGAAATTTATGTGGGATTGTATGGCAAAATAAACGATTATTTAATATTTTATTTAAGCACAAAAAAAAAGTCTGCGTTACACCGTGGTTCGTTCGTCGTCTCGTTATTCGCCACTACTCTCTTTTTCACTCACACACATACTTCCCTTTCTTTCATCCGCTGCGTTCCGTTTTTACAATTATAGCTGCATTCATACTTTAAGATAATTACAATATTTTTATCCCACAGTCGGCCATCCTGATCCATGTCTGTCCTCAGACATCCACACAAACATTCATCACTAGCTTTCAACTTAAATGTAACTTAACTACTAGTACAGCATTACAACTTACAAGTAACAACATAACATCATCAATATTCATCTATAGACATGTTTACACACGACGTTTAACATTGCAGTAGGTATAGTGCAGATACAGTTCTCTTAATTACATTAAACTAAACTAAAAAATATGATAACAATACATGGTATTAACAAACATTGCACACAACCTTTCACACACAAACCTGAAACAAGACAAAGTTAAGTAAACAAACAACTCTTACCTCTCAGGTTTTAGAGTTTACACCTGGCCACACCTTCATGTAATCTGCTGAACTGGAGGTCACCCCAGGACCTTCAGTATTAGGGTCGAGCTTTTTTACATCATATCTGTTGTTCCTCTTTACTTTTACAATTAGATAGGGCCCCAGATATTTGGCTTTCAGCTTCATTCCCGTGCCAAACTGCGTGCGCTTTATTGCCACTAAGCCCCTCATTGTACTTCATACTTTCTTTTCTCTTCTTATTGAAATTCCTTATGTTTTCTTCTTAAACTTGTAGAATTTGTTCTTCAGCTTTCTCTCTGAGTTTTTCTCTCTCTTCTGAATAGCTTTCTCTTTTTTCTTCTAAAAGCAAGTCATAAATCTCGATGTCTTCCTTCATTCTCATCTTAGTCCTAATCAATAGTTGATAGGGTGTAGTATTTATGCTCCTCTGAAAAGTACTATTCAGAGAACGTTGTAATCTACTCACATGCTTGTACCACAGCGCAGGATTTTCTATACACATCTTTGTAAGTACGGAGATTATAGTACGATGAACCCTTTCCACTTGCCCATTTCTTCTAGGTACTCCCGTCGTAGTTTTGATGTGTTGTATGTTTTCATTTTTACAATACTCCTGAAACTCATTACTTGTATAAGCTGTCCCTCGATCAGTAATAAACCTGGTTGGATTGCCAAAATGTTGTTGGTGAATCTGCAACTTTTCAATTGTTTCTTTACTTGTGGTACTTTTAGTGAGGAATATCCAAGTAAACTTCGTAAATGCGTCTACAATCGTGAGGATATGGTTATACTGCTTCTTCGTCTCAGTCATTGGACCGATGTGATCCAAATGAAGTGTATGCAGCGGTGACTCTTCCTTTTCAATCGGAGTTAGAAATCCTTCTTGTTTTCCCTCTTTACGCGTAGCTAATAAACATGGAATGCAACTTGTAATAAACTCTTCAACTTTCTTATCAAGGTTCTTGATGAAATAGTCTTTACTTATTAATTCAATCATTTTTCTTTTTGAAAAATGTCCATTTGCATGAGCCCGTTTAATTACTTTATTTTCCATAGACTTTGGGATCACTAAATGCTTTTCCATTCCTTTGTACAGCAATCCATTATCCATATAATAATCACCATAAGTTTTCTCCTGTAAAATCTCTACTATAGCTTTTAGACCATCATCCAACTGTTGCGCTCGTTTGATCTCATCATGCAGAGTTACTACAGCTACATATGGGTTTCGGCTCAATGCATCAGTATGCTTCATCCTCGTTCCTGGCCGATGTTCAACCACAAAGTCAAACTCCTGCAGAAGCAATGCCCATCTTGCAACCCTCGTACTCAAATCTTTCTTCTTAAGTGTCATCTGGAATGCTTGGCAATCAGTTACAATTTTGAATCTTATACCATACAAGTAGTGTCTAAATTTTTTTACCCCTTCTATAATAGCCAGACTTTCCAGTTCATAACTAGTGTACTTTTTTTCCGCATCATTTGTTTTACGGCTCATGAAGTATACCGGATGTAGTCCACCATCATCATCAGATCGCTGCATGAGTATAGCAGCATAAGCCAGACGTGATGCGTCTGTATGTATTTCTGTCTCCAATCTTGGATTAAATATTCGTAAAACTGGTTTAGTAGTCAAACGTTCCTTCAAACAATTGAATGCACACCGTAGCTCATCGTTGAATTCAAAATTGACATCTTTCTTAAGTAAATCTGTAAGTGGCCGCGCTATGGATGCAAAATTCTGGATATACTTCCTAAAATATGATGCCAGCCCAATAAAACTTTGCAACTGTTTAACTGTTTTGGGTTCTGGAAACTTTGTAACAGCATCAATCTTTTCACTGGCAGGCCTTACTTGTCCATTCTCAATCGTATGACCTAAATAAGTTATGCTTCGACATATCAACTGTGCTTTCTTCCAATTTATTTGCAAACCATATTCAGATGCCACTCTTAAAACTTCTCTTAATCTATTAACAGCTTCCTGTTCATCTTTTGCTGGAATAAGAATATCATCGACAAATATTAGAACAATCCCTTTAGATATTAATTCTCTGAAAATTATGGTCACAAATCTCATGAAGTAGTTTGGGCAAACAGACAAGCCAAATGGAGCTTTCAAAAACTCAAACTGACCATGGTGTGTAACAAATGCAGTATACTTTACGGACTCACTGCTAACACTCGAATGAAAGAATCCATTTTTTAAGTCCAGTACACTAAATACTTTTGCCTCAGCCAACTTGTCAATGTAATCCTCAATAATCGGTAATGGAAACTCATCTTTTATAATTTTACTATTTAACTGTCTGTAGTCTACACACACCCTTATAGCACCGTCTTTTTTGCGAACAAGAACTAACGGACTAGCATATTCAGAATAACTTACGCGTACAATTCCTTGCTCAAGCCACTCTGCAAATTGTTCTTCAACTACCACCTGCTCTTTTAGTGATATGCGCCGTGGACGTTGCGCCACCGGGACATCATCTTTTACAATGATTTTCAGCTGGATAGGAGCTTCTTTGATTTGGCATGGTTGTTAGCTGTCAACCATCTAAACAACCTCTTCTTTAAGGTAAGCATTACTTACATGACCAACCTCGACACTGCAACTAAAACAATTTATTTCTTTCACCCATTCCACAGGTTTCATCCACACAGCACTACCATTCATAACCGTTATAACATTCTTAAGAAATTCGTGACCTATGATTACATCAAAAGGCATACAGTCTTTAGGTACCACGTAGAATAACACATCGTCGTATTTCGTACTGTCGATCACAACATTTGTTGTTATACAACCGAATGACTCCACTTTAGCGAAACCGAGTCCAGCTAGTGTTATGTTATTGTTCATCACTTTACTGACATTAGCACAAAACTCATAAGATACCAAGTTCACGTCACTGCCCGAATCAATAAGCGCACTTGTCGTTTTTCCACATAATTCTACGATCTTCATAGGTTTTTCCAGTTGCGATTGTTTATTTACATCGTAAATGTCATACACGATTTGACGTTTGCTATCATCGTCATCTGTCATCTTGTCACTGTCATTCTGTAAGTTTGACATATCATTCGCGTTGTTGAACGATGATTGGCCGAACATCGCTTGCTTGCTCACACGTTCGCCGCTCCCGTTCCCACTTGTCGATGCGCCGTTGTGACCTTTTCTGTCGCCGGAAATGCCGGTACTACGCCATCTTGATGAACTCGAGTCTTCCTTACGACCGTCTACCGCCATGTTTTTTTTATGCGGGCACTTCGGTGAAATATGGCCATATTCATTGCAGTTAAAGCACTTTGGACCTTGTGCCTTCTGCGGACAGTCTTCCGACACATGATCGCCGTCACCACAGTTATAGCACCTTTTCAACGTTTTTCCGTGACGTACGGTGCCGCGTTTTTCGTTCCTGTAGGTACTTTTAGAATATTCCAGTTTCATCTTTTCCTTAACAGTCTCGTAGATTTTAAACTTATCTTTGAGATCAGGATACGTAGTTACACCGTATAGCATGATTTTATTGGTCTCGCGGTCGACTATGCCATCAACAATGTATTTAATGGCCACGTAATCGGGAATCTTTCCTCTTTTCCCTAATTCCTTCATGATCATCATATAGTCGATGCAACTCTCGTCACGTCCTTTCTTTCGTTGGCTCATAAGCTCGTGTATTGCTTTGATGTCGACGGTGTCAGAGAACTCTTTACTCAGGGCCGCCTTAAGTTCTTCCCATGTTCTGTGAGGGCGTTCAGCTTGCATCCAAAGCTGTGCGGTGCCTGACAGGGATTTCCGTGCCATCAACAGCTGTTGTAACGGTGTCCAACCACATATTTCTCCATTTTCTTCCACATCTTGGATCCATCGCGTCACTGGATACGTTTTATCTTGACCGGTGAACTTAGGTATTAGATCCGAAGTTAGGTACAACATTGAGCTTAGGCCCGTACGTGATTCGTCTTTCGTCATTTTCGTAGTCATTTATCTTCGTCAGCGTTGATCAGTTCACCGTATGCCGATACCGTCGTATATGTTCGGCCGCCGTTAATTTTTTTGAATAGCGTTCGCCGCCGGTCCCCACGCCACGTGCTGGTCGCGCGGTCTCCGTTGTTAGTCTGTAGCGGTAAACCCGGAGGACATCCCTAAATTGGTGACCCCGAGTATGAACGTCAACGCAGCCTTCGTGCAACTACTTCAGCGTGACGTCATCATCATCATCACTCCCGCAAGCTTTCATGAGGCGAGTCACACAGACAGCCAGCACCCACGGCTTCAACGGGTATCCTGACCACCAGCATGCAGCGAACGCGCATTCCTGGTCATCACCCTCAGCCTCATCAGCAACCTTGGCACAGCACCTGCACCTTCGGCCGGTCTCACAAGCAGAGCCCATTCTACCCTCTCCTGGTCGACGCTAGCAGTCAGCCACAACCCGGTGCTATACCCCATCCGACTCACTGGATCGTGACGCAGCACCACCGCGACTCACTGGGTAATCACCGCAGACAGTTCCGACTCACCGTGAACTATGCGGCACCCGGTTCCGACTCACTGGAACCTTAGCTGGCACTGTGAAGCATCGCAAGATACAAGACTCAGCCCACTATCGACCTTCGGTCTCCGGAGGGGAGTGATGTAGCGGTTACACCGCCACATACTAACTACGCATCAAAGACATGACGTCACACAAATCCTGCATCGCGCAATTAGAGTTTACCGCGCGAATGACATAGATAAGACTAACCGAAATCAACAGTTGGGCAGTCGGCCCGCCAGACACAACACCCGTCTGGTTGGAGGATCCTCCCTTTTCTATGGTGGATGAGTGAACTTTACACCCTGTTCCTCATACCCCTAAAAGTCCACTTTTAAAACTCGAACCCGTATCGCTATTTTGCCAATCCCGGACGAGCCCCCAATTTTGTGGGATTGTATGGCAAAATAAACGATTATGAATACTTTTTAATATTTTATTTAAGCACAAAAAAAAGGTCTGCGTTACACCGTGGTTCGTTCGTCGTCTCGTTATTCGCCACTACTCTCTTTTTCACTCACACACATACTTCCCTTTCTTTCATCCGCTGCGTTCCGTTTTTACAATTATAGCTGCATTCATACTTTAAGATAATTACAATATTTTTATCCCACATTTATTTGCAAGAATTGTAGTACATTACAGTTGGTCGGGTTATTTAACAGTTTCTAAAACAATTCGCTAGCATGCAAACATTTCTCTTTCAAATCATTAATTAAATAAATGAAATTATGCTAATAAAATTGGTACATGCATCATATATATATTAAGAATAAGAATGTCAATCATTTGTCAAATTATAAATGTAAAATGACAGTTTGAGTGTTTAAAGTTTAGGTACTCATTCACAGAATAGAATGATTTTTGTATAAGCAATTTGAATAACGCTGTTTTAAAACGATTGATTGGCAGTTCCCTATATGATTTGGTTATTTTTTATACATCCATAAAACCACTGGAAAGCAACTTCTGTGATATAAGTGGGTTTTCATTGGAGGAATAATTAGTCTATCTCTAGTCACATGGAATTTATTAAGGGAATTATTATGAGACGCATGAATATCTTCAGACTTAATTATAATTAATCTTGTTCTTCGTGTCAATGGTAGGTGAGTTATGTTTTATGGGCTTGAAACTTTGCCACTTCTACGACGTTTTCAGTAGCATCCCAGATCTCGCTCTGGTGGCAAATTGAACCTTCCAACTTGAACTTGGAGTGAACAAATTACCTTCATATAAATGGTTTCACAGAAATAAAATAAGCAAACACATGTATAATGCATTTACTTGTAAATACTGATTACTTCTAAAATAACAATACCGACTACTCTCAAAATCAATGTGTATTGAGGCTAAGATTACAAAAATGCAAACTGTAGCAACACAACAGTATAATTAGTAAGACAGCTCATCAGACTTAATTGTAACGCAGCGTCTGCGTAGAACAGGCCGCACACACATATCTTGCTGAATGATGCTCGATGTATGCGAAGTACGTTCTTGCAAAACTTTTTCTCATCATCTGTCAAAAATTGCAATGACAACATTATTATTCAAACTCAAACTCAAAGCATTTATTTCAATTAAACCATTTACAGGCACTTTTGAATTGTCAAGGGGTCGGTCAGTCAAAAATATGAAGCTAGTTGCCCATTCCAAAGCGTAGTAGGTACCTATGGAGAAGAAAGGGCAAGAAAGTCCATGGACACTCTTTTAAATAAATAAAAAATTGATACAAAATAATGGTTTCATCATTCATTTTGATATTATGCATGTGAGAACAATGTAATAAGACGTGCACGTTCGTAAAAGCGTCCGTAATAAAGAGAAAAAAAAAAAGAATCATTCAAAAACTTAAAATAAATTAAAAAAAGCCATGTCAGCTAAGAGATGACCAGTCCCAACTGACGGCGCCCGTTCACGAACATGACGCATGGATTAGCACCCTTCAGATCAACCATTTTGAAGGGAGCTAAATGATCCAACACACACGCCACCATCAGCGAGACATTTGAGTGAGCATGACATACTCACAGCCGCCAGGGCACATTCAAGTCAATGAAATACTACATATTACCCGGTAAATGGTAGCTCTTTAGTACATAGTTCACACACTTGTGCTTAGTCAACATTAAAAATTAAATCAACATTAAATCACATAAAATTCAACAATAAATCACAGTAGGTACTGACTGCTCCACTGATCATCATAATTTGCCTGAATTGGTTGGTGATGACACTGTAAAGTCAGCAAACCACGCTTGTCAACGAGACTGTAACTATATACTACGTTTTAATTTATTGGCGAAATTATGATTTTGTAGACCTTATTAAAATAAATGGAAATAATCAAAGAAGGCAGTAACGAACCCGAGCAAGTTGACTTCAGAATAAGTGTGCAAGTATCTTGAACTCTTTGAATAGCTAAGTAGAATTTCTCACATTGTTGGATCAATATTGATTTCCACATTACATTCTTTACTAACCAACTTAAAACGGACAACGACCGTATAATTGTTTCATCCTGTAATAAAATACGTTTGATACTTCTATCATTATGAACTGATTATAGAGATGTTGACAAATAAGAGTAGAATATATGAAATAATTACTCACCATGTCATTAATTATTTCGCCTTTTTTAAACGTTTCAATTGCCACTTGAATATAACACAGAGAATTAAATAATTCAAAAATGCGAAATAGTATCTGAAATATAAAAAAAGAATACAGTGCCATTGACAAGGATTGATCTTTATTAAATATTATGTAAGTACCAAGATAGCAAAGTACTTACGAATGCCTGAGAACAAATTTTATAAATTCTATAACACTCTAATAAACTAACGTAAGCCTGAAATGCGTTTTTCCTATAATTTTCTCCGTTCGAGTATCCCAATTCTTTCGAATTTAATATTTTGAAATTCCAAAGTATTACTTTATTTTTCAACATTTGAATGATTCGCAAGGCATAAACTATATTAACATCGAAAAAAGACATAAAATAGCTAACATATGCAGCATAGAAAGGCACGCCTAGCTGCAACATAAAATATGTGTTAACAATGACATAAAAACTGAGAGCAACGATTCCTAGAATCCAATTCCAAATCATGAAGTGGTTAGAACTGGTTTCAACGTTGATGAATCTGTGCACTTTTTGAAAAGTTAGAACAAATTTGACGTTGTTTTTAGTTTGAAAGATTCCGATTACGAAATTCATAACAAAACCGATAAAATATAAGAAACAGTTGAAGTAAAAAGTAACATATTCGAAGGAAGTTCTGAGACTATCTTCATTTAAGGCTACCAGATAGGTACTGAGTATATATAAAAATATAACCACTAATGTCACAATCATTGAAAAAAAGTTTGAGATCAGGCTATTTGGAGTTATAATATTATCTTGAATCCGATATTTAGGACAGAACGTGATATATTGCATCAGATTCAAAGGTAAGAGCATAGACTGGATATCTTTGTCCACCTTATTGTTTAAGTCAAGTTTCACATTATATTTCTTTCTAATATTTCTAAATGTCTCCATTTTTCTCGACACAAACAGTAGCTTTTCAGCTCACAAGTGTTACAATAATCGATGGTAAATGTACTAACAATTCACATCAAATTAATTAAGTTTATTTTTATGAAAAGCATGAATGTACTCGGACAAATTATTTATGTTCGTCTGCTTCGTGTCGATGGTACGATAGTGTTAGATTTTAAGGGCCCGTTATTTTGTCACCTCTACGACGTTGTCAGTGGCATTGCAGAAGTCACCCAGGTTGCAGGCTTTGGGGCACAAGACACAGGATAGGTGGTGAGACATTATTTGTGGCACATCCCCGATTTATCGAGATAAGAGTGAATGAATGAATGCATATTTATTTGTTAAACACGGGTAGATACATTTGTTCTCCAACAAATTCAGTTGACTCTCTGTTTTCCATAGGAGCATCTCGATAACTCAGAGACTCAACCAGATTGATGTGGGCGTCTTTTCACTTGGACTTGGAGTTACTACTGAACGTTTACAGACACTGCGGTATGAGGGACGAGAAGAGATTGCGTAGCTTCCCGATTGCCATTTGACGATTTAAAATCAATGTTCCATCAGACCATCATATTCCAAAAGACTGCCTGGACTTTTACAAGTCATTCAAAGGAAAGGAATCTGTGGAAGATGTGGTTGGGTTAGGATTGAACCAGATTTTGAGGTAGAGCAGGAGCTGGGTGATGACAAGTACTGGGAAGAATAGAAACTAGATTTCAAGAACATAGTACTTTCAGAATAAACACGTATTTTGCAAAATAATAAATCATTTTTATTTAAATGTCAGTTTGTTCACATTTTTTAGTTGCTTAGATCCTTTTTGAGAAATTAAAAGAAACCCTCCATAATGTTAAAGCCAATTTAGCAAAAACGACTCAAACCCAAATTTTTCCCAATAATTCGAAAAAAACGCCAGTCGATTTAATACAATTTGACTCATAAAAATATTAGTATATTTCCCCTTATTTAATAATTTCAAAATATTCCAAATACAACATCATTGCAGAAATTACCATGTATACAAAAAAAAAAGTGGGTTAGGTTGTTTCTGCTAACTAAAACCGTCACATCATTGGTACTTGCGAAATAGTTCATGCTTTAGATAAGATAATAGCCAGTCATCAAAGTATCGCCACTACTGGAGTGGCTAGAAAGGGAGACGAATATTCAGATGACGGTTGTACTTTCTACTAAGGTAATTTAAAGGTTATTTAAGGTAATTGAAATGACCCACACAGTTTGAGTAGTTTTAGTTGAATAAAAACATATACTAGTTTCTATGAGGGTCATTTAACTGAAACGATTCAAATGTTTTAAGACAACTCTTTATATTAAATAGAGGCCAGTTGTTGTTGGATGTATCAAAAATGACCCTAGCAGTCTGGGTTATTAGTGGTTTGTAAAAAACACACACCTTTATGTGTGTTCGCTCCCATCATTGAAAAATCAACCTTCTCTTTGTTGTATCAGGGATCTTTTTTGCTGAGTGAAAGAACTAACCTTTAGGGCCTGCAGTGCTATTCTGTAACCATCTCACAGTGAAAACTTAGGTGAAGTGAGCTCGGAGTGAGCGGTCAGTCCCTAGCAGCAGGTGGAATGACAGCTCACTTCACCTAAGTTTTCACCGTGATATTACGAGTATTACAGAATAGACCGGCTGTTTGGTATAAAGAACTCTTTTTTGACCATACTGTGGGTTGAGTCCTTTCTGCTAAACTACGTCCACCTATCCTTATGCATGAACAAGATTTATGAGTATCTTTGGAATGGGCTTCATCTTTCTGACAATACACATCATCTACTACATCTGAAACAGTTTGGTTTTACAAAGGGTCGTTCAACTACAGACGCGGGCGTGGAATTACTGAAGACCATATTCGAGGCCTGGGAGGAGTCGCAAGATGCTCTTGGCACTTTCTGCGACTTGTCCAAGGCCTTCGATTGCGTACATCATGACACACTCATCAGGAAACTGTACCACTATGGTATGATTGACAGGGCTCTCGACCTTCTGACTTCTTATCTGAACAACAGAATTCAGAGGGTCGATGTTAATGGCAAAAGATCTGCAGGATCTGCGGTCACCATGGGCGTTTCGCAGGGTTCAATTCTAGGTCCTTTTTTGTTTTTAATTTATATTAATGACTTACCTCACCACATAAGGGATAACGTATTATTCGAAGATGACACTTCCCTTATTTTTAAAATTAAACGCCAGTTAGTCAACTATGAACAAGTGAACGATGCGCTCTCTAAAGTTGTGCATTGGTTTAATGTAAATAATCTTCTCTTGAATGAAAAAAAGACTAAACGCATTAAATTTTCAACGCCCAATGTCAGGCAGCTAACTACCAATGTTAAAGTTAATGGAATAGAGCTGGACCCTGTTGAGTCGACAGTTTTTCTTGGTATCACTATTGACGGTAAATTACAATGGGGCCCACACATAGAAAAATTGTCAGGAAGGCTAAGTTCAGCCGCCTATGCTGTAAAAAAAAATTGACAGATAACTGACGTAGACACAGCCAGAATTGTTTATTTTAGTTATTTTCATACTCTTATGTCATATGGAATTCTTCTCTGGTGAATCTGTTCGGATATTAATACTATCTTTGTTCTACAGAAAAGGGCTGTTCGAGCCATTTACAACCTAGGTCCGAGAGATTCCCTTCGAAAAAAATTTCAAAGAAATAGGTATTCTGACTGTAGCCTCACAATATATTTTTGAAAACCTATTGTATGTACACAAAAATATATCAAATTTTAAGAAGATTTCCGATATTCATTGTTTAAATACCAGGAATAAACACAACCTTGCTGTACATCGCACTCGTCTCCACAGAGTAGGCAACTCGTTCATGGGTCAATGTATACGCTTTTACAACAAACTTCCCATCGAAATTCGAAACTTACCCATTAAACGATTTAAAAACTGTATTAAAACCAAACTTTGTAAAAAAGGGTACTATAAAATTTCAGATTATTTAGAAGATAAAAAAGCTTGGGATTGAGCCGCTCGCTCTGCTAAGCCTTGTGATAAAATCGTAAAAATTAACATTATACCTAATTATTCAGTAAAATCATTCGAAATATACCAGTATTATATAAACATTGACATTGTTTAATATATTATACAAAATGACAAGATTACTTTGTAAAGTATTATATTATTTAAATTTTTGTGAATGTGAGTACTATGTGGATATTTTTATTATTATTATTTTTTATTTCTCAGTTACTTTTAATGATGGTCTGGCAGTTTAAGTAGTTTATGCGGCCTACCTAAATGTTCTTTCTTTGGTATTGTTCGTTGAGTTGAGCTCCTTAAGTTCTGAGTTGAGCTTCACGATTACTGACAGATGCTTGCACTGACAGGACAAGTCCACTCAAATCTGTGTGGTTCTTTTCTCAAAAGACCATTTCAGACTAATCTACATGGTCCTCATATGGCCTGACCAAGATTATGTCTGGACTTTAAAAGAGAACTCAAACTCAAACTCAAATCATTTATTCCAAATAAACCAATTACAGGTACTTTTGAATTGTCAAGGGGTCGGTCAGTCAGAAAGATGAAGCTAGTTGCCCATTCCAAAGCGTAGTAGGTTCCTATGGAGAAGAACGGGCAAGAAACTCCATGGACACTCTTTTAAATTAGAATATTGTTACAAAACATTGGTTACATCATTCATGTTGAAATTATACATGTGAGAACAATGTAGTAAATCGTGCACGTTAAAAGCGACCATAATAAAAATATAAAAACAAAATTAATTAAAATAAGCCATGGCAGCTAAGAGATGACCAGTCCCCACTGACGGCGCCCGTTCACGAACATGACGCATGGATCAGCATCATTTAGCTCAACCATTTTGAAGGGAACTTAATGATCCAACACACACGCCACCACCAGCGAGACATTTGAGTGAGCATGACATACTCTCAGCCGCCAGGGTACATTCAAGTCAATGAAAGACGTACTCAGTAAATGTTAAAGTAGGTAAACAGTGCTCACATATTTGCAATGCAATTATATAATACTAAGAGATTGAATTTATACAATGTAAATATAGTTTTTCAATCTTCAGCAGCTCCAACGAGACTGTGACCTCTGAGTTTGTTTCGGCCTTTCTTCTCAGAGTAGTCAGAGAGGAAACGCCGAACTCATCTAGCTAATTTTATTATTTTATTTTTAAAAGTTGACGTGTAAAAGTGATTCCAATATCATAATTAAAGAATAAACAATTTCATTTCATTTCATGACGGACCGGCCCCTTTACAAAAAAACATTCCCCTTTTTCTGCTTTTTTTTAAATGGTATATTTATTTATTTACAATTCAAAAGGTGCCTGTAATTGGAAATAAATGCTTTTTTATGTTTAACTAAGAAACACTGCCATGATGATTCTTCGTGATTGATGATTTAACACCTCCCTCCGTCAGGATAAAGCGTTCTACTTTTATATTATTATTTCTTGTCTTCCGGTTTTGTTCAAACTCACTGGAGAGATATTAGCGTAGTCCCTATTCCCAAACAAGGCCGCGACCCCACTTTGGTTTGTTCTCTTCGATCAATTTCTTTAATTTAATGTGTGTAAAATCCTACATATTTTAATCTTAAATAAAAGCTTGTAATGGACCTTTGAGTTTTTTTTTTGTGTGGGATATCATCAAATAAATTTTCCCGCTCTGGGCGGAGCGGGAGGGCGTGTCAGGCTCTTACAGACTAAAACCCACCCGTGTTTTTTCAAGTTTCAGTTGCCTTTACATTGCCAGGGCCACGGTATCCCTTTCGGACTTTCCCGCAACCCCGACAGGCATCGGTCATATTGGACCCCTTCAGTTCTGCTGACATCTCTTTGAGGCGCGCGTGGAACACAACGCGCCGTCTACCCGGGCCTGGTCATGATCAGACGGCGAGCTACCCATTGCTCACCGTCCGCAAGCCTACGGTGGATGAAAATCGGCCTGCGATTCCCGACGCCCAGGGCGTCTCCTGCGGCGGCTAGGGGCGTGAGGGCGCGAAGTTTGCCTCTCCCTCACGCGTTCCGCTTCGCAGAAGGGGGTGACGGCCTCCCATGCCCTCTCGCTCCGTACCATGGCCTGGACCAGGGCCGGACGCCACCGGCCGCCAACGGCCTGCTTTATCCGCATCGCTGTCGACTGGTAGTGTGCCCAAGAGACTGGCCGCATTGCCAAGTTGTATGGCAATGCTTAGCCTCTGGCCAAGGTAAAAACCAAGCCGTGGGTCACGGGAAGTGTCAACCAGTCGTTTAGAGATTTCAGTGAATAGACCATGAGCACTCGGACCCCACGGCCCTAGGGTTTCAACCCCAAACGGCTCGAAAATATAGTTGCCTATGAGGTTATTATACTTTTGCCACTTGAGGTTTTCAACAGCCGCAGAGGCAGCGCCAGCACAGCACGCTGAGCCAGGAAGATGGGATGGCGCAAGAGTTTCAACACATGTTGCGTCCCACACTAAAGTCCTTTATAAACCAAATTAAAACGGACAACAATCGCATTATTGTTTCATCCTGTATCAAAATATATGTTTCATACATCATTATGTCATTATTAACTGATTGTGGAGAAGTTGACAAATAAGAGTAGATAATTAGTAGATTGTTTGCCAAGGGAGCAAACAACTATTTTTAAGGCGAGAGTGTTTTTTTTAATCCAGAGTGGAGCGAAGGATTCTAAAGTAGATTCCTGATTCAAAGTACGTCACTCGAGCTTAAAATAGTGTTGCTCCCGAGGTGAACACTCTACTTTTCATCACCCTCTATGAGAAAAAAAAACGTGTACGGTCCTACTCTCATCTCTCACGTATGATTTAAAACCAAAACAAAATTATCGCAGCCGCCATCTTGGATTTACATTTTGAACTCATCATCGACTTTAGCAGCTTTAAAAACTCCTGCCTTCACGTCTGCACCCTCAAAAACTATGATGACGAAAAATTTGAAAATTTTTGTAGCCGCCATCTTGGATTTACATTTTGACCTCACTATCGGCTTTAGAACCCTCGAAAACTATGAAAACGACACCCATGACGAAAAATTTGAAAATTTCCGTAGCCGCCATCTTAGATTTACGTGTTGACCTCACTATCGGCTTTAGAACCGTCGAAAACTATGAAAACGACACGAATGACGAAAAATTTGAAAATTTTCGTCATATTGTGTCGTTGCCGCCATCTTTTATTCTCATTTTGACGAGGCTTGTCAAAGTGTGAATAATAATTCACACTTTCTCTCTTTTTCTTGCCAGCCTGTTACTTGTTCATACAATGTTCTTGATTGATCTCCTTGGTGATTGGAACTTTTTCTAACAATATCCACATTCCAAATTCAAATCTACTTTGCTCCCTAGGGATCAAAGTGCTATTTTGGTCCCTGTTTACGAAGAACAAACTAGCTCTTTTTGAATAAATGTGATGAAAAAATAATTACTAGCCATGTTATTGCATATTTTAAACGTTCCATTTGCCACTTGAATGTAACACAGAGAATTAAATAATTCGAAAATGTGGAATGATCTAAAAAAAAAATATTAAAAAAATGTGGGATTAGTATATGAAAGAAACTGCTTAAAACATTTCGAATAGTATCAGAACAAAAAATGTTTAAAAAACGTAGAAAAGTATCTGAAAAAAAATTTTACTAAAAGTACCAAGGTAGCAAAGTACTTACAAATGGCTTAGAACAAAATTTATGAATGTTATTACACTATTAAATTAACGTTAGCCTGAAATACTTTTTTTCTATACTTTGCGCAGTTAGTGATTCCTAATTCTTGCCAACTTAATACTTGAAAATAAAAAAAATGACTTATGTTTCAGCATTTTAATGATTCGCAAGGTATAAACTATATTGAAATCCAAAGAAGGCATAAAGTAGCTAATATATGCAGCATAGAAGGAATACCTACTTGAGTGCGAAAGCCGTATCATCGAATTATATTTCTTCGAAAACCTTTCAATGACATCTGTATAATGCGACGGCTTGTAAAATCGACGTCTTGTTACTGCGATATTTCGTTACATCGAAACACTGTACTGCGAAAGATTTTACTGCATAAATATCATACTGCGACGCCTTGTTAAATCGACGTCTTGTTACTGCGATATTTCGTTACATCGAAAAACTAAGAATTTTACTGCGTAAATATCATACGGCGAAGCCTTATTCAATCGATGTATATAGCTATAAATGATTAAACTTTGGGTAAATACATTAACAAAAAAAGGTTCCTTATTATTTATTAACTAACGACAAAATAAAGGTACAACCACGTACAATCACACAAAGTAAATAAATAGAAATAAAGATAATCAACGTTAAACGAAATTAGCTACGCACAGTACATCTGCACTAACATATTATTTACAATTCGGTATTGTTTGCCACACCTCTTAAAAACGTAAGTAAATCCATGTCTTTTTTCGCACAGTTTCGAAAGTGCATGTGAACGATCTCTCAATTTTTTTTGTGGTAGGTGTCCTCGCGATACACGATAAGGCTTTTTCAACGGCATGGTTGGTAGCAGTTTGCTCTTTCATCATTTCCCGAATAGTTTCATATAGGCCATGTCGATTATGATTTAATAGACTATTCGACCGACGATGCCATGCCTCTACTTTATTTTGAGTTCTGGGCAATCGCAGTTCATTGTTCGTATTTATAGACCACAATTGAGGGAGGATCGTTGGAGAAGATCTTAAAATGGAGACTGAAGTACTATTACTGGCTTGGCACATAAGTTTTACCAAAACATAGTACGTTTCAAACCACTCTGTATTGCTTCTCGCTCCTTCTAGTAGTACACTTTCTTTAATAGTTTTGAATGCGTCAGGAATTTCTTCAGGCAAAAGATAGGCCAGAGCAATTAAGTATCTTAATTTCAGTGAGAAGTCACTGTCACTGCCATAACGTGAATCTAACCCAGATCGTCGGATTTGCCTCCACACAGTTAGTTTGACCAAGGTGGAATAAACAACCTTGATGATGAGCATCAGATAAATCAATCCTGATCACGTTTATGATTGCAATCTTGAAATCTGTTACAATATTCTGGGGATTCAAATCATATTCACTTCCTGCAGCATATAATCTGAGTTCTCTTATAAAAGCCTCCTGTGTTTTGTCGATCAACAGACAGTAAACCAACGGTACTGACTTTTTAATTTTATCATCATGTCCAACTATAGCGTGAATAGAATAAATCTGAAGAAACAAGGCCGAACAAGTTTTAAAAGTTCCGTCCATCAACCAAACTGATGAATCAAAAAGTATCTTGATATTTTATTTAGTGCAAAATAACAGCAAGCGGTTTTTATCACCGAATTTAGTGTCACGAGCCAAAAGTCGTTCGTGAACAAGGCTTCGCAGTATGATATTAACGCAGTAAAATCATTCGCAGTACAGCTTTTCGATGTAACGAAATATCGCAGTAACAAGACGTTGATTTATCAAGGCGTCGCAGTATGATATTTACGCAGTAAATCGTTCGCAGTACAGTTTTTCGATGTAACGATATATCGCAGTAACAAAACGTCGATATAACAAGCCGACGCAGTATACAGATGTCATTGAAAGGTTTTCGAAGAAACAAAATTCGATGATACGGCTTTCGCACTCAAGTTGGTATTCCACTTTAACAGTAGCTTTCCGTCACACAAGTGACACAAAAATCGATATTGAATGTATTGACTCTTTATATAAAATTCATTCATTACTATTAGAACCATTAATATACTCGTTCTTATAATGAAACTTATCTTTTGTATCGATGGTACGATATTGTTGTATTTTATGAGCAGTGGTATTTACGGTTGACTGCCTCGTTGGTCCAGTGGTCGCAAGCGCTACTGCTGAGCATGAGGTCTTGGGTTCGATTCCCGGGTCGGCCAAAGTGTACCCTCAACACCAATATTTATTGTGGCTAAGATTACAAAAATGCAAACTGTAGCAACACAATAGTATAATTAGTAAGAAAGCTCATCAGACTTAATTGTAACGCAGCGTCTGCGTAGAACAGACCACACACACGTATCTTGTTGAACGATACTCGATGTAAGCGCAGTACGTTCTTGCATAGTTTTTTCTTCTCATCTGTTAAAAAAAAACATTATTTTAACGTTTCATTTTTATTCAAAGATACGCACACATTTATACAGATACACAGATTTTAGTACAGAGATATCTGATCTGGGTGATGATAATAAATATTTATGGAAGGAAATGGAGAGGAAGGCTAAAGAAAAGAGGGATGGATTGTGTGTGTCAGGAAATGATATGAAAGAGATAGGAGTGAATGATAGCGTGATGTTAGACAGGGGAGAATGGCAAAAGAAAACGTGTGGTGCTGACCCCAAGTAACATGAGACAAGGGTAGGAAGATGATGATAACATCTGATCATGGATCCTCCTCCTCCTTACTGATCATCAATATTTGTGAATCTCATGTTTTAATAGAAGAAACATAAAGTTTCAGGCGAGATGTTGGTCTTGCAGGAGATAAGATTATAAAAAAAAACATATATCGCAACCGACCTTTGTTTTGGGTCGGCAATTATCAAATAACTTCTCTCGCTCTTGTCGGAGCGGGAGGGCGTGTCAGACTCTTCCTGACTAAAACCCACTAGTATTCCTTCAGTTGCCTGTATGTTGCCAGGAGCCACGATGACCCTTTTGGGCTTTCCCGCGACCCTGGCAGGTATCAGCCCTAGCGGACCGCGTCAGTTGTGCTGACATTTCTTTGCGGTGCGCGTGGAACACAACGCGTCGACGACACGGGCCTGGTTGTTATCGGACGGCGAGCTACCCATTGCTCACCGTCATCGCAATCTCCCTCATATGAAAATATTTTAAAGAAATAACCAGAGCAAGGTGTCTTCTGAATAAGTGCGCAAGTATCTTGTACACTTTGGATAGCTAAGTAGAATTTCTCGCATTGCTGGATCAACATTATTTGCCACGTGAAATCCTTCACCAACCAACTCAAAACTGACAGTGACCTTGTAATTGTGTCATCCTGTAACAAAATGAAAGTTAGATGCTACCTTCAAAAAAGGAAATGCACTACGTAGCTACGGCCACCACCAGCGGCTGCAGCGTTCAAGTAAATATCGTTACTCAATACGCATCGCGCACTCGATTGAGACGACCAACTGGTCGTACGACGTGCCACTGACTATGTGCGGCCAAACTTCGTTTACTTTACTATGAACGTTTGAATTTTGGTCGATGCTTCTGCGACGTTGTGGCCAAATGCGTAGTGCACGAAGACTTGGTACCACGGTAAAAAAAGAATAGATATTAAATAATAGATACTCACCATATCATTTACCACTATGCCTTTTTTAAACACCTCTATTGCCACTTGTGTGTAACTCAGATGGTTGACAGCTAGCTCTATCATATAGTACAGAATCTAAAAATGTATAACTGAATTTTATTAGCTTTTAGCAATTATAATATTAGTAATAGCTTTCAGGCTTAGGTTATAGAATAGTTAGTGCCCAGCTATAACGGCAGATGGAGCTTTAGAAAAATACCGTCACACAAGTGTCGGCATGACGTCAGAACGAGTAACATAGGCGACTCTCTAAAATGCTGAACTATTTCTTAAACTACATGTGCCACATTTTCATTGACTACTAATAAAATTAAGTGTGTAAAAAAATACTTACGAATTGCTGAAAGCAAATTTTAAAGATATTATAACACTCTAATATTTGAACGTAAGCCCGGAACATTTTCTTGCAGTACTTTTTACCGTCCGTGTTTTGCAATTCTCGCGAATTCGAAACTTGATAATTCCATAGAATGACTTTGTTTTTCAATATATTAATGACTCGCATGGCATAAACAATATCGAAATCAAACACGACTAAAAGATAGCCATCATATACAGTATAGAAAGATGCATTTAGTTTCAGAATGAAATAAGTGAAAACAAAGACATAAAAACTCAGAGCTATGATTCCAAGAATCCAATTCCAAATAATAACACTGTCTGTGTTTTTATTGAGAAATCTGTGCACTTTTTGAAAAGTCAGGACAAAATGGACATGATTTTTGGTTTGAATGATTCCGATCACGAAATGCATAGTAAACCCGAAACAGTAGAAAATGGTGGTGAAAACAGCAAGAACATACATAAAAGTAGGATGTTCAAGATTATCTCTCTTCAAGGTCACCAAATAGGCACAGAATAAACATGAACATATTGAAAATAGTGTAACAATCATTGAAACAAAATTGGAGATGCGGCTGTTCGGAGTTATAGTATTATCTTTGATACGATATTTAGGACAGAACATGAAATATTGCGTCAGATTCAAAGGCAACAGCATTGACTGCACATCTTTATCTACAATATTGTTCAAAGTAAAATTCACTGGATATTTTTTTACTATATTACGGTAGGTCTTCATTTTGAACAGTCGTTTCCTAACACTCAAGCTATTCAGTAATCGATGGTCAACTAAACAGCGTATTACCTACGATTTTGAAGAAGAAGAACCATTTCAAATTACGATAGTGCCAAGGATGGTATTAATATAATGCTAATGGATTAATTGTCAACATGTTTATTGAACGTAATAAAATTAACATCCATTAGGAAGATTATACAACTTACTTCTTACTTAATAGGGACTAACTGCATAGATTTTCAAAAACAAAAAGGACACTTATATAAAGTATTTATTCGTCTAATGTTGAAAGTGTGTACAAAAAATATACAAGCTGATGTTTTTGATGGGAATGTCTGGCGAAAACCGTTTTTCAAATAATAAAAAAATTGAGAAAGTCTCAATATGGACAGAAAAATAAAAACATATTGACAACCATATTATTGACAATCATATCATAAACAACAAATCATATTATTATGTAATTTTTAAATTTTGAATAAAAAAATCGCGGGTTGCGGGGTCCGAAACCGAATGCCACATTAATTATTGTTTAAATGAAAAACAAAACTATCCTCTTAAGTTTTTTGAGTACATTTATTTTGTTATTATAACCAGTACGAGTAGCATAATAATAATTGTCGATTGTTCGATCTAACTTATTATGATAAAATGAATGACCTCCATCGTGAACGACGCTAGTGTATTTGTCTTAACAAAAGAGATGTTTCAAAATGTATGGAGCCCCGGCCACGTCTATGTACACCATACAAAAAAATGGAGAAACACAATTAAAACAGTTTTCAATCATCCAATTACTTTAAGTTGGCTTTGTTTGGTAGTAAAACACAAGAATGTACACTTGAAATTGCAACACACAACAAAAACCCGTCATGGTGGTAAGCTGTCATATTGTTTCATTGACTTATAAAACAATGTCAATGTATTGTTTGATTAATGACGTTTGACATGTTTATTTGTCTTAATTGTAAAATCACTGCGTTTCGTTCAGTCTTTTGTAGACTCGAGAAATTAAAACAAAACGAATATCAAACCGCGAACGACAACGAAAGCGATTGAAGTGACAGTAGATAGTTCATGATCTATGATCAATGGCCGATCTATGGTTTACTGTCATTGTTTTTAACCACAGAGTTCCTAAATTGGTGAGGCGCCATGTTGAAACTCGAAAAAATAATTGATAAATATCAAATTATTACAAGAAAAGTATGCATTTAAGCAATTTATCTGTATTTTTCCCGAATTCCATAGATTTTTCTCGATTTTTCGAGGTACTGTACACATTCTGGGCCGGATTTGGAACATCTCCTTTGTGCACATTTAATCATATCGAGTTTTACATCTACTTCATGAAGATAACTCAAACTATGAGAAATGGTGAGATGAGTAAAATGAATTTATGTCTATTCTATAAAATACAGCCAAATCCGTGTCCAACGTCCATTTATTTATTTATACTTCAAGCACAGAAATGTACAGATGCGGACTTATACCATAGGAGTCAACCTTTTTTTTTTGTAACCGTTGTCCATTAATGAAAGGTACATCGGAATATTAGATGGACATACACAGGCTTCCGATTATATTCATCAAAGTATCTATCCCATCAAATTAAATAGATAGGGAATCGGAAGTAATTTTCATAAATGAATTGACTTATGTAAGCACCAGGACACGAAAAGGCATAATAACAAAAAAAAAAAAAAAACAACCAATCTATTGTACATACCTATCGAAACGATACAAGACATTTAAGATACAGAGTACAGCCGGGGAGTGTACTTGGTCCGATGGTTAGTAAGTAACATAAAACATTATGCAATAGCCCACGACTATTCGTTGCTGTTCGTTGTAATATTAAACCTTGAGGGTGTTGTTAAATATCGTACTAAGAATATATTTATGTGGAAATTTTCAGGAAGAAAAAAAAAGTTGTCACGTTTTTTTCCAATGGGGAATTTGACCGCGTTATTAATTGGGGCGCGTGCGGCCATCGTTTAGCGGGGTGTCTACAAGTCATAACATGAGTCCTGTTGAAAATTTGCAAATTTTTAATAGATTTGGTGTAATATTGGTACTAAAAACGTGATTTTTAAAGCAGTTTGTGTTCTGCCAACTGACTGCGCAGTCCGCTTGCACTTGCAAAATGTCGAAATGCAGTCCGTCTGTTTAGACACGAACTGCGATCGTTTTTTTTTTTTAATCTTCTATAAATAATATACTCATGACATTAGCAAGTTTCACTAGCTAATTCAAATGGACCCTGTATATCTAAGAACTAAAAAGCTTTCGGTCGCTGCCAAAACAATACTTTTCTGTCAAGCCATTTCATAACAAAACAATGTTTTTTTTTTTCTTTCTTCAAAAAACGTTGCCCCACACTAGAAATTTCTCCTGTATTGTGGGTGCGATTACAAACATTTAAACTCACATACACAAACCAGACCCGGAACAACTACTTGTAGGTCATACAAGTATTTTTCCCGTGTGGGAATCGAACCCGCGACACTCAGCGCAGCAGTCAATCGCTTAACCACTGCGCCAACCGTGCCGCCGTTTCTCCCTACAGCCACGCATTTACTTGACAGATGTAAATTTGTATGTAAATACGACGACATAACGTCACATAACGTCGACGTCGATGTCGTGACATATTATAATGTCTATTTATTTCCAAAAAAATACTTTTTGACAGCCGTATGCACCGCAAATTCGCAGTGCGCCCGCGTTCCGTCGCTTGTCACCATAGATATTAGTCTATACCATAGATATAATAAAGAAGGAGATATGGCGTGGAGTTCAAAATGTATAGAAAACCGATGAAGCCACAATTGCCCCTCCATAACGCTAATATTGCACACACAGTTTTGTCAAAACAATACAAACAAGTGCACACACGCGCCTTCGATAACTCAGTCATTTAAATATAAACTTTATTCTTTAAACCACAGTGTACTTTTTCCGTATAATTACTCACACTACAACAATTATCATTGTGTGTTGTCGGGACTCGGGGGCGGATATGACATAGTGCTTGACTAAATCGAAGAGTTAAAGTTAAGTTGATAAATTTACTATAAGGGTTTTGGAAATAAAGTAAACAAAAACGATATGAAACCAACAAAACATTATTTAATTAATGACAATATTTTAAAAACAATTACAAATCAAACGACACATAGTTATACGTAGATCTGATTATGTTGCCATAAAATGTTCAAAAAAGAGATTCTCGTTTTTTGTAGAGAACCAGTTAGCTGACCTTTCTATGGCATCAATCCATTGATTTTTTAAACTTGCTTCTTTTGGGAAACTGAAACGGTACAATTACAATTTATTAGTGACTTACTGAATTATATACGAAGCTAATAATAAACTTGTAAGTTTGCAGGCTCTTAATCTGTCGCGCGCGCAATTAGCAGACACAATAGAATTTTATTGTTATCTGTCTCCAATATGAGACACCAGTATTATAAAGGTTAAAAAACCCGTATTTTTAAGAAATTAAATTCTTCTTTCTTTAGTAACTAGGGGTTTATGTGACATTAACACACACGCATGTGTTATATAAATGTAATTATTGTGTCTAAAAATAAATAATATGATATATAAATGTAATTATACTTGTTATACCTATAAATGTAATTATAATCTATGGTTAATTTACTAAATGAATTTAATAACAAACTTATTTTTTATAAGTCACACTGATTTGACTCAACTGTTGTGTTATTGTCTCCAATATCTTGGTTGAATTATGTAGTAGGGTCACACTGATTTATTTGTTGTTCCTATATTTAAATACTAAATGATTAAGGTTGATGATTAACAATTTCCATTAAATTATTTTGTTAAGAATATCTAAGAGATTAGTTTACGTATAAATTATATTTTTCTAAAGGCATTATTACAGTTTATAGTTTAAAAGTATTTGTTTTGTACTAATAGTTCAGTTCATTTTATCTGTGGCAATATTCATGTTAGATAGGGTAAGGACAGACAACTGTCATTTGAAATGTTTTAAAAGGTCGTGTAACTTAATTCTTGTCCTCTTTTCTGTACGTGTCATTGGACTGGTAACAATATAAAAGCTTATGTTAACATCTAAGAACAGACCCTGAGTGGTGTCCATGTCCGTAATATTCAGTTGCTAAAAGCTAATTTATGGAAATAATGTTGCTTATCAGAAGTTCTACTTTTATTGTAAAATGGATTGAAATAAGGATCATCAGATCACTTCAGGTGAAAGATCGACTGACTACAATGTTCATGTAAGTTAAATTGTCATTATATCTTGATTATTGCTGATAACTATGATGTTCTGTATGTATTAAAATATTGCTAATATTGCTACATAAGTGTCAAATCGAATTAAGGAATATTCATATTCTATTTGTCATTGACAAAGTTGTTAGCTTTAAGAAATGGTCCAAGAGATTAATGTAATAACAAAACTAAATGCTAATGTAAAAATATGTTGATAAAATACTTCAAAACAAGCTTCCGTGGAGTTTCTTATCCTTCTTCTCCACGAAGACCTAGATTTGGAACGGATAACTAGCTTTCTCATTAACAATACCTATTTATTGACAAGTCTAATTGAAATAAATGCCTAGTCTTGTCTCCATGTGCTTTCTTATAATCCTTTTCCCTACACACCATATTCATAGATATTAAAATACATAACATAACATAACATCACGCCTTGTTTCCCCGAGGGGTTGGGCGGAGGTGCACCTGTAGTAGGTACACCCACATATTAAAATACCTACATGATTAAATAATTAACTAATAGGTAACCTGAAAATCCTGACAATCAAAAGTTGATAGTTAAGTGGATATCAATGCCTCTAAATGTAGTATATCTAATAATCTTTTTCTCACACATGCATAAGAAATAAATAGCATGAATGTTGACCCATTGCCAAATTTTTAATAATAACCTTATTAAAGTAATTTTCATGTTATAATTGTTTATTTTAGAGCATGCATGACGTCACAATATGGCTTCAAACCCTCTTTATAAATTCTGCGGCATAGTACATAATTATGATTATGCTGATTATTATAATGCATACGAAGCTAATGGTGCATTTATGAAGACTTCAGTAAAATACCATAACCATAACATGTGACGAAGTAGCTTGAGGCATTACATCTCATAATTCAAACCCAAGGGCATTCCATGGATTACTAAACTAAACATTATTGAACTTAATTCACGATCTTTGGTTACGCATCTGTCTATTGCGCTGTAAAATAATAAAAATGGGTAAAAATGCATAGAACCAATCGGCCTTCCAACCAGATTACAAGAGTTAACAAATTGAAGAAAAATCGATTAAATTAAATTGTAATATAACAATTCCCTGTCGACTTTGTCAGATCTTGACTTTGCTCGTGGAGGACGAGCACATCACTAGCTCGCGCTCAAATATGGCGGACCGGAGCAACGCACCATGCGACATTACGGCTTAATGAGGTTTCGTTATGTCAGTTTTACATACATTGCTTGTTCAGTCACTCAGTGACAGAGTGAGGTGGTTGTAAAAGAGCAATGTATTTAATGCAAAAATAATACTGTCGGGATAATATAGGAAAACAAAAATAAAGTAGTACAAGTCAGATATATTTTACGGCTTGTTGTTTTTCGTGATTTTTAAGACAAATATTGTAAACTCAAACTCAAACTCAAAGCATTTATTTCAATTAAACCATTTACAGGCACTTTTGAATTGTCAAGGAGTCAGTCAGTCAGAAATATGAAGCTAGTTGCCCATTCCAAAGCGTAGGTTCCTATGGAGAAGAACGGGCAAGAAACTCCACGGACACTCTTTTAAAAAAATTATATTCTTACAAAATATTGTTTACATCATTCATGTTGAAATTATACATGTGAGAACAATGTAGAAAGACGTGTACGTAAAAAGCGTCCGTAATAAAAAATAAAAATAAAAAAACAATTCAAAAATTAAAATAAGCCGTGGCAGATAAGAGATGACCAGTCCCTACTGATGGCGCCCGTTCACGAACATGACGCATGGATCAGCACCGTTTAGCTCAACCATTTTGAAGGGAACTCGACGATCCAACACACACGCCACCACCAGCGAGACATTTGAGTGAGCATGACATACTCTTAGCCGCCAGGGCATATCGAGTCAATGAAAGACGTACCCTAAAAAAAAACCGTAAAATACTTGTACTTACCTGTGGTAACTGATGCAATGACTTCTAAAATTTTTGTTTTGGCTTCTATTTTTGCACGAAACCACTGAACAAGACGGCATAATCGTTTTTTTACGATCACGGTTGACAACACACTAACTCGCGGTGACGGCCATTTTTTCAATAGCTGAGCGAAACGCTCAGCACCACGTTGTCGGCGACACGCCCCCTTGCCACTTCTCCTGTTTTTAATATTTATATGGTCTATACCATGGACAAGTGATGTTAGAACTTCGGGCGATAAGATAAAAGATTATTTATTGTACATAGTTTCGGATTTTATTTACATTTTATAATTTTTATTGTTATATCATTTTTTGTAATCCCCTAGTGGGATTCATGTAAGTTTTTTGGCCACAGGTCGTTTTTATTTTGATAGTTTTGTACTATTTTGTTTTCTTTTTTTTATTATTATTACTGTTTGTATTTCCTGTGTGTGTCCCAAATAAAATATTTTTCTTTTTTTCAAATCCTCTAGATGCATATTTATAATCCAAAAGCCTTGTTTGGCTTAGCTCAACTTTTGGGGTTTACTTAGAAATTTTCAAGCTGTTTTCTTGCATGCTGGTAGAAAGAGGTTTCAAACTGAAATGCACTGCAGTATTCAAGTTTGTTGCGCGTAGGTTGACCTTTGACGAAGGTATGCGAATAGGGATGATGCCTGGGTAAAAGGAAATTCTATTTAGTCCGTCAGATGTGGACCACGCACAAGGGAGTGGCCCCTATAAAAAAGCTATTTTTGAAAATTGATGATTGCGTGTATTTTTTAATTCTTAAGAAAAGTAATTTGAAGAATACTATATAAACTGTATCCTCTTCTTTTTAGCCTGAACTATTTGGTTATTAATTTAAAAAAACATCCATCATGATTTGACCGTTTTGGGGCACAAAGTACAAGATAGGACCCTCTTAACCTCTATCGAAAAAATATATCTAATAAGAGGTGGGCCGACTTATCAAGATAGCCTTACTGAACCAGATATCAATTGAATCCTACTTGAGCTCGTAGTAAATGATAATACTGACTACTCTAAAAATCAATTTATTGAGGGTAAGATTACAAAAAGGAAAACTGAAGCAACACAACTGTATAGTAAGGCAGCTAATGAGACTTAATTGTAACGCAGCGTCGGCGTAGAACAGGCTGCACACACGTATCTTGCTGAATGATGCTCGATGTAAGCGCAGTACGTTCTTGCAAAACTTTTTCTCATAATCTGTCAAAAGTTGCAAATAGAACATTATTATTCAACATTCAAACATAGTAACTTACAGAGACCGATCTACTGATAATCAGGATTCACCAAGCTTGGCTGGTGCCGACACTCGTAAAGTCACCAAACCACGTTTGTCAACGAGACAGCAACTATATTTAATGTTTCTATATACATAGATTACAGGCGAAACTTTGATATTGGTGCCGATTCTCTTGTCACAAATGCCTCTAAACTAGACTAAAATTCACCAAAATTTTGTTTTTTCCTGTCAATCCACGATTTCCAATTCTGAAATAGACTAAAGTGACACAACTTAACTACATATATTTTAATTTGACAGCGCTAAGATGGCACTGAGATATTAATTTAGTGAAAATTACAGTTTTGCTATTCTGAATTTGACGTTATTCACCAAAAAATTTGATTGTAAAAAACCAATACTGACTATTTTTAATCGCGATTTAAAAAGGTTGTCTGGCTGGGTACGTGTGTGTAGTGTTGAGATGATGAGAGGGTATGTGAGTGGGTTCATGTCCAACTAGACGAAAGATTCCTATTACGTTTTTATAACTAGTTGCTCTTCTGTTTGGATGTAGTTCAAATTGATTAGCCAGTTAGTCAATATAAATTTACATTTAGATTTATTGTAATTAAAAATACCTAATTGTTTATTTCACTTATTGTAGAGTTCAGGCCCTCGGAAAGTATACAATTTTTGGGCAAAACCTGTGTTAGTTTTTTGTTGCTACATATTGCATACTGCCTCCTCGCTGTTAATTTGGAAAGATCGAAAGAGGATGGATCTGATAGTTGCCGCAGAATAGTAAAAAGGATGTGTATAATAGTAAAAAGGATATCCAAGATAAAAATGCTTGGAAACATGCTGGTCCTGCTCCATAGGACAATTCAGAATCGAACTAGTTGCTAATTTAATAAAAAAAAAATTTTTACATTTTTTTTTTTGTGATTACTTGAACTCGCACACTGACTTATTATTATTAGTATTACTTATTATAATGTTAGAAATATTGTATACTTTTACAATGTTTGTAAGTATGTGAGCACCATGCATCTATCACATAATTAATTTATGTCATTCCTTCATTTTTCATTCTTTTTACCTATCGTGGTATAGTAATCTTATTCTAGGTGCATTGTCTTCACATATAATTATATAATTAGTGTATACAAGATATAATGATTTTTTTAAAAGAGTAACGGTGGAGTTTCTTGCCCATTCTTCTCCATACGAAAACTACCTTTTGGAATGGGCGACTAGAATCAGTTATTATTATTTTTTGTAAAGTTTGACGTTCAAAGGTGCCTTTTTTGTGCCTAATTGAAATAAATTATTTGACTTTGAGTTTGATGTAAAAAACATGGACAAAAAAGTACATTCCATGTACATAAACATACTAAATATATTGTTTAATAAAAATAGAAAAATGAATTAATACGTAGTTTTAAACCTCTCTGAACTTGTCAGGTTATTAATCAAAATAATAAGTAATGTAAGATGAATTCTAAGGGTTAAAATTTCCATTATAGGCCATCGATTTATGGGTCGGGGAGGGGTGGGGGGGAATGGGGGTGGGACCCCTTTTCCACCCCCCAGAGCCCCTTAGTTATGGAGATATCCATGGTTAAAGTTTTGTGGTTAGGTTAGGTTAAAACACTAATTTCCATGCGAAGCATGCAGCATGCAAGCAAGCATGCAACATGCAGCAGGCATGGTTTCTGTCATGGCTCCGGCGCTGCAGGCCTCCGGCGATCCCACGCGAGTTTATCGTCGCAGATGGGTTTAACGCTCACCACAACCACCTGCTCCTCAACTCGCGGGCCGCTTGGAGTGCCTACGCAATTTTAAATTACACTCTAGGGGTAGAGCAGACAAGACTGCATGGAGTCGGATTTACAGCGATTCGTTTCTGTCACTAAAACCTAATTTTTAGCAAATGTTTGGAAAGTTTTACCGTAGGCAATGATATTAGAAGTAAAAAGACGTAGATAGGTTACATATCTAACATTCTATCTTCAAAAACGGCACTATGTCACACTATTATATGACACGTGGAAGTAGGATGGCATGTCGTAATTATCGGGAGCGAAAAAGAGACAAAACGAAGAAAATGTGGCTAATTAGCCAACTTTTGACGTGCCACTTGCGGAACGTTTATAACCTATCTACCTCTTTTTACATATAATATCATTGACCGTAGGCACAAGATTTTTTTTTTATATATATAAAATTAAAATTTACTAATTATGTGAAAATATAATAAATATTTAGACATAATATGATAAAATTAAATGAAACACACCTCCACCGTCAACGGAACGTAAATCGTCAAATTTGACATCTACCATGACAATATAATATTATCTATCTAAATTGCGTGTTTTAAAAAATTATATCTCGTAAACCGTGATCTGCAACTTAAAAAAATTTAAAAAGCCTTCTGCTTACGAGTGCTACGAGTATCTACAAAAAAAAAAAATGAACTTCCAACTCGACGGCCCATAATGGAAAGTTTATCCGTCATGTGTGTTGGATGCGAACAAATAGACAGGTAGTGCATGATTCATCACGAGACATGCAGGAATTGGCTTCGGACAAAGTGGGCCACTTCGAAGGGAGAGTAATACTATAATATCCTTACCTAAATATAAGCGAGCTTCGATCACATCAATTGTAAAATAATATTTACATCTATGCTAGTATTTGTTTTACATGTCTGGTTATGTTTAAAACAGTTATTTATGTAATTACTGAAGCACTACAACACTTAATCCAGGTTAGTGTATAATGTAAAATAAAAATGACCTCGGTTTCTTTAACACTACAATGCACACACACACACACTGCACTACACTGCAATGGCTGTAATGCTGAAGAGAATTATGGAGTTATCTAGGTAAGCAATTAAGATAGTATGTATATTATAATCTAAAACAATATTTTTCTTTACTTTCTCTAACAAATAAATAATTATTTTTACTCTGGTTTTATTTTGTGTTTCCCTTGTTTATTGGTAATAAAAATATTAAAGAAAATATAAGGGTAAACTGCAAAAACGTACTTGAAGGGAACACATTACTTTCGATTAAACTTTATTATTGTCACATTTTTTGAGACTACTACCCAGTTTAATAACCGTGTTTAAAAGAGTAACCGTGGAGTTTCTTGCCGGCTCTTCTCCATAGGAAACGACCAATTGGAACCGTGCACCTAGCTTCTGACGTTTCATAAGTGCCCTTGTAGGTTTATGTGAAATAAAATATTTTGAATTTTGATTTTTTTTTTGAATTTTGAATAAATAATAAAAATCTTAATTCAGATGGCCATTACTTTTTTAAATGTTTAGGCATCGCAAAAAATGTGACCATAATAAAATATATTCGAAAGTAATGTTTTGCTCAACACACACACAAGGCGGGTGCGTGTCGGGCGCTGATCGCGACGGCAGTACGGCGGGCTTGTATATATTGTAATTCCTTATGTTATATGGATGTCAGCACACGGAACGCGTGCGCAGCTCCCGCACCCGACCCGCGCACGCTTTGTATGTGTGTTGAGCTTAATAACACAAAAACCATATCAGTTATCCGTAATAATTCACAACTGTTCGCTATTTTAAAGCGCCATAAGTTTTTTAATTGCGATATTATAATCTATACACTTATTGCCAGCGATCTGATTAAAAGGTTTAATTAAATTATTTACGTCTAGTCTGTTGTACTGACAAGTTCTTTGAGTTTTTTATTTAAAGCAATTGATTGTGTCAATATTCACGAATATAAAACACCAAAAATCATTGATGTACATTAAATTCTATAACTATGCCAACGTCCATACAAAAATTGGCCATGTCCTTTGCCTAACAGTTAACACCTCAGCTTCCTGATACAGTGCGTCGGTGGGATAGACTCGTGGTTTTGAAAGACCAACTTTCAGAATCAACCTTTGGGCTATATCAATTTCCAACATTTTAGTTTTACCGGCACTTCCCCAGGTGGTTACACAATATGTCAGTTAGATTGAACAAGGGCAAAATATACCATTTTAAGCGTTTTACCACTATATAGCTACCTGTCTAAGCTGTTTAAAAATTTAAGTCAGTTTCCATACTCTTTTACATAAGTTGTAAATGTGTTTATCAATAGACAACCTTTTACACACCCAAATAACGAATACTTTGTGTCGGCTGTACAGTTGAGCAGCTACGTTGATTCAAAGGAGGAAATGAACACTGATGAACAAATATGGGAGGCTTATCTTGTAAGAAAGTTTATACGCTCCTTATTGCACAAGGAATATATTTTGTTTTATCTGCATTAAGGCGGTTTTTTCTGCGAGTTAGCAGTAAGCCAGTGGAAGACCGTGTTGAGATCTGATTGAGCTAAGGAATATACTTCTTCCTAAGAATCGCTCTTGAAAGTAAGAGTTGTGTCATCTGCATAAGATATTATTTTACAGTTTTCAAGGTTAAGTTGACATAGCTCATTTATATAAAACTAGAAACAAAGTGGGACCAAGAAAACTTCCCTGAGGAACTACGTGCTCGATAGGAAGCTCATCACTCAAGTGGTCCCCGATCCTTACACGCTATGTACAATCGGATAAATAGTCAGCTATTAATACCAGTTCATTACCCCGTGTTCCTATTACTTAATTTATGAATTAGGGCGGGGATAGAGACTGTGTCAAAAGCTTTGGCAAGATCGAGAAAAATGGTTGGGCATTTCTTGTTTTCGTCTATGTTTCTTACCACAAAATTAGAAAAAGTGTGAACAGCCTCATCAGTGGATTTGCGTGTTCGAAATCCATATTGTGTTTTAGCAAGAATTTTATTTGACTAAGAATTTCATTAGTCTATAGTTAATAGTACGCTCGAACACTTTCGATAGTGAATAAAGGATAAAGATGGGCCTATAGTTGTTTACACAGCCTTTATCCCCTGCCTTATATATGGGGATTACAATTGTTTTTTTTATTGCTTTGGGAAATACACCTGTATCAAAACAATGATTGATGAGGTCAGTGATAACGGGAGCCACCACATCCACAACATTTTGCAATAGCCTAGATGAGATTATGTCCCACCCAGTTGAGCATTCACTCTTTGAATTTAAGATAACAGTTTTAACTTCGCTATCATCCACTTTGAGTAGTACGAATGAGTAGCTAGGGGACGTGTCTCTGATTACAGCGGTCTTATTGAAAGATGGAACATTCGAGGGTATGCATTGAGCTAGTACTTTTCCAGTTGTAGAAAAAAAGGTATTGACATTATTAATAGATGATTGAGGGCTTTGATCTGTATCTAGTAGTTCTTCAGGTGATTCCCGATTTTATTATAATTTGTTATAGATTTAATAGAGTCCCATAATAATTTGAAGTTACCTTCAGCCATATCTAGTTGGTTTTGTTCATATTATCGTTTGATGTTTTAAGAAGATTGTTACAATAGATCCTATATCATTTATATGTTATACTTAATATTTCATTACTATAAAAAAAAAAAAACAAAACCCGTAAACCCCTAAAATTCAACATGTAGTTGTAGGTAAGAACTTTTCATATTTTCCATACACAAAGTGAAAAATTCCATATAAAACACGTCGATGCTGCTCCACCCTGCACGCCTCCGGCTCTAAAAATAATTCTCGGGTTAGGGACGTTAGTATCTCTATGTAGTCTGTGGGTTAGGGCAAACAAGTACCACGTGGAGTCGCGATTGTCAAATTCGATTTTAGTTGTGTCAAAATAATTTTTAATATTAGTTTTTTTTTTGCAGAAATAGCTTTATGATTCACATAGCCATAAGTAAGGAATTTTAGTGATAGTTTAGTTCGGTATACAAGAGAATCGGCGCCATTGTACGATTTCAAATAAATGTAAATAAATATAGAAGAAAGTAATTTGACTTCCGAATAAGACATTTTCATGGATTGATATATATAAAAAAATTGTAAGTACCAAGGTAGCTAAGTACTTACGAATGGCTGAAAACAAAATTTATGAATGTTATAACATTGTAATATTAACGTAAGCCTGTTTTCCTATATTTTTTGCTGTGTGTTTCCTAATTCTTGCCAACTTAATACTTGAAAATTCCAAAGAATGGCTTTATTTTTCGACATATTTTGAATGATTTGCAAAGCATACACTATATTGAAATTGAAAAAAGGCATAAAGTAGCTAACATTATAGCATAGAAAGGTACACCTTTTTTTTTTTTTTTTAATGGATGGGAAATCATCACATGACTCCTCCCGCTCCCGCGGGAGGGCGTGTCAGACTCTTACTGACTAAAACCCACCCGTGTTCCTTCTCTTGCCTGTCCAATGACAGGGGGCCACGGTATCCCTTTCGGACTTTCCCGCAATCCCGGTAGGCAATGGTCTCATCGGACCCCTTCATTCGTTGACATCTCGTTGAGGCGCGCGTGGAACACAACGTGCCGTCGACCCGGGCCTGGTCCTTACCGGACGGCGAGCTACCCATTGCTCACCGTCCGCAAGCCCGCGCCTACGGTGGCCAGGAATCGGCAATCGATTCCCGACGCCCAGGGCCTCCTGCGGCGGCTAGGGGCGTGAGGGCGCGAAATTTGCCTCTCCCTCACACGCTCCGCCTCCTCTTTCGCGAGCATTACTGCTTCGCAGAAGGAGGTGACGGCCTCCCATGCCCTCGCGCTCCGTACCATGGCCAGGACCAGGGCCGGACGCGAGATCCCCGCCACCGATCGCCTCCACGAGGACACGGCGGTGCTCTGCCCAAGCAGGGCATACCTCCACCGTATGCTCCACCGTGTCCTCCGGGCGATCCACGCAGTGATGACACCCGGGCGTTTTCTCCCGCCTTATCCGAAACAGGTACCTCCCGAAACAGCCGTCAGGCGGATGCTGAGGACGCCGTGGCACCTCTCCAGCCACTCCTCTAAGAGGGGACTTATCGCCGCAATAGTGGCGTGCCCAGCACTGGGTTGCGACAATCGCTCTCTCCATGACGCCTTGAGATCCCGTCGGAGCTCTCTCCGCTGTGCCGCAATTTCTCGCGGCATCGGAGTCAAGCCCCGGCGTTTCGCCTCCTCGCGCCACTCACAAATATGCGCAAGGACTTTTACCTCCAGATTCCATGGCGGCAATCCGGCAAGGAGGCTCGCTGCCTCACCGGAGACCGTGCGGTATCCCCGGACCAGCCGCGTGGCCATGAACCTTTTGGAACGCGTTCAACCGGCGGGCAGGCCGCCGCCTCAACGAACGCGCCCACACCGGTGCCCCGTACAGGGCCATGGACCGCACGATCCCCGCGTATAGCCTCCGGCAGGAGGCGTTTGGACCCCCTAGATTGGGCAGGAGCCGCTTCACGGCAGCCCCGGCCCGCTCCAGTTTGGGAGCCAAACGTCGGAAATGCTCCACGAAGTTCCACCGACTGTCGAGGACGAGTCCCAGGTACTTCATCGTCGACTCGACGCCGATGTGAACCCCTCCTACCGTTATTTGGGAACCCGACGGTGGCGCGTTCCGAGGACCATGAAAACACATGGCCTCGGACTTGTGCAAGGCCACCTCGAGTCCCAACTGCCGGATTCTGGCCACGATTGTCGCAACCCCGTGTGTCGCTAGTTCGGCCGCCGCCTGGTGCGACCTTCCCTTCGCCAGGACCAACGTGTCGTCAGCGTAACAAACGACGCTGACGCCATTGGGGAGGTCGGCGCGCAGCACCCAGTCGTATCCGATGTCCCATAGATGCGGCCCCAGGACCGATCCCTGTGGGACACCGCGCGACATCTCTCGCCGGTTCCACTCTCCATGGTGACCGGGGTAGATGATGGCCCTGTCCGTCAAATAGGCCTCGACCACACGACAGAGGTAGGTTTGCATCCGGTGATACCGGAGTGCCTCCCTGATGCAACTCCAGGGCAGGGTATTGAAGGCGTTAGCGATGTCTAGAGACACCGCCAAGACCACCCTACCCCGAGCCACCACATCCCCAGTCGTGAGGGCTCGCACGCGCATGATGGCGCCCACCGTGGAGCACCCCCTGCGGAAACCAAACTGGCTCTCCGTCAAATCCGGCCCCACCCGCACCAGCCACCCGACAAGGCGGTCTGCAATTACTCTTTCAAAGAGCTTGCCCACCTCGTCGAGCAGCATGATGGGCTGGTAAGCGAAAGGAGAGTCCGCAGGGCGCCCCGGCTTCTTGATGAAGACCAGTTTCCCGATCTTCCAACGAAGTGGAAACTGGCCCCTCTCCATACATGCGCTTAAGAGCCCCCTTAGTCGAGGCCCGAGAGCTTCTGAGACCAGGACCCAGGCTTTCCCAGGTAAGCCGTCGGGTCCTGGGGTGGTATTTCTAGCATTCAGCCTACGTTCCGCCACCCTCATCTCTACCTCGGTCACCTCCGGAGCATCGTCGTCGTCGTCAGCGGTGTGGTCCGCATCGGGCACCGCAGTAGGCGGAGCTATGGGTGGGGAGGCATGTTCCCCTGTCGAAGGGATCAGAGCGCTCACCACGTCCCCCACAAGCTGTGGCCGGAGACTCTGCGTCAGCGGGGGAGCCCATGGGCGGAGTTCCTCCCGCACCATCTTGTATGGGCGTCCCCAAGGGTCTCTGTTCAGAGTCTCCAGCGACTCCTCGCGGGCCAGTATCCTGGCCCGCAGGATCTCCGCTTGGAGGGCGGTATTCGCCATTCTGTACCCCTCGTACAGCTCCGCTTGAATGGCTTCCGTATCCGGAGGTCGAATACGGAGCCTGAGGTGCCTGGTGTACCGGCGTCGCGCAGCAACGCACGCATTGCGCAGTGTCGTCAGCTGTCGCGACCACCAGTACACCTGGCGCGAAGCACGTCCGGGCTGGACCCGGGGCGTTGCCACGTAACATATTTCGGACATGGCCTCCCGAAACCACTCCGCCTCGTCGTTAATGTCGGCAGGCCTGTTCGGTGATCGACACCCAGGCCTGCACGATCGAGGCTTCCAGGAGGAGCTCCCGATCCAGCTGCTTCAGCGCCCACCGCGGACCACTCGGGGCCTGTCGGACCGGCGCGCTCGAGGTCTGGGCGGAGACCTCAAACCGGATGTACCGGTGATCGGAATACGCCTCCACCCCCTCCATGACGCGCCAGTCAATGACACGCGGCGACAGAGCGGGGCTGGCGAACGAGATGTTCACCACTGATTCACCCCGCATCCGCACACACGTGGGGACAGAACCCCGGTTAAAGACGACTAGGCTTGTCTCCAGCGCCCAGTCCTCCACCATCCTGCCCCGTGTGTCCGTATACCGGGAACCCCAAGCCACATTCTTGGCATTGAACAGAACCCGACGACGACGACTCTGGGACGTAGAAAGGATGTGGAACTCGGCGAGAGTTCGGTTCGGGGAGAAGTATGCCCCTACCACGACTGCTGCAACGCAACCCTGTCCTCTCTTAACAGCCTCGAGGGACGGGGTACCGGCGGCGGCCGATGAAATTAGGGCCACTGAGCCGCTCAGGTCCTCCACCCAGTCATCCCTGGGCGGGACAAAGTACGGCTCAGCGACCACGGCGATGTTAATCGACCACTGCTCTGGAGCAACAGATGCTGAGCTGCGGCGCAGAGGCTGATGTTCGCATAACAGAATAGAAAGGTTCACCTAATTGCAACATAAAGTATGTATGAAGAATGACATAAAAATTTAGAGCAACGATTCCAAGAATCCAATTCCAATGCATGAAGTGGTCAGAACTGGTTTCATTGTTGATGAATCTGTGCACTTTTTGGAAAGTTAGCACAAAGTGGACATTGTTTTTGGTTTGAATGATCTCGATTACGAAATTCATAGCAAAACCGATACAATATATGAAACAGTCGAAATAAAAAGCAATGCACTGGAAGGAAGTTCCTAGACTATTTTAATTTAAGGCCACCAAATAGGTACCGAGTATATATAAACTTATAAATACTAATGTCACAATTATCGAACAAAAATTTGCGAAAAGGTTGTTTGGAGTATTATATATAATATTATCTTTGATACTATAATTAGGACAGAATATCATACATTGCAACAGATTCAAAGGTGAGGGCATTGATTGCACATATTTGTCCACCGTGTTGTATAAGTTAAAATTAACAGGATATATTTTTTTGATATTTTTAAATTTCTTCATTTTTCTCAACTAAAACAGTAGCTTTCCGTCACACAAATGATGAAATAATCGATGGTAAATGACTGTTCATATAAAATGTATTAAGGTAATTATTATGAGAACCATTAATATACTCGTTCTTATAATTAAACTTCTCTTTTGTGTCGATGGTACGAACTCGTTGGATTTTATAAAAAGTGGTGGTCCAGTGGAAGCGGCTCTGACTCACGAGTTGTAGGTCATGGGTTCGAACCCTGCAAGCATTGTATGGGCTTGAAACCTTACCACCTTTACGATGTTGTCATCGATCGATCGATTGTTGTTGTTGTCGATGTTGCATTGCAGAAATCACTCTGGTGGCAGGTTTTAGGGCACATAGGAGGTGAGGCGAATTATCGAGATAGTTTCACTGAACCAGATATCAAATTGCATCCCACTTGAGATCGTGAATAATAAAAAAAACAAACAATAAAAATAACAGACAAGAGTTTGGTTTTACAAAAATAGTAAATCAATTAACTGTACTTATCATTTACATAAAAACTTGTACAAAGTCAAAATCAAGTTCAAAGTCAAATATATTTTTTTACTTAGGCACATACATAAATGGCACTTTTAAACGTCAAAATTTACAAAAAGATAGAATGATTCTAGTCGCCTCTTCCAAAAGGTAGTTTTCGTATATAGAAAAATGGGCAAGAAACTCCAAAGTTAACGAAACGTCTTTCAAAATATTTTGTATACATTAATTGTGTAATTACATATATGTGAAGACGATGCACCTAGAATAAAATTACTATACCACAATAGGAAAAAATAATTAAAAATGAAGTAATTACAGATAAAGTAGTTACGTAAATGCTGATTATTATTTATTAAATGATCAAATACTGACTACCTTCAACATCAGTAATAATTGAGGCTAAGATTACAATAATGCAAACTGTAGCAACACAACAGTATAATTAGTAAGAAAGCTCATCAGACTTAATTGTAACACAGCGTCTGCGTAGAATAGACCACACAGACGTATCTTGTTGAACGATGCTCGATGTAAGCGCAGTATATTCTTGCAAAGTTTTCTCTTCTCATCTGTTAAAAAAAACATTATTTTAACATTTCATTTTTATTCAAAGATACACACACATAGATTGAAACAAACTGTAAGGTTTTATACCAACAGAAAAACACCTGTATATGCGTGTTTTCTTGATCCGTCGAGGGCTTTCGACCTGGTTTCTTATGATATTCTGTGGCATAAACTGCTGAAGGAGACCACTGTGCCGAGGGAGCTGGTATCTCTCCTCAAGTATTGGTACAGTAATCAAAAGAATGCTGTCAGATGGGTCAACTCAGACAGTGAGGAATATAATCTGAAATGCGGTGTCAGACAAGGTGGGTTGACCTCCCCGAGTTTTGTAACCTATTTGTTAACCAGCTGATTGGCAGGCTCAGCGGAGCTATGGTCGGATGTTCAATAGACGGAAGAATTATTTATAATATTAGTTATGCGGACGACATGGTTCTGTTGAGCCCGTCAGTGAGTGCGCTTAGGAGACTACTGGGCATTTGTGAATCATATGCTCTGTCACATGGACTCAAATATAATGCTAGTAAGAGTGTACTTATGTTATACAGAGCAGGAAACAAGGCTCCCTTGAATGTGCCGCCAATTAAGATCGGGGGGTCGGCACTAGCGAGGGTGTCTAAAGTAAAATATTTGGGTCACATGCTGACGGAGCGGCTACGGGACGATGAAGACCTAGAGATGGAAAGGAGCCCGCATTGGCAGTCCGCTGCAATATTTTGGCCCGCAGATTCGCCCGATGTACCACAGATGTAAGGCTGTTACTTTTCAGAGCTTTCTGTCAGACTTTTTACACGTGCAGTCTGTGGATCAACTTTACGCAGCGGGCCTATAACGCCCTACGTCTTCAGTACAATGACACTCTGAAGGCAGTGTTGAAAAAACCCAGGTATTGCAGTGCTTCCGCAATGTTTGCGGATGCTTCCGTTGATGATTTCTACTCCATCATTAGGAAAAGAACGGCATCAACGATGAGCAGGGTCCGTGGTAGCACCAACACTGTCCTCAGAACGTTAGCGTGCAAAATAGATAGTCCTTTTACTGTGTACTGGCAAGTGTACACCTGCACAGAAATAGGAAATGATATACTATATAATAATTATTGTGTACTTATTTTGGTTACTAACAAATTACTAACACCTCGTTATTTTTATTTTTGTATACTTCTAACAACTCTATTAACCCTGTGTTTCTGTTTTTGTAACCTATGGACTTTTAGTCTGAAAATAAAGATATTAAATTGAATATATATGTTACGGGCAACGTGATTAACTGGGCATTATTAATAAGGACCGGCCATTATTAATAATGCCCAAGAGCGATGAGCAAAGTGATTAATTTATCACTTTGACCGGCCATTATTAATAATGCCCGACGGCCCGTGGTCCATGTAATAAGTCCGTGTTTGAGATAGCTTGAATTTATCACTTGGACCAGGCAGTATGAATAATTTCCTACTTGTAGCCGGGCAATGTGATAAATTGGACCGTGGCCGTGCCTTGCAACATGCGAGGGGCGCGTACGTGCGGGGAGAGGGCCGCGCGCGCACGCAGCGACGTATTAGTTTGCAGTAATACTTCGGAATGAGAACACGTGAGTGCATTGAGTACGTTTATCTCGCAAAATGGAGGCATCCATGGATATGATGGATATGAAAAGACGTTTTAACGCTCTCATTTTGATGGACAAGGCTTCCAAGCATTGTAACTGTAGTGATGACTGCAATTCAAAACGTTGTAAATGCAAGAAATCAAACATTCTTTGCAATTCCAAATGTCACAAAAGCTCATCTTGCAAGAATAAATAATTCTAAATTTAATAACTTTCTTGCACAGTCCCTAATTATTAGATATTTCTGTTGATATTTCTCAGTTTACTAATTTTTAAACTATTGTTCATAAGTAATATTTTTATCAAAATAAAGTAGGTAACTACTGATGTTATTACATTTTTAACAGTATATTTTTTAACTACTATGTTCAATAGTTTATTTTTTGCTAACTTTTCATGAAAATTTTGTAAGTTTAATTTCATTTAATAAACAAAAACACTACAGTTCACCTATTTTATTACTTTGCCCAAGATAGGGTAGGTATTATTCATAATGGCCGGGAAAAGTGATTAATCATGCTGTTTTAATCACATTGCCCAATTGAGTCGGGCATTATGAATACAGACCGGCCATTATTAATAGTGCCCGGACTTATCAAATTGCCCGTAACATATACATATACACAGATTTTAGTACAGAGATATCTGATCTGAGTGATGAAAATAAATATTTATGGAAGGAAAGGGAGAGGAAGCCTTAAGAAAAGATGGATGGATTGTGTGTGTCAGGAAATGATATGAAAGAGATAGGAGTGAATGATAACGTGATGTTGGACAAGGGAGAATGGCAAGAGAAAACGTGTTGTGCTGACCCCAAGTAACATGGGAGAAGGGTAGGAAGATGATGATGACATCTGGTCATGGATCCTTATTACTGATCATCAATATTTGTGAATCTCATGTTTTAATAGAAGAAACATAAAGTTTCAGGCGAGATTTTGGTAATGCAGGAGAAAAGACTGTAAAATGTTTTCATGTATCGCAACTGACCTTTTTTTTGGGTCAGCAATTATTAAATAACTTCTCCCATACTGGGCGGAGCGGCAAGACGTGTCAGACTCTCACTGAAAACCCACCCGTGTACTTTCAGCTGTCTATGTGTTGCCAGGGGCCACGGTGACCTTTTCGGACTTTCCCGCGACCCTGGTAGGACTCGGCCCTAGCGGACCACATCAGTTGTGCTGACATCTCTTTGTGGCGCGCGTGGACCAAATTGCACCGTCAACCTGGGCCTAGTCCTTATCGGACAGCGAGCTACCCATTGCTTACCGTCATCGGAATCTCCCTCATATGAAAATATTGTAAAGAAATAACCAGAGCAAGTTGTCTTCTGAATAAGTGCGCAAGTATCTTGAACACTTTGAATAGCTAAGTAGAATTTCTCGCATTGCTGGATCAACATTATTTGCCACGTGAAATCCTTCACCAACCAACTCAAAACCGACAGTGACCTTGTAATTGTGTCATCCTGTAACAAAATGAAAGTTAGATGCTACCTTCATAAAAAGGAACTGCACTACGTAGCTACGGCCACCACCAGCGGCTGCAGCGTTCAAGTAAATATCGTTACTCAATACGCATCGCGCACTCGATTGAGACACCCAGCACCCAGCGTTCTTCCTCCTCTCTCCTACTTTTGATTTATGCTGTGTCCGACAGGGTCCATAATTGAGACTTATGTAACTGTTTCCCTACCAACTGTATCCATTATGGTACGCAATAAAGAATTGAGAATTGAGACGACCAACTGGTCGTGCGACGTGCCGCTGACTATGTGCGGCCAAACTTCGTTTACTTTACTATGAACGTTTGCATTTTGGTCGATGCTTCTGCGACGTTGTGGCCAAATGCGTAGTGCACGAAGACTTGGATACCACGGTAAAAAAAGAATAGATATTAAATAATAGATAGGTACTCACCATATCATTTACCACTGTGCCTTTTTTAAACACCTCTATTGCCACTTGTGTGTAACTCAGATGGTTGACAGCTAGCTCTATCATATGGTACAGAATCTAAAAATGTATAACTGAATTTTATTAGCTTTTAGCAATTATAATATTAGTAATAGCTTTCAGGCTTAGGTTATAGAATAGTTAGTGCCCAGCTGTAACGGCAGATGGAGCTTTAGAAAAATACCGTCACACAAGTGTCGGCATGACGTCAGAATGGATAACATAGGCAACTCTCTAAAATGCTGAACTCTTTCTTAAACTACATGTGCCACATTTTCATTGACTACTAATAAAATTAAGTGTGTAAAAAAATACTTACGAATAGCTGAAAGCAAATTTTAAAGATATTATAACACTCTAGTATTTGAACGTAAGCCCGGAACATTTTCTTGCAGTACTTTTTATTGAATTTTTGAATTAAATATTTATTGAATATTTGAATTGCAAAACACGGACGGTTTTGCAATTCTCGCGAATTTGAAACTTGATAATTCCATAGAATGACTTTGTTATTCAATATTTTAATGACTTGCATGGCATAAACAATATTGAAATCAAAAACGACTAAAAGATAGCCATCATATACAGTATAGAAAGGTGCATTCATTTTCAGGATGAAATAAGTGAAAACAAAGACATAAAAACTTAGAGCTATGATTCCAAGAATCCAATTCCATATAATAAATTGGTTAAAATTGGTGTCTTTGTTGAGAAATCTGTGCACTTTTTGAAAAGTCAGGACAAAATGGACATGATTTTTGGTTTGAATGATTCCGATCACGAAATGCATAGTAAACCCGAAACAGTAGAAGATGGTGTTGAAAACAGCAAAAACATACGTAAAAGTAGGATATTCAAGATTATCTTTCTTCAAGGTCACCAAATAGGCACAGAATAAACATGAACATATTGAAAATAGTGTAACAATCATTGAAACAAAATTGGAGATGCGGCTGTTCGGAGTTATAGTATTATCTTTGATACGATATTTAGGACAGAACATGAAATATTGCGTCAGATTTAAAGGCAAGAGCATTGACTGCACATCTTTATCAACAATATTTTTCATAGTAAAATTCACAGGATATTTTTTTACTATATTACGGAAGGTCTTCATTTTGAACAGTCGTTTCCTAGCACTCAAGCTATCAGTAATCGATGGTCAACTAAACAGCGTATTACCTACCATTTTGAAGAAGAAGAACCATTTCAAATTACGATAATGACAAGGATGGTATTAATATAATGCTAATGGATTAATTGTCAACACGTTTATTGAACGTAAGAAAATTAACATCCATTAGGAAGATTATACAACTTACTAGTTACTTACTAGGGACTAACTGCATACATTTTCAAAAACAGAAAGGACACTTAGATAAAGTATTTATTCGTCTAATGTTGACAGTGTGTACAAAATATATACAGGCTGAGGTTTTAGATGGGAATGTCTTTCGAAAACCGTTTTTCAAATAATAAAAAATTGAGAAAGTCTCAATATGGACAGAAAAATAAAAACATATTGACAACCATATTATTGACAATCATATCATAAACAACAAATCATATTATTATGTAATTTTTAAATTTTGAATAAAAAAATCGCGGGTTGCGGGGTCCGAAACCGAATGCCATATTAATTATTGTTTAAATGAAAAACGAAACTATCCTCTTAAGTTTTTTGAGTATATTTATTTTGTTATTATAACCAGTACGAGTAGCATAATAATAATTGTTGATTGTTCGATCTAACTTATTATGATAAATGAATGACCTCCATTATGAACGACGCTAGTGTATTTGTCTTAACAAATTTATGCACATTTAATCATATCGAGTTTTACATCTACTTCATGAGTATAACTCAAACTATGAGAAATGGTGAGATGAAAAGTGGTCAGAGTAAAATGAATTTATGTCTATTCTATAAAATACAGCCAAATCCGTGTACAACGTCCATTTATTTATTTAATACTTCAAGCACAGAAATGTACAGATGCGGACTTATACCATAGGCATTTTCTACCAGTCAACCTTTTTTTTGTAACCGTTGTCCATTAATGAAAGGTACAACGGAATATTAGATGGACATACACAGGCTTCCAATTATGTTCATCAAAGTATCTATCCCATCAAATTAAATAGATAGGGAATTAGAAGTAATTTTAATAAATTAATTGACTTATGTAAGCATCAGAACACGAATAGTTATAATAAAAAGAAAATAACCAATCTATTGTACATACCTATCGAAACGATACAAGACATTTAAGATACAGAGTACACCCGGGGAGTGTGCTTGGTCCGTTGGTTAGTAAGTAACATAAAAGATTATGCAATAGCCCACGACTCTATTCGTTGCTGTTCTTTGTAATAATATTGAAAAAAAATTGACAGTAGTTTTCAACTTGAATGCAACCAATATTTGTGTAAATTTGAACCGAAGTGATATTGGCAAACCCAACAGAAGAATCGAAATCTCCGTTTGAAAAAGATGGTCCATTTTGTTATAATTTTGTTTTGGGTACGATTGAGGAATGAAATTATGTACTTAACTATAATAAGCTGCACGTTTTGAAAGTTTATATATATACAACATGTAAAAAACCCTGTCCGATCCTTGAGGGTGTTGTAAAATATCGTACTAAGAATATATTATTTACGCGGAAATTTTCAGAAAAAAAAAGTCGTCACGTTTTTTGTTATTAATGGGACGCGTGCGGCCATCATTTAGCGGGGTGTCTACAAGTCATAACATGACTCCTGTTGAAAATTTGCAAATTTTTAATAGATTTGGTGTAATATTGGTACTAAAAACGTGATTTTTATAGCAATAAAGTTAGCAGTTTGTGTTCTGCCAACTGACTGCGCAGTCCGCATGCACTTGCAAAATGTCGAAATGCAGTCCGTCTGCTTAGACAAAAACTGCGATGGTTTTTTTTTTAAATCTTCTATAAATAATATACTCATGACATTAGCAAGTTTCACTAGCTAATTCAACTAAACTAAGCCATAACTTGTATTTCAGGACACCAGGGACTCCCCCTAGAGGCAAAAATATCCATCAAAAACATTTTATAGAACAAAAAAAAAGCTTAACAAAAGTGAATTTTTTATGTTATTAGGCCAACTATTTTTGCAAAACAAGAAAAATAAGATAAAATCTAAAATTTGTATGAAGTATTGTGGCATTCATGGTGCATGAGGGGTGTGTGTGAGAGTGTATGTGCGTGTGTGTAGTGTTGAGATGATGAGAGGGTATGTGAGTGGGTTCATGTCCAACTAGACGAAAGATTCCTATTACGTTTTTATAACTAGTAGCTCTTCTGTTTGGATGTAGTTCAAATTTAGTAGCCAGTTAGTCAATATAAGTTTACATTTAGTTTTATTGTAATTAAAAATACCTAATTCTTTATTTCACTTATTGTAGAGTTCAGGCCCTCGGAAAGTATAAAATTTTTGGGCAATACCTGTGTTAGATTTGTTGTTGCTACTTGCATACTGCCTCCTCGTTGTTAATTTGGAAAGATCGAAAGAGGATGGATCTGAATGTTGCCGCAGAAAAGTAAAAAGGATGTAAATTTGCCTAACAGTTAACGCCTCAGCTTCCGGATACAGTGCGTTGGTGGGATAGAGTCGTGGTTTTGAAAGACCAACTTTCAGAATCAACCTTTGGGCTATTTCAATTTCCAACATTTTAGTTTTACCGGCACCTCCCCAAGTGATTACACAATATGTCAGTATAGATTGAACAAGGGCAAAATATACCATTTTAAGCGTTTTTCTACTATATAGCTACCTGTCTAAGCTGTTTAAAAATATAAGTCAGTTTCCGTACTCTTTTACATAAGTTGTGAATGTGTTCATCAAAAGACAACCTTTTATCAATGGTTAAAACCAAAGAACGTATACTTTGTGTCAGCTGTCAGTTGAGCAGCTACATTGATTCAAAGGAGGAAATGAACACTGTTTGGAATAAAACAAAGAGAGAAAGTTAAATATTGATTTCACTTTTATTTGATAAAAAAGAAAAACAATGGTGCGTTACACTCAACGTATTCTGAGCCACAAAGTAAAAACGTGTGTTGCCACCCGTCATAAAGGTTTTTAAGGCACATTAATGTTGTACACATAAAAATAAGAAAAAGATAAGAAAACATATGAAATTTCATTCTGAATTATTATAGATTACTGCAATTAATTATAATAATCTATAATACTTCAGAATATCAAAATATATGTTCACATTGTATTGAACATAGTTGGGGCCCGGAGGCTGATAAACTATCAAAAGCACAATGAGACACAAAAATGTAAAAATTGATTATAAATATAACATTATTCCACTGGCAGAGGACATAACTTGGCAATGGATCTTAAATAAATTTTATTTCAGCTACTCTTACATTGTTGTCTTGCCCAGGAAACGCTTTCACAATCATTGCCATAGGCCAATGTAAAGGAGAGGCATTTACATTTTTAACGAGAACAAGATCACCTACCTTTAGGTTAGTAGAGCCAAGCTTCCACTTGGGACGGCTCTGAATTTGTGTGAGATAGTCTGCTGACCATGCCTTCCAAAAGTGTTGCTTGAGTTTAGACACAATTTTCCAAAATTTTAATCTATTTATTGGAATTTCTTATAAATCGACATCAGGATAACTAGAGAAAGCCGTACCAATTAGAAAATTACCTGGAGTTAAATATCCACCTTCATTGGGGTTGGAAAGCAGAGGTCTAGAGTTTAAACCACCCTCTATCTGCACTATCACCGTGTTAAACTCTTCATAAGTCAAGCACAGAGTGCCGACGACACGTTTTAGATGGTGCTTTACGCTCTTTACCCCGGCCTCCCACAGACCACTAAATTCAGGGAAGTAACTAGGAATGAACATAAATTTTATGTATTTAAGTTTACAGTAATTAGAGTCTCTATGAGCTCTGGAAGCTTGTACACTGTATAATTCTTTTAATTGGTTTTCAGCTCCCTTAAAGGTTTTTGCATTATCACAATACACTTTAGACGGTATACCGCGTCTAGAAATAAACCGATCAAAGCATGCCAAGAAAGTTGGGGTTGTAAGGTCCGACACAACTTCTGCTTTGGTAGAAAAACAAACAAATAAAGCTATACCCTTTTGTAACAAGTGGTTTTCTGATTTTTGATACTTTTAAATTAAAGGGACCACAAAAGTCGATGCCGACATGCTGAAAGGGCCTATTTGCTGAGACTCGTTCCTTTGGAAGTGAACCCATGAGCTGCTTAGCAGTGTCAGCTTTCAATCGAAAACATTTCAAGCATTTATGGACTACCTTTTTAACCGCTCGTATGCCATTGATTATTCAGAATTTCTGTGATAGTGAACTGAGCACCAACCTAGGACCTGCATGCAGTAATCGTAAATGCTCTCTTTCTATAACTAAGGAAGTTATATTAGAGTGTTTTGGCAAAATGATAGGGTGCATTGTATCTTGGGGAATTCCTGCATTTTGCAGCCTGCCGCCCACACGGAGCAAACCGTGTGCATCAATAAATGGATGAAGATTGGCCAGCCCTGATTTGATTTTTTTATTATTAATAATTGAATTAATTTCTTCCAAAAATGAAAATTTTTGTATGGACGAATTACAGTTTCCAGAGCTAGCTGTAACTCTTTAGAAGTAAGATTGTTATCTTTTATAATGTTTTTTCTCATGGAATTGTTTATAAATCTATCAACACACACACAACACTTTGTAGCTTATTTATATTTGAAAATCTTTCTAATAAATAGGTTGGTAGAGAAGGCTCTACATTAATAATAAGACAAGATTGGTCTGGTACTGTTTATAGTTCAGTAAAATTTTCTTGCTTATGAGCTAGATCTGGGTTTAATAAGTATTGCGGACCATGCCACCATAAGTTATTTTCTTTCAACTTTTGTGGCTCTACCCCGCGGGAGACAATATCAGCAGGGTTTTGAGAAGAGCGAACATAGTACCAGGCTGACCTATCGGAATAAGAAACAATTTGTTGAACTCTATTATTCACGTAAGTATTAGCTCTCACTCTACCTGACTGTATCCACGCAAGTACTATTTGAGAATCACTGTACAAGCGTGTGTAATGCGGAAATCTAGAGCCGATTTTATCACTGACTCTTATAGTGAGTTGGGCAAGCAATAAAGCTCTATTCAATTCTAATTGAGGTATAGTAAGTAATTTAGCTAGTGGTGCCACACGTGACTTTGAACACAGAAGATTTACCTCTACACTCCCATTAGACTTTAAAATCCTTATGTAAAGGCAGGCACCGTAAGCTCTTGCTGATGCGTCAGCAAACCCCACCAACTCACCAACTCTATTGATAAAAAATTGTAATAATGGACGTAACGAGGTACATTAATTATATTCATTATGTTTAAGTTATTTAGGAATTTTTCCCACTGCTGGGAATATTTTGTTGGAAGAATATCATCCCAACCTATCTTAATACTCCATAATTCCTGCATTATAATTTTTGCAACAATTATAATTGGGCTAATAAGACCCAATGGGTCAAAAAAAATCCCTATGTAACTAAAAATCTTTCTTTAAGTGTCTCTTAAAAAAAAAAAAGTGTTAATTTGTTCATTAGGTTGTGTTAAAGGAGCCTGAAATTAGAAATTATCAGCTACGATATCATACTTTAATCCTAGATTTTTAATAATATTATCCTTATTGAAGTCTATTTCATCAAAATATTTATATTCACTTGGGATATCATCCAAAACTATAGGATGATTTGAACACCATTTAAGTAACGTGAAATTACCAAATTTTAGTAATTCAATAGCTGATTCTTTAATAAACTAAGCTGCTCTATATCTTCGCAACCTACAAGTACGTCATCGACGTATGTGTTTGAAAACATGGCTTGTGCAGCAAGAGGTAAGTCATTCTCATGCCTATTTGCAAGTTCTATCAAGCATCGAGTGGCCAAAAAGGCAGAGGCTTTCAATCCATACGTTACAGTCTGCAACTGCAAACAACATAAGGGTGTATTAGGATTATCCCTCCAAAGTATGTTATGTAAGCTTGTGTGTTGTTCATTAATATAAACACCATGGAACATTGTTTGTATATCACAAATTAAAACAAATAAATAATAATATGTTCGAAATAAAAGAAGAATATCAAAGAGCTCACTTTGTACCACTGGCCCATTCAGCATGACGTCATTCAACGAAGTTTTGTTTCTGGATTTCATACTTCCATCGAAAACCACTCGCAACTTTGTAGTCTTACTATCTTGGTTTAAGACAGCATGATGTGCTAAAAAGTAAACAGAATCATTATTAAGATCATAAGAATTTATATCAACTTCCTTGGCGTGCCCTAATGCTACATATTGTTCTATGATTTTTTTGTATTCTTCCAATAATATTGGATTTTGTTTAAGTTTTTTTTATCCAAACTTAAAAATCTTTGCAGGGCGACTGAGAAAGAGTCTCCCAGCTGCAGCTCATTTTTGGGGAAAATAAGCGGCATATGACTTACTCACTGACAGCTGATGTAACTTAGGCTACTTTTACTTTAGAAAAAGAATTAGGGTCCCCGCGGGCGAAGCAGCAGCTAGTCCCAAATATAAGTATCCTTAAGCATTTTGGTTTTTAATGTGACAAGCATAGTAATTAGTATAATATGAATAAAGTCTTCAAACGAAATAATTATAAATAATTATGAGCGAAACGAGTATTGATGGTATCTTCTTGCGTACCGATGCACTGACCCAATGTTTCCTCAGTATATTTTTGGGTCATAACTACAAGTATTATAATGATTTGTAAGTAATGGAGTATTCTGGCTGTTCGTAATATTGTTTTAGTCAGTTTTTATCATTACCAAATAATAAAACGAATTTATTACGTTACAGATACAAAGACACTAAACAGTTTTCATTGCCGATACAAACTCAGACAACAAACATTCAGTTACAAAGACCCTATTAAAAACCTCACAAAGGAATATTACCTCGCACACAAACAGGCTACATGGAATTTGTTGTTAGTAATTTGAAGGGACTCTTTAAAAATATTTTCATTTTTTTAAAATTCATCTGTAACTTTTTTTAATGGAAGTTCAGACACTTTCTCAGTCAACCAAAAATTTTCCATAACATTTTCAAATTTTCTTTCATCAAAAATTGTAAGATTTGAAACTAGATTTAAACATACTTTTTTATTGCTTAAGCAGGATTTACCAGCAACCACATAACCAAAAACAGTATTTTGCAATACAAGGCCATCCAATATTTTGAAACAACCACTTAACAAAGAATCAAAATAAATATCAGCCCCTAGTAATATAGAAATTTCAGTAGGGATGTTAAATTCCAGAAAATATTCATTTATCAGTCAATTTAGAGATGTCTAATCTTTGCTGCGGCTGTGGTGCTGTAATCGTATCAACTATATAGCAATTGACATTCAATATAATATTATCATATACAGTTGAATTTACAGGTAACTTAACAACCTGATTTATATTTGTGGTTTTATTACCAACACCAATAATATTAGTAGACTTACTGATAACCTTTTAACTAAGGAATTAGTTATAAAGGAAGCCTGGCTCCCGCTGTCGAGCAAGGCTCGTACAAAAATGTCACGACCATATTTGTCAATGACTTTTACCTTAACTGTAGGTAATAAAACATTACAATTTGAAATGTTACTATTTGAACATAATGAGACTGAAGCCTCTTTCTTACTTTCATATAAAAGTGTATTGAGATTCCTTACAAACTTTACATTTGAATTTGTACTTACAGATATTGTCAGTATGTAATTTTAAACATGTTGAACACAATTTGTGATCTTTTACAAAGGTGAGACGTGTTTCTATAGGAACCATCTTGAACTTGGGACAAGCAAAAATTGCATGATCAGTTTTGTTACAATAGGCACACAATACATTGAATTGTGCAGCGATATTTCAGACTCTCATTGTAGTCTTGGATTTATTTTCAGTAGTATGACCTTTCAGGGGAATAGTATCTTCCAGCGCCATAGCACGCTTTTCTAAAAAGGCTAAAAACTCTGTCCTATTTGGTAAAATTCTTACATCGCTATCTAAATGAAATGCTCTGTGTGTATATTAATCAAGCTTTTTAGAGAGTAGACACAATAGAAGACGATCCCAGCTATCCACTGGTTCATCAAGATTTTTTCATATAATTATTGTTTAACTTCAGAAACAAAGGTTCTTATAGAGACCGCCGTTCCCTTCTGCAATGTTGGTATATCCAAAATTAAGTTGATGTGGTTACATATTAAGCGTGTCTTATTATCATAGTGCTTTCTCAACAATTCCAAAGCTTCCTTATAAGATTGACTAACTAGCGGTAGGTTAACTATTATTGACAAAGCCTCATCGATTAGGTACTTTCTCAGATAAAATAGCTTTTGGACATCAGTCAATGTACAGTTATTGTCTATAACAGTTCATAAAAGGGTTTAAATTTTGTAAAATCCTTGCCATCAAAAGTAGGAATTTCTACAGTGGGTAACTTAGAAGTTGAAGTACATGTTGATTGAGAAGACCACGATTGGTACGAATTTCCATTGCCGTCCAACGATTTTATGGTGGGAGTAGTGTGGGGGGAGGGGGAGGGAGGGGTACTACCCCCCCTTAATAGGAAAAGTTTCGGAGCCCCCCCCCCACCCCCTTTTTGAGTTTTTTTTAATTTTTAATTCTGAGGAAATTTCCCTCATTTTAGGGATTAAAATTAATAATAAGTGTAAAAAACCAGAGGGGACCCCTTGGGGGAAGGGACGTTCCCCCCTACAGAAAGGAGGAACCCACTTCATCAAAAAAAAAAAAAGAAGGGACACTGATTCTGAGGGATTTCTGTATCTATTTTGAAACTGCAACTCCTCCGGCACTGCGGGAAGAGCAGCCTCTACGCCCTTGCGTAACAAAACGCAGCCATCCGCGTTTTGTTACAGCAGGTGGAGGCTGCTCTCCCTACGTGCCTCCGGCTCTATAAAAACACTCTAGGGGTAGGACAGACTCGTACACACAAGCCGGCAAAAGACGGTAAACACTAAACATTATAATTTTAATAGCTCGTAATGAAAATTAGCTGTTAAATATATGTGTGCATGAAAGCTATTGAAAATATAATTATTTACGTAAATAAATATGAAATAAAATGGTACCGAACGTATGACAACTTAACCGTAGGTAAAACGAAACGTTCAATGGCGAGAATTCTATATGATCTGTGGTAGGGATTGACATAAATATTCCAAAAATAATTGATTTTCAATTTTTTTTTCTCATAAAGGACACGTCTCCGCGTGTTGAAACTTTGCGTGAGTGCTTATAATAAAGTAAAATTTCTGTAAAAAAAATATCAACCTACAACTCGTTGGACGGCAATGGAAATGTATGCCCTCCGATTGGGTAAGCATGCGTATAGTTTCATTGATCTTAGCAAGGGTTTTAAAAAATCGTTCCTCAAACATAACTACATCCTCAGAATCTTTTTCATCCAAACTTAATATATCTAACTGAAGAGCTTCAAACTGTTTTAATGAAGTAACAAATTTATCTTTCCTTGCCTCTAAAAGGTCTATTGTAGCCGAGGCGAGGTTTATCGGATCTTCCACAAAATTCTGAATACGCGTCAAATTTGCTTTGCATGATGCTCGCGACAATTTTAGCTTCTTTATATCAGCCATTTTATTGTATATTGTACTATATCCGCTTGTAATTATTATGTATATGCCGCACAAACACTTTTATCACTTGTCTTTGTTTATTTATTTTTCACACAACTTGCCGGCTAGTCATTTTCAACTTTTTGATTTGTTTACTTTGATGAATTGTCAAAGTCGAGACGTTGATGGAGTATGACAGTGACACTTAAATTCACTCATTCACTGGAAGAGCCGACCAAGTGCCAACTTCACGACGAATGAATGAAGAACGATGATGACGTTAAATATTGAAATTGCTAGAATAAATTCGCGTACGTAGTGGGTATGAGAAATCTACCCACATCCACAAAAAATGTTGATGAAGTTGAACTTTTTGATCCAAATTCCAATTCCAAAATCGCACCAATTTTGCGATGTTTCACGATTATTGACTTGAAACCGGAATTAAATGTTCGTGATTCGATGTAATTACCCAGAATATTGTCAGGGTGAGGTTGCGCCTGGGCATCGATACGTAGGCCCTGCACAACTCAGCACGTGCACCACACAACTGATGACTATACACCTAAAACACTGTTTCACGAAGAACAACTTAAACTGACACTCGAAGGACCACTTCTTTGTTTGGAATAAAACAAAGAGAGAAAGTAAAATTTTGATTTGATGAAAAAAGAAAAAACAATGGTGCGTTACACTCAACGTATTCTGAAGAAGCCACAAAGTAAAAACGTGTGTTGCCACACGTCATAAAAGTTTTTAAGGCACATCAATGTTGTACACATAAAAATAAGAAAAAGATAAGAAAACATAGCAAATTTGATTCTGAATTATTATAGACTACTGCAATTAATTACAATAATCTAATACTTCAGAATATCAAAATATAATTATGTTCACATTGTATTGAACAAACACTGATGAACAAATATGGCTTATCTTGTAAGAAAGTTTATACGCTCCTTATTGCAAAAGGAATATATTTTGTTTTATCTGCATTAAGGGTGAGCGAGTTAGCAGCAAGCCAGTGAAAGACCGTGTTAAGACCTGATTGAGCCAAGGAATATACTTCTTCCCAAGAATCGCCCTTGAAAGTTAGAGTTGTGTCATCTGCGTAAGATATTATTTTACAGTTTTCAAGGTTAAGTTGACATAGCTCATTTATATAACAAAGAAACAAAGTGAGGCAAAGAACACTTCCCTGAGGAACTCCGTGGTCGATAGGAAGCTTATCACTCAAGTGGTCCCCGATACTTACACGCTGTGTACAATCGTATAAATAGTCAGCTGTTAATACCAGTTCATTACCCCGTATTCCTATATACTTATTTTATGAATTAGGGTGGAGATGATACTATGTCAAAAGCTTTAGCAAGATCAAGAAAAATGGTTAGGCATTTCTTGTTTTCGTCTATGTTTCTTACCACAAAATCAGAAAAAGTGTGGACAGCCTCATAAGTGGATAGGCATGCTCGAAATCCATATTGTGTTTCAGCAAAAAAAATATTTGGCTTTAAGAATTGCAGTAGTCTATAGTTAATAGTACGCTCGAACACTTTCGATAGTGAATAAAGGATAAAGATGGGCCTATAGTTGTTGACACAGCCTTTATCCCCTGCCTATAAGGGGATCACAATTGATTTTTTTAATGCTTTGGGAAATACACCTGTATCAAAACAACAATTTATGAGATCAGTGATAACGGGAGCCACCACATCCACAACATTTTGCAATAGCCTAGATGAGATTGTGTCCCACCCAGTTGAGCTTAACAGAATTTAGGATAACAGTTTTGACTTCGATAACATCCACTTTGAGTAGTACGAATGAGTTGCTTGGGGACGTGTCTCTGATTACAGCGGTCTTATTGAAAGATGAAACATTCGAGGGTATGCGTTGAGCTAGTACTTTTCCAATTGTATTAAAAAAGGTATTGACATTATTAATAGATGATTGAGGGCTTTGATCTGTATCTAGTTGCTATTCAGGCATTTTATTATAATTTGTTATAGTTTTAATAGAGTCCAATAATTTGGAGTTATCTTTAGCCATATCTAGTTGGTTTTGTTCATACTGTCGTTTGATGTTTTAAGAAGATTGTTGCAATAGTTCCTTTATCGTTTATATTCTATACTTAATATTTCATTAAAATAAAACCCGTAAACCCCTAAAACTCAACATGTAGCTAATAACTTTTCATATTTTTCATACACAAAGTGAAAAATTCAATATAAAACGAGTCGAGGCTGCTCCAACCTGCACGCCTCCGGCTCTAAAAAATAATTCTCGAGTTAGGACAAACAAGTACCACGTGGACTCGTGATTGTCAAATACGATTTTAGTTGAGTCAAAATAAGTTTCAAATTTAGAGATTTTTTTTGCAGAATAGCTTTATGATTCACATAGCCAAATGTAAGGAATTTCAGTGATAGTTTAGTTCGGTATACAAGAGAATCGGCGCCATAGTACGACTTCAAATAAATGGAAATAATTATAGAAGAAAGTAATTTGACTTCAGAATAAGTGGGCAAGTATCTTGAACACTTTGAACAGCTAAGTAGAATTTCTCGCATTGAAGAATCAATATTGATTGCCACATTACGTCCTTTATTAACTAACTTAAAACGGACAACAACCGTATACGAGTATAATCGCTTCTCCCGTAACAAAATATACGTTTGATTCTTTTGTCAATATAAACTGATTGTAGAGATGTCCACAAATAAAAGTAGTTAATAACTCACCATGTTATTAATCATTATGCTTTTTTAACGTTTCAATTGCAACTTAAAAGTAACAGAGAGACTTAAATAATTCAAAAATATGGAAAAGCATCTGAAAAATAAAAAAAACGAGAAAAAAACAAAAACAGTGACATTTTCATGGATTGATATATATAAAAAAATAGTAAGTACCAAGGTAGCAAAATACTTACGAATGGCTGACAACAAAATTTATGAATGGTATAACATTGTAATATTAACGTAAGCCTGAAATACTGTTTTCCTATATTTTTTGCTGTGTTTCTTTATTGCCAACTTGATACTTTAAAAATTCCAAAGAATGGCTTTATTTTTCAACATATTTTGAATCATTTGCAAAGTATACACTTTATTGAAATTGAAAAAAGGCATTAAGTAGCTAACATTATAGCATAGAAAGGTACACCTAACTGCAACATAAAGTATGTATGAAGAATGACATAAAACTTAGAGCACCGATTCCAAGAATCCAATTCCAAATTATGAAGTGTTCAGAACTGGTTTCATTGTTGATGAAACTGTTCACTTTTTGGAAAGTTAGCACAAAGTGGACATTGTTTTTGGTTTGAATGATCCCGATTACGAAATTCATAGCAAAATATGGCAAATGCAAATGGTTGGGAAATCATCAAATAACGTCTCCCGCTCTGGGTGGAGCGGGAGGGCGTGTCAGACTCTTACTGACTAAAACCCAACCGTGTTCCTTTCGTTGCCTGTGCAATGCCAGGGGGCCACGGTATCCCTTTCGGACTTTCCTGCAACCCCGGCAGGCAATGGTCTCATCGGACCCCTTCACTCGCTGACACTCTTTGAGGCGCGCGTGGAACACAACGCGCCGTCGACCCGGGCTTGGTCCTTACCGGATGGCGAGCTACCCATTGCTCACCGTCCGCAAGCCCACGCCTACGGTGGCCGGGAATCAGCGATTGATTCCCGACGCCCAGTGCGTCTCCTCCTGCGGCGGCTAGGGGCGTGAGTCATAGTTAGAGAGACATAATAATAGTTGTTATAAAATAAGTCAAAATAAAATAAAAAAATATGCAAAACTAAATAAAATCATAAATAAATGCAATAAATTCAGGAAACAACAAAAACACAGTTCCAATAATATTAAACTAAGGAAAGAACGTGTTTTTCTAATAAATAAATTAAATAACTTTCAAACTAAATTAGAAGACAGTAAAAATATTTATCAAATTGACATCCAACGATTACAGTCTGAAATTGAGGTACTTGAAGAGTCACTACATTCACTTTATATTAAGTATGTGAGCTTTCAAAAACAAATAAAGGAACACATCCTTGCTGCGAACCAGTTAGTAGAAATGTGTAACGATGAGGCAGACAGAGTGGTCCCAATGTCTCTTAACACCATGCAATGTTCTTGTCAAAAAGAACCCAACCTTGGGGCTCTTCAACCTGAGGCAACGGAGTACCCGTCCCAGTCTGAAGAGGATCAGAACTGTATTCCTGATCAAGATACACCACATGTTGTACAAGCTTCATCTCTAGTAGCACAGACAGATACTTATTCTCTCCATTGTTCTAGTAAAGATGGTCATTGTTCTATTATGTTTTCAGATAGTTTAAGGAGAGGGTTGGGTAAATTATTGAGTAACAACCTGAGTCAATCTGCAATTAATTATTGTATGCCAGGGAAAACCTACGAAGAGATAATGTCATCAATAACAGGGAATAAATATGATCCGAAAGCCATTATTACTGTATTTGTAGGCAATAGTAGTAATGTAAAAAAAGATGACATCACTGACAGTGTCACTGAAATCTTGAAGATAAATTGTCAGAAAATAATATTGTGTGCTTTTCCATACTTTCAGCACTTGTCAAGTAGGCAAAATCATTATATACATATGCTTAACAACCATATGCATTTATTAGTTAATCACTATAGTGACAAACTTATATTTTTTGACACCAACACTTTTGTTGAGAAATCGACTAGGGATACTGCGTATCTGCCTATTAGTTTTAGACGTCAAATAGCATGGCTATTAGCTTTTACTATAAACTCAGACATAAGTAGTATGTCGAAGTCTTATGTATTTAGCACCACAAAAATTTGTAATAATACTAATATTAAGGTGGTTTGCAATCATAATTTAAACTAGGCAGTAAGACAACAGAAGGTACCTGTAACAATGTTGTTAATCTCACCATCACCAAGCATCTTCTGGCACGCAATTAGTTAAGTGTAAATAAGGGGCTAAGCAGAATTCCTTGAAGTTGTTTCATCAAAATATTCAAGGTTTTTCTTCCAAACAATTTGAAATTGAATTGTTTTTAGAAAAAACAATGTTTGATATTATTTGTATAACTGAACACTGGTTGAAAGATTATGAAATGCTAATTAATTTTGAGAATTATAGTGTGGGCAGTTGTTTTAACCGAAAATCCATGCTACGTGGAGGTTCACTAATTTTAATTAAAAATTGTATAAAATCTAAGACTCGTAATGACATAGTTGAACTATCGGTGGAACATAGCATTGAACTGTCCTGTGTTGAGCTAGATAAGCATTTTATAGTGTGCGTTTACAGACCTCCAAATTATCAAAACTACTCTATATTTGAGTCAGTAATGGAAGATGTTTTAGCAAAACTTGCAACTGGTAATAAATCAGTAATTATTTGTGGTGACTTTAATATTAATATTTTAGAAAATAATTCAAATAGCAGTAGATTATTAAGCCTCTTTAAATCATTTAATCTGTCAAATGTGTTTTTAGAACCAACGCGAATAACGTCGACTATTGCCACATGAATTGATAATGTCTTTTGTTGCTACGACTATTTAGATAAAGCCATTGTAAATTATCTCCCTTCCGATCACAGCGGTCAAACCGTTATTTTTGAGTCCAACACACCAATACAAAAAGTGCAGAGTCAAATTAGACCAATAACATCGGGTAATTTAAATAAGTTTAATAGCTTCTTATTTATTTATTTATTTAACCATTTATGTACACACAAAAATAAACAGACAAGATTATAAGAACAGAAAAATACGTACAAAGGTGATGCACAGAGGGTAAAAAGAGATGTAGACACCGTGTGTAAGTAGTAGAGAGAAAGTAAAATACATAAAATCAAAACAATTCACTTAATAAAATAAAACAAATTATATGACAATATACTCACGAACATACATACATACTTCTAAAATAAATAAAATACAACATAAATACCTACGCAACTATGATGAAGTGGAAAGATAGTGTTATTTCACTCTTCTTTTAAATACTGCTACAGTTTGGCAGTCCCTAATGTCAGGCGGAAGTGAATTCCACAACCGCACCGCGTGCACGGTGAAGGAGTAGGAGTAGAAGTCAGTGGAGTGGGTAGGGCACTTAAGCAGGTTTCTAAGATGCGACCTGCAAGGCACATCAGAAGGACGGTCATAGGAAAAGCGCTCCCGCAGATATGAAGGAGTTTTAGGATTATGAAGGAGGTTAAATAGCAGACACAATATCCGAGAGTTCCTGCGAAGTCGAATAGGGAGCCACTTGTGTATCTTGCGGAAGTTAGAGACGTGATCATATTTTTTAAGGTTAAAAACAAAACGAATACATAAATTTTGTAAACGCTCAAGTTTATTTAAAAGCTCCTCGGTGGCATCCAAATAACAGGCATCGGCGTAATCTATAATGGGCTGAATGAGAGTTTGAGCAAGGGAGATTTTTGTGTTCAAGGGCAGGAAGCTCTGGAGGCATTTCAACGAATGGAACGTAAAGTGCACTTTGCGACTGACTTGAGCAACATGGGCAGCCCACGATAAGTACGAGTCCATGGTCACCCCCAGGTTTTTAACTGTATTTGCGTAAACAATCTGAACTCCATTCAGACAAAGAGGAGACAATGACGCAACATCGAGCCTATTTCGCATATACCTGCCGCCGATAATCAAGGCCTGGGATTTACTAGGGTTGATTTGCAGTCCAAAGGACCGCGACCACTCGCCAATCAAATCCAGGTCACTGTTCATGGCAGATACGGCGGTTTCCGCATCTTCCCATACGAAATGATTGTAAATCTGCAGATCGTCGGCATAGAGATGGAAATGAGAAGAGATGACTCTGGAGACAGAGTTAATAAAAATAGAAAAGAGAAGAGGAGAGAGAACGCCATCCTGAGGTACACCTGCGGTAAGAGAGCACCAATCAGAAGAAAACTCATTGAGACGAACCCGCTGCGAGCGGGCCTTAAGATAGGAGTCGAACCAAGAAATAGTGGAAATAGAGAAATTTAAGGATTTAAGGTTTCCTAGAAGGATGTCAAAATCAACAGAGTTAAAGGCACTGTTAAAGTCCAGAAGTACAAGAAGGGTGAGAGATTTGTGGTCCATAGCCCAGCGGATGTCATCAGTAACCTTCAAAAGAGCCGTTACTGTGCTATGACCAGGTCGAAAACCAGATTGAAGAGGACTAAGTAGGTCATTCGTGGATAGAAAGGCAAAAAGTTGCTGATGAACTGTGTGCTCAAGAACTTTAGAGAGATAAGAGAGGATAGAAATGGGACGGAAATCGGACGGTGAGACCGGCTTAGGAATTTTGGGTAAGGGGATGATATGGGCCTGTTTCCAGGCCTCAGGAACAGTACAAGAAAACAAGGAGAAATTAAAAATGTGAGTCAAGACGGGAAGTAGTGAGGGGAGGATAGGAGAAATCATTCTTGAGCATATATTATCATTACCAACTGCAGAAGAGGAGATAGCACAAATAGATTTTTTGACCTCAATCTCGCTTACTGGACTTAATTCAAAAGAAGAACACTGTGACACTGGCAAACAGGAAAGTTTATTAAGAGTAGCTGATTTGACGTGCGGATCTAAAGTAACAGGAGGGTGTGAGAAATGATTGTTAAGAGCACACACGTCAGTGTCATTACTGGAAACGACTGGAGACTTGCCAATGCCGACAGTTTTTAGAAACTTCCAGACTTCAGAGGAGGTACGGTTATCGAGAGAATCATGGAAGTAGCGTCTCTTTGCATCTCTACACATACGCCTGCAGCGATTACGCAGCACCTTATACGCATTCAGGTTGCGCTCGGAAGGACAGCGTTTTAACCTTCTTTTGGCTCTATCTCTACTTGCCATCGAATCTTTAATGGCAGGAGTAAGCCATGGAGCCGGAACATATTTTACTTTGACTCTACGGATAGGGGCATGACGATCGTATAAGCTAAGTATCGTCCTGTTAAACATGTGAACCATATCGTTGATACATGAGCTCTCCATGACGTCCGTCCAGTCGATGCTACCAGCATCACGCAGCAATGCCTCCAGGTCTAACCCCTTGTAGTTCCGAAGGAAAATATGCTGCGGCTTACGCTTGGGAGGGCGTGTCCTGTAAGACATAAAGATGAGGTCGTGGTAAGAAAAACAAGCAGTGAGCTGTCCGTGGACAGATACGTTATTGGAATTAGAGACTATCAATAGGTCTAACAGAGAAGGCGTGCAATTAGGGAAATGATGCGTAGCTGAAAGAGGCAGAATACAGAGGTTATAGGAAGATAAGAGAGATTGAAGTTTGTGAGTGCGATTGTTGTTTTTAAGAAGGCAAGTATTAAAATCGCCCTTCAAGACGACGTGTTCATAAGAGGGACAGAAATTATTTAAAAGTGAATCAAAAGAGTCAAAGTAATCGACACTGGAGTTAGGGCTATAAACGACTCCAAGTAGCATTTTAGCATGATGCAGGGAAATTTCGAGAAATAGATGCTCCGCTGACCCCGAGTAGGAGGATAGTGATGTGCTGATAATCTTGTAGGGAATATCATAACGCAAGTAAATGGCAACACCACCACCACCCTTCCCAGTTCTATCATTACGGATAAGGACAAAGCCAGGAAGCGCATAATGAACAGATAAAAGAGAGGGTTTGAGGAAGGACTCGGAGATAAGCAAAGCATCTATATGTGCACTGTTAATGGAAGCCAGAAGATCAGAGTAATGGCAAGGAACACTTTGGGCATTGATGTGGGCTATATTGAGATTTTTGGGGAGATGGGACAGCAAAGTGGAAATCTGATCGGAGAGGAAGAACTCGCCGCACTAAGAAAACTGCCAGAAGAGGAAACACAAACGAGGAAGAGGAAGAACAAAAGAAAAAATCATCATGAAGATCGAAATCGATCATAGTGTACGAATATAATAATATGTATAAATACTAATAAAAACAAAAAAAAGATATAATAAAAAATAAAAATAAAACTATTAACTACAATGCATACAAACAAAACAATAACAGTAATTAGAACGCTCAACTAATAAAAACACCAATTTGCTGTTGATGGAAGAGATTTTAACACAACAAAGTAACACAAAAAGATAAAAAAATAAGTAAATAAATCAAGACATAAATTGTTTTTAACAAAAGACATAGGTATAAAAAAACATAACATATCAAACATAACAAAAAAGTTGAACCACAACATTCGGATACAGATAAATTATAATTTAAAACTATCTGCAAAGCAGCTAAAGCGTCTTTCATTAGCAACAAGGTTAAATCAGCAGAAAACAAAATAAAGACAGTTTGGAAAATTATTAACAATGAAACGAACAAGAACAAAAGTCATAATACTGATTACACATTGGACACATCCCGCGGTCTCATTAGCGATAAGATCGAAGTTGCTCAGGAATTTGCAACTTTCTTTACCAATATTCCTATTAAAACTACAGAAACTTTAAATTCCTCCCCCTTACTTGCTATTGATTTATTAAGAGCGAATGTTTCAGCCTGTCCTTTAGAATTTAAATTTAATCATATAAACCCTGTGGTCGTTGTTAAGGCTTTTAAGCAACTTAAGATCAAAATTACCGAAGATCTGTGGGGCATGTCTACTAAAGTTTGTCAATCTATTATTGAGACAATTGCACCCTATTTAGCTTTAATATTTAATTTGTGTGTAGATCAAGGGGTCTTCCCGGATTTAATGAAGTACAGTAAAGTTATTCCACTTTTCAAATCCGGGGACAGCAAGGATACTAATAATTATTGACCCGTATCGGTTTTGCCGGTTTTCAGCAAGGTGTTTGAAAAAGTAATGTTAAATCAAATGCTCAATCATTTTAATCGTAATAACATCTTACACGATCAACAGTATGGTTTTACCAAGGGACGTTGCACAACTGACGCCGGTGTCACTTTATTAAAACACATATTTCAAAGTCAAAGTCAAATAATTTATTTCATTTAGGCACAAAAAAGGCACTTATGAACGTCAACATTTACAAAAAAAAGATATAATAATTGATTCTAGTCGCCCATTCCAAAAGGTCGTTTTCGTATGGAGAAGAATGGGCAAGAAACTCCACCGTTACTCTTTTAAAATATTTTCACAATATTCTGTATACATTAATTATATAATTATATGTGAAGACGATGCACCTAGAATAAGATTACTATACCACGATAGGTAAAAAGAATGAAAAATTAAGGAATGACATAAATTAATTATGTGATAGATGCATGGTGCTCACATATTTACAAACATTGTAAAATTATACGATATTCTTAACATTTTAACAAGTACTACTAATAATAAGTCAGTGTGTGAGTTCAAGTAATCACAGAATATAAAATTAATGTTTAAAAAAATAATATTATACAATTAAATTGGCAACCAGTTTGATTTTGTCTAGATTCTAAATTGTCCTATGGAGCAGGACCAGCATGTTTCCAAGCATTTTTATCTTGGATATAATCCTCTAATTTGTAATATGCTTGTTTACAAAGTGTACTTTTTATATGAGTTTTAAATTTTCTTTCATTTAATTCTAATATATCACAAGGTATTCTGTTGTAACATTTAACACAGTACCCCATAAAATATGTATTTACTTTAGATTTAACGCGTGGGAAGAGGCACAGGATGCAATAGATATCTTCTGCGACCTATCCAAAGCATTTGATTGCGTTAATCACGAAACACTGCTCTTGAAACTTCAGCATTACGGACTGGCAAAACTTGCGCTTAACTTAGTAAAATCATATTTGAATGATAGACTGCAGCAAGTTCAAATAAACGGTGTAAATTCATTGGGTTTAAAAGTCAAAATGGGTGTACCACAGGGCTCGATATTGGGCCCATTCCTCTTTTTAGTATACATAAATGATTTACCTCATTTACTGAAAAACCGACCACAAATGGTGTTATTTGCTGATGACACATCACTTATTTTTAAGGTAAACAGACATGCACAGGAGCTTGACGACGTAAATAACGCTATGCTAAAGGTCCATAATTGGTTTACTGTAAATAATTTAGTATTAAATGAGAAGAAAACTAAATGCATAAGATTCGCGTTACCGAATGTTAGAAGTAGTGAATGTCACGTTGTACTGAATAAGGAGACACTAGAATTCGTCGAAAAAACGGTTTTCCTGGGAATCACGCTTGACTCAAAACTACAGTGGGGTCCTCACTTAACATCACTCGCAGGGCGGCTAAGTTCAGCCGCTTACGCTGTTTGGAAAATCCGCCAACTAACAGACGTGGATACCGCGAGACTGGTCTATTTTAGTTACTTTCATAGCATCATGTCTTACGGTATTTTGCTGTGGGGACGGGCCGCAGATATTGACTCTATATTTATTCTGCAAAAGAGGGCTGTTAGAGCCATCTACAACCTCCGCAGACGCGAATCTCTTAGGGAACTGTTTAAGAAAATTAATATCATGACGGTACCTTGTCAGTATATATATGAAAACATTATGTATGTTCGAAAAAATCTACATCTCTATAGTAAGATAAGTGACAGGCATAATTTTAACACAAGTAATAGGAACAAATTAGATCAACCACGTTTCAGATTGTCTAAAGTACACACTTCTTTTATGGGGTACTGTGTAAAATGTTATAATAAAATACCACTCGATATTCTTCAATTAGATGAGAAGAAATTTAAAACTTGCATTAAACGCACACTATGTAGACAAGCATACTATAAGCTAGATGATTATATCGTAGATAAAAATGCTTGGCTAAATGCTGGTCCTGCTCCACAGCCACTTGGGCTCACTAGCTAAAAATGAAAAAATTGGTAGAGTTGCTTCCCCTTTTTTATTTTTTCTGACTACGAACTTATTGTTTATTTTGTTTTTTTTATTAAACTAAGTTTTAATTATTGAATACTCCAATAGAAAATATTGATTTTCTTTCTTTTGGTGGGTAAAATTCTTGCAAACTATAGTTTTGTATAACTTAGACGCATTTTTATTTTCAATTTTTGTAAATGTGAGTACCATGGAGTCGATTTACTATGTTATTATGTTGATTTTGACTTGAAAGAGCAGGGTAGTTGAGAGTATCTCATGCTCACTTAAATGTCTCGCTGATGGTGGCGAGTGTGTTGGATCATTCGGTTCCCTACAAAATGGTTGAGCTGGATGGTGCTGATCCACGCGTCATGTTCGTGAACGGGCGCCGTCAGTTGAGACTGGTTATCTCTTATCTGCCAGGGCTTGTTTTTAATCGTTTTTGATTTATATATTTTTTTTTTTAACATTGTTCTCACATATAGAATCAACAAGAGTAATGTACCAAGGATTTTTAATTTCTATATTTAAAAGAGTGTCCTTGGAGTTTCTTGTCCGTTCTTCTCCATAGAGATCTACGTTTTGGAATGGGCAACTAGCTTCAACTTTCTGACTAACTGACTCTTTGACAATTCAAAAGTGCCTGTAAAGGGTTTAATTGAAATAAATGGTTTGAGTTTGAGTTTGAGTTTGAGGGCGCGAAATTGGCCTCTCCCTCACGCGTTCCGCCTCCTCCTTTGCGAGCATTACTGCTTCGCAGAAGGAGGTGACGGCCTCCCATGCCCTCTCGCTCCGTACCATGGCCTGGACCAGGGCCGGACACGAGAGATCCCCGCCACCGATCGCCTCCACGAGGACACGGCGATGCTCTGCCCAAGCCGGGCATACCTCCACCGTGTCCTGCGGGCGATCCACGCAGTGATGACACCCGGGCGTTTCCTGCCGCCTTATCCGAAACAGGTACCTCCCGAAACAGCCGTGTCCGGTGAGGACCTGCGTCAGGCGGATGGTGAGGACGCCGTGGCGCCTCTCCAGCCACTCCTCAAAGAGGGGACTTATCGCCGCAATAGTGGCTTGGCCAGCACTGGGTTGCGACAATCGCACTCTCCATGATGCCATGAGATCGCGTTGGAGCTCTGTCCGCTGTGCCGCGATTTCTCGCGGCATTGGAGTCAAGCCCCGGCGTTTCGCCTCCCCGCGCCACTCCCAAATATGCACGAGGACTTTTGCCTCCAGATCCCATGGCGGCAATCCGGCAAAGAGGCTCGCCACCTCACCAGAGACCGTGCGGTATCCCCGGACCAGCCGGGTGGCCATGACCCTCTGGGACGCGTTCAACCGGTGTTCGAACCCTGCAAGCATTTTATGGACTTGAAAGCTTACCACCTTTACGATGTTGTCAGTGGTATTGCAGAAATCACTCTGGTGGCAGATTTTGGGGCACATAGGAGGTGAGGCGAATTATCGAGATAACTTCACTGAACCAGATATCAACTGCATCCCACTTGAGATCGTAGTGAATACTAAAAAAAATAAACAATAAAAATAACAGACAAGAGTTTGGTTTTACAAAAATAGTAAATCAATAAACTGTACTTATCATTTACATAAAAACTTGTACAAAGTCAAAGTCAAGGTCAAAGTCAAATAATTTATTTCACTTATGCACATACTTATATGGCACTTTTAAACGGGTATGTAACGTTTGATATAATAACAAAAGTTCTAATGATCATAAGCCCTAATTTCATTTAATATTTTTTTTTTTATTTAACGATCAAATGATATAATGAATTATTGATATAATTTCATTTTACCTGATTTCATATTATTATGGTATAATGAACAGTTTATATAATGCACATTTGAAATAATATTCAATTAATATAATATTCAAAATCTACATATGTATAAGTAACGTTTAATATAATTTGTTAATAGGTTGAATCTGCTCCAAAACCGAATCGGGCCACTCCGACTTTTCGTAGTCTTTCGTAGGCTCCTACCCCTAGAGTGTATATAAAAACCGGAGGCGCGGAGGGAGAGCAACCCCCGCCCGTTGTTACAAAGCATAGGCATAAGGCTGCGGGGGTGAGCGGTGGTGGTGGTGGTGTGGTGTTTTTCAAAATATTTTGTATAGGTACTTACATTAATTGTGTAATTACATAATTATATTTGAAGACGATGCACCTAGAATAAAATTACTATACCACAATAGCTAAAAATAATTAAAAATGAAGTAATTACAGATAAAGTAGTTACGTAAATGCTGATTATTATTTCTAAAATGATCAAATACTGACTACCGTCAACATCAATATTTATTGTGGCTATGATTACAAAAATGCAAACTGTAGCAAAACAACAGTATAATTAGTAAGAAAGCTCAACAAACTTAATTGTAACACAGCGTCTGCGTAGAACAGACCACACAGACGTATCTTGTTGAACGATGCTCGATGTAAGCGCAGTACGTTCTTGCAAAGATTTTTCTCCTCATCTGTTAAAAAAACAAAATATTTTAACATTTCATTTTTATTCAAAGATACACACACAGATTGAAACAAACTGTAAGGTACTATACCGACAGACAAACGCCTATAAATGCGTTCTTTCTTGATCTGTCGAGGGCCTTCGACCTGGTTTCTTATGATATTCTGTGGCATAAACTGCTGGAGGAGACCACTGTGCCGAGGGAGCTGGTATCTGTCCTCAAGTATTGGTACAGTAATCAAAAGAATGCTGTCAGATGGGTCAACTCACACAGTGAGGAATATAATCTGAAATGCGGTGCGGTGGACAAGGTGGGTTGACCTCCCCGAGTTTGGTAACCTATTTGTTAACCAGCTGATTGGCAGGCTCAGCGGAGCTATGGTCGGATGTTCAATAGACGGAAGAATTATTAATAATATTAGTTATGCGGACGACATGGTTCTGTTGAGCCCATCAGTGAGTGCGCTTAGGAGACTACTGGGCATTTGTGAATCATATGCTCTGTCACATGGACTCAAATATAATGCTAGTAAGAGTGTACTTATGCTATACAGAGCAGGAAACAAGGCTCCCTTGAACGTGCCGCCAGTTAAGATCGGGGGGTCGGCACTAGCGAGGGTGTCTAAAGTAAAATATTTGGGTCACATGCTGACGGAGCGGCTACGGGACGATGAAGACCTAGAGAGGGAAAGGAGGGCATTGGCAGTCCGCTGCAATATGTTGGCCATCAGATTCGCCCGATGTACCACAGATGTAAGGCTGTTACTTTTCAGAGCTTTCTGTCAGACTTTTTACACATGCAGTCTGTGGATCAACTTTACGCGGCGGGCTTATAACGCCCTACGTGAACACAGTACAATGACGCTCTGAGGGCAGTGTTGAAAAAACCCAGGTATTGCAGTGCTTTCGCAATGTTTTCGGATGCTTCAGTTGATGATTTCTTCTCCATCATTAGGAAAAGAACGGCATCGACGATGAGCAGGGTTCGTGGTAGCACCAACACTGTCCTCAGAAAGTTAGCGTGCAAAATAGATAGTCCTTTTACTGTGTACTGGCAAGTGTACACCTGCACAGAAATAGGAAATGATATATATAATAATTATTGTGTACTTATTTTGGTTACTAACAAATTACTTAATACTAACCCTGTGTTTTTGTTTTTGTAACCTATGGACTTTTAGTCTGAAAATAAAGATATTGAATTGAATATACACATATACACAGATTTTAGTACAGAGATATCTGATCTGAGTGATGAAAATAACTATTTATGGAAGGAAAGGGAGAGGAAGGCTAAAGAAAAGATGGATGGATTGTGTGTGTCAGGAAATGATATGAAAGAGATAGGAGTGAATGATAACGTGATGTTGGACAGGGGAGAATGGCAAGAGGAAATGTGTTGTGCTGCCCCGAAGTAACATGGGACAAGGGTATGAAGATGATGATGACATCTGGTCATGTATCCTTATTACTGATCATCAATATTTGTGAATCTCATGTTTTAATAGAAGAAACATAAAGTTTCAGGCGAGATTTTGGTATTGCAGGAGAAAAGACTGTAAAATGTTTTCATGTATCGCAACTGACCTTTTTTTTGGGTCAGCAATTATCAAATAACTTCTCCCACACTGGGCGGGGCGGGAAGGTGAGTCAGACTCTCACTGAAAACCCACCCGTGTACTTTCAGCTGTCTGTGTGTTGCCAGGGGCCACGGTGACCTTTTCGGACTTTCCCGCGACCCTGGTAGGCATCGGCCCTAGCGAACCAAATCAGTTGTGCTGACATCTCTTTGTGGCGCGCGTGGAACGAAATGCACCGTCAACCTGGGCCTAGTCCTTATCGTACAGCGAGCTACCCATTGATCACCGGCATCCGAATCTCCCTCATATGAAAATATTGTAAAGAAATAACCAGAGCAAGTTGTCTTCTGAATAAGTGCGCAAGTATCTTGAACACTTTGAATAGCTAAGTAGAATTTCTCGCATTGCTGGATCAACATTATTTGCCACGTGAAATCCTTCACCAACCAACTCAAAACCGACAGTGACATTGTAATTGTGTCATCCTGTAACAAAATGAAAGTTAGATGCTACCTTCATAAAAAGGAACTGCACTACGTAGCTACGGCCACCACCAGCGGCTGCAGCTTTCAAGTAAATATCGCCACTGACTATGTGTGGCCAAACTTCGTTTACTTTACTATGAACATTCGCATTTTGGTCGGTGCTTCTGTGACGATGTGACGATGTGGCGTAGTGCACGAAGACTTGGATACCACGGTAAAAAATGAATAGATATTAAATAATAGATACTCACCATATCATTTACCACTGTGCCTTTTTTAAACACTTCTATTATCACTTGTGTGTAACTCAGATGGTTGACAGCTAGCTCTATCATATAGTACAGAATCTAAAAATTGATAACTGAATTATATTAGCTTTTAGCAATTATAATATTAGTAATAGCTTTCAGCCTTAGGTTATAGTATAGTTAGTGCCCAGCTGTAACGGCAGATTGAGCTTTAGAAAAATACCGTCACACAAGTGTTGTCATGACGTCAGAATGAGTAACAGAGGCAACACTCTAAAATGCTGAACTCTTTCTTAAACTAAATGAGACACATTTTCATTGACTGCTAATAAAATTAAGTGTGTAATAAAATACTTACAAATAGCTGAAAGCCAATTTTAAAGATATTATAACACTCTAATATTTGAACGTAAGCCCGGAACATTTTCTTGCAGTACTTTTTACCGTCTGTGTTTTGCAATTCTCGTAAATTTGAAACTTGATAATTCCATAGAATAACTTTGTTTTTTAACATTTTAATGACTCGCATAGCATAAACAATATTGAAATCAAAAACGACTAAAAGATAGCCATCAAATGCAATAAAGAAAGGTGCATTCATTTTCAGGATGAAATAAGTGAAAACAAAGACATAAAAACTTAGAGCTATGGTTCCAAGAATCCAATTCCATTTAATAAAATGGCTAAAACTATCAGTGTCTTCAGTGAGAAATCTGTGCACTTTTTGAAAAGTCAGGACAAAATGGACATGATGTTTGGTTTGAATGATTCCGATCACGAAATTTATAGCAAACCCGAAACAGTAGAAGATGGTGTTGAAAATAGCAAGATCATATGTAAAAGTAGAATATTCAAGATTATCTTTCTTTAAGGCCACCAAATAGGCACAGTGTAAACATGAACATATTGAAAATAGTGTAACAATCATTGAAACAAAATTGGAGATGCGGTTGTTTGGAGTTATAGTATTATCTATGATACGATATTTAGGACAAAACATGAAATATTGCGTCAGATTCAAAGGCAAGAGCATTGACTGCACATCTTTATCTACAATATTTTTCACAGTAAAATTCACAGGACATTTTTTTACTATATCACGGATGGTCTTCATTTTGAACAGACGTTTCCTAGCACTCAAGCTATTCAATAAACGATGGTCAACTAAACAGCGTATTATAATTTTGAAGAAGAAGAACCATTTTAAATTACGATAAAGACATGGATGGTATTAATATATAATACCATTAATCCATTAGGATTAATTGTCAACATGTTTATTGAACGAAGAAAATGAACATACATTATAAAGATTATACAACTTACTAATTACTTACTACGTACTCAATTAAATAACTACAGATAGTTCAACTCATCTGTGCGCGCGGCTCCATGAGTGCGTGCTGTTATGTCCGGGTTCTGAATTTGGTTTTAAAAAAAAGAAACCACTTTATGCTAAAATAAACTTTATATTAAATTGACACACGAATGCAAGATACAAGTGCACGGTAGGAAGGTTGGGAGACGACTGGCGTGCTGGACAGTGAGGAAGGGGAGAGAGGAATGAGAGGATGCTGCGTCAGCAGCAAGGATGCAGCGTAGACTGCTGGGTAAGCCAGAAGGGGTACAGGTAAAGGGTGTAACAGCGCACCGATTAGGAGGAAACTTACGGGTGTAGGGTAAGTTGACGCCGGAAGGAAAGGTAAGCTCTTCCAGGTTTTTAGGTTACTCGGAGACTAGGAGCAGGAATATCTTTGACATCTATGGATGCCATTTCTATGGGAGTATCTGGTTTAGGGTTACATCTAGAAGTCTTAACTAACTTATAATAACATTACAATTTATAGGAAATAACTTTGATTATAATTAGACTTATAATAACAGTAGAATAGGAATAATAGGTACCGTAAAGAACAATATGAGATTTTTCAATTACTCTATTAAGGTTTGTTTTGATTTGATCAGTTACCTTATTATAATTTCAGAAAAGGGAGTCTAAATTATTTATGTTTTTTAAGTTAACGTAAGGAACTTTAATATTGTCTTTTAAATATGCAATAGGACTACAACAGGTATCGTTAATTAGTACGAAATGCAGTACTATTGGTTTTATTTTTATTTTAATATTATGTTTAGGTATTAACTTATTGTCGATGCAATAAACAATACAATTGTCTGGTATAGTTAGTATACCAGTACCTGAAATAAAGGATTCTGATAAATCTTGATTATCATGTATATCCGTTATTATGTAATCTATGAAAGGTTTTGAACAAATTCGGTTTCACAAAGGGGTGGAACGGAAGTCAGAGCTTTTGAAATAACCTCAGTTTCACATATTGGTACGGCTGTGCCTGCTCCCTGGCAACTCAGCCTCAACTTGTTATTCCAACACCCTCTGTGACTCAGCCAGTAGGTAGGATTAATGATGATAATAATAGTATGAATAATTCGGTTAACACAACATATGTATTTTCTGACAAATTTGGTCAAGATTTTGGTAGAATATTTAATGTTCCGTTTGATGTTACATCTCAATGAGACCAATAGTTGTAAATTTATTTTCTGTACTTTGCCTTATTCTCACTATTTCTCTGATGAGCAAAATAGGCACATTTATAATTTAAATATGTTGATTTATAATAGGACATGTCGTCACAGTGACGCTATTTTATATTTTGATTGAAATGAATTTATTATTATATAATAAATTATACAAATAATATATTTGCCACCTAGTAGTAGAAGACAAATTGCTAATCTTTTAGCATACAATATACACAGTGACACTGGTACCTGTAGGGTACCATCGATTACTGTTAGTAGTGGTCCTAACACTACTTTTGATACGCCTTAGAGTTTAAACTTTAAACTATTAGGAGTGACAATGGGTGAGCCGCATATATTGAATGTTGTTTATTTATTTATATATACAATACTTTATTGTACACCACAAAAACACATAATAACAATAAAAAAATTAACACTACAAAATATACAATGGGCGGCCTTATCGCTTTCCGCGATCTCTTCCAGGCAACCTTGGAATGGACAGTCAGTGATTTGCCTGGACATAAAATGGGGCTGTCGTTGGTGCAAATAAAAACTATACAATATACTAGAATAGATACACAGATATATACATATCCTAAATAATAGATACATAAATACATACATACTTACTAAATATATAAACAACAAAAATAAATGAAGACTATAGATAATTACAGTTACGAGAACAAGATCACAACGACAAGTAATGTTCCTTCACGAGTCTCTTAAATATTGCTAATGATTGCGCGCGTTTAATTTGAACTGGCAATGCATTCCACAAACGAGCGGCCTGGACAGTAAAAGACTTGTCGAGGAAAGTTGTGGAATGCATAGGCATTTTAAGCTTCAAGTTATCTGATGACCTTAAAAATTTCGTGTGGGAGTTGCAAAGAAACTGGAAACGTTTCTTGAGATAGAGAGGGGTGGAAGGGGAAAAAAGCACAGTATACATACAAAAGGGAAAGAATATGAACATTCCGGCGAAGGCGAATTGGTAACCACTTGAGCTTCACACGAAATTCGGAAACATGGTCATATTTGCGCAAACCGAATATGAACCTTATACAAACATTTTGAAGCCGCTCAAGTTTATCGAGTTGGTCTTGGGTAAGGTCAAGATAGCTGACATCAGCATAGTCAAGAATGGGAAGAAGTAGTGATTGTGCAAGCGCAATCTTGGTGGCAGTCGGTAGAAAATTACGTAATCTCCTCAAAGATGCAGCGGATGCAAATAGTTTGCGGCTAACTTCCTGTAGCTGGGTAGTCCAAGAAAAGTTTTTATCGATGAAGATCCCCAAGTTTTTAACTTTCTCACTGAAGAGAACAACTGAATCGTCAAAAGAAACTTGGGGAAGAGTCGTCCAGTCGATCCTTGAGACCGTCCTAGAACTGCCTACCACCAAAACCTGCGTCTTTATGGGGTTGACCATAAGTCCATATCGCTTACTCCAATCGCATTTATGGGCCAGATCACGATTAATCGTTGAGATAGCCTCGGATAGACTTCCAAGAGGAGCTCGCGAGTAAATTTGTAAATCATCTGCATATAGATGGTAGAAAGAAATTAGTTCGTCGGAGATTGAGTTAATAAAAACTGCGAAAAGTAATAGAGATAGAACGCCACCCTGAGGTACACCGGCAGAAGTATTACTCCAGGAAGACAAGGTCTCTCCAATGCAAATACGTTGCCGGCGGCCGAACAGGTAAGTACGAAACCAGTCAATTACCGATGCAGATATGTTAAGAGAGCATAAAATGCCGAGCAAAATATCAAAATCAACGGTATTAAAAGCATTACTGAAATCTAGCAAAGCTAAGACCGTTAGATTTCCGTTTTCCATGGCTGACCTTATATCATCCGTAATGTTCAGAAGCGCTGTGGTGGTGCTATGACCAGGACGGAAGCCAGACTGGAAGGGGTTGAGGAGATTATTTTTAGAAAGGAAAGTACTTATTTGGTTGTGAATTAACCGTTCAAGGACTTTGGATAGGAATGGTAGGACGGATATTGGACGGTATTCAGAAAAGGATGAGGGATTAGACTTTTTAGGTAAAGGAATTATTTGAGCATCTTTCCATGAGGATGGAAAGACACCACTAGATGCAGAAAAATTGAGGATATGACAAATGACGGGAAGGATAAAATCCAGCACAGGTACTAACATATTACGGCTGATACAGTCACTTCCTACTTCATTGGAAGTAATCGATAGTATGCTCTTCTTAACATCACATGCGGAGAACTGACTAAAAACAAATGGAGAATAACTGGGAGTCGGAAGTGAAGAAAGATAATTCAGTGTATTTAATTTTATTGTCCTATTAAAAAAGTAAAATGAGTATTCATTGCATCAATGTCTATGTCTTTTGGAATTGTGTCTTGACGTGTTTTACCGACCCCCAATGATCTAAGAAATTTCCAAACTTTGGATGCGTCCCCATTTTGGACTGAAGTATGAATGTGGTGACGATTAGCATTCCTACACACCTTATTACAGTGATTACGTATGGCGAAGTATCTTTCCCTGTTAGCGTCATTAGCCCTACGCTTAAATTTAGACTTTGCCGTAACTTTTTTCTGCATAGCGTTTTAATCTCATTTGTGAGCCACGGCGCCGGCAAATGTCTAACCTTAACAGCTCGAACAGGTGCGTGATGATCATAAAGCTCGATAAGTTTAGCTGCAAAAATTGTAACTTGCTCATCGACTGATGCAGAGGCAAACAGAGCAGACCAATCTATATTGTTGGCATCCTTGCAGTTGTTCATCAAAATATGCAGGGTCTGTCCGGCAAAGAGCTGGGATTAAGTTTATTTATGGAGAACTATGATGTTCTGGTGTTATGTTTGTCTGAACACTGGTTGAAAGAACATGAAGTAGTGTTTATCAATGATGATACTTTTACTGTACAAAGTGCGTTTGTAAGAAAAAGCGCCAGTCGCGGTGGATCTTTAGTTCTTGTTTCAAACAAGTTGAAATGTAAACAACGTTTAGATTTAGTTAATCTTTCTATTGAACGAACTGTAGAGTTGTCTTGTAATCGATTTTATTAGTTTTGAATCGGTAATGAAGGATTCACTCAATAGGTTAAAATCAAGTAATAAAAGTATAATTTTATGTGGAGATTTTAATATTATTATTTTAGATGTATTAATTAAGTTTTAGACTTCTTAATCTGTTTAGGTCTTATAATTTAATTAACTGGTTTTTTGAACCTACTAGGATTACGGCATCTTCGGCAACTTGTCTTGATAATAGTGACCTAACGTCTGACCACTGTGGTTTGTTAGTTAGCTTCCCCATGCAATTCCATAAAAAGCAGCAAAAAATAGAATGTAGGCTTTATACAGCTAGTCGTTGCAATATGTTTAAAAATAATATAGCTCATAGAATTACACCATCTATAGTAGAACACGAGAATCCTAATGAAATCTATGGAGCCCTTTTTGATGTTGTGCAAAAGGAGTACCAATCTACTTTCCAGACCAAAACTATTAAAATTAATGGCACCTCCGTTGGCTTTAATCAATGGGCCACTATATGGTATTTATAAAAGTAGAGCGAGACTATACGAGTTATATGGTTTGAAAAAATACAGATTTAATTCACCTTTCCTAGATTATGTCAAAAATTATTAAAAATTATTTAAAAAGGTTAGTTTTTTTGCTAAATCTAAATTTTTTTGCGATTTAATTAAAAACCACTTGGAAAATTATTAACAATGAAACGGGTAAATCGGTTAAGCAAGATAAACAACTTGAGATTATGGTCGACAGTAAATTAGTTAACTAAAGCAGCTGACGTAGCTGAGGCGTTTAATGATTTTTTTGCCAACATACCTATAACTACGACTCGCTCCTTAAATTCGTCCCCGTCTAAAGCTGAAAACCTTTTGCTTTACATTACATTATTATTCAACATTCAAATATAGTAGTGTAGTTACAGAGACCGATCTACTAATAATCAGGATTCACCAAGCTTGGCTGGTGCCGACACTCGTAAAGTCATCAAACCACGCTTGTCAACGAGACAGCAACTATATAAATGTTTCTGTATAGATTACTGGCAAAACTTTTGATATTGGTGCCAATTCTCTTGTCACAAATGCCTCTAGACTAGACTAAAAATCACCAAAATTTTGTTTATTCCTGTCAATCCACGATTTCCAATTCTGAAATAGAATAAAATGACACAACTTAACTACATATATTTTAATTTGACAGCGCTAAGATGGCACTGAGATATTAATTTAGTGAAAATGACAGTTTTGCTATTCTGAATTTGACGTTATTCACCAAAAATTTGGATTGTAAAAAGCAAACCTGACTATTTTTAATCGCGATTTAAAAAGGTGTGGGATAAAATTAGTTGTCATGATTCCCACAGACACCTCAACTTCAGGTGTAAAAACAGTACTGTATCTTTTTTCTTTTCTATTGCCCATATCTCGAAAATGGTGTTTCCTATCGCAAAAATAATGAAAATTACGACCCCCACAGTAAGTAGAAATAAATATAATAAATAAATAAATAAAATAATATTTATTTATAAATGGAAAAAATAATTATAATGTAGGACAATGTTCATTTGTGGGAGACTGGTGCCGTGACTTGTAATCAGGACACCAGGGACTCCCCCCTAGAGGCAAAAATGTCCATCAAAAACATTTTATACAACAAAAAAAAAACTTAACGAAAGTTACATTTTTATGTTATTCGGCAAACTATTTTTGAAAAAGAAGAAAAATATTTAAAATCTAAAATTTGTATGAAGTGGAGTTCATGGTGCATGAGGGGTGTGGGTGAGGGAGTGTTTGTGTTTGTATGTGTGTGTGTGTGTGAGGGTATGTGTGCGTGTGTGTAGTGTTGAGATGATGAGACGTGAGTGGGTTCATGTCCAACTAGACGAATGGTTCCTATTACGTTTTTATAACTAGTAGCTCTTCTGTTTGGATTTAGTTCAAATTTAGTAGCCAGTTAGTTAATATAAGTATACATTGAGATTTATTGAAATTAAAAATACCTAATTCTTTATTTCACTTATTGTAGAGTTCAGGCCTTCGGAAATTATAAAATTATACGGCAAAACCTGTGTTAGATTTGTTGTTGCAACTTGCATACTGCCTCCTCGTTGTTAATTTGGAAAGATCGAAAGAGGATGGATCTGAATGTTGCCGCAGAATAGTAAAGAGGATGTAATTTGCCTAACAGTTAACACCCCAGCTTCCTGATACAGTGCGTCGGTGGGATAGAGTCGTGGTTTTGAAAGACCAACTTTCAAAATCAACCTTCGGGCAACAATCAATGGTCAATTTCCAACATTTTAGTTTTACCGGCCATTCCCAAAGTGGTTACACAATATGTCATTATAGATTGAACAAGGGAAAAATATAATTTTAATCGTTTTACCACTAGCTACCTGTCTAAGCTATTTAAAAATATAAGTCAGTTTCCGTACTCTTACATACTTACATAAGTTGCGAATGTGTTCATCAAAAGACAACCAATACCCAAATAACGAATACTTTGTGTCGGCTGTACAGTTACATTGATTCAAAGGAGGAAATGAACACTGATGAACAAATATGGGAGGCTTATCTTGTAAGAAAGTTTCTACGCTCCCTATTGCAAAAGGAATATATTTTCTTTTATCTGCATTAAGGGTGAGCGAGTTAGCAGCAAGCCAGTGGAAGACCGTGTTGAGACCTGATTGAGCTAAGGAATATAATTCTTCCTAAGAATCACCCTTGAAAGTAAGAGTTGTGTCATCTGCATAAATATTATTTTACAGTTTACAAGATTATGTTGACATAGCTCATTTATATAACACAGAAACAAAGTGGGGCCAAGAAAACTTCCCTGAGGAACTCTGTGCTCGATAGGAAGCTCATCACTCAAGTGGTCCCCGATCTTTACAAGCTGTGTACGATCGGATAAATAGTCAGCTATTAATACCAGTTCATTACCCCGTATTTCTATATTACTTAATTTATGAATTAGGGCGGGGATAGAGACTGTGTCAAAAGCTTTGGCAAGATCGAGAAAAATGGTTAGGCATTTCTTGTTTTCGTCTATGTTTCTTAACACAAAATCAGAAAAAGTGTGAACAGCCTCATCAGTGGATTTGCGTGCTCGAAATCCATATTGTGTTTCAGCAAGAATTTTATTTGACTTTAAGAATTTCATTAGTCTACAGTTAATAGTACGCTCGAACACTTTCGATTGTGAAAAAAGAATAAAGATGGGCCTATAGTTGTTGACACAGCCTTTATCCCCTGCCTTATATGGGGATTACAATTGATTTTTTTAATGCTTTGGGAAATACACGTGTATCAAAACAACGATTTATGAGATCAGTGATAACGGGAGCCACCACATCCACAACGTTTTGCAAAAGCTTAGATGAGATTGAATTGAAAATTGATTGAAAGAGTGAATGCTCAACTGGTTGGGACACATCCCACCCAGTTGAGCATTCACTCTTTGAATTTAGGATAACAGTTTTAACTTCGATAACATCCACATAACATTTACATAAAAACTTGTCGAAAGTCAAAGTCAAGGTCAAAGTCAAATAATTTATTTCACCTAGGCACATACATAAATGGCACTTTTAAACGTCAAAATTTACAAAAAGATAGAATGATTCTAGTCGCCCCTTCCAAAAGGTAGTTTTCTTATAGACAAGAATGGGCAAGAAACGCGTAACGTCTTTCAAAACATTTTGTGTAATTACATATATGTGAAGACGATGCACCTAGAATAAAATTACTATGCTACAATAGGTAAAAATAATTAAAAATGAAGTAATTACAGATAAAATATTCATGAAAATGCTGATTATTATTTCTAAAATTATCAAATACTGACTACCCTCAACATCAATATTTATTGTGGCTAAGATTACAAAAATGCAAACTGTAGCAACACAACAGTATAATTAGTAAGAAAGCTCATCAGACTTAATTGTAACGCAGCGTCTGCGTAGAACAGACCACACAGATGTATCTTGTTGAACGATGCTCGATGTAAGCGCAATACGTTCTTGCAAAGTTTTTTCTCCTCATCTGTTAAAAAAAAACTTTATTTTAAAAATATAATTTTATTTAAAAGATAAAACAGTACAGAAACCAGAGATCTGAGTGATGAATATAAATGTTCATGGAAGGAGAGGGAGAGAAAGGCTGAAGGAAAGATGAATGGATTGTGTGAGGAAATGATATGAAAGAGATACGAGTGAATGATAACGTGATGTAGGACAGGGGAGAATGGCAAGAGAAAAAGTGTTGTGCTGACCCCAAGTAACCTGGGACAAGGGTAGGAAGATGATGATGACATCTGGTCATGGATCCTTATTACTGATCATCAATATATGTGAATCTCACGTTTTAATAGAAGAAACATAAAGTTTCAGGCGAGATTTTGGTCTTGCAGGAGGACTGTGAAATTTTTTCATGTATCGCAACCGACCTTTCTTTTTGGGTCGGCAATATTATCAAATAGCTTCTCTCGCTCTAGGCGGAGCGGGAGGGCGTGTCAGACTCTTCCTGACTAAAACCCACCCGTATTCCTTCAGTTGCCTGTATGTTGCCAGGGGCCACGGTGACCCTTTCGGACTTTCTCGCGACCCTGGCAGGTATCGGCCCTAGCGGACCGCGTCAGTTGTGCTGACATCTCTTTGAGGTGCGCGTGGAACACAACGCGCCATCGACCCGTGCCTGGTCCTTATCGGACAGCTAGCTACCCATTGCTCATCGTCATCGGAATCTCCTTCATATGAAAATATTGTAAAGAAATAACCAGAGCAAGTTGTCTTCTGAATAAGTGCGCAAGTATCATGAACACTTTGGATAGCTAAGTAGAATTTCTCGCATTGCTGAATCAACATTGTTTGCCACGTGAAATCCTTCACCAACCAACTCAAAACCAACAATGACCTTGTAATTGTGTCATCCTGTAACAAAATAAAAGATAAATGTTACTTTCATAAAAAGGGACTACACTACGCGGCTTCAATCACCATCAGCGGTTGCAGCGCAGCGTTGAAGTAAGTATCGCTACCCAATACGCATCGTGCACTTGATTGAGATGACCAACTGGTCACAGGACGTGCTGCTGACTATATGGGGCCAATCTTCGTTTACTTTACTATGAACGTCCGCATCGTGGTCGGTGCTTCTGCGACGATGCAGCCAAATGCGTAGTGCACGAAGAATTGGATACCACATGGTAAAAAAACTTTTTCACAAAAAATAAAACCGACTTCCAAAAAAAACACTACAAAGTGAAAAATAACTTTGATTTCGGAAGTCAGTGTCTTTGGGGTTTTATTTTCGTTTTTTTGCCACCGACTTCCGAAATCAAAGTTATTTTTCACTTTGTAGTGTTTTTTTTGGAAGTCGGTTTTATTTTTTGTGAATTAGATTTTATTTTTCACTTTTTAGTTGTGGTACCTACACAAAACCCCCACAAAAATTTGAATACCCATTACCTGCTATGTAAATTACAGTGACAGGAACTATTAGAATATCATCCACATATACTAGATGGGAAAAATACGTATTATTGAAGCTAACTCAAAAACCCCTCATCAGATCTTGACCAAATTAATATGGGACCATTTCTGAAGTATGCCCTACCAAACAAAAAAAGAATCATCAAAATCAATTCATAATTGGCGGAGCAATCGCGTAACAAACATACAAAAAAAAAAACATACAACCGAATTGAGAACCTCCTCCTTTTTGAAGTCGGTTGAAAAGAATAGATATTAAATAATAGATACTCACCATATCATTTACCAGTATGCCTGTTTTAAACACTTCTATTGTCACTTGTGTGTAACTCAGATAGTTAACAGCTATTTCTATCATGTGATATAGTGTCTGAAAATTATTTTCAGAATTATAATAGCTATTATGATAGCTTCTAGCTATTATAATAATAGTAATAGCTTTCAAGCTTTAGTTATAGTGCCCAGCTGTAACTGCAGATGAAGCTCACACGATTGTCGTAGTGACGTCAGAATGAGTAACAGAGACAACTCTCTGAAATGCTGAACTCTTTCTTAAGTGTGCCACATTTACATTGACTGCTAATAAAACTGTGTTTGTAATAAAGTACTTACGAATAGCTGAAAGCCAATTTTAAAGATATTATAACACTCTAAAATGTGAACGTAAGCCTGAAACAATTTCTTGCAATACTTTTTACTGTCCGTGTTTTGCAATTCTCGCGAATTTAAAATTTGATGATTCCATAGAATGACTTTGTTTTTCAACAATTTAATGACTCGCATGGCATACATAATATTGAAATCAAAAATAACCAAAAGATAGCCACCATATGCAATATAAAAAGATGCATTTAGTTTCAGGATGAAATAAGTGAAAACAAAGACATAAAAACTCAGAGCTATGATTCCAAGAATCCAATTCCAAATAATAAAATGGTTAAAACAGTCTGTGTCTTTGTTGAGAAATCTGTGCACTTTTTGAAAAGTCAGGACAAAATGGACATGATTTTTGGTTTGAATGATTCCGATCACGAAATGCATAGCAAAACCGAAACAGTAAAAGATGGTGTTGAAAATAGCAAGAACATAAGTAAAAGTAGGATATTCAAGATTATCTTTCTTCAAAGCCACCAAATAGGCACAGAGTAAACATGAACATATTAAAAATAGTGTAACGATCATTGAAACAAAATTGGAGATGCGGCTGTTCGGAGTTATAGTATTATCTTTGATACGATATTTAGGACAGAAAATAAAATATTGCGTCAGATTTAAAGGAAACAGCATTGACTGCACATCTTTATCTACAATATTGTTCAAAGTAAAATTCACAGGATATTTTTTTACTTCATTACGGAAGGTCTTCATTTTGAACAAACGTTTCCTAGCACTCAAGCTATTCAATAATCGATGGTCAACTAAACAGTGTATTACCATTTTGAATAAGAAGAACCATTTTAAATTACGATAATGACATGGATGGTATTAATATATAATGCTAATGGATTGATTGTCAACATGTATATTGAACGTAAGAAAATGAACATATATTAGGAAGATTATACAACTTACCAACTTACTAAATAATTAAACTTAGAAAATTAATGTACATTAGTAGGTAGGTATTATTATACAACTAACTACTTACACTAGGTACTCAATTAAATAACGAACTGCATACATTTTCAAAAACAAAACTCCGTCTGTTTAGACACGAACTGCGATCGACCCAACAAAAAAAAAATCATCATAATATTTTTTTATATCTTCTTTAGATAATATATCGTGACATACGTACTCATGACATTAGCAAGTTTAGCTAGCTAATTCAATTGGACACTGTATATCTAAGAACTAAAAAGCGTTCGGTCGCTGCCGAAAACAATCTTTTTCTGTCAAGCCATTTCATACCACAACGATATGATTTCTCCCTACAGCCCCGCATGTACTTGACAGATGTTAATTTGTATGTAAATACGACGAGATAACGTCACATTTTCCTCTAGATGCATATTTATGATTCAAAAACCTTGTTTGGCTTAGCTCAACTTTGGGGGTTTACTTAGAAATATTCAAGCTGTTTTCTTGTATGCTGGTAGATAGAGGTTTCAAACTGAAATGCACTGCAGTATTCAAGTTTGTTTCGCGTAGGGTTGTACCACCGTGTGACCTTTGACGAAGGTATGGGATGAAGCCTGGGTAAAAAAAAAAAAACTATTCAGTCAGACAATAAAAAAACACGTAGACACGTATGTTTTGCTTTATGATATTAATCAAAAATTACTTAGATAAAAGGCATTAAAGTTGGGGAGTGGGGGTCACTACGTCACAAGTAAGTATAAAATCTACATACTCGTGACGTCATGGCACATTTGAACTCAATGTATCGCCGTAATCTTTTTATAACGTGAAAAAAGAAAAAATACGTGTAATTTTTTTATAAAGTACCTGACGGACAATGTTTTTTTTAAGTCATCATAATGGGGAGGGTTTGTCGTTTGCAAATTTATGTTTTAGCTTCCAACAACACGCTTCGCTTGCTCACTTGCTTGGCTTGGTTTTGTAGACGCAAACCTACCTTGCCTCCTCCTTCAGAGGCGGCAGGGTGGCGTGGTCTTGAGGGAGAGCGCAAAAGTCGTGTAGATCCTCAAGGCAAGTCTGGTGATGTTCCTTCCCGAGGTTGCCGCCCTGTTATTGGTCTAATTCCATATGAATTAGACGTAACAGAAATCACTGGACGATTTATCTCAGGGGTGGCGAGGTCATGCCCCTGGGTGTCCACCATTGAACAAGAGCAGATGATGGACAGCAATGACCTCCCGCGTGTTTGTGCCGTGCGCGGGGACCCGTACGGAGGGATGAAGGAATCCTGGTGATTGAGTGGAGCAGGTCGCACACAACACATCACTTTGGCTCGGATTTCCTCTTACACGGGAGGTCGTGGGGTAGCTAACCACGATCAATCGGCTGAGGTATCCTATAAGCGGGATGTCAAGCGAGGGTCGGCTTAGTGGGGGGGGGCAGCCGGCGTGGCGTGGGGTCTCGGGATGAGTTGCGGCATAGTCTCGTGTCGTATACAGTCCCGTGATCTTCCGTCGCGTGCGGGCTCGTCAACTTCCTACTAGGTTGATCCTATACCGAAGGAGTAGCTCTGGCGTTCGCTCGTTGAACGGGCGACGTCCCCGACTGAGGGCTCCGTGGCGGGTGGAGAGCTCCAACGGTGAAGAATAAACATCCAAACCTATGGATAAAGAGACGAACTTTGAAACTAACAAACCACAAGCTGCGTCCCGCTCGTCGGATGCGCTTACACAAACCAACGAACCAAGGGCCGCGTCTTCAGATGCGCCTTCCACATCCAAAACAAGGGTGGCGTCTCAAGATGCACCTAAGCAGCAACTGCCCAAGACTGCATCCACAGATGCACCCAATAAAACTAAAAAACGCCCGGCTGCGTCCAAGGATGCGACGAGGAAGGCACCCGCAAGGGATGCGCCACAACAGGCTGCGTCCCGAGCGATCCCAACCTCGTCTGCGTCCATGGATGCGCCATCTAGCACGACCCTGACCGAAAGGCCAAGGACAGCACTCGCTCATGGCGACTCGAGGAGTACTGCAAATGTTGATGCGCCCAAAACACGGGCTGCGTCAACGGCTGTGGACCCTGAGAGGGACCTGACGAGTCTGACCAAAGCCCCACTGGCAGGAGCATCGAACGCCAAAAAAGGACAAACAGTGTCCAATAAAAAGACGTCCCTCAAGGCGGTGTCGACAACGGCAGAGATGCCAAAAGACGAGGCTGCCACCGGCGCTAAGCGCAAGCGCAGCGCGAGGCCAAGAGGACGAAAAAACCCAGTAAAACCAAACACAGAACTACCGGCCAGGGCGCAGAAGCGTTCGCGTCCCGAAGATACCGTCACACCAACAGGGGTAGGCAAGAAGAGCAAGCCTGCTCGCTCCCGTATGGTGGACGGAACTCTGGTGAGCTACGCCGAAGCGGCCGCGTCCTTCAGGAGCAATGAGCTATGCGTTGCCGTCATGACCGAGCCTTTTTTGGAAATGACGCAGGAGCAAGCGGAGGGGATCCGTCAGACGATCGAGAACCAGCTCCGGGCTCTGCTAAAGGCTCCTGAATCAACCGACACAACTGACACCAACGAAAGCACCGCGATCCATTTTAGAGGCCGGGCCCACTTCGCTGAAGGCGTCCTTAAGACATGGTGTGAGGACGATTTCACACTGGCCTGGCTAAAAAGGGTCATAAATAACATATCGTCCCCGTTATCGGGGACCAAGCTAACCGTTCGACCTCAAGCCGACATACCGAAGAAGGTTATGTGTATGTTGTTTGTTCCCGAGAACAGCGAGAACACAACGGAGCTGCTCAGGATGTTGGCGAGGCAGAATCCGAACCTAAAAATTAACACCTGGACTCTGACACATGAAAGGGCTAGACAGGAGCCCCCGGGTACCTGTCTCTTCTTTCGTGTGCCGGAGCCCATGGTCAAAACCATCAAAGACCAGCAACGGCGAGTATACTACCTCATGGGTAGTATATACATCCGCTTCCTGGACGAGGGCGGTGCCAGGGAGGATGCCGCCGCGCCAGCATCACGTATAGCCTCGGTTGCGCCTCAGGGGGAGCCTGTTCCGCCGCTTCCGGAACGCTCCCCATCGCCTCCCGCGATGGGGACTGTTGGGGAGGCGGTGGATTTGGCAACTTCCATGGCAGCAATGGAGGTTGTTTCAACAGCGGGTTCAACAAGGGATCCACCCTCGTCCGGTCTGACTTCGGATGAGGATTGCTTTCCGCCGGGGGAGAGAAGTGAGGGCGAGGACAGCAGCCTCTGCTCCTCTCCTCTGCGGGACTAGGATCCTACAGACCAACCTCCAGCACAGCCAATCTGCGTCGGCTACCTTGCGCAGAGAGCTGGAGAACCAACAAGGAAGAACCATCGCCCTCATCCAAGAGCCGTGGATCAGGGGTGGCAGAATATGCGGTCTTGGCAACATCGGGGGTAAGTTGCTACTAGACACCTCCGCAAGTAACCCGCGTACCTGCATTTTTGTCCCAAAACATGTACCTAACCTTTTAATAAACGAATTCTGTTCGAGGGACTTGACAGCAGTCAGGCTTTTCAGAACCGAACAGGAACTCCCGGACATTGTACTAGCCTCGGCATACCTGCCAGGCGACGAGGAGGTGCCTCTGCCAGAGCTCGCCTTACTGGTTGAGTACTGTGAAAAGGAAAAACTGGAACTTATCATCGCGACAGACTCCAATGCGCATCACACGCTCTGGGGTAATGTCAAAACCAACAACCGAGGTGAGGTAATGCTTGATTTTATTCTTAGTAATAACCTGGTTTTACTCAATAAAGGCTCCGAGCCTACCTTCATAAACGCGAGATCGCAAACAATAATAGACTTAACTTTAGCAACCATAGGTATATCCAACTCCATACAGGACTGGCATGTGTCCACTGAGATATCATGCTCAGACCACAGATGGATCCGCTTTACCATTAACTTCAACCTAACAGAACCACAGCCAAGAAGGGTTCCTCGCAACACAGACCAAACCAAGTTTACTAAGCTGGTTAAGGCTGAACTAGGCAGATTACACGCCCTTCCGGCTGAGATACCAGTAACCAACATAGACGAACATGTAAACAACATCACATCCATCCTTCTATCTAGCTATGAACAGTCGTGTCCCCTCACGGTACCCAGACAGGGAGCTCGCCATTCTTGGTGGAGTCCAGAACTGGAAAGACACCGACACAGGTTGAGAAGACTGTTTAACAGAGCCAGGAACACACGGTCGCCAGTAGATTGGGACCGCTATACAACAGCTCGTAAAACCTATAAAAAACTGATACGCCTCAGAGGAAAGAATAGCTGGAGGCGTTTCTGCACTAACATTGAAAGTAACAACCAGGCAACGAGGGTCAAAACTTGTCTCGCTCAAGAGACGGACCACTCAATAGGATGCCTGAAAAAAACAGATAACACCTACACAACAAACGACGCTGAGACAAGCGAATTACTCCTAACCACCCACTTCCCAGGATGCCAGATTGCCACCCAGCAAAGCTGGGAACCACATATGGAGAGGGCCACGAGCAGCCTAGATTGGGAAGTGGCGTTGGATGTAATCGACAAAGACAAAATAACGTGGGCAATCAACACCTTCCTACCTTTCAAGGCAGCAGGCCTGGACGGTATTTTCCCGGCTCTGCTCAGGTGGAGCCAAGTTGTACTGGCTGACTACCTGGTTAAGGTGTTTCGAGCCTGCCTGGCACACCGCTATATCCCCTTGAAATGGCGGGAAGTAAAAATAATCTTTATACCGAAACCAGGTAGGGGCGACTACACCCAGCCCAAATCCTTTAGACCTATAAGCCTCTCCTCGTTCTTCTTGAAGACACTGGAGAGGCTGGGGGATAGGAGGATTAGATCCCAAATTTCGGTACAAAGACCTTTACATCCGAATCAACACGCCTACTGTGCAGGCAAATCAACCGAATCAGCACTCCACAGCGTAGTCTCACGCATTGGAAATGCTCTTAAAGCCAAAAACCCAACCCTAGGCGCCTTCATTGATATAGAAGGTGCTTTCGACAAAACAAACTTCGTCAGCATCGTACAGGCACTTGCCAGGCACGGTGTTGCGCGTACACTCATAGAATGGATCAATAACATGTTAAAATACCGTGCCATTCAATTTACCGTGAACACCACCACGAGAGGTATCGTGAGTAGAGGCTGCCCACAGGGTGGGGTGCTGTCACCACTGCTGTGGAATTTAGTCGCAAATGAGCTCATTGCAGAGCTCAACGCCAGCAGTCTGTACTCGGTGGGATACGCGGACGATATAGCAATTCTGATCTCGGGGAAATTTGAGGGCATCTTATGTGATCTCATGAGAAGGGCTTTCAAAATAATCGAGAGCTGGTGCACGAAGCACGGGCTATCGGTTAACCCCTCGAAGACAGAACTAATAATGTTTACCAACAAGAGAACTTTGGGACCCCATAGGCTTCCAAAACTCTTCAACACTGAATTAACACTTAAAGACGAAGTCAAGTACTTGGGGGTGATCCTTGATAGCAAACTGCTCTGGAACAAGCACCTCGACTACAAACTTAATAAAAGCACAATTGCACTCTACCAATGTAAAAGAATGCTAGGGAAAACATGGGGGCTTTCTCCGAAGATAACTCTGTGGTTATACAAAGCGGTAATCAGGCCAATGTTGGCTTATGGCGCTCTGGTTTGGTGGACGAGGACTGAACTCTCGACCACCATTACCAGACTACAACGCTTCCAACGACTGGCCTGTACGGCTACCACTGGCTGCATGAGAACCACCCCAACAGCAGCCTTGGAGATAGCCCTTCTATTAACTCCCCTTGACCTGTACATACAGCAGGAGGCGGCGCTAGCTGCCATCAGGCTAATGCATCTGGGCATATGGGGCAAAAACCACACCAGTCCACACGCTAATATCCTGGACCGGGCGATTGAGTACCAACCTCTCATCGCTGCCCCGTGTGATAGAACACCAAACCAACCCTTGTTCAACAAAAACTATACTATACAAACAGTTCAGGAGGAAAAGGATCAGTCAGGAGCCCATGAAGTGCGCATCTACACAGACGGCTCAAAAACACAAAACGGCTCAGGTGCTGGCGTACACTCCCTTGACCTCAACCTTAACCTTCACATACCTCTAGGCACACACAGTTCGATATTCCAATGTGAATGTGTTGCCTTAACACAAGCCGCAACAGCAGTAAAGCGCTTAGGCATCCGGGACTACGGCATTAAATTCCTATCCGACAGCCTATCCGTGCTCAAAGCTTTAGAAAACAAACAAACTAACAATAAACTAATTTTTGAGTGCCATTTAGCTCTGGAGAGTTTATCGAAGTTTAATCGCATTACCCTCCAGTGGATCAAAGGGCATAGTGGATCCTTAGGCAATGATGCCGCTGATGAACTTGCGAAGAGAGGCTCTGATATGGAAGTACTAGGCCCGTACCCACTTCTCCCTCTGCCTTTCTCAAAATTTCGTGCGTGGATTCGCCAAAGATCGACCGAACTCCATAACAACAGATGGTCACGGGCAACAGACTGTAGACAGTCAAAATTGGCTTTACCAATTTTAGACCCGCGATTAACCAAAAAACTTCTCAACCTGGGTAGAAATAACCTTAGAATAATTATAGGAACAATTACGGGCCATAACCCCCTCAACAAACATCTTTTCAACATAGGCGCCACAGATAGCCCCCTTTGCAGGGGCTGCCTTGACGCCGAGGAATCAGCCGCCCACGTTATCCTGGAGTGCGAGGCAGTGGCTTCTCAACGGGAAGAAATCCTCGGAACAGTGAGGTCGCTCCGCGAAGCCTGTGAAGCCCCCAGGAGGCTTCTGTGCTTTTGGGCGAAGCTAGGCTGGCTCTGTTAGCCAGTATCCCCACGCACAACGGACCAAATGAGAGTCTAAGTGCGGAAAAGGGAGTCCCATCATCATCATCATCATCATCATCAAGTCATCATAATTCCTATTATAACGACTTGATGTGAGCATATTTGATGCTAAACAAGTAAATAGAAAAGTATGGGAATAGCTTTCGAATAAAATTTTCTAAAAACACTCGGTACGTACTCTTTAAAGTCCCGTGTACGCTGGCGCGACGCGACTCTAACAAAACGATTTATGAGTAAACTTCACGGTAGAACAATTACCGGAGTCGCGTCGCACCAGTCTGCACCAGGCTTATAGAATGGCTTGCGAATAATTTTTTTACAACATGATTTCAATTATTAGGTAAATATATTATTATGTTCGTGTTACAGATGTTTTTATTAATTGCGTGATGTCATAGTGCAACTACTACCGACACAATACGAACTAATTATTATTACTGATGTGTAGTGAAATGTGGGTTAACTGGCGAAATGCGGGTACCTACAGGTACACCTCTGCCCAACCCTTCGGGGAAAAAAGGCGTGATTTTATGTTATGTTGTTACTAATTTATTCAGTCACGGAAGTTGTTTATCAAATTCTAATCACTACGTCAATTTGCCGTGTTATTGCCAATTCAGACAACTGTCAAAGAATGACAGCTTGTGATTTGAATAGGTACATGGACAACTTAAATTGCTGGTATTAGGTCCTTTACGAAATATTTTAGTTAGTAAAAATGAAAAGTAATATGGGATGAGGAGACGATAGGGTGAGACCAGACGGCATGAAGATGTTGCCTTGGAAGGTGGCTAGGCTTCTGTTATGGGACGTGACCTGTGGCATCTCATATTTCTAGTACGGCGGGCTGTGCTGGTGCCACTGCTGCGGCTGCTGATACCCTCAAGCGGCGCTAAGACTGTAACCTTATGGGTAACTACAACTTGAGACGTCTCCTTTTTAAGGAAATTTCTCGCCTACTTGTCGACACTTCACGTGACCAGATGGCTGGCTCCTTCTTTGGTTAATTAGCATTGCCATTCAACGGCCAGTCTTTTGTGTACGTTTCCGGATGAAAGCGATACGGACGAATACTTCGACTACTATGTGTCCTTTTGATTTGATATTTATTTGTACAATTACTTAGCTATCATTTAATTTAGTACTTATTGTAAATAGGTTTGTGTTAAAAAATTGTAAAAGATATATTATAAATAAAAATTACTGTCCGTACGGGATTAATATTTTTTTTTTACATAAAGTGTTCAAGCAAGTTATTAATAATTAATAAATAGTAGGTATGTTCTTCAAGAAAATACAATTTCAGTCGAAGCTTTCAAACAAAGTCACCTTTGATTTTCAGTATGAGTAAATTTCGATACGAGTACACAACATATTATTACAAGAGACTGCACAATAGTTCAATTACTTAATAATGTATGACTATCTAATTTCTCCGCAGTGTCTAGTGCTCAAGATATTAACTCTCCCTTTGCTATGCAAAACGGTTTAGCGCAGCATAATGTAAGAAAATACGATATTCCTTTGTGGAATATTCTGATTATAAATTTTAATTGGTTATTAAGGCGCAGGGCGTGGTTATTTTAAATATTTATGGTCGACAATAGCTTCAGTTCTTTGTGGTGCGATGAGGTAACATAATAGTTTATTTAGATTAGCTGATCATTGTTTTCAACAGCACTATGTTTAGCTGCGATGAGGTGAACAGATTACGCGATTTAACGAAAATTCTTAACAACAGTAAAGAAAATGGAACTATTCTGGTAGTCAGTCAGTTTCATACTAACGAATATGAGTTTTGTGAATTTGATCCTTATTTCTAGGCACTAGAAATTATCCAACAGACAGGTGTGATTAAAGCATTCTCGGCTATTAACGGCTGGACTGTAGGAAATGTAATTATTAGAATCATAAAGTTCCACGTAGGTAAGTCTTGTATCAAAGCAGCTTGTAAAGTTTTCTTCTGACTTTGAGGCCCCCCCATAACAAATGACTGCTGTAGATATTATGCCTTTTTTTATGCATGGGAAATTATCAAATAACTTCTCCCGCTCTGGACGGAGCGGGAGGGCGTTTCCGACTCTTACTGACTAAAACCCACCCGTGTTCCTTCAGTTGCCTGTACGTTGTCAGGGGCCACGGTATCCATTTCGGACTTTCCCGCAACCCCGGCAGGCATCGATCCCATCGGACCCCTTCAGTTGCTGACATCTCTTTGAGGCGCGCGTGGAACACAACGCGACGTCGACCCGGGCCTGGTCCTTATCGGATGGCGAGCTACCCATTGCTTACCGTCCGCAAGCCCGCGCCTACTGTGGTCGGGGATCGGCCTGCGATTCCCGACGCCCAGGGCGTCTCCTGCGGCGGCTAGGGTCCTCGTTGGTCTAGTGGTCGCAAGCGCTACTGCTGAGCATGAGGTCCTGGGTTCAATTCCCAGTATGGGCAAAAGTATTATTGGGTTTTTCCAACAGGAATATCTCAGTAGTAGCCCGGAGTCTGGAATTGTGTCCGGTTGATGGCAATAGGCTCGGCCCCTATTACATGGGACTTAAAACATAACTGGCGAAATGTGAGTGTACTACAGGTACACCTCTGCCGAACCCTTCGGGGAAACAAGGCGTGGTGTTTATGTTACATATAAACAGGGTCGGTTTTTAATAAGCAAAGACTGTTCTCGTCAGTTTGACAGTGCGTAAACAAACATTAGCTCCGTATATTTTAAAGTTTAAAAAATAGTTTGAGTGACAATACAGCTCCAAAAAGTGATTAAAATTGTGACATCCTAGAACCTGTAGTGACATAAGTTGAAATACACGAGTTTTGGACAAACACTACGAAGATTTTTTTAATAATACAAAGTGCCAGAAGTTTTAACGAACAAAATACAAATATACAAAATTTTACCGGCTGCTCATTAGGCTGAGCTCAAAGATCCTCGTAGCCAACAGAAACTGCGTGAAGGACCAAAACCCTAATTAAGGTACGATAGTGATTATAAAATTATCGTAATTTACTATCTAAATTAGCTGAAACTGCTTGTCATCCTGGCCAAATACGCAGGACAGCGCCATCTATCAGTTTTGATTGTTGTTCGTTTGTGATTTGAAAGTGCGACTACAACGCCACCTACGTCAAACCAAAATAACATACATACATTTTGCTACCATCCTTCAAGCAACGGCGTTGACAGAGCAGAACTTAATTGTTATATTACGAAGTTGAGGTCAGAGACATCTATTGACCAAATAATTACTCACAACAAGCAGAACACATACGGTAACATTGCATACGCCAATTTCATTAGTAATAATTAGATACGATTTGACCTAGTGGCGTGCCTACCTACCTTGCTTGAGGGACAGAGTCACACAGGTTCGAATCTCACCGTACGAAATTATTTTTGAAAGTCTATTAACATTCTTAAAATGAATTTCCTAGAGAATATAACATTCCGGCGCACCCGTACACGATCGGAACCAAGCGTAGAAAGCGATGTTATATTATCACAAACTTTAAACTGCACAACGAGTAGTTTGCCGGATATATCAGAAGACGAAGACCACCATCAAATAAAAATATTAAAAGATGAGATCGTCAGTCTAACTTCTCAACTAAAAAGCGCACATGAGGAAATTGAACTATTATCATTAGAAAACACTAACATAAAAAAAAAAAATGAAGAATTTAAAAAGAAAAATAACATCTACAAAAATTTGGTCAGCAGCCCAGCAAAAACTAAAGTAACAACACCAAAGTCTAGCAAAAATACAAAATCCAAACAAACACAGACAAACAAGACTACCGAAAAAAAACACTCTTCATCTATTAATGCAACGAGCCATAACGGCGACAAGAGCTCATCTAACACAGCTCAAAATATACAAAACAAAACCAGACAAACAACAGAGCATCTGTCCAACAAACACGAAATATGCCCAAGTCACCTTAATGACAAGAAACGATGCAAAGTATGTATTTTGAGTACAGATAATACAAATAAAATTCTAAACATTGCAGAAAACGTTCTTATTCGTTCTAACGTCTGTCACTACATAGCACCTCACGGAGGTACACATGAATTGATGAAAGGCATAAAAGAGAAACTATCCAACTTCACATTAGAGGACTACTGCATAATTATATTAGGTGAAGAAGACTTTAGAATGACAAATAGCTATTACGAGATCATTCTAAATGTCCGACAAGTACTGCAAGAAATCAATCACACTAATTTGATTATTTGTACGCCAACATATAAATGCGAAAATTACTCTAACTTATATAATTCTAGAGTGGAAACATTTAATAACTTACTTTATTTAGATATAATGACGCATGAATACGCATACCTACTAGACAGCAACAAGAATCTCTTCTATGACTACACTACATATAACAAATGGACTGGCAGAATTAATAATACTGGACTACACATTATATTTAAGAACATATTTGACTTAATTAGTGACATTCAATTTAATAACCGGATGGTATTGAAGGACGCTGAATATAGCAAGGATAATCTGTCAAGCGGTGACCTTTTTCGTCACTAATCATCTCTATATAATGCACCAAAACATAGCAGGATTATTTAACAAGTCAAATGCACTCACAGTTTGTTTGAATGAACTCATGGAAAAGGGCATACAAGTGGATATGATATGCGTTACGGAACATTTTATGATGGAAGGCTATGAAAATCAGCTAAACATACCTAACTATTGTCTAGCCGCCCACTACAGCAGAAAGGATGCTAAGAGAGGTGGATCATGTATCCTTGTTAGAAATGGACACGAATGGAAGGAATTATTGAATATTTCAAAAATGTCAATAACTGGCACTTTCGAGTGTTGTGCCATTGAATTAACTAAGTGCAATACTGTTTTTGTATGTGTGTATAGAATTCCAAATATGAGCAATCTTAATGCCTTTTTTAATAAATTTGAAACAGTCTTACAACACTTAACTACAAAACGCTATAAAAATATTGTTATAGCTGGCGATTATAATATAGACATGTTAAAGAGGAATTATCAGTCAATCGAGTTTGAATGCCTTCTACTTAACTTTAACCTAAACCTAGCAATAAATCAACCTACACGAACTCTGAGTCAAACATGTATTGATAATTTTGCGCATAATTACAACAAACAATGTAAGACGGAGATCTTGGAATTTGCTCTTTCAGACCACACGGCCCAACTATTAAAATGCCCCGTAAATAAAATATGTGCCATTGATAAATACTGTGCTATTAGACGAAATTACACCAGGGAAAACATATCTAAGTTTAAACATTGTATAGGCAAACTTTGTTTCTCCGACATCTACGAAACTGATGATCCTAACACTGCGTATAATAGATTTCACGAATTATTTTCTTTATTTTATAACCTTTGTTTTCCTAAATCTATGACTACAATCAATTTGATAAAAAAGCCAAAGTGGATATCAAGAGGTATAAAAACCTGTAGTAAGAATAAAAGACAACTTTTGTGGACGTACAGATTAAAGCCAAATCAATTAAATAAAACTCGCTTTAAAGATTACTCTAAACTTTTTAGAAAAATCATTACTCTGACACAACGTTCACAGAATAACTTTAAAATTAAAACTTCAAACAACAAATGTAAAACAGCCTGGCAAATAATAAATCAAGGAAAATTTATTTCGCCTAAAAATTATATATTAAGAATTAAATCTGATAATGACACAATTACGGACGCGAATCAAATTGCCAATGAATTTAATAATTATTTTATTAATAAGATACAACCTACAGCTTATTCTAGTAACAAAACTACATTGCCTTCCCTTTATAATAAGAACTCGATGTTCATGGCACCTTGCACACCACAACAGATACTAAAAATTATAATGGCTTTAAAGAACACAAATAGCGTCGGGTACGATGGCATATCTACCAAAATACTAAAGGCAGTAGCGTACGAAATATGCAGCCATTTGTGTCATATTATTAATCTTTCGATTGTCGCTGGCACTTACCCTGATGCACTAAAAATGGCGATCGTTAGACCAATATTTAAGAAAGAGGATAGAGAACTCAGGGAAAATTATAGGCCTATTTCACTGATTCCAATAATTTCAAAAGTTTTTGAAAAATTCCTGCACAAGGAATTAAACGTTTATATAGAGAAAAAAAATATATTATGTAACGAGCAAAAAGGATTTCGTGAAAATAAAACTATAGGTATGGCAATCTACGACTTTATATACACGGTATTGACAAAGATGGACAAAAGAACACCTGTATGTACTATCTTTTGCGACATGACGCAAGCGTTTGACTACGTAAATCATGACATTCTAATTAAAAAACTTGACGCTTATGGAATAAGAGGTAATGTACTTAATTTAATCAAATCTTATTTAGACAATAGAAAGCAAAAGACAGAAATAACTAGAATCAATATAGCTACTAAAAAAGAAGAGATATATGTTTCAGATGAACGTCACATTACCTTTGGTGTTCCACAAGGTAGTGTATTGGGACCTTCTCTCTTTACTTTATACATTAATGACTTGCCAAAGTCAACTTCACATCCCATGACTCTATTTGCAGATGATAGTACAGTGACAATTGCTAATAATAATAATGACATGACCCAATATAAACTTGACATTCACCACTCTTTGACATCTATAATACAATGGTTAGATTATAATAATTTGAAGATCAATTTAATTAAAACTAAGATCATGCATTTTAGCCAGCGTTTGACGAGAAATAATTTGGACATAAATATTGATAATAAAACTATTGAAAGCGTTAATACAACCAAATTTCTTGGACTAATAATTGACAAAAGACTGGACTGGAAATCACATATCGAGAATCTCTGTAAAAAAATTAGTAGTTCCGCTTTTGCCTTGCATTCCCTAGCTGCAGTCGTGAATGTAGACACCTTAATTGCGGCCTATCATGGCTTAGCTGCGTCTCACTTAAGATACGGCATAATCTTTTGGGGAAATTCTACCGATTCCAACATCGCATTCAAGGCTCAAAAGAGATGCATTAGGTCAATGTTTAGGCTAAAGACTGATGATACTTGTAAACCGTATTTTATAAGATACAAGATATTAACTTTGCCTTGTCTGTATATCCTCGAAACTGTAATGTTTGTTAAAGCGAATCCCAAATTATTTCCACGCTTACAGGACACTGTCCCACGTAATAGACGGGATATGAGTATAATTCGTGTATATCCTGCTAAAACTGCACTCATGCGCAAAAGTATCATCTGTATGGCTCCAACTATATTTAACAAGCTACCTAAGCGTTGGAAGGAGCTAAATATCAATGCGTTCAAACGTCAGTTGATAACGTTTTTATCGCAAAAAGCTTATTATAGTGTGACTGAATTTTTAGCCGAAAAAAATGTCTGACATTAATTTTATTATAGTTAAGTTCTATTGATCAAAAGTAGTAATGGGACAAAAATATTTGTACGCCAATATATTATAAGGCTAAACATGATTGGACTACCTATAGTGTAATTTATTATCATCTTGCATGCTCTTGTATGTATATACCATGTTTAAACAAATAAATGAATCTTATCTTATCTTATCTTGTCACCCTTAAAGGGTCTCACTGACAACCGTGGTAAGTGCTGCTAAACGATCCACCATAAATTCCTTAAGTTAGCTTTAAGACCAGGTTCGCGTGGACGATTTTTTTTGCGTACTGGATTTTCAACTCTCGGTATTGAGCCGAGCATTGAAAATCCAAAAGAACGCATCCCAATCCGTCAAGAAATCACAATGTTGGATTTTCAACTCTCGGCGCTAAGCAGTGTTGTAATAAGAGTGCGCGAAAAAATAAACTTGATAAAAATATACCGGTGCGAACCTAGGCTAAGAAGACCTCGGTCTGGAAGTAATAGATACCTAAATGATAATGGGACTAAAAAATAAAACTACCATCAATCTAACAGATAAGGATCGGTACGTAAACACCGTTTTCAATAATTACTTATGACAATTAAGTATATCGATGTGTTTTTTTATTTTTATGAAAGACATTCATATTAAAGGTAATTTAAAACACCCGCCAAGTGTTAGTCGTACTCATAAACGAAGGGTACCGTATTAAGATCGAGCAAAAAACGCTGAAAACTACAAGTATTTTGTATGGGGTACCCTCTTTATTTATAAACTTTGTTTAATTTTTATTATTTTTTGTTATGGCGGCAATAGAAATACACAATCAGTGATTTCAACTGTCTGCCTATTACGGTTCATGAGATTCGGCCCTCTGACAGACAGACGGACGGACGGACAGATAGCAGAGACTTAGTAATAAGGATCCGTTTGTTGGTAATTTTTATACGAAAGCAGAGGAAATGAGGTGGCTGACACGCAATTCGAATCTTCTAACAATCTTATCCAAAAGTATTCAAGAAAAGCTGTAGGAGCTATTATGAAAAAAAAAAACCTAGAGTAAAATGGACTACATTAGAGCTGCCCCGTAGTACAATATTATCGACATCTCAACAGCGGTAGAGAGAGGCTGAGGGCCGTCATTAAGTGGTAAAGCTTCTATCAAACCCGATAAAAACCTCTTATTAGTTGAACCGCTCGTTATAGTCAGTTACTATTGGAAGTCGATTTGAAATGAGAAAGGTTATTTTTAAAGAAACTTTTTTTATTGCGCGTAATGGAGCGAGGGAGTCATTCGGACCGGAGTTGTGGTCTGTGCGGACCGGAGTTTGGCCGAGTAATTTGGGCGGGCTGCAATGGGTTGTGGGCTGCCCACGGCCGGTTTTATTGCGCTTCCCCGCTCCGCTTCCTCGCTCCGCTTCCTGGTTTTATATGAATTTTTAAACTAGTTCGCAAATCACTGTCCACTGAAGCGCAGCGGAGATTTGCAATTTCATTGGTTAATATTGCCACGGCTCCGCTCTGCTCCTCTTCTCTCCGCTCCAGAGGATAGTCAGCCTTAGGCTTCCGAATACTCGTAACAAAGAGTGGTGTGGAGAGGAGGCGAAAGCCAATGAGACTCCCAAGGGAGGTGCTTGCACTTCCCTTGCCCCTGGTGGCCTTGCAGCAAACGCTGCGGGTACCAGCGCGGGCACTTGTCCGGCTGTGGCGAGAACCACAGCTAAGACCAAATCCAAAAAGTCCCAAAATAAACAAAGGACGTCGGCGCTGATTGGGACCAGTACTGACCCTTCTAATGCAAAGTTGGAGACCAAGGCGACGATTCATACCACTGCCGGTCTGACCCCTTCCATACAGAACCCATCGCCGGTTAACACTGGCACTGGGCTCTCTACTAAACATCCTCCTCCTTCTGTGGGTCCTCAATCCTCCACTCATCAGGCGGGCGTCACCGGTCAAGCGGAGACGGCCACCTGCACCGAGGACGCGTTCTCGCGCGCCTGGCAATTTGTGCCGAAACGCAAGGGCAAGGGTAAACGCACTCAACAAGCCCTTCGCCCTTGCACCGACCCTTCAGGTCCAACCGATGCCCCGTTACAGGGCAAGAAGAGGGAAAGGCTGACGAGGAAGAAGCGACGTCAAGCACTGCGGAAGCCTGGAAAAGGCTCCCGCAAGACACAAACACCTGCAGCTAGCTCAGCAAACCGACGGGCGAACAGCTGAATTTCTCCGCCGGTAAACGGTCACAGGCAGACGCCGGCACCAGCCGACCAGCGCCTAGTCAACCGTCAACCAGCGCTCCCGAGAAACCAGCTGTAGGTAAAAGTACACAGCGACCCGATTGGAAGGATCAGGCCGCGGCTAAGCGAGCTCTCAACGAGACCTTATCACCTCGTGGAGAACATAAGCGGCCGCGTCTTGATCAATCCAATAAGGTCGGCCAAAGAAGCTACGCCCAAGCTGCCAGCGCAACCCTAGACGTCGCGATCACCTGCGACCGCACGGGGATCCTCAGCAAGGACGTATCGGACCAGGTACTCGCTGCTATCCAGAAGCAGATCATCATGGAGGCCTGCTCTCCTATACATGACACCCCAGGACCAACCTTCAACGCCAAGCCGCTGTTCGCCGGGGGGGTCATCAAACTGTGGTGCGGTAACGACCACACCTTAGCCTGGCTAAGGAAGACAGTCTCCGGTCTGGCTCTCTCAACTAGCACCTCGCTAGTCGTCGTGAGCCAGTCGGAAATTCAGAAGCGTGCACGGTGTGGCATCGTGGTCCCGGATGAGCAGGGGGTCTACGGTGAGTCGAACAATATTGGCCGTGCTCTGAGCTACCAGAACCCTTGGGTGGACATCAAGAGGTGGGTACTGCTGCACGCTGATAAACAAGCCTCGACGTGGTTCGTAGTGGTCGGTGTACCAGTGGACCAAATCCCGACTCTGATGGAGGTCGGACGCCGCCTCTCTATTGGTCTAGGGGCGGTGTACGTGAAGTTCCAGGGTCGGAACGGTAGGTTCACAGACGTGCCACAGGGTTGGGATCCCGCCACGCGAACCGTCTGCGAGGCGCTGAAACTGCCGCAGGCACCTGCAGGGGAGTCCACTCCCCCCTCAAACAACCCGGAAGCATCCGCGGCTGAACCTGCTGCTGCAGAGTCGGCCGCCCATGCCACCGCCACCGTGGGTGCCGTCCCCTCATCGGGCGAGGAGCTGGACGACATGATCCTGTCCCCGGCTTCGGGCCCGGGGGAGGACGGCTTTGACGAGGGCGACCTATTTGCTGGGCTTAGACTTGGGGGGGATGAAGAGGGTTCGACCAGCGATGGCGTCCCCTTCATCGGCCTGTAAAGTCCTCCATGCAAACCTCCACCACAGTCAGACCGCGACGGCTCAGCTTCGCAAGTGGCTGGAGGTACAACACATGGCCATTGCCTTAATCCAGGAGCCGTGGATTAGGGCTGGCCGCATACAACGACTCTCCAATCTTGACGGTAAGCTCCTATTCACCTCAGATCACGAACACCCCAGATCGTGCATCTATGTCACAGGTAACCTTAAAACACAGCTCTTAACTGACTTCTGTTGCAGAGATGTCTCTGCAGTTAAGCTGTTTATACAGCGCGACGATGCCATGGAGGTGGTGATTGTTTTTGTCTCGGCCTACATGCCCGAGGCGGAGGCGCCGCCTCCCCACGACCTCGCCCGTCTCGTGAGCCATTGCGAGAATTGTGGGTTCGAGGTCGTCATCGGGGCCGACGCAAATGCACACCACCAACTGTGGGGTATGGACACGCAAAATGAGAGGGGTAAGGCCTTGGTTGACTACTTATTCTCGACTAACCTATCCCTACTAAACACTGGCTCCGAACCAACTTTCGTAACCAGGCGAAGCCGCACAATCATTGATCTCACTCTGGCAACAGAGAGCGCGGCGGAAATCATCACTGGTTGGCAGGTATCCAAAGAGGCCTCCTGCTCTGACCACAGATGGATCCACTTCGACATCCAGGTCTGTGTGCCCCCTACAACGCCACGGCGCCACCCGCGTAACACGGATCGAGCCACCTACACACGCAATCTTGACTGCAAGCTTGCGAAAATAAACAACCCGTCGACATGGACGGACACGACACAGATTGAAGTACAAGTAAGCCATCTTACTAAATCAATCATAGACAGCTATCAGACTGCATGCCCAGAGACCACACCGCGGAATACACCGGGTAAACAACCCTGGTGGGGCGCGGATCTGGAACGCAAGCGTAGCAAGGTAAGAACTGCTCTGAATAGAGCTATGAACACATGTGCGGATGAGGACTGGGATAAATACTATGCGGCCAAATCTAGCTACAAAAAATGCATCAGATTCAGAAGCACCTCGGGATGGCGCAAGTTCTGTGGCAGCATTGAATCCTGTCAGCAAGCATACCGGGTAAGGAAGGTGCTGGCGCAACAGTATACTCCTGGGCCCACCACCCTTCGCAAACCGGATAACACATTCACGACGTCACCTGAAGAAACAAGACGCGTCCTAATTGAAACTCACTTCCCAGGTTGCGTCTTCTCGCAGGTAATTGACTGGCATGATGAAACTCAAACACCATCAGATAATGATTGGCGCTACACACACAGGGTGATCACGTTGGAGAAAATCCAATGGGCCATCCGGAGCTTCCATCCTTTTAAGGCAGCTGGTCCAGACGGTGTGTTACCCGCCTTATTACAGTGGGGGGGAGCTGCTGTTGCAACAAGATTGGTGCCATTAATGAGAGCATGCCTGGCCTTTAGATATGTTCCCAAAGGATGGAGGGAAGTGAAAGTCATATTCATCCCAAAGCCAGGTAAGGGTGATTATACAGACGCCAAATCCCACCGACCAATAAGCCTGACCTCCTTTTTACTAAAGACTCTGGAAAGGCTTTGTGATAGGGAACTGAGGGACGGCGCTCTGATAACAATACCGCTACATAGTAATCAGCACGCATACAGCTCAGGTAAGTCGACCGAATCTGCTCTTCATCTGGTGGTCAGCCACATAGAGGAAGCGATCCATCAAAAAAGCACCTGCCTGGGCACTTTTATAGACATCGAAGGTACCTTCGACAAAACCAACTTCTCCAGTATCAACAGTGCCCTCTCCAGACATGGAGTGGAACAGGTACTAACGGACTGGATTACGAATATGCTAAGCAAGCGAGTGGTTCGCCTTGAGGAAGAGCAGCAGCTGGCCATGATAGCCAGAGGCTGCCCCCAGGGAGGGGTGTTGTCCCCTCTTCTATGGAATCTGGTGATTAATGACCTCATCACCAAACTCAACGCCGCTCGGTATTACACAATAGGATATTTCTATTATTTTCCAAATAATGAGCGAGTTTCATCACTCCTAGTTATCACTTGGAATAATGAAACTCGAGTCATTCCTATTATTTATACCTTTTGTGAAACATTCTCTGGGTGCGTAATTTACAGCTCAAAGCTGACCACACAAAATAATTGTTAGTCATACCCCCGAATACTGAAACGTCACTCAAAATTTAAGTAGCACTTATATTTAACAGATACTCAAAAGTGACGTTTGACAATACGAAATCTAAAGTTTAGGAGCTGCTCAAATGTTAAGCAGCCCTTAAATTTTGAGTGACGTTTCAGTATTCGTGGGATAGAGTTTCTTTTAATTAAATTCCTCTTTTATTGCAGAAAAAGAAAATGGTAACAATAATCTATTCAACCACGTAATACACAACTTGCACAAGAGTATGCTTGCATGCCATTGTGACATTTTCAGATTCAGATTAAGAATATTTATTTGTAAACATAGGTTACAGATACACAGGTGTGTGAGATGTTAATTTTTTATATAAGTTCTCTATGCTTTGCCATTAGGCGCACAAATGTTAGTGTCAATTTCAGTTATTTCATTATTCATTTCACAATATAAAATAAAAATTATAAAAGGAGATAGACATATGATCACAATTAATTAAAATATTTCAAATAATAACAACAATGAAAAAACAAGTACCAAAGTAATTAAATATTTAAAAAATGTCAACAATATTTTTTTTTTTGATAAAACAGAAATGTCAAGAAATTTAAATGATAAATTAATACTAGTGTCAAAATAAGTAATACATCAATTAAATATTTTTTGAATGTAAACAATAAAATAGAAGCAAGTACAAAAATAATAAAATATAAATGGAATATATCCAGAATGTCAACAGTGCAACTGATAGTCTAATGTCAAATAAGTAAATACGTACCTAACAAATAGATACAAAAAAAGATATGGTGACTTAATGTTTATTATTCCAATCGCATACTGGCATACAAGCCACTTGCGAACTGCCATCTAAGCTACTTGTAAACTTTTGTGCAAGTTACAGGCATGTGTAGGTATTTGCAGCTATAAAATATTCTAGTAAAAACCACACCACCAGTCTAATATCAGCCTTTTATTGTCCCACTGCGCTTGCTGTTTTTTTTTTTTTTTTTTTTTACTATGGCATTTCGCAGGTATACACTAAGGTATTTACTGCTTAACCGGACTGTCCTGTGGCTGCCTTAAGCTTACTACACTCAAAGCCTCCAGCCAGGAGCAAAACTATCTAAATTAAAATCAGGCGAACGCTCGCTAAGGGCACCCCCTGTGGGGTACGAACCTCGGCTTAGGGCGTCGCTGAGGGGAGGACAGCAAGATGGGACAGGCTGGATCAAGGATGTATCATTATTATTATCAGGGGAATTTAAAGCTACGCGCTCAGCTGCGGCGCGGGCTGGTGCTTCATCGGACAAGTCCACGCTTGCTCATAACGGGTTGACGATTTCAGCGCCCCGCGGTTTCACCCGCATAAGTCTCGATCCCGTGGAAATATCGGGCTAAAAATATCCTATCTCCTGCTTCAGATCATAGTCTACCCATGTGCCCAATTTCATTCGTTCAGCCGTTTTAGCGTGGAAGCATAACAAACAAAGAAACAGGTAAAGAAACAAACTCACTTTCGCATTTATAATATTAGTTAGGATAAGTCCAGGTTTCTTCACGATGGGTTTCCGTCATCGATGTCAGTAATGTCTAAGATAAACTCAGAAAGTAACTAATTTATTACGTAATCAGTACTTTTATCCAATAAGCCAAAACGTCAAACAAATAGTCTTTATGACAGCGCACAGATTGTATTTATTCTGCGGCGCGTGAGTCACGGAACGGACGGTTTTTTGCCATTTTAAATATTATATTTTATTTATTTAGTACTAATAATTTGTCTTATTTTGTTATTTCTATGCATGCTGCACCGGTTGACGTCATCACGTCAAGGCCGGCTGTCGCTAAAAACCAGCGCTGGGGCTCTGTCTCACATAGTGTCCCAGCATTATGCTGAGCGGTGGCCGTTTTGCGTGGATGTGACGCATATTTTCCCCCAAACTGTATTTTCTTGTTTTTTCCCTTGCTTGCGTCATATGTACCGCAAATAAACGTATTTTCTTTCTTTTCTTTTAAACCACTGGGCCTTCACGACATTCCTAGTATTGTGACTTAAACATTCCCCGACTGTCACAAAAGTAAAAAGTTTTAATACTGTATTCACCTGTTTTTTTCGTAACAATGGTAGGAGCAGCATTTTACGACGCCCCACAACAAACGATGAATGTACGAAGGCTCGTTTTAGACCCATTTGCAAACATTTTTAGCGCTCTTTAGCCTCGATGTGATGGCTTCATTAAACCTTCTCCGGTTATCTGTGCTTCTACCTAACAGTGTGAACTTTGCTCCAGTTCTTTTTTAAATCGAAATAATCTGATATCGGTAGAGGAGAACCGTCTTAAATTACATTTCGAAGTATTTTGGTGGAGGTTTTGTGTTTCGGTTTGGTTTCACATATATTATTTCTTCTTTGTGTTTGGTACTTGTAAATTTTTATTGTATGGTGATTTTTCCATGTTTTTACACATACATAAACCCACGCCTTCTTTCCATGGGGGTAGGCAGAAACTACAGAACGCCACCTGTTAAGATCCTTACATACTCCTTTTGCTTCGTTTACGTTCATACATCTGGTTCTACACGCACGCCGGTTGCGAGTACTATATGCACCTGACCTTTCTGAAGAACATCACCATGAATGTCACTTTATGTTCTTCTTTATTTTATTTTTTTCGAAATGGGCTTTTCTTGACCTCGATTACGCTTAATGGAAAGCGATAAATTCGACGATGGAACGAGCGAGCCCAGAAGATGGCTGTTCACTCTTGCTTTGAAGGCTGTCGGGTTATACGTGGAAAGGAACACAAACGTGACCTAAAGCCACATATTTAATGAAAAAGCAAAATTTAATAATTCATTTCGTGATTGGCTTGACCAAAATTATATCAAAATAAAAATATTTTATTCAAATTCGAAATTCAAAAGTCATTTATTCAAACTAGGCTTTCACTTTACATATACTTTTTTATATTTCACATTTAAACCTAGACCGCCTCGTTGGTCTAGTGGTCGCAAGCGCTACTGCTGAGCAATGAGGTCTTGGGTTCGATGCCCGGGTCGGGCAAAGTTTTATTGGGTATTTCTATCTGGAATTTCTCAGTAGCAGCCCGGAGTATGGATTTGTGCCCGGTTGATGGCGATAGGCTCACCCCCTATTACATGGGACCTAAACATAACTGGCGAAATGTGGGTGTACCTACTACAGGTACAACTCTGCCCAACCCTTCGGGTAAACAAGGCGTGATGTTATGTTATGTTAAACCTAAATATGCACATAAGAAACGTCAGAAGCACGGTTCCAATTAGTCGTTTCCTATGGAGAAGAGCCGGCAAGAAACTCCACGATTTTTTTTAAATAATTTACTTTTACAATATTTTCAAATAAGAGTGTTAAGTTAGTTAAGTGAAGTGTGGGAGGTAGTGTAGGCCTTTCAACAAGCCCAGGTACTTAACAAAATAGAAAATGGTCAACAAATCTACATAACCACCATTTCAAATAACATGAGTCCTGACAAAAAAGAATACCGATATTCCTGTCATAAAATTGCTTAAGTTTTAAGAAAATGTCTGTCTATTTGTATATGTCGATCTAAGACACTCGATTTGTTACCGAGCGAAAGAATAAAAGTATTTTTCATTCAGGAAAATTAAAGTTGATGTAACTGCAGGCACAAGTTATTGGAACTATGCCCAGAGCCAGCACGTATGGGAAAGTACAGCTGATTTATGAGTACTCCAGAATTCCTTTTCCTAATCTTTTGGGAATACATCATACTGCCTTTTGCCAGCAAATTTCTCAGTATGCACTCTAAGAATTTTAGGTAAACTTTTCTGCGGTAAAAGCATCTTTTGTGTTTCTCTAGAGGGCATATTTTACTGTAGTGGCAAGAACTTTAACATTTTCATCAAAATCCGTTCAGCTATGTCGGGGTGAGCGACTAATAAATATTATGCAAACATGTGTATGCTTTTGCCTTTTCAAATTGAGTCAGAAATCTCGTTTTTTTTGGAAATAGGTAAACTACCAGTTATTAGACGTTACGAGATATTGGACAGTTCAGGTGAATTATGTCAATAATAAGGATAATATTGAACTACAACAACATCTGTGATGCTTTTTCTGTTCTCTAGTCAATGATAATCCTTCACGATTCACCAAAGTTTTGATAGATGGCATTAATAGTTTAAAAATATTTTGTTGCATTCGGCGTTCGCGCGATACGGTGACATTTGGCAAAAAAATAAAAAAATCGTAAGTTAACCGACGTCTTTCGTAAGTCACAGTGTTGGGAGAACAAATTTTTTGTGTTTATCTGATTGGTTGTAGGTAAGTTATAGTATTATCTATAGTAATTCATAAGTTTTAAACAAGTTGGATGTTATGTTGAGGTTATTTTTGCTTGTCCAATGACTATCATTATTAATCTCTCAAAATTGAGTTATTGGACACGTGTCCAATAACTGATATTTTGCTCCTTTATTATTTTAGCAATATTGTACTCTAATACTCGGAAGTTAAAACATATTGGACTATATTTTGAGTCTTAGGAAGTTTCGACTATTCTTACTAGTGTTTGGACAGGGTGTCCAATGACTTATAATAAGCTGTCCAATAATTCATTGTTGCAGTTTCGAGTCATTTTATGGTGAAATAAAAATGCCTAAAGGAAAAAAAAGAGATTATGATGTCTCTGTTTTAAATCTAGCACTATAAGAAATTAAAGAAAATGGCAAAATACGAGAAGTCGCTCGTAAATATGGCATTCCCAAGTCAACGTTACATTTTAAACTGAAAAATCCTACCCATAAAACAACCTTTGGTCCAGCAACAATTTTAACCGAAGAAGAAGAACAATTATTAGAGTTTTGGATCAAAGAACTGACGCGAAAGGGTTTCCCATTAAATATAGAAGACTTAAAACAAAGTGTCTACAAGTTCCTGACAGAAAACCCCCGACCTAATAAATTTAAAAATAATTATCCTGCAGATGGATGGGTGAGAGAATTTTTGAAAAGAAATCCAACAATAGCCCAACGAACAAGCGAGGGTGTGACACAATCAAGTGCTTGTGTATCAGTACCGAACATTCGTAAATGGTTTGCCAAGATCCATAGCTATCTATCGGAAAACAACCTACTACACATTTTAAATGATCCGAGAAAGGTATTTAATGGTGACGAAAGTGGATTCCAGCTTTGTCCTAAAACAGGAAAAGTGTTAGCAGCCAAAGGGACAAAAAATGTTTACCATGTTGAGACTAATAATGCGAAAGAATCGATTACAGTCATGTTTGCTGTTCGCTGCTGGATATGCTTGTCCACCTATGGTTGTATACAATTATCAACGTATTCCGCAAAAAATTGTGGACGGAGTTCCAAAAGAATGGGGAATCGGTCGAAGCGATAACGGATGGATGACATCGGAATTATTTTTCGAATATATTGCGAATGTATATCATCCCTAACTTATTCAAAAAGCCATTGATTTGCCGGTCATATATTTTTTAGATGGTCACAAAAGTCATCTTACTTACAATGTAAGCAAGCTCTGTAAGGAAATGGGCATTGAGGTTATTGCATTGTATCCTAATGCCACGCGCATTTTGCAGCCAGCTTATGTAGCTGTTTTTAGGCCTGTAAAAGCAGCCATATTAGATGTGTGACAGCAAAGCATCAAAAACATGTCCCAGAGGATATTGCAATAGATAAGTTTGTATGTCATCATTGCTACAAAGAAGATGATAATGATACAATTGAAGATCTAAGTTCTGAAAAGGAGAGTGAAGATGATTTAAGAATATTTGATGCAATATAGGTACTAATGACACAGAAGACTGAGAAGTTGGGGTTTTATATGATATGATCATACAAAAGAAACAAGATAATAAATCGTAAAAGTATTTTTTTTAGATTTTTAGTTAACATTGAAAGATCTCTACATTAAGACTGATTCTAAGTTGTACCAAATTACTAACTAATTATGTTTAAGTGTTATAACATGTTGTTCTTTTGTTTTTTTTTTTTATAAAAGTTAATAAGTTTTTTTATGTTTTACATTCAATGTAATAATATGTACTGTAATTCAATGTAATATTTTCTATTAGAGATAAATCTGTTGTGCCAAGTTAAAGTAAGTAATTTTGTTGGTCACAGATAATAATGATTGAATAACTGAGAGATGTTTATAATAATATTGCAATAAATATCATTGAAAATTACTCATTGATCCTTTTATTAACGTATCCTCGACATTGGCGGCTATTTACACATGTTTTTTATACATAAAACAGTGTTAGAATATGTCTATGTCCAATATTAGAATTTCTGTCCAGTAACTGTATATTTCAGTATTTTTTTTGTAGTTCCTATAAATCATTACACTATACTCTAAACAAAGGTAACAATGATAGAGTAAACCATCTACTACTAAAATTTTAGTACCTGACATATTTAACTTCAAAAGCAAACCCACAAAATAATTATTACTGTTTAAAGTCACTTAAGTGTCCAATCACTAGTATTTTACTATTTATTTATTTAAACTTTTGACACTCAAAAAAGTACAAAGGCGGACTTAATAATAATAAAAGAAAATGTCACAGCAAACCTGAAACAATACAACATATCACAGGAGCTTGTATCACACTAACCCAAAACGACATATTCAACTTGTTAATATCATACACCAAAAACTCGCAACTAAACTTAAACTCATGCAAGATCCCTACACACCATATTACAAGTACACGCCTAGACCGGTTTTAGAAACACAGACCACACCATATATAACAACAGACCTGATATAACACTAATTGATAAAGTAAGCAAACACACATTTATAATAGATATAGCAGTCCCAAACACTAATAACATACAAAAAACTATCACAGAAAAAATCAGGAAGTATACAGAATTACAAGAGGAAATTACCAGAGTTTGGAAAATGAATAGAGTCACTATAGTACCAATAGTAATATCAACAACAGGTATTATCCCGAAACAAATATTCAATAGTTTTAATGCACTCAATCTATCCAAATACACATACCTAACACTACAAAAAGCTGCCATATTAATCACTTGCCGCATAGTAAGAAATTTTTTACAACTAGACCTAGATAATAATTTCACTGCAGTACAGAGCGATTTACCTTCTTAGAATAATAACTAGAATCTCACCTTGGTTAACACCCATGAGATTCTGAAAATACCAGGAACTTACCTGAGAAATTAAATTTAAAAACTAAAATAATAATAATATTATGAGGGACGGGACGGTTGACGTGTGTCGGGCATACCACCGTCCGGGTGAGTCCATCAGACATAATATTATCTCTGGTTGTTCTCGTCTGGCTAACAGCGAGTACTTGCACAGGCATAACCAAGTGGCCAGGATTATTCACCAGCAACTTGCTTTGAAATATAAACTTGTGGATTCTGAGGTACCGTACTACAAGTATGTGCCCGAACCAGTTCTCGAAAATGACCATGTCACGTTGTACTGGGATCGGTCTATCATTACTGACAGGACTATTGTTGCCAATAAGCCTGATATAGTGGTGATAGACCGATTAGCGCGCCGCGCAATGATAGTTGATGTTACCATTCCACATGACCAACCTCGTGAAAGCTGAGAAAGAGAAACAAATAAAATATCTCGACTTAGCACACGAGGTTGTCGACATATGTGGAATGTGAGCTCGGCTATCATTGTGCCGATTGTCGTAACGGCCAATGGCCTGATGGCCGAAAGCCTCGACCAACATCTCTCGAGGCTCTCGTTAGGCGGTTGGATCAAGGGCCTGATTCAGAAGGCAGTACTTCTCGATACGGCTCGTATTGTGAGGAGGTTCCTATCTCTGCAGCCCTAACCGCCGGTAGCTTGGACCCTGCTCCCGACACCGGCGGAACACAATTTTTTATATTTTTAAATGTTTTTTAAGCCCTTAAAAAAAAAAAATGTATTTTATATGTTAGAAAAATAAATAAACGAAATAATAATAATATAAACTTTATTATCAGGCTTCAAAGGCCCATAGCGTGTTAGTATTACAAATTACTTAAATCTATGTTAGTATAACAATTACGCACACACACAATCATGTGGGCCTCCCACTATCTCACGTATTTGAATACCGGTCTGTGTGCCGCCATCCAGTGAGATATTAGAAGGCCATCCACCCTGCCGGCTACAATCGCCACGAGGCTATTGGGGCTGTCGCGCACCCGACGCGTCAGTGATGCGATTCGCAGACGTTTTAATGCGTTTAAAACTAAAGTAAAATCCAACCTTTGTTCAAAGGCATACTATTCTATCAACGACTACTTAAATGATAAGAATAGTTGGTCGCTGTGATTGGCTCAAGACAATGTTTATGTTCTTTCTCCAGAATTAGCCTACCTACTGACAGGTTATATAAGCTTAGGTAAATTGTTCATTTTATTTGACTTTATATGTCAATTTATTTTAATTTTATTAATTTTTTGTTGACATTAACTACTCATTAGAATGATTTTCATGAGTTGTATCGCAATATGTGGTTAGCTAGCGACCTCGACAAACTGATCATATTTTTTATTTTTTTTTCCTGAAAAACTGGCAGCATGTTCGTCATGCTCCCTTAGATGTCACTGCTTGCGGTAGCGTCGGGGGTCGGGTTGCCTCCTTCCCTCAAATATGGCGAGGGGGGTAATGGCTGATCTTTGCGTTAAGCTCGTGAACGGGTGCTGCTTGTGGTGACTGGTCGTCTTGCTGATCATGGTTTTGTTATTGTTATTAGTAATTAACTGTTTATTTATTTTACCTCGATGGTCCTAGTTTATCAATTATAACTCTAGTTACAGCTATATGTAAGCGGGCACGCCCTTTATGCCTGGAGGCTTTATTTTCTTTTTTAGATATTCTTTACGTTTAGTTATTTTTATTTCTGCTTGAGTATAGATCTCGATGTTTTTGGTTGGTATATTGGCGTGTGCTAGCTGTCATATGGCTGATAATTTAATGTTTTGTGTTGTGGTATGTAAATTATTTTGCATAAGTACTTATTGTATAGAATCATTTTATTTTTCCTAATTGAACAGACAGCTGTGCTGCTGGGGAGTTTGTTGCGCCACTTCTTCTTTCCAGCGAAAGCACTAGGAAGTGGTGAAGGGTGGGCGTTTTGTGGGACTGTCTTATGTAACTTTGACGTTCGAAAAGTGCTGATTCTCAGCCTAATTTGAATAAATGACTTTTGAATTTTGAATTTTGAATTTTTGAGACGCAGCAGCGAGCCGAAATCCGGAACACGTGCGTCCGCGAACATTCCCGACGCGCTACAGAAGCGCGGCAACCCCAGCATTACCCGGAACGCGTTATTATATTGGACTCATAGAGCATTGTATGAGCCCTGTGTATAACTGACTCACAGGGCACACGTGTACAGCGACTGGCAGTAGGCCCTGAACAGTGTTATTTTAACCTGTCGCGTACACCGTGCGAACCTGCGGGCCAGCATGTTACACCGGACAGCCAACGCTCTACGTTCCCTCTCTAAATCGGCGTCATCCGACAGCCGAGTCACTCTTTTCAGCGGAACTCTGCCCAAAGTAACCGGTGGAACAACGTCATATACTTTACTTTGCGCCCTAAGAAACACTAAGAGCTCGCTTTTAGTGGAGTTGTACCTGAGACCATGAGTCACCGCATAGTCTTCACAGATTTGGAGGAGCCTTCTTAACGCACTGATCGATGGGCTCAGCAACACCATATCATCCGCGTAACTAATATTATTGAGACATTGCCCGTCAATGGAGCAACCGATTTGGGTGTTGCTGAGCTCACATATCAGCCCGTTGACATACAGGTTGAAGAGCCTGGGTGAGCTAAGCCCCCCCTGCCTCACGCCACACTCCAACCTGTACTCAGCAGACATGGCACCTGCCCATCTAACGTAATTGGCCTGGTTACTTCAGTACAGCAATCATTCCCCCAGGAAGGTTAGTGTCATGGGAGAGTTTCCTCCAGGGGCAATCATAAGATACTAGGTCGAATGCCTTAGAGGTCCAAAAAACACGCATATACAGGTGTTTCTCTTGCTGCATAGTATTGGACAGTATGCTTGAGACAGAGGATCGCTGTTTCAGTCGACAAGTGTGGTCTAAATCCAAATTGGGCGTCATGTTGGGTGATATATTTATCCAACTGCCGGTCAATCAGACCGTCCAAAACCTTCTCAACAATGGTCGCTAGGGAAATAGGCCAATTGCCATATTGCCAATTCGCCTTAGGTATTCTCTACCAGTCAACTAAGAGTGGTGAAGAAATATGATGGCAGGTGCTCTGTTTGAGAGGAACAAAGAAAAATTTCCTGTACTTTTCTCAAAAATACAGACGTAGAAAAGGAAATTTCAGTCCCCCAAGGAAGGTGTTAAGTAAGGAAGGGCAATTTCCAGTTTTCATTTAAGGTAATTTGAGCGTAATTATAATTTCATCCGGACGTTGTGATTGCCGGTCGAGTAATATCAACTTATTTGTATTTAGAAAATAAATGCAAACTATTTTCGTGCCAGGCATTTCCAGCCTGTAGTGTTCTCTAATCAGAACATAACGCTAAGAGAGTAAATAAATATCATTTCGAAAACCGAACGGTGTCGAACTGTCGACATACCCGTTAACAAGTTTCACACTAAATACAACTAGTACCGTAGATAGAGAATGAACCTAGTACCCTTTTATGTAAATTTTTAAAACCTATTTTTTTTTCTTGTAGCCCTCCTTCGCACGTTTTCTCTTAACACATCTGACATTGGCAGAATTGTCGACATCGGCACCATTGCCATAAAGAAAAATAGAATAGAACTGTCGACATGTGATTTCGCGCTCAAATGAGTTCGTTTTCAAATTGGTAGCGGTCACTTGAGTTGATGTTTGAAGTGAAATTAATCGGTTGAAGGACATCGAACGAGACAACAGAAGTTTTACTGTTATTACATCTGGGGGCGCACGATGTTAACAAAAAAAAAGTACCTAGGCAGTTATAATGATGCCTATGAATATATAGCAGCTTTTATTCCTGGTTATCAAAGAAAATACAAATCTATGGCCCGCAGCACCAAAAATCACTTAAAACGTTTAACGCAAAACGAAATTTTAAATAAATTTTAAATTTAATTTGAAATATTCTTGGTGTCAAATCAAATGACAAATCGTTTATAAAAAGAAAAAACAATAGAAACAATTATGGACCCTGTCGGGCACAGCAAATTTTTAAATAAGTAGAAAGAGGAAGAGTGCTTTATTAATTTTATTTTCTGTTTTATTCAGTTAGAATTATTTTATAAACTCAAACTTAAAGCATTTATATCAATTAAACCATTTACAGGCACTTTTGAATTGTCAAAGAGTCAGTTAGTCAGAAAGTTGAAGCTAGTTGCCCATTCCAAAACGTAGATCTCTATGGAGAAGAACGGGCAATAAACTCCAAGGACACTCTTTTAAATATAGAAATTACAAAATCCTGGGTACATTACTCTTGTTGATTCTAAATGTGAGAACAATGTAAAAAAATATATAAAAATCAAAAACGATTAAAAATATAAGATTAAAAATAAGCCCTGGCAGATAAGAGATGACCAGTCTCACCTGGCGGCGCCCGTTCACGAACATGACGCGTGGATCAGTACCATCCAGCTCAACCATTTTGTAGGGAATGAACCAACACACTCGCCACCATCAGCGAGACATTAAGTGAGCATGACATATCCTATGTAAGTACTTATATTTCCATTAATTCACTGATTTCATTCGTTTTATCGGGAAAGTGATGATCAGGCCAAAGGTGGAAGCATCCTCAGCAACAAAAGAACTGGCTATCTTATCTCTAACTGCGGAAACACAATAATGCTGTTAACATTGTTGTTATGGTGATAGACTTAGATAATATGGTGGTAGTTAGCCAGGCAGACTAAGCCCATGTAGGCACAAAGGGCGATTTGTGCATAGGATTTTCAACGCTTTGCTTAGCGCCGAGAGTTGAAAATCCAACAGTGTGTTTTTTCAACGCGCTGGGACAAGTACGTCTCAGCGCGTTGGATTCTCAACGCTTGGCCCAAAACTGAGATTTAAAAATCCAGTGCGTGACAAAATCCCGCTGCGGTATTTTTAAGTCCGTGCGAACCAAACCGAGTAGAAAATTTTGCCCCCACTGGGAATCGAAATCGGGTCTGTGACAGGTGTTCTACCCACTAGACCACTGAGGCGGTTCTGTTTCTGTCAATTGTTTTAAGATAACAGACACAGAATAATGTTTTAAATATGTTTAGCGTTATACGTATTTAGTGATTTGAGGTGCAAGATTATAGACAATCACGATCTAGAGTTCACGCCACCACTGTAGTCCGGCGGAAAATGGTGGAACTACATTTTTTTAATGCAATGGCATAGACACTAGCGCCGCGTCAAAGGACTTCATTGTTGGCGCGGACTCTAATGTTATGATTAGTTGAATGAAAGCTTATTCCTTTAAAGAATTCTTTTGAAAAACTGCTACGATACTAATCTCTTTGAAGCTTTTCAATAAATTAAAAATCTACAGACTTTTGTATAAAGAGTTCTTTCATTGATTTCATTTTGAGATTGATGTTTTTACTATGAGAGTCGTGAATTGAAAAGTTTTAAACGTTACTTCACGCTTGTTTTGCCTGAAGGGTTAGTAGATATGATACTAGTAGTAGGTAAGTTTTTAAATCGTGCAAAAAAAAAAAGTTGTATTAGTTGATGATTTAACTGAACAGACAGCTGTGCGGCTGGGGAGTTTGTTACGCCACTTCTTCTTCCCAGCTTAAAGCGCTAGGAAGTGGTGAAGGGTGGGCGTTTTGGGAGACTGACTTATATAATTTTAACGTTTGAAAAGTGCTGATTCTCAGCCTAGTTTGAATAAATGATTTTTGAATTTAGAATTTTTAAGAACGGATAGTCATACTTGTCTGCTATCACACTCAGGATGCTGTTGCTACTGACACGCACTCTGTGTAACAGTGACGCTGCTTTTTTGCTGCGAAAGCATTGGTCCATGACAATGGCGGACGCGCTGAAAAAAAAAAACGGAAGGAGCCACGGCAGCATCCTGAATGCGTTATTATATTGGACCCACAGAGCATTGCCAGCGGTTTGCGTATATGCTGTCCCCTGTTGGAGTAAAACGTCTGAAAAAAGGTTTAAATAACAAAAATGGTACCTCTCTTCTACAGAGGGCAAACCTGCGGGTCAGCATACGACGGTCCCTGATCGTCGACGCTCTGCGTTCTCCTTCCATATCACATTCGTCGTTCAAAGAGTTCGTGATTATATGCCCCAGATATTTGAATTTACAGACTCAGTCACATACACAGCATAACAGGTGCAATCTTATCCAATTTTCTGCATTTAGGACAAACAAGTATTCGCTCTTTTTCACGTTATTCTGCAAGCCATACGTTTCACACATTTGCAACAGTTCTCTGAGAACACTGATAGACGGAGCCAGCAGCACCATGTCGTCCGCATAGCTGATGATATTTATAAAAAACTCCTTAAAATTGCATAGGCCTCTTGCTGAGTCCACCTTCCGATTATTCATATCCCGTACATGAATAAAAACAGTGGAGAAGATATACCCCCTGTCGCACTCCGCATCCTAAAGTACAGTCCGAGAAAGTCCAATCCCATTTTATATAATTAATCTGCCTTTTGTACTAATACCCAAGAACAGAACATAACTCCTTAGGCACATTGGCATCACGCAACTTCATCCACAGGATATCATAACCAAACATACATATGTCAAAAGCCCTGCTCAGGTCTGAGAAACTAGCATAAACCGGTCTTTCTATCCACATAATATTCTGACCCTGGGGGTGTGGTGGGGTCACCAGGGTAATTTATTTATTTTTATTGGTTCACCAACAACTGTTTAAGTGCATTGGTTTTATGCTAAAGTGTGATGCAATAGTTCAACAATCGCTTACAGTCATAAGTCAATTAAGTCATATTAGGAACCGTCTAGTGTCTACGTCAAAAATAACGAATGGCATAATTATATTTATAAGTAGGTACTAAAGCGTACTCTTTCTAACACACAGGTGTTTTTTATAGAAAAAAGAAAAATAAATTGAATTTTTTATAAATGCCTCCCTCTGTGTTAATTTTAAGTCTATGCAAAGCATACATTACATATGACAAATGCATGACAATGACAAGCAGTGTAAGTGATTATGAAAGATAAAGAAGGTGTTTCCATTACATACTTTTAAGACTGGACTTACGAGTATGTATTGTTTAAAAGAAAAAAATTTGAATAAATGAATCAAATATTAAATATCATGTTCATTACAGTCTAGTTATTATTCAATACGCTTTAAGTACAGTTTTAATATTATATATTCAAAAAAAAAACTACTGAATTCATATCAATTCTTACAATAAGCATATCCCAATTACCATCATATTTCCAAAACTGGCAACATAAATATCTCCCCTAATACTTGAATCAAATCTTTTAAATTGAAATATTCCCTCCCATGTTTTGCCAAGCGAAAGCTGTGATTTCAAATATTTTCAGTTATTTTTTAAATATAATTATCTCTTTGTCTGAGCTAATACTGCTGGGCCAGTCTTTATCCATGTCCTTTCTCGAAACGAGCGTTCGCCGCGTCTTCTGTATCACCGTATTGTAACCAAGCTCGCTGTGAATGATACATTACAAACAAAGGTTACAAGTCTCCGCCTTTAAATTTTATAACAACATAATTTAAATGAGATTAAAAAGAAGAACGAAAAAAAATCTACATGGACACTTCCATGGAGTTTCTTGTCCGTTCTTCTCCATAGGAACCTACTACGCTTTAGAATGGGATACTAGCTTCGTATTTTTGCATGACCAACTCCTTGACAGTTCGAAAGTGCCTGTAGGTAACTGGTTTAATAGAAATAAATAGTTTGAGTTTGTAAAAAGGTGAACAGAATTTTCACAAATTCAATTAACGACAGGTACATAACTAATTAATTGTTTAGAAAATTCCCAAACAACTAGAGTAAAGCATTAAGCCCGCCTTTGTACAGTCGACCGCGGTCACTTTGAGGCCAGGTTATACTGCTGGTTTCCCTGGGGCATCCAAGGAGCTGAACTGCCGGAGTCGCGGGAAAGTCCGAAAGGGATACCGTGGCCGCCAGCAAGTACAGGCAACTGAAGAAACACGTGTGGGTTTTAGTCAGTAAGAGTCTGACACGCCCTCCCGCTCCACCCAGAGCGGGAGAAGATATTTGATAATTTCCCAAACAAAAAAAAACAAAAACAAAACTAGTTTTGTTACCACTGATTAAGTTAACCAGAGATTTAAGTTGATATAGTTTATACAACATGAGTAGGCCGTGCGGCCTACTTATGTTGTGTAAACTTAAATCTACAGAGGAACGATTTGCATTTTTGTATGTGATTAATAAACTCTAAAGCTACTGAACTGATTTTTTTAATTGTTTCACCAGTAGAGTGCTATAATATCACTGAGTTGCATAGGCTATTAGTTATTTATGCAACTGTTATATAATAAGGGGTATTAAAACACGAATATGGGTTTAATTATAATAGTATAACACATGAGTGATTTAATACCTAATTATGTACAGTTGCATACAAGACTTTATACACTCCCATGATATGAATCCTCTATAAAATGTTCTGAAACCATAGGGTATTGTTAAAGTGTTGAAAGAGCTCTATGTAAATTCAAAACACGCGTGCATGACAATGTTCTTTTTTTGAAATTGGATGAAATTTAGTCCAACATTACACACATATATCGCGCGGGCGAAGCCGCTGGTGGAAGCTAGTCTAGTAAATAAATAAACATAATTATATTATCCGTATATTTAATCACGACGGGCATTCTTTGTCATTTTTATGAAATGGCTGTGATACGGAAAATAATAAAATGTGATTTATATCCTGACTAATATATAATAAAACCGGATGAATGGATTTGGATGAAATTTTGCCCAGACGGACATTGGCTACTTTTTATTCTGGATCGCAGACGAAAAAGCGGGGAACAGCTAGTAAATTGATAAAAGAAATGCTTGTGAAATACGTTGCTGTTTGTCTGGATATCAGAGTCAGCTATCTCTGAAATTATTTGACGGCCATCATATAATATTGTACATTTTTATTATTTTGATTTACCTCCTTAGCTTTTAGATTATCCTCGCATATTTTATTTTAGATTACATATTTTCTTAAGTACCTCTAAAATGAGTCAGATTTTTTTAAATCTTGGTTTTCTGTAATGCTTATTTATTCCGAAGATTATTAAACAATTTTCAGCGTCTTTAGTGAGGTTAAATCCGCCATTATTTTAATTCTAATTGTGGTTTTAATGACCACTTTAGCCTTAATTACTATTTAGCCAAATTGCTTAAGAGCTTAAATTACTGGATAACTATTATTCTTTAGTAAAATTTCTTTTTAGGGTTCCGTAGCTCAATAGAAAAAAAAACGGTACCCTATTAAGATCATTTCGTTGTCCGTCTGTCTGTCTGTTTTCAGTCTGTCAAGACCCTTTTTCACAGGAATGCTTGGAGGTATCAAGTTGAAATTAATATCAAATACGTAAGTCTATGGTCACTAGGAGCTGTAAAAAAAATCAAGTTTCTAAGTCAACGCAATAAAAATACGGCCATATATGCGAGTTATTTTGATACTTGCAAATAAAAAAACTCCTTCCTATCTGCGGGAGCGCTTTTCCTATGCCCGTCCTTCTGATGTCCTTCTGATGCCTTGCAGGTCGCATCTTAGAAACCTGCTTAAGTGCCCTACCCACTCCACTGACTTCTACTCCTACTCCTTCGCCGTGTACGCGGTGCGGTTGTGGAATTCACTTCCGCCCGACATTAGGGACTGCCTAACTATTGCAGTATTTAAAAGAAGAGTGAAAGATCACTATCTTTCCACTTCGTCATAGTTGCGTAGGTATTTATGTTGTATTTTATTTATTTTAGAAGTATGTATGATTGTATGTATGTATGTTCGTAAGTATATTGTTATATAATTTGTTTTATTTTATTGAGTGAATTGTTTTGATTTTATGTATTTTACTTTCTCTCTGCTCTTACACACGGTGTCTACATCTCTTTTTACCCTCTGTCCTATCGCAGGTATGCTGGAAGAGATTTCATTAGAAATAAGCATCACCTTTGTACGTATTTTTCTGTTTTTTTAATATTGTCTGTTTATTTATGTGTGTACATAAATGGTTAAATAAATAAATCAAAACCTACAGTGTACTTCCCGTCGACCTAGAATCATGAAATTTGGCAGGAAGCAAGGTCTCACAGCACAAGTAAAGGAAAAAGTCCGAAATGGTTAATTTGTAGCTTTATAGCACATTTTTTGTTTGCGATTACGAACTTACATTTGCAATTGCCAACAATACGTATGGCGAGCGAACTACCGGTTATATTATACCGAGATTTATTAATAGTCAAATAAGCAAATGTATCACACCTAAAAATATCAAATTTAAACTTTAGCAATATTTTTCAAGTATTTTATAGGGATGATTGTAACTATTTTAAGGAACTAAATATAATATTATTGTATCGGCATTAACGCGTACTTAGAATGCTTCATTGTATAGTTAGACGTTGAGATAGACTCATGATAGCACAAGTTTAAACCTTTGTGGTTTTTGGTTGCTATTTAATATGTAATCCGGTGTTATTTTATATAAATGAAAAAAACCAGGATTGACCGTGACGTATAACGATGTATGGGAGAGCATGTTATACAACTACAATATTAAGTTTGTTCTTAGGATAAATTCATCCTAACTATAAAACCCTTCATTGTGCGTGGTCCGAAACGCACTTGGCCAGTTTTTTATTTTGTTTTTATTTTCTTACTGGCTTGTAAAATTTCGAAGCCTCTAGTGTACCATATAACTTATTGATGGCATAGTTAAGTTAAGATTGACATCCAATCTTATTTGACGCTGACTCTTAGAAAGTTGTCAATCATTTCAATATACACATGCTGATATATACGAAAAAGGCATAAGGGAATAATTAAACAATATTAAAGAGGCGAAAAATAAACGTCAACCCCAACACACAGTGAGTAAGAATTGTGATTCATAAAGTTCTAACCAAATCGTGAATAAAAACACGATATCAAAGCCAAATAAACGTTAAGTTAATATACTGATGTGGCGGTACCTAACAGGTGTAAAAATACTCTTAAAAAAGTAACTTGTTATTATGTTTTTGTTTTAGTAATGAATCATACCTGGCCCGGCAGTCTCGATAAAGATATCGATCGTAATACGACCGAATTCGGTCGCAAAGTCGTAATGGCGTCCCTAGACGTGCGCGGCGTGCTTCACAAGTATGGGATTTTTTCGTGCTTGTCAAGCACAACAGCTTGGGAACCTTTGGTTCGGGGGGATATTGCAGGTAAAAGTTCCGTACGTTTGGTTTAAATAGGTTTTTTTTTATAATATAATATATTCTCTTCTTTTATATTTTGTGAATGTGAGAACGATGTAGGCTTCACCGAGTTGTAGATCTGTCGATCATTTTCTATTTTGCTTAGTACCTGGTACTTGTTGATAGGCCTACAGTGTCTTCTCATACCTATAAACACTGTAACTTGAAAAGATTGTAAATACCATTTACTTTTAAAAGAGTAACCGTGGAGTTTCTTGCCGGCTCTTCTCCATAGGAAACGACCAATTGGAACCGTGCACCTAGTTTCTGACGTTTCATAAGTGCCCTTGTAGGTTTATGTGAAATAAAATATTATGAATTTGAATTTGAAAACAAGATTTAAATGTTTTAATTTGAAATAGCTCCACGACCCCCGTTCCGTTACATGGACCCAAAAGCACAATGTTGTGCGTGTGTTACATTGCGCATTACCGTAAACAGCTTTAAAAACCAAAAATAAAAGTCAGTACCCAGCAATAATTTTTGCAGAAAGTTACTTAGTTTGATGTACTGGATATAAATAGATGACGGATTCGTGAAGGGTTTTTTTTACACCCTGTATAACGGTACATAATATGACCTACGCATTAAACCTGACGTCGTTAAAATCCTACATCGCGCAAGCAGGAGTTTTCTGTGAGTATTTATACAACAGCCTGACGTGCGTGTTACACACACATTGTGCACACACATGCACTGTACATAGTTTCGGTTTTTATTATTACATTTATTGTTTTTTTTTTCCCTAGTGGAATTTATCTAAGTCCGTATGTGTATCCATCACAGTGGACCCGAACTGAATATCAGCGCGGTGTTTTTTTTTTTTTTTTTTTTGTATTATATATCACCGTATTATGCTGAGATAAAGGCTTTTTTGGCCTCGCACAGGTCGTTATTATTTTGTTAGTTTTTAAATGCTCCTTTTTTATTTTATTTTAATATATTTTTTTTATTGAGTGTGTCAGAGCGATGTTTGGACTAATGTGTACTGATACGTGTAAGCCTTATTTCATCAAAAATAAAATATTAACCCTCCCGTCATTATACGTTTACGAGGTTGCGGTCTTTGTTAAAACGAACCCAAAGCTTTTCAAGAAGCTATCCGATACGAATACCCGAAGTCGACGGGATTATAGTAGATTATGTGGAAGAAAGTCCAATACAGCACTGATGCACAAAAATGTGTTCTGCATGGCGCCAAATATCTTTAACCACATTCCGCCACACATTAAAGAATTAAATGTTAATTTATTTAAGAAAAAATTAAGGAATTTTCTAACTCAAAAAGCATATTATAGTATTTCCGAGTTTTTAACTGACAAAGTATTGATATAGTTTCATTTTTTGTGGTTTGTTTTTTGTTTTGTTCATTATTATTTTTATTTTTTTTTTATTTTATATTTTTTTTTTATAATTAATCTGACTTGTGTGAAATATTATGTAGATTTTTTTTTTTTTTTTTTTTTTTTTTTCAATCCTAATTACTTTGACTTTTTAATGTTTGTTTTTATATGAATTTCTATGACGAGTTATTGACATTATTCTGTAGTATATTAATTATTATAATTTTATTGACTAAGTTTTAATTTGACATGTAATTGCATTGAATAATGATAAATTTATAACTATTTGATATCTTAATAATAAAAATAACTTATGTGTTTATATTTGTACGCCGTTAAGGCAAAACATGACTGTGCTATAATTTTATATAACAGCTTGCATGCCATGTGTGTGTATACTTGTGTTTTGAACAAATAAAAATTATCTTATCTTATCTTATCTTATTATTATTACTGTTTGTATTTCCTGTGCGTGTCCCAAATAAAATATTTTCAGTCAGCGCTAATTTATTTATTTATTTATTTACTTATTTGTATCAGACACAAAGATCCATAAAATTAGTTATTAATTACACTTAAAAATAACGTTAATTAGAAATCACATGAAACAGAGACAAATAAACACCACACAATACTATTTCTAGGGTAAAAACATCTAAGTATTACTAAAGTAGTACCAAGTTGTATAATTCTATGATGAAGACAGAACATTAATAGGACTTACATTAGGCCAGAATGTTTATGACCTACCCAATACAGCACATAATAGGTCTATAGATTAGGCTAAAATGTTTATGACCTATTTTACACGCAGTCTTGGTCTGTACTTTGTATTAGACTCCTTGGGTATGGTCCAAGATATAAGAGATTTGAAGTGTTGATAGCCTATTTGGCTTCAGTGAAATAGCGTATCAGATTGGAATGATATGTAACGAGGTTTTCGTAATAGTTTGGGATTGGAACGACAGTCAAGTGTTTTCTTGATTTATATTACTTAAATTTCTTTTAAGAAGTCTTTCTATATTGAAACTTAAAACTATTGCTTCAAGTGCTTAGGTCTTTGTGCACGTACCAATGGCAAATGTAAACTTGCAACGTGGGTTAATAAGAGCCATATTCTTTATACCTTTGCCTGTAGCATAAACACCAGCTTCTTTTATGTGGATTAACGTTAAGAAATTAAGGGACTTTGCCTTTTTTCATAAAGGACAAAATTGTTTACACAATAGCGTTTGTGGCTGTGTCTAAAACGCCGCATGAGAACTACGCATCACACTGACGTCACGGAAAACTCCTGCATTGTGCAAACAAAGTTTAACGTGCGACTAACATATATACAACATCCATACAACATCCGACCATCTTTTCTTTAATTTTTTGTAGCTTTTGGGCAGTAGCCCACCAGACACAATACCACTCTGGTCGGAGGATCCTCCTTTTTCTATGCGGGATGAGGAACTTTACACCTTGTTCCTCTATACTGGTGGATCCCATCACCATTTACGCAAAAACTTCACCATCTAAAATTATGTCCTGGATTTTATTTAGATACAATTAGTAAGTTCTCGCTGTTTGTTACATTTTGTACCACAACCCCAAAACGGGTCAAGTCTCCACCACTTCCGGCATTCAATTTGGACTCCAGAGTCCAAAGTTTCACATAATTGGGACACAATAAGCCCGTTCATGTTTCCCTCCTATTTTCGAGGGTAAACCTAAGCCTCTAAGTTCATAAGTTGGGGTTTGCCGGAATTAATTTGGTAATACAACTAATTAACAGTAGGGCTGGCTTGGGAAAGACTTGACAAACAAGTTTATTAACGTAAGCAAAAATCGAATAACACTTTGCCTGCCTGAGAATCCAGCAGGCATCGGTCCTATCGGACCCTTTCAGTTGTGCTGACATCTCTTTGAGGTGCACGTGGAAAACAACGTGCCATCGATCCGGGCCTGGTCCTTATCGGACGGCGAGCTACTCATTGCTCACAGTCCGGAAGCCCGCGCATACGGTGGCCGGGAATCGGCCTGTGATTTCCGACACCCAGGGCGTCTCTTGCGGCGGCTAGGGGCTTGAGGGCGCGAAATTTGCCTCTCCCTCACACGGACTCCCATGCCCCCTCGCTCCATACCATGGCCTTGGATCAGTGCCGGACGTGAGAGATCGCCACCGATCGCCTCCACGAGGACACGGTGATACTCTGCCCAAGCCGGACAGACCTCTACCGTATGCTACACCGTGTCCTCCGGGTGAAAACCCTGGCCCCTCAACACTCAACAGTCGCGTTGGTAACCGCTAACAAACGAGGCTATATATACTACTGACCGTTTGCTACCGATAGGTGGCACAGCCCCATATTGGGATGGATACGCCTACATGCCACTGTGGCGTAGTAATGACTACTTTGTGTTGTTTTTCTGGCAGATTTAAGTACTAATGTAGCGGTTACACCACCACATGTGAACTACGCATCAAAGACATGACGTCACATAAATCCTGCATCGCGCAATTAGAGTTTACCGCGCGAACGACATAATATATAAAACTATCCGACATCAACAGTCGGGCAGTCGGCCCGCCAGACACAACACCCGTCTGGTCGAAGGATCCTCCCTTTTCAATGGTGGATGAGTGAACCTTACACCCTGCCTTCATACCACTGAACTAATACTAGTTTCTAAGTCATGAGTATACAAATCAAATGGACTATACAGCTATACTTATGGGTCCAAAATAAAAGATTTTAATTTATTTTAATTAATTAAAATGCGTAAGTGATTGTACCATTTTGTTGCGCCACTTCTTCCCAGCAAAAGCACTAGGAAGTGGTGAAGGGTGGGCGTTTTGGGGGACTGTCTTATGTAATTTTGACGTTCGAAAAGTGCTGATTCTCAGCCTAATTTGAATAAATGACTTTTGATTTTGATTTTGATTTCATCGAAGAATTTCATATCTATACACCGAAAGGACTATTTCTGCTTGCAGCGCTCGGCCGCTTTAGAACCGGCGTTGTAACAGATGTGGTCATCGTGTTCACGGGATTTTGTTTTCAAACTGCTTAGATATGAAATTATTCGATAGTACGTCCGCCGCAACTTATTTAAGCCGACATCAGACGCTTTACTCCAGTAAAGGGTATATTTAAGGTACCTTCTGGTACGAATCCTAAAATAGAACCCTATTACTAAGCTTTCGCTGTCCGTCTATCCATCTGTCTATCAGCGGGCTGTATCTCATGAACCGTAATAAAATACCTCCCCACATACTCCAATTGAATGAAAAGAAATTTAAATCTTGCATAAAACGCACACTTTGCTGCCAAGCATATTATAAGTTGGGGGATTACATCGCTGACAAAAATGCTTGGCTCAACGCTGGTCCAGCTCCACAAGGGCGCATAAACTAATTGATTAGCATTGGAAAATATTGTTGGAGCTGCTGAAGACTGAAAAACTATATTTACATTGTATAAATTCAATCTCTTAGTATTATATAATTGCATTGCACATATGTGAGCATTGTTTACCTACTTTAAATCTACCATTTACTGAGTACGTCTTTCATTGACTTGAATGTACCCTGGTGGCTGAGAGTATGTCATGCTCACTCAAATGTCTCGCTGGTGGTGGCTTGTGTATTGGATCATTAAGTTCCCATCAAAATGGTTGAGCTAAATGATGCTGATCCATGCGTCATGTTCGTGAACGGGCGCGTCAGTGGGGACTGTTCATCTCTTAGCTGCCAGGGCTTATTTTAATTATTTTTGTTTTTATATTTTTATTATGGTCGCTTTTAACGTGCACGATTTACTACATTGTTCTCACATGTATAATTTCAACATGAATGATGTAACCAATGTTTTGTAACAATTTTCTAATTTAAAAGAGTGTCCATGGAGTTTCTTGCCCGTTCTTCTCCATAGGAACCTACTACGCTTTGGAATGGGCAACTAGCTTTATCTTTCTGACTGACCGACCCCTTGACAATTCAAAAGTACCTGTAATTGGTTTATTTGGAATAAATGATTTGAGTTTGAGTTTGAGTTTGAATAGGTAGACAGTTGACATTTTTCACATTGTGTATTTCTTTTGCCGCTATAAAAACAAATAAGTAATAAAAACCGGCCAAGTGCGAGTTGGACTCGCGCACGAAGAGTAATCTATAAAAACGGAAAAAAAATCATGTCTCTTTTATGGGATCCCCACTTAAATATTTATTTTATTCTGTTTTTATTGCGGCAAAAGAAATACACACTCTGAATTTGTTGATTCTCAGGCTGTAATTGTTGCAACAGAAATACATCATCTGTGAAAATTTAAACTGTTTAACTATCACGGTTCATGTAATACAGCCGAACAGACGAACAGACAGACGGTCAGCGGAGTCTTAATAATAGGGTCCCGTTTCACCTTTTGGGTACGGAACCCTAAAAATGAACGTTCATCTACAGATCCTTTCATTTATTTTTTCTGTTAATCGGTAGGCGAATGAAAGATGCTCAGTGCCAAAATCTATCATCTTTGGATCGGTTCACTAATTCATTTTTTACACTGTTACACTGCGGGTGAAAGATTTTGAATGAAAGGCAAAAATAAACAAAAGTTAAGCGTCTGATGTCGGCTTTAGGCTAATATACACTACTTCGGCATTAAAACGCCGCTGCTCTGGCATGACGAAGAAAATATTGAGTATACTTTTAAGGTCTTGATAAACACCGGCTGCTCATGCTGGGCCGTAAAATGAATCGTTTAGATTTTGTGCACAATTTATTACTTTAAGTATACTGTTGACATTACAATAATACTTGGATCCCAGTTGTTTAGGATCCTTAATTAAGACCAATTTATCATCTTTGCTGAGTCAGTTGACTGGCTATTTAACTTTAATCTTCTCGTGCCAAAAAAACAGTACAAAGTGAAAAATTGATTTAATTTTGGAAGTCGGTGTTTTTGGTTTTATATTTTTGTTTTTTGCTACCGAACTATACTGTATACACTCGTTTAGTATAATAGAAAGATACACAGAGAGAAAAAGTCGCATGGAGGGGGCATAGCGCTTTTCCTGTCGTGACGATTTCTACCAGCCAACTCCTACCGCAAGCTGCGTTAAGGGGCCTGCGGAGCATGCGTAGATTATACAAACGTAAAATAATTTGTAAATCTAATATAATATTCTTAAGGTAGGGTGTATTTATTCTGTAATCCTATCGGAATTAATAACCGGCCGCCGGCCCGAAGGAACTTCGTTCCAAAAATAATCATGTAAATCGACCCAGTAATCATAAAATACACGAAAAAAAAACTCGCCGATCGCACAACGTGTTCCTTTTATTTTGAAGTCTCTAAAACTTAGAAAATTATCATATTTCTCGACTTTTCTCGCTATGTGAACTAACCCTTAGAAGCTTTAACGAGCGGTAGGTGGCGTACTCATTAGAGATTATGAGTTAGTCTGACTCCGGCGTTGGGTAACTCGCCTAATGATAATGAAATCGTATAGCTTGAGAAATAATTAGTATGGCTTTGTGAACAGCTAATAGGTTCATTGTTTTGATATACTTATAATACCAGCCAGGAACTGTCCTACCCACGAGCTTTAAGGTACCATTCCGTATTCCAGTCGGTATATAGAAGATAGAAAAACGTGTTATCGCTCGAGCGTTGGCGGCACTACTGGTCTGCGGTTGGGCTGCACGTGTCGCCTGTCACTCGCCCGTAGCTTCCAACGACGTGTCACTAGCTACGGAAGGTATTTCATAGATATTCTTAGAAACCAGTCGTGTCGCAGCAACACGTCGTCTGCAGTTAACTTCTGCGGTCGGGTACGGAATGTTACCTTTAATCACAATGCTTAAGGCGGATTGGCAATTTCAAACTTTTATTAATTACTAGCAGTGATAGTCTATTGGTGTTATAGTCGGACTGCATAGTCATAGGTAGGACTTTTCGGATTCATGTGCGTATTTTATAATTATAACAATCGCTAACAATCTATATACTCGCGCTAGTAAAAGAATCGCATCACGACCGACCGGATGATAGGTCGGGGCTTCTGCAACCAAAGTTGCACATGGTGCATGAGGATCCTAAATTAGTTTCAATGCAGTATTAATTCAAGATTTCCCAGTGACCTGAACCCTAAATAGAATTTGAGGATAAATGGGTACAAAAACGTAGTAAAACACATCTAGCACATACTATTATATGTTTCAAAGAATTTTAATGCTATAGTGATTACAAAAAAGCGAACTGTAGCAACACGATAGTATAGTTGGTAATTAACGCCAACATTTTGAGCGGTAGAGTTGCATCAACGTAGAACATTCCGCAGGCATCCATCTTGTCGCATGTCGTTTCATGTAGGCGTTTAATATTCTTGTAAAACCTTTTTTCTTCCTCTGCAATGATCAGAGGTGTAATAATTACGGGAAGATTACATTTTAAAAATCAAATTGGCTCATTTAGTGGTAATCACCACCCAAGACATCGCAGGTGCTGCGATGCTGATGCGGATGCTGTTCTTCGTGAAAGAGTACAAGGGGGTAACCCCTTGTACTCTTTCACGAAGAACAGCATGTCGATTCCCGTAACCACTTCACCGTGAAAACAAGTGAAGTGAGCGTGGAGTGAGCTGTCAGTGTCATCTCACTCTGTTGGAATAACAACTCACTTCACCTAAGTTTTCACGGTGAGATGGTTACAGAATAGCACTGCTGTACTAGATAATGTCACAGAAGGATTACCGAGTCGGCTGTTTTACAAAACATGTACAAATCAGCATCGTTATGTCAAACAGCTGAACAACGTTCAGCTTGATTGCCATTGGGATAATATGTTTAATAAAACTGCTACCCCAGTTTAGACATAATGCAGTATAGCTTATCTGCAGCATGGTTGGAACTGTGATCAAGCACACGTGAGGCAAATTGGGCGCAGTAACTAAGTTAGGGCACTCTTTAGGTTAGCTCAGAACTGTCACAAACTACGTGAGAGCCGAGCGAGCGAAGCGATCGGTGCCGCAGCTGCGGCCGGTTAGTTCCAAGTTGGTTGCAGTTGATTGATACAGCGTGGATTTTTTGACGGGGCAGTAAGATTAGGAACCTCAGTCGTTGTAGTTATAGAAAAACGGTCTTAGGAGACTGTCCTTATTTTTTTGACAAAATTTCATCCCAATTTAGAGAATTTGAAAAAAAAAATACAGTCAGCTAAGTCTCCTAAGACCTTTTTCCTCTAGCTACAACGTTTAAGGTACCTGGCCTTATTGCCCCATCTCAAAATTCCGCCCTATATAGTATTTATAGGACTGATTTTCATAAAATTCTGTTTTTTTTTTATTAAAATTGTCCTTAAAATTGTATTTCTGTTTCGGACGCCATTAGTTTTATGTTTTCATTTGTCTTATGAGACACAGAGCCACACAACTTTAGAACTAAAATCTATATAATCTGACGTTTCATTTTACGTTTTTTTCATTTTACATAACCTCTAATCGTTAACCCACTGCATCTATAAAAATGCAAAACGTTTATGCAATACTGCGTTTTAAATTCAGTAATCATGAAACAAACGTTAAACGTCGTTCAGCTGTTTTAAATAAATGAACTGTTTTGTAAAAACCATAAGATAACGAAATAGCTTGAACAGCTACCGGTTATGTTTAACAGCTAATTAAGTAATCCATCTGCGACGCATACATCACACAATCACAGGTAATCTCGAAGTGATTAATGACGATATAAGAGCAATAATAATACATATAGTTGTTGGATCGTAAAAACCTGTACAGTTTGAATTCAGCAAGACTGCGCATGTGTCTTGAACTTTATTCACAGCAAGATAGAATTTTTCAAACTCCACACTCAATATGGTTTCTAACAACAAAGACTTAGCTAGCCAAGTGCTTATTATCCATACTTCATCCTGAAAAAATAGTATTTTGTCACTATGACTCTGTTGTTGTGTATTTAAAGTCATTTAAAGGCTTTTCAATGAATTTGAAAGTATACTGTAGGACAATACTCACAGCATATTTCCCGTTCTCAAGTGATGTCTGAATGTGAATCAAAGTTTTGGAGAAGGAGCTCGTACAGTGAAAAACGATCTGTAATGATTTTAAGTATGGTATAAGAATTTGTAAACCAACTAAGGAAAACTACTTTGACTATAAATTGTTTCTTACTTACCATTTGTTGAAAAGAAACCATATAGATGTTATAGCAACCTAATATATAAACAAATGCCTGATATAATCTATCACAATAATCCTTTCTGTCCCGATCTCCTAAGCTTTGAAAATGCAAAGTTTGAATATTCCAAAGATCAACTTTATTTCTTAACAATTTAATCAGTCTGATAGCGTACACAATATTTGTATCAAAACATATTACAATGAAACCACATATTATATTGTAAGATGGGAGTTTAAGGCTTATACAAATGTGGATAGTAATATTAATTCCAACACCCAACATCAAGATGACACTTAACCAATTACCAACTATGAAATGTTTGAATGTGGTCTTATTATTAAGAAATCTGTGGATAAACAATAATTTTAAAACAAATATGACATTTTCATTGGTATGAAAAATAACAGCGAAAAAATTAATAAGCAATCCAATAGAACTAAACATAAAATCGAAGTAATGGATTCCCTTGATGTCGAACTTATAATAGTCACCAATATGTTCGATGTATATCCGCCAATAGAAGCGATAGAAAAGAAAAAATATGAACATTATCGTGCCACACAAAGACATTAAACAGGATAGACAACTATTTGGAGAAATAAAATTGTCCCTGATTCTATACTTGGGACAAAAGAATAAATGTTGCGTTAGGTTCAAGGGAAGAAGCATAGACTGCACATCTTTGTCAACGAAGTTATCTGCTACAATCTCCAAACGACATTTGCGGTTGATGTTATAACGTATTTTCTCTTTTATAAAATTCATTTCGAAAATCCGAAGAAATTCAGATTGCAGGCACGTTATTCTTGAAGAAGTGGTAGACATGAATTAAAGGGAGTTTCATGATTACTCATAGCAATGCTGTCTTGAACATTAACGTAATTGAGACACAAATGTTGATATCAAACAATTTATCTTGTAATCAGCCATAATCTATATGAAGGTATTGATCAATAAAATTTGTGGCTGTTACAATGATGTGTGCCTTGACTTGATCAACTTATTTGTAGAATATAAGGTCGCTTTTATCTTTAACTTTATTTTTTGTGAACAAGCAGCGCAACCCATCAGTTTACAGTCAATAATCAAACTTATTGTTTATACTAACACTACTACTAATTTTAAACGAACAATAAAAATACGTAAGTATATATAAACAAGAAAACTTAATATTAATCAAAGTACATAACTTGAAAGAGACAATATTGACTAATATTATAAATGCAAGACTGAGTTTGTTTATTTGTTACACTTTTCGCTCTAAAGCGGCTGAACCGATTTGGATGAAATTTGTCACAGGGGTAGACCATGACCTGGATTAGGACACAGGATACTTTATATTCCGGTAGTACGTTCCCTTGGGATAATTTCTGACCTCCACGTGTGCGAAGCTGCGAGCAAAAGCTAGCCACTTATATATTACTAGCTGCGCCCCGCTGCTTCACACGCATTAGTCTTGATCCCATGGGAATATCAGGAAAATAGTGTTGCTACCGAGGTGAACATTCTTCGTTTTATCACCATCAGAAAAAAAACGTGTTCGATCCGACCCCCATCTCTCACGTGTGATTTAAAACCAAAACAACATTTTCGCAGCCACCATCTTGGATTTACGTTTTGATCTCTTTATCAACTAGCACCTTTAAAAACTATGAAAACGATACCCATGATGAAAAATTTGAAAATGTTTGCAGCCGCCATCTTGGATTTACATGTTGAACTCACTTTCGGCTTTAGCGCCCTCAAAAACTATGAAAACGACACTAATGATGAAAAATTTTAACATTTTCTCAGCCGCCATCTTAGATTTTCATTTTGACCAAAATTACACTTTCTCTCTCTCTCTTGTTCATACAATGTTCATGATTGATCTCTCTGGTGATTGGAATTTTTACTAACAATATCCACATTTCAAATTCAAATCACTTTTAGTCCCTAGAGATTAAACACCTATTTTTAGTTTACGGAGAATACTCATAAATTAGGTATTTTTGAATAGATGTGATGTGTATCTTATGTCCTCACTTAGGTCATGGTCTACCCATGTGCTCAATATCATCCAAATCCGTTCAACCGTTTAGTGCGAAAGCGTAACAAACAAACAAAAAAATAGACAAACAAACTCACTTCAAATAGATATATTGTTTATTTAGTGCACACGAAAGACAGCACAACATACAAAAACACGATTAAATAATAACTAAAAATATGAATATAGCTACAAGGTGACAATACACCAAAAAGAAAGCGGTCATGTGCGAGTCGGTTTCGCCCATAAAGGGTTCCGTAGCAGCAAGTAACATAAACCTTATGCATAAACCGAGAACCATTATTAGAAAATAATATAAATAATTACCTATATAAATAATTTATGAAGTTAAATGTTTTTAAAATTTTTATATTTGAGTTGATTGAATGAAATATAAATTGCAGTTTACGATTTATGACGAATAAAAAAAAAAACTACTTACTAGATCTCGTTCAAACCAATTTTCGGTGGAAGTTTACATGTAATGTACATCATATATTTTTTTTAGTTTTATCATTCTCTTATTTTAGAAGTTACAGTTACTTTACAATATAATTTTTGAAGACCTATCCATACCCCACACGTATGGGTTTGATGATTTTTTTTTTGAGTTTCAGTTCTAAGTATGGGTATGGTGTATGGTCCCAAAATGTATTGTTTTTTTCTATATTTGTGTGAAAATCTTAATGCGGTTCACAGAATACATCTACTTACCGAGTTTCAACAGTATAGTTTTTATAGTTTCGGAAAAAAGTGGCTGTGACATACGGACAGACAGACAGACATGAAAAATCTATAAGGATTCCGTTTTTTGCCACTTGGCTACGGAACCCTAAAAAATAAAACAAGACATTGTGATGACAACATTGGCTAAGACACTTAAATATAATGAAACATAAAAAGTGCGGTGTGCGTCTCAAGGTTGCACCAAATGGGAGTCCAACTCAGCATGTGTCAGGCAAATATACCTTTTTTTTTTTTTTTTTTTTTTTTGGGTGGGAAATCATCAAATGACGTCTCCCGCTCTGGGTGGAGCGGGAGGGCGTGTCAGACTCTTACTGACTAAAACCCACCCGTGTTCCTTCTGTTGCCTGTGCAATGCCAGGGGGCCACGGTATCCCTTTCGGACTTTCCCGCAACCCCGGCAGGCAATGGTCTCATCGGACCCCTTCACTTGCTGACATCTCTTTGAGGCGCGCGTGGAACACTACGCGCCGTCGACCTGGGCCTGGTCCTTACCGGACGGCAAGCTACCCATTGCTCACCGTCCGCAAGCCCACGCCTACGGTGGCCGGGAATCGGCAATCGATTCCCGACGCCCAGGGCGTCTCCTCCTGCGGCGGCTAGGGGCGTGAGGGCGCGAAATTTGCCTCTCCCTCACGCGCTCCGCCTCCTCCTTCGCGAGCATTACTGCTTCGCAGAAGGAGGTGACGGCCTCCCATGCCCTCTCGCTCCGTACCATGGCCTGGACCAGGGCCGGACGCGAGAGATCCCCGCCACCGATCGCCTCCACGAGGACACGGCGGTGCTCTGCCCAAGCCGGGCATACCTCCACCGTATGCTCCACCGTGTCCTCCGGGCGATCCACGCAGTGATGACACCCGGGCGTTTCCTCCCGCCTTATCCGAAACAGGTACCTCCCGAAACAGCCGTGTCCGGTGAGGACCTGCGTCAAGCGGAAGGTGAGGACGCCGTGGCACCTCTCCAGCCACTCCTCAAAGAAGGGACTTATCGCCGCAATAGTGGCGTGCCCAAGGCAAATATACCTGACGCTGATATTCTGCTAGATCCCTGCAGTGACATACGGACGTCGAGCAGGAGGGATAATAAATATGCGAATTATTGCTGTTGTGAAATGTGGAATGTGCGGAATGAAATTACGTAAGTATTCAATTCAATTCAATTTTTTATTGCATTCATGTGTACATTTTGTTGTTACAATTTAAGTAAGTTCCAACATGAAACCCGGTTAGGGCACGGCAACATTATAATAATAATAATTTTAACATAATGATAATAATTTTTACATAATAATAATTTTAACTTAATAATAATACATTTAAAATAATAATAATAATTTTTACATCTTAATAATTATTTTATTTTAGAGTAGTGCGTTTTATATGTATGTAATTATTTATATAGCTATCATACTAAATATTTTGTTCTAGGTATTCTGCGACCGAGTAAAAGCATTTTTGTGTTAGATATTCTTTTACTTTCCTGTTAAATTTATTGAGTTTGGTTTCTTCTTTTATTTGTGCCGGTAATTTGTTGAAAATTTTTATTGCCATGTAATATGGGCTATGATAAAGCATTTTGATCCGAGAGGGTGGGAGATGTAATTTATTTTTATGGCGTGTGTTTATGTTATGGATATCATTTGTTTTTGGAAAAATGTTGCTATTTTTAAATACAAATGTGCAAAGGTCATGTATATATAAAGACGGTAAAGTTAGAAGTTTTAATTTGACAAAATATGGCTTACAGCTTTGGGTATTGTCAATATGGGCCAGTATTCTAACACATTTTTTCTGGATTATAAATACTTCACTTGCGTTGACGCTGTTTCCCCATAACATCACTCCATACCTTAGCCACGAGTTTGCGTAGGCGTAGTATGCCGATAGTGCTGTTTTTGTATTTGTGCTGTACTTAATTTGAAACAAGGCGTAGGTAAATTGAGATAATTTAGATTTAACTGTTTCTATGTGCTTTTTCCAATTGAGGTGTGTGTCTATGTTTATACCGAGCAAGTTAAATGTAGTTACGGAATCTATAGGCGTGTCATTAAAAATTATATTTGCACTTAAGGGGGGGGTTTTATACGATCTAAATTGCATAATTTTAGTTTTTTTATAGTTAATTTCTAAATTGTGATCTTTTAGCCAAAGTGTTATTGTCTGAAGAGTATTTTGTAAGATTGTATTTGGGTCGCAATTTTTGTCAGATTTCACAAGTATGGAGATATCATCGGCAAATAGTACTGGTAATGTAGTTTGTTTATTTAGAATTTTTGGGAGGTCATTTATATATATTAAGAATATACCCGCACTGTAAGCAATGCCAGAATTTTTGAACGATAACAGTAAAGTTTAGAATTTGGAAACGTTAGCATTTTAGCATTTATAATATTAGTTAGGAGAAGTCAAGGTTTCCTCACGATATTTTCTTTCACCGGACGGTGTCTTTAATGTCCAAAAACTTAGAAAGTAAGTTACATATCCATTGAAAAGTCACATTGGTACACGCGAACTTGAACCTACAACCTCATTTATTTATTTATTTAGCTACAACGGTTACAACCAATTACAGTAACAAACATTATAAAAACAAAAGAGACAATATTATAAACCACATTATAATATACAAAATAAAAACATGAAAACATAAATAAAATAAAAGAAGGTTAACAACACTGTCATAAATTCCTCTCACAGTACTTCTGACATACCAATAAAATCTTCGTCCATCCATCCGCAAACAGGTCGTCTGTTGGGTAAGAATCCAAGAGATCATTAAGCGCGGCCAGAGTGCGAGGAATTGGCGACTTAGCACGGGCAACAGTACGACATGGGGGCACGGCAAACAGCCTGTGCCTTCTGCCCCGGCTGTAATTGTCTGGCACAAAGAAGCGCGCCAGCACATCAAGGAGATCAGGAGCGTCAATTGCGCCACGGAGCGTCTTACAGGCTATTATGATCTGATCTCGAGCTCGCCTTACCTCTAGTGAATTGTATCCGAGGCAACCCAGTAAGAATTTTGTCGGATAGAGGTAAGGATAGTAGCCGTGTTTCTGCTTATATAGGTACCTAAGGAACGCTTTTTGAACTTTTTCTAATAAAAGTTCGTAAGTCCTTTCATGTGGATTCCACACGCAAGAGCTGGTTTCCAGCTTGCTACGTACAAGCGCATTAAATATATTTTTTAAGGCTTGAGCGGTGCGAAAATCGCGGCAATTACGCAGAACAAAACCTAACCTTTGGTAGGATTGTTTCGCTACCATGGTCATATGGTCGTGGAAGGTGAGCTTTCGGTCGAATGTGACTCCTAGGTCTTTCATGGCTGTAGACTTCGTGATGGTATTATTATTTAAATGATATTCAAAATTAACTGGGTGCCGCATTCGACCGAATGTCATAGCAAAGCATTTGGATGAATTAAACTCCATCTTGTTGTCTACGCTCCACTTGAATATCGCATCAATGTCTTGCTGCAGTGCCAAACTGTCACGCTCGGAGTTTATTTCCAGGTACAGTTTCAAGTCGTCAGCATACAAGAGGCATCTTGTATGAAGCAGAACTTGAGGATGATCGTTGACCATGATAAGAAACAGTAAAGGCCCCAAAATTGAGCCTTGAATCACGCCGGAACGCGTGTGATAGGTACCCGATACGTACATACTAAGCCTAACAAACTGCTGTCGATCACGTAGGTAGTCTGCAAAGAAGCGGAGGAGAGATGGTGAGAACCCTATTTTGCTAAGCTTCATTAGCAGCACGTCATTGTTAACCCTATCAAACGCCTTCCGGAAGTCGAAGTAAAGTACATCTACCTGACGCCCGCAGTCCAAACTAGACGAGATATAATCCACCAGCGTCAGGAGATTTGTGTTAACTGACCTTTTGCTTCTGAAACCGTGCTGCTCATTACAAAGATACTTGTTTATTTGCTCATAGATAGCACTATGGAGGATGTTTTCAAAAACTTTCGCTGGGGAAGATAGGATTGCGATAGGGCGGTATTCTTCGACGGAACTCTTGTTTAGAGTTTTAGGGATGGGTGTAACTCTAGAAACTTTCCACTCAGAGGGATATGTACCAGTCTGCAGGGCTAAATTGAAAATGTGGCAAAGAGGATCAATGAAAATATTTCTTAAGTCTTTAACTATGAAGGGCCATGTTGTCGGGGCCAATAGAACTGTTAGGTTTAAGTTTTTTTATGCCCTTAACAATGTCTACATGGCTCAGGGGGGGTATATTTATGCAATTGCTGTTACTGGAATGGTCGGACGCACCGACATGATCAGCATTAAGCTGCGGAACGTCATGCAAAAAAACAGATGAGAAAAATTCAGCAAAAGCCCCTGCCGCTTTAGTACCTGAAAAACTTAAACCCTTGTATGTTATATTTGGTTCAAAACCACCTTTGGACCGCAGGCTGGAAATATGTGACCAGAATTGACGAGGATTTTGTTTTATTTTATTGTCTATATTTCTGATGTATAAAGAATACGCATCTGAAATACGGGTTTTAAGAGCTGACCTTTTTTTTTTTTTTTTTTTTTGGGTGGGAAATCATCAAATGACGTCTCCCGCTCTGGGTGGAGCGGGAGGGCGTGTCAGACTCTTACTGACTAATACCCACCCGTGTTCCTTCTCTTGCCTGTGCAATGCCAGGGGGCCACGGTATCCCTTTCGGACTTTCCCCGCAACCCCGGCAGGCAATGGTCTCATCGGACCCCTTCACTCGCTGACACTCTTTGAGGCGCGCGTGGAACACAACGCGCCGTCGACCCGGGCTTGGTCCTTACCGGACGGCGAGCTACCCATTGCTCACCGTCCGCAAGCCCGCGCCTACGGTGGCCGGGAATCCGCGATCGATTCCCGACGCCCGGGGCGTCTCCTCCTGCGGTGCACGGTGTTCCCCGGTCACGTCGCATCACATTCCAATCGCTGGCAGCAAGCTCGCCATCTTCGATAGAAGCATCAAGAAAGGTCTCTGTTGCGGCGATCAGATTATGGTCCAGCTGTAATAAGTTCATTCTCCATGTCGACAATTTGGTTTTAAGACCACGGACATTTTGATACAGTACATCAATGTTCTTAAACTTGTTAAGAGGCTGCTTAGGCATTATTAGGCTCTCATGCATGAGAGGCGAGGAATTAACAACTGGGCCATCACGACCTCGTGTTTTGAAATTTATGGCCAAGTTTGCTTAACAATTTATTATTTAATTAATTAATCATAAAACGTAAAAAACAAAATTAGGGCATACAATTATTCGCTGGCCAATTTAAGTTAGCAATCAAAAGTTAGTAATCAATTTACTTAATAATTAATTTCCACGATTTAGACAACGTAATCAACAAATTATAAAGGCAGAAAGTTGTTCGCCCTATTTATTTTTTGTTGTTTTGATTGGTTGACCTAAATAAACAACAACAATGGATGGAATTACATGGACTTGACAACAAATTAAATTGAATAAAATTTCAGTCATCGAGTGAGTGAGAGTGAGACAGGCTTGATTACTTTTCTAGAGTCCTGATCGTTTTCTTCGATCCTCACTATTAATAAATTGTATTGACGAAATTATTATTACATAATTATATTAATTATTATTTGATGTACATTAAAATGTTTATATAAAATATGACGGAGAAGGTACAGCCATATAACTAAGGGCGTACTATGGGTAGTGTTGGTTATTACGCAATAGAAAAACCGTTTGCAGTTCAGATCAAATTATTGACACTGGAAATTCAGACACTGGAAGTACACGACACAACTATACAGAACGTGCTACAGTTTCTACACGTGTAGTACTTACCGCCACCGACCATAGCAATAGCGCACTAGGGGCCAGGTCGCAGCGGCCGTAGTCAAATCAGTGACTTACGTATTTCCGACACATATTATACATATATATTTTTAGGGTGGATTTTTGAGATGGGGCAGTAAGGACAGGTACCTTAACCGTTGTCGCTACAAGAAAATGATCTAAGTAGACTTAAAATGTCTCAAAAAGTTAAGGACAGTCTCCGAAGCCCGTTTTCCTGTAACTACAACGGTTCAGGTAGCTATCCTTACCAACCCATCTCAAAAATCGAGCCTAAAAAAATTAAAAAAAAACACTATATACATATATACAGGATTTACGGATATCGACCTGAAACAGTGTTACCATGGTTTCAGTACATGATTCTGAACCCCCCTTAAAGTTTTTCTATATAAGAAATTATTCGTCGGAAAAAAAAATAGCTTTTCCATAAATTTTGACTGCGTACTTATTGCAGTTTTCTATGAAACAGCTGTTTTTTTTATAAACGTCGCAAAATTTCTGTATATACATAAATTGCCGTGTGTTAGTGTCGCAAAATCTCGAAAATGGCTCGACCGGTATTGTGACAAAATAGGCATAAACACATTTACACTAGGTATTAAATAAAATGACTAACAAACTAACTATACAAATACATAAACCCCACTCAACCAAACTCACTCGTTTTTAGTAAATCATCGTGGATTCACAGCTCAACGGTTTCCGGCAGATAAAAAAAGATAATTTTTTCTTCGTATCATTTTTAACTTTATTTTCTGCCAAAACTTTAGACCCAGTCTTTGTAAGTCACACTTTATTCCGACTAAGACAATGTTCTTTAAGGTGAAAGCTACATACATGAAAGATACTACTAATCAAAATATGATTCACGATCGTAACAAATATGTATTTACAGATATATTGAGGTTTTGAGATAAATTGAGACTAATATTATTATTGACATTCAATAACTTTGACATTTTAATTAATTTGACATAGATTTTTGAAATTTTAGTAATTCCTCATTTAGGTCTGACATTAATTGTTCAATTTATTTTCTATTTTCATACTATAAAATGATTATGCATGATTTTCAAATGTTTGAGTAAATAATTTATAATCCTCATTGCACTCCGATTTGCACACCATATTTGTACGCCTCCTGGGATAGCATAGCGCTCTGTTCACTAAACATAAGACCTGCAGTGCTATTCTGTAACCATCTCACCGTGAAAACTTAGGTGAAGTGAGTTGTCATTCCAACAGGGTGAGATGACACTGACAGCTCACTCCACGCTCACTTCACATGTTTTCACGGTGAAGTGGTTACGGGAATCAACATGCTGTACTTTTTGTTACCTATGTTAGCAAATAAACTATGATTTGATTTGATTTGAGAATAATAACCATTAAAATCATCAACACAACTCTCTATTTTGATCAACATACTGACACTGACATGGAAATTGCGAAAATCCGCAGAAATTTACAATTTCGCGGGCTAGCTCAGCGCATCCCCCTTAATAAAATAATGAACCCTTCCAGACTAACTTGTCTGTGATGAATAAAGAAAAAAGTAGAAGAAGTAATCGGAGAGAAAACTTGTTTTGTAATAAAGGAAGGTGGGAAGGTATTTTAGTTTTGAGACAGAGAACAAAAACGGCTTTCGAAATCTTCTTTGTCAGTGAGTCTCTTTAATTTCTGTGGAACAAACCTGATCCTGCACAAAGGGTCTTGATAGACTTACAGACAGACGGAAGGACAACAAAGTGATCCTATAGCGGTCCTTGTTTTCCTCTCGAGGTACGAAACCCTAAAAATGACATTGCATGCCTTTGATTTCTCCCGCTGGAAAGGTATGTAGTCTTCTCATAGAGAGAAGTTACGAACATTGATCACCATGCGTGCTCACTACGTTTTGGTGATATCAGATCATGAAGTCCAGGTTTCTTCAAATGTTTTCGTTATCCGTAAACCAGTGATGTTTTAGATAATTTAGAATAATAATATAATCTTTATTACACAAGAGAGTGGTTACAAAATAGTTTGAAGTCCCTGACTCCTGTGCTAGGTGGTAGACCTGTGTTACAAGAGCCAGTGCCCTCTCCCAGTAGGAGATATTACAGAATCTTATGCAAAAAGATTAACAAAAAAAAAATAGAATAAGGTAACAACAAAAAAAACGGATAGAAGAAGCCTGTATTAAGTTTGTGAGTGTTTGTGTCTCAGTGTGAACGAACGTGTGTTTGTGTGTGTGTGAGTGTTTGTGGAATCGTGTATGTGTGTTAGTGGGTGGGTTTATATATATGCGTGTGTGTGTCAATGATTGATCAGAAATGACTCATATGAGCCGTGGTGGCTCAGCGGTAACGAATGCGACTTGCGATGCGACGAATTGCAGGTTCAAACCCAGACAGCCGCTTTACTTTGTGTAAATTATTTCATCACCACTGCTCTTAAAACGGTGAAGGAAAACATCGTGAGGAAACTGGCATGTCCTAGAACCAAAAACTTCGAAGACATGTGACATCTACCAACCCGCACTGGGCCCGCGAGGTGGATTTTGGACCACTCTCTCTCATTGATAGGAGTCCTGTGTTCAGCAGTAGGAACATTATATGCTGATTATGCTTATGCAAGTCATATTGAATATAAGAAAAACAAAGCAGTTATACATACATTGTTTGAAATACGTGTAGAAAAGAAAGGTAGGTAGGTAAACACATGACGGCTAATAGAATCATATGAAAGGAGAAGAAATGCTGCGCAGACCATAAATAAGTTAGGAGAACGACCATGATGATAAGCCATATTAGTACAAAGATTGCAGTTTACTTAACTGTTTTGATCCATATATTATTATAGAGATATGAGGAACAGGGTGTAAAGTTCACTCATCCTCTATAGAAAAGGGAGGATGAGTGTCTGGTGTGCTACTGCTCAACGATTAATATCGGGACGTTGTATATATGCTAGTCGCGCGGTAAATACTGCTTGCGCGATGCAGGATGCGTAGTTCGCATGTGTGTGATGTACAGTCATGACCACCAATATGTATACACTGAGCAACTTTTAAAAGTAATTTTCTCCTCCTGTGTTGATTGTAATTTTGTGTTATTACGAACATAGTATATTGGAACCCATACTATTATGGAATAGGTCGCATTTCGAAGTTGCAATCATAATTCCCCGAGTAAATCGCTTTTGCATTTTGCCAAGTGTTTGCTGCTGCTGCATATTATTGCTCGTGACTGTAGATGTCGCCACACATATCATTACCAGGCAGCAGTTTAAGCATAGGGTTAGTCAAGTTGACAGAAATAGTTCCACCGCACAAGGCTCAAACTCGCCCAACATTTCACTTTTTGTCAAATACTGAAAAATACTGTTTTCTGCCAAATAACCCCCTTTACACATAAAAAACAGGTCAATCAACTTTATACACCACAATATTAAAGAGTAGTTAAACTAACGAGTATAATATTCTCACTAACTGTTAACCGGAGATGTTACAGCTTCATTAACCATAATGGTTTGCGGTTTTAAACTTTATTTAAAGGTTAGTACAAGCTGGTTCGGGTTCTAATTAGTAAGCTTGCGTTACCTACAAGGAGAAAAGTGGCGTTTAAGTTCTATGTTCAACGTTAGATATGAAGTTTCCTATGTTGAAGTTTTTAACAGACTCCAAAAAGGAGAAGATTATATGTTCGTTTATATGTATTTTTTATTATTCATTTTGAACCGATTTTGAAAATTATTTTTTATTTGGTAGACAAAGTTTGCGCGGTGGTCTCATAAACATTTTATTCACTTTGCTTGGGTGATTTTTGAGTTAACTTTGATAAAAATAATAACTATAATAATATCAGCTTATTACTGTCCCACTGCAGGGCAAAGGCCTCTTCTCATTCAGAGAAGGCATGAGCACTGATCACCACGCTTGCTCAAGACGGGTTGGCGGGTTGGCGCTTCGATAATACGTATTAAATCCACTTTGTGTACATAGGTACCTTGATGGTGATTAAATACTTCCAGTTATTGTTGTTTACATAGCAATTGCTGACGGTGAATTGGTAGGTACCATAACTCAAAGGTGAAAAATAAACATCTTTTAAACAAACAAAAAAACAACAGACTTAAAAAAAAGGTAATTTTTCACTTTTTAGTGTTTTTTTTTGGACGTTGGTGGTTTTAAAAAAAAAAAAAATTTTTTTGAACGGTACAACGTTCTATTATCTTCTATTTGTATAATCACTATTGGGATTTAACTGCCACATTCAGAGACGTCATATAAAAATAATCAATAATTATCTTTAATGACCAACCATTGAATAATTCTGTACATACTATGATAATTTATCTAAGCCACGTCAACACAATGTAAATGTGTGTTCTCAATTTGTCGTATTTTTGACTGACAGCATTCCAATTTATGTTTGCACATTAAAGTTAATTTCTTTTAAGGGATTTTTTTACGCTGTAACTTTTCTCATCATCTGTGATTTATAATTTAGTCAATGCAAGTGTCTTCCAAAAACTACGTACTATAAGTATTAAAAAGTATTCATCCGTAACTTCAAGTATAATTAAGTACCTATATATCGTCAAAGCACTTCCCAGAAGCTCAACAGCACCTTCTCTGGTAAAGCTAAAGGCGCACTCACGCTAAGTGCTTCTTAGTTTACGTGACGTCACACCGGGAAGTGCCGCGATCAATGTCTAATTAATTTAAGTAGCGTTATCAGCTGATAGAAAAGATTAAGTTTCGGTGTCGTAGCCTTCTTGCTACGGCGTAGCGGTCTCGTAGCTATGGCGTAGCGCTCCGCGTAGCATTCTTTCGATTGTTCTACAGGAAAACTAGCGACTTGATAAACCATCGAGATTTATTTATTATAAATTATAAGTTTAATATGAACGTATTAACCACATAAAACCTTCTGGAAGCACACACGTTTTCGTGTCTGTCTACGACTTTAATTTATAATCATAACGTCACGCCTTATTTTCCCATAGGTTTAGGCAGAAGTGTTCATATAGTACACCCACATTTTGCTAGTTATGTTTAAGGCCCTAAGGGCGAGCCTATTGCCATCAACCGGGCACAAATCCATACTCCAATTACCTCTAATTCCAGATAGAAAACCCAATAACAACGAGGCAGTCAATTTTTATATGTAAACATACATATATAGTTACATACAATTACAAAGAAGAAGTTTTTAAATTAATTCTGAGCAAATGCCAGGCTGTAGTATTTCAAAGTTGAAATCACTTAATTTGCATGCTAGACATAGGGCTAATACGTATATTTTTTATTTATTTATAAAACTTTTTACACAAGTACAAAAATATTGTACAGACGCCAGGACATCAACCTACTACAATCTGTCAAGTTTCTTTAATATATTTTCAACTTTATCACTAAAGTGTAAGGTTCAAAGTTGATTGGGAAAATTTGACAGTTTCGGGTAGGTTGACCTGCATCTGTACAAAGACTGAATTAATGCCTGAGGCATTTTCAACCAGTCAACCTTTGGGTTATGTAGATACAAAACAAGGCAGGTGCAACATAAGGGATAGATACTCGAAAATAACTATAAAATACAAGAAAGCATTATCAGCCCTTAATATTTCCACTACTGGTACAAAGTCCTCCTCTCTGCGTGAGGGAGTGGGCCGCCACCACATGGGCCCAGTACTAGATGGTGGATGTCACATGTCTCCGAATTTTTGGTTTGAGAACATGTTTCCTCACGATGTTTTCCTTCATCGTTTTGAGAGCAGTGATACATAACAACCTTTCTTGGATGTTCCAAAACACCATGTTCGCGCTTGATTTCGATTGAGAGTTGGTACCAGACTCCATACAAAGTAGCCCGTAGTCCGTGGGCACACATATAGTTTATAACCTGGATTAAAACCTATGGTACATTATATACTTAATCCCGGTAGTACGTTGCCGTGGGATATTTTCCGACATCCACGCGAGCGAAGTTGCGGGCAAAATTAGTAACTTATTATAGCATGTGATTGATGTAATGCTATTAATACTATTTGAATGCTCGTAATTTTTATCCAGTTTTGAAGTATAATTTCATAAGAAGAGCTTTATCTCATTAGCCGGTTAATATTAAAAGTTGAACAAAGGCTTCCCAAATCCTATGTTCCATGTCTTGAATACAGGTCAAGCCAGACTCTTCAATATCCCGCCAAAATAAACATAATATTGCGAGTATAACTCCATAAAAGGAATACTTATCAATCAGTAAGTAGTATCAAGTTACATCGTAGATCAAAAGGAAATGATTGATTGATTGCTAAACTTGCTGAGAGCTAACATGATCAATTCTCAATCAACTTCGGAGCTTGTGCAAGAAATAAGGAACTAGATCAGGGTTTAGAACTATCGATTAGTGTGGTGGAAATTTTAAAATAATGTTGCTATGTAATTTCTGAAATAAAAAGATCTGCAGGAGAAGCAAGGTAGCCGACATAGCCCGAAGAATTGCCAAACTTAAGTGGCAGTGGGCAGGGCAAATTGCTCGAAGAACAGATGGCCGATGGGGCTGAAAGGTTAAGTGACTTGTTGAGAAATAGTTTTATATTGTATAAAAAATCGTTTTAGTTAACATTTTGCTTGCAGTCGGCGGTTCGTAAAAAAGGGAAGGGAAGAATACCTACAGTACAAAATTTTGAACGGAGGCGCGAGTGAATGAGACCGAATGTGAGTGTCGACCGAAGGAACAGGTTCGAAGTAGATGATGGTTTTCTTCACTTCAACGCTAGATGGCGTGCGCCGCGTTCGATTCTATGTTGTTGCGTCTTGGATTAATGAAGATGGCGTGGACACCCTTTTTCTCAGGAATACGTGAAGATATCAAGTTGGAATTAATATCAAATACGTAAGTTTACGGTTCATTGGAGCTCTAAAAAAATCAAGCTTCAGCAATATATGTGCGTGTGGCCTGTTCTACGTACACGCTGCGTTACAATTGAGTCTAACGAGTCCTCTTAGTAAATACATTGTTGTGTTGCTACAGTTTGCAATTTTGTAATACAAGCATCGATTGTGTTGTTAATCTTTATTTAAAAAAAAAACCTGAATTGGGAGACAGACACCACATTCAAACATACACACATTAACAGACTACAGTGTGGGACCAAGTATACTGCCTTGCGGTTTACCAATTACCCGCGTGTTTCTAACTTCTTAAAAGAAAAAAAAAACTATGTATGGAAAAAGAAATCTTGCGGGGCTGACCCTTTAAAAAAATGAGAGCAGGACGATTTTAATAACGTCCTTATAGAGAAAACAAAAACCATTAAAAAAAAAAACAATGTCCAATGCTTTATAGACAACCATACGAGTTATCACACTAATATTATGAAGGCGAAAGTTTGTGAGTGTGTATGTTTGTCTCTTCTTTACGCTAAAACTACAAAACGGATTTGGATAAAATTTGGCAAACAGATAGTTTATAACCTGAACTAACATGTAAGATTCTTTTTATCCCGATATTCCTACGGGATCCACATTTGTGCGAGTGAAACCGCGGGGTGCAGCTAGGAATACATTAAGGGCGGATTTCACCAATGAAACTAAACGCAATTAGCACATCTTAACCGCGTTAAAGAGCTGTTACTGTCATTATTGTTATTGACTCTGACAGCTCTTGAGCGTATATTTAAGATGTACTGATCGCGTTCAGTTTCATTGGTGAAATGGGCACTTAGTATGACCAATAAATTACTTGCAAGAATACTTTAGAAATACAGTTAACTAATTCAGGTTTTCGTTGCTTTAGTTACAAATCAAAAATTGTTCTGACCAAAGCTATAAAATAAATATCTGAAGTTGTATAATAACATGTAAAAATGTCATCAAACTTAACGAAACGACGTTAATAATTTATAAGTAATTGTTTATTTCAAGTTTCTTTGATGAATAATAAGTTTTCTCTAAGTAACTACACTCGAGAGCAATGAATCCGGGTCACTTAAAGAATCCTAAAAATCTCGGAAACTAAAAATGCTAGGTTAATGCAATAAATTGTATTTAATAGACAATGTAATACTCCTTAAATGAAGGTATTAAAACTTCTTAGTTATTGTAAAGTTATATCATAAAAAAATCAAATTTGAAAAAGGGCCACTTTCGAAGATGGAACTACGAAATTACAGCATTTGGTTTTGCTTTTGTTTGTAATCTGTCATTTATGTGGGTACATAAACCATGTTGATAGTGCTCTATATTCATTATTCAAGCTGAAATTATGTCGCTTACGCCTGAAGAATGCACCAGAATACTTACAATGCTGGAAACCGGCCGGAGTCAGCGCGATACAGCCAGGACTGTCGGTGTGTCGCTGTCAACAGTACAAAGAGTTCTCCGACGTTACGAAGAAACTGGTTTTAACCTACGCAGACCAGGAACGGGCAGAACCAGGTGTACCACAGCACGAGAAGACCGATACTTGGTGAACACCATGCTTCGAAATCGCTTTCTTACAGGAACTGAACTCACAAATCAGTTTCGACGCCTCGGAGGAAGTAACCCAAATGCATGGACAGTAAGACGTCGGCTTGCTGAATCTAACTTAAAACCCCTTAGACCTGCAAACGGCCCTAAACTGGAGCGTGGGCATCGTATTTCAAGACTAAGATATGCCCAGAGCCACGTAAATTGGAGTATTGAAGATTGGTCAAAAGTTATGTTCTCCGACGAATCAAAATGTATGCTCTCCAAGCACGATGGAAGACACAGAGTGTATCGAAGACCAGGGGAAAGATTCAAGCAAGCATGCATCGAAGAAAAAGTAGCCTACGGCGGTGGGTCTGTACTTGTGTGGGCCGGAATTTCTTCTGAAAGTCGCACAGAGCTGGTGATCATAGAAAACGGCTCTTTAACTAGCGAAAGATATGTGGAAGAAATCCTCAATGATCACGTTGGTCCATTTATGGTCAATTTAGGTGAGGATGCTATATTTATGCATGACAATGCCCGACCTCATACAGGTAGGATTGTGAATGACTACCTTCAAGAGATGAACATTACTCGTATGGAGTGGCCAGCGCGCAGCCCGGATATCAACCCGATCGAGCATGCTTGGGACGAGCTAGGCAGATGCGTAAAACAACGAAACCCTCCCCCAATCACGCTTCGTGAGCTCAAAATTGCTCTCACAGAGGAATGGGAGAATATTCCCCAAAATCGTATAAGGAACTTGGTGTACAGCATGCCAAACCGCGTAAACGCAGTAATGGAAGCACGAGGAGGCAATACGAAGTATTAAAATTCAAGAAAATCGTAATAAAGTTCAAAAATTTCATGTTTCCTATTTTTGTTTTAAGGAGAGGACAGCAGTTTTTTTCTTTATGTAATTTTGTGTTAATAAAATGTATGGTGACTCATATTTTTTTTACTTTCTTTTAAGGAGTATTACATTGTCTATTAAATACAATTTATTGCATTAACCTATCATTTTTAGTTTCCGAGATTTTTAACATTCTTTAAGTGACCCGGATTCATTGCTCTCGAGTGTATTATTTATTGATTCGTTTAAAATTCGTAGTGTGTTAGTATAAACAATAAGTTTGACTAATTTACTGTAAACTGGTGGGTTGCGGTGCTTGTTCACAAAAATGAAAGTTAAATATAAAAGCGACCTTATATTCCACAAATAAGTTGGTCAAGGCACACGTCATTGTAACAGCCACAAATTTTATTGATCAATACCTTCATGTAGATTATGGTTGGTTACAAGATACATAGTTTTGTATCAACATTTGTGTCTCTATTACATTAATGTTCAAGCAAGTATTGCTATGAGTAATCCTGAAACTTCTTTTAATTCAAGTCGACCACTTCTTGAAGAATAACGTGCCTGTAATCGGAATTACTTTGGATTTTTAAAATGAATTTTATAAAAGGGAAAGTACGTTGTAACAGTAACCACAATTATGGCTCGGAGATTCTAGGAGACAACTTCGTTGACAAAGATGTGCAGTCTATGCTTTTCCCCTTGAACCTAGTGCAACATTTTTTCTTTTGTCCCAAGTATAGTATCAGAGACAATTTTATTTTTCCAAATAGTTGTCGATCGTTTTTAATGTCTTTGTGTGGCACGATAATGTTCATACTTTTAATTTTCTATCGCTTCTATTGCCGGATATTCACTAAAAATCATGCTGAATATTATAAGTTCGACAGTGACGGAATCACTTACTTAGATTTTATCATTACATCTATTGGATTCCTTATAAATTTTTTCGTCGTTATTTTCCAAACTAATGAAAATGTCATATTTGTTTTAAAATTATTGTTTATCCACAGATTTCTTAATAATAAGACCACATTCAAACATTTCATTGTTGGTAATTGGTTAAGTGTCATCTCGATGTTGGGTGTTAGTATTAATATTACTATCCACATTTGTTTAATCCTTAAACTTAATCTATCTCACAATATTTTATGTGGTTTATTTGAAATAAGCTTTGATACAAATATTGTGTATGCTATCAGACTTATTAAGTTGTTAAAAAATAAAGTTGATCTTTGGAATATTCAAACTTTGAATTGTCAAAATTTAGGAGGTAGAGACAGAGAGGATCATTGTTATAGATTATATCAGGCCTTTGTTTATATATTAGATTGCTTTGACATCTATAAGGTTTCTTTTCAACAAATGGTAAGTAAGAAATAAAAACAGTTGTCAAAATCTACGAAGTAGTTGTCCTCAGTTGGTTTACAAATTCTTATAACAATGTTAAAATCATAACAGATCGTGTTTCACTGTACGAGCGGCTTCTACAAATCTTTGATGCACATTCAGATAGAACTTGACAAAAAGACATATGCGGTGAGTATTTTACAGAATGTTGCTATATATTAAAGAATGTTTGTAAATTCATTGAAAAACCTTTAAACCTAAAAAGTGTGTTGTGGGCTGGAACAGACTATGTTTACACAATTAAGCGCGGTCGCAGTTTAAGTTATGGTTGTCACTTGGTCGTCCGCGTAATGGACCAGTGTATGAAATAATCACAGTCTCGTCGTATTTTTTAATAATGATGTCAGAATAACGTGAAACAGGTAAAGATGGATGTTCTGACCTCACAGCATGCGAAAAAGAACTTTAAAAGCTTTTGGAAGGAGACCACCGTACTATTAGCGGTTGCTCAAGGCCGATACTCGAAAGTCAAATACATTACCATCAATCAGTTTCTCTGCTAAGGAAGTTGCTTTCACTATTAGTAAGATGACGAAGGGTAAGTGATCAATGCTGATATCGTCATATCCAGGGGGATGACGTTATCAGAATTGAGCACCTTTGGCATGCAGGTGTACACTTGCCTAGAGTGTTATCGATGTTTTACACTTTTTGTATGAGACACTCATACTTACCGGAAAAGTGCACGAAGGCTATTGTTGTGCCAGTAATCAAGAATAAGACAGGAGACCCCTCTGATGGGTCCAACTATAGGCCCATCTCGCTAGCCACCACTGTAGCTAAAGTGCTGGACAGTATGCTGGATAAACAATTATGTCGTCACCTAAAAATAATTGATGCACAGTTCGGCTTCCAAGCGGGACTGTCCACATATACAGCAATATTATGTCTTAAGCATAATGTCCGATACTACACGGATAGGAAGACTCCAGTTTATAGATGCTTCCTTGACTTATCGAAAGCTTTCGATTTGGTGTCCTATGAACATCTTTGGGGGAAGCTGAGGGCCACATCACTCCCCGAGGAGATAATTAATGTTCTTGATTACTGGTATAAACAATCAAGTTAATGTTGTAAGGTGGGCAAACGTTGTGTCGGATGAGTACAGGTTGGAGTGTGGTGTAAGACAAGATGGTTTAACATCCCTTCGAATCTTCAACCTGTACATCAATGAGTTGATTGAGGGTCTCAGTAACAATGCAGTCGGCTGTACTATTGATGTTCCCACTATTAACAATTTGAGCTATGCGGATGATATGGTGTTGCTGAGTCGTTCAATTAACGGCTTACGGAAACTTTTTAGGAGATGTGAGGAGTACGCCGTTACTCATGGGCTCTTGTAAAATGCGAGCAAAAGCGAGTTGTTGGTATTCCTACCATCCAACCTATCCGGTTACACTAAATAGTGTACCGCTTAACAGAGCGACGCAGGTTAAGTACTTGGGTCACGGAGGTCCTCATTGATGATGATGATGTTGAGAGGGAACGAAGGGCGTTGGCTGTCTGTGGGAACATGCTGGCTCACAGGTTTAAACAGTGCCTGAAAGTGCACACTCAATGCCCTTCGTGTTCAATACAATAACGCTTTTAGAATGTTGTTGGGGCTGCCGATATTCTGTAGTGCGTCTGGCATGTTACTGGAGGCTCAGATTGATGGCTTTCATGTCATCATGAGAAAGAGAGCGGCCTCCATACTGAACCGTATCCGAGCAGGCTCCAACAGCATTCTGAAAGTAATAGCGGACCGGTTAGACGGTCCTTTTCTTAGACACTGGATCGCACGCCATGTGTCAGTCGTTTGTTTTATTTTTGTATTTTACTAACATAGTTCTTAAGTACTTACTAACACAAATATGAACGATTCTGTAATTGATATTCTGAAATAAAGTTATTATATATAATAATATTTAAACGACTATTTTTACTCAATTTGGTCGGTTTCTTTGATTCCAGCACTGAACTCCTTTGAATTTCGCAAAAAGTATAATTGATTTATTTTATTATAATATGCCCCGGTTTAATGGCTGTATATTATATATACAAAATTCAGGACCATAGATGTCTTGAGAAACCATGACACCACAGACAATAATATATTATAGCATACATAATAAAAAACAACAGAAGCATAGCAACAAAAAGGTTTCTTTTTTCAGGGTGATTACGTAATATGGCTAATGATAAACACTGTGCTAGCTAAGAATTTGTTGTTAGAAACCATATTGAGCGTGGAGTTTGAAAAATTCTACATTTCTATGAATAAAGTTCAAGACACATGCGCAGTCTTGCTGAATTCAAACTGTACAGGTATTACGATCCAAAAACTGTATGTGTATTATTATTGCTTTTATATTGTCATTAATTACTTCGAGATTGCCTGTGATTGTGTAATGTATTTGTCGCAGATAGATTGCTTAATTAGTTGTTTTACATAACAACTAGCTCTTTTACAAAACAGCTCCATTATGTAAAACAGCTGAACAACGTTTAGCGTTTTTTCATAATTACTGAACTTCCAGGCAGAATTGCATAAACGTTTTGCATGTATAAATGCAGCGTGCCAACGATTAGAGGTTATGTAAAACAACGTGAAATGAAACGTCATTATTGTAGATTTTACTTCAACATTTTGTCGCTCGTAGCTCAATGTGTCATAAGAATAACAATGGCGTCCAAAACAGAAATAAATAACACGAGTAAAATTTGTGAAAATACCCAATTCAAGTGAAAACAGTGATGTTGAAGACAATATTTGTATATTGACGTTTCATAAGTGCCCTTGTAGGTTTATGTGAAATAAAATATTTTGAATTTGTTTTTTTTTTAACTACCACCAAATGGGCTAATTTGACTTCAAATTATACAAATTGTATGTATTTTTCTCGCTAATCGTTGCAGATGAAGAAAAAAGGTTGTACAAGAATATTAAACGTTTACATGAAACGACATTCAACAAGATGGATGCCTGCGGAATGTTCTACGTAGATGCAACTCTACCTCTCGAAATGATGGTGTTAATTGCTAACTATACTATCGTATTGCTACAGTTTGCTTTTTTGTAATCTCTATAACAATAAAATTCTTTGAAATTAATAGTAGGTATGTTCTAGATATATTTAAATATGTTGTTGTAGCTATTTATCCTTAAAAAAGATCATTCAATTTGGGCTAAATTATGATAGTGCCGCTCAAACAAAAATATAGTTATTTATCCAACATGTGAGGAAAGTTCGTTTTTCCTATGAGTTTTGATTTTGAGTCTTGAGCGAACGAAGGATTGAGCTTGAGATCACGAGCGCAGCCAGTGATTATAAATTTCAATCCTGAGTAAGCGAAAGACTCAACAAAACGAATAGCAAATGAACTTGCTCACATGTTGCATACAAAACTTTTCACCACTCCCAAGAGAAAGAAACTCGCAAGAAAGTATTCAGTCATCATATGTAAATAAATTAAATAGTCAAAAAGCAAATCAAAATAATTCTTTATTATAAAATAAAAAGAGCTGTTATTCATGAAAATAATTTAAAAATGAAATGTAAAATTACTGCAATTTTTCAAGTATAAAGTAACATTATTATTGTACCTACATTTATCGTTGTTTTATTACTATTCACTTGAGTGTTTGATATTCCTGTATCATTAGAAGGGGCCTGAGGTGGGGCATTGACAGTATCTTCTGCCGCAACAGTAGATGACGACGACGTCGTAGACGGCTTCGTCCAAGAATCTGTAGGTTCCATTTCAGCACCTCCCCTTGATGTTGACGGCTGGGGCGACAAAGATCTACTTGATGGTTTGAGGTTTATTGATTTTATTATATTGTTGCAGATTTTTGTTTTATTTCCTATTGAATCTTCAATATAACTTTCGGCTACTGTGTTAGACCGCCAGCCATCGTGTCGTTTTGATGATCTGCTCCCAAATCGGACAAAAGAGTTGCCGACGTCCTTCTTAGTCAGTGTCCCGTGTAGAGGTGTACATCTTCAAGATTTAAAAATTGCGCAATTTTATTATTGCCCATGGGCTGTCTCTTGCGCTTCCCATTCAAATATTACAGTAAAAGACGGTCGGTTTTGATTTTGTCAGGTCGTAAAGCAATATTGTTACAAAACATTGGTTACATCATTCATGTTGAAATTATACATGTATTTATTGATAATAGTGCAGTATTCTTCCCTTAACACAAAAGATCTATTAATTTTGGTCTTTGTTTCAAGTAATGTTATGAGCAGTAATTTTTCTAAGTGTTTCTCTACGTCTTGAATACACACATATTCCAATTATTAAACATATCTGAAACAATGTAATTTTATTTGTAATAAGTATAGCAAAATAATTAAATCAGCGCCATCTGTGAAATTTTGCCAGAACTAGCAAAAGCCAACCAAGTTATTTTAACCAGGGTGAAAATTTTTAGGAAATATAAAATATTAAACTTAAACTTACTTTTAATCCGAGAAAAGAATCATCTGGGGCATCGTTTAAAAATTTCTCAACTTTATTTGCCGTAAAAACTTTTGATTTCTTGCTTTTGAACCCAGAAAACTGTATTTTAAGAAATTAAATCAGCGTATAGATATTCTTTTATATTTATGTTATGTTTCGTTACCAATACTAATTTTATCATAGAATACATACTCCACAATGTACTTCGTGTTTGAAATTTCCATGAAATAAGACAGCAAAACCGTTTCGGAGAAAATTTTCGCATTTTTTTAAAGTCTCCATTGATTGAAGGTATCGAACGTTTTAAGATATCTTTCCTTCGATTTTTTGGGCAAAAAACTTAGTTCGGCATTTGAAACAAGGTTTTTTAACTCTTTTGGAGTTAAACTTAAATATTCCTCACTAGAATCACTATTTTTTTTTTTGTAATCAAAATCGCATGTAAACAAAACGCGCTTCTAATGTACTTCTTTCACAGGCTTCTTTCTTTTAGTGCGTTAAAAAATTATAATCCTAAATTTTACGATGTAATTTTTTCAATATTTTATTAAACTTTTTTAATGTTTCTGAACTTATACACTTACAATAATTTGATAAATGTTATAAAAAACATTAACCTTAACTTATAAATATTTTTATTTATTTATTTCTTTTTATTTTATTATTATTTATATTATTTATTTTATTTATTTCTATTCTAAGCATAGAATTATTTATTTTTTAAAACTTAACATAAAAAAATCAGGCAAGGTTAGTTTCTGAACGGGATCATTACTTTCCTCACTGTTTTCGTAGAGGAAAGACACTTCTTTTGTGCGGGAGTGGTGAAAATATTCCGTTAGAGCATGTTATTCTCTTCACGTTTTCCATGTCTGTAGGGTCATTCCCTTGCGCTGTTAAATACGAGTTTGAAAAATACTGTTTTCAGTAAGTATGTTTTAGTTAAAAGAATAATAGCTTTTAGCTAAATGTTTTAGTTAATCTATAGCTTTGTATGCCAGTAAACATTAGAGTTATAATATTTTACTGTGAAACTACTAAAGGGTTACTCTCCACAGTATGAAAAATAACTTTTTTATTTTTCGACAGTAGGTACTGATTTAAATCGGTTACTGGTTTTGGGTTTATTCTGTGGTTTCTATTCACATAAAACAGTGAAATAAATAATGAATGTAAAAAAGAGCCGAACCGAAGCCGAAGCCGTCACTTATAGTCCCCGTCATTGTGTTTTTTTTGCTGTGGACTATGATCCAGTATATGCAGGCTTATTGTGTAACACATTTTCTTTTAGGATTCGAGCCTAATGTTAGGTTTCAATTTATTAATATATTTTTTTGGATATTGTACTGGCAACACCGAAATATTCCATATGTCAAAATGGCGGAAAAATGGCCTCCTGGGTCGGGTGCCCACGAGAATAAGATGTCCTTAGTGGCTGTGTGTGTTGGAGATCTACTGTAAATTAAGGTAACCTATTGGTTCTATGGTAAATATTAGAATACTTATAAAATAGTGATATTATGTGGGGAATAAGATATGTGATGGTATGGTGTAGAATATCGAATCAGATTTTTAGTTTAGTTCACCTACTGACAGGTTATATGAGTTTATATAATTGTTTATAATTTTACTTTTATGTGGCTTTTTTATTTTAATTTATTGTTGACATAATCTACTCATTACCATTAGTTTTTTTTATGAGTTGTATTGCAATATGTGGTTAGCTAGCAACCTGGATAATTATTTATTTTACCTCGATGGTCCTAGTTTATCAATTATAACTTCTAGTTACAGCTATATGTAAGCGGGCACGCCCTTTATGCCTAGAGGCTTTATTTTCTTTTTTAGATATTGTTTACGTTTAGTTATTTTTATTTCTGCTTGAGTATAGTTCTCGATGTTTTTGGTTGGTATATAGGCGTGTGTTAGCTGTCATATGGCTATTAATTTATAATTTAAATTGTGTTTTGCGTAATGTAAATTATCTTGTATACTATTGTATAGAATAATATTTTTTTTTAACCGAACAGACAGCTGTGCTGCTGGGGAGTTTGTTGCGCCACTTCTTCTTCACAGCAAAAGCACTAGGGAGTGGCGAAGGGTAGATGTTTTGGGGGACTGTCTTATGTAATTTTGACGTTCGAAAAGTGCTGATTCTCAGCCTAGTTTGAATAAATGACTTATGAATTTTGAATTTTGATGTTGGCAAAGAAATATAAATGAATTACAAAATATCTTGGTGTTTCATATTATTTTCCTTATCCCTGAAACATTGTAAATATGTAATTTATTAAACAGTTTTGGATTATGATATTGGGGTAACGACTTTAAGAATAATTTGGGGATCATTAGTATCTATTTTGAGGTTGAATAATTATATTCGGAATTATATTAGATATTTTAGAGCAAGGATTATTTTATACTACATCTTAGTGCAATAATAACACTAAGATGTAGCATTCTCAATCACTTGCTATATTTGGAATTGTGTAACAAACATTGGGAACTTTCTGGTTACAAAGATGTTGAAGGTCAAAGTTGAAGATGAGCTTTTATTTACTTTTTTTTCACAAAAACAAGTTTTTTTTTCCGCGTAAGTTTCAGTTGACTAATACAGTGTACTTAAACAATATAAAATTGAAGGCCATTTACAATTTTCCACTGAGAAACACAGAAATAAAACCGAAAAAAAACGTCGATACAAAATACCTATTAAACATAAATTAGGAAATACATAGTACAAGATAACTAACACAAACTAAAAAACACTTGCTAATAAATATTTTTCCGTAAAGAACATTATTTTAAAATATATAACTTTAAATATTCCAACAATACCTGCACCGTTGCATTTAACCAAAAGCACAATGGCTTACGTGCGTTACATTTCTCCTGTCGTAATTTTTCTGCGATTTTTACACCAAAAATAAAAGTCGGTTCCTAGCAACATTAAAATAAAAGAATAAAATAAACTCAATTTACTTTGGTTTGGGTACATTATGCGTAGTTAACATATATGTTACGGGTCTTTTAACTCCGAGCTGTTGTCAAAATTATGTCTCAAGCCGGTACGGAAGAGAAATAACGACTGATTACCTAAATTCATGCAGTCTAAAATAGCATAATAGGTACCTACCTATTACGCAAATAATTCAGCTATTAATGTACAAGCAAAAGAAGAGTGTAGTGATTGAGGTAGCAATTGCTTGCCTGAATAAAAATCAATAAAATACATTAAGTCGGTATCAAATAAGTATGAAAAAGTGATTTTTCGAACTTATGTGACTTGACGGAGAATGACCTTGATTTACTCCCATAGTAAAAAATTATGAGAAAAACAATGTTTTTTGTTTGCCACTGTCACATTTGGCTCAAAAATGTATGGACTATGACTGGTCTCCTTTTATTTAGGGTTCGTCCCGTTCAGTGGTTTAGGCGTGAAAAGGTAACATACAGACAGACAGACTAACTCGAATTAATAATATAAAAATATTATTATGGAAGTATGGATGTTATGACAAATGTAAGGCACGTTATAGAGGAACGTGACGATCGAGATTATTGCATTCGTGAACGGCAAAGGTTATAGCATAACATCAGGTGAGATATTTAGGCTGCTAGTGCTAATACTAAAGTCTTAGAGCGCTAACACACTGAGACGCTATGGCGACGTCACTGGCTATGTAGCCATGGTTACCTCTGGTTACCTACCGTAGCCAAATCAGGTTTACAAATAAGTAACCAGTAACACGCGGGCGTCCATCCTGGTGATCAGTTGGTCGGTGAAGGAGGCGTAACTTACTTGTATACAAAATACCTACGTTACCTACAAAATATGGTTATGCGTCACTAGGTCGCCACAGTATCCAGTGTCCACGTAGGGGCCGGTCAGTCGTGGCTACGCTTTCAAATTGGCGACGTCGTCGGACCGTAGCCAAGTGAGTTAACTGTCATACATTTTTATATTTCAATACGAATTGTTTGGATACGCTTTTTGGATTGGTAAACAAGAAACGTGACTACTGAGGTAAAGACTAGTAGAAACTTATGGAAGAAGAAGACATATTTCATAACCAGCCTATAATGAACCCACTGCTGGGCCACATGCCTCCCCACTTCGAGAGGGTCACCGTTTTTGAAGCAAGTGATAATTATACAATCTGCACATGAATCCAAAAAGTCCGAGGGTCGTGCCTTAGGTTCGAACTCGAGACCTATGACTTGGCAGTCCGACGGTCACAGCACTAGGCTATCACTGGTAGTGATGATGATAATGATGGTTAGCAAACAAGCAGGCGAACGACCTGATGGTAAGTGATGACAGCCGTATATGGACATTAGCAATACCAGAGGCATCACATGGGGCGTTGCCAGCCCGGAGACAAAGCTACATTATAGAGGATGGCTAAATTTTTTTTCGTCAGTCAATTAGATTGATAAGAAATATTGAACAAGTTTTTTTTTTTTTAACAATATCAAAAGATTACAGCGATATATTGAGATAAAATGTGTGTCCTTGCTAGATTTTATACTGAATTGTGTCGGAGGCCCCACTCCTCCTCATCCTTTTATCTAAGTCATTTTTTATTCATATGTTAAAGCAAAAAATACGTGTCTCATATTTTTTTACCATCCGATCGGGGGATTGTATTTTTGTTTACCCATGCATCATTCCTATTCATCAACTGTCTAACATTTTTTTTCGTTTTTCTTCTTTTTTTTCCGAGGAGCTCGTGGCTAAGTAATAACAGCCGCACACTATTTCAACCACCATGCGTGTTTCATTGAGCGTGTCGGACCACGCACAACTTAAAAAAAAAACAATTTGACCCCGAACAGTGAGCCCTATATTAAACATTCATTTATTTTCGTTACACGTCCGTGTTTGGGTCACAGAAATTGATATGTGTACCAAATTTCACAGAAAATTGGATGTGACAGACGGACAGACAGACACACTAGTGATCCTATATGGGTTTCATTTTTCCTTTTGGGTACGGTACCCTAAAAATACTTGAATCTATCAAATTAATATATTTCAGGGCTTCTAAAGTGCAGGTTAAATTTAAATAGCAAAAGAAAAACTGATCTGAACTGAACTGAGGAAGCTTTGATCATCAAACTTTCTCACTGCAAGTTGACGGTTCCAAATATGTAGGCTATTCAAACCAATTTTCCTCCACCAGGTTTTTATTCACTTTGAAAAAGGTAACTGCCAGATTTTGAAAAAGGCTCATTAGTAGATACATGTCTGTGGTACTAAACGTGCCTATGAAGTGGGACCATAAATCTTCGAGGTACCAAGTCATTTTTAACGTGCAAAGAAAAAAGAAAACGTATTCAAACTAAAACCTTGTTTACATAGTATGTACATATCTAAGAGAAATGTCTTATCGAATCCCCAGGGTATGCACAAGACATAATACATATCAAAAGACGTACGACTTTCAAATTGTGTGTACCGAGTTCAAAATTCGAGTCGAAATAGAAGTTTGCGGTTCACATCTGTCAGATCGAGTTCGGATTTGTACCCTTTGACGTAAAATGGTATTTTTATTTTAAGATGTAATGTAAAGTATGATGTTACCGCGGTGTCGCACACTTTTCGACTCTGCGACTGGGTTTATGTAGATTTATTATTTTATTTTTACTTTTAATAGATTCTTTTATACTTTGTGAATGTGAAAATTGCTTGAAAATGCCTTGTAGACTAGATTTTTTTACCCTTTTCTATATTGTTAAGTATCTGGTACATGTTGACAGGCCTACACTGTCCTCTCTACGCTACCCACCCTACCTCCCTATAAAAATGTAATTTGAAAACATAAAACCCAATTATTTTTAAAAGAGACACCTTGGTGTTTCTTGCCGGCTCGTCTACATAGGAAACGACCAATTGGAACCGTGCACCTAGCTTCTGACGTTTCATAAGTGCCCTTGTGGGTTTATGTGAAATAAAATAATAATTTGATTTTGATTTTGACTGGCGTTGGCCATTTATTTTATGTAGTCACTTGTTGAACCGATGCTAGTGCAACTGGTGACCTTTTTTGCATTTCCCCGAAAAACTGGACATTGTTGAGTATGAGTGACTATAGTATTTCAAATCTAATAAAATGCCTTTTTGCGGCATACAATTTATAACCGTCAAAGGGTATTTTTAATTGACTTGTTGTAGCGTCAACAAGGACACCCGTAATTTGACGTTTCGGAAGTGAACATTGTGACCTGAGTTGACCTGCTTTTTAGTCTGCCCTGAATATATGAAATATCCTGAGTAAAACTGTTTTTTTTAAACTTTGAAGTTTAATAATCTTTTATATAAGTGAGAAACCACACAAATGCTGTCTAACATAATCATCGCTTATATATGATTATTATTTATAAAATTATGTTATAACATTCATAAAATCATATTGTAATCATTTTATTTCAGATTTTCTTCATTTGTCTGTACGGTGCAACCACACATTCTGTAATTCAGCCGTTCACGCAACACATTAATTTCAACTCATAACAATTAGTTCAGTTTAGAGATGGGCTTAAACGTTAAAAAATAATAACACTGCTAAATGGTAATGCTAACAATAATTAACAGTTAAAATTAGTAGTTATTTTTAGCAACTGTTAAATTTAATCACAGACAGATTGTTAACGTAATTAATTCTCATTTCCTTCATACTTTTCACAGGCTTAGGACTGTCAACTTTTCCTGTTGGCGTATACACAATATACAAACAGTCAAACAAATGGAATTCACACTCACAACACTATCTACCACAAACAAACCCGCGTAAACCTTCGTAACGAAGATTAGTCTTATTCAACACTAGTTAAATGTAACAATTCCGAATTCAGCAGTTAGCACTTCAGTTAATTAAATCAACTTGCTCAAACTTATCAATCTAACTGTGACTGAATCTGCAGGACCATTATTGCTTTGTTGTGAGTTGTGACTGTTATATTTAACAGCTATCCCAGAACTTATTTAACAGGTGTTGACACTAAAAAAAAATAGCCGTGTTAATTTAGCAGCTTATTAATTTTAGACCCATCCCTAGTTCAGTTCGCGTTGGGCTATCAATGCAGTTAGGCGTTCTCGTTACAGCCAACAAGGCCCGCCTCACTCACTTCATTTCCACACCATCCGTCCATTAAGCTCATTTTACTAGTACCTTTGAGACAATACAGTAGTGTTTTGATACTTTACCTTCTTTCATTCCATTTATCCGTCATCTAAAAGTAATGTATATAGTCTAGCAAGGGATTGTACAATGTCAAAAAAAAAATATCAGTCACCTAAATTAGTTGTGAATTAATTAATTAGTAATTTAATGAATATCAGCAAAAAGTCAAGATTTACTGCTTGATTACCAACAATTATACAAAGTTGGTAACCTCAAAGAGAAAAAAAGCGTGTTGTCAACATTCAGATGTTCGTTCGAAGACTTGTAATAGCGATCAAAGTCTCTTGGACTCTGGTCGTTTTTAACTTTTTTAATGTTGACTTTGATCATTAACTTTTATGCCAAACAATTAAAAAATAAAATTTCCGGACTTGGAACGCTTCTTTTGGCATTGAAAATGCTTTTTTGATTGCTTCAGTAAGGGTACTCGTTTTCATGAAAAGTGCGACCGTGGGCTAGCGCCCTCAATTATTATGATAGAGAAATCAAAATGGTATTGTGGTGACATCTACATCGCCACATGCAACCTACGCATCAAAGACCTGACGTCACACAAATCCTGCATCGTGCAAGTATAGTTTATCGCGCGATCAACATTATATATAACTTTCCGATATCAAGGGCTACAATACTTACTTGTTTTTTTAAATATATTTTTAAGTCTTTAGGGATTTTTTTCAAAGAATGTTAAACTTCGCAAAAACGAAAAAAGATGTTGGAAAAACCGGCCAAGTGCATGTCAGACCACGCACAATGAAGGGTTCCGAAGTTGTGATGAAATTATCCCAGATACAAACTTAAGATTGTAGTTGAAAAACATTTAGTACCATACATTCCAACTGCAAATGTTAGTTTGTACGGATAAAATTGAGAGATTTAGATTTATCATGTTATTTTCAGGCCATACACTCTTATATAACATAACATTTCCCCAATGGGTTTTGCAGGGGTGTATCTATAGTACACCCACATTTCGCCGGTTATTTTTAAGTCCCATGTAATAGGGGGCGAGCCTATTGCCATCAACCGGGCACAAATCCAGACTCCGGGCTCCTACTGAGAATTTGCAGAATAAAAAACCCAATGACACTTTGCAGTAGCGCTTGCGACCGCTAGACCAACAAGGCAGTCTTGAATGGTTCAGTTTTTTCCTTTTGAGGTAACCTAGAGAATAGAAAGCCCTTAAAGGCTTCAAAATTATACCATTCTGGTTTCAATAAGATTATAATTAAGAGTAGATGTTTACCTTTTTTGCATATTTAATACCTAGGATCTAACTATTTTGAAATATTATTTATTATTATTATATTACACAAATTTATTTTATTTAAGTATAAGTACACACACACACAGTGTGTAGGACATACACACTTTGCGGTTTATAACTGATTTACATCCGTCACCTCACACTTCAGGTTCAGTTGAAAACCAGCGTCAGGCACTAGTTGTCTGGCATTTATGCTAAACTGGGCCTATTTGGCGTAGCCGCGAGGCACACATTCCTGCTAGTAACATGCAACGCAGTTTTACACTTTTTATTTTGTGTTCTTTCCTTTTACCTTATTTTTTTTTTCTCATTTTACTTGTGTGCCTTTTAGTCTGTGTGCCACAACTTATTTTTTTTATTTTTTTTTAATACGGACGCTTTTTACGTACACGTCTTTCTACATTGTTCTCACATGTATAATTTCAACATGAATAATGTAAACAATATTTTGTAAGAATATATTTTTTTTAAAAGAGTGTCCGTGGAGTTAATTGCCCGTTCTTCTCCATAGGAACCTACGCTTTGGAATGGGCAACTAGCTTCATATTTCTGACTGACTGACTCCTTGACAATTCAAAAGTGCCTGTAAATGGTTTAATTGAAATAAATGCTTTGAGTTTGAGTTTGAGTCTGTGCCAAATAAATGTATTTTCTTTCTTTCTTTTCTTTTCTTTCTTTTCAGAGACACCTTTTTAACTCCTCTGATTTTAAGTGCTTTCACGAAATAAAGTCATAATCAATGAGTCGCGGGCCAGGAGGTCATGGGACCATGAGTTCTGTGGTTTTTTTTTCGCTGAGCTGTGGCTAGTGACAGTCGCCTAGTGTGCTACGATACTTATTGCGAGCTAGTGTTAGTGTCATTCATATCGCATCAGAGTGGCAACATGTGTGTGCATTCTAGCGTGATTTTAAAGAAGTTTACGGTTTGATGACGCGGCTCTTTTTAATGCGTGTTTATTTATTTATCTATATATACTTTAATGCACACTACGAAAATACATAACAAAAAAAAAAACACTACAGAATATACGATGGGCGGCCTTATCGCTTTCCACGATCTCTTAAAGGCAACCTTGGAATGGACAGTGAAAATGGGGCTGCCATTTTATGTCCACGCAAATCACTGTCGTTGGTGCAAATAAAAAGTATACAATATACTAGAATAGATACACAGATATATACATTTATCCTAAATAATAGATACATAAAAACATACATACTAACTAAATATATAAACAACAAAATAAATGAAGACTATAGAGATGTCATTCTTTGACAGTTGTACGAGTATGTTATGGTTATAAAGCGGATCACAGACAGCGAGGATAATATACAGGGTGTTAGGCAGACGGTTGATCATACGAAAATAACGGATCCGTGTGGCCGTCTGCTACGAGTTTAGGCCCAATGACAAGACCTGGGCCACAAGGATGTTTTTAAATTACTTTTTAAATTTTATTCGCTATTCGTCGTGTCAAACTTCAAACGTCAATAATTTCATTGAAAAATAACAATACTGGTTTTTTTTTAAACTCTCGTCTAGAATAATTTTTGTTTTGAATCTAAAATGTAAAAAAAAATGCCTTTATGTTATTATTTTCACTTTTCGCAAATGTACAGTTCCGTGAAAAAGTGCCCAGGTAGGAAAAATTGGCGAATTATTCTAGTTGTTTTAAAATAAATTGTGCATATTGCACGGTTGCCGTTAGAACGGGCCTGAACCACAGACATTTTCCTAGCATTAGATCTGCTCTATTAGCTAGTAGTTTTTTTTTTTAACGCAGTTCAGTCTGGAGTTACACTAGGTGAAAATAAAAATAATGATACTATTTTTGTTATTTTTAAATGAATTTATTGACGTTTGAAGTTTGAGCAACGAACGACGAAATACGAATACAATTTATCGATCGCCTCCATGACGACATGACGATGCTCTGCCCAAGCCGGGTAGACCTCCACTGTATGCTCCACTGTGTCCTCCAGGCGATCCACGCAGTAATAACACTCGGGCGTTTCCTCCCGCCTTATCCGAAACAGGAACCTCCTGAAACAGCCATGTCCGGTGAGGACCTGCGTCAGGCGTAAGGTGAGGACGCCATGGCGCCTCTCTAGCCACTCCTCAAAGAGGGGACTTAACCGACCTTAGACAGCTAAGATACAATAGCATATCGCGAGAAAATTGTACCAATCGTACGTTTTGTTCCTGTACAGGCTGTTCAGTTTTTTAAATAAAGCGCAAACAACTTACTATCGCTAGATCTACTTGACAGTTCACTTGACGAAGATTGGGGCAGTGGATTCGATATTCATGTTGCATCTAGAAATAAAAATCGTAAAATCAGGGTGGATGACCACATAACCAGAAAACAGCACGGTTTTGGTTCGGTGAACCTGAACGCGTGGTCGCGCCGTCAGAGGGCGCTTCCTGGTTTTTTCGAACAAATAGTGAAACAATAAGTACTCGAGAATAGATTTTGAATAGAACGCCGGGTATTACTTCGTTTTCGCTTAGCATTTTTTGAGACGCTTAACATGGCAAATTCATGTAGTAGGTCAATTTGATAAACAATTTATTTCCCTAACCGTACCTTAACGTATCAGGTTATTTTTTCAAAAGACCGTTGACTTTAATATACTCACATAGGGATAGACGTATGTCCGTTCTTAACCTTATCCCGGTTCAGTGAACCATATTGGGTTTACGAAATTTTTTTTAAAACTTTGCCCCACTCTAGGCATTTCTCTTGTGTTGTGGGTGCGTTTACAAACATTTAAACTCACATACACAAACAGCCAGACCCGGAAAAACTACTTGTAGGTCATACAAATATTTGTTGTTCCGTGCGGGAATCGAACCTGTGATACGCAGCGCAGCAGTCAATCGCTTAACCACTGCGCCAACCGTGTCGTAACTATACGACATTGTTTAACTATTGTGTCTCCTTTGTGTACTCTTGGACAGTGTGGATCAGTGTGTCAGTATGGAACTAAATCTCAACAACACACAAGGTGGATGCGTGTCGGGTGCGGATCGGGACTCAGTATAGTAGTCATTTAAAAAAATCCGTGTGGCCTAGGTCTTGTTATTGGGCCTAAACACGTAGCAGACTGCCCCACGGATCCGCCATTTTCGTATGTTCAACCATCTGCTTACCTAACACCCTGTATATTGTAATTCCTTGTGTTTTGTATGCATGTCAGCACACGAAACGCGTGCGCGGCTCCCGCTCCCGACCCGCTCCGCGCCCGACCCGCGCACGCGTTTCGTATCCTGACATCTATAGAATACAAGGAATTACATTAAATGATTCCTTGTATTATATGCCTGCCGTACTGCCGTCCCGCCCGACCCGCGCCCGATACGCACCAGACACGCACCCGCTTTGTATTATATGTGTCAGAGCACTCAGAGCTGTTGCGCAATATCACTCAGAAGTCGTTTATTCTTTAACCATGCTTTTTTTAAACAATTATTACTGGTAGGTCTCCGTACAGTACACCTCGTGAGCACAAACATTTTGAAACAATTACTCAATTAAAAAAAGAACCACCAAAATTAAAAAAAAAAGTTATTTATTGCAACCAGAAATCATTCACAATAACAATACTTTTAATTATAAAGGTACATACATCGCAGGAGTTGGTGATACTGGTTCCCAAACTAACACAGTGTTCAGTCGTGGATATTGTTACAATTTGATTTATTATGGTACATTTTGTTGTGAATGTGTTTTTTTTTTTTACTTTATTTTCCTTTTCATAATTTTAAGGGGTTATATTAAGGTGAAGAGGTGAGTGTATGTACGTGTGGGTGATTATGTGTAATTATGTGTGAGTGTGTGACACGGAGCTCATTGATTACACAGTGATTGGATCTCATAAGGCGTTGATATTTAGTAGCCCCCTTGTTTTCCCTTTTTGGAGGAAGTACCCCTCCAATCAATCATTAATTGTACTTCCTTGTTCCCGGACTTCGAAAAACATATACATATAAAGTCGTAAAAGTTGTTTATCAAGTTTTGTCCAGATCTGTTGTAAAATACGACCTGTAGAGGAGTACCAATAAACTGACAGGAAAGCAAATTTTGCCAGACTTGAAGCGGAGACGCGCTGCTCAATCAATTAACGTTACCAATCTAAATGGTCTAAAAAGTAAAGTAGAGTAACTTTCTGTGAATGTGTCCTGCAACAATTTCTATCCCGAACATAAAAATGTCATATGAAAACAAAATACGAACATTATCAACAAAACTGATCTCCTCGTCCTCATTTCAAAATCGCAGAACTTCTTTTTATAAATATTCTTCTTCAACAAACATTAAGTTCTAATACCAAGGTCTTAATACCCATACAAAGAAGAAAGGTCTATTGTCTCAACTGAATCTGTAAAGTTTCAAAGCCTCAGCGGCCATTGATTAGAGAGCCTGTTCAAAGATGGCGAGGGCACGTGGAACTAGGGATTTCATTAAAGTTTTTACGTATTTTTTTTAAACCAGTGATTTTAAAGTTAAAAACAAGTAGGTTGGTACCCAACATTCGATATCAACATTCTTAAAACCCTCTTTTTGAAAACTTCCTTTTTGGCGCAGCCGTGAGGCACACACTATTATTGCTTTAAGATTAGTTTCACTTTTTATTTTGTTATTATGTGTTTCACGAACTGTGTCCAAACAAATATTATTATTTCTTTCTTTAAAAAAATAGCACAATGTACCATTATTAGATGACACGTTGAAGTAGGACGTCATGATGTTATAATCAGGAGCGATAAAGATACAAGACGATAATATCGTCTTGTATCTTTATTGTTGGTTACCCAAGTTTCATAACTTGGGTAACCAACTACTAACTAACTGGCGTGCGTGTGGCTAGCGCATACAGCCTATCTACCTATTCTTACTTGTAATATCATTGGTTGAAATACTTGAATCCTTCCCCGTATATTGTATCGTAACTTATTTTTGACACATGAAATGAAACGTAAATTTTATTTTTAACAAAATTGTGGAACTACAATTTTTAAATGCAATTTGATGCAATGGCATAGACACTAGCGCCGCGTCTGTCAAACTTGAGTGGTGGCGCGGACTCTATAATGGTTTTCGGGAAAAATGACAATCGTTCGTCGGTAGTGGGTGGTCGTCTTTTTTCGTTCGTCGATCGTGGCTCGTCTTTTACGACATCGTAAAAGACGGGGAAAAAAAAGGGGAAAGAAAAGGGGTGTGTTAATTTTAAAAAATAAACCTTAAAACTGGATGAATCCATTCAGTGTCATTTGTGAGTTTATTTAATAACGATTCCAACGACATAACTTGTAGAGAGCTACCTATTTTAACTTGAGAGATATCGTCGTTTTTCGTTCACGTGACATAAAATCGTCGTAAACGCGCCGCCCCTCCACTTTACACGCGACACCCGCTCGTGGTGCCGCCATGACACCTCAGGGGTTGGGGATGTGATTTTGATGCAATATTGTAATTTTTTCTTGTATTATTTGCAATGAAAGCAGTATGACAACTGAAACTGAGATACCGCCACACCTAGTGTAAATTCTATACACGGTGATATTTGAATCACAGTTTTGTTACAACAAACCTTGTTCAGACAATGGTCTACTACAATTCTATAGCATCAAATATGTTATTAAAACAAACTAAACTAGGCGTTCTCAAATAAGTCTTTTGTTGCTCAAACGTGTTCAAACATAAACCGTAACATCAAAGTACTCATCGCGGTAGCAATATGGCATTCCAATGAGTTATGAGAAGTCCACGTGGACTACAAGGATGTCCGACAAATGCGGGCCAAAATGCAAATAAATCATTAGCAAAACTGTGATTCAAATGTCACCGTGTATAACTGCAGGAGGTTCATTCTGGTTTCAACACTTCAGTAGGATCAACAGAAATAACATACCCTCGTAGACCTACTGGTAGGACAAAAAGTAGGTCCACGAGAAAACACCCGTAAAAATGATATAAAAATTAAAACATTCAAATATTTTTATATCACTCGGCACTTAGAAGAGTTTTTATTTTCTCATAATCAATTTAGATTAAACTATTTTTACCCGGCCACATCCAGTTTGAACTAGTTTCTATGTTATAGCCACGGAGTACTGATGAAAGCCTTTCACACAGTCGTTATCGACAGTATTGACACCCGACTTTGAGGCACGAACAAATTGCTGGGTTTTATGATGACCTAGTAGTTTCAGCGCTCATCAGTCAGTTTTCAATGAACGTTCTGGATTACTTTAGACGTGAAGGAAAATTGTTTTTTTGGAATTTTTAAAATGGGTCCTGCACTCTTGTACAATTAAGTTTCGGGGAGACCCCTTTAGTCTCCACGGGGTTGTGCCCTAACAAGCGTTGCCAGAGGGGTTTTAGATCGGTCTTTTAAGAGGTAACCGGGCGCCCTTCCATCTGATGTTGACCACAGGGGTGGTTTTAGTGAGGTAAAATTCCACACTCCCCGGTCTTACCCTGAAAGCCCGGGCACCTTTAAAAGGAACACGAAAAAATTGGGTAGATTGTTGTCAAAGTCAAATCATTTATTTAAATTAGGCACAAAAAAGGCACTTATGAACGTCAACAAATCGTGTATATTGTAATCGCTAAGTAGGTAACACTTATAGCTATTGTGGTGAATATGTCAGTACTATGCCATGATTGATTATCATAGTAGTCTAATAAAAGATCATAGCTTTTGCGAGTTCAGAAATTATGTTAAAAAATAAACATAAATATTTTTTTTATTTTTTAACCGACTTCTAAAAGGAGGAGGTTATCAATTGGAATGTTTATATTATATACCCAGTCTTGCCATAAATATTGTCACGAAGATTTTATTTTATATTATTGCAAATAATATTTATTACTTTTACAGGGAGTTAGTGGTCTCCATTGGCTGCAACACAGTCCTTTAAACGTTGAGGCCAGTTATCAATAGAAGCACGCACTCTTTCCATGGGAAAATTCTTCACTGCCAATCGTATGGATTGTTTTAGGGACTCCAAATTATCATGGCGTTTAGAGCAAGCCGTACTCTCTAAAACTGACCATATATCATAATTCAGCGGATTAAGATCGGGACTAGACGACGGCCAGTCTTCAGCTCTGATGAAGTCCGAAACGTTCACTTCCAACCAAGACTGCGTGGACCGAGCTTTGTGACCCGGTGCCGAGGCTTGTTGGAAGGACCATACTTGGTTATAGAATATGGTGTTGTTAAGGAGCTTAACTACCTTCTCAAGAATGGTATCTTGATACACTTGTGCCGATGTTTTGATACCTTTTTCACAAAAATATGGCTCTGTCACTCCTTCATAGCTAACACCCCACCAAACCATCACTGAAGTCGCATAATGCCCACGTTGCACTCTGTTGACTAATTAAAAAGCTTCCTAAGAGCTTTGAGCATAAATACGGTCATTTTGTTTCTTAAAATGTTGCTCAATTGTAAAGATTTTCTCATCCGTAAACAAAAAAAATCTGTGACCTCCCTTTGCGTATACCGCTAGTTTCGATTTTACCACCCTATTCTTTTTTAAATTATCAGTTATAAAATGACCAGTGCGTCTCTTATAGGCTGCAAGTCCTAAGTCATCTTTTAAAATATGCGACATGGTTCTGGGTGCTATCTTCATCTCCCGAGATAAAATCTTTTGCTTTCGGACAGGATTTCTTCGAATTCTTTCCCTTACTGCTTTGACCACCTTTTTCGTACGAACACTACGTGGACGGCCAGATCTTTTTCTGTCTCAAACAGAGGAGGTCTCATTGTACCTATTAATAGCCCGGTACACAAACATTTGACTAATACCAAGCGTATGGAGAGTTTTAAAAATTGCATTTGGCTCCATACCAACTTTGTGTAATGCAATCACAGCGATTCGGTTCTCTTTATCACCCCACTCCATTTTAATATCGCAAAATATTGTACAATGTAGTGGCGCCAAAATTAAAAAACTCAATGAACAATCTTATAAAAATGAAAGATTCCAAATTCAAATGTAACATCTTTCTTATTTTTAATTGTAACAGTATTTATGGCCAGACTAAGTATATATATATTATTTATGTCCGGGCATAACTCCGTCATTTATAGACAGATTTTCAAAATTCTTTTTTTTGTTTGAAAGCGCATACTTTCAAAATAATCCCATTTTCATCAAGTTAGGATATGATGATGGGATCCTGGAGAAATTCAGGGAACTCTTAAAATATTATAGGCACACCTTTAGTGATTTGGGTATGTTTATAGTAACTCATACAGTTGCTCTTGGAGAGCACCATTTGGTGAAGTTGAACTGATGATGAAGACCACAGATGGCTTTCACGATTTCACGGGTTGCGATTCGATTACTTTAATATAGTTGCCAAGTAATTTGGTATATGGAGAAGTGAAGCTGATGGTGAAATACCAGGAGAACTCAACGATTAACGTCTTTGCATCGGGAAAACCAATATTTTGTAAAAGCTGATACGCAGTTGACATTAGTCTATGGTAACTTAGCAAAATTACAAACTGACCCACAAAAAAGTGCGAAAGAAAAACGTTTTCACAAAAAAAAAACAACCGACTTTAAAAAAAACACTACAAAGTGAAAAATAACTTAATTTTGGAAGTCAGTGGCAAATAACAATTACACAAAACCAAAGACACAAACTTCCGAAAATTAAGTTATTTTTCACTCTGTAGTGTTTTTTTAGAAGTTGGTGATTCTTTTTTTGGAAAAGTTTTTAATATTAAATATCTACATTATATTAGACATACTAACATAACATAACATCAAGCCAGTTGTCCAGAGGGTTAGGCATAGGTACCTGTAGTACCGGCTGTAAGGGATCTGGCTCAATAGACTTCCACGATCACGACCAGGGAAATTAAATGAAATTGTTCATTCTGTAAATAAGATATTGGAATCACTTTTACACATCATATATTAAAAATATTAAAAATTAGCTAGATGAGTTCAGCGTTTCCTATCTGACTATTCTGAAAAGAAAAGCCGAAACAAACTCAGAGGTCACAGTCTCTTTTAGTCCAGATATAATATTGGTCAGGCCATATGAGGACCATGTAGATTAGTGTCTGAAATGGTCTTTTGAGGAAAGAACCACACAGATTTGAGTGGACCTGTCCAATCAGTGCAAGCATTTGTCAGTAATCGTGGAGCTCAACTCGACGAACAATACAAAAGAAACGACATTTGGGTAGGCCGCATAAACTACTCAAACTGCTGGCACTTTGAATTTTTAATTTATCTTAACTGAGAAAAAAATAATTAAAGAAAAAAAGAATATCCAATAATAATTACAATAATACACCTAATACGTTATAAAGTAATCATACCATTTTGTGTATCATTTTCAACAATGTCAATGTGGTTGCGGCCGGTCGCACCGACCAGGAAAACTATAGGAAACCGATACGAATCCCGCACTTGGTCGGCTAGTTGGCCGTTGCGGTTTCTACTTATAGCTTACATGGTCGGTGCGAACGCTGGTCGTAGTTATGGTCGTCTAGTGCGTGAGATAGGGACTACACCCGTTAAGTTTAATGTAATAGGGACAGACTAGAATTAATATTATTTATATAATAAATAAAAATGTTTATTTCAACTGTGTGATGTTTATGGTCCAGTTTCGAGATGGAGGTCAATCGTCGAATCCGACTCGGCTGGGCAGCGTTCGGGAAACTACACAACATCTTCTCGTCCAACATACCTCAGTGTCTAAAAACGAAAGTCTACAGCCAGTGTGTGTTACCAGTGATAACATACGGAACTGAAACGTGGCCTCTCACCATGGGCCTCATAAGAAAGCTCAAGGTCACTCAGCGCGCTATGGAAAGGGCTATGCTCGGTGTTTCTTTGCGAGATTGAATCAGAAATGAGGAGATCCGCAAACGAACTAAAGTCGCTGACATAGCCCAACGGATTAGCAAGCTGAAGTGGCAGTGGGCGGGGCACATAGCGCGCAGAACTGACGGCCGATGGGGCAGAAAGGTTCGGGAATGGAGGCCACCTACCGACAAGCGCAGCGTAGGACGTCCACCCACAAGGACCGACGCTGGATGCAGGTCGCTTCTAACCGGCCGATTTGGAAATCATTGGGGGAGGCCTATGTTCAGCAGTGGACGTCCTATGGTTGAAATGATGATGATGGTGATGATATTTATGACAAAGTCAATCAATCAATCTGCCTAGACTTTTGCCAACTATATTGGGTTCGGCTTCCAGTCTAACCGGATGCAGCTGTTTACCAGTATTTTACATGGAGCGACTGCCTATCTGACCTCCACAACCCAGTAACTGGGTAATACGATACCCCTTGGTAAGACTGGTTGTCAGACTTTCGGGTTTCTTTTTTTTGACAATTATGAATTTAAACATAACTTTAGTCGTACAAAGAATCACAACAACCAAAATCTATTATTTAAATGATCGTTTTCTGAGAAGTTTTGAGTTGCATCGTTACAAAGAAAGCATTCCAACGATAAATTTTGAGTTCACGAAGTTGCTGAAGAATCCTCTGTCATTAGTTTATATAATCGGATTAATACATTAATGTTAGAGTGCTTGAGGATATAGTTCAAGTGTAGTCTATAATAACATAACTTAGCTGTCTATCACGCCTGTAATCCCCGTAGAGTTAGGCAGAGGTGTATCTATAGTACACCCACATTTCGCCAGTTATGTTTAAGTCCCATGTAATAGGGGGCGAGCCTATTGCCATCAACCGGGCACAAATCCAGACTCCGGGCTGCTACTGAGAAATTTCTGATGGAAAAACCCAATAACACTTTGCCCGACCTGGGAATCGAACCCAGGACCTCACGCTCAGCAGTAGCGCTTGGGACCACTAGACTAACGAGGCAGTCTATAATATAGACTTTAAATTGATTTTGACTCTATATCAATAAATGGTATTTATATGTATGTATCATAGTAGAGGAGCTTGTGGCTAAGTAATAACAGCCACTCGGGTCGATCCATCAGGTATAGCTACACATGCCGGGGTTGGTCCATGGATAGGTGACCATCGTTACATACCGAGACACCTCCGTGCCTTGGAACGCACGTTAAGCCGTTGGTCCCGGCTGTCATTCGTGGATCTCTGACAGTCGTTACGGGTCGTCAGAAGCCCGAAAGTCTGACAACCAGTCTTACCGAGGGGTATAATATTACCCAGTTACTGGGTTGTGGAGGTCTGATTGGCAGTTGCTCGTTATATTTCAGCTGCATCCAGTTAGATGAGGTAGTTATTACTTAGCCACGAGCTCCTTCCTCTAAATAAATAAATGTATATAAGTAATAAAACAATAATTATAATTCTGTATTAATAAAACAGTATAACTTACTGACTACTTAACTAATAATAAAAATCACATGAGACACTGCGTGCTCTTCCTCCTCTCTACCGAACTTCTAACTCCTAGAAATTTTGTCATGATGATAATTTATTCCTTCGTAAGTACTTTTGTATATTTACATAGGTTTAATTTTAGATAATAATGTAAAGACATCAACCTACTACTATCTGTCAAATTTATTTAATAGATTTTCTACTTTATCACTAAAACATAAGGTTCAAAGTTGATTGGGAAAAATTTTCAGTTTCGGGTAAGTTGACGTGCTGGCGTCTGTACCAATATGCTTTTTCTCATAGTTATAGATTATTTTATATCAGTTTAACTTAAAATTTTAGTGTTCCAATTTAATTGAAATGTAAAGTGATGGCCTGAAACACAGGTTTGAATTAACCCAGATCGGGCGGGTCGCTACCTAACATTGTAATTCCGTACCGTGATTACTTGCACCTGTTCTATACATATTTTAGTTTTAGTTTATTTTTAAGCACTATAATTATTGTTTGGGAAATCTTCCTGTTGACTAAGTGTACACTTTTTGTTAACGTTTTATTCAATAAATATTATTATTATTTCGATTCGTATTTCGTTTATTTCCTACTTGATCTATGCTGGGTCCGTTTAGGGTCCATAATTATTACTAACATAATTATTTTCCTACCAACTATATACAAGTACGCAATAAAGAATTGAGATTTGGTTGGATATATAAATATTAAATGCTGTTCGTTGGTAGGTACACGCATCACTTCAGAACGGCGAGACCGATTTGGCCAATTTTTGTTTTACTAAAATGTTTCCAATAGTCCGAATTAGGTTTTTATGGAAAGAAAATTTGGATTGAAATCCCGGAAAATCTTCAAATTTAGGAAAAACTGAGTGTCCTTTCTTCCGTTGGATTTAGAGTTCTCTAAAATTCACTTCCAAATACGAGCGATGTCATGGAGTGAATTCGCGATTTTCACAAACAAATGAGTTCGCTTTCAAATTGTCTGCGTTCACTTGAGTGAATCTCAAAGTGAACTTTACAGAATTGAAATACTTTTCTACCTTAATATTTCACCAAATTTTCTTGAATATTGCTTGAGGTCTTATTATATTTATTTAATCTCTGACGGCGGAATGTCGACTGAATGACGTGTGAGTGCGGATTAAGTTTTTTAATAAAAGCCTTGTACCTTTATGCCTCCTCTTTCCTTAGAATAATAATGTATAGAAACGAAAGTCTCGCTCCAAATGCGTTAAAAAATGGGGAATATTAACTGATCTAAAAAATTAGAGCTTTCTAATGAGGGACACTTTTTATAATTAATGAACCTCTCAAAACTTTTTGCGCTTCTAATAATGCACTCTTTTTTAAATAATTGACCTCTTTTGAACTTTCTGGCATTTTCTCACAGTTGGTCGCAGTTACTTGGCTATTTAGTATTTTAATTTCTTTTATTATTAATAATTTCAAAATAGGAATAATTTGAGGTTCAAAAAGAGGCATAATTTTATGTTAGATTTTTAAGAGGTTAGATTAAATACATGGCATAAAACATTTGATGTTGTATTTAGATTGGGGGCGTAAGAAACGTTTATTTCACTTGATATTCAATATATTTATTGCATTTCACAATGTCAACTAGGGTGGTAAACTTAAATAAACCGGTTAAGTGCGTGTCGGACCACGCACAACATGGGTTCCGTAGGTGGGATGAATTTATCCCAAGAACAAACTTTACAATGTAGTTGAAAAACATGTTCTCTCTTAAATTCCAACTGCAATGTAAGCTTATTTTTACGCACATTATTGGGAGATTTAGCCTGTTATTTTAAGACCATAGACTTCTTATAGGTTTTCCTGTAATCTATAAAAACCTATTTTCCATATTTTTTTTGGAGATAAGTTGGGGGAATTATCTATTTTGTTAAATAACTAACAATTAAGATAAGTTTATCTAAGACCCTCACAGTAACCCGGTTCATCATTGCGTGGATCGCCCGGAGGACACAGTGGAGCATACGGTGGAGTTCTGCCTTTCTTGGGCAGTGCATCGCCGTGTCCTCGTGGAGGCGATCGGTGGCGGTGATCTCTCGCGTCTGGCCCTGGTCCAGGTCATGGTACGGAGCGAGAGGGCATGGAAGGCCGTCACCTCCTTCTGCAAAGCAGTAATGGTCGCAAAGGAGGAGGCGGAACGTATGAGAGTGAGGCCAATTTCGCGCCCTCACGCCCCTAGCCGCCGCAGGAAACGCCCTGGGCGTCGGGAACCGCAGGCCGATTCCCGGCAACTCTAGGTGCGGGCTTGCGGACGGTGAGCAATGGGTAGCTCGCCGTCCGATAAGAACGAAAGCGTCCGATAAAAACGTCCAAAGAGATGTCAGCACAACTGACGCACGGGATCCGATAGGACCGATGCCTGCCGGGGTCGCGGGAAGGTCCGAAAGGAATACAGTGACTCCTGGCAACGTACAGGTAACTGCAGGAACGCGGGTGGGTTTTAGTCAGTAAGAGTCTGACACGCCCTCCCGCTCCGTCCAGAGCGGGAGAGTTATTTGATAATATTCCATCCAAAAAAAAAATGGCCCTCACAGTATATTTCATTTGATATGTTAAACGGTACAGTGAGCAAAGCTTTTAAAAAATAAATCTCATTTGTCTCCCTCAGTCAAAATACGAATTTTCGGATCAGGCAATTTTGGTAAAAACACTTCAAACATTTTGGAAGTTTGACCTTTAATATCTCCGTAATAAGAAGGTTCCCAGGTATAGTACAGTACAAAAAGAATATGGCAATGACGGGAAAAACAAGTGACTCTCGACTTCCCCCGTTCCGTTACGTTGAGTTCTATACGCTGTTGGCTCTTTTATTTATTCCACTCCTAGACTGACCTGCTCACCATCACCGTGATTTAAAAAAATAGCAGCTTTTTTCGGTGTTGGCAACGGCTGCTACACGTTGTTACATCCATATCCATATTAATATTATTAATTCGAAAGTAACTCTGTCTGTCTGTATGTTGCCTTTTCACAGCTAAATCACAGAACGGATTTCGATAAAATTTGCCAAGGAGATAGATGGCATCCTGGAGAAGGTCATAGGGTAATTTTTTCTTAAAAATAACCCTTAAGGGGGTGATATAAGGGATGAAAGTTTGTATGAGAAACCCAGCATTATGAAAATTCATGCTTTTGGTAAGAAATAAAGAATTACGCGTATCAGCGTTTTGTAAAATCAACCCCCGAAAGGGGTAAAATAGGGGTTGATTTTAAAATTCACATGTTATTACTTACATTGTTTTTTTTGTGTCTTCTTTTCAAGAGATTTAAGGGATTGGAAATATAGTCATAGTCCGTATTTTGAATAATATTTAGTCTTGATTTAAATAAAACCGGCCCACTATGTCAAAAGTTATTACAATTTAAAGTCATAAACTAACCTTTCTTATATGTAGGAACTACGTGATCGTGAACGGCACGGTTGGCGCGGTGGTTAAACGATTGACTGCTGCGCTGTGTGTCGTGGGTCCGATTCCCGCGCGGAACAAATATTTGTATGACCTATAAGTAATTGTTCCGGTGTCTGGCTGTTTGTGTATGTGAGTTTAATTAAATGTTTGTAAACGCACCCACAATACAGGGGAAATTCCTATTGTGGGGTAAAAAAAAAAAAAGGCGACACTGAGTAGGTATTGCAAAATAATGGTGATAATAATAGTAAAATGAATAATTCGTATTTTAAGGTAATTGGTATTTTATATAAACCTTTTTAATTTATTTGGAAAAACCGGACAAGGTGAGTAGGACTTGCGCCCTCTGGGTTCTGCCCACAAGCTGTGCTTGCTCGGCTGCACGAATTCCCAAATCCGGATTGAAGGACAAACTTAACTTTTCAATTTCAAATAACTTTTAATAGATTATAGAGTATCTACCGACTTGTATGAAATACAGATTAAATGTAAACAAGACACGGCCTATGAATTGTTAATCCCAGATTTGCAGTTCATAATAATAACTATAAATTACCAATTTTCAGATTTTTCTCTTTACTTGACCTTGCTTCTCGCCAAGCTTCATGCTGCTGAAGGAAGTACCAAATAGGCTTGGGTTTATTTGCGAGTGTCAAAATATGAGGCATAAATGGCCGTATTTTTTTATTTCGTTGACTCGGAAGTTTGATTTTTATTACAAGATTCTAGTGACCGTAGATCTAAGTTTTTTATATCTATGTCAACTTGGTGCCTCCACGCCTTCCTGAGTAAAAGGGTCTTGACAGACAACGAAGTCATCCTTTACGGGCTTAAAGTTTTCATTTCCTTTTTATGCCGTAAGGGCTGATCGGATTTAGTTGAAAGGCATATGGATAGGCCACGGCTATGAATCTCGGTAGTACGTCTCTGTGGGATATTTTCCGATCTTTACGCGGGCGAATTAAGCCGCGAGCAAAAGCTAGTACACCTATATGTAAATCTTTATGACTGCACGTATACATATAAACGAGATTTAGTTGCACTCCATTGTACGAACGCATCTCTGAATTTTCGGATTCTTTTGCGTATTGTATAGCTATCATTTGCTTCAACAACGGTGAAACAAAACACCGTGAGGAAATCGCCATGCGTGAGAGATATTTCTCGGCGGCATGTGAAGCCAAGTCAGAGGCCCATGGGCGGCATAAAACTCTGACACCAGGTTAGTCACTAACCACACCAAATAGAAAAAAGACTATTTTAACTGTAGCATTAGGTGTACTCGTAGTGGACGAATTGAACCAACACAGCATCACGCTTGTTTTCTCGAAGGATTAGGCAGAGATTAGGTCCAGTTGAAAACCTACGTCAGGCACTTATATTTAGTTGTCTTGTATTTTTGCTAAACTGGGCATTTTTGGCGGGGCCGTGAGGCACATTCCCCTGCTAATTTCTTACATCGCAATTTCCACTTTTTATTTTTTTATCTGCTGTATAATTGTATGGTGTGCTTTTTAGTTTGTGCTAAATAAATTGATACACCCAATTTCGCCATGTATTTGTACACCCAATTTCGCCAGTTTAAGTCCCATGTAATCAGGAACGATCCTATTAAATGTTCAACAATTTACCGCGCCTTGAAGTCAACCGCTATATTTCTCTGAAAATATTTGCCTGAAACTGGCGAGGCTTCATTTGTTAACCAAAGTGCACCATAAACTAAGCATAAAGGTTGCCTCCTAATAAGGCACTAAACTAAATTGGAGTGAGCCTACAAACATTAACATATTATTAACGTTGTTATAGTGTTGTGACGCACTGGGATCTATTGCGAGATTTCGAGACGATTTGTTTTTTTTGTTACCAAATGTACCCGCTCTTTTTCAAGACTACTGTTTTGCAGCGAAAATTCACGAGGTACCTACAATATTTTGTAATTTTCAATGAAAGTACTTTTTTTTTTTTTTTTTTTTTGGGTGGGATATCATCAAATGACTCCTCCCGCTCTGGGTGGAGCGGGAGGGCGTGTCAGACTCTTACTGACTAAAACCCACCCGTGTTCCTTCTCTTGCCTGTGCAATGCCAGGGGGCCACGGTATCCCTTTCGGACTTTCCCGCAACCCCGGCAGGCAATGGTCTCATTGGACCCCTTCACTCGCTGACACTCTTTGAGGCGCGCGTGGAACACAACGCGCCGTCGACCCGGGCTTGGTCCTTACAGGACGGCGAGCTACCCATTGCTCACCGTCCGCAAGCCCGCGCCTACGGTGGCCGGGAATCCGCGATCGATTCCCGACGCCCGGGGCGTCTCCTCCTGCGGCGGCTAGGGGCGTGAGGGCGCGAAATTTGCCTCTCCCTCACGCGCTCCGCCTCCTCCTTCGCGAGCATTACTGCTTCGCAGAAGGAGGTGACGGCCTCCCATGCCCTCTCGCTCCGTACCATGGCCTGGACCAGGGCCGGACGCGAGAGATCCCCGCCACCGATCGCCTCCACGAGGACACGGCAGTGCTCTGCCCAAACCGGGCATACCTCCACCGTATACTCCACCGTGTCCTCCAGGCGATCCACGCAGTGATGACACCCGGGCGTTTCCTCCTGCCTTATCCGAAACAGGTACCTCCCGAAACAGCCGTGTCCGGTGAGGACCTGCGTCAGGCGGAAGGTGAGGACGCCGTGGCGCCTCTCCAGCCACTCCTCAAAGAGGGGACTTATCGCCGCAATAGTAGCGTGCCCAGCACTGGGTTGCGACAATCGCACTCTCCATGACGCCATGAGATCCCGCCGAAGCTCTGTCCGCTGTGCCGCGATTTCTCGCGGCATCGGAGTTAAGCCCCAGCGTTTCGCCTCCCCGCGCCACTCCCAAATTTGCGCGAGGACTTTTGCCTCCAGATCCCATGGCGGCAATCCGGCAAGGAGGCTCGCCGCCTCACCGGATACCGTGCGGTATCCCCGGACCAGTCGGGTGGCCATGACCCTCTGGGACGCGTTCAACCGGCGGGCAGGCCGCCGCCTCAACGAATGCGCCCACACCGGTGCCCCGTACAGGGCCATGGACCGCACGATCCCCGCGTATAGCCTCCGGCAGGAGGCGTTTGGACCCCCTAGATTGGGCAGGAGCCGCTTCAAGGCAGCCCCGGCCCGGTCCAGTCTGGGAGCCAAACGTCGGAAATGCTCCACGAAGTTCCACCGACTGTCGAGGACGAGTCCCAAGTACTCAATGAAAGTACCTAACGAGTAATTGGATTATAACTCTCCTTTATCAGCTTTATGCTGATTATTGCGCCACATTGAATGACTCCCCAAGCTATGCACTATTCCGCATTAAAGACTGTTTTGAGTACCAGTAATGGGCGGTATAGTGAATAGCAAAAACATTTCCAGCCGTCAACGATATAATTTGGCTGGTGGCTAAAGATTATTTCAATAATGCCATGCCAAAATAAATTAAACTTAACTAAACTACACTTAATAGATACTAATAATGTTTCAATGTTTCTCACTAAGCACGGCAACTTGGATAGCTAACATATCTATCCGATTCAAAGTCCCGGCGTGCGACAGTCCCGGTCCCGGGAAAGTTCCGCCACTTCACATCACTAGTTTCTCGTATTCAGTTGATACTCACATTAGAGAGATTGCAGATTACTTCTTGCTTACGCTACACTAATCAAATATTTTCATGTCTGCTCAATTTCTCGAGAAATGAATGATTAATGCTTGAAGGAAATTGTATTACAAAGTAGATACAGAACACTCATGCACAAAATCAAGTTTTGACATCTATACTTACTATTTATATAATATAAAATATAATAATTATAATTTAATAACATTACAAACAGGTAAATTTGCTAAAAAAAAAAAAAAACCGACTGGTAGTTCCGGAGATTACCCCAAACTCAAACTCAACTCAAAGCATTTATTTCAATTAAACCATTTACAGGCACTTTTGAATTGTTAAGGGGTTGGTCAGTCAAAAATATGAAGCTAGTTGCCCATTCCAAAGCGTAGTAGGTACCTATGGAGAAGAACGGGCAAGAAACTCCACGGACACTCTTTTAAATCAAAAATTTATACAAAATATTGGTTACATAATTCATTTTGAAATTATGCATGTGAGAACAATGTATAAAGACGTGCACGTTCGTAAAAGCGTCCGTAATAAAAAGAAAAAAAAAAATTCAAATACGTTGAATAAATTAAAATAAGCCATGGCAGCTAAGAAATGACCAGTCCCAACTGACGGCGCCCGTTCACGAACATGACGCATGGATCAGCACCATTCAGCTCAACCATTTTGAAGGGAGCTAAATGATCCAACACACGCGCCACCATCAGCGAGACATTTGAGTGAGCATGACATACTCACAGCCGCCAGGGCACATTCAAGTCATAAAGAAGAAGAACTATACAAGAAATACTACATATAACCCCCTACATACGAACATATTATGTAGGGGGTAGTTCCGATACTACCAGTCGGATTTGGATTTTGTTTTTGCATTAGATAACCCAATTCTTGAGGAAGGCTCGCGGACGAAGTCGCGGGAGAGCCTAGTGGTTTATTAAATCATCGAGACATTTTTTGTAATAAGTACGTCAATGAAATTTAGTTCTTTATACAAAAATTACAACTTATTCCAGTACAGTACGGCCGATGAATTGATTGTCCGCGGCTGGTCTGAACATAGGCACTAAGTACTTTCGCGTAAGTTCTCTCTCTCACAATCGCCTCCATTTTTACGTTGTCAGTTTTTATATTAAGAACTTTACTGCGGCGGTCGGAACCAAATTTTGGCCAAGCACCGTAAGATCATCATACCAAAAGTGTGTTACACAGTAACTGGGTTGTGGAGCTCAGATAGGCAGTCGCTCCATGTTAAATACTGGGATTCAACTGTATCTGGTTACACTGGAGATCGACCCCAATATAGTTGAGAAACGGCTAGGCTGATTGATGTGAGTCTATCCATCTAATAAAAAGGGTGGTAGCAAGCCTTCTTAACCAATTATCTTTGACGGCATGGTTGGCGCAGTGGTTAAGAGCAATTGACTGCTGCACTGCGTGTCGCGGGTTCGATTCTAGCACTGAACAAATATTTGTATGACCTACAAGTAGTTGTTCCGGATCTAGATGTTTGTGTATGTGAGTTCAAATGTTTGTAAACGCACCCACGATACAGGAGAAAATCCTAGGCTAGGGCAAGGTTTGAAAAAAAAAAAAAACCTTAACCAAAAGTTGGGAGGTGTCGTGTGTCGGCGTCGTGGGACACCAGGTTCAAACGAAGATCCTTGCACTGAATATTATGTAGTACCTGGTCGACTGACCTCTGTCGGGTGAAAATAGAGAATGCTCGTTTAATAGTATAGGATAGTTATACTAGTTCCATGTTGGAACATTGTCATCGTTGTACATGTTCCATATAGTACATACTAATTTCATGCTTCCACGATAGTACATACTAATTCCATGCTGCCATGATAGTAGGTATTTACTAATTCCATGCTGCCATCTTGTTCTAAACTTCGGGTGACCGAGCGCTGCTCGGGTGAAAATTATGTCGAAAACGAATTTTCCCAGTTATGAGACAGCTTTTTGCCTGGAGTTTTTAACTCAGCTCCCATCGTCAGACGATCATCCAGAACTACATAATAAACATTACGCTTGTAATCCCTGAAGGGTAAAGCAGAGATGACACACACATTTCACCAGTTATGTTTAAGTGCGATGTAATAAAAAATATTACTTTTTTGATAAAAATCAATCTAGACTAGCCTTTTCCCAACTATGTTAGGGTCGGCTTCCAGTCTAACCGGATGCAGCTGAACACCAGTATTTTACATGGAGTGACTGCCTATCTGACCTCCACATCCCAGCAACTGGGTAATACGATACGCCTTGGTAAGACTGGTTGTCAGACTTTCGGGCTTCTGACGACCCGTAACGACTGTCAAGGATCCACGAATGACAGCCGGCACCAACGGCTTAACGTGCTTTCCGAGGCACGGAGGAATCTCGGTATGTACAGATGGTCACCCATCCACGAACCAATCCTGGCAAGCGTATCTTAATCTGATGGATCGACCCGTGCGGCTGTTATTACTTAGCCACGAGCTCCTCCTAAAACGTGTTTTGATAAATAAAGCATACAACAGTGTATCTAAATATTTGCAGGATAAACTATAAGTATAGGATTTATTTTTAAACCACTTTTATTGATGTAATTTTTAATGTTATACTGTTTAGATAACCTGTTTGTTGTGCCTCGTTGGTCTAGTGGTCGCAAGCGCTAGTGCTGAGCATGAGGTCCTGAGTTCGATTCCCAGGTCGGGCAAAGTGTTATTGGGTTTTCCATCAGGAATTTGTCAGTAGCAGTCAGGGTGTACTACATGTACACCTCTGCCTAACCCTTCGAGGATTACATGCGTGATGTTATGTAAAAAAAAAGTGATTTCTTTTTATGTACTTTGCTTGCCAAAAGATGGTGATACCAAGCCAAGACTATATACAATTATTAAATGAATGTAAAACATCTGCACATTGTTTACCCATATCAACCGTATAACAAATAAATGATTTTGAAATTTCAATTTCAATAGGGGGTGAGCTTATTACCATCAACCGGGCACAATTAGATACTTCATTAGCGATATCTGAATGATTCGCCAGCGTGAGTTGGAAGAGAAGCGCCTTTGAGTTCGTGGCGGCTGAAGTCTGACATGGCCCGTTGTCTTTCCAATTCAATAGTATTAATGAAGATTTTTCCATGGCTTCTTAAGCTTATCTAGATGTTGCCAGTTTTGCATTTATCATTATTATATATTATTTTTAATTTGGAAGATTTTCTTTGGAGTATCTTATCCGTTCTTCTCTATAGAAACCTATGTACTACGCTTTGGTATGGGCATCTTTCTGACCGGCCGACCTCTTAACAGTTCAAATGTGCCTGTAATTGGTTTAAGGGTAAATGCTTTGAGTTTACGGTGGCATCTACGACGCCACATACAAACTACGCATCATATTAACGTCACGCAAAATCCTGCATCACGCAAGTAAAGTTTACCGCGCGTCGTCGCCGAGAAATCAAGACATATGTACCAAAATAGTAAAGCAGTCGTCGTATGACATTATAATTTTGTAGGTGTACAGACATGCGTCCACGGCTTTACCTGGACCATTTTTGTACCTATGTCTTGATTTTTATCTGAAATACTTGTTTCATACTTTTTAGAGCGTGATTTTTCAGTAGTCGGGTTTTAGTTTTTGAATTTACTTTTTCTATAGACGATGAGTAAACCTTAAACCCTGTTCCTCATACCTATATACTGGAGACCCCGATTATATGAGTTGAGTTTATCAACTAAAGGAAGTCCACTGTTGGACATATGTAGCTGCCTCTTCCAAACATCACCACAACAATTGACCCTTAACTACCAGAGTCCAGCAGATTTTTGCGAACTTCGATTATATTTGTTGGAAAATAAAATAACCGAAATATTCTGCAACGTTTAATAAAATAAAATTGAGCTGTTAAATTTTATTGCCGTTCGTTGAACGCATTTAAAGTGAATATTATGCAATCCGTGTGCTTTTCGAAACGATACGATGCGATGTGCTGAAAATACATATTATGAATTTATTGATGATAAAATTGCGGCTCTTCCGGTTTGATTGAAGAGGCTTAAATGCTGAAAACAGCCGAAAAAATCAGTACACCATTTATACAATTTTTTATTTTTTTTATTTATCACAAACACTGCTATCATTACAGGATTTTCCTAATGCGGTAGCGTGGTCCTTAATTAACCTAAATTTAAAAAATAACATAACACAAAAAATATAATCAGTACATCTATATCGCCACATGCGAATTGCGCATCCCACTGACGTCACGCATAATCCTGCATTGCGCAAGTGAAGTTTACGGCGTGTCTAGCATATATACAAGGTCCTGACAGTTATCGTCGGATGGTAGCCCACCAGGTACAACACCGTCACACCGTCTGGTCGGAGGATCCTCCCTCTGTTCCCCATACCTCTATGCAAATAAAGATTGGTACCTAATAATTTGTCTTAAATTTATATTACGTGCACCAACAAATATTATGTAGTCCCGTTTAAACCAATATTATAATATACTAAAATTTATAGAAAATTATCAACATGGTTCACAGAATAAACAATAAATGTCATGGATGTTTAAACTTGATCGATTTTTTTTTACATTCTCACAAAAAGTAAGTCTACAAAAGTCATTTACACCTGAAAGGTTAGAAATAGGGTTTAAACCCAATTACACCCAAAACACCCGGTTTATTTTTATTTCAAGAAAAATAACTAACTTTGGTGAAAACTTCATCACTCTAAAGAAATAACCAATGTCTGACAGTTCGTATGACCCCCAACAAAGCCAGCACCATCTGCGCTGAGCTTATCACATTATCTGCCAATGCACGCCATTCCACTCGATTCTCGGCAACTCTGATCCAGCTGCTACCAGCTACCCTGCGAAGATCGATCATCGCTCCACCTAGCCTGAGGACATCCTACCTTACGTTTGCCAATTCGCGGTTCCCACTCAAGAACACGTCTACCTCAACGGTCATCCGTTGTACGACATGTAAAAAAATACGTATGAACAATGCCCATTTGTGGCCGGTTGATGGCAATAGGCTCGCCCCGTATGGGGTTTTTTTTGGTTTGGGAAATTATCAATTCAGCAGCATCATCATCATCGTGTCAGACTCTTACTGATTAAAACCCACCCGTGTTCCTTCAGTTGTACGTTGCCAGGGACCACGGTATTCCTTTCGAACTTTCCCGCAACCCCGTCAGTAGTGCTGACATCTCTTTGAGGCACGCGTGGAACACGACGCGCCGTCGACTCGGACCTGGTTCTTATCGGGCGGCAAGCTAACCATTGCTCACCGTCCATACCATGGCCTAGACCAGGGTTGGATGCGAGAGATGACCGCCCCCGATCACCTCCACGAGGATACGGCGATGCTCCGCCCAAGCCGGGCAGACCTCCACCGTATCCTCCAGGCGATCCACACAATGATGACACCCGGGCGTTTCCTCCCGCCTTATCCGGAACAATCGTGTCCGGTGAGGACCTGCATAAGGCGGAAGGTGAGGACACCATGGCGCTTTTCTAGCCACTCTTCAAAGAGGTGAATTATCGCCGCAATTGTGGCGTGCCCATTCTGATTGTACTTTGAAATCGATTTACAATATTTTAGTAAAATAATAAAATATTAGGTTTAATAATTTATTACCTAGCACATCAATAGTTGTAGTTCACCCTAACTGAATCAGTTTTACAGTGCGAGCGGGATAGAGTGATAGGTACTTGGTGCGAGGAAGTGGGAGTGAAATTTGAAATTTCCTTCCGCTCTCAATGTAGTCTCAACAATTCTTATTTTATTTTTATTATATCTTACACGGACTAACTTTCAAAGAACTTTTACGGTTTCGTGAGACTTTACGCGGTAATTCGACTTGTTTAAAACATCGTTAAAGGAAATTGAGCCTTATTTCTTCCGTTTAGCTTCCTTGGAGTATGGTAATGTTTATTGTTCGTAATATAGCTTCTGAAAATGGTCGCCATTTTTTTTGTTTGTTTTTATTAAGTGTTTTACTATAGTCTTGTTTCGCGTGTTTTAAAAGTTTTTCTTATTACCGTCTTTTAGAAATTTGAAATTCGACGTTTCTTGTATTCATATTTTTTTACGTTTCAAATTCAAATTCTAAATATTTTATTTCACATAAACCTACAAGGGCACTTATGAAACGTCAGAAGCTAGGTGCACGGTTCCAATTGGTCGTTTCCTATGGAGAAGAGCCGGCAAGAAAAACTCCACTACGTTTCTACGCCGTAGTTAGATAGATAGATAAAATACTCTTTATTGTACACCATAAAAATTACAGATATTAATTTAGAAATTTTACATAGGGTGACACAATGGGCGATCTTATAAAGTCAACCTTTGGATGGATTATAGGTAACAGGAGTGACAGCAGGTAGTCAGTGGTGTAACATTTACATATACATATTATATATATGGATAAGTTGTAAGTTTTTATATATATATAAACACATAGATATATATAAAATTATAAACATGAAACAAGATGAAAGGAACTATATGTAATGATGATGTTTAAGGAGAGAGGAAGTGTTTTTTTTACCAGAATTTTAAAAGTTTACAAAGATTGAGCACGCCTTATCAACACGGCAATGCATTCCATAATCGTACTGCTTGACTTGTAAAATACTTGTCATAAAAGGTGGTGGAATGCATCAGCATCTCTAGTCCAGCAGTGCTATTCTGTAACCATCTCACCGTGAAAACTTATGTGAAGTGAGTTGTCATTCCAACAGAGTGAGATGACACTGACAGCTCACTCCACGCTCACTTCACATGTTTTCACGGTGAAGTGGTTACGGGAATCGACATGCTGATATCTATTATGTGTGTCATGAAGGAACTTGAAACGTTCTTTAAGATCAGAGGGGGTTGTAAGATTGGACAGAATACTGTAGAGCTGAAATAAGAATGAGAATTCCGGCGAAGAAGTATGGGAAGCCTGTACGGAAGCTTTGTACGGAATTCAGAAATGTCATCGTGTTTAGTTTTTTATGAACTTTGTTCGATCAGCATGGTAAAGCTGATATGCAAAACTTCCCGAAGTCAGCTTTTGGATGGGTGACCATTTTAAATCATCATGGTTCAAAGTGCATGGTGCAAAATTTGGCTCAGCTCAATATTTTTAAAGAAATCGTTTTTAATTATCCTGTGATAGTAATTTTGGGTAGCCTGGAGGCGAACATTATTATATAAAATATAAAAACCTGTAGGTATTGTAGGTATCTTTATATAAAAAAAAAATGACATGGTATTAAAATAAAATGTCTTATCATATTCTTTTAAAAATATTCTTAAAGATTTTGAATGTCGATCTTAAAAGTAATTTAACGTTCATAAAATAAAATGTTATCGTCCAACGAATGGCTACAAAAATATGGCGGTGGTTAAAATGGCAGAATATATTTTATTTAAATTCTTTTGCACCAGTGTTTTAATTCTCCTAAGTGAATGTTAATGAGGAAACAAGAGTTTCGTTTATGTATAATAAAACATTTTGGTACCTTCTCACCCCGCGTTTACGCCCGCGTTTATGCAAGTTGTGATATTTTTTTTGACAAATCTTCTTTATGACTTGTCAAAAACATTTCACATATAAAACACTAGCCTCCGCCAGGGACTTTGCCCGCGTGTTATATTTATAAATTATAGCCTATGTTATTCAGTGATGAATGTGATAATATAGCATTCCACTGCTGAAAGAACTTTTAAAATAGGTCCAGTAGTTTTTATGTTTATTCATTATAACAACAATACAAATATTTTCTCTTTATAATATTATAGTGTACTCGTAAAGATGGTAAAAATACAATTTAAGGTCTATTTAAATCCTTGTTTCCAATTGATGTTATTTCCTCTTAAACAAACATAAACTTTATGAAAGTGTAAATAAAGTTTATTTAGGACTGACTAGTACTGTTGAAAAAGTCTGAAGTTGTAGCGCAAACTGAACCTTATGTGTAGGCATTACAGTTGTTTTTTCTAAAACTAGTGTTTGTTTACATATTTGGCAACTAAATTGCGAACGCAGATTAGATATATCATATATGTAATGACGTACATTGCATGCGCAGAATTTTTATAGCTTTCAAGCCACATTAATTGGGTGAAGGACACTGAACGAGACACAATAGAAGTATTATTGTTTTACGTCTGGGGCCGTTTAGTGTCCCGCAGTTTTGATAACCATGTTATGGCTGTCTCGTTGGTCTAGTGTCACAAGCAAGACTACTGAACTTAGGACTTGGGTTTGAATCCTGGATACAGGTACCTTTCCGACCCAACCACTTGTCTGTGACTTATAAATTAAGGATGCAGTAGTCGACGGCTCGAACTCGATAATATGCATGCTAATTAGTCTAATTATTTATTTAGTATTTATTTATCTAGTTTTTATTTATTTAGTGAAATAGACGATGATTTAATAACGAAAACGAACACGTTATTATGGATAAACTTCTGGATGTATAAAATATCTATCCTTGTACGGTTTTTATGTAGCATTTTTTTTACTACTTATGTTATTTATTTACGCCCAAAGACGAGTTAAAACTAGTGTGGAATATGGAAGATTCAACGCTCATAACAGACTTCCAAACCAATATATTTTTTCCAATTCTGCTTCCATACAAACGTAGTATGGTGATTAAGTACTACTGTTTTTAACCTAGCTACACAGTCAAACAGATGAGTAAACACCATACTATACTTCCTGCTATATTTAAATTTTACTTTGTTTTAATTAGTTTTTTTTTTTAACGAGTGTGTGTTTAGTTTTATTGATATCTCTTGTGCTTGTCCCAATAAATACTTTTTCTTTATTTTCTTTCATACATTTTTATGGAAGAATGACCGCCTAGCGTACCCTTAATGCAAAATGTGTGGGTGTACTATTAACATCTACCCACGCTTCAGGGAACACAGGCGTGATGTTATGTTCATTTTAGTGGTAATTTAAATATTCAAACGATGACAGTGTACATACAATTACATCTTCACATTAGGAATCATAACTGTAATGATATTCATACAATAAGCAGCAGCATATTTTATGATGAGGACCATCATGTTGATGGATAAAGGTAAATGGGCACATTAGGCCGGGGTCCGATCGTCCTTTGTATGTAAGAGATGTTTTACTAGAAATAAATGTTATTATGTACACACAGTAAAATAGCAACTACACACATGTAAATCACAGCATTTTATTTGTTTTGTTGTATGAGCTATTTTATGTAATCATATTCTGTTATTTGATTAAAGAGGGCACATGCACTTCCCTAAGTGTTTATTATTCTAGCGTATGACACTCGTGGGCTGTAGCTGAAAATCAGCGTCAGGTCCTTGAGTACCTTGAGTGGTCATTCTGACATTATGCTGAGCTGAGGCCCTTTTGGCATTAATAGCATTGTTTTCTTTGTTTTTAGTTTTTTTTTTTGATGTAATGCCAATAAACGCATTTTGCTTTCTTTCTTACAGATACGACATAATTATAATTTTGAGTACAAAGGTAACCTACTGCTTATTTATACAGCGTTTATTCTGAAAATGGGCAACGTAGCAAATAGATGTCAAATATTTCGCTGTTTTGATTAATTTGGCAATAGTGCAGTTAGGTACATTTCATATTTCCATACAGTAAGTATGGAAATATGAAATGTACCTAACTAGCGAACTAGAATATTAATAATGGATTACAATTATTATAACACTGAATTTGATGTTGTAGTCGTTATCAGGTGTAAAAAGGCATTTGAGAAGATTCCACATACTTTTTTTACTTCTACGTAAATATTAACATAATGTACTTAAATAAATACATAAAGCTTAAATATATAAACATTATATCTCACAGGTATGATAAAAAGTATTAATGTTCTTTTACTCGATATTTGAATAGAGAAACAGTTCTTATGCTTGTTTTGATATAAATATTATTTTATAAATTACATGAAACGTCGAAATTATTTTCCATAATTTTATTAACCTTTTGTTTTTTATTATAATTAGAAAATCATGAAAAATAAAAAAAATACACTGATTTTCGACAAACAAATCTTTATTATTAAAAGCCTGTGATGTCCCACTACAGGGCAAAGGCCTCCATACTCTCTTTCCACTACTCTCTTTTAACTACTCTATTTCCACTACTCTCTTTCCACCGATGTCTTTCTACTACTCCTTTTCCACCACTCTCGTTCTACTACTTTTTTTCCAACACTACTCTCTTTCCACTACTCTCGTTCCACTTATTTCTTTTTATTAGTCTTTTTCCACTATTCTCTATTTAAAGCTGCTAAGGACCAGTTCTTGTTGAAGAACTCCAGTTCATCCCGCCATCTCCATCTGGGCCTGCCACGATGTCGCTTGCCATTATGAAGGACCCATTGGATCGTCAGTTTGGCCCATTGGTCATCTGAAATGCGGCAGATGTACGATGTGCTGCCACGCAAAAAAATCACCACTTCCATTTTTAGCGTGGCAGCTTTCCAAGTGACGAAAGTTATCTGTGATGGAACGGAAGGTGGTATTCCCAATTCTGTATGTTAGTTTGTTACCCAGAATACTCCGTTCCATAGCTCTCTGGCAAACTCCGAGCGTGGACCTCTGACAATTTGTCAAAGACTATGTTTGAGAACCAAATGTGAGGATGAGTCGTCGGGAATCACAGGCCGATTCCCGGCCACCGTAGGCGCGGGCTTGCAGACGGTGAGCAATGGGTAGCTCGCCGTCCGGTAAGGACCAGGCCCGGGTCGACGGCACGCTGTGTTCCACGCGCGCCTCAATGAGATGTCAGCACAACTGAAGGGGTCTGATAGGACCGATGCCTGCCGGGGTTGCGGGAAAAGTTTGAAAGGGATACCGTGGCCCCTGACATCGTACAGGCAACTGAAGGAACATGGGTAGGTTTTAGTCAGTAAGGAAGTATCACGTGAATGAGTAACAGAGGGACATAGGAAGATCGCCCTTCATTAGATTTCTTTCAGGCATTTTTGGTGCGTCTTGGAACTTCTTTGTTTTGTATTACCTGAAAAGAGACTATTTGACCAAGATAGAGTTACTCATCAACGTATTCAACCTCTCCACCGGCCAACAAAAGTTTTAAAGTTGTATTTTTATAAATGAAAAGTTTCTGTAGGTATTTAATTAACTGTGAATCTTAAGTCGTTATATGATTAATGTTTAACCGACTTCATAAACGGAGGAGGTTCTTCTTTTTACAGTAGTCTCCTGGCTATGAAGTTGAGAGTATTTGAAAGTGTACAGCCAAATAATTTCACTAAAGTTCCGTATTTACTATTTTGTTTTTATTACAGGACAAAACCTTGAGAATAAAGGGCCTGCAAACATCTACAAAAACAAGAATTTCCTTTTAGGGCAGTTGGATAAAAGGACCTCTGTTGAAAGAGCTAACAGAAAAAAAAATCTTATGAGTTTTCCTTGACATATGCAGAGATAAAAATAATAATTTATTTTTTATTAAAATAAAATAATAATAAAAAGAGATAAAACATACACAAAAAATAAACTGTTTTGTCCCACGATTGTTGGTACGAGTTGGCAACTGGAAACCACTGCTATTACTTTTACTTTTCCATCTAAATCCCGCCGACTTACACAAAATGTTATAGAATCCGAAATCGTACAACCGAAACTCCAGTTATGTTATTCTACACCGTTTCCCTTCCTTATTCTTTTTTCGTCGGCATTTTTTTTCTTTAGTATTATTTTTGACTCTGGTTCGACACCTACCGCGCCGTGACGAAGTTTGTTGGTGATTATTTTACAAATCTTTTACAGTTCAAGCAGTACGGTTATGGAATGCCTTGTCCGTGTCGATATGGCGTGCTCAATCATTGCCCACTTTTAAAATTCTGGTGAAAAAAAACTTCAAAACACTTGGAACTATATGTAATGATGATGTTCACATATAGTTTCTTGCTGTTGTTTCATGTTTATTATTTTATATCTAACGATGTATATATTTATTTATTTATATAGATAAGTTTATGCTTTACGTATGTATGTATTTATTGTATATGTAAATAGTACTCTACTGACTACCTGCAGTATTGCCTCTCCTTCTCCCTTTAATCCAGCCATAGGTTGTCTGTAAAAAATCACTTTTAGCGATAAGACCACCCATTGTGTCACCCTATATATGCCCGACCTGGGAATCGAACCCAGGACCTCATGTTGAGCAGTAGCGCTTGCGACCACTAGACCAACAAGGCAGTCAAAACAATAAAAAAAAAAAACTATGTCTATCATTTTTATGGTGTAAATAATAAAGAGTATTCTATCTTCTATCTATCTATTTTGTTTTCCGGTAGTGTTTCATACATAGGTATTTTACATTTTCTGTCTAGTAATTTCGTCTATTTTTCACACCATAAGCAAGTTGTAGACACTAGTTGTGTACTACGAGTAAACTTGTAGAAAACTGGTCAGAAATGGCAAAAGAATCAACAAACAAAATAGTTTCGTAGGCGTTACGGAGTCGACATTTAATAATGACCGCAATGACATTTGTACCCACGCTTACACGTCTGTTACATCTTCATTCGAATTTATGATTTTGATGTGTTTAATTTAACCCAGACCAAATTAGTAGAGGCCCCAGTGAAAAAGTATAACCGGCACAGCTGGTTGCTTCACATAACATGAAGCTGTGTCCTTACCTACATACCCATATGTTCTACCTATTCTGACTGCCCCGTTGGTGTCGTAGTCACAAGCGCGACTGCTGAGTAGAGGTCTTGGGTTCAATTCCCGGGTCGGCCAAAGTGAGTTTGGAAGTTGGCGTGCCTCGGTGCGCACGTTAAGCCGCTGTTCCTGCGCTTGATCTCTCTCCGGTCGTATCGGATTATCGTCCCATCGGACTATGAGAATGAGGGGAGAGAGAGTGCACCTGCAATGTGTCTGCGTATACACTCGTGCACTATAATATCTCCCGCGCTGAAAGCTGGCCTCCGCTGAGATTGGTTGCACACACATACATATGTGAATGGAACTAGTGCCAGTGATATTACGTAGAACATTATAACATGAGACTATTGCCCATTATAACACTGGGCGAACCCTATAGATAGTGCAATCCACGACGACGCGACCCACTCCGCTCCGCTCCGTACTAAAGTACAGCTTACAGTACAGTAATCGCGGAGTGGGGCGCGTCGTCGTGGATTGCACTATCTATAGGGTTCGCCCAGTGTAAATCTGTAAATTAATGTCTAAATAAAAGCGTGCTGCTGGATTTTCAACGCTCGGATCAACGCCGAAAGTTGAAAATCCAATTGCGGGTTTTTAATCAAACCGCCCGTGTGGGCCATACGAAAATTATCTGTTCGATTAGACAATTCTAAGTAATTTATTATTGTCTTATAAGTTTTTTTATCTTGGGCTGTCATGAAAAGGAAGCAGTCGGTAGTTTTTTGTTTTTAATATGACTTGTGCTCTTACATGGTACTGAAACACAACTGGTTTAATGTTTCTGTAAGTTCTATTACACTTATGCCTACCTCATTTTGAAATACATACGTAGGCGTGCGAATAGGCGTGAAGTTATGTTGGGTAATATATTAGAGAACACTAAAACCCGAAACTATATTGAAATCTCTATGACAGCTGTCATCACGGAGCATTTCAGCCATTTAGCTGTCTAGCCGATCACTAACTACATCGCCAAGTTTAGTTAAAGTTTACAGATATCCATATATTCAAAGTTCTTTGATCCACAAAGTGAATAATAATCAGTTGTGAAGTGGGAGATCGCGATAAACCCACTGAAGTATTGCTAGATTGACAGATGGCCTGTGGATGTCTAAAGCACAGTATAAATAAGTAACAGTATTGTGTATTCATAGAAAACGGCCGAAACGACACGCTTCGAAATCTCAGTGTATACCAACACGCAGTTTCGAGTGCGCGGCAGTTACGCACGGACGCGGAATGTTACACCGTCGAGACATAACTCAAACTCAAACTCAAACCATTTATTTCAATTAAACCCTTTACAGGCACTTTTGAATTGTCAAAGAGTCAGTTAGTCAGAAAGTTGAAGCTAGTTGCCCATTCCAAAACGTAGATCTCTAATACTGTTACTTTATTATACTGTGTCTGAAGTTAGGAAAGGACCGATTGAGTGACACAACAATGACGTATTTATTGGCACGTTTAAGGTTAACTTAGGGAACCAAAAACATTGTCAAATTAAATTGTTTCGCTATTTCGCAGACGTGATGAATATCGACATTAAAACACGATAAAATAAAATATATAAAACATTTGATGTGTAACATATTTCCTCTTGCTTTCCTGCAGTCTGTGGGAGTGATTTCGTGATAAGCGGCTGAAATGTATTACAGGAAGCCCGGCAAGCTTGCGCTATTTGATTTGACCAATGAGCACGCGCAGTGCTAGAGTTGGCCATCAGAAACGACTCTGACGAGACCCCGCTCCTTTGATGTTGTTTATTACTAAGGTGAGATGTCAGATGTTACACAACATAATGCGACTACTATAGGGCTTGCTTATTTTTAGGGTTCCGTACCTCGAAAGGAAAAAACGGAACCCTTTTAGGATCACTCGCGTCTGCCAGTCTGTCTGTCTGTCCGTCTGTCACAACCAATTTGCTCCGAATGTAATGTACCGATTAATTTAATTTTGAATATGGTCACTATTAGGGGTAAATAAGAAAAAAAAATTGAAAAAAAAGCAAACTGTACCGTGTGACATATCAAATGAAATTGATTGTTGCGAGGATCTCAAATATATATGTATGTTTTTTTTATAATTATAAAGTAAATACTTTTAAAGATATTTAAGAAAAAAGATGAAAATTGACCATTCCCCAACCTTATCACCAAAACTGCAGAGCCTAAAATTTTGAAAAAATACAGAGAATGGTTCTTTACTCATAGATTATAAGGAAAACCTATAAGGAGTCTATGCTCTTAAAATAACATGGTAAATCTCTCAATATTGTGTGTACAAAGTTACATTTGCAGTAAAATATAAGAAAGCTGAAGAGTTTGTTTTTTTTTAAACAAGGCTTGATAAAAAATAAACATAAAAAATAGACGGCCTGTATATCCAGCAATATATCCAGGCACGTGCCTGCGCATGTGCGCAGCACCAGTGCAGTGCTGGATATAGGCCGTCCAATGTGTTGGATCATTTAGCTCCCTTCAAAATAGTTGAGCTGAATGGTGCTGATCCATGCGTCATGTTCGTGAACGGGCGCCGTCAGTTGGGACTGGTCATTATTTTCATTTATTTTAAATTTTTGAATGGTTCTTTGTTTTTTTCTTTTTATTACGGACGCTTTTATGAACGTGCACGTCTTTTTACTTTGTTCTCACATGCATAATTTCAACATGAATGATGTAACTATTCATTTGTATCACATTTTTGATTTAAAAGAGTGTCCGTGGAGTTTCTTGCCCGTTCTTATGCATAGGTACTATTAAACAAAGATAAGCATGCTCACTTAAGAAAATATTCCTGCGAGAGCGCAGCTAGTGACAAACCACACCCCTTCCTAGTTTTCCCCAATTAGAGACAATATGCATTTGTGTGAGTAATGAACGAGTAACATAAAATTATAAGTATTAAACCAAATACAAGGAACAACTGCAAAACATTTGAGATAATCCTAAGGTAATAAAAAAACGTATGGGCCGTCCTCTCATTCCCACTAAATAACAATGGGACTTAGATAATGAACTTATTTTTATTGCAATTCCAAGAGTTGTGCGGCTTGCGGCCTTGCGGCAGCTATAAACAAAAAGCTCTGATAGCATTGTATGAACTGCGCAGAGTATTGGTTCAAATATTACTGTAATTTCCAAGTATTCCCAAATTGCCCAAGTATAAACAAACACATAGAAATTTAGATAGTTATTTACTTTTAATAAAGTCGATTATACACAGGAGGAGCTCGTGGCTAAGTAGTAACTGCCGCACGGGTCGATCCGTCAGGTTAAGCTACGCTTGCCGGGGTTGGTCTGTGGATGGGTGACCATCTTTACATACCGAGACTCCTCCATGCCTCGGAAAGCACGTTAAGCCGTTGGTCCCGGTTGTCATTCGTGGATCGTTGACAGTCGTTACGGGTCGTCAGAAGCCCGAAAGTCTGACAACCAGTCTTACCAAGGGGTATCGTATTACCCAGTTACTGGGTTGTGGAGGTCAGATAGGCAGTCGCTCCATGTAAAATACTGGTATTCAGCTGCATCCGGTTAGACTGGATGCCGACCCCAATATAGTTGGGAAAAGGCTAGGCAGATTGAAAGTCGATTATACACAAAAAAATTCAATATAAACATTTGATACCTTCATGCAGTGCCGGTCAACGCACCTATACCTACCGTATTCAGGGAGCCGTGAGATAAAAAGTAAACAAACCATAAATGTCCGTTCAATCGATTTTGAATGCTATTGCCTTGGTGGCATGACAAATGGCAGCTGCAGTAAACAGTTGGTATTGTAACCACTTTTTTGCCTTTAATGCCATCCATAAGCCTACGGAATAGAAGTCAAAATCGGTGGATCGGACTGTAGTAAAACGGTTCGTTTCAATGTCTCATCTTATTGTGAATGGAATATGGTGCGGTCGCTGCGGCATGCGGCATCACATAGGATATGGTGAAAATTGGAGAGGCAGTGAAAGTGTTCATAAATAACCTATATCTATAGACCCGATAGAGAGAGGAAAATATTAAAATGGATTAATACATATAAATTGTAGTTTGACATATTTGTTATTAGTTATTACAAATTATTTTTGTAAATACTGCAATACCAATAATACATTTTGTAAACCAAACAAACAGAAGATATGAGTACTAAAATTAATTCTTGTCAATAATAAAATAACATTCAATTCAATAACAAAGAGCTTACGCCGCGCTGGCCGTGCCCATTAAAAACTCGTCTCTTATCAGAAACAAGTGAGCATAGTACGCTCCTAGTGTGAGTGTCACACATTCTATACATGATTATACTATACGAACACCACTAAAATACGCTTTGTGCATCCTATTGGTCAAAACTCGTTCATTGTGCGATCGAGTCGTGAGTCGTGCTATGCGATTATCGCCTTTAAGGTGAGCATGCGGAAGTTAGGCTGATTGTACCTACTACGCTTTGGAATGGGCAACTTACTTAATATTTCTGACAGACCGACTTCTTGACAGTTCAAAATTGCCTGTAAATGGTTTAATTGAAATAAAATGCTTTGAGTTTGAGTTAAATTATTATTGTTTTTTTTTTAAATCCTGCCTGCAATTTGCACGCATTTCAAATAGATTCAAAATGATTATAAGTTTACTCTGAAGCTGAACTTATAATCATTTTGTAATCATACATTTCGTCCGCAAGACGGCTACATCGAGTAAGACTGGAAGCTGACCCCAACATAATTGGGAAAAAGCTAGGTAGATGATGATGTCTACATTTAGGTCGAAAGTAAGTACGTTTACTCCCTATGCCATAAATTTTGCACACGTGCTATTTTCACGCAGTTTTCTAGACAAGAACAAACCATCCAATTATTCAAACGGTAGCTCACAATAATTAGCACCGTCACACAAACTAAACCACGGTTACCTTATTAAATAAAAGCGGGTCGCAATATTTCAGTTCTTTTGTGAATAAACTGAAAAAACCGTCTGGCACAGTCGAAGAGAACAATAGGAAGACTAACTTTTGTATACCGGTGCTTTCATAAAGGGGATGCAGACTATGGAATGGATAGATAGAACTATAGGTTTTAATTTTTCTTTTTTTTTTGGTCATGATCGGACTTTGGGAGCCCGCGAGGTAATTGCGTACAAAAACATAAATTGACAATTCATCGCAATGGGTTACATTTTATTTTATTGTATTAAATAGTTACAACAAACTCGAGGAGCTCGTGGCTAAGTAATAACTGCCGCACGGGTCGATCCATCAAGTTAGGCTACGCTTGCCGGGGTTGGTCTGTGGATGGGTGACCATCTTTACATACCGAGACTCCTCCGTGCCTCGGAAAGCACGTTAAGCCGTTGCACTATGGGACCAAACAGTATTTTCCATCTCAAAAATGGTTTTGTCGAAAGTCGTAAATCCATAGATTGTTTTATGGTTTTATACTCTCAAAAGATGGAACTTACGAATAAATTACAAAATATAAAAAAATATAAAGTTTTACGTTTATAAAATGAACCTCAAACATTGGGCATAAATATTTTCATGCTAATTAAATTACCGTTAAGGGAGTTCAGCACATAATTATTCGGAAGTTTTCCAAGGAAACATATTAGTGTTATACATCATTAGATAGCTTAGAATATACACTTTGCAACCACGTTCAGTTTTTGTAAAAAAAATATTTTTATTTAATTTTTTAATATTTTTTTAGTGAAGTAAAGAAAATTTAGTTTTTGTTAATTTCAATTGGAGTTTTCGTTGTTGCCGAAAGCAGCCGGTGTCAAGTTAATTACTCTATTAGAGACCTTATCTACTCAGTAATATGAGGATTTAAAAAAAACTTGCGCGTTTTTTGCGCCAGAGGTGATTTTGAAGCAATAATGTCAATCGGGGAAAAATCCTCGAAAATTACGGTTCTTCTTTTTTATTATGAAATATTATATTTAGTTATTATCCTTTGATGTCTATATTGTTTTTTCTATTTCTATGATAAAAACATACATTTGCAAATTAAAAAACTGCTATTATATTTGAAAGAATCTTCCCATGGCAATTTTGTTTGGGGTGGTCACCTTAACCACAAGTATGATAAACTATATTGCTGCGGAAGTTCTATTTATCTGTTGTGGTAAATAATTACAATCAGTACTGATTACACTATTTCGATGAGAACTGTTATAATCAATTGTCCCATGGTTTTTGCACAAGGCACTAAAATATTAGTCCTTTAAATACCCGTGTATGTTCAGCATACGATTCATCAAAGTGTTCAGATACTTCTTTTCAATAACAATTAACGCATAAAAAACATTATTATCTAACAATGAGTGAATTCGTTTGTGTTCGACGCGATCTTTGTGATCAAATAATAAAAGGGAAAAGTACTTCAGACCTCAAAAAATATTTATTGGAAAATTTTCAACTATCGGAAACTGACGTTAATACTGTAATAGAGAGTATTCAAAAAAATCTAACATCGAGTTGCAAGCAGAAATGGACCAAAGCTCAAAGAAAGCCGGACCGGTTCGAGATTCTATACTCAAATTGGTTAAATGGTGAGTTTAAAGTATCATTGAATTCTTGCAGTACCTCAACCACTGTAAATTCTGGTTTGAATACTTCTGGTGAACGTGGAAGACCAACAAAACAATATGACGAGTGCTCGGAAAACACAAAGAAACGAAAAAATATGGAGCTGGTCCAGGAGTATGGAATAGGACATGTCCGTAACGCTTATGTGCAAGGTTTAAGATCCATGGGGGAAAATGACGAAGCGTCGATTGTGACTATTATCAGAAATAAGGAAAAAGAAGAGAAAAAAGTTATTCTACAAAACATACTCAATCCAGATAACGCACTTTCCTTTACAAAAGAGGAAGCATTGAGTATATGCATTGAAACTGATTTAACCAAAGCACAATATGCGTACCTAAGAAAAAGGCTCGTTGATAAGAATTTAAGTTCTGTATTGCCTTCGTATCAAACACTAAGTGAAGCAAAAAAGGCTTGCTATCCGCCTGCATCCAGCATTACGGTGACAAATATAAGCGCAAAAATCAACCTGCAAGATCTCTTAGACCATACAGTCTGCCGTATTATAAGGATAAAGTCAGGATCGACTTACAATCGTCTCAAGCTTTTCACTAAATGGGGATGTGATGGATCCTCCGGGCAAAGTGAGTATAAACAAACTCTACCGGAAGAAAACGAACAAATATCGGACGCTAATTTGTTTATAGTGTCCCTTGTACCACTGCGACTAGTAGACGAAGAAACTTCTACGGTCATATGGAAAAACCCTACTTGCTCATCTGTTAGATATTGCAGACCAATTTCATTAGAATTTGCAAAAGAAACTCCCGAAAAAACTACAGCGGTTGTCAGTGAAATTGAAGCCAAAATTAATCAATTGATTCCAACTCTTGTGTCAATAGAAGACAAAGTCATCGAAGTTAAACATCAACTGTTTATGACAATGATTGATGGGAAAGTTGCTCAAGTGTTGACAAACACATCATCCAGTGCTACCTGCACTGTTTGTGGAGCAACTCCCAGACAAATGAATGATCTTTTAAAAGTTACAACGAGAGTTGAAAATGAAAATGCGTTTAAATACGGATTGTCGACGCTACACGCATGGATAAGATTTATGGAAATGATCCTCCATATTTCATACAATTTAGGTTTTGAGAAGTGGTCTGCAACAACTCCAGAAAACAAGCAACTTAAAGAAGACAAGAAAAAATTTGTCCAAAAACGTTTCCGAGAAGTGCTTGGCTTGCATATTGATAAACCACGTCAAGGTTCCGGTAATAGCAATGACGGTAATACGGCAAGGAGATTTTTCCAAAATTACCAATGTTCTGCAGAGATAACCGGAATTGATGAAGAATTAATCAAGAGACTATATGTAATTCTTCAAACTATGTCATCGGGATTTCCTATAAACGCAGAAAAATTTGGTCAGTATACATTGGTAACCGCGCAATTATATGTAAGCAAATATAACTGGTACTACATGCCATCTTCGGTCCATAAAGTACTTATACATGGTGCTAAAATAATAGAGCATTATGCAGTTTTGCCTATATGACAATTATCCGAAGATGCCCAGGAAGCTCGAAATAAAGATTATAAGAAATATAGGTTACATCACGCTAGGAAGTGTTCCAGATCAGCAACAAACGAAGACGTTCTGCATATTTTGTTATATACATCTGATCCTTATATATCTAGCTTAAATAAACCAAGTTTTCTAATATCCAAAGAACTATTTGACGAAGCTAAAGAATTGTTGGAAATAGAAAGTGATGAGTAGGATAAGTTTAAGTAATAATTTTTTTTTGTCATGTAACTGTTTGTTTAATAATAATAATTAAGTTTTAAACTTATTTTAAGCATAAGTGTAACTTTTATTGCTATTTTAATATAACTGTATGATTTTTTGTATGAAATTTCGTATAACTTTATCTTTGTCATTTTTTTTCGGAAAAAATATTTTTTTTAGAATGATTCCTCTTCCCCCTCGGATACTAAGCAATGTGGACGTGTAATTAGAGCAAAGGAAATAATTTAATAAAAGTATTTTAAATCAAAAATAAAATAAAAACAATTCAGTGGAAGTACTAGGCGCGCAGAAGCAAGCGGCGGTGATCGTGCGGCGCGGTGAGAGTACACTACTCACACATACACGAACGTTACATCCATCACCACTACAAGAACGTGCCTCCGCGTCAGCAAAGTGTGAGTGTTCCCTGTCCTTGTCACCTGTTAACGCCATTCTTGGTGTCATATGTCAGCGTCATCTGTCAGTGTCATCCGTCAACGTTACCTGTCAGTGTCATCCGTCAAGGTCACTTGTCAGTGTCATCCGTCAACGTCACCTGTCAGTGTCATCGTCGTTTGTCATCTATCGGTAGCGTTCCAGGCACCTACTAAATCAGGAACTGGAGCATCGACCACTTCCGTTTCACGCAGGTGACTTTGCATTCCAGAGCCTGTAGTTAATAACTCTCTAGTACATTCAAGAGATTCTGAACTGAGCCAACCATGTCAGTTCAGCGTAGTCCACCACTAAAAGACAAAGAACCTTTAAAGGAGCGAGCAAGTATGTTGCAATATGAATCTGAACAGGATCCGGAAGAACATACAAACGATTATGAAAATGTTTCCCGTAGGACTAATAAAAGACGAGCTTTGAGAACGCCTCCTCAAATTAAAACTGCGAATGCTTCAAATATGGGAGAGGTTATGCAAGAAATGCGTACACTTTTCAGTTCTCTGGCAGCTGAACAAGATGTACGCTTCCGGGAGTTGCAAGCGAACTTACAGAAACAGAGCGAAGAGATTAAAGAAAGTATCAGTTTCTTATCAGAGAAATATGAAGTGGCTCTGAAGCAGATTGAATCGCTACAAAACGAGAAGAAGGAGGACAGGAAACGGGTTGTTGCACTGGAGGAAAGAGTAGATTATTTGGAAAAGAAAACATGTTCAACAACAATTGAAATTAGAAACGTACCAAAACTGATCTCCGACCAGAATAAGTTTGAAGGGAAAGACGATCTAAGCAATTTTATGTCTGAGCTGGGCAAGATAGTTGATGCTGAGATCAAGGATACTGACATCAAAGACATCTACAGAATAAAGCCACATGAAAAATCTAATGGCACAGGTACTATCATTGCCGAGTTTTCTACAGTACTGAGGAAAGAAAAGGTTCTAACAGCTACAAAAAAATTCAATAAAAGTAAAGAATTAAGTGATAAGCTACATACTGGTCATTTTAACTTGAAAGGAGAAAGGAAGCCTATCTATGTGTCTGAAAGTGTCACAAAAAAAACTGCTAAATTATTTTCTCAAGTCCGGGAATTTGCCAAAACAAATGGCTACACGTGTTGGATTTTTCGTGGAGCGGTTTTTCTGCGTCTCGATGATAATGAACGAGTGCAGATCAAATCAGAGAACGATCTCACCAGCATTAAAAATAAAGCATAACTTTCAGTATTTTTACCTCTTTTTAATTTTGATTTGTATAATTCTAATTAATGTATTAGCTTTATACGAAAATTGGAACACTAATTTTAAAATCACACTCACCTGCAAAAAACAACAAAATACACATAATTCCATCAATTACCTTAGCCAATACTACAATAACCACACTTTTAAAATATATGTCCTAACAAATATAAACACACTCAAAATAAGCACAAACCTCATACCGACACACTACACACATTCTAAGCAATGGCCAGCAAAGACAATTATTAATTATTATTTAAAAAATGGCTGCCGCGTGTGAATCGATACAAACACTACAAGAAATAGACAACATACATCTTGCTAAATCGATCACATGCGACTGTACAGATCTCGAGAAACATACATCCATACACAAAAATGATTTTACCATAATTTCCCAGAACATTAGAGGCATTTGCTGTAATTTTGACGATTTTTTGCTAACATTATCTAGTTTTAAATTTGAAATAGATATCATCATATTAACGGAATGCCAACTTAATTTAAATAAACCTGTACCACAACTTGATAATTACAATTGCTATTATACCAGAAATCTTTTAAATAAACACGACGGAGTCGTTGCTTATGTGAAAAAAACTTTAAAACATAAAGTTACAGAAGTTAAGCTCTTACACGCGTCTTGTCTTCAAATTGAGGTACTAAATAACATTGTCTTTGGAGTATATAGATCCCCTGCAAATTTAAGCGCAGAAAATTTTATTGACTCTTTCAGTTTACATTTGGAATCACTTAACGTACAAAAAAGAAACATTGTGATCACAGGGGATTTGAATATTAACTTAAGACACAGGGAAACTGAACATTACTACGAACACAAAAATAGAGTAAACTACCTTACTATGTTATCGTCTTATGGAATTTTGGCCGGGCATACACTACCCACTAGAGAAATGAATTGTCTTGATCACTTTATGCTTAAAATTAATCCGAAAAAAATATTGGCATTTATAGCTATCTTACGTACTACTACTACAGACCACTTTACCACCTTTCTTTCTTTGGCAAAAACAAAAGACAAAATTACTCCTGATAAAATTAAAACAACTATAGATTTTAACAGTGCTCTCCTATATTTACAGAACCAAAATTTAGCTGAACTTTTATTTATTGATGACCCAGATGTAGTTATAATCTCTTTAATAGAAAAGATAACCGAATCTTTGACTGCTAATACACGCACTATTACCATACCAAGCAGTAAACGTTTATTAAAGCCCTGGATAACTCAGGGTATTCTGAGATGCATTCGGAATCGTAATATGTTACAGAAAAAGGCACAAAATGATCCTCACAATGACATTGCCAAATTGACATACACGCGGTATAGAAACTATTGCAATAATCTTATTAAAAAGGTAAAAAGAAAATATAATAGGGAACAAATTACTAACGCGGTCAAAAATAATAGACTTCTTTGGAAAAACATAAAAAATATCACGTATACAAATAAATCACGAACAGATAATTTGGAATTGTTGCAAGTTAAATCATCTCCCATAGAATCCGTTAACTATATTAATAAATATTTTGCAAGCATAGGCAGAGATCTGGCCCAAAACATAGCATCTGGCACTAACTTATTTAGCGATCTCCTAAATAAAATGCCATCACACATAAGCTCTATGGTACTTCTGGACACTGATCAACCCGAAGTTTGTACTACACTTATGAATCTACGATCTGACAGTGCCCCCGGATGGGACAATATTCCTACGTGCTTCTTGAAACTGGCTAAGAACGAAGTTGTACCAATTATCACGCACCTTGCCAATCTATGCTTTCATAAAGGTGCTTTTCCAGCCCCATTAAAAAAATCTATTATTACACCTGTGCATAAGGGTGGCGATAGAGACGACGTCAACAATTATCGACCTATTTCAGTTTTAACTGCAATTTCAAAAATATTAGAAAAATTGATAAATACTCGTCTCTTGCAGTATCTAAATAGATTTGATATTCTGTCACCTTCTCAATTTGGATTTAGGCAAAAAAAGTCAACTGAAGATGCTGTTTTAGCATTAAGTTCTTTAGTAACCGAACAGCTTGACAAAGGAAACAAATGTATGGCAACCTTTCTGGATTTAAGAAAGGCCTTTGACACCGTCTCTACTCCCATTCTTTTACACAAACTTGAAGCTATCGGAGTTCGTGGAATACCTCTGGCACTTTTTAAAGATTATCTTTCTGGTAGAACACAAAAAGTGAAACTGGGACAAATTGTTGGTGAGGACGCGGATGTATCATACGGTGTACCACAGGGAAGTGTTCTAGGACCTACACTATTTTTAATTTACATTAATGACCTTTGCAATATGAGGATTAATAATGCCAAAGTATTCTCATACGCCGATGATACAGCTGTCGTCTTCTCAGGGAAAACATGGGACGAGGTTAAAAATAGTGCAGAAGAAGGGCTAGCTCTTGTTGCAACTTGGCTAAAAAAAAATCTGCTCACCCTGAACACTAGCAAAACCAACTACGTTTGTTTTAATGTTTATAATCGGTTTCAACCAGACAAGGATTTTAGTCTAAGAATCCATACGTGCGACATATCTACTATTGGAACTTGCTGCAATTGTCCTACTATCCAACAAGTTACCCAAACAAAGTATCTGGGAGTGATTATTGACCAGCGTCTCTCCTGGCATCCTCAACTGGAACTAGTCATGAGTAGGGTACGAAAACTTATTTGGATATTCAAAGAGCTGAGATATGTTGTACCAAGGAGAATAAAAGTAAATAAAAATAATGACAACCAAAGAAATCTATTAAATGAAATTTATGTATCCTTGGTCCAGTCCGTTTTAATATATTGCATAACTGCATGGGGTGGAGCAACGAAATCTAGTTTTCTAGAGTTAGAACGTGCTCAAAGAGCGATACTTAAAGTGATGTACTTCAAAAAAAGAATATTCTCCACTGAAAAGCTTTACAAATTATGCAATCTGCTGTCAGTGAGAAAATTGTACATCCTTCTTATCATCCTCAAAATGCACAAAGAGACTCCATATGATCCTAAAATACTAAAAAAGAGAAAGAAACATTGCATAGTAAACGTTCCCTCAACTAAAACTGAATTTGCCAGTAGACAATATAAAAAACGCTCCGCCTATTTATACAATAAAATTAATAAATTAATATATATTTATGATAAAAAAAAATATGAATGCAAAAAAAAGCTAACAACATGGCTACACAATTTAAATTATGATGACACAGAGTTATTTTTGCAACGTGTGACTTAATAATAAATAATATAGAGTCATGATATTCGCTTAGCTATTCACAAATATATTATGCGCTCAAAATCTCTCTCTCACACTTTCCCCCACACACATTCACTCACACACACACTCACTCACTCACTCACGCACACACACAAATACACACGCAGGTGCGCACACACGCTTATACAATTTATCGTTCCTTGTTTAATTTTGTTTTTCTTTTTTACTTTTTTCTTTTTTTGTTATTTGCCTATTTATTTTGTATCACTATAATGTAAGGGAAGAGCGGAGCCTTCAACTACAGGCATTTCTATGCCTAAATGGAGACTCCTTGACATGCAATGTAACCCAAATTGATACGTAATAAACTTATTTTATTTTTTTATTTATTTATTTTATGATGTTTGATTTATTTTATTGCCTAGATATTCACAAATACGTGAAAAAAAAATCAAGGAGATAAATCACAAAACAACAGAGTTATCGATTTTTGAGATGCAAAATACCGGTTGGCTGGCTGTCATTCGTGAATCTTTGACAGTCGTTACGGGTCGTCAGAAGCCCGAAAGTCTGACAACCAGTCTTACCAAGGGGTATCGTATTACCCAGTTACTGGGTTGTGGAGGTCAGATAGGCAGTCGCTTCATGTAAAATACTGGTATTCAGCTGCATCCGGTTAGACTGGAAGCCGACTCCAATATAGTTGGGAAAAGGCTAGGCAGATTGAAATAGTTACAACAAACAGCTACATTATGCAATATTACAAACAGAAAAACAGAAATAACTTAAGGCGACGTTTTCCTGACCTGTGGGCCTTTGAAACGCTACCTCCGCCTCCTCCAAATGCAGAAAGACGTATTTATTTACGATTCACTGCCGATCATTTCGCGAAAAATCCATGCCACAGCATAAAATATTTGCAGTTGACCAACTGAACTAGTTTTTCTTAGGTTCGATTTTTTTCAATAAGTTACATTTTATGGGACTTAGGTACGGGGTAGTGAACTAAAATGATTACTTAAAATGTCCTGTGTACCTAATGGGCGTTTTCACATTAACAGATAACGACACCAGCCCGATACCGATAATATGTCGGCAGCTATTTACACCGACAACGATATAATTATTATCGGCCCAATGATATTGGTAACCATCGCGACGCACCAAACAATGTGGTTGTTTGGTGCATCGCGATGGTTACCTACTAAGTATCGTCGTCTTGAAGTCGGCAGTGCGAAAAAATGTGTTCAAGTGATAAAATGCCGCTACTCTCACCGCACTGTGTCTTCGCCGATAGATATCGTACCTATATCGGTGTCGGTCGCTGTCTGCGACGATATAGGTGACAATAGCAAGACATTGGTGCCGATTCTGTTGTTCACAAACTAAACTAAATTTAAGTTCAGTGCATCTTTTTCTTTCTATTTCATTAAGAAAAGGACAGAAGATACATTTTAGTTTAGTCCTGTCAAATTAATCAGCCCCTGACACTAATCCATACAAGTTTTGACATGATTAAAAACTTGCCCACTAAAATTACGTCAATTTACGTCAGGCGCTGATTAATTTGACAGGACTAAACTAAAATGTATCTTCTGTCCTTTTCTTAATGAAATAGAAAGAAAAAGATGCACTGAACTTAAATTTAGTTTAGTTTGTGAACAACAGAATCGGCACCAATGTAAAAGCGTTTGGTAGGCACTAAACGTATCCGATGATCAGACCTCCGATATCGTGTCGATGTCGGGTCGGTGTCGTTATCGGCTAATGTGCTGTGTTGTGACAGTCAATTCATTTTATTAATTAAAGAAACAACATTTTTACCTTTTGATATAGTGTTATGGGAAAGTTCGTAGAACGTACACAGAAAAACATGAAGTTTAGGCCTCTTCTGTCATCTATGGTTTTAATATAAATCAATATTTATGGTTAGGTGACTGTTAATGAGAAATCCCGTGTACAAACTGCACACGGGATTTTTTTAGTGATAGTTAGGTAGTCATGAATAATCTGTAAGAATCCATTAGTGTATCAGTATTGTGCCATTAGGTATTTTATGAAGGAACGCAGGCGTTTAATAATTCACTTAAAATGAAAAACTTCGCAAGGAATGGGAAATTTCTACTGAAGGCTGCGCGTTTAGACCTCAGGAGGAGCTGCTTCTCACACGGACAACTCTGTCGCTTTCTCGCTAGTCCAGCTAGCCAGCCAGTCGCGTCACCAGTTCTAACTCTCTGTATATTTTGGTGGGCGAGACCAAAACTACAAACCTATTGTACTTACAGTGAAGATTTATAAAATAGGCCTGTTATTTTAATATATTGTGGTATCTTACGACTGCCACGTGAATGAAGACGACGCGGACAGAAACTAGTTTCAGATAAACATGGCTTTGCGGTAGTAAGGTGAAAGTTTAAAATTGCAATGGTTCTACTGCGTATCTCAACGGTCCCGCAAAATGTAATTTTGATAGAAAATATCAAAGTCGTAATTTCGTTCGTTATAAAAGGAACGAACATCTGCAAAATTGCATGCTTCTATACCCAGCGTGGTTTAGGTTGTGTATTGTATGTCAGTGAATTTAAGAAAGAAAAAAAACCATACAAACTTTCATCTTTATTTCTTCAGGATTTTTATTAAGTTGAATGGGCTAAAAATGGTTTTACTGGTTCGCTTATACTGTGACCATATTTTTATGTTTTGGATGTTTCCCACCACTCTTGAAGATTCGTAAATATTGACAGCTCTATATGAAGTAACAATTGCCGTACTTTATTGCCAAGTGACGTACCTACTGCTACAGCTATAAATTATCGAATCTATTATTTTAGGACATCGACATTTTAGAACGACATTTTATCGTATACAGAAGTGTCCTATACGATATCGTAACCAGTGACTTTTTGTATTCAAAACTGAAAATCATTCATACTGAGTATTACTGAGCCAATACGATACAATCACGGATTCAAGAAAAAATTGTGTTGCTGGCTCAGCTATTCGAAAAATATAATTACGATTTTTATCGTGTTCTATACATTTGGTCATGTTAGTATAGCATTTTTGTTCGAAACAGCATTTTTTTTCTAATTTTAATTGTTCTTGCCAGAGTGAAAGTTGTTTTAAATATTTTTTATACAACCGACAACCGGACCAATTGTATATTATATGTTTATTAATATAGAATATGATATTAGCAAAGACAGTTCGATGGAGAGTAAATATAGTAACATGGATGAATCTGATAAAAAAATCTTTAAAAAAACTTCTTTGACGACGATAAAAAATTATATAAGACTCGCACTTGACTATAATTTTATCGATAATAATTTGTAGTGTGTCTAACACTATTGTAAGATGACAATTAAACGTCATCATATCGCATATAAATAATCACACTTTCGAAAACAATATTATGAATTAAAACTATATTAAAATTACGAAATATTTTTTCTGAGTTGTCGCAATTTTATATCTAATGTGTTCTTCTTTTATTTGATTTTTTTTTAACAACTGCAGAGAGAGCATTTTTTTAAAAAAATTGACACAGGTCCACCTTCGATGACGTCCCGCAGGACTCTGAGCGCGAGCCGATTTAGCCCGATTTACTATATTTGGGTTTATTTTAAGATTCTATTTGCTGTTACATTAAAATAAATCCATAATCCCCTAAAGTCTTTTATGGTGAATGTATAGACGAAATTTTATTGAAATTGCTTTAATTACAATCGAATAAAACCATTTCTTCTCATAAAAACTCTACATTTTTTGGAAACTTTGCGATTTTTTTGTATCGAGCCAAATTATGTTAATCGTGTTTTGGCCCTCATAATTCACTAAAAAATATCTTCAATTTTAATAATCATGAAAAAAAATAAGGCAAATTTGTAGTTTTTGAGGACAAAAATTGATTTTGCGTGCAGCCGAAATGCGTCAAAACCTCGTCTTTGGGACCCATTTCGCCTTAAGTAATAATGTAGCCCACAGCGCTGTTCACAGATTACCAGTAATAAATAAAACGTTAAAGTTACTAGGAGGTGAACTGTTCATGCATAACAGTTACACTAATAATTACAAAAACAGAAAAAAAATAAGAAAAGTATTTAAAAACAACAACAAACAATTAGTCTGAGAGTTCAAGTGTCTCATTCAAAATGCTACGAAACCTTTTCAAAGAGCATGTAAATATGTCCATGTGTTCGACATTTTGACATAACCACGTTCATTGCATTATTTATGTAGTTCAGCAGACGAATTTTCCAAACATATGAAGCAATGGATTAGCGATATCCTTCGAAACTCTCGGGTTGTGATTAAAAGGGTTCTATGTAAGTAAGATGTAGTATGGAAGTGGACCATGCGGCCGAAAGGTTCAGAAGTGGCAACCGCTTATTGGAAGACGTAGCAATGGCAGGCCATGGGAACAAGGTGGACCGTTGACCTAGTGAAGGCTGCGGGAATACACTGGATGCAAAAATACAGGACTGGTAGATGTAGTGAACCTTGGAGAGGATTATGTAGGTATGTCCAGTAGTCGACGTCCTTCGGCTGAAGTACGTCATACTTATAAGAGCAAGCCATTTATTAGTTAATGATGATGATATTAACTTTTTATTTTCCCCGAAAATTCTCAGGGATTTTACCCATTGCTCGCTGTCTAGGTAGAATAAAGGTTTTGAGCGTTTTTCACATGTTTATACGCTATAAGTCCACGATATTTTTCCTGCTTCCATGAATTGAGAGTTTGAGTTTGGTTGGCACATTCTCCATGATTATTTTCAGTTAACTATCATTAAGAGGCTCATGTATGATCAAACTGGGTTCTCATTTATCTATAATACCGATCAATCTGCCTAGCCTTTTCCCAACTATATTGGGGTCGGCTTCCAGTCTAATCGGATGCAGCTGAATACCAGTATTTTACATGAAGCGACTGCCTATTTGACCTCCATAACCCAGTAACTGGGTAATACGATACCCCTTGGTAAGACTGGTTGTCAGATTTTCGGGCTTCTGACGACCTGTTACGACTGTCAAAGATCCACGAATGACAGCCGGGACCAACGGCTTAACGTGCTTTCCGAGGCACGGAGGAGTCTCGTTATGTAAAGATGGTCACCCATCCACAGACCAACACCGGCAAGCATAGCTTAACCTGATGGATCGACATGTGCGGCAGTTATTACTTAGCCACGAGCTCCTCCTATTTATCTTTAATACCGATAAACTAATTAAAAGTTTGAAACAGCAAACCTCAGAAACAAAACGTGTCCCGAGAATGTGATAAAGAATTAATTATATTCCTGAAAGTTAATGAGTAATTCCCAGACTCGTACTCAAACAAAGATGGCGACCGATTTTATGCATGATTAAATGACGTGGACACATTCGACGAAACTGTCAAACAAAGTTCGAATGTGGGTAGTTTGGATTAGTTACCTGTGATGACTCGCAGTAGTACTTGTTCGGGAATCAGACATTACCTTCGTCAATTTCAACCAATTAATGAATTCAAACTATTACAGGGCACAAAGACTTAGTGGATGCTTTATTTGCGCCTCTTCTAAGTTATTTTGAGGTCAATTAATATAATATTTTCGTTGTATACAATATTCATAGACTTACCCAATAAGCTGTTCTAATTGAAAATATGAAACCCTGAGTAATTAGATCGAATTAAATCTATTATTTGTGGCTCTGTTAAGAATCGGTGGGTGTTCATGGGCCTAATATATAACTGGCAAAATGTGTGCATTATAATAATTGTGCCTCTCCTTCTAAGGGTGGTGTTATTTTAAGTATGTTGCTGTTTTGAAAGCTACCAGTGTTTTTTTTTTGTGCTATGGTTGGTGAAACGTAACATGAAACGTAAAGGCGGGTCCACACCAGCGCTAAGGATACAACCTGCGTGATTGAAGATCACGCGCACGAACCGTGCACACTACGTGGCTCGAACCGTCTCAAACTACTGAGCACATCCGAGGTAGCACAGGTAAACGGCATGTACGCGATATGTTCGCGAACGAGTGTTTTGATTATCTTTTGCACGCGAACCATGCTAATGGCTCGCGAATATGTCTAAGGCTGTCCATACTATGTTCTTAAGATGCACGCGAACCGTACTGTTCATGTCCGCGAGAGGACATTAAACTTTTTCGAACTACGCGCTTACCACTCACGAATAAATATATCCAAAGATGTCCATGTTCCTAAGGTACACGCAGGTGTGGACCCGCCTCACACATTGAAACAAAGTTGCCAAGATGTTGTGTTATATTTCATGTTGCATATATTTGGACGGCATGATCGTTTCAACGTATGTTACATTTCACATAACGTATACCCACCATTGTACTTTTCAATGTTTACGTATAGAAATAAAAGCAGATACCGTTGATGATAGCATGACCACGCGCAGGGCCACCCGCAGGGAACCGCAACTGTTGGACATGTTTGTTTAGTGCTCTCTTACGGCCGATCCCAATAACCTATTTTCAGTAAAAGACAAATCGCTATTGATGATTTACAGTATAATTCTATCTGTCATTGAATATCATCCCACAATTCTGTAACATTCCATATTCTCTGACAGATTATTGGGACGTTAGAACTATAGATAGATAGGATTTTCTATCTCCAGTATGCTAAAATTGGTGGTAGATAGGTTATTGAGTTCGGCCGTTATACGAGGGTGTTTTATATGGTACCTTACGATTTCACCTACTCCTAAGAGAGCCACGGACACTTGATAAAATTAATATTATGCCTCGTTCAAAGTTCAATTCAATTAAAAATATTAAACGTCAGAAGCTAGGTGCACGGTTCCAATTGGTCGTTTCCTACGGAGAAGAGCCTGCAAGAAAGTCCACGGTTAATCTTTTAAAAGCTAAGGGTTTTCAAATTATAGTGTTAATAGGTATGAGAGGACCGTGTAGGCCTATCAACAAGTACCAGGTACTTAGCAACAGAAAATGGTCGACAGACCTACAGTCTGTTAAGCCTACGACGTTCTCACATTCACAAAATCTAAAAGAAAAGAATCTATATAAAAGATATAATTTTTTTTTAAAAAAAAACACGACTGCCCTGCCAAAAAACGAACTAAAAAGAAAAAAACAAGTTGTATTCCCTGACTAAACAGATAAATAAAATTGTCATTGGACTCGGGGGATCTCTTAGATTAAAAAGTGTTCCACAGAATGGTCCCTCGACTGCAATGACAATTTTATTTATCTGCTACTAGATACATACATCGTATAATAAAGACCTATTAAACCAAATGACATGATTGTCACTACTGCCAGCTGTAACAATTTTATTCTAATTTAATAAAAAATATAGAATATTGTAGGTAGAAGTGGAACGGTATATTATTTTGTTGTACTTCTCTATAGTTGAGGAGCTCGTGGCTAAGTAATAACTGCCGCACGGGTCGATCCGTCAGGTTAAGCTACGCTTGCCGGGGTTGGTCTGTGGATGGGTGACCATCTTTACGTACCGAGACTCCTCCGTGCCTCGGAAAGCACGTTAAGCCGTTGGTCCCGGCTGTCATTCGTGGATCTTTGACAGTCGTTACGGGTCGTCAGAAGCCCAAAAGTCTGACAACCAGTCTTACCAAGGGGTATCGTATCACCCAATTACTGGGTTGTGGAGGTCAGATAGGCAGTCGCTCCATATAAAATACTGGTATTCAGCTGCATCCGGTTAGACTGGAAGCTGACCCCAACGTAGTTGGGAAAAGGCTAAGCAGATGATGACTTCTCTATAGTTACCGTAGTCTGTGTCACATAGATTAGTTCTGTGTTCCACATTCGCCGCACGCTGATGCAGATATTTGTGAGTATGCTCCTATCGACAGTCATTGGAGCAGAAAAAGAAAAAAGCCATATTGATACACGAATACAGGAATACCTACTGGTAAATTAAAAATATCCAAGCTCTTCTACGTGCCTTTCCTCCTGAATAAGCCCACGTTTGCACGGACGTAAAAATATCGCGGAGGGATTTTATCGTGCACTGGATTTTCAACTCTCGGTGTTGAGCCGAGCGTTGAGAATCAAATGCGTTGGGACGCACTCTCGTCCCAGCGCATTGAAAAAACACACTGTTGGATTTTCAACTCTCGGCGCTAAACAGAGCGTTTAAAATCTAGTAGCACGAAAAAAAATCGCCGCGATTTTAAAACGGTATTGAGGGTGTCAACATAAATAGTTGGTTAGCAAGCTTATATTGTTACTGGTTACTACTAGCCTGCATCAACCCATTGCTGGGCAGAGAGCGAGCCGAAAAGATGAGTCATCCATCATAGTGCGTGGATGTCGGGAGCACCTGAAGTCACAAACTTGACTCTCATTCTCCCACAGCCAGCCGACGGGCACGCTCAACAGTATTAGATGACGTGTTTACCAGGGTATTCGGTAGTCCAAAGTGGTGGCAAGCAGTTTTTTTTTTCCATTGTATCTCCTAGTTGACCTCAGAGTCCTGTACTGCCTTAAACTACTAACAGCCTCCAGCCAGGGAGTAAAATATAACTTCTAAACTAAGCGATTGCTCACTTAGGGCACCCCCTGTGGGGTATAAACCTCGGCTTAGGGCGTTGCTGGGGGGAGGACAGCAAGATGGGACAGGCTGGATTACAAGTGGGTAATTATTATTAATCGGGGAGTTTAAAGCTACAGGCTCAGCTTCGCCCTTCGTCAAGCAAGGGTCGGGGGACACGCAGTGTCTGTCAATCAGCTGCACTTGGTGGGCCCCGCTAGGCATAGCGGGCTGATTTCTGATTTCAGCGAATGTACAAGTATTTCTCAGGCCCCCGACTAGTAGGAACAGTGGGGTTTCTTTCCTCCGTTCTCCCAAGGCCGAGGGTATCCACGAGAATATAGCCAAGAAAAAAAAAGAAGATAAATTATTCCGTATCCTCCAGCAGGCCGAACATGACACACGCGACAATTACTCACTCTCGTGTGAGTAATTTTTGTCTATTTTGGTCACTTTCTCGTTTTCTGACAGCGCTTCCATACAAAATAGTCGACTCCTTCTGTCAAAATTGATGTTTTCTCGACAAACCCTAACATGGCACCTTAGTTATCTCGAGCTTTGACAATTCAACACGAGATAATCTCCGATTTTTTTATCATTTAGTCGTATTTACTCGTCGTCGATTTTGACGACGAGAAGAGTAGACAAAATTATGATACAATAAAAACTCCAAAATAACATGGCAGTTTCATAATTGTACTTATTATAGTCATCATTTTATTTTACAATATATTAATAATGAAAATACTTACTTTTAAACTACTATTTATATTAGAACGACGTGTTATGGAAGACGTCGTATGGAATTTTTCGTTTTTTGTATGGATAATATGAAAAAATATTACCTACATGTTGAGTGTTAGGGGTTTATGGCTTTCATAAAGGGGGTCGAAATTTTCATTATTTTTGTGATAGGACACACCATTTTCGATATATAAGCAAGAGAAAAGAAAAAAAGACAGAATTGTTTTTGCGCCATCGAGGTGTTGGTGTGAATTTTAGTTCATTTTTTAATCGCGATTAAATACTTAGACAATCAAGGTGAAGAACGTAAAATTCTGAATAGCAAAATTGCCAATTTCGCTAAATCAATAGCTCAGTGCCGTCAAACTAAAATATATTATAGTTAAGTTGTGTCACTTTAATCTATTTTAGAATGGAAAATCGTCGGTTGACAGGAATAATCTAAATTTTGGTGATTTTTTGTCTAGTATAAAGCCAATTGTGACAAGAGAATCGACACCATTGAATGAATGAAACGGAATCTCAAGCCGATGTTGCTGGGCACGCCACTATTGCGGCGATAAGTCCCCTCTTTGAGGAGTGGCTGGAGAGGCGCCACGGCGTCCTCACCTTCCGCCTGACGCAGGTCCTCACCGGACACGGCTGTTTCGGGAGGTACCTGTTTCGGATAAGGCGGGAGGAAACGCCTGGGTGTCATCACTGCGTGGATCGCCCGGAGGACACGGTGGAGCATACGGTGGAGGTATGCCCGGCTTGGGCAGAGCACCGCCGTGTCCTCGTGGAGGCGATCGGTGGCGGGGATTTCTCGCGTCCGGCCCTGGTCCAGGCCATGGTACGGAGCGAGAGGGCATGGGAGGCCGTCACCTCCTTCTGCGAAGCAGTAATGCTCGCGAAGGAGGAGGCGGAGCGCGTGAGGGAGAGGCAAATTTCGCGCCCTCACGCCCCTAGCCGCCGCAGGAGGAGACGCCCTGGGCGTCGGGAATCAATTGCTGATTCCCGGCCACCGTAGGCGCGGGCTTGCGGACGGTGAGCAATGGGTAGCTCGCCGTCTGGTAAGGACCAAGCCCGGGTCGGCGGCGCGTTGTGTTCCACGCGCGCCTCAAAGAGATGTCAGCGAATGAAGGGGTCCGATGAGACCATTGCCTGCCGGGGTTGCGGGAAAGTCCGAAAGGGATACCGTGGCCCCCTGGCATTGCACAGGCAAGAGAAGGAACACTGGTGGGTTTTAGTCAGTAAGAGTCTGACACGCCCTCCTGCTCCTCCTAGAGCGGGAGGAGTCATTTGATGATTTCCAACCCAAAAAAAAAAAAACCGATGTTGCTATTGTTAAGTTTTGGGTTGGTGGTTATATAATGAACACTGTATTTATCTTAATATTGTTTATTAAGCATATATAACTTTTTTATATAGAGAGCAGACAATGGACTCCATGAACGGAGGTCGAAGAGCAAGGATTACCACGCTCTGCTACCATGTTAAGTTTTGGGTTGGTGGTTATATAATGAACACTGTATTTATCTTAATATTTGTCGGATTTAGGTATAATAGTGGCCCACGCCTTTGCCCCAAAAACTCTCAGTCTTGATAAGTCACTGGTTATCAGTGCTTCGACCTCCGTTCATGGAGTCCATTGTCTGCTCTCTATATAAAAAAGTTATACATGCTTAATAAACAATATTAAGATAAATACAGTGTTCATTATATAACCACCAACCCAAAACTTAACAGCTATCATAAAAATAATTTGATTTTTTAATACTCCATAAGAGCCTATACCATTGTTATTTGTAAACATTTTATATTGTAGCTGTTTATGGTCCCATAATAAATAAAATAAAATAAAACTTGCAACATCAGTTTCTCGTCGCGAGCTAGAGAAGTGTAAAAGTGCCTTTTTCGAGATATCTCGTCATTTACGGTCATGTTAGGGATTAGAATGACGTCAGAATCGTAGACAAATTTCGACAAAACGAGAAAAAGAGCTTTCTCGCGCTTGTCATGTTAGCCCTGCAGAGCGGTACGTCCCACCGTCTCTGAGAGGGCGGGTTGTCGGGCAAAGGTCATGTTGTCAGCTGTTATTTTCTTCATTATTTTAATGTCGTGCCTAATAAAAAGAACAAGCATTGTTTTTAGTTTAGTCTATGCCAAAAAAACCATCACCATTGCAGATTATCCCAGTACTTTTAAAATTCTTCATGTAGGTATTTTCTTTTTTATTTATAGGTTTCATAAATGTATTAGGAAAGCAGCTGTGCACGAAAGCTATTCTCCTTAACATCATATTTTACATTTTTTGCTCCAAAAATATTCGTTACTAGAAAAGCCTAAACTATTTTTTTTATAAGTATTGCGAGCCCGACAAATTATGAACAATTTATAAGACCACCAAATTTGTTATTATAAATCGCACTATTAATCTTTGTAAACAAGAACTACAACTATGGTTTAAGGTTTTTTGGTACAAGGCGATCCTTGATCTCAAATCGTAGTAAGCTCCACGATTAACGATACAAGAATCCTAGGTACATATTACTTCAGGGATCTGAATGCGGAATGTTGCCCTTTTGAATATAACATACAATGTTATTCTTGTGAATTCACTCCATGCACAAGCAAAAATGTCTGTTTCCTGCGCTACAAGGTTAAGGGTGTGAAGCGCCCGCGTCAGGGGCGCCTCATTTACCAGATTAGTGCGGCCACGAGGTACAGCCAGCAGCTGAGGCCGCCGTCACCGCCACATATATCTGTCGGGCACACTCAAACACACCAACACCCAAATACCAATTACATATTCAAATACCCATTTAGAACTATTATATTTATTTTATTTTGTTACCTGTTGACGTCATCACGTCAATGCTGGCTGTCGCTGAAAACCAGCGCTGAACTTTATCTCGCATAAGGTCGTAACATTATGCTGAGCGATGATCGTTCACCTGTATTTGACGCATATGTTTCCTCAACTTCTTATTTTCGTGTTTGTGTTTTTGCTTTACGTCATATTTACCGCCAATAAACGTATTTTCTTTCTATCTTTTGTCACTTCAATGACGTTGACAGGAGTGTGTTGTTGACTTGTGACTTGTGAAGTTGTATTAAAAAACAAGATGGCGGCGTTTTTTCCAATTTCGGTCACAGGCCAAAAGATTCTGGTACAGATTTACGTTACTGATTCATATGAGCATGACATCAGCGTTAGGGTCTTATTTATTACTCGTTCTTTCACGAGTTAAGACCTGACTGGCCCTTAGTGCACGCGTCAACGGCAGAGGCGTCAAAAACGGTCGTCGACGAGTGTCGACAGCTGCCGTTATTTCAGACTTCATGAAGATCTTATTTTGTATAATATAATATCTTGATGAAGAGCCTACACCTTGGCAGTGGGGATCAAAAAGGGATAAATGCGGGGATCTACCAGGGAAATTAATCCTACTCAGGAATTTAGGAGAGTCTATCATAATTTTGATGAAAATCTTTAATATTTATTTAATACTTCAAGCACAGAAATGTACAGAGGCGGACTAGGCACCAGTTTTCTACCAGTCAACCTTTGGGTGATGCAGAGAAAAACAGTGGTAGGTGCAATTACGAGAAATTGAGTTTTTTTTTATAATGTTATTTTATTTCAAACTAAACCCTTTATTACTTTTAGGTTTCTAGAAGCTAGTTTCAATCAGTAAATAAGCTGTTACTCTTCTCTCTTCTTCTATGTAGCCCCCTTGTCAGACCGGTCGTGGTCTTCATGTAGTTTTTTGTCCGGGAGCTGATGTGATTCACACGATTTCTCGCCATCTACTCCGATTTTTGGTTTTTTTAGTGCACTCATACACGGCTTCGCCCACTGCGGATTTAATTTGCTCCGTCCATATCATGAGTGAGCGGCCGCGTGGTCTAGGGCCCTACCCTGCTGTTACAGCTAATCAAAATTGCTAGAGTTATTTTGAAAGGACTCCCAAAACTGGAAATTACTGGAACTGTCTTGAAACAGACCCAATTTAATAAAGACTAAACTTATTGCCATTTTTCGGGTACAATCAACCCTTTTAAATGAGAATTTTGTAACAGAAAAAGCCAATTACAGTTTCTCTCCCTAGGGAGGGAACCCAGCTCAGTACCCTTATGTTAGTCTTGATTGCTACCTATTAGAACAATGAGAGAAATAGTTTCATAATACATTGTAAATAGTAATCGAAATGACTGGTCTATTAAAGCTTTAAGTGTCAGAGCGGTAAAGTCTGGAAAGTTCATTGTTTATTAAAGTACACACAGCACACACGCATACACGCACACACACGTACACGCACACAAACACAAATGCGCTCGCGCACTAATTTCTATATGTATATAAAAAATATATATATAAAATTGTAGCAATACAATTAGAGGGGATCGGCCAGTGAACGAAAGTTCACTGGGATCGGCACTGTTACTTCTTAATACAGGCTATTTCATAGCCTAGCAAGGAGATCAGCACGTCATGCGTCACCCACTTGATTGCCAGAGATTTTACACTACCCACTTTGTGAAAACCTGTTTTATATAAATAAATATTATTATATCAATGCGACTTTCAACTTAAAGTGTCCCTATACAGCGTGCCGTTTTAATGGTGACATTAATTTGACACACCGCGAAACCGTATATTTGAGTAACGGGCTTGCGCTCAGGTAGCCCGCGAAATTCAAATGGTTTCAAATGGTTGTATCTTGATTAAAATATATTATATTAATAAAATATGATTCGCAACAAATAAATAGGCTTTACAGAATTATAAACATTAGAATCAGCAATACAACACCTTCAGTTAGAATAATCCTAAAATCTCATGATTTCATGAATTAATAGTCCTTCAATAGGATTATATGAACTTATAGAGTTGTATTGATGATTTATATGATTATAATTCTATAAATAAATATTTGATATGGCCACGAATTATATTTAGATCAACATACAACCCGATACTGACCTGTTAATTGCAAAAAAACGTAAGATAATTTTAATTTCGCGGGCTATGGCGCTTTCGAAAGCCTGTTGACATCAGTGCTCAGAGTAAAATACCTCATTTGCCGGGGTCACGGATTATAACATCGCATCAATTAACTTAAAACGAATAAAGTGCAAAGAGTAGACGAATTGAAGGAGAGAGAAAGCCCTATGTCGGCGAGCGTTTGAAAATTTTAATTTTTACATTTTTTATACAAATGTTTTGATAATATTTAGCCTTACCCGTGTTTTAAATTAATAGCAGCACATTTGTATAGATGTCGTTGGCAGATTGAATGATTCGTCATTTTACAAAAGGCGCCGTCCGTTTACAAACGCTGGTGGTTTTGCAAAATGCCTAAGATAAATTGGCAATTCGTTCGATTGTTATAAAATTTCGACATTGATTTTTATTGTAGGGTGACCATCATAAAGCACAGGTTGGACAAATCGTACTTTATTCCAGCAATCAGATACCTACCTATTATGTTACCGTAAATTTGTGAGAACCGTTAGTTCATATTTTATCGGCATTATTTCCGTTAGATTATAAACAATCGAAAAATTGTGAACTGGGTGAAATAGGTTAGGTTAGATTAGAACTGTGACCAACCACGTGCAAGCCGAGCGAGCGAAGCGAGCGGTTTCGCGGCAGCGGCCGGTGAGCGCGACTTCCAAGTTGCCAATATAGAATCCATTAATTTTATACCTACCTCTAGTTGAAGGCCCAATTTTGTAAATATTTATGTAAATCAATTATTTCAATAAACAAATTATTATTATTATTTCCTTTATTTAACATTAAAACATATAAATTACATTTTTAAATATTAGAATAAAAAATATAAAAACATTTAAAAATATAAAAATAGTAGCCCACCGGTATCGGGAGCAGGGTCCAAGCTACCGGCGGTCAGGGCTCCAGAGAGAGGAACCTCCTAACAATGCGAGCCGTGTCCAGGAGTACCGCTTTCTGGATCAAGCCCTTAATCCAGCTGCCCAACGAGAGCCTCCTTAGGTGTTGGTCGAGGCTCTTGGCAATTAAGCCATTGGCAGATACGACTATCGGCACAATGATCGCTGAGTCCACATCCCACATGTCGACAACCTCGCGAGCCAAGTCAAGATACTTAATTTGTTTATCTTTCTCGGCTTTCACGAGGTTCCCGTCATGCGGGACCGTTATGTCAATGATAATTGTGCGCCGCTCTCCTCGATCCACCACCACTATATCAGGCTTATTGGCAACAATAGTCCTGTCAGTGATGATGGATCGATCCCAGTACAATGTGATATTTCCATTTTCGAGAACTGGGTCGGGCGCATACCTGTAGTACGGTACTTCCGATTCCACAAGGCTGTATTTCAGAGCAAGTTGCTGATGGATAATCCTGGCTACAAGATTGTGTCTATGCAAGTACTCTTCGTTAGCTAGACGAGAACACCCGGAGATAATGTGTCGGATTGATTCTCCCGGACGGTGGCATGCCCGACAGATGTCAACCGTGCCGTCCTTCACAATAAATATCCGGTAATTGTTCGTCATCATAACTTCGTCCATAATTGCACAGACAAAACCTTCGGTTTCCCCAAAGAGGTCACCTAAACGCAGCCAGGCTACGGACGCTAATAAATCAACATCGGGTCCATGTAGGGCCCGGAAGTAGCGTCCGTGAAGCTCCTTATTCTGCCATACCTCCCTACGATCATTACTGTCTAGCACTACAGGCTTGCGCCATTTGAGAATGGTGCATTGACTGCTGTGAAGACCATAGGTATCTGCTTGCCATTTATGAATTCTTTAAATTCTTTCGAATTGATTCCCGGGTACTGATCGCAGAGAAGCATACCAATGTCTTCTGTTTCTGTTATATTCTTGACTAATTTCATGAAATCATTTGCACATTGCGTCTTAGAGGTGAGAATAAATGCGTACCTAGTAAAGTGATCTACTAACAGATGTAGATATTTTTTGGTCGATCTTGAACCTCCAAAACCTCCAATTGTGTCTATAAGATAGAGATTATTTCAAAAAGCTTTGTGGCCGGGCCTAGATGAGACATCAAACCAAACCGATCGTGTCCTCTTGATTTATTTTTAATACAAATTTCACAGCTTCTACAAGTTTTCTTTATATTTTTTGTCAAATTTTTAGCAGTGTAATGTGGACCTATCGTTATTTGCATTTGTCTAATTCCAATGTGGCATAGGTATTCATGTATATTTTTTAGGAGTTTGATGCTAAATTCTTCTGACAGCATTATTTTTTCTTTTCCTCTGTATTTTCTTAAGTATACACTGTGTTTTTTAATTAATTTGTTTTTGTTATTTTGTATTTCTTCATTATTATTTTGATCTATTATAATATCCTCTAGTTTTATCAGGTTAACAACTTTTAATTGTTCATCTCTATTATCATCTGACTCTAATACTGGATTTCTGCTTAGACAATCCGCTTCTAAATTGTTTTTTCCTGGAGCATATTTTATTGTAAAGTCATATTGTGATAAATAATAGGTTAAATCACCTAACTCTTCATCTGTTCTAGATTTTAGATTCATGTTTTCTAGTGGTTTGTGGTCAGAATAAACTGTAAATGTTTTCCTATTAACCAGTACTGCCAATATCTCACAGCTTCTTTTATAGCTAAACATTCCAGGTATATTGCTTTCTTCTTTTTTTGAGCTTGATTAAGTTTTTTTGAAAAATAAGCCACTGGTTTCTCTTTTCCATCAGGTTGTGTTTGTTTCATCATCGTCTTAGAAAAAGAGGTGCTTGAAACTGTAAACTCGGCAGTTTTTCTGGGCATAACAGTAGATGCCAAACTTCAGTGGGGCCAACATATATCGAGCCTAGCGGGAAGGCTCAGTTCGGCCGCCTACGCCGTCAGAAAAGTAAGACAATACACTGACGTTGATACAGCTCGGTTAGTCTATTTTAGTTATTTTCATAGCGTTATGTCCTATGGTATTCTGCTGTGGGGCAAAGCTGCAGATATTCAAAATATATTTGTCCTCCAAAAACGAGCTATTCGAGCAATTTACCAGCTAGGTGCCAGAGTTTCTCTGAGAGATTTTTTCAAAGATATCGGTATTCTCACAGTGGCATCACAATTCATCTTCGCCAACATCTTATATATTAGGCAAAATATACACTTATACACTAAAAACAGTGATATTCACAATGTTAACACAAGAAGTAAGGATAAACTACGTGCTCCCTTTCACCGGCTTCATAAGGTTCATAACTCATTTGTTGGGCTTGGTATAACCTTTTATAACAAGCTACCCTCTTCTTTGCTAGATTTGCCTTTTAATGCGTTTAAAACTAAATTAAAGTCCAACCTTTGTTCAAAGGCATACTATTCTATCAACGACTACTTAACTTATCAACTGTGGCGGCCATTTTGCAAAATTTTGACAGTCTGTTAAGCGACGTGGGTGGTCCCGCGCCCGACGGGACCCGGGTGATTAAAACGATGATAACTCTAAAATTACGATAGGTAGCTCTCTTCAAGTTATGTTTTAGGTATCTTTATTAAATTAGCTAACAGATTATGTATTGATTAGGTCCACTTTTGTTTTCTAATAAGATTAATAAGATATCAATTCTAGTTAGAATCTAGTTTTTTTTTTGTTTTTTTTTTTTACTAAAGTCGTTTTAATTACAAAATAGAACCATTATTCAGACTTTGACGGAGTTAATATCTTTCTCATTTCGTCTTCTAGACTCTGTGCAAGTATAAACGAGATAGGCACAGTTTTAATATGCCAATTATGTCAAAATATGGCACAGATAAAACGCCGGGTCCGCAGTGGACCGGCGGCCACAGACAGGGCCCCAAATTTTTACGATTTTTTACGGTCCACTACGGACCTGCCACAGTATAGATGGTCGCTGTGATTAACTCAAGACAATGTTTAAATGTTCTTTCTCCAGAATTAGTTTACCTACTGACAGGTTATATGAGTTTAATTGTTTATAATTTTACTTTATAAGTCAATTTATTTTAATTTAGTGCTGACATAATCTACTCATTACAATGTTTTTTTTATGAGTTGTATTGCAATATGTGGTTAGCTAGCGACCTCGACAATTATTTATTTTACCTCGATGGTCCTAGTTTATCAATTGTAACTTCTAGTTACAGCTATATGTAAGCGGGCACGCCCTTTATGCCTGGAGGCTTTTTCTTTTTTTTTAGATATTGTTTACTTTTAGTTATTTTTATTTCTGATTGAGTATAGTTCTCGATGCTTTTGGTTGGTATATTACGTGTGCTAGCTGTCATATGGCTATTAATTATAGCTATTTAATTTAAATTATTTTTTGCATATTGTATAAATTGTCTTGCATACTGTTGTATAGAATCATTTTTTATTTTTTTTCTAACTGAACAGACAGCTGTGCTGCTGGGGAGTTTGTTGCGCCACTTCTTCTTCCCAGCAAAAGCACTAGGAAGTGGTGAAGGGTGGGCGTTCGAAAAGTGCTGATTCTCAGCCTAGTTTGAATAAATGACTTTTGAATTTTGAATTTTTTTGAATTTTTCAAAATGGCTCCAACTCCTTTTAAAGAAGCATCTGTATATATATTAATTGGTAAATCTTGATCAAAAATTTCTAAGACTGGTTGAGAGCATAGCAGACTTTTTATCATTTCGAATGTTTTTTGGCATTCATCAGACCAAACGAATTCTTGATTTTTCCTGAGTAAATTATGCAATGGATCTAATATTATTGCACTTCTTGGTATATATTCATGGTAAAAATTTATCTTTCCAAGAAATTGTCTTATATTCTTTTGTGTTTTTGGAACAGGAAAATTCTTTATTGAAATCAAATTATCCTTTATGGGTCTGACTGAATTATTTTGTATTATATGACCCAGATATTTAACTTGGTCCGTTGCAAAATTACATTTTGTAAATTTTAACCTGAACCCTTCTGTTTTGATGGCTTCCAGTAATTGTGTTAGATGATTGATGTGTTCAGAATAAGTTTTAGAAAATACAAGAATGTCATCTATATAATTTACAGCAAAATCAGTAAGTTTATATTTCCACAATATGTTGCTTAATATCCTCTGAAAAATTGCTGGTGAGGTCTTTAATCCGAATGGTAAGCAAGTCCATTGGTAATGTCCTTCCTGTGTTACAAATCCCGTCTTTTTTCTGTCTTCAATTCGTAAAGGTGTCGACCAAAATGCAGAATTAATATCTAAACTTGAAAAAAAAATACAATTTCTCACCTTAATCATTAGGTCATCAATCAACGGAAAGGGTTGAGCTTGTGGTACTACTATTTTATTCAAATCTCTGAAGTCTATGCATAGTCTGGTTTTTCGATTTTCCTCTTTTTTAAACGCCAATGTAACAGGCGCAGCAAATGGACTGTAGGATTATTCGATTAATTTATTATCGAGTAATTTTGCTATTTGTTCTTCTATTTCTTTTTATCTTCAACCGTGCATCTATAAGGCCTCTTACTACAATATTTGTCCACTAATAAGTCTATTCTTGCTTCATATTCATTAACAGTACCTACATCGTATTTATGTTTCGAAAAAACAGAATTATATTTTCAAACCAGTCTATCTATTTCAGACTTTTGAAACTGATTCAAATGATTTATTTTTATTTCAAAACCTTCTTCTTTTATATGCTCATTAAAATTTATTTTGTATTCTAGTAGAGTGTCATTAAATTTTTTAACTGTAGAAATTTCTTCCACGTTATTTTCATTATTTAGATTTTGCTTACAAGTTATTTTTAAATCTTCATCTTGAATAAGTTTGAACTTTTTTATCAAATCTAATCCTATCAGAAAATCATACTTGAAATTCTCGTCATCAATTATGGTATACATTAACACTTTTTTTTAGATCAAACATTTTAACTTGCAAAGTTGTCAAACCACTTGTTTTTTTAACACCATTAATCGTTACTAAATCTGCTATTTCCTTTTCTTTTTAAATTCAACAATTTTGAATTTATCAAAGAAACATTTGAGCCTGAATCATAAACTCCATTTATTTCAAATTTTCCATTTAGCAGTAGTTTGAAATTTATTAATGGTGTTACAATTAGTTTTTTTGATCAGTTTCATTTAACTCCGCTTCTATCACTGAATTTTTTACATGTTTGATGAATCTTTCCTTTACTTTACTATCTTCTTTTGGTCTGAACCAACATATAGCCTCTGAATGATACCGAGTACCTTTATTTAGTTTTTCACAAATTTTACATGAATTTTTATCTTCATTTTTATCTTTAGTTCCTTGATAAACATTTTTTTTCTTGTCCGTGAAACTCTTTTTATTAACGATCTGTTCGTACTTGCTCACTTCATTAAATAAATCCACAGTGTGTTTTAACATTGCCCTATCGATTTTATTAAGAATAAATTCCGGTAAACCAGCTGCAATAAGATCAATCAAAGTACCTGTGTCAATTGATTCTCTCATATCTAATAAGAGTTTTTCTTTTCTTATAGCATAATCCAACAATGAACCATTCATGTATTTAAATAGTAATGCATAAGTAACTGGAATTCAGCCCTTGTTTGCAAAAGTTCCACAGAATTTATTTTTCCATGTTGACCACTCTGAGTTCATTATTAATTTTATAATCATTGAGCCGTACCAGTCCATACAAGACTTATCCATGAATAATCTGAGTATTTCAATTTTGTTTTCATCTGTTGTGACATCAAAACGTAAACATTCTTTTTCAAAAATATCCATCCATTGATTTGCATTCGAAGTTTTGCTTGTAAATTTTTCAATCACAAACTGTTCTGCAATATGCTTTAAGCTCTGCCGCGGCTGTTTATGTTCCTGTGAATTTTTAACTAACTTCTCTAATAAATTCTCCAATGTACCAGTTTCAGCTTGATGTGCATCAGCAAATTGTTCTTGATTTATCTCTTCTAAAAATTGATCCTCAAATTGTACATTATCATCTTCATCCATGTAAACATTTCTAAGTTGTTCTGTCATTGCTATCTAAACTCTTCTTACCTGGTACCTTTTTTTAAACTGTTTTTTACTTTACGATACGCATCCGTTTATATTATTTCTAAATGTAGAGAAGCTGGTTGTAGCTCTTCTGGTATTGCATATACTTTATTATCACTTGTGGCTATTGCAATTATAGAAAAAATATTGGATTTTCCATCACTTCCAGGCAATAGTGTGAATTCAAAACGAAGTTTCGCCATTTCGAAGTAATTTTTTAACAAAAAATGTCGTTTTATTATTTTATTATTATTATTATTAATTTTGTACCAATAATATTGGCAGGAGTCCTCCGAGCACCATATTTCATGGCTACCTTAAGTTTTTTACTTGCCGGATAAGTTAATACCTACTTCAATTTGCTGCGGCATTTTGTAAACTGCGTTTAAATTAGGCACTGCCTAATTTCTATATATTTTCTAATCCAATAGCGATTTAATTTCCTACGAGTTTTTGTAAACAATCCAATAGCGATTTAAATTTTTAATTTGAATTTTATACCTGTTTTCATTTCAATTTTTTCAATGTATTGTTTATTCTTATTTTTTAATTCTTTTAATTTTATTTTCTTAGAAAAGGTCATTATATTTTTTCATAATTCAATCAATGAATCATCATTTAATAAATTATAATTTTAATAAGTAATTTACATTCCAATGATTTTTTTATTTTGTAAACAGAATTGAATGATTTGATAATTTTCTTTTTTATTGCTTTTAATTATTATTTTTTGTATGTACCTATAAATTCTAATTTCAATAAGCTATAAATATGTTAAGTAAGCCGTTTTTTGTGCATGTGGTGTTAACCTGTAATTAATTGTTGCACTTGAATATGTTACTCTAGTTAATAAATCAGAAATGTATATAGTGTAAACAATTGTTGGTTAACCTAAATAAATAAAAAAATATCCTACATTTTGTAATTTGCGTTTAAATTAGGCAGTGTATAGAGTGCCGTTAGCGACACTCTATCCCTATCGGATAAAGTGCCGTTAGCGGCATACTAGTGGCACTGCCTCGGCTCGGCTAAAGTGCCGTCAGATTTCCATTGTCATTGTCACTGTCACTGAGTCACTGTCACTTGTTATTTTATTTGATTGTTGAAGTTAGGTTGCTGTAAAACACCACATTTCCAAAACATTACATTCTCTTGTGCCTAAACTGACCCTGGCTGGTTGTGTGGTCACAGTTCTAACCTAACCTAACCTATCTTATCTTTCAGCCATTTTAATTTGCTACTTCCTTTTTCGTAAATTCAGTCAATGTAGTGACTTCTGATATATATAAATAAATATATAATTGTATTATTTTATGATTATCAAAATTATAAATTATCTATAGTTATTTGTGCAACAAGAGAGCAAAGTTGTTTTTTGCTGCAAGTGTTGATTTTAAATCCCGAGTAATCGAAGGATTCTATAATTGAATCACGAGCGTAGCGAGTGATCTTAGGTTAGAATCCTGAGCGCGGCGAGGGATTCAAAGACACGAGATGCAAATAACTTTGCTCTCGTGTAACACATACAACTTTTCACCTCAGCAGCGAGAACATACAACATTTAAAAAAAACATTTCCGATCCGTGAGGGTGTTGTTAGGTATCGTACTGTGAGCATATTTATGTGGAAATTTTCAGGAAAAAAGAAATCCGAATCCCCAGTTTTTTTTTCAATGGCAAATACTAATTTTTTTTTTGAAAAAAAAAGTGTGGTCTGGGGACCCCCTGTCAGGCACGAAGTTCAAAATTGTTACAGCCACCATCTTGGATTTACATTTTGACCTCACTATCAAAAACTATGAAAACGATACCCATGACGAAAAGTTTGAATATTTTCGCAGCCACCATCTTGAATTTATATTTTGATCTGACTATAGGCTTTAGCTCCCTCGAAAACTATGAAAACGACACCCATGACGGAAAATGTGAAAATTTTCGCAACCGCCATCTTGGATTTTCATTTTGACCAAATTCACACTTTCTATCTTTCTCTTTGAATTAGAAGAAGACAGTCGCAGCACCTTTTCGCGTGACGATCTCTGCCAGTGCACTCTTACCGCAAGCCGCTTTAAGAACTTCGTTCTAAAAAAATTAATAAAACAGATCTGATTTTAAATAAAACTCCTAGTGTCGAAAAGTGTATAAAAAAATAATATATCCTTGACCGACAGACAGGGTCAAATTAATTCACAAGCAAAACTCCGCAGACGATTTGGGTATCGATATTGAAACATGACAAAATAAAAAGGATTGATGATTCTTTGATTGATTTTTTTGAGGTCACTGGACGCTGGTATTGTTGTTACTTGACGTGAGAGTTGACAAAATCTGCTTTATAATTTAGAGATACCATCACGTCTTTAAAGTTTACAGTCGGTGCAGTAAACGTGTGCAGTCGGGGTACCCCAGTCAGGAACGAAGTTTCTTCTCAAATTTTCTCAGCTGCCATCTTGGATTTACATTTTGACCTGAGTAACGGCTTTAGCACCCTTGAAAACTATGTAAACGTCACCCATGACGACAAAATTTATTATAATTGAAATTTTCGCAGCCACCATTTTGGATTTTAATTTTGGCCAAGTTCACAGTTTCTCTCTCTCTCTCTCTCTCTCTCTCTCCAGCATGCAGTGTTATTGTGCGGATGTGTACAATTTAACCCACGACACTGATTATAGTGTCAGTGGTCAGTGTATGTGAAAATCAAAAGAAAAAAGTAAAGTATTAACTTTACTCTTTTCCTTTGATTTTTTGTGCCGGTGTTCTCTATCTTTCGTTCTCTTTAAATTAGAAGAAGACAGTCGCAAGTACATATTAACGTTTTTTAGCGTGACGATTCCTGCCACTGTGCAAACCGCGTTAAAGAACTTCGTTCCAAAAAAACAAACAGATATTTTAAGTCGTCGTATTTTAAGGCATCACGTCTGCGGAGTTGCTAAGTAATTTAATTTGACTCTGTATAGTAGTTCAGCTAAAAAATGCGCCTACATATGCCTAAATGTGCTAATGTGTGTTTAATAACCGACGAAAAGTTTCAATGCAGGGGGCTTAGAATCATGTACTGAATCCATTATATTAGTTTTCGCGTCGATGTCCCTTCCACCCTGTATTTTTTTATTACTGACTGAATCGTTTTTTTTTTCTACCCAGGCTTCATCATTATTACAGACACAGGAGATGTTCTAGCTTGGCCTTGTTGTGGCAACGAACCTGCGATGTCTCTGTTATTGCAGGAGTTTATAGATGACGGTGATTACCTTACTATAGAGGTATGAGGAACAAGGCGTAAAGCTCACTCATCCTCCATAGAAAAGGCATACGAACAGGGTGTTATGTCTGGTGGGCTACTGCCCGATGATAGATATTGGGACGTTGTATATACAGGGTGTTAAAGTAATTGCGTGCCATAGCTTAGGGGTAGGTTCAGTATCGACAAAGGAAGCCAGAAAAAAAAAAAACCTGGAATTGTACCTACCTAGTTACCTATCCTTCACCTGGCGTTGTATTTCATTGCGTTCGATAGTATGTATGTATGATTTTTTTTCTAGCATGCTTTATCGATACTGAACCTACCCCTAAGCTATGGCACGCAATTACTTTAACACCCTGTATGCTAGTCGTACGGTAAACTCTGCCTGCGCGACGCAGCTTTTTGCGTGATGTGTAGTTCGCATGTCGCGATGTCAGATACCATTTTTTTTTGCTCTAGGTGGAGCGGGAGGGCGTGTCAGACTCTTACTGACTAAAACCCCCCTGTGTTCCTTCAGTTGCCTGTAAATTGCCAGGGGCCACGGTATCCCTTTCCTACTTTCCCGCAACCCCGGCAGACATCAGTCTCATCGGACCCTTTCACTTGCTGACATCTCTTTGAGGCACGCGTGGAACACAACGAGCCTTTGACCCGGGCCTGGTCCTAATCGGGCGGCGAGCTACTCATTGCTCACCGTCCCAAGCCCACGCCTATGGTGGCCGGGAATCGGCCTGCGATTCCCGACGCTCAGGGCGGGCGTCTTACGCGCGTCTAGGAAACGCCTGTGAGGGCGTAAATTTTGGCTCTCCCTCACGCATTTCGCCTCCGCCTCCCATGCACTCTCGCTCCGTACCATGGCCTAAACCAGGGCCGGACGCGAGAGATTCCCGCCAACGATCGTCTCCACGAGGACACGGCGATGCTCTACCCAAGCCGGGGCGACCTCCACCGTATGCTCCACCGTATCCTCCGTGCAATGCACGCAGTGATGACACCCGGGCGTTTCCTCCCGCCTTATCCGAAACAGGAACCTCCCGAAACAACCGTGTCCGGTGACCTGCGTCAGGCGGAAGGTGAGGACGCCGTGGCGCCCCCCTAGCTACTCCTCAAAGAGGGGACTTATCGCCGCAATAGTGGCGTACCCAGCAATGTAGATGCCATCAAGTGCAGTTGTGCGTAGTTGCGACCCAAAAACATTAAGGCCCCGTTCACGGCTTCGGCCGATAATCCAACCAACCCACTTTGGTCCACAAATCTACCACTTCCCTTACAAACTACATGCATGGGACTAAGTGCGAATGGGACCAAGTGCGAATGGGACCAAGTGCGAATGGGACCAACTGCGAATGGGACCAAGTGCGAATAGGACCAACTGCGAACGCGGTACGAAGTGCGAATGGGACGAATTGCGAATAACCCGGTCTAAACAACTTCTTTCATTTCTTTTCGCCGCAGTCGCTGTCGCAAGAATCGTTTGAGCGTGTAGCTCAGCAATAATCAGAAAAAAGTTTTTTTGCTCTTATATTTTTTTTATTACTAAGTTAATTTTTAGGGTTTATTACCTCAAAAAGAAAAAACGGAACCTATATAGGATCACTTCTTTGTCCGTCTGCCCGTCTCGTCTGTCTGTTAGTCTGTCAAGATCCCTTTTCTCAGGAACGCATGGAGGTATCAAGTTGAAATTAATATCAAATACGTAAGTGTACGGTCCCTTTAAGCTCTAAAAAAATCAAGCTTCTAATTAAACGCAATAAAAAATGGCATTGTATAGAATGCCGCTAGCGGCATAATAGTGGCGTTGCCTCGGCCGGGCTCAAGTGGCGTAAGCATTGCATTGTCACTGTCACTTGTCATTTTGTTTGATTGTTGAGGTTAGTTTGCTGTAAAACACCACATTTCCAAAACATAACATTATCTTGTGCCTAAACGGACCCTGATGGCACTCGCCAGCCGCTGCTTGTGCTCAAACGATTCTTGCGTGGCCACGAGGAAGAAAATAGCACAACATTATCGTTAATTATGATTGCTTAGTCTGTAGTTTTGTCCAATTTATGTTTTTTTTTACATATTAGTATCGTGAAACTTGTAAAACTACTTACCCTAGTTTCTTAGTTTTTTGCTTCAGCTTAATCGTAACTTATGTGCTCTAAGACTTCGAACTCGGCCTTGTAAGTTAAAAACTTTCTTCGAAATTAGTCCAGGATTGAATAAGAACCCTGGATAGTTCATAATCTATGATCACTGATCCAGTTATATAGATTAATTAGCTAACGAAAATTAATAACTGTGACGTTCAGAATAGAGTGCTTTATACAATAATTATATCTATGCTAATGCTATAGATAAGATAAGATAGATAGATAGATAAGATAAGATAAGATAAGATAAGATAAGATAAGATAAGATAAGATAAGATAAGATAAGATAAGTCTTTATTTGCCTTAAACATGGTATAAAGTTGTTACAGTCAGATATTAATCTAAAGTCCGCATGTTTAGCTATACAGGATATTTGTATCAATTGCATGCAAAATAATAATTATAAGTAAATTTTAAAGTACAATGTCACAGATACAAGGTTAATACAATAATAATAGTTTTCGCAATGACAAAAGTTCAGAAATTATAGATTATTGTTAAGTAAATCTTTAATGTCATAAAACATGTGTTCTTTCAACCATTTCAATAATTTGTTTCTAAATGAGTTAATATTAAATAACAATTTTAATTCTTTGGGTATTTTGTTATAAATGCGTATACACATGACTAGGAAACTTTTTGCGTACTTGGCTGATTTAGGAGTATCCTGCAACACAAGTCTGCATGGATCTCTATTTCGAGAATTCAATTGATAGGCTCTTTTGAACAATCCCTTATTATTATAAACATAATTACAAATTTCAAAAAATGTACAGTGACGGAAGTGGTAATAGGTACCAGGATATCAAAAACAAAGACAGATAAAGTTTATCTTATTTTTTTATTATGTACAAGTTTAACAATACATAGCTAGACACGTATGTACCTAGCCGTATGACATTATGGTTACGGCGTAGACAGAAATGGTACTAGGCAGAAGTAACAAGTAGTGTAACAGTATCTATCTATTGTGAAGGATAACCTAAAAGTGACCTATTTACTCATAACTGACTTCATCCATATCCATACTGATACTAATATTTTATACTTTTACCCGACTACGGTGAAGCAAAAAGGAGGGTTATGATTTGAACCGGTATGTTTAATAATGTACATGTATGTTTGTATCTTTGTTTATCTGTTCCCTCATTACTTCTAAATTACTCATCTTAATTTGACAAATGAGGTAGCGTTGGAAGCGTCTTGATCGTTCGTTGGTTTATAAATTCTGTGACGTTACATTAAATTCAATATGGCGCCCACTGGAGAACATAACGTAATGAACTAAAAAAAATAAAACATGATGCCATTTTGGGTATCAAATGAAAGGGTAGCGTATTTAAAAAATATAAACATTACTACCCCCAAAAAAAGAAATACAAATAAAAAATTCGGAGTCACACGTGATCTGGTCGATTTATGCCCTAACACGTGTGACTCCGGATTTTTTATTTGGCTGTCTGTGATATGTCTGTTTTGATTTTAACTTTTGTTAGCTTAGTTATACATTATTATTATGCATACTGTGGTCTCCTGTAAGTGAAGGAGTACACCTACGTGATACTTTTGTCGTCAATTTTTTATTTAACAAGTTTAGGTATATCCTTTGTTGGAGATCCTAAATAAATAAATAAATATCTTGTTTATACTTTTTAGTTGACTTTTTTGTCGTAGTTAAGTTTTAGTTTTTATAATTTTTTATATTATAAAATGTCAAAATAACTAGTAAGCTGTCACCTTTTCACACCATACAGGGTCCCCGAGTGGTCCCCGAAACTATCAATTGCAATTGTCAATTTTTACGCATAGATGCGCAAATTGTTCGTCTACCAGATGCAAATGAAGCGATTGATAATATTACTACAATTGCAATTGATTTTTTCGGGGATCCTTTACGGTTGAAATAATTTAGATGAAATTTTTCACATGGATAGACCATGACCCGGATTAGGACATAAAATACTTTTTATCTCGATAGTACGTTCCCGTAGGATAATTTCTGACCTCAATACAAGTGAAGCCGCCGTATTTTTACACCCACACATATCCCTTTTATAAAACTACCTGAAACCCTGCCTACCCCGTGAGGGCCAAAACTTAGTGATACACACATTCTTACTTAAAAACGGTACCTCGACACAAAGTTCAACTTTTTACTATCCTCACAGGGACCCAAGTTTTAATATAACAGGGAAAATTTACTAAGGCGTAGGCCACATGGCGTGCTAAGCTAAATTTGCTATTGTTTGTTCAAAAAGTATCTAATAAAAGTGTAAACAAATCCCTGTTCAGGTTACTTGCTAAAGGGAATTAGTATCACATTCATAATTCTTTATTTAGGTTTTAACTATAAACTTCACCACTTTTTCCAACCATTATTGTTTGAATATTATTAATAAACAGTGAAATTTCTTGTTCCTCCGACCCAACCCATCGCATCGCATCGCCTGCTCGCGCTATTTCTTCATTTTCGCTTAGCGTTCGTCCTGACTTTTTTTCTTTTTGCTTGGCTCCTAAGAGTCTTAGATGTTAAATAGCCTTCCTCAAGAATTAGGTTATCAAATACATTTTCTTTTTTCAAATACAAAAGATTATGAAAGATACAGAGAGATTGTAAGTGAAAATTCATCGACGAAAATTAACCTCAATTGTCAAATGAAAAACATTTGTAAGATGATTTAAAATTAGTTTAATATTTTAATTTTTAAGTGGAACTACAAATTGGCATCCAAAAATATGTTTTCTGATCCAATTGTTTACATATTCATCAGTAACTTTTGGGACAGCCGTAGTAAAATGTTCATATATCTTTTTATATGAACATTTTTGGCGCAGCCGAACACACTATTATTGATTTACGAATATTCACTTTTTATTTTGTTATTATGTATTTCACGAACTGTGTCCAAATAAATATTATTCTTTTCCATATTATAAACCAAAGGATGAAAAAATCCCCGCGGTTTCGTGAGCTAAGCTAAGCTATCTCGAGGTGTGGCCTGCGCTTAAGGTACCTAAATACGTTGGTATGTTATGGTTGTGTTATATGGTACCTATTGCGTTTCTTATTTCGAGAGAAATGCTTGATGATTGATTGCAGAACATTGTTATATTTCTTATGGATTTCCTCGTGGGTTTATGAGTACCTTGGGATCGCTGCGTGGAAAATAATTTTATATGGATAATCGACAGTGCGATGGAAAATTTACAAAAAAAAACATCTCTAAGCATAATGAGTCTATATTGTACCCACTGCTGGGACACAGGTCTCAGTTCTGTGAGAGGGAGTGGGCCACGAGGGCCCAGTGCGGGTTGGTAAATGTCACATGACGTCAAATTTTTGGTTCTCGGACATGCCTCGATGTTTGCCTTCACCGTTTTGAAAGGAGTCTTGAAAAAATTCAGTAATCGAGAGTGGTTTATCCTTTACGATATTATGACTGTGCCTTCTTCACCATTTCTGTCTGAATATTACTAAAATTCTATAAAGTACAAAAGCTCGAAAGATTTCATATTTATTTACAATCTTTAAACAAAAATTTCCTTCAAAAATCTTAAGGTGCGGTCTGTACAGTGCGAGGCATGCGTCGCAAATGCAGTTTTTATAGGTATGTCAGATGCCTGAGTACCTCGTTGGTCTAGTGGTCGCAAGCGCTAATGCTGAGCAAGAGGTCCTGGTTTCGATTCTCAGGTCGGGCAAAGTGATATTGGGTTTTTGCATCAGGAATTTCTCAGTAGCAGCCCGTAGCCCAGTTGGCGATAGGCTCACCCCCTATTACTTGGGACTTAACAGTTATTGACGAAATGTCTGTGTTACTCTGCCTTATCCTTCAGGGATTAAAAAGCGTGATGTTTTGTTTATGTCAGATTCATCAGCCTGAGGCTTGCGCCATATGGGAGGTTTTACCAGTTTGAGTTTCTTGCTCGGTCTTCTACATAGTTACTTACTACGAGTACGCTTTGGAATGGGCAACTAGCTTCATCTTTCTGTCTGACCGACCCCTTGACAATTCAAAAGTGCCTGTAATTGATTTATTTGAAATAAATGCTTTGAGTTTGAGTTTAAGTTACCATTCGAAGCACATGCCTCGCACTTTCTGGACACACCTTTACACTTGGTGACACAATTATAAGCCCAGTCAGATATAGGCGGTATTCGCTGTGTTTACATTACATAAAGATGTAGGTATTGCGACACGTATTCGTTCGTTCTAACTATACATTTAGATATAATTCGATAATATATTTTACATCTAGAGATCTCGTATAAAACATACATTTTTAATTTAAAACTAGACATAATAAGATATTTTACAGTTGAATAAATTTCCATTCGTTATTTTATCTAGCCTTCTCCATTGAACAATCCCTAATAAAATCAATGACTTTATTAATCAAATCTTTCAAATATTACAACTTGAAAAAATATAATTGGATTTTTTTTAAACTCCAAAACGTAAAAGTTTGGATACATTTATTACACATACCTACAGCATTTTTTATTTTAAATTAAAAACTTTTTTTTAATATTCACACTACAGTGAAAATGAAACAAAAAATAATACAATAAGAATTTTGAAAGATTGTATATAAAAAAAAAATTAACAATGCAGACACGACCGTACTTTTAATTTACAAAAAGGCTGCTTGGTATTCAGTTACCGTCCCTGAAATTAATATTTTTCTGTAGCGAGTGTATTTTTTTAAAGAAAAGTTAAGATATTTTATCATATCGAAAAATATAAATTCCTGTAATTAATTTGCTTACTTAAGTTGTCAAAAATATTTCTAAGACTTATAATCTAAAGTTTATTTTACAAGAAAAAGAACCATTTCTAATCTACGATGTTATCTTAATAATACTAGAATATTTTTTTGTTGTTTATCTCACATACATTTATTATACTGTTTGAAATTATTTACAATAGTACATAAATGCCGTTTCTTTTCTTAATTAAGTTATCTTACATTAACTTTGGTCACATTTATACACATATTTTGGGTAACTAATAGGTAGGTACCTACTGATTAAATTGTACAGAATTTCTAAAATAGTGGTTAGTTATTAAACATTGAAAAATATTTTTTATGTTTTTTTATTTATTTATTTCTTCATCACTTTTTTATAGGAGGACAGAAGAAAAATAATATGCAAGTCGATTTACAACAGGAAATCATAAGCAGTTAGAAAACACAGAAATTCGCAAACACAGTTCAAATCACAAAATAAAACATGAGTTATAAGCTTATAACAAACTAAAAATAAATCGAATACTTACAGCAACATAGCTGATAGTGTACGTTGAGTTCTGTATACCCGCTCCATTTCCTGCACCCAAGTGTATACTGTTTACTAACAATAATAATTATAACATAAAATATCTTGTTACTTGTACTCGGATGTATTCTAAGAAATTCAGTTTGCTGGATGTGCGAGTAAATAAATAAACAAAAAAAAAAAAAAAAAAAAAAAAAATATATAATAATATAATAAAAAAATTGTCCGTTTGCGTTGTACTCCTTTTGTTTTAAAATGAGCCTAACCGTTTAAAATAACGAAGAATAAAAAGGACCGCTTTCTTTTCAAAATTAAACTGCCTCATAAACAAAAAACGACTAAAAAATAACAGCCGACAATGTTGGTGGTTTAAGAGGGATCAGGGCCTGCGATTCTCCATACAAATGTATTTCTCTTTATTCTTCCTGAATTAAGCCTCTAGAGCAATCATTTTTTTTCATAAAATTAAGGTCTGCTGTAGACACGTCCCTGTTATTTCCTCTTTTTCAGTAACTTATTGGTAAAGAAAATATGACCCTCCAAAAATTACAAAAATGCCCCATTTTTTCCACCGTGATTAGAAGACTACCAGACAAATTTAAAAAAAATTTAACATAAAAAAGTGATAGGACCTAGACATACTCTTTCTTAAAATTTTAATGTAAAAAAATAATTGAAACGGATCAGTTTCGAGGAGAAAAAAGAGGAATACGAAACGTTGATCTCGTTAATTATTTTTTGTGATATAGTCGGTCTGAGCTGTAGCTGTCCTTATCGCAATAGTTTCTTCAAATACCTATTTTTCAAATTCCTCGCAGGCCCTGTTCCCTCTTAACGCTTTTTCCAAAATACATTTTTAATTTTAGGGTAGTCCTAGCAATTAAAACTTTTTACGACCGCATTTTCAAGTGGTTAATTAAGTTTCTGTAACAAAAACACTATTATACTGCTACATTTTTCTGTTCTAATAATTACTTTATCTGGGTACACCAAGGTTATAAATCCTCTATAAAAGTTTCTGAAATAGTTAGTGTCATAGTAACCATAATATCATCCAAACGAGTGCTATAATGTAGTAAGTACCTATTAAATTTCATTATGCAAGTCCTTTGCTTTTTCGATCCCTTCCTTACTCATCAAACAGCCACATTATCACTACTCAATTCGTGGTATCTTTATGGATTTCAAAAAAAGAACATTGTTATGCACGCGCGTTTCACTACCACAGCGCGTAATTTAAACAATGTAAATAATTATTACAATCAATAATTATATTATTATCTTCACATAGTTTGTTTGTATTAGATACTCAGCAATTATGTAAACTTTCCATGAATTTACAAAGAGTTTTCACAACACTACAGCACCCTATAGTTTCAGAACCTTATAAAGAGGATTCATATCATGAGTGTAGATAGTCTTATATGCAATTGTACATAATTAGGTATTATAACACTCATGTGATACTATTATTTCGTTAACCCAAATTCGTGTTTTAACCCCTTCTATACAACAGTTGCATAAATAACTACTATGTACTAGAGTTAAAAATATTTAATTGAAATTCAAAGACGTTCAAAATTATTAAGGTCTGCATTTGTCACTTATTTCATCTCACTTCATTTAAAAAATACACTACGTTCTAAAAACGTACCTACGCTTGCAACATATCTCAAACTTTCAAAGACCTACCTAACTATCAAGTATTTAATTTGTCAGCAGAATCGAGTAGATCTAATCTATCCGGCAATCGATGGTAAAAAAGGTGAAACCCCTATAATGTATTTTATAAAAGCGGCCCATGACAAAACGCGAATGGAAGAAGACGTTTTTGTTGAGAACAAACTGTAACTCGATGTTACCAAATTGAGTTATTGAAAATTTATCAAGCGCCCCTATATTGTATAAGTGACGACCCTAACTCCGAAAGAACTCAATTTGTGCTTCTACGATAAAATATATTTACAAGAATAAGATCTCAGATATACTATAAACTAAGATATTACTTTAAATGTCTGTTTCACCAAAACTTAGGCCATTATTATCTATAAAACTTTTAATAATGTCATAAATTTTGTCAAGTCTTCTACTGACAAAATTTATGACATTATTTACTGAGAAAAATCACTCTTGTCTCTAAAAATATTGAAGTAATTTGGTTTTTAATAAAACTGAATGGTTTGCCCTTCACATCCTCTAAATTGAACTCATAAGACATTCTGGATGGTTCCAATTTCACGATAAGTGGCACACATTGTTACGCCACAAGGATACAACAATGAGGTCACATACTTTGCTAATATTAAGGAAACCGAAAATATCAGAGATGAAAAATGAGGTCATATCAATTGAAAAGAAGAGTGAGCTGATAAAATAGGGTTTACAAGCGGATATGAACATAAGTAACGATATATTAGAATGTGTGTGAAGTTTCAGAAGTAGTTTTCTTGAAGGACTTAATTTGCAAATGGCGGAGAGGCTATCCTTGGCAAACTAAACAAAATGTAATACTGCTGAATAAATGCGAAACTTATATGAATGATCTTCATACAAATATAGTATTAAATAGTGAAACAGACACCCAAAAACAATTGACTGATTTACACAGAACACGTAACTTAATAAATGTTAACCTTTTTTTTATTCTTAATCTGACAACTATTCAAACTGCGATTGAACTTGAACTTAAAACCGTTTTTCAAATCATCGTCACACGGATCTTTAGATTCATCAACGTGCCTGTAATCAGCATGATCACTATGTCTTTCTTCAATCTTCCCATCTTTGAAGCAATCGTAGTATGGTTTGCAATCAATACTGTTGGTACTCCTCGCGATATAAGTCTCAATGCCATCTCTATTACGTAAATCCGAAAGAAGATCTTTGCCTAGTTGTCAATCTCTGCACACATCAGTTGCGAGAGTGAATCTTGTTGCTGATTCACTGATGGAATCGTCCCTGATTTTCGGACGACGGTTCCCATTCATTTGTTCTATGAAAGAAGTGTTGGTGTTTCTGATGTAGTCTCGATGAATGTTGTGATTTGAAGGTGATAAGTGCGTGAGTCGATAGCTGACGTAAGAATCGTTACGACGAACCACAGTCCTGGTAGTGCCCGCTCTAGAGCTTCCTATCGGTGCGAAGGAGGTTCCATTCTGGTCTGGGGCTGCCGCAGAATGACAGCAGCAGAAGCATTTGAAGTACGATCTGTGGAATTCTCGGCGGAATTTACCTGGAACAATACAGAATTTGGAATTAATTGCCACATTTTTGGTGGGGAGGTGCATGGTGCAATATTGGAAGGTGTTGTAACTGGAGATAATTTGGTGAAGATGGTGAAAATAATAATGGTTCGAGGATTTAAATAAAAAACGGGTTGCACTCCGGGAGTGCCGGCAGAAGTGAAAACTTGAATATTAACGTTGTGCTGTTGTTGTTGTTTTTGATATTTTGGAATGATTAGGCAATGGTTTTTCACCGGTCTACTCTCCCTCCGTCTTACGAATTTTCGACCAGGTCACGTGTTCTGACGCGAGTTTAACATTTTTTACCCATCACAAAAAAAGTGCACAACGCCGCTATAGAAGTTTTCACTTAAAAAATATTTCTTGTGGCATTGGTGCATCATAACAAAATAAACAAGGTGGATGTGACAGAATTTTCGGTTGAAATAAAAAATATTAAGACGTCTTTGAAGGTAAACCTTGATTTCAAAGAAACTTCTTGCGACTTTATAATCTTTGCTTGACATCCGTCATTTGAGGTCTACCGTTGAAAGCTTTCAACGCACCGTTAAACCATTATCATTAAGAAAAGCACTCAACACACGTTCGTAAGAAAATGCTGTCTTAATAATTTTCTGCGAACTTTATCATGCAAGTGTTTTTTTTAAATTACTTTTAGTGGTTTTTAAAGTAAAGCTTTTTTGGGAAATATAAGGTTGCACAAAATACGTTGGAAGCTTGTCGATAATTACATATTTATTCATTTATAAGCATTAACAAACGACGCGAAAAATAATCATTATTTTACAAGCTTTCTTCTATTAGACAGGGCATCCCTGGAAGTATGGATCAAATCGAATAGAGGCGTGGTCAAGGTCATTTCCAAACTTTTTAATCCTGAAGTTGTGTCCAAACATAGAGCGGCAATCGTGCGCGGCTTGTGTTTGGAGGATTGTCGCGCGTGAACGCTTCTGGCGTTCAAACTACAATCTACAGATAGTGCAATCTACAACGACGCGCCCCACTCCGCGATTACTGTACTGTAAGCTGTACTTTAGTACGGAGCGGATATGAGTGGGGCGCGTCGTCGTGGATTGCACTATCTATATCTGCTGCGTACAGAAGTTTTTAGGAAACATTCGTCACTAATTGTGTCTGGACGTATTTCTGCGGTCGTATTAAAGGCTACGCAGATTGATATTGCCAACTGAAGTGCGTGGCGTGTCTCAGATGTGCCACGCAGTACTGCCGCGCAAACATTCGTCGGTTTGGTCCTAACTAGGGCGCTGCAGAAAGGTGTCCTGCAAACGCCGCGTGTTGCTGCCGCGCTTATGCCGCTCAATGTTTGGACACACCTTTAGAATGTCGGTGCAATTTTTTACGGTTCAAAAGATAACACCAATTTTTTTTTTTTTTTTTTCAATTATTAACACCCGTCAGGATTTTTCCGAACAGATTTTAAAGCTTATTGGATTAATTGTGGATATTTATGAGCTTATTATAGCATTATTTTATTTATTAGAAATGAGCGGAAAAGTAATCTTTAAAAAGTGTGTTGTAAGTTTTGCACGGCATTGTACGTGTAAAATATGAGTTTATTAAAATCTGAACTAATATCAAAAAGCGTGCTGTAAATTTTGCACTGCATCATAAAAAATCGGAAGTGTGATTCAAAATGTCGCTTACAATCTACTTTTGATACAAAATCTCTTAACAATCAATCGCCTAGCCTTTTCCAAACAATGTTAACATCGTTGGGGTTGGGAGGAGCTCGTGGCTAAGTAATAACTGCCGCACGGGTCGATCCTTCAGGTTAAGCTACGCTTGCCGGGGTTGGTCTGTGGATGGGTGACCTTCTTTACGTACCGAGACTCCTCCGTGCCTCGGAAAGCACGTTAAGCCGTTGGTCCCGGCTGTCATCCGTGGATCTTTGACGGTCGTTACGGGTCGTCAGAAGCCCGAAAGTCTGACAACCAGTCTTACCAAGGGGTATCGTATCACCCAATTACTGGGTTGTGCAGGTCAGATAGGCAGTCGCTCCATATAAAATACTGGTATTCAGCTGCATCCGGTTAGACTGGAAGCTGACCCCAACGTAGTTGGGAAAAGGCTAGGCAGATGATTTTAACATCGTTGGGGTTGGCTTCCAGTCTAACCAGATGCAGTACTTTACATAGAGCGACTGTCTATTTGACCTCCACTACCCAGTTACCGGGTAATACATACGATACTCCTTTACCCGTATCATTTCAATTTATTTAAACTTTTCCGTATCTATCAACTTTGTGTGAGATATTCATAAAAGTTTCGTATCTTACCTTGACACCATTCAAAGAAAACAATAGATATTTGAAAAGTTAGCGTTGTGACATGGCTTTGTACTCGAGTTTGTTGATAGAATACTATATTCTATTGTTACTCAAGTTTATTTTTGGAAATAGAATTGGTTTTTGTGTGCGTGATATAAATAAGTTCATTCGTTGGTTTTATTAGATTTTTCCGGTGTAATAATAAATTATTCTTGGGAATATTTTTCACAAGAATAATTTATTTAGCAAGCTCTATCTTAAGGTGGATTAGTTCTTCAGAAAAATTTTAGCAAGCTTACTAAGAAGTTTTATATAAATTAGTAGATTTGATGATGAAGTCATCATTTAAAATAAAATTAATATAAAAAAACATTAACAAATTCACCTGTGATAAATTAATATTCAATACAGGTGAATGTGTTAATGATAAGTTAATATTCACAAATTAAAAAATAAACATATTTTTAGCACACACAACAAAAAATATTCAAGAATCAGTATCGTTAAATCTCAAGTCGAATGTAAAGACATGTCACATCACTATACGTGCTGTCTGGTACTCGGAATCGAAGGGTTCTCTGTTTACTAACCTGAAAAGCCTGGGAAGCCTGAAAGCAAAATGTTGGGTGACGTATTTTTCAGGAATAAAGCCGGAATTTATGAGAGAAATGATTTTAGTTATGAAACTGGACATTTATATATAATGGATATGAATTAGAATGGATATGATTTAATGCGGTCCTCGGTAAGGTCGAGACGACTGAGGAATTTCTTCGAATTTGTCATGCACATCTTTGGCAAGATGAAATAATTTTTTCTTAAATCTTTTTGAAAAGGGGCATCAAACTCAAACTCAAAGCATTTATTTCAATTAAACCATTTACAGGCACTTTTGAATTGTCAAGGGGTCAGTCAGTCAGAAATATGAAGCTAGTTGCCCATTCCAAAGCGTAGAAGAACGGGCAAGAAACTCCAGGGACACTCTTTCAAATCATAATATTGTTACAAAATATTGGTTATTCATGTTGAAATTATACATGTGAGAACAATGTGGAAAGTTAACAAACATTTCTAAAATCTGAATAAAGACATAATTTCGTAAAATAAAACCTCTCACTCTCTTCTCTATAATTCAAAAAGTATATTCCTCTATTTACCTAAATACATCTTTTATCTTTTTGACATAATATTTTTCTAAGCTCAGCGGGCAATTGTTCTAAAAGCTTAGCCTTCCATTTACAAATACACAAGGGATCTTATTTCTTTACATTATACCTTGCTCTGAATACAGGAGTAAAAAGTTACATTTTAAAAATATTACGTATGTTAGAATTTTATATCTAACAGAATAATGTAAATAGTTTGGTTTTTGCATAAAATTTTGGTTTGTTAAACGTATTATAATAATTTGTCACGTTTTGCTTTTTTATTAGATTGGTTTTTTGTATGAAATTCAAAAACAACCGAATTCGGACCTATGCACAGTAAACCACACGTCATTGGTAACAAAACCAGTATAAGCTGGCCTTTTATTCTATTGAAACTTTGTACTACGCAAGGCCAGGTCAAGGCCAACGTATTAAGGCTCGTGCAGACTAGCGCGACTTGTCACGTGACGCGATACCGTTAATTATTCTACCGTGAAGTTTTCTTAGAAAATATTTTATTAGAGTCACGTCGCGCCTGTTTGCCTTTACAACCGACTTGAAATGATTTTTTTTATTCTTAAGATTAACCAAAGTTCCGGCTAATATCACCGAAGATTAATCGGACTGCCTCGTTGGTCTAGTGGTTGCAAGCGCTACTGCTGAGCATGAGGTCCTGGGTTCGACTCCCGGGTCGGGCAAAGTGTTATTGGGTTTTTCTATCTGGAATTTCTCAGTAGTAGCCCGGAGTCTGGATATGTGCCCGGTTGATGGCAATAGGCTCGCCCCCTATTACATGGGACTTAAAACATAACTGGCGAAATGTGGGTGTACCTACTACAGGTACACCTCTGCCCAACCCTTCGGGGAAACAAGGCGTGATGTTATGATGTTATGATTAATCGGAATCTATCGTGGTCATCCGACCGCTGGGTGCCGAGCTACTTATACCTTCCGGCAAATTCCGATAGCATCGAGCTCCGTGCCGGGTACATATTTTACCCGCGTGGTCACGTCAAGCTGTCTACGGGTCAGGCGCGACCATCCGCCGACTGTCACCATCCCTGGTGACTGCAGCGTGGCACAGCCGCTGAGGTCATTGTCAAACCAGGCTGAGCCACTCTCAAGGGAATTAAGGGAATCATTGTAACCATAAACCTTCCTACCCCATTTCTCGTATTTTATTAAATTATTTTTGTGTGAAGGATTTACGTGGGCTTATTTATCACCACCTCGTACACCCTTTTCGTCACATTGGCACATTGGAATCACTTTCACACCACATGAAAAAAAACAACGGGTTGCCACTCCGGGAGTGCCGGCAGAAGTGAAAGCTTGAATATTAACGTTGTGCATTTTGCCGTCTTACGAATTTTCGATCAGGTCACGTGTCCTGACGCGATTTTAACATTTTTTACCCATCACAAAAAAGGGCACAACGCCGCTAAATAAGTTTTCACTTCAAAAAAACTAAATGGAGTTGAGTTAACATTTCCTAACCCCCTGAGAAAAACTGGTGAAAAAAACTCAAGGGCCAAAGTCTCTTTTAAAGTTCAGAGATAATCTTGGTCCGGTCATTATGAGGACCATGTACATTAGTATCTTAAATTGTGTTTTGACGAGGAAACAATCACACAGATTTGAGTGGACCTGTCCTAGTAATCGTGTAGTTCAACTCAGAACTTAAGGACCTAAAGTTGCCCGTTGCGGCATACTGGACTAGGCAAAAATTTAAGGAAGACTCGACTGAAATGGGTGGCGTATCAATGTTGTATTAGGCTTAGCACTCATTACTTAGCTTTTTTTTTTTTAAACGATGCCCCACGCTAGGATTTTCTCCTGTATCGTGGGTGTGTTTACATACATTTAAACTCACATACACAAACAGCCAGACCCGGAACAACTAATTGTAGGTCATACAAATATTAGTTCCGTGCGGGAATTGAACCCGCGACACGCAGCGCAGCAGTCAATCGCTTAACCACTGCGCCATCTATCTCTATATCCATCATCGTGTTTACTTCACAGTAACCCAGCTACCTTCCGTGAGATTGTCTGTAACACCAAGGCGTTGTTGGCCTTGCTTGAGGAGCTGGGATGGATCGAATAATCAATTTTCCCACCCATATGCAAAAAAACCACGCAGTGCACATGGAGTTGCGGTTATCAGCCCGTTTTAACGGTTTTTATTTTTAGTAAAGAGAACTGTTTACTAAATGAAATACAACAAAATACAGACTGTCGAAAAAAAAAACCCGTTTTTTTTTAAATCATCAAATGACCTCCCGCTCTGGGTGGAGCAGGAGGGCGTGTCAGACTCTTACTGACTAAAACCCACCCGTGTTCCTTCTGTTGCCTGTGAAATGCCAGGGGAGCACGGTATCCCTTTCGGACTTTCCCGCAACCCCGGCAGGCAATGGTCTCATCGGACCCCTTCACTCGCTGACACTCTATGAGGCGCGCGTGGAACACAGCCCGTTTTAACGGTTTTTATTTTAGTAAACAGAACTAAATGAAATACAACAAAATACAGACTTTCGAAAAAAAATATCCCTATATAACCAATTTTCACCAAATTAAATACGAACATAATTAAGTTTTCGATGTTGACAGTACAGTGCGAACTCATTACAGTCTGTGTACTTCCAACGTCGAAAACTTTTTTGCTCAGGTCGCATCTGGCTCTTCATAAAATAAAAAGAGTAAAAATAAAAGAGAGTTTAGTATTTCCATTGTTCTTCCAACAACCAATACAAGTACAGTTTCATACTATTCTAGTACTCAAATAAATGGTAGATATTTCTGAAAATATATACATAGGGAGTGAAAATAACGGAGTCCGATTTAAACATTCAAGTTTAAATCGAAATTGGTTGCTGCGGTTGCATTTACTTTATTAACTTTCATGCGATAGGTATGCAGTTCGATCGATTGAAGTAGTCTTTGTTCATATTTAACAACAGAATGCAAAATAATAGTTGCCTCCTTACTAATAAACGTTGTATAGCGTCTGTGTAGTTACCCAACGCTTTGTCTTCTTCTTTCGAAAGTCCAATTACTGATGACTGAAAGAGAGAAAACGGTGTGTAACTATTCACCTGATATAATACGTTTATTAGTAAGGCAGCTACTATATACAGGGTGTCTAGTAAATAGTACGACATATTGCAGGGGGTGATAGCTTGGGTCAATACCTTCCAAAAAAAACCAATATATGTTCAGCAATACGTTACTTTTTTTTACCACTGTAGGTTAAAGTTAAGTTAAGCGATAAGAAACCGGTGCTTTTTTTTTAAAGTGGTGTCTTGGAACATTCTTGTTTTTGATATAAAAAAGTCTTCTAATCATTTATCAATGTGTAGAGTACGAATAATTTAATGTAAAAAAAAAATCTAGAAAAGGAATTTTTCCCTAAAAAATGCAAAAAATACTGTTTCAAGGAAGAGATTTTTCAATATTTTGGAAAATGTTATATAACTCTAAATCCGTAACATATTGCTAAACATATATGATATTGTTTTTTTTTTAAATATTGATCCAAGCTTTCACCTCCTGCAATATGTCGTACTATTTACTGGACACCCTGTATACTCGTCCTAAAAAAAAATGCGTCTAACTATTAGCCACTAAATGCACAGACACTAGGAAAGCGATTAACTTGGAAGTAGCGCTCGCCGTCCGCTAACGTGGCGTGAAATGCAACATAGCACTTAAAATTTGTTTTTAAATATTAAAAATATACGCTGCTTAAGTGGCACCCCGACCGATTGGGTTAGGTTAGAACTGTGACCAAACGCGCGTGAGCCGAGCGAGCGCAGCGAGCGGTAACGCGGCAGCGGCCGGCGAACCGTAAACCGCTGTGCCTAGACAAGTGGCAATCGCTTTCAAAGCGTTTCGTATAACTACTATGACTTTCAACAGAATTGACATTTTCGGTAGGTAGCTAATGTCAATCCAATACATTTTTGACTTTGTGAAATATGGCTAGCTGAACTAAAACATTGATTATGAAATGCAATAATTAATATCGTAATACCGAATATTTCGTTTTAGATGTAAAAAAAGTATTTGGAAACTTTCAAAGTGTCTTTTTTACACCTTAAACGGTTAATACACCAAATTGAGTGTAATAATTGCAATTTATTATATATTGGTCACTAGTTAGCCATAGGTATTTCTTATTTCCATACATAAATATTGCCAAATTAATTAAAACAGGTAAATTTTTTACAGCTATTTGCGATGTTGCCAATGTTTTGGATGAGCGCTCTTAATAGGCCTAGATACCGACTACTAATCTCATTGTCAGTGATTTAAAATACAGGGTCAAATTAAATAAGCTAGCGAAAATCCACAGTTTTTATAGGTACCGATATCTAAACAAACCTGCAAATTTTAGATTGTAAGAAAATTTTAATTTCGTGGCTACCCTGATGCTTTCGCCTTAACAAAATAGAAAATAAACAAATATACACTCTGCTAAGCCTACAACGTTCTCACATTCACAAAATAGAAAATAATCTATAGAAAAGTATTAAAAAAAAACGGGCCAGTGCGACTCGGACTCGCGCATGAAGGGTTCCGTACCATTATCTATAAAAACGGCAAAAAAATCATGTCTGTTGTATGGGAGTAGTCCTTAAATATTTATTTTATTCTGTTTTTGTATTTGTTGTTATATATATAAGTACATCATCTGTGAACATTTCGACGGTCTAACTATCACGGTTCATGAGATACAGCCTGGTGACAGACGGACAGACAGACAGCGGAGTCTTAGTAATAGGGTCCCGTTTCACCCTTTGGGTACGGAACCCTAAATAGATAAATAAAATATTAAAAATAAAAACCTATTTTAACCAAATGACATGATTGCCATTACAACTGTAACAAATCTGAATAATTATAATGTCCACAAAAGCCACGAATAAAGAGTAGAAATTAAATTGTAGGTGTGTCGTGACCAGATCGTAGAATCGATCACTTCTTGAAGCATGCACCTTATAAGCCATGATAAGACTAGATAAGACAAAATTGGCAATTATTAAAATCCTTTTGTCGTAATATAATTCCATTGCCATCTCAATTTCTATCAATTTCGCACTCCAATAAATTCATCCGAATTTCAGGATGTTGGCAGTAAATCTGAATAGTATTGGGACAGTATAAACTTGCTGGACTTGCTTCAGTGAATAGGTAATCATTCATCTCCATATTTCAGTCCGATCCAACCAGCCGATCGACTGAGTTATAGTAAGGGACCGTCCTTGCATGAGAAGACGTTCTGGCTAAACAGCCAGCTATACGTAGGCGTGTGTAGGTATGTGAAATCCATATCTTATACTGTACCTACTGTCCTCGACATTTTCTCAAATATGAGTGTTGTTCAATCACATAAAATGGCTGCACGTATTGTAAGTACAGGAGATTGCTGACGACCCGCGGACACTTTACTTTGGAATTGTAATGTGGACGAATGGTCTGGGTGGTGGCTGCACCGCTTAGGCCATTCCACGTCGTTGGCCATCCACGAAGAAAAAGTCCCCAAAGGCTCAGAATCCAGGACACTCTTTTGTGATAGGTTCAAAAACAAGCAGACTGTAATGACACTTAGTACCTATATATTGACACAGCCCAAAATTCACAGTTTTTACAGAATAAATTCAGAATAAAATTGGCAACAACCTTTTATCCTATTTATTTCTAACCTATTACATTTTATATATAAAGCTATTTATTTTAATATCACCGATAAGAATCACTTCGGGTCACTAATCTTTACGAGCGAACATTTGTTTGTGGTTTAATACAAAATGGCTTCATTTTATATGCTTTTAAACGAGTTTAGTTTCGGGAATATTTTACTGGACGGCAAAAGCTCTTATTTGCTTCAATTATAAAGAGTCTCGCAGACAGACGCGAAGCGACAGCGCGAAGTGACTCTAGAAGAACACTTTCTATGAAAATTTCATGGAAATTGTTCGACCAGAATCCGTCACGTCGTGCCTGTCTGCAGGAGCATTTAATACTGATTTTACTACGCCGCAGTTCATCGTAATATAAGCCTACTGGCTATTTCCCGCGGTTTCATTTAAATCCAAGGCGACCTACCTCATGTCAGGGATATTAATTTTTGATTAAATACACTAGGTACCAAATTAAATTGTCCGTATATTTAAATCACGACTATAAATTCTTTGCCAGTTCTGACTTGAAGATAGCGACCGTCCGCGCCGGTTGTGGTTTCAATCATACCTTAGACTCTGGAGGAACTTTTCTATACCTCCGAATAACGCCAGTAGCACAGCTCCGCCGCGAAACCCCGTCCCCCGTGGCTCCCGTCATGTTCGGCTAGTTGAAATTCGACTAGCGGAACATGACGCGAGCGAATTGAACTACTGCGGTTTCGCTGCTATGGTTTCGTGACGGAAATGTGCTGCTGGCGTAAAAAATATTCTATTTGTTAATCCGAGGCATAGGCATCATAGCTTTCCGTAAAAATTACAATACGTGCAGCCATTTTATGTGATTGAACAACGCTCATATTTGAGAAAATGTCGAGGACAGTATACCTACTGTCCTCGACATTTTCTCAAATATGAGCGTACTATGCGTCTTATACTGTACCCAGTATAAGATATGGATTTCACATACCTACACACGCCTACGCTGGCTGTTTAGCCAGAACGTCTTCTCATGCAAGGACGGTCCCTTACTATAACTCAGTCGATCGGCTGGTATGGATCGGACTGAAATATGGAGATGAATGATTACCTATTCACTGAAGCAAGTCCAGCAAGTTTATACTGTCTCAATACTATTCAGATTTACTGCCAACATCCTGAAATTCGGATGAATTTATTGGAGTGCGAAATTGATAGAAATTGAGATGGCAATGGAATTATATTACGACAAAAGGATTTTAATAATTGCCAATTTAGTCTTATTAGTCGATTGAGTACCTACAGTTTTCTTATTTTATCCCTTATTAAAATAAAGGTATAATTCTTACCACTTGAGTTTTTTGTTTAAAAAAGTATTTTTCGTGCACCGGCAACACTTGAATTTGTTAGTAAGTAAAACGTTGTCTTTTTTTAAATACAACTACTGACAAAATTTTACTCAAAAACGTCACCTGTCCATATACGTCAATGTCAAAGGGAGCCAGTCGGCAGTTTGGTGAAAAAAAATTGAAATTGCTGTAACGTTCCAATTTTTTTTTAGTTTTGTTCAACAAAAAATCTGTTAATTGCTTTTTGCGTTCAGATTCATAAACTATGTTATATTCTTGTAGTTTTGCATCCATTCGGTTGAAAAATCCGGTAATATATGCATGTTTTTTGATCGTGCGAAGTTATGGGTAATAGTGGTAAATTATATACCATTGTGCATTCGTGCCTAACTGTAAATTGGATTTACTAATATAAAAAATAATATGTATTTTTTGGGTTGTGAATAATGCATATTTTTTAATTAGCGTAGCTTTGCTTATTTTGCTTATTTCAGTGATCTGAAATAAGCGATGAGTGTATTACCTAAATTATACAAGCAAATCCAGGGAAAACAACTAGTATAGGAATTTATTCAAATCGTATTGGATAACGGTACCTAACTATTTTACTACCATCGTGATATTTTACAAGTGGATAATGGATAATGGTAAGATATTTACCACCCAAAAAACCCCCCTTTCCCTCCCATTTTTTTGTTTTTTTTACATCAAAAATGAAATCAGCGGCCCCTAATTACCTAGAAACAAACCTCGTTTTTTCCTAAATATCCACAGGGGCTCGTGTTTGTTTAAGAGTTATTTTATTTTTTTAAATAAAAAAAAAACAGATTTGTTACAGTTGTAATGGCAATCATGTCATTTGATTTAAAAAGGTTTTGTTATTATTTGATTTATCTTTTTTAAAGATACTTTTCTATAGATTCTTTTTTATTTTGTGAAAGTGAGAACGTTGTAGGCTTAGCAGACTGTATATTTGTTGACCATTTTCTATTTTGTTAAGGCGAAAGCGTCAGGGTAGCCACGAAATTAAAATTTTCTTACAATCTAAAATTTGCAGGTATGTTTAGATATCCTATCAAGTCTGTGAATTTTCGCTAGCTTATTTAATTTTAAGCTGTATTTTAAATCGGCGACGATGAGATTAGTGGTCGGTACCTAGGCCTATTAAGAGCGCTCATCCAAAACGTTGGCAACGTCGCAAATAGCTGTCAAAAATTTACCTGTTTTGATTAATTTGGCAATATTTCTGTATGGAAATAAGAAATACCTATGGCTAACTCGTGAACTAGAATATATGTATAATAAATTGCAATTATAACACTCAATTTGGTGTTGTAGCCGTTTTACGATACGATATTAATTATTGCATTTCATAATCAATATTTTAGTTCAGTTAGCCATATTTCGCAAAGTCAAAAATGTTTTGGATTGACATTAGCTACCTACCGAAAATCTCAATTCTGTTGAAAGTCATAGTAGTTATACGAAACGCTTTGAAAGCGATTGCCACTTGTCTAGGCACAGCAGTTTAGATATCTTGAAGGGTTGATACGTAAATCCTTTAATTATTTATATATTACTAGCTACTTGTCCCTGCTTCCCATGGGTGCAATGTACTGATGTGGCGACATGTCAAAACATCGAGATTTCTGTGCTATATATAAGTTATATATAAGTTTACGACCGTAACAAATAAGTTTTTACAGAATTATTATTAATAGTTTTGCATAAAATAAATATTGTGATTTTCAAATTTGATATTTTACCCGAGGAAAGGCTATTGACCCCTGCCAGTCATGGCGTCCATACCTATTTTTTAAAATGATGTGATGTCCAGGCATATTTTAATCTTAATTAAATGGCAAATTTTAATAACAGATTTAATCGGATAAGGATTAATAATGTACTGGTCAAAATAGCTTCGGAAATAGCAATATTTTTTTAATGAAATTTTGAAAGATAATTAAAATGGTTCTTCAATACAATTAAAAATATTTTATTTCACATAAACCTACAAGGGCACTTATGAAACGTCAGAAGCTAGGTGCACGCGGTTACTGTGGGTCATCCGTAGACATAAATACTATCGCGGACTTTTCTGTTTATTTTGTTAAGATACACAATCCAGTAAAACATAAACTTTATCTAATTGTTATGGTTTTGTCAGCGCACGCCATGTAAGCGCTCAAAAAATGCCTTTTTAACGACTTGAGAAAACGTCAAGTTTTAGTTCCACGTTTACGTTTAATTTAAAAGAATTATATTTATAAGCCTTCCGGAATACATTCTGTAAATGATGTTGCAAATCTCATCAAAATCTGTTACGTATTTTAGAATAAATTTAATTAATTAAAGAACAATGCGGACATACAGACAGACGCGAAGAGCGACTTTGTTTTATAATATTTAGAGAAGAGATATCTAGATAAAACCCAACCTTTGTTCAAAGGCATACTATTCTATCAACGACTACTTAAATGATAAGAATAGTTGGTCGCTGTGATTGGCTCAAGACAATGTTTATGTTCTTTCTCCAGAATTAGCCTACCTACTGACAACTGGTAGTTAAATTTAATAGACTCGCGTCATTTCCCGCTACTCTCATCCGATTCGAAACTCAAACTCAAACTCAAAGCATTTATTTCAATTAAACCATTTACAGGCACTTTTGAATTATCAAAGAGTCAGTCAGTTAGTCAGAAAGTTGAGGCTAGTTGCCCATTCCAAAACGTAGATCTCTATGGAGAAGAACGGGCAAGAAACTCTAAGGACACTCTTTTAAATATAGAAATTACAAAATCCTGGGTACATTACTCTTGTTGATTCTAGATGTGAGAACAATGTAAAAAAAAATATATATAAAAATCAACGATTAAATATAAGATTAAAAATAAGCCCTGGCAGATAAGAGATGACCAGTCTCAACTGACGGCGCCCGTTCACGAACATGACGCGTGGATCAGCACCATCCAGCTCAACCATTTTGTAGGGAACCGAATGATCCAACACACACGCCACCATCAGCGAGACAATAAGTGAGCATGACATACTCTTAACTACCCTGCTCTTTCAAGTCAAAATCAACATAATAACATAGTAAACGACTCCATGGTACTCACATTTACAAAAAATGAAAATAAAAATGCGTCTAAGTTATACAAAACTATAGTTTGCAATGTATTTAAAGAATTTTACCACCAAAAGAAAGAAAATCAATATTATCTATTGGAGTATTCAATAATTAAAACCTGGTTAAATAAAAAAACAAAATAAACATTATGTTCGTAGTCAGAAAAAATAAAAAAGGGCAAAAGCAACTCTACCAATTTTTTCATTTTTAACTAGTGAGCCCAAGTGGCTGTGGAGCAGGGCCAGCATTTAGCCAAGCATTTTTATCTACGATATAATCATCCAACTTATAGTAAGCTTGTCTACATAGTGTGCGTTTAACGCTAGTTTTAAATTTCTTCTCATTTAGTTGAAGAATATCGAGTGGTATTTTATTATAACATTTTACACAGTACCCCATAAAAGAAGTGTCGCCATAATTCGAGTAGCGGAACATGACGCGAGTCTATTGAATTTTACTATAGCGGTTTTGCTGTTAAGGTTTCGCAGTGGAGGTGGGCTACTGGGGTAATACAATTGGATACTCATTTATATTTATAAATATTTATATTGTAATAAATTAATCATTATAATTGTTAATAAGACTGATCATTTGTATGTTACTATTGGCAAAACACAGCGCACTACCTATCTTTGATCCTTTTATTAGACCCATATTTCATAAATAAATTATTCTTATTCGCTAACGAAAAAGATTTGTCAATCCCGTTGTAAAGCGTTGTAGAAATACAAAACGCTTTGAAAGCGATTGACCCTCCTATAGGCCCTCTGGTTCAATAAACCTAAAGAGACAGTTATGAGCCCGCCATGTATTAGCGGGCACAGGTCACTACGCTCTCTTCCACTATTGTATATATATATATATATCCACACATTCGCTTAGGGTCGGTGTCGTACCCTTAATCCTAAATTGAACTTAACACTGGGGCTATATTTTCTTTGGAAACAAATGACAGTATTTTCCTTGTAAATTATGACTATAACACGTTATACGAGATTCACATCACGTACAGTTGGTACAAATGTTCCCACAAAACTTCTTTCCCTTAATTACTGTTCTTCTTTTAATCCTATATATGTAACAGCAATTACTTACAAAGTAATTGCTATCACATTACAATAATAGCAATTACTTGCTAAATAATTGCTATTATGTAACATATTTATTCAGACTGTAATGTTCCCACTGCTAGGACACTGACCTCCTCTCTCTGTGAGAGGTAGGAGGGCCGTAATCCACCACGCGAGCCTAGTTGAGAGTCAAAACAAATACCTATATATAAAACAACAATGTCTTGTGATTTAGCAAATGTTTAACAATGAGCAAAATAAAGGAATTTGAAGCACAAAATGCAGAAAGGTTGCTATGTCTATCTACTTAGTCTGGCCATAAATACTGTTACAATTTGGAATCTGCCATTTTTATACAATTGTTCATTGAGTTTTATAATTTTGGCGCTAATACATTGTAACATATTTGCAATATTAAAATGGAGTGGGGTGATAAAGAGAACCGAATCACTGTGATTGCATTACACAAAGTTGGTATGGAGCCAAATGCAATTTTTAAAACTCTCCATACGCTTGGGTTTAGTCAAATGTTTGTGTACCGGGCTATTAATAGGTACAATGAAATGGCCGTCGTCTAGTCCCGATCTTAATCCGCTGGATTATGATTTATGGTCAGTTTTAGAGAGTACGGCTTGCTCTAAACGCCATGATAATTTGGAGTTAGGGTAGGTAGGGTAGGTAGGGTAGGTAGGGTAGGTAGGGTAGGTAGGGGTAGGTAGGGCAGGTAGGGCAGGTAGGGTAGGTAGGGTAGGTAGGGTAGGTAGGGTAGGTAGGGTAGGTAGGGTAGGTAGGGTAGGTAGGGTATGTAGGGTAGGTAGGGTAGGTAGGGTAGGTAGGGTAGGTAGGGTAGGTAGGGTAGGTAGGGTAGGTAGGGTAGGTAGGGTAGGTAGGGTAGGTAGGGTAGGTAGGGTAGGTAGGGTAGGTAGGGTAGGTAGAGTAGGTAGGGTAGGTAGGGTACTCAAATCGGATTCGAGTAGTTTCCTATTTTCGTATACCGTGTATCTAGTACAGCATTATAGAAAACAGTTTTTTGACAAAAATAGCGAGGCCCCCCAAGTCGAGCCCCACAAACTCACGGTCCATCCCTGTCTACAGGCGCGATGTTTATGTTTAAGTTTATGTAGGTATAAAAGCGAAACCATTTTTTTTTCTTTTGTTTTTTAATCTATTGCCAACTGATATCTTGTTTTTTTCATCAAAATATCCGAAAAATATTTTGACATTAGAATTGATCAGATGTTTTAACAGGCTGCAATAATATCGGTCTATTCCGCACCAATCTTACCGTGGATACTTAGGTGAAGGAGTCATTCCATCTGATGGTAGGGATTGACAGTGTGGCAGCATCTACAATACCACATGCAAACTACTAATCAAAAACCTGAGGTCACACAAATCATGCATCGCGCAAGCACAGTTTACCTTTGCGACCGATTTATATACAACATCACGACATCAATCGTCGGGCAGTAGCCCTCCACACACAACACCCGTCTGGTCGGACAATCCTCTCTTTTCTATGGAGGATGAGTGAACTTTATACTCTGTTCGTCATACCTCTATAGCAGTATTGATAGTTCACTTACGTTTTCACGGTCAGCAGGGCTAACATGACAAGCGCGAGAAAGCTCTTTTTCACGTTTTGTCGAAATTTGTCTACGATTCTGACCTCATTCTAATCCCTAACATGACCGTCAACGACGAGATAATTCGAAAAAGGCACTTTGACACTTCTATATCTCGCGACGAGAAACCGATGTTGCAAGTTATTAAAAACAAATTATTTTTATGATAGCAACATCGGCTTGAGATTCCGTTTCATTCATTCAATGGTGCCGATTCTCTTGTCACAAATGCCTCTAAACTAGACTAAAAATCACCTAAATTTAGATTATTCTTGTCAACCGACGATTTTCTATTCTGAAATAGACTAAAGTGACACAACTTAACTTTATTTTAGTTTGACGACACTGAGCTATTAATTTAGTGAAAATGGCAATTTTGTCGTTCAGAATTTGATGTTCTTCACCAAAAATTTTGATTTTCTAAGTATTTAATCGCGATAAAAAAATTAACTAAAATTCACACCAACACCTCGACGGTGCAAAAACAATACTGACTTTTTTTCTTTTCTCTTGCTTATATCTCGAAAATGGTGCGTCCTATCGCAAAAATAATGAAAATTTCGACCCCCTTTAGGAAACCCATAAACCCCTAACACAACATGTAGGTAATATTTTTTCATATTTTCCATACAAAAAACGAATAATTCCATATAAAACACGTCGTTCCAATATAAATAGTAGTTTAAAACTAAGTATTTTCATTATTATTATATTGTAAAATAAAATGATGACTAAAATAAGTACAAATTATGAAACTGCCATGTTATTTTGGAGTTTTTTTTTTTGTATCATAATTTTGTCTACTCTTCTCGTCGTCAAAATCGACGACGAGTAAATACGAGTAAATGATAGAAAAATCGGAGATTATCTCGTGTTGAATAGTCAAAAATCGAGATAACTATGGTGCCATGTTAGGGTTTGTCGAGTAAACATCAATTTTGACAGAAGGAGTCGACTATTTTGTATGGAAGCACTGTCAGAAAACGAGAAAGTGACCGAAATAGACAAAAATTACTTACGCGAGAGCGAGTAATTGTCGCGTGTGTCATGTTAGGCCTGCAGGTTTTACAAAATAAAGTGGCAGAGCATAAGATTTTCTGTCTGTTTTTTTTTTCAGTACCTAAGCGACGGTTTTTTACTAAGTTGACTAGTGAACCTAGATTACAGTTAGGCTGAAAATAATGAGGGTAAGCTGCAATTTGTCTAGATTAAAGAGAACGCAAGCAACCCATCACCTACCAAAAATAAACGCAAAACATTAAAATTTTGAAAATTCCTGAACTTGGGATAGTATACGTAATATAATATTAAAGGATAATATAATAATTATTATAACGAGCAGTCATAAAGGGCTAGTTAGAGTCATACTCATAAACGCGGCGGGCGTCCGCTGTATCCAAATAGCGGTTAGGGCAAGTTTATACTTCCTCTTTGTTGCTATAAATTATTTTTGTTTTTAATTAAGTAAAGGACTATCTGTGACGAAAGGACTGGTCGAAACTAGCAATAGACAGAATTGTGTGGAAAAGGGAGAGGGAGGTCTTTGCCATGCAGTGGGACAATACAGGCTTGTTAGTTAGATTTAATTAAGTAAATAAAAGGGGTAATAAGGTCATGCCAAAATTAAGACCCGAATGTCTACAGTTTGCCGACAGCGTATTTTGACCTATTTCGGCCACATAATGCGAAGGGGAGATAGAAGCCTTGAAAAGCAGGTCATTGTGGGCAATCCCGAAGGAAAGAAAGTACTAGGCCGGTCGCCAACGATGGTCTGACCAAGTAAAAGAAGCTAAGTACGTCCTTAAGCAAATTTCAACAGGTGGTGATGGCAACTTTGGACCGGAGTCGATGGAGGCAGATAGTCCGCATAAAGCGACGATAATCAACTTTTTATGATTTTATACTGAAGATCACGTCTAAACGAGTAGTGTTAATGATTTGGAAAAATTATATGATAAATAAGAGCATTTTATTAATAACTATTTACAAAAATATTTCAGATTATGTTTATATTACATAGTGAAATTAATTTGTAAAGTTATGTCTAACGCGGATAAAAAACTGAGAATCACGCAAAATATTTCAAGCGTATTTTTCTGAAACTTTCACCATTTTAAATATATTTTAATGATTGATCTTTTTATATACGTGTTATATTAAAATACTTTTTTTTTACTAGTATGTCTAATAAATTAATAATGCGTCTAATTTGGGACAGCGCTTCTTGATGGGCGAGTCCTATCATTGGCTGTATGTACAACGCGTTGCGTGAGCTCAGTACAGAACAGGCAAGCTAACCACCCAAGGTTAGTGGCATATACTTGCGTCTTAAAAGGGGCCAGTGACCACGATCGTCAGTAATGAGGGACCGCTTGAAGAAGAAGAAGGTAATGCATGCATTTAATGTAGAAGAACATAAATAATAAAACGTGGATGTAGTCAGTGATCCAGTCTAACCCTTCGGCACAATCTACGTAACTACATAATTATTATGCTAAAGAGAAAACAATATATTCACAGTCACTAAGGTATTTGCAGTGTACAGCATCTGGGAGGAATTTTTCAGATAAACTTTGAAATCTTATACACAAGTTAACCGAACAAAAGGTACATAAAACGACCTTCCAATCTGAAATAGCAAGCTTCTTCCAAACCAGAAAACTTCTTCCACATGAAACGGTAAACTAAAATCTAGTTTCTTCACGATAAAGAGTAAAAGGCAACACGTTATAGAAACGGCGATACTTTTCAAAGAAGTTTTGAAAGAAAGTTTTACAGGAGCCCGTTACGAGCCGTGTAGAAGTTCAAAGTTGTAACGTTATATTTTGATGAAATCAGTTTAAGAATGTTTATTTGTACAGTAAATAGATCGATACGTTGTATGATTTCTTCTAATCTTCTTCTTAAGTACTATTCCGTAGTACGACCGTAGGCGGCAGCAGCAGGTGACGTGTCGTCGCGACACGACTGGTTTCTATGTATTTCTATGAAATACCTTACGTAGTTAGCGACACGTCGGTTTCTAAAGGAACCATTCCGTACCCGATCACAGGCGGCAACTGCAGGCGACATGATTCCGAACCCGACCGCAGGCGGCAGCAGCTCGTATTCCAGTCGGTAGACAGAAGATAGAAAAAAATGCTGTTATAGCTCGAGCGTTGGCGGCACTACTGGTCTGCGGTCAGGCTACACGTGTTGCCTGTCGCTCTCCCGTAGCTGCCAACGAAATGTCACTAGCTACGGAAGGTATTTCATAGAAATTCATAGAAACCACTCGTGGTGCACAAGACAAGACAAGACTGGTTAAAGGTACCATTAGACACGTTGCCTGCTGCTGCCGCCTGCGGTTGGCTAAAAAATGGTACCTTAAGAAGAAGATTTGAAGGAATCATACAATGTATAGATGCTTTTTCATGTTTATAAATCGATACCCATTACGTCTTTGGAGTTTAGCTAACTGAATTTATTCGACCCGTATAATCAAAGGAGACTGATTTTGACATCGCGAATTCAAGAATAAACATAATTTTGGTTGAACTACTTAAGTACTCAAGACTTGAAGTTCGAAAGGACATGTCAAATATTCCCGAGGAACTATAAGTAATTATCTCATGTTATTCAAAGGCAAATCAAATCAACTTGGAGCAAATTCAGGCGGCTGTCTAGCCCAGAGCAGTCTATTTGGTTTCGGAGTAGTTATGTTAAAAATAATAATGTCAGTAACATAGACGCATGTTTTAAGTTGCGCACCAAATAATTTCCATTTGATTTCCAATAAAATACTAATCAAAACGCTAATAGGTATCACTAATCGTTTTTTTGTGATTTTCCATAGCTGACACCGCCGCTGTCGTCGCTCACTCGGCTCGTGGCTGTTTGGTCACTGTTCTAATATATTTTTTTTGGTCACGTTGTATAAATCCTCTTGGAGGTCCTCCGCCCTGGGGCGGAAGGAGGGGTCTGACTTCTACTGACTTATACCACCCCGTGTTGCCTCACATACTTGCACCAAGGGCTAAGAGGTCACTTAAGCATTCTTCAACGAGGTCACAGTTCTAACATACCCTACCCCGGGTGCCCTAGCTTGGTTACTGCGACTAACTATAACGATACAGAAAGTTAAAAGAAGATCTTTGAGTAAAAAGGCGATCATAAATAGAAGATCAAAAAGTTTAAAAATGAATCACTTAAAAAATAATACAATAATGATAAAATTGTTACAGACATTAATTTTACAACATACAGAAGTAGTGTCTAAAAATAGGTCCCTTGGCTATCAAACTATATGACCAGTGTGGATACGCCCTTATTACTCGGCACATAAAATAGCGGTGAAAACAAGTGTTAATTAGCTAGCACATAACACAACACTTAATATTATCTTTTAATACTACTCAGACTATATTTATAATCCTTTTCAACCATAAAGTTAATCTACCTCGCACTACACGTCTGTAAACCCTCTCTCTCTGTCTGGAGGTAAAATGGTAACATGCAAATTAAGTTGAGCAGAAAATCATATTCAGGGTAATTTTACAATATGATGCCCTAGGTAGGTATTACCTATCTCTAACAATCTTGAGGAAAAAAACTTTGTCATAAGACAGGCCGCGTCTAACTTAAAAGTGATCGTCGCGGTCAACTGTCACTTTTTGTTCGGAAAACTGGGAAGCGCCCTCTGTCGGTGTGACCTCGCGTTCAGGTTTACGGAATAAAAAGTGACATGAACGCGTCGATCGCGTATTTGCGCGACGATGGCTTTTAGATAGGAGCAGGTCATGCTGCGGTTAAAAGATTTCCTACTCGGAAAGGTGGACAGCGAGGCTATTTAGTTCTTCAGCCAGCTTGTTGACATAATCTACTCATTACAATGTTTTTTTATGAGTTGTATTGCAATATGTGGTTAGCTAGCAACATTTATTTTACCTGGATGGTCCTAGTTTATCAATTATAACTTCTAGTTACAGCTATGCAAGCGGGCACGCCCTTTATGCCTGGAAGCTTTTTTTTCTGCCTGAGTTCTCGATGTTTTTGGTTGGAATTAAGCGTGTGCTAGTTGTCTTATGGCTATTAATTTATCATTTAAATTATGTTTTGCGTAATGTAAATTATCTTGCATACTATTATATAGAATCATTTTTTTCTAACTGAACAGACAGCTGTGGTGCTGGGGAGTTTGTTGCGCCACGTACACTTCTTCTTCCCAGCTAAAGCACTAGGAAGTGGTAAATTGTGGGCGTTTTGAGGGACTGTCTTATGTAATTTTGACGTTCGAAAAGTGCTAATTCTCAGCCTAGTTTGATTAAATTACTTTTGAATTTTGAAGCTTTTGCTTTGTGCGCTGAACATACAGTATTTCCGCTTATATATTTCCTGCTGAGCGTGGGGTCCTGGGTTGGATTCCCAGGCCGGGCAAAGTTTTGTTGGGTTTTTCCATCAAGAATTTCTAGTAACAGCTCGGAGTTTGGAATTTGGCGGTGTGATACCCCCGTGTCTCGATAAGTTGGTCCTACACCTGATTTATCTCTCCGGGTCGTGTCGGATTGCGTGCCGACCCATTGGTGAGAAGAGAGAGAGCACCTGTGTCTGCGCACACACTTGTGCACTACAATATCTCCTGCGCCGAAGGTTAATCGTCTTCGTTGAGATTGGCCGCCATGGTCGAAAGACGGTCTGGAGGACTATTACGTATTTCCACTTATGACTTTCAGATACGATTTGGTTTCATACTCCGTGGTTTCACAACAGTAACTTTTCTTCCCTTTCCTCTTTCCCCTTTTTCTTCTTTTTCTATACTTTACATTAAAAAAAAATCTTTTCTTCCAAACACTAGGAAAACAAATGATAATTACCCCATACAAAATAATTAATAGCAAGACATTTGATACAACAAAAGACATTGGCAATAATATAATGTGATACAGTCATTTGATACTCAAGGAAATGTAAAGTAGCCTATTTTCTTTCCGAAAACAATAAAAGACTAGCGCACTTATTGAAGAATATTGCTAAACTATTGCTTCAAATGTTCGAAATTTGAAAAATTTGTCTCTTCAACAACGTAAATAACGCGAATGTTGTAAGACTGTCAAAATGGAAGCCATTGCTAATGTTAGTAGGTTACGCAATTACACTGCTGTTCAATTTACATTGAATTGGCTGTCAATCGAATTTATAAAGCTAAATTACTATCGATCGTGTCTTGTATGGAAATAGAGACTGATGCTGTGTTCGCGACGAAACACGAAGAATACTGAATAACTCAGTGTAACATCAATATACGATTAGTGTCTGAAGCTTATGTGACATCGACGCTTCAAGCAGCCCCAAACTATTTTCATAATTTAGATATTTATTTTGCTTATAAAATTGACTGCCTTTTATCCTTGGCATCAATTCATATTATTAGATTGAGCGACGGGACAGCCTGAAATACTGTGCCTCGTGTGTCATTTCCACAGACTCCACATAATTAAACATCAATTTATTATAATATAATTAATTAATTCCAAAATCAATGAAGAACAACGATAATTTTTCACGCGCCAATGAACAAGTGAAAAATCGTCATTGATTCTGGAATGAATTGTTTGTTATTTTTTCTAACAGCTCTATTTGCAAGCCAAATCGAAATTTAAATAAAATCTTTGATTAGTTACCTCCTTGGTTACTGTGTGTCGAAGCAAACAATTTGTTCCATTTTTAAATTACACGACATATATGAGCTTTCATACTCATTTATTCGGCCATTTAACACGACAGGATTTTCATACATATTGCCGGCCGGCTGCTCGCATGTACAGCATTTTCGATTTATCTCGAAGAAGGTTGTCAAAATAATTCTCGAATTTCCAGGCACGTTTGAGAAAAAAAAATATCATAGCTTCCGAGGTAAACCTTCACGTCCAATTGATAGGCTTACAAAATAAAATCGTTTATTTATGTAAATCACCTAGATAACTGTAATCCCGACTCAATGTTCTGTCAGATGTAAATATACTGACTCAATTTGTTTTGGTGAATATTTAATGTTTAAGAGCCCGTATACGAAATCTCGACGGGCCGAATTAGGTATTAGACGCGCACACGCACACATGCGCGAGCAAACGTACGCGTGTGTGCGTAAGTCCGGAGTCGTCGATGGCCAGTACGGCGATTAAATGGTTTTGATCCTTTGATATGGTGTATTTTATCCTCGTGATTTTTGTCAACTGAAATAAAAAGTCTGGTAGTATAAATTAAGCATTTATTAATTAACCAACTTCAAAAAAAGGAGGTTACCAATTCGACACTTATGTATGTAATACTATTGAAACTGCAATATACAGGGTGTAAGGGACAGCCCTCTGCAGACTGATGGGGTGATTTCAGTATATCATATTATGATGACCGGTACAGTCACGAGCACCAATATGTATACACTTAGTAACTTTTAAAAGTAATTTTCTCCTCCTGTGTGGATTGTAATTTTGTGTTATTATGAACATAGTATATTGGAACCCGTACTATTATGGAATAGGTCGTATTTCAAAGTTGCAATCGTAATTCCCCGCTCGTGGAAGGAGCTCGTGGCTAAGTAATAACTGCCGCACGGGTCGATCCATCAGGTTAAGCTACGCTTGCCAGGGTTGGTCTGTGGATGGGTGACCATCTTTACATACCGAGACTTCTCCGTGCCTCGGAAAGCACGTTAAGCCGTTGGTCCCGGCTGTCATTCGTGGATCTTTGACAGTCGTTTCGGGTCGTCAGAAGCCCGAAAGTCTGACAACCAGTCTTACCAAGGGGTATCGTATTACCCAGTTACTGGGTTGTGGAGGTCAGATAGGCAGTCGCTTCATGTAAAATACTGGTATTCAGCTGCATCCGGTTAGACTGGAAGCCGACCCCAATATAGTTGGGAAAAGGCTAGGCAGATTGAATCGTAATTCCCCGAGTAAATCGCTTTTGCATTTTGCCAAGTGTTTACATATTATTGCTCGTGACTGTACATGAAATTATTTCATGAACGTTATGGGAATCCAATAAACCTGATTTGTTTTATTAACTTACACGCAATGTATCGCTACCGTGGCAAAACGTACGTAGCGAACGGCAGCGCAGCGAGCTTTCGAACGCCCTCCCCGCCACCCCACGGTGGTTGAACAGCTGATTTCACGCGTAGTTCGTTACAGAATTTCAACATCCATTGCTGTTTTTATATATTTTAACTGTTTTTTTACATTAATAGAGACAGATACCGTAATTTTAAATTGAAATAAAGGACTAGAAAATGAAAACACGATAAAAAAAAACCTGAGAAAATTTGCAGACTCTAAATCAGGCAGATGGTCGATCTGCCTGATTTAGAGTCTACAGTTAATTTTAATTGGAGATCACCAAAGATTTGGACAAGATCGAGCTTTTGCGAAATCTTTTTAATATTGTACAAAAAAGACCAAGATTCCGAGTACCTACTCATTTAACTGTTTGAACCTTTCATTGACTGAAATTAATGTAGTGTCCAAAAGACAGTTGAAAAATCAACGTATGGATGGGATGGACGGGTATGGGAATTAGACATTTTCCCGCATTAAAAAGTAGGTAATCTACGTATTTCTTCGGGTTCCATAGTATCTTATATCATATCATCTTTTACACATTCCATAGAACATTTTCGAGGGTCGATAATTTCAGGCAGCATGCACTTGAAGTAAAAATCTACAAGCCGATTTTTTATTTTTGTTTCCCAGAAAGGACGTCCCTCTTGATGATCTGAGTTTTCAATGGAAAGTCTGGGCCAGCAAACAGCAGCATATTTAAAGTTCTTGCTCTGTAGCACCATATTTAAAGTTCTTGCTCTGCAGCACCATATTTAAAGTTCTTGCTCTGCAGCACCATATTTAAAGTTCTTGCTCTTTCAGACTATAATTGAATCTGTGAATATTAAATTCTTGATTTCAGACATTTATATAAAATGTTACAAAACATAATAGTTAATGATAACATTTGTTGCATGGAAAGCTACTAAACAAACAGAAAAATGTGTAAGTGTCATAGAACACTCTTTTGGAACGAAATTCCTATTAATAATATAAAGAAAAATAATAATATGATGTCGTTTCTATGGTTTCCTAGGGAGCTCACAAATGTCATATTTGCTGCAATGGAAACGAAAAATTTGAAAATTTTCGAAGTCGCCATTTTGGATTTTCATTTTGTCCTCATTATAATTTTCAGTGCCCTCAAAAACCATGAAAATGACACCCATGACGAAATTTTGTTTTAATTTTCGAAGCCGCCATCTTGGATTTTCATTTTGACCACGTTATCGTTTTCAGCGACCTTAAAAACCATGAAAATGACACCCATGACTAAAAATTTGAAAATTTTCGAAGCCGCCATCTTGGATTTTCATTTTGACCTCATTATAATTTTCAACGCCCTCGAAAACCACGAAAACGACACCCATGACGAAAAATTTAAAAATTTTCGAAGCCGCCATCTTGGATCTTCATTTTGACCTCATTATCATTTTCTAATAATATTATATATATATAATAATATTATTATTGAAAAACAGTACGTTTTGTAGGTACTTATTAAAATACATGAACCGAAATAAGATACCTACTTAAAATTATTATTATAATGTTATCAACACTTATCTACACTTACTTGTTGTAGGTATATAAAAAGTATGTTAAAATCATCACAAAATATTTTAAAATAATAACTTACCAAAGTATCAAAAACTCACGTGGCGCTATATTTGTCTGTAGCCAGCGTCGTGGGTTGCGTGTAGACGCGGTGCGATTTTTGGAGCGCAAAGCGATACGTCCACTCTCTGGAAGCGCTTGGCGCGGACTGCTGACTCGAGGCTTGCGTCGAGTATTATAAAGCGCGATTTAGGTTGTTTTAATTTTATTTTTAATGCCAATTGTTTTTAATTGTAAGCATTTTTTTTTCAGGAAATGGATAGATATTGAACTGAAGTTTATTTCTGTAGTTTTAATTTTATGAATAAGAGTTCCATGTAGCCGAAATCAAAAGCAATTCGTTGCCCTTTTTCGCCAAAATTTGACTAAGTTAAATATTTTTTTACTCAAACATTTTATATGAAAGTGGTAAAAAGTGATTCATACATTGTATAGAAGGCTTTCATAACAACACATTGTAATTTTTTCATACCCTTAAGACGTCAAAACGATTCGTAAATATGATATTCTTAACCTCTTACAGCAAAAATTCACAAAACAGTCGCCGGTATAAAGTCAATTAATCAAAACTAAATAATAAAAACAAAAAAGTAGCTCAGACATTAGATCATATTTGAAATGATCTTTCATATTGTTCATTAAAATTTACAGAAATAGAGTATTTTAACTGTAAAATCACGTCGGTTAAATCACGTAAATCGGCGAAATCGGCAAAATTTCGTATACGGGCTCTTAATGTTAATTTGGGGAGTATCTAAATAAATATTGTTATGACATATTATATTTTTACTGGAACTTCAAAGTTGTATTTTGAATAACCTACGGTTTTCAGAAAACCCTGTGGTGCGGCGGCGTAAGCCTTAGGGGTGAAAATCGAAATTTTCTTAGTGGACTGTATGAGGGGCGGTTCGGTGATACAAGTAAGTGGTTTGGTGGTGTGGGAAAATGATGATGGTACCTGCTTGCTGAGCTATGGCGGAGACACGTTGAGAAGAGTTTCCTTAGCCACGTGGCGGTGCGCGGAGGATGTCACGTATGGACGAAAATCTGCACTTTCCACAACACACAGACACACACTTGCACAGTTTTATTACAATCTTCGTTCTTCGCGGTGAAATTAGAGTCCTTTCCCGAACTTGGGTTTATTTTGACCCACAAGCGTCGAGGTCGGTTGAGAAACTGGCGCGGGGTTCCAATGGCGGCAGCGTTTGCGCATTGCGAATCTTCCTTCTTGCTTTCGCTCAGGTACTATAAGGGTTGTGGAAGGGAGAGGGAAAGCGGAAGGAAGTTTGTATCACACTAACCACCTATTAGAGTTGCCAGTAATTAGGCATGAAATGTAACTAAGAATTATGGCGTTAACATTCCCCGCGGCCTTAAAGGATCACCTTTAATGAGTATAATATAAATATATATAGTGAAATTAAACTTAAACTAACTAAAAGGGAATGGACTGAATGAGATATTACTGAGTAGGAATGGGGCATAAGCGGACCACAGGTCGCACAAGAATCCCATTAGAAGTGCGTACAGAAACGACTCGCGTGCTACCATCTTTAGACGTATGCAATTTCTCAATAACACCTAGAGGCCAAGATAGAGGAGGTGCATTATCATTAATAATTACTACCACAGTGCCTTCCCTCATCATGTCTCCATCAGGTTTATTCCATTTTAGGCGCGATTGTAAACTATGAAGATACTCGCTTCGCCATCTTTTCCAGTACGACTGGACTAATTTATCCATAAGTGAGTGTCTTTGAAGCAGGTTATCAGACAGTGAGACTACTTCTGCGGCAGGCAATGAGTTAAGCGGCGCAGTATGTAAAAAATGCGAAGGGGTAAGAGCTTTAGGCTCACCCGGATCAGCGCTAAGAACAGTAAGAGGTCTGGAGTTCAACAGGCACTCTATTTGAGAAAGAATTGTAACTAATTCTTCATAGGAGAGGAGTTGTTGACCTATTGTCTTAAAAAGGTGAGTCTTCACGGCCTTCACCATGGACTCCCAACCTCCGCCGAAGTGCGGTGACGCGGGCGGAATAAATTGCCAATTAATGCGATGCTCAGCGAGCTCCTCCTCAAAGCGCGGGCGGTATTCTTTTTTTATAAATGTATACAAATCGCGTAAAAACGAATTAGCTCCTCTAAAATTGGTCGCGTTATCCGAATACAAACATTGTACCGGTCCGCGGCGGGACAAAAATCGTTTCAACGCGGCTATGAACGAAACCGTTGTGAGATCCGTAGCTAATTCAACGTGAACAGCGCGAGTGGTCATACAGGTGAAGATACATAAGTAACCCTTGCGACTCTTCGCACCTCGAGTGCGTACGGACACGTACTGTATAGGGCCTGCGTAATCACACCCTGTATGAATAAAAGCCTTGGTAGCGACATTTACTCTAGATTTAGGGAGATCGCTCATCATCGGCGGACCATGAGGTCGCGGTCTCCACCTGTGGCATACATTGCACTTGTGGATTCTATGACGAATAATTCGTCTTGCGGATAAAATCCAATACCTATGGCGCAATAGCGACATAGTTAATTCTGGACCTGCATGTAAATATTTTTTATGATAATAGTCTACGAGGAGTTCAACTATGCGATCATGCCGGGGCAACACTACAGGGTGTTTAGTACTATAGGCTTCAGCCGAATGAGTTAATCGACCGCCAACGCGGATTAAATCATCACCATCTACAAATGGCTTGAGTTTAATAAGAGCGGGTGAACAAATTTTACTATTTTTTAACTCTGAATAATCTTTTATGAAGTGTTTTCTTTGAACATGACGCAACAAAATGATTTCAGCAAACTCGAGGTCGCTAGCGGTAACGGCGTCAGTTCGACGCGGGAGTTTTTTCATAAAGCGGTATATGAAAACAATAATACGCCGCAGCTTTGTCCACGACGACGTACGTTCTGCGAGTGCGAGTAGAAGCGAATTGTCCGAACTTGTATCAGTAACTATGGGGTGCGCGTGGACCTTTTCTTCCGGAATGGGTTCCGAATTCAAGTCGGTAACCTTATGCATGGGCCATTCGGAAGGGTTGCGCTTCGCCCAAGCGGGTCCGTGCAACCATAATGGATGCTCAATGAATTTTTCAGGTGTTAAACCACGTGACAAACAGTCCGCCGGGTTTTCAGTACCAGCTACGTGGTAGAAATGCTCCGCGGGGACGTTGTCTATGATACGAACAACACGATTGGCCACGAATGTGTGCCAACGATGCGGAGAAGAATTTATCCAACAAAGAGTCACCTTTGAATCGGTGAATGCGTAAATAGCGGTAACATTATAACGCGGATTATAAGTGTCGTGAACACGGCGAAGAAGCTTAGCGAGGAGCTCGGCACCGCAAAGCTCCAGTCGAGCGATAGTTAATGGTTTAACCGGCGATACCTTTGACTTGGCACAAACCAGCTGAACGACCACGTCGTCGTTGCGAGTGATATGCGCGTAGATGACAGCGCCGTAGGCGCCTTCGCTGGCGTCAGAAAATCCAATTAGGCGAAGAATACAATTTTCAAAAACACCTAAATGGCGCGGAATTTTAAAATCATTTAAAAGCGGCAGGGCAGAACGAAAATTTTGCCAAATATCTATGATATGACGCGGGGTAGTGTCATCCCAATCGAGCTTCAGTAACCACAATTCTTTGATGAGTAGTTTAGCATAGAGAACTACAGGCGCGACAAGACCCATGATGTCCCACAGTCTAGCTACGGCCGACAGTATAGCGCGTTTAGTACACGTATCTGGCGGTGCGGAAATAAGAAATTCAAAACAATCATTTGACCTGCACCAGCGCAAGCCGAGAACCTTTTGTTCTACCGACTTGTCGAATTCTAGTTGTTCGGTCAACCTATGCGACGCAGGAATACTGTTTAGCACATTTTGAGAGTTACTGGTCCACTTGACCAACTCGAACTGACCTCCTCTAAAGAGTTTAATCAGTTCGTGCGAAACCTCGACTGCACGCGATTCTGAGCTTACGCTGCAGACTATGTCATCCATATAAAGCGAGTCCGCGATGATAGCGCTGGCGCGCGGGAATAGATGGCCATCATCTTGAATCAACTGTTGTACTGTGCGGATCGCATGGTAAGGACTTGACTTGAGACCAAAACAGACGCGGTTAAACTGATATAGAACCAGAGGATCGTTTATACTGAAACGATATAAGATGCGTTGAAAGCGACGATCGCTTTCTCTTACTTCAATCTGTAAGAACATTTGTCGGCAATCAGCCGAGAGCGCGAATGCGAACAAGCGAAAATTCAATATTATAGTAAATAAGTCACCCTGTAAATTTGGGCCACTGTGTAAAATATCGTTGAGAGATACCCCAGTGCTCGTTTTAGCACTAGCGTCTAACACGGAGCGTAATTTCGTTGTTGTTTTATCTAAACGTACAACTGCGTGATGCGGAATTACATAGTTAGGACAGCTACTGTCTGAACTATCGAGGGGAGCGGGCGCTAAATATCCTTTATCAATATATTCGCGGATGACGTCATCATACGCAGTACGTAACTCGGGTGCGGATTCTAATTTCCTTTCTAGACAGAAAAACCGTTTTTTCGCGACATCGAGTGAGTTCCCTAATGAGAACACATCGCTGCGAAACGGTAGGGCTACAGAGTATCTACCTGTGTCCTCATCGCGTTCCGTGGTCGAATTATAAAAGTACTCGCACTCAAGTTCGTCGAACGATTTGCTCGTCGAAAGAGTGACGGGTGCTTCATCGACCTGCCAGAATTTTTTCAACGCCGATTCTAACGAGTCTTTGTCGGATGGGTCTGAAACATATGAGCAACAAGACAGTGGAGTCTTATTACGATGTACAGGCAACGCGGGCACAGTGCCCATGATGACGTAACCGAGTACCGTCTGTATAGCTGGCGGCACGGAGGAGTTGCCGCTAACTACGCGGGGCAGTAGAAGATGCGGGAAAAGTGAAGCCCCGATCAGCATCTCGATGCGACCGGGTGTGCCGAACGATTCGTCGGCGAGCGGTAAACCTTTTAAATACGGCAAAGCGGAAATATTTACGGGAGCGGTAGGTAGATTGTCGGTGATTGCATCGACAACTAGCGAATCAACGTTAAAAGTAACGTTCTGATTAAAGCGGGAAGAGAAAGCGAATTGTACGGAACCCTTAACGGATTTTTCCGTACCACCGATACCCTTGACGGAAGGTGTATCAGATAAATGTCTAGTCAGACCTAATCGTTTGCAGCATTCTGCGGTAATAAAATTTATTTGTGAGCCACTATCCAATAGACAACGAAGAAAATGTTCCTTATCAAATGCATCTCGAACTATTACCGTAGCGGTTGACAATAAAATAGTAGTATTCGTGTTACATTGCGGCTTTGATACGCGGGAGCTCGAGTCGTAAAAGGTCGATGCAGCAATGGACGCGTTACATTGCGGAGCGCTCTGAACAGCGGCGTGAGCCTGTCGCTCACTCGGAGCCTGTGCGTGCGACAAGGACAGCCGCGCAGTGGTAGCAGTGCTATCACTAGCGCGCGCCGCCGCCGCCGCCGCCGTGGCGTTTGAATCCGTTTGTGCAGGTGCGGTATTATCAGCACCGTTCGATATAGTCGCGTGCGATTCGCGATTAAAGTGTAAAAGCGTGTGATGTTTATTCTTGCAAGCTTTACATCTAGATTCAGACTGACAGACTCTGGCCTTGTGTTTAATACTTAAACAATTAGTGCATGCATCGTTTTGCTTCACCGATTTGAAACGATCACTTGGTGTCATTTTAGAAAAGGCAGGACATTTATATAAATGTTCATGGACAAAGCTATCACATAAACATTTTGCGGGTTTATCAATTACAGTGTAAGATTGCGGTTGCGGAGTTTTGAATGATTGTTTTTTATTTACATTATTATTATTATTAGACTGAGTGGAACTCGAGCTGTTTAAAGCTTTAGTATTTTGTAAAATGCGAGACTGATTTTTAATGAACTGTACTAAACTATCGAATTTAGGAATTTCGTCCTTTGAGTTCATTTCGAAAAGTCGAGCGGTTTCAGAATCTACCTTTTTTATAGCGAGATGGAAAAAAATCATATCTGATAAATCATTTATTTGAAGGTTTTTTAATGCGTTAGCGGCTGAAACAAAATTATCAGAAAAGGATTCGAAATTTTGAATAGATGCGGTGTTAAAAGATTTATGTTCCAACATCCGATTAAGGTAGCTAGAAGCCAACATACGTTTATCTTCATACTTGTTTATGAGTGAATTAAAAATTAATTGGTAATTCTCGCCACTAGGGTAAACTCCCGAGAACGCGGTTTGAGCCTTATCTATCAATTTCCCCATCAAGTAATATAATTTCTCCGAATCAGTCAGTGTATTATTTTCGTGTACCGTGCTTTTAAAATTAGCATAGAACAGGGGCCAGTTACGAATGTCGCCATCGAATGACATAATTTCAATGGGAGGCAAGCGAACTGTTTGCTTATTGACACCACTACCGTTAGAAATAGGAGCCGATGCGGCTGCTGATTTTGAGTAATTGGAATGATTATATTTTATTCGGCAATATAATTCTTCAAAACTAATCCACGACTGTTCATCAATCGTATTTTTAGGGTTTTGTTTTAGAAGAAGCGAGTTATGCTTATTGAATGCCTCGAGGAACTCGGTACGCATCGCATCAATATTGACACACGCACACATGAACTTCTCTAGCGGTTCCATACCGAACTTTGTATTTTCCATTAAATCGTAAATGGTTTGCATGCGGGAAAAAATCATATTCCGACTTGACATTGCTATTTGAATGGCGGATTCTAAGTGATCATCCGGATCAATGGTTACTTTCTTCGACATTTTCGCGATTTTTGTGGGTTGTTAAATAGCTAAATAAATCGCGAACTGCAATGAGCTGCGCGCGGTGCGGGCTTTGTAGGTACTTACGAATATCGTACCGAACTAATCCGAACGATGGCGAAGCGAGCGAGCGGTAGGTAAATGTATTTTTCCACCTACCTACTTACAAATATTAAGTTGAGCGGAATGCGAAATACCTATGGATGTACGCAATGACGAAGTAGGTATTGCAATAAATGGAAGCGGTTTATTATAAGAAATTAGGGAACGAAGATTGAAATCAAACGTAATAAGGGATGATGATATACGCTATCTAGGCGATAAAGAAACACAGGTATCCGTGATCGTGGGACCAAACAAATGGTGCGGCGGCGTAAGCCTTAGGGGTGAAAATCGAAATTTTCTTAGTGGACTGTATGAGGGGCGGTTCGGTGATACAAGTAAGTGGTTTGGTGGTGTGGGAAAATGATGATGGTACCTGCTTGCTGAGCTATGGCGGAGACACGTTGAGAAGAGTTTCCTTAGCCACGTGGCGGTGCGCGGAGGATGTCACGTATGGACGAAAATCTGCACTTTCCACAACACACAGACACACACTTGCACAGTTTTATTACAATCTTCGTTCTTCGCGGTGAAATTAGAGTCCTTTCCCGAACTTGGGTTTATTTTGACCCACAAGCGTCGAGGTCGGTTGAGAAACTGGCGCGGGGTTCCAATGGCGGCAGCGTTTGCGCATTGCGAATCTTCCTTCTTGCTTTCGCTCAGGTACTATAAGGGTTGTGGAAGGGAGAGGGAAAGCGGAAGGAAGTTTGTATCACACTAACCACCTATTAGAGTTGCCAGTAATTAGGCATGAAATGTAACTAAGAATTATGGCGTTAACACCCTGACAAAGTCTGTCTCTAATCAGTAGCTCTGCAGTTAAACTTTTTGTCCAATTTTCACATCTCGTGTGGACTACAGACTGATATTTTTACAAGAACTTCAAAGTTTTCTTTTGAATAACTTACGGTTTTCAGAAAACCTTGATAAAGTTTGTCTCTGATCAGTAACTCTGCAGTTAAACTTTTTGACAAATTTTCACATCTCATGTGGACTACACCTCTCTCGAGATGTGTCTTACATGCTATTGCATCCGTCTCCCAGAATTAAAAAAAAACCGTTCAAGAGTGAGTCGGACTCGCGAACCGAGGGTTCTGTACCATCATATATAAATATTTCGGATGTGTCCTACACGTAAAGTAACGTATAGTCCTTCAAAAGTAGGATAGATGGACAGGCGGAAAGGTGGATGGGCGGACAGGTGGACAGGTGGAAAGGCGAACAGGCGGAGAGTACTTTACTATTATATCTTTATTGTTAATTTACAAATCTTAGCCACAACTGCTTATGGTGACAGAAAAACGTTTCAGCCACTGTACATTGCAAACTGGTTATATTGTACTGGTCCGATAAATAAATAACCGGGAGCCTATTAGGAGCTTCATTCGTATAGGTACCTATTATATTTCTGTACCCAGAAAAAACTATAACTGTGCTTCACCCAAAGCAACCTGCGAGTAGGTAAATTTTCATCGGCGAGGCATAGGCCTCGCCGATGAAAATTTACTATGTACTAATTCTCTGACGAATATAGATTCGTCAGAGAATTTTAACACTGTGGTGTAGAATATTGCTGTTTTAGGTCAGCGCCATCTCTTGACCGATAGTGGAACTTATGTAGTTTTTGTTGATGATTTCTGAAAAAGTGTGCTATTTAGAGACATCATTTTATTTTTCCTGTAATCTTTACATAAACTTCTATCTTAAAGAATAATTTCAGATTTTTCTTTATGCAAAATTCAGAGATAAGGAGAGAACGGTATTTTATTTTACAAAAACTATGCGGCCTAAAAAAAAAAGGAAAATGTTTGAAAATGTGCCAATAACGCTCTTTTCCTATGATACTTCACATGCCCTAGTAGCCCCACTTCGAATTTTTAAGATTTTTAGTTCTTTCCTATTTGCGAAATTGTTGGGCAAACGTCATCTGAAACTATTCTAAATTTCAAATTGATAGCATTAATAGTCCTTCAGATATCCAGCTGTGACAGACAGACTAAGACTAAGTCGCACTATAAGGGTTATTCCTTTTTACCAGTTTCGTACGGAACCCTAAAAACAGTACCGTGTGCCTGTAATTTGATTGCCAGCAATATAGCTGCCTGCCGTTCTGCGTTCCTGGTTTGAATCGGCTCACGTCACAGCTCTGGCAAAATTGATCGTGAAGGAAGGGACATGTTAGGTCGCACCAGCTATTCCTGCGCTCTGTGGCATATGAATGCACGCGCAGAAACGTAAAGTAAATTCGAACAATTTTAAAATTTAAAAATACTCGTTATAAAAATAGAAATAGATAAAAAAGAAATACTGAGTAAATAAATTAAAAAATATGTATATAAAATTCAAACTATTAAGTTAGTATCATAATATTAACTTAGTTTTAATTTTATCTATGGGTTTCATCTATGAGAGATACTCGTAAGTACTAATTGTAGACTTTTTGTTAAAAATACTATAGAAGTTACAGTACTGTATTTTCGATCCAAACATCGTTATTTACGTAACGTTTCGTGCTAGGGCTTCTTTTTCACCTTACGATAACGTTTATTACTTTTTGATTTTGTCACTATTAATCTTTTTTTGGATGTAACACGTCCACGTTACATTTTTGAATTTGCTGGTTGCATCGTATAATTATTGATTCAAGTGGACAAGTGGCAATCGCTTTTAAAGCGTTCAGTATTTCTACAACGACTATCAACAGGATTGGCATAAGTTTTTCGATACCTGTCAATCCAATACATTATTGACTTTTTATCATCGTTATCGCTGATAGAATGTCACTTTGTTTAGGCCCTTAGGTCTACGCTAAGGTCTACGGCCCTTAGGTCTACGCTAAGGTCTACGGCCCTAAGGTCTACGCTTATATGTGAACAGGCCTAAAGGCCGCTGTTAGTACGTATTATATAATTACGTACTGCTTGTCAAGCACGTGATTTTTTCGTGCTTGTCAAGCACTTTTGACGGTCTAGGAACGCCATTAGGACTTTGCGACCGAATTCGGTCATATAACGATTGCTATCTATCTATCTTCGAGACGGCAGACCCTGGCCCTGCGGTCTCGACATAGATTGCGATCGAATTGGGTTATATAACGATCGCTATCAATGTCGAGACTGCAGCCCCTGGTTAGTTACTTACGCCCGTTCACGAACATGACGCGTGGATCAGCACCATCCAGCTCAACTATTTTGTAGGGAACCGAATGATCCAACACACTCGCCACCATCAGCGAGACATTAAGTGAGCATGACATACTCTCGTGCGACAGTGGTAACGCTTATTTTGTGAGTAGACCTTAGGTGTGGTTAAGGTTTTCGTAACTCGACCATACCTTAGCTACTATTGATGCAGATTATGATGTTGAGAAAAGTCTGATGGTTCTATAAATACTAATAATAATACACTACTGAGACAAAGGCATCCTCTATGGGAGATAGTGGGTCTTAGTCCACCACGCGGGCTCAGTGTGGGTTGGTGGATGTCACGAATTGTTTGTTCTAGGACATGCCGGTTTCCTCACGATATTAGCCTTCTTCGTTTTAGCGCTAATTAAATAAATGTTTTGTTCCAAAAGTATGTGATGGAAGTGTAAACAAATCCTGTTCAGGTTTAATTCTTACGCTATCACTCACTAAAGGGAATTAGTGACTTATTATGTATTCATCTGTATTTAGAAAGTTTCAACTCTGTATCCTCCTTCCCTCAAATATGGCGAGAGCAACGCAAAGATCAGCCATTACCCCCGTAATTTTTGCGATATGCTCGTGAACGGTGCTCACAATTACTTGTATGTTCCTATCTGTTTATTATCTGTAACAACTGTTGATAAACCTTAATTAAATAAATAAATAAACGGTTGCTGCTTGTGGTGACTGGTCGTCTTGCTGATCATAGTTTTGTTATTGTTATTAGTAATTAACTAAACTGTTTATTGATTTTACCTCGATGGTCCTAGTTTATTATTTATAACTTCCAGTTACAGCTATATATAGCTATGTGTAAGCGGGCACGCCCTTTATGACTGGAGGCTTTTATTTAGATATTGTTTATACGTTTAGTCTTTTTTTTTCTGCCTGAGTACAGTTCTCGATATTTTTGGTTGGTATAATTATTGGCGTGTGCTAGCTGACATATGGCTATTAATTTATAATTTTAATTATGCTTAGTGTTGCGTAATGAAAATAATTTTGCAGAATCATTTTTTTTCTAATTGAACAGACAGCTGCTGTGCTGCTGGGGAGTGTTGCACCACTTCTTCTTCCCAGCTAAAGCACTAGGAAGTGGTGAAGGGTGGGCGTTTTATGGGACTGTCTTACGTAACTTTGACGTTCGAAAAGTACTGATTCTTAGCCTAGTTTGAATAAATGACTTTTGAATTAGAATTTGAATTCACTTTTTCCTATAATTACTGTTTACTTAACATTATTAAATTAACCTCAAATTTTCAATGACATAGGTACATCTTTAAGGTGATTTAAAATTAAAATTGCGGGTTGAAGAATTTAATTTAATCAAAGTACTCGATTTGTAAGTGGCATTACAAATTGGTACCCACAAGTACGGTTATTTCACTTTCAGATCCATTTGCTTACATTTTTGTCAGCAACTTTTGGAACAGAGTATACTTATACATTATTCATTGTTAAAACAAAGTGATACATACCACTCATAAAGTTGTAGATCAGCGGATTTACGGCGGAGTTTGCGTAGCACATGACGTGACTGATAAGTGCTATGCAAGTCATGACGTCACTCTGTTGAACGTCGTATGCCACCCTGGGGAAGAAACATAGGTTAAGAGGTGCTTTATTTAGTTTTTTATCCCAACAGTTATTGCTTTGGGAAGCAGAAATTGTACGTAGATAGACTGGGTCAGGCGGTCACAATACTCTCAATATGTGAGAGAAATCTAGTCAATGTTTGATAAAAAGTAAGGTGGTAAGCATTTTGTACCATGCAAGTTTTAACGGTAACCCCGCACTTAAAGGGCTCCCCACAATTAATTATGGTTGGACCCGCAGAGCACAATAAATATTGAATAAACAGGTTCAGTTTTTCTTGACAAATACAGAACTATCTTTCGGAAGCAATCTTGAAAAATTTGTAACTGCTATCAATCTCTCGGACGAATAACTTTCGGCTCAACTTCATACACGTGAACCTACTTAACTAAGCCACAAACTTTTCTCCAGGCCAAGGATATTATAAGGACGATAATAATCTATATGTATAAAAACAGTTCCGTTGAAGATAGAAACTTCTAATTTGAAATCTAAGTCCTAGACTGAAGTTACATCACACTAATATTATAAGGGCGAAAGTTTGTGAGTGTGTGTGTATGTTTGTCTATTCTTCACGCTATAACTACTGAACGGATTTGGATAAAATTTGGCAGACAGTGAGTTTATAACCTGGATTAACACATAGAATACTTTTTATCTCAATATTTCCACGGGATCGAAACTTATAAATCTAAAACTTTATACTCGTAAATTAATGATCCAGAGGGATGCATTTTTAAATTCTACATTATATCTAACTACCATATGTCACCTGGATGGTGTAATATCTGTCTTAAATTAGATTTCTTGAACGAAAATCTACGACGTGTTGAAAATAAACCCATTTCAAGCTAATGTCACGTAATCTGATTGCTTGATGTTAATTCAGTCAACTAATTAATTAATCTTACCCAGTTGACATGACAATTTGTTAGCTAATTTGTGTGTTGAATTTTCCAGGACCACGGTGTACGTGGGTCTGAATAAGAAGATACAGAGGTTGTCGTAAGCAGTAGATAGGCTAAGAAAACTGCTTTCTATTCATTGTTCATTCTTAAGTTTGCGGTCCTATTACACCATCAACATTAATTGATGATAAAAAATATTTTACCATTTACACTAGGTACAAAATTTAATAACTAACTAACTACACAAATAAATAAAAAATATAAGTTCTAATACAATAACACAATACAAATAAAATACAATATGATATGTAATAATACAATATGGATGTTTTCCGAATTAAATAATTGAATTGAATTGAATTAAAAAACAAAATTACACTTAGGAGTCGAAGTATTCGTCCGCATCGCTGTCATCCGGAATCGTGGCTAGAAGACTGGCAGCTTTGCCACGTTGAATGCCAATGCTAATTGTTTGAGATAACCAAAGAACGAGACAGCCCTCTGGCACAGTATAAATAAGTAACAGTATTATGTCTTCATAGAAAACGACCGTGACGACGCACTTCAAAATCTCTGTATATCGTATCAATCTATATAGTCGCAGCAGTACGCAATACTATGGAATGCGCGGCTGTTACGAATGGACGCGGCAGGTTAATCTACCGAGCGGCCGTAGGTTATTATTTCAATGTCACTCACTTCACTTCAGGTCCAGTTGAAAACCAGCGTCAGACACTAGTTGTCTGGCATTTATGCTGAACTGGGCCTATTTGGCGCAGCCGCGAGGCATACATTCCTGCTGGTATCATGCAACGCAGTTTTACACTTTTTATTTTGTATGATTTCCTTTTACCTTATTTTTTTTTCTCTTTCTACTTGTGTGCCTTTTAGTCTGTGCCAAATAAATGTATTTTATTTCTTTCTTTCTTTCAATGTCACTGCCGAAACATGATACTGTTACTTATTTATACTGTGCCTCTGGTCACGAGAAGTATCGACTAGTCGGCGACACTCGGCCCGAGCTTTCGACCCCAAACGCTTCAAAACTATAATTAACCATAAGATTACAGTATTTGCGCCGCTTGAGGGTATCATCACTCGCAGCAGTGGCGCCAGCACAGCTATTTCTTATTGCTACTTTGATAAAAATGATTGATGGTTATATAAGTTGCCCTTGAACTTTTGCTTTAAGGAACAAAGACCTCTGCGCCATCCCTTTGAGCCAACACCCAAATGTTAACAAGATATCACTCGATCTTAATTAATAAAATGTCCCTTAACAACAGGACAAAAATTGTCAAGGGATAAAATAATATTCTTGAAGAAACATTGTTCTTAAATATGACTTTAATAAATATTTCTTTCCGCCTTCGAAAATTCGAAAGAATAAAGATTTTCCTAGGAAGCGGTTGCTAAGGGTCCTGTTTTGGAAATGATAAAGCGTTTTCACGACAATCCGATTCCGTTTTTTTTTTTAAATAGTCTTTTCGCGTGAATTTCGGGAAGGTATGATTCAATAATGACCCAAAGAAGGCGAAGCTTTTAGTATACACATACATACGTAAACTCACGCTTTCTTCCCATGGGGGTAGACAGAAACTACAGAACGCCACCTGCTACGATCCTTACATAACCCTTTTGCCTCGTTTACGTTCATACATCTGATCATATACGCACGCCAGTTGCGAGTACTACGCACCTGTCCTTACTGAAGAACATCACCAATAAGGTTTTCCACGGCTTTTCCAGTCACATCGGCCTTGTAAATACATTTTGTTAGTCGCCTTTCATTCATTCTCTCAACATGACCAAACCATCTCAGCATACCCTTTTCAATTTTTGTCTCTACATCTTCTTTTAACTTATAGTATCTATATACATAACAAAACGAACTATATGATAGTTGCATTGCACCGTTCACGGCCGCGCGATGCGACTTACAAGTACGACGTGACTTGAGTCAAAAGCGACACGAGCATCACCAGTTTGTCAGTCAGTCCGTCGCGTCGCTCTGCAAGTCGCATCGCGATAACTCATGGAGTCGTGGCATGATCTAAACAACTTCTTTCATTTGTTTTGTCCACAGTCGCTTTCACAAGACGCATGTCGCTTGAGCGTGTAGCTCGAGGCAAAACAGAGAAGTTAAGAAAATCGAGATAATAATGCTTTTACTCTTGATTTTGTTCTATATTATAAATCGACCTTTAGATTTCGTACTTCGATGTTCAATCAATACAATGCTCAAAATTCTTAGTCACGTGTCATTCGTGGCACGCATACCATAGGTTCGCCATCCTTGTCCAGAATGAGCTGATTTGGCTAAAATTTTTTTACTTTTCACTTTACCTACATTTTAAGCAAATAGATGTTTAGATTTTTTTAAATTTGATTTGAGTGGAAAAGGCTTTCAGTAGAAATCAAGTATTTGTGGAAAAACTTTCCGAGAAAGATCTGCGAGATAGAAAACTCTGTATCTTAATCTCTGTGCATTTCTGGATTTATAGGGTCATTGTGAGTGCACGAGAATTTCAACTACAACACTTCGTCTTTTTACTACGTTATTGGATTAAACTGAGAATTGCGGTTGTAAAGACGGACTCCAAAGAAACAAATGTCTTTAATTCAAGTTGCACAATACTTCGTTATACGTACTATGTATGCGTCGAAGCAGGGCGGTGGTATGTAGGCGACTGGCGAGCCGATTGCCCGCTCCCACATACTTCGTCAATAATGCAACTCGGCATATTACGATTACAAAGCCGCCACAACTTCAAAGAATCTGAAATTTCAGATTTTTCGAAATTTCCGTTCGTTTTTTGTGAAACTCCTACAAGCTTCTCAAAATAAAATATGAATGTACACTGACAATTTCATTATGATTATGTACGAAATCTCACTTTTCTGTCTGTATAAGCGAAGACTTGTAATTGGCTGTCAGTTACACCTACTATTTTCATTCTGATAAGTCTTCCAAAGATCTTATACAAATAAATAAATATATTTTCAAGCTTTACAAAATAATTGGGTACTCAGCATATGACTCACAACATTGTTTAAAAATTTGTTGCAAGTTAATTGCTTGTACATATCAAATACTAAGCCTGCTCGACTGTCTCTTTCAAGAAGTCTTCAAGATAAGATAAGATAAGAATAATTAACAGATATATATCTGTAAAATTGAACGAGATATTTATCATTCCAAAGTGAAATAGACTGGAAATTGGCATAATAATAATGGGTAACGTTTAATTTTCTCGGCCTACTTCTCAGAACCTGAATGGAATATAAATTGTATTGTTAAAATGCTTTCGTTGTTCGTTTCTTGAACCTATTGACCTTAGTCGATGTATAATATTGTTTCCTCTGTTTTGTGAATATCGTAAAGTTTAGAGCCAAGTTAAAAGTCGAAAATCAGGAGTTAATTTTTTTCACCAAAAATATCAGGCTGCTGTGGAATAACAGGCAAATAAGTTTTTTTTTTTCACCATTAGGTGAAATAAACCCAACGTCACGGTAAAATAACCTACGGAAGAACTTGTTTCGAACACATTGCCATCACTTTTTCAGCATTGAAACGTTTCCACATAGATCTCTCCTTAGAATCGCCTATCAACCGGTTCTAAGCTAACGTTAAGTGTCTTTTCACGCCTAAAAACATTGTGGTGGGATTTTATCGCGCACCGGATTTTTTACTCTTCGTGTTGAGCCGAGTGTTGAGAATCCAACGCGTTGGGACGCACTTTCGTCCCAGCGCGTTGAAAAAATACATGTTGGATTTTCAACTCTCGGCGCTAAGCAGAGCGATATAAATCCAGTGCACGAAAAAAAGTCACTGTGATTTTATTATGTCCATGCAAACGTGGGCTAGCAGCATCTAGCACGAATTCTCACGACGTTCACAATCACCAAGAACATAATGATAGTTTTTTTTTTTTTTGCCTCTCATTACATTATGGTTATATTTTATGTACTAGTTGGTGTTGGGACACCCCCATGCTTGGGAAAGCACGTGCTATCGAAGAACTTCATATCTAAGCAGTTTGAAAACAAAATATCGTGAACACGATGACCACATCTGTTACCGCCCCGGTTCTATAGCGGCCGAGCGCTGCAAGCAGTAATAGTCTTTACGGTGTATAGATATGAACTTCTTCGATGGTAGCTAAAGCCGTTGGTCCTGCGCCTGATCTCTCCTCTGTTGAGTTTGACCGCCGTCTCATCGAAAGGGAGTGCTACTGTGCTTGTGCACGCATTACCTGGGCGAACGAGCTCTGCTCGGGTAAAAATAGAGACAATTCATTTTCCCAGTTATGAGACCTAGCTAGAGCGATTTATCGCCCCCCCTAATCCCCCTATATTGCAACTTACATCGAAATCGTTAGAGCCTTTTTCGAGAACGTGATTACAAATATATAAAGAAAGAAATATGTTTATTATGCGCAAACAAAACGCACATTCAAAGAAAAAAAGAAAGAAAAATACACAATTACATCAGTAGCCAAAAGCCTCGCATTCAACCAACAATATAAACGTTTAGAAATGTTGTTCATCGGTGGATGTCAAGGCCTCGGACCAATGGGCGTCGGGAATCGATAGCCGATTCTCGGCCACCGTAGGCGCGGGCTTGCAGACGGTGAGCAATGGGTAGCTCGCCGTCCGGTAAGGACCAGGCCCGGGTCGACGGCGCGTTATGTTCCACGCGCGCCTCAAAGAGATGTCAGCGAGTGAAGGGGTCCGATGGGACCATTGCCTGCCGGGGTTGCGGCAAAGTCCGAAAGGGATACCGTGTCCCCCTGGCATTGCACAGGCAACAGAAGGAACACGGGTGGGTTTTAGTCAGTAAGAGTCTGACACGCCCTCCCGCTCCACCCAGAGCGGGAGCAGTCATTTGATGAATTCCCACCCAAAAAAAAAGGGCTTCGGACCAAAGAGAATATTGCGTAATAACTGTTGCAACATTACGTACTCTGTGGTTGCGACAATGGCAAATGACAACAAAAACATACTCGTAACAAAAAAAAAATGCCGATTGCAGAGTTAACTAATTTTGTAATATTAATAAGAGAAATTAAGCTGTGCGTCGCATCTGTGCAACAGGTCATTGCTCAGCGAAATGCTGTGACTTCGGACGTACCTAACATAATATATATACAAATATTGCTCATTTAATAGTACTTATAAGATAATGTCTTCCGCGTACTTGGCTAATCTCCTTTAAAATTGGCCGCCGCCTTGATGGAAATTACGTCGGGAGGATATTATTATTATACCTACTATGCTGGCAAAACAGGTACTTTTATATCTTACCTCAACACAGAGAGCAGATGCACAGGGAAGTAGCAGACAGCAAACATGACGACCACAGCCACTAGCATTTTAGCAGCCTTCCGCCTGGAACGCAGCTGACCCTCCGTCGAGGCGTTCGTGTGGATCGAGGGTGTAGTTCGCCGGTTAGCGGCCAGCCCTATACACAGAAATGAGAGGACTGATAAAAGTAATCAGCCTGTATCCACTGTATGGCAGAGGGCACTTATAATATGGAGAAGAAAGGATCGGGCAATTTAAGATATTATACAACGTGTTCCTTTTGATGTTCCAGAACTCTAAAGTTATAATATGTTCTATGTAAAAAAAAAAAAAAAAAAGTATCCGGTCTTGTCATTACTAACCTTAGTTTCTTATAAGCATTTCTGTGTTACTAGCAACTATATGGATGTATTTGAAAATCTAAAATAAAATCCAAATTAAATGAATATAATAATAATAATAAAAACGTCCTAGAACAAGTGTTCCAAAAATACATAGTTTCGTAAATAAACATAACGCTAATCGAGTCTAAGTTTTATTGTTAAGTACGAGTAAATCATTTTCATTCAAACCAATCATTTATATTTTAAAACTAAGAAAATGCGACGTTGTCATGTTTTATTTTGAATGGACAAAAAAAGTCAGTTTTTTTTTTTAATATTTCTCCAGAGGTTGTTTTATATAAATAATTGTAACTGTCGAATTATTTTGTATGAACAATGAAAAAAAAAATCATAATATTGTGCCCGTTGATTCTTTGACATGGTCTCAGAAATACCTTAGAGTTATGGGATAGCAACAGGAACACCTTGTATATAATGTATTACTATTACGTCATAATTATGTTTTAAAAAGTCTGGTATCAAGAGGGCTTGACAATGTGTCATTCTATCAGCGATAACGATAATGGAAATGTCAATGGATTGACATAAGTTACCGAAAAGCTTAGGTTAATCCAGTTGAAAGTAGTTGTAGAAATACAAAACTCTTTGAAAGCGATTGCAACTTGTCTAGACCAGCGAGGTAATTGCGTATTTCACAAAAAATGGCAATCGATTGCAATTCCTTTCATGACATCTATTGGTTCGTGAGGTTTGAAAAAATCGTCTGCTCAACAACGTAAATAATGTGGCTGAACTCTCAAAATTAACGCAGCTGAACTGACAAAATTAACGCAGCTGAATTGTCAATATTAACGTGACTAAACTGTCAAAATGAACGCGGCTGAACTGTCACCATGAACGCGGCTAAACTGTCAAAATGAACGCGGCTGAACTGTCAAAATTAACGCGGCTTAACGGTCAAAATTAACGCGGCTGAACTGTCATAATTAACGCGGCTGAACTGTCATAATTAACGCGGCTGAACTGTCAAAATTAACGCGGCTGAACTGATAAAATTAACGCGGCTGAACTGTCAAAATAAACGCGGCTGAACTGTCACTATGAACGCGGCTGAACTGTCAAAATGAACGCGGCTGAACTGTCAAAATTAACGCGGCTGAACTGTCATAATTAACGCGGCTGAACTGTCAAAATTAACGCAGTTGAACTGTCAAAATTAGCGTAGCTGAACTGTCACCATAAACGCAGCTGAACTGTCACTATGAACGCGGCTGAACAGTCAAAATAAACGCGGCTGAACTGTCACTATGAACGCGGCTGAACTGTCAAAATGAACGCGGCTGAACTGTCATAATTAACGCGGCTGAACTGTCAAAATTAACGCAGTTGAACTGTCAAAATTAGCGTAGCTGAACTGTTACCATAAACGCAGCTGAACTGTCACTATGAACGCGGCTGAACTGTCAAAATAAACGCGGCTGAACTGTCACTATGAACGTGGCTGAACTGTCAAAATTAACGCGGCTGAACTGTCATAATTAACGCGGCTGAACTGTCAAAATTAACGCAGTTGAACTGTCAAAATTAGCGTAGCTGAACTGTTACCATAAACGCAGCTGAACTGTCACTATGAACGCGGCTGAACTGTCAAAATAAACGCGGCTGAACTGTCACTATGAACGCGGCTGAACTGTCAAAATTAACGCGGCTGAACTGTCATAATTAACGCGGCTGAACTGTCAAAATTAACGCAGTTGAACTGTCAAAATTAGCGTAGCTGAACTGTCACCATAAACGCAGCTGAACTGTCACTATGAACGCGGCTGAACTGTCAAAATGAACGCGGCTGAACTGTCACCATGAACGCGGCTTAACTGTCAAAATTATAGCGGCTGAACTGTCATAATTAACGCGGCTGAACTGTCACCATGAACGCAGCTGAACTGTCAAAATTAACGCGGCTGAACTGTTAAAATTAACGCGGCTGAACTGTCACCATGAACGCGGCTGAACTGTCAAAATTAACGCGCCTGAACTGTCAAAATTAACGCGGCTGAACTGTCACCATGAACGCGTCTGAACTGTCAAAATTAACGCGCCTGAACTGTCAAAATTAACGTGGCTGAACTGTCACCATGAACGCGGCTGAACTGTCAAAACGAACGCGCCTGAACTGTCAAACTTAACGCGGCTGAACTGTCATAATTAACGCGGTTGAACTGTCAAAATGAACGCAGCTGCACTGTCAAAATTAACTTGACTGAACTGTCCAAATGAATGCGGCTGAACTGTCAAAATGAACGCGGCTGAACTGTCAAAATGAAAGGTTTTGCGATCGATTACCATTTTATGTGTTACGCATATTACCCCGCAGGTTTTATGTTATAAAAGTGGTCGTCTTAATAATTGTGGTTTAAATTAATAAACACGTGAAGGCGGCTTGGCCCTGTACGTGCATTAAACACAGAAAAGGACAATCACCTTCATGAGATAAAACACTTCTACTTAAGTAACTTCTGTAAAAGTTTTTCGGGTGTAGTAAAGTAAAGATAACTAGATAATTCTAAAGAGAAAATTAGCAGTATATGTTTTAGACTTTTTGCAGCACTCACAACGATCACTAACCCACCAGACAGCAATGCTAGTGACTATGGAATGCTAGGTTTTTGACTACATTAGATTAGTGTATGTGTTTTACCGATTATTTTAAATTGAGGGGTTTCTTTTGCACAATAATCCATGTTTCTATCACAAAATGATCTCGTACACCAGAAGAATATCTAGCAATAGGAGGAATAGTGAATAGAAAAAGAAGAATGATAAATAACAGAGCAGTTCTTACAATTCTTGCAGTTGTTATGTCCTTGAGGTGTCGAGCACAACGTATGTGACTCCGTGTGTCCTGGGATGTTGTCTGATCTCCAGAGCACCCTCACGATCTGGCAGTACGCTATCATCATCAGGAACAGTGGAAATCTGGAAACAAAACCGTACTGAGGTGTTGTGTTTCCAACCTTTTGTTTTTGAAGTAAAACTTCGTGGCATATATCTACGGTCTGTTTGGGGTGGGCTGAACAAATAGGCAGTGATCTTCTCTATGTACCTATCTGCATGGTTCTCAGACAAGTAATCATACTCTTTTCGTATACATATATGATAATTTGCTCGTAATTAGCGTGCTTTTGTGCTACTACATAGCATGTGTATTCCAAGCTTTATAATATTAACAAATTGATGACGATACTTATACAGGGTTACTGGTAACTCGACGTATTCCTTGCACGCCATCATAATAGGGTTCAAATGCAACAAATTAAGCCACCAAATGTTCTACCGAAGTTCAGTAGTGTTTGAGCTAGTTACATTTTCAGTTTTTTATGAAAAATCCCAGATTAAATCATTTGGAGCCAATTTAAAAATGATTTACAGTGCGACTGTACTGAAATTTAAGTTAATATCATAGTTGATGCCGTAGCAGATCTTTATTCATAATTAAAAATTAAAAAATGCCAGAAACCTTGGCAAATATCACTAAACAAACATTTTTTTTTTGTGATTTTTGCTGTTACTTCATACAAAATGTTGTCTAAACCAAGTTTAAAAAAAAACGTAAATTGTAAGTTGGTCTTACTTTAACGTTACATCAAGTAAATAGAATCGGAAATAAAGTACTTGTGCAATGAGAATCGAAGGGGACTTTATAACTCTTTTACCTACGTTCCTTTTGATGTTCCGAAATGGATTATGAACTTTAAAACCGAGAGCAGTTTTAAAAGCTGGGGCTCTTTATAATCATGTTAAAAGGCTTTTTTGAAATATAATAAAATCGCCAAAAGCAATTGCGGCTGAAAAGTGGTCAATCTAGGTTAATAAAAAATGTTCTATTAAATAAAGAATCAATAGTAACTTTATGGGCTCGTGGCAAAATAATTACAGCCTCACGGGTCGATTGAAGGTTAAGCTACGCTTGCCGAGGTTGGTGTGAATAGGTGACCATTCATTGAATATCGAGACCTCTTCCTGCCTCGGAAAGCACGTAAATCTATTGGTTCCGGCTGTCGTTTGTAGATCTTTGGCAGTCGTTATGGATAGTCAGAAGCCCAAAAGTCGAGGAGGTTAGATAGACTTTGTAAAATAATGGTATTCAGGCCTGCACTGTCTCGTCTTGCCGCGCACATATCTCTTAAAACTATACTTAAAATAAATGAGAAAAACAAAAGACTCACGTGTACAAAAACAGTGCCTTAATGATATGCCACTTGAGGTCACTTTCATCTGACCAGGTAGAAGTGCACTGCATGAAGTACTGCACGTTGAAACGAAGCTGCATCTTCCTCTGCACTTGGAGAACCACGAATTCTGGTACATCTGGTGTAGAAATGTTGGGTTAATCATCAACTCAAAGTGAAAACGGCGGAGATTTGAAAGTAATCCTTCATATAAATCAGTTTGTTGCATAATAGGTGACATGGTTACTGTTGGTGTAGTTTAGGTTCTCTTTTGTATGTACGGGAAAGTTGTTAGAAAATCACAAATGCGTCTGTCTTCAATGATGTTTATTAGCGACTAACTCGAGGATTCTTACGTAGCTACTTAAGTATATGAAATCAAGCTAACGACGCAACATACCGCCCACCAAAGGGATAACAAGGCCCTTTAAATAATGCTTAGTGGACTGTATACACATATATTGAAAAATAAACTTGATAAGCAGTATGCAACGTTTCTAAATAAACAAACTCAAACAATTATTGTAACTACGGTGGTCTTAATGTTCAATGCAGTTAAATTATTATACAATACAAATAGACATACTAATGCTTGCATGCAAAATTGAAATTATATTTGACAAAGTTTATACAATAATAGTCAACAATCAGTTAGTGTCAACAGGTAGGGGACATAGTTTCGTGACAGATCTCTTCACAATGCTATTGCCAGATTTGACGCTATACACTCGTGTGTGTCCATCATGACCGGGGTGCTGAACCATTTTCCTGCCGGTAATCCATCAGTTTTGATCAGAACTATGTCACCAACAGTGAATTCTTGTTTCCTTTTATTCCAGATAGGACGCTGTTGTAGACTTGTTAAGTATTCATCTTGCCATCGTCGCCAGATGTCGCCTACGAGCTTTTGAGTGTATTGCCATCGTGTTAGGTTATGAATCTTGGTGTCTTTAAAATCTGGTGAGGGCACGACGATTGGGGCTTCATGTATCAAGAAATGACCAGGTGTTAGGGGTTCTATAGAATCTGCATCTGAGTTATCAATAGGACATAGCGGTCTTGAATTAAGACACGCTTCGATTTGGCATAGTATTGTTGTCATTTCTTCAAAAGTGAGATTTGTTGTCAATACGCGTTTCAGATGAATCTTCAGGGACTTTACACCAGCCTCCCAGAGGCCTCCAAAGTTAGGACTGTAAGCTGGTATAAAATGCCACTGTGTACCTTCTAAAGCCAACTTGTGTGCAATGTCTTTCTCAAAATTCAAGTTAGCTTCTTGCCATGCTGCGGCTAAATCCTTTTCTGCACCAACAAAGTTTCTCCCTTGGTCGCTCCACATGTGGCTGCATTTACCTCTTCTTGATACAAAGCGTTTGTATGCAGCTATAAATCCTTCTGATGTAAGGTCTCCTACCAGTTCGAGGTGTATTGCCTTTGTAGACATACAAACAAATAAAGCAATGTACGCCTTTTGAGTTTTCATGCCTCTTCCCCTTGACATTAATATTTGGAATGGACCGGCATAATCCACGCCGCTGTTTAGAAAGGCTCTAGTAGGGGTTACTCTTTCCTTTGGCAGATCTCCCATGATCTGAGTTCGTGTACTAGCTCTTTGCTTTGCACACACCAAACATTTACGGTTGAAGTTTTTTATTAATCCCTTAGCTCGAATGATCCAATATTTAGAGCGTAAGACGCACAACATTAACTGAACACCACCGTGTAGTGTTTGAGCATGAGCATCTGCTATGATTAAGGGAATTAAATTGTTGTTATGTCCTAATATTATAGGATGTTTGCTATTCTCGTTTAACCTTGCATGTCGAAGACGACCGCCCACCCTGAGGATACCATCTTGGTCTAAGTATGGGGTAAGTGATTTAATATTACTATTTTTCTTCACATTTTTATTAATTTTTAATCTGTTAATTTCATCTGTGAATTCTTCCGTTTGTACTAGCTTAATGCATTTGACTAATGATGTATGTAATTCTTCTGTTGTTAAACTTCTGCAATTTTCGTAAGTATTCAAATCTCTTAAGTAATTAACAAATCTTCGACAGTATGTTATCACCTTTAATAATTCTTGTAGGTTATCGAATTGCTTAAAATTTGCTGTGAAATTATGTTCTTCTTCATCTTGAATTTTAATATTTATTTGTTTTTCATCCCTTTTCTGTTCCAGGTCAGTGACGATTACATCAGGCTGATTTAATATTATTTTACTTTCAGATAACCATTTCGGACCGTTCCACCATAATTCTGATTGTTTCAGTTCGGCAAGTAACATGCCTCTAGACGCAATGTCTGCAGGATTATCTTCTGATGCAACGTGGTACCATTGGTTGTTATTAAGATTTTCAGTGATTTCTGCGACTCGATTGGCTACAAATGTTTTCCATCTATGTGGTTCACCGGATAGCCATGCAATAACGATTGTAGAATCGGTCCACGTAAACATTTGTGCTGTTGATATTCTCATAGCTTTTCCTATTTGGCTCAACAATCGTAAAAGAAGTAGTGATCCAGAAAGCTCCAAACGTGGTAACGATAGGTACAGTTTTTAGTGGTGCGAGTCTTGTCCTCGCTGCTATTAGTTTTGTTGTAATACGGCCATCTTGAGATTCGACTCTAATGTATGCAACGGCTGCATAAGCTTTCATGGACGCATCACTAAAGCCATGAATTTGTATATCTTTTATTGTAGCGCTATAGGTTCCAAGCCATCGATCAATGTAAATGTTGTTTACATTTCTGAATTCTTCACGAATATTCATCCATTCCTTTTGTAGTTCAGGGCTTATTATATCATCCCAATCTAGCTTTTCTAGCCACAATCTTTGTATAAACATCTTAGCCATCACTACACTTGGGGCAATCCATCCCAAGGGATCGAATAGTTTTTGAACATCGGACAAGATTGTTCTTTTTGTAATGTTGACAGAAGTTGTTGGTAGTTTCAATTGGTATTGGAATTGGTCTGTTCCCAAATTCCAAATCAAACCTAGTGCTTTTACAGTGCCATCCATTTTGTTTATATCTAGGTGTGCAATAGAACTTCGTTTGTTTGTGTCAATGGATTTCATAAATTGCGGACAATTAGATGACCACTTGGATAGTGTGAATCCGCCCTTCTTCAATATGTGAGATACTTCTTTTGCAGATGTTATGGCTTGATCTGTTGTATCTTCACCTGATAACAGATCGTCAACGAGGAAATTTTCTTTGATGATTTTTACTGCATTATGGTAATTTTGTCCTTCATCATCAGCAATTTGATGGAGTGTTTTCACCGCGAGATATGGTGCTGATGCTGTGCCGAATGTAACTCGAAGCAAGCGATATTCCTTAATGCTGTCATGTTCCTCTTCTCGCCACAGAATACGCTGATACTTATTGGCGTCTTCTGGGTAAACACATATTTGCAGGTACATTTTTGTTATATCGCTGGCGTAACAAACACGTTTCATTCTCCATCTCATGATAATATTTCTTAGATCTTCCTGAAGCTGAGGACCAACCATCAACTCATCGTTTAGCGAGATTTGGTTTGAACCCTTCGCCGATGCGTCAAAGACCACGCGAGTCTTCGATGTTTCTTTATCTTCTCGGATGACGGCATGGTGAGGTAAGTATACAACCTTTTCATTTATGACTTCTTTTTCAGGGATGGCTTCCATATAGTTTAAATTTAAGTATTCCTTCATTACTTTCTTATAATTTTCTTTCAGGTTGGGTGTTCTTCTAAACTTTCTTTCCAATTGTAGCAGTCGTTTTTTTGCTATTTCTTTTGTGTTTCCTTCGAGACATGTTGGCTGTGATGTTTTTAAAGGTAACTTTACCATGTATCTTCCCTCCTCTGTCCGTGTGTGTGTTTCTTCATAAACTGTTTCACACATTTTTTCTTCTTTTGTTAAGTTTCTTTTGTTTTCTGTGTCTATTTCCCACAGAGATTTAAGCATGATATCCATATCTACTTGGTGATGAAGAACAAGAGCAGAATCGTCTTGTGATCTTGTATTTATGTCACCGAAGAGAATCCATCCAAGGTATGTTTTCTGTGCACATGGTGTACCCGGTGGACCCTTGATAAGTTTTTCTTGTACGATTTGAGAGTATTGTTTGACACCTAGAAGTAAGTCTATAGGGCCTGGTGTATCGTAGTTCAAGTCAGCCAGGTTGAGTCCTTCTAGATGTGGCCAATTATCAGCAGTAATTGTTTTAGGAGGGAGTTTAGTGGTAAGTTGCTTAGACATGACGAATGCTTCGACATCTATCCTGAATTCTGTGTTCCAGCGGGAACCGATTTGCAGTTGTACCACGTGGTTTACATTTGTCTTCGTTGAACCCACTCCAATGATACTTCCTCTCGTGGATCGCTTGGTCAGATTGAGCATTTGAGTTGCTTTCTCACTGATAAGTGCTATCTGCGAACCTTGGTCCACTAATGCGCTTAGTACAACAGTGTGGTTTTGTTCGTTTCGTACTGTCACTGTTGCTGTTGCTAATAGTGCTATGCCTTGTCTAGTACTGTGGTGTGAGGCGACCGTTTTATTGACAGTAACTTCCTTTTGTTCTTCTACATTGTTTTGAGTAGTCTTCGGTTGCGTGGAGGTCTCTTGTACCGAAGCCTCAGGTTCTTTGTGGAGATGTAGAAGGCTATGGTGACGCCTTTTGCATATACGACAGGACACTGGTAGTCTACATTTTCTTGATGAATGTCCTGGTACTAAACAGTTGTAGCACAGGTTGTTCGTTTTTGCATAATTAACTCGTTCAATAGGTTGCAGTTTTGTGAATTCCTTACAGTGGCATAATGTGTGATTTTCATTGCATAGAACACATGTTTTTCCTGACGGTGGCGATGACGTACTTGCGGTATGAACAGCACGTTCCTTTGTTGCTTTATTTTGTGTTCCTGGTGTGACAAGCTCCAATGTTCGGTATGTGGACTGAAGAAACCTTTTCAGGTCACTCTATTTGGGTAAGTCATCGACATCTTCTTTATATGTGTATTGTTCCCAATCTTTGTGTGACTCAGGGTCCAATTTCTGAACTACCAGAAAAATAATTATAGGATCCCATGAATCTAAGCAAATATTTAAGTTTTGAAGGTTATTTAAACAGTCTGTTGTGGTTTCCAATAAACTTTTAATTAGATTAGGTGATTGAGAACTCATTTTCTTTTGATAGACTAACTGTTTTAACACTGAGTTCATAATCAAACGTTTGTTTCCATATCTGTTTTTTAAAATGTCCCAAGCTTGTTCATAATTTTTCTGTGTTACCTGGATATGTTTCAATAAGGTCTCTGCTTCTCCAGTAACACTACACTTCAAATAATGTAACTTTTGTACGTCACTAATACTTGTGTTCGTATGCACTAACGATGTAAACAAATCTTGAAACGTAGGCCATTCTTCATATTTTCCACAAAAAGATGGTAGCTGTATTCTAGGCAACCTTACGAGCGCATTTTGTTGATCAGGATTCGTCGCGATACTATTATTTTGCGATGACGTCGTCGGCGCTGTTGTATTCTGTTCATTCAACATATCACGTAAATCAGCCAACAAAATAAGATATAAATCTTCGTAAATATAAAACTCCTCATTAGCAAAATATGGTAATATTGCCTTTTGTTCCTTCGGCGTTATTTTTACCAAAGACTGATGAGCGTTTTTGAAAGTAGACCAATAATCTTCTATCGCCTTTATACGGGTTTCAATGTATCCTTTGGTTAATCGTGATTTCGAGCATTTCTTGAGATTAACTTGAGTTTTTTGCAGTAATGAAGCAGTATCTTCCAATATATTTAATAATTCCTTCGTAGTAGTCATCGTAACAAATCCTTATCGCTTAGGAATGTGGTATCCTTTTGTTCTCGCGAGCCGGCCGCTCGACACGTGCGCTCAGGTACTGGTAAATGATCCGGCGAGATATCGACCATATGTTGGTGTAGTTTAGGTTCACTTTTGTATGTACGGGAAAGTTGTTAGAAAATCACAAATGCGTCTGTCTTCAATGATGTTTATTAGCGACTAACTCGAGGATTCTTACGTAGCTACTTAAGTATATGAAATCAAGCTAACGACGCAACAGTTACAATAACCATGACTGGTGAATAGATTGCCGATCATATAATTTGCTATGAGTGCACATAAGAAATAAGAATGTGGACTTTAACATTTCTTTGTCATGTTATGAGATACCAGCTGCAAAAGGCAGGTTACGTCATGAGCACATTGCTGGCTGCGGCAACAAGCAAAATATCTCCTATTGGTTCTCGAAAAATTATGTTTAACATTGTTTTGGTTGGTAAGGCCATTTATTATAATGATATAAATATAAACACTGTAACTTCTCTTTAAATAATAAAATCTATAAAAAATTACAATTTATTATCATAACTGAGCTAACAGTAATAACAAACTATATTATTTGTTTTAGTTTGTGTTTGTAAACCAATTTGATGGAAATCCGGATGGTCAGAAACTTCGACTTTCAGTATGTTTTTATGGAAACGAATTTGCATTGAACTTTGCACCTTAAAATCATGCTATTAAAACCAATAATCACTACGGGATAAAAACAAAATATATGTTGCTAATTTGGACTGTCTATTGTGTATGGTTTACACACCTCTGCTCGTGGATAATCCGGTAAGGCGCACAAAAGCGCACATATCCATAACTTGCGAGCGAAACCAAAGTATAATAAAGTAACAGTATTATGTCTTGGCAGTGACCTTGAAATTATTACCTACTGCCGCTCGGTAGATAAACCTTCCGCGTTCGTACGAAAATGTCGTGCACACGAGACTGTGGCGCTGACATTTCGAAGCGCGTCGTTTCAGCCGTTTTCTATGAAGACTTAATAATACTGTTACTTATTTATACTGTGGGGAAAAATAGCTAATAAAGATGACTTGAGTAGACATCTAGATGTGTACTTATTATCACCCTTATCATCCATCTACATTTCGTTGATATTTCAAATGGAACTGCTATCTGACGTGAGTGACGCGCATGATATGATTATCCAACAGGTCAATTCAGAACATGTCAAAGCAAATTTCAAACTGAGCTGACTAGTCAGCCATACCGTTTGTTAACTTTGTTATGAGATCACAGGGGAGAACATTTACTGCATAGTTTTGACTATTTGAAACATTGGTTTGTGTAGCTGCATGAACACACAATTTAGCTATAAAATAACATCACCCACTTTTGCCAGTTATATTATTATAGTTCCATGTAACGCGGTGATCCAATATTCACTAATCGGTCACAGATCCAAACGGAAACTACAGGCTGAGAATACGAGTACAATACTTCCGAGAATTTCCTTATCGGAAAACCCTGTGCCACTTCACCCAACGTCGGGATTAAACCGAAGACTCCAAGTTCAGCAGTCGCTCTAACGACCACTGCTAGTCTGAACAAGGCAGTTAAGGCTATATTGCTGAAACTGACTCGTTGTTGTCATAGTTTCCTTTTTCTTTAAGGCGACGATAACAGAATTTTAATGACTTTATACAGAAGATCACGTCTAAGCGAGTAGTGTTATTGAATTTGGAATTTTTTTTGTTAAATTAGAGCAATTTATTTATTTATTTTATTATTTATGTACACACATAAAAATAGATACAGATAAGACATAACATAATCATAATTATGAGTACAAAGGTACTGCTTATTTCTTAAGAAATTTCTTCCAGCAGACCTGCGACAGGAGAAATGATTATGATTTATTAATAACTTATAAGAATATTTAAGATACCGTTTATATTAACCTAGTGAAACTAATTTCTAAGGTTAAGTCTAACGCGGATAAAAAACTGAGAATCACGCTAAATCTATCAAGCGTTTCTGAAACCTTCACCATTTTAAATATAATTTAATTATTGATCCTTTAGTATTCGTGTTTAAAAAAATACCGTTTGTTTTAAGGATATTAAATTAATAATACGATACGTCTAATTTGGGGCCGCGCTCCTGGATGGGCGAGTCTTATTACTGGCTGGACCTGACTGTGCTGACCTGACCTGGCCTGAGCTCAGTATAGAACACGCAAGCTAACTACTCAAGGTCACTGGCATACATCTGCGTCTTGAACTGCACCGGAGTACAGTTAACAAAAACTTTTTCACAAAAAATTAAAACCGACTTCCAAAAAAAACTATAAAGTGAAAAATAACTTTGATTTCGGAAGTCGGTGGCAAAAAAACGAAAATAAAACCCCAAAAACACCGACTTCCGAAATCAAAGTTATTTTTCACTTTATAGTTTTTTTTGGAAGTTGGTTTTAATTTTTTGTGAAAAAGTTTTTATTTTTAACTTTTTAGTTGTGGTACCTACACAAAACCCCCACAAAAATTTGAATACCCATTACCTGTTATGTAAATTACAGTAACAGGAACTATTAGAATATCATCCACATATACTAGATGGGAAAAATACGTATTATTGAAGCTAACTCAAAAACCCCTCATCAGATCTTGACCAAATATATATGGGACCACTTCTGAAGTATGCCCTACCAAACAAAAAAATAATCATCAAGATCAATTCATAATTGGCGGAGTAATCGCGTAACAAACATACAACAAAAAAAAAACGAATTGAGAACCTCCTCCTTTTTGAATTCGGTTGAAAAGCATTTGGTGTGAGGCATCTTTGCACTACGCAGACTATATGAATTGTTATTGCACATATATCATATACCCTTTGGGGAATACGAGGGTGTGTGATGTATAATGTATCGTATTTACTATTCAAAAAACCTCAAGAGAATCCAGGTATCTAATGTTTTAGACGCTTCTAAGTAAAATCATCTTGACGTCTCCCTTGGGTACACCCTAGGGAGATGACAGGATGATATACACCAAACATAGTACTTGTCTTTATTACAACGTGAATATTTCATCAAAAGACACGTGAAAGCTTCAGAATAAAATGGCATTTAAAATGCTTTCAAAAGTGAAGTAGATAATTAAAAAACGAATGAAAAATTATGAGACTGAAGAAACACAGAACAAGTGAATTTTAGTCTACTCGTATTAGAAATGACATCATTTGGAAATAATTTGGTACTGTTATTAACAAGCAAATGAGGTCGTTATTTTTTAGGGTTTCACACTCCTAAGGGTTTCAATGGAAACTTACTGCAAAGAATGTATTTTTGTATTCATATTTTTCAGTAAGTCACGATGTTCTATAACAGGAACGTTAATTTAAAAGATTGATATTGTATATATATAGTTTTCTCTTCTTGTTCTCACACACTATTGTCTACATTTCTTTCTCATTTCTCCTGTCGCAGGTCTGCTGGAAGAAATTTCTTAAGAAATAAGCAGTACCTTTGTACTCATCATTATAATTATGTCTTACTGTATCTATTTTTCTGTGTGTACATAGATAACAAAAAAAAAAAATATCTTATCAAATCATCATCATCATGCCTTGGCATCCTTTTCCCAACAATTTTGGGGTCGGCTTCCAGTCTGACCAGATGCAGCTGTATACCAGAATTTTACATAGAGCGACTGCCTATCTGACCTCCACAACTCAGCCACTGAGTAACACGATACCCCCTACACAGTAGAACACATACGTGAGTTTTCATAGTAATTTATTCGGCCACTAAACACGACAGATATGAATTTTCATACAAACATTGCCGGCCGGGCGTATTTGACCAGTACAGCAATTTTGATTTATCTCGAAGAACTTTGTCGAAATAATTTACAAGCATTTTTAACAAAAGTTACTTTATTCTTAACATGCTTGATAGAAATTCTCCCGTTTTTTGAACTCCTCTGATTTATAAGTGCCTTAATGAAATAAAGTCATTTTCAATGCGCCGCCGGAAGGTCATGGGACCATGAATTCTGTGGATTTTATTTTACAAACTTCACAGACGTTATTGGTATTAATTTCTCAATAAAACGAAAGAAAACAGATCTTCTCAACTCACACTTCAAGTAACAACACAACGAGCTGTAAAAAAAAACAATTTATTTTATTATGTTTAGATTATCTATACTATACTATACACCTCTGCAAAGTTTAGCTAGCTAATTTTATTTGACCCTGTTTAAATAAACAATTTCAAGATAATTTTCATAACAAATATTAACACTTTTAGTCTTAAAAATTTAATTTGTAGGTAGACGAGAATTCATGTTTTCTTTTAAGGAAGCGGTAGAGATCCAATCACGCACTTTTGAACCGATCTGGCGACGTTTTAATGTTCAAGCCCCGCGCGCGCGCTTTAGGTCACTTTCAACATTTTTCAGAATTTTTGGGTGTTACCTGTAATTTTTTGATTATTTTAGATCTAATTGACGAGAATATCCGTCAAGCAACCAAAAAGTAAAACAGCCCACAGACGATATTAGCCATTATTTACCAGTAAAAATTGTGATTTAAGCCGCGTGAGTCGACCGTAACCAATTTGTCGCAGTGGGGTTTTGTTATAAAATTGGCTTTATTTACTTTTGTTACATAAAATATTTTCAAGAAGACTCGGGGAATGATTAATGACGAATATAATAACAGCGGTAGGGCGTATAATATCCAGTTCGGATTTGCAGGATCGATTTCCGTATCGCAACAAGCAGTAGGGGATCCAGGGGGGAGAGGGGAGCTAAGGGGCTCAAATATTGTGTGCTTTTTAGTATTGCTAAAACTTACGCTCAGCGTGGTCAAGACAATGTCCAAACGACAATCCTGGATCCGCCAATGGCAACAAGGTCTAACATACAGTTTTTGAACCTGAAGTTGCTGATGGGTTTGAGATTAATTGAAATTGGCCAATCATCAGCCAATTAATTAAATGAAATTATTGATTCTGTAAATAGTATATCGGAATGAATTTTATACGTCTTATAAAAAATAAAAATATATAAACTAGATTGAGTCGACATTTCCTATCTGACAACTTAGAGAAGAAATAGCGAAACAAACTCAAGGTCAGTCTCTTTTAAAGTCCAGACATAATCTTGGTCACGCCGTATGAGGACCATGTAGATTCATTTCTGAAATGGTATTTTGAGGAAAGAACCACACAGATTTGAGTGGACCTGTTCATTATGATGAAGAACACAGACACACTACACGTAGTTCAACATTATTGGCTGAAATTGGCCAATCATCAGTCTCAACTCTCCTGATTGCCTCGTATAATGGTTGCAAACGTAACTGCTCAGCATAAGATCCTGGGTTCAATCACCAGAAGGCCATTCTTCTAGCAAAATGTTCAAATTCAAGTCATATCAGCCAGCGACTCCTACTGAGTATGAGGTCCTGATTTCGATTTCCAGGTTGGGCAAAGTGTTATTGGGTTTTTCTATATGGAATTTCTCGGTAGCTGCCCAGAGTCTGGTTTTGTGCCCGGTTGAGGGCAATAGGCTTGGCCCTTATAACATGGGACTCAAACATAACTGACGATATGTAGGTGTACCTCTGGTCAACCCTTCGGGGAAACAAGGCGTGATGTTATGTTATGTAAATATAATAATAATGTATCAAAAACTTATCAAACTTGAATGATGAATTCATTGTATTTTTGACAGATTAGAATGCGAATGTTCTTAAAAGTCGGGGAAGCATAGTTTTACTGAGTTTTACGATTATGAATTTCTCAGTTGCATCCCGTAGTTACAATTTTTACAGTATAAATAAGTACAGTATTATATCTTCATAGAAATCTCAGTGTATATGAGTACGCAACAGTATCGAGTGCACGGGAGTTACGCATGGACGCTGAAGGTTTATCTACCGGGCGGCCGTCGGTAATCATTTCAAGGTCACTGTCAAGATATAAGTAAATAGGACTAAGACAAGTAACTGGTAAATTTTGTGGGCACTTTATTTATACTACGAGGTATACTTACAGGCGTGATGTTTCGTTACATTTAATCTATCAGTCTTGTCATACAAGGCGAAAGCTTCTTCGGAAAACAGCAGACATTGCGTCCTTTTTAACACTTTCCGGGACACTGAACGAGACACAATAAAAGTTTTATTGTTATTACGTTTATAGGCGTTTAGTGTCCCGGAAAGTGTTAAGTTGAATGTCTTTTTAATCCACGCAAATTATCAGCATTTTACATGACATAATATGATATATACATGATACAAAAATATAATTCAACAGGTATACTTACTGAACAGCAAAGACAGCAGCCATATTATAAGTATGGCGGTCTTCGCACGTCCCGTGGTTGACTTGAATTTGAGCGGGAAGCAGATGGCGTACCAGCGGTCCACTGAGATGAACGTCAGCGTTAGCACCGACACCGTGACTGATACTGACTGGAACAACAAAAAGGCTGGTTATGAACTTAAAAAAAAAATAGTCTTACAAGCCATGTGGTTGATGGCCTTGGAGTTCTGAGCGATCAAGAGTGAGAGCCTCGCTGGTCATCTACATCACAAATCTGTACTCATCGTTGTCTGTATGGTCAGTAGAAGGGAATTGTGTCATAAGTTTGATCCCGTACTAGGTTTGTTTTGGTTGAAATACTATAAGCCAATAATGTATTTTGAATAATAATAATATGTCAATGTAGGTTTCCTCGAACAACACCTAAGGCCTCGACCAACACCTAAGGGCCTCGACCATCATCTAAGGGCCTCGACCAACACCTAAGGGCCTCGACCAACACCTAACGCCTCGACCAATACTCAAGGGCCTCGACCAACACCTAAGGGCCTCAACCAATACCTAAGGGCCTCGACCAACACCTAAGGGTCTCGACCAACACCTACGGGCCTCGACCAACACCTAAGGGCCTCGACCAACACCTAAGGAGGCTCTCGTTGGGCAGATGGATTAAGGGCTTGATTCAGAAAGTGGTACTCCTGGACGCGGCTCGCATTGTTAGGAGTTTCCTTTCTCTGGAGCCCTGACCGCCGCTGGTAGCTTGGACCCTGTTCCCGATACCGGTAGGATACTATTTTTTATATTTTTAAATGATTATATTTTTTTATTCTAATATAAAAAAATACAATTTATATGTACGAGTATATAATGTAATAAAGGAAATAATAATATGTAAATGTATATTAAATAAAATAAAAACTACTTCCAAAAAAAATACCACAAAGTGAAAAATAACTTTAATTTCGGAAGTCGGTGTCTTTGGTTTTGAATTTTCGTTTTTTGTCACTCAATTCCTTAGTTAAAGATATCTTTCACTTAGGAATTAAATTTTTAAGTAGGTTGTTTTTTTATGTAAAAAGTTTTTTTTTCACTTTTTATTTGTGATACGTACCTACCTACCCCACACAAAATCGAATACCACTACTTGCTATGTAAATAGCAGTGACAGGAACTTATCATCACATATACTAAGCAGGAAAACTACGTATATTGAAGCTAACTCAAAAACTACCCAAGCAAAGTTAATAAAATTTATATGGGACCAACTTTGAAGTGTGAACTACTAAACAATTTTTGAAGGCGGTGAAAAAGAGGGTTAAAAATTCGTCCTCATCACTGTCGACAGGAAAAGTGTCCAAAAGGCAGCATTGCCACATCGTATGACAATGCTGATTTTGGCCAAAAAATAGGCCAGCCCTCAGGTCACGTGAAGGGTCGACCAACCGCTTGGCCATGTCTCGAAAAACAAAGTGGGCTCTCGGACCCCATGGCCCTAAGTGTTCCAACCCCAAATGGTTCAAGCATAATTATAACCCCGAACTTATTTTAAGACAGCTGCGGATTTTTGCATAACAATTTTAATTAGTCGAGATTTTTATTTATTATTCTTTATGAAACCGCTGTAGCTCTCAGAATATCAAAAAATATTTGGGTTAAGTCTTAAAGAAATTGATTCGCTGTTACAATGTTATAGATTATCTTGTTTGAAATAAATTATATTTTGAATGAATAATAAAATATTAGTAGGATACTTTAAAAAAAATTGCCAAATAAGTCTGCGCTTAATCTCGACTCGCCTAACGAAAAGCGATAGATGAGGTTTACGACAGAACGATAATGCCTAGAAGTTGTCTGTTCACTTTGCTTTGAAGGCTGACTGGGATATGTAGAAAGGAACTCTATGAATAATTATTATGAGACCCTATTAAATTTACATGGCACTCAATAACAGGTGAAATGTGTGTGTGCTATAGGTACACCTCTGCCTACCCCGTTCGGATTACAGGCGTGATGTTATATTTGTGTTGTGTATTATGAGACAGCCACGTAGCTTTATATTTTTGAAAGATATTATTAAAAATAACTGGTACGTATGCGATTAGAACAAGCAACCACTATATTTTACTTCGCTATCTTCAATTTGTTTTTAAATTTCCTACAAAAATAATGACAAATATTCAAAATTCAAAAGTCATTTATTCAAACTAGGCTGAGAATCAGCACTTTTCGAACGTCAAAATTACATCAACAGTCCCCCAAAACGCCCACCCTTCACCACTTCCTAGTGCTTTTGCCGGGAAGAAGAAGTGGCGCAACAAACTCCCCAGCAGCACAGCTGTCTGTTCAGTTAGAAAAAAAATAAAAAATGATTCTATACAACAGTATGCAAGACAATTTACAATATGCAAAAAATAATTTAAATTAAATAGCTATAATTAATAGCCATATGACAGCTAGCACACGCCAATATACCAACCAAAAGCATCGAGAACTATACTCAAGCAGAAATAAAAATAACTAAAAGTAAACAATATCTAAAAAAAAAGAAAAAGCCTCCAGGCATAAAGGGCGTGCCCGCTTACATATAGCTGTAACTAGAAGTTACAATTGATAAACTAGGACCATCGAGGTAAAATAAATAATTGTCGAGGTCGCTAGCTAACCACATATTGCAATACAACTCATAAAAAAAACATTGTAATGATTATGTCAGCACTAAATTAAAATAAATTGACTTATAAAGTAAAATTATAAACAATTATATAAACTCATATAACCTGTCAGTAGGTAAACTAATTCTGGAGAAAGAACATTTAAAATTCAAAAGGATATTATGGTAAAAGCTTTCCGCCTACGTACTCGTATCTCGGGTGACCTATGTTAACATATTTATCGCGCCCTCTCTGTTATCACTGTTCAAATGTTTGATTAACAATGTTTTGTTTCCGGCATGAAAATATAATCCGCACCATTTTTCCTCTTGGGTTTGAAAAAATAACGGTTCCGTTTATTTTACCAAACCCAAGAGGAAAAATGGTGCGGAAAAACCCATACAAAAAAAAATCCAGCGTAACTTTTTTTGATCCATATAATCCTAACTTATTAATACGAGTATTATAAACGCGAAAGTGAGTTTGTGTCTTTGTTACGCTTTCACGCTAAAACGGCTGATCGTTTTTGGATGAAATTTGGCACATGGGTAGACCATGATCTGGAAAAGGGCATGAGATAATTTTTCTCCCAATATTCTTACGGAATTGAGACTTATGCGGGTAAAACCGCGGGGTGCAGATAGTCTCAGATAAATGAAAGTCCCTGATGAGTATACTATGTGTAACTGAATAAATGCACATTATGAGTCTTATTTTTTCACTTGTTTTTTCTGCTGAGCATGAGGTCTTGGGTTCGATTCCCAGGTCGGGCAAAGTGTTATTGGGATTTTCCATGAGGAATTTCTCAGTAGCAGCCCGGAGTCTGGATTTGTGCCCGGTTGATAGCAATAGGCTCGCCCCCTATTACATGGGACTTAAACATAACTGGCGAACTGTGGGTGTTCCATAGGTACACCTCTGCCTAACCCTTCGGGCATTACAGGCGAGATATTATGTTTATAAAACAACAACATAACATAACATCACGCCTTGTTTCTTATTATGTTTATTTGTGTTTTTTTTTTTCAGATTAGTTTACTGAGTCGATTTATGCAATTTTTAATCCTGTAATGTTTTATCCCAAAAATAATTAGAACTATGTACGTAAATTACAATGACACTTTCGCTCAATAGATTAAATAAACCAAAATAGACGAACTACCTACCGTGCGTGGTAGACCCATAAACATAATGTGACTGCAATTTTCGCCAATGTTTTATACATAATAGAAAAACATCTGTGTACTCGTATGTTAATACGCGAACCGCCAAACACCCCGATTAAAATTTTATTATTATCTTATACCCACACCCTCATTTCGCCAGTTATGATTTTTAAGTCCTATGTAATAGGGGAAGAGCATATTGCCATCAACCGGGCACAATTCCAAACTCCGAGCTACTATTGAAAAAATCCTGTTGAAATAATACTTTGCCCGATTTGGGAATCGAACCCAGGACCTCATGCTCAGGGCCTCAAGTCTGCTATTACAATAGTGTCAGAATGTGTCTATCATTGCTTTCATAATTGTTGATTTTGACAAGTTTGGTAATCTACTAACATATTGGCGTCATTATGACTTTTCAATGGTCAGTTACTGACACTCCATTGAAAGAAATGGCATCTATTGGTAATCTCGTACATAATGACAAATTAATGTCTGACTTAGGCGGTAATTTACTAAAAATTTTACAGTTCCTTTGATCAGTGACCTACCATGAGAACGTCATTGTGCAGTCAACCTAAAATGGCTAACTAACTAATACTATACATGCGAAAGACAGTTTTTTTTTGTTTGTTTCGCTTTCAACCTAAAATGGCTAACCAGATTTAGATGAAAATTGGCACATGGGTAGACCATCACCAAATTTAGGACATAGGATACTTTTTATCCCGATATTCCCACGGGATCGAGACTTATGCGACACCGCAATCTAATTGTGGTGGTGTGCGTTAATTCCGGGACATATTGTATATTGCTGTCAAATCTTATCAAAGCTGTTGTGAATAGTCGACCAAAGTAACAGAAACCAAATAAAATATTATTGTTTATTTTATGAATAATAAATAGTACACACAATGAAGGGTTCCGTAGTTGGAATAAATGAATCGTAAGAACAAACTTAACTTTGTAATTGAAAAATATGTTCTCCCATACGGAAAATATGTGAGAACATGTTTTTGTAACCGCAAATTTAAGTTGGTCGATTATTACTCGTAAACTTGTAAAGCCCACTTAAGTGTGATAGTTTTCCTTTAAACTTCGTTATATATAAGTACTACTCCTGTGACATTTGAATTTCTAACTACAACCGTTTAGTTGGTAGAGGGGGGGGACACTTGACTCTTAGACGAAAATTGGTACTTTAAAGCTTGATAAATCACGAACGGTGTAGGTGATAGGGTAAAGAAAACTCGATAATTTAGGTAGACAAAGGGAAAAAGGCGTTGGTGCGAGCGAAAAGATTCAACGCGGCGGACACACTGTTTTTTACTAATTGCGGGTGCACGAAACTTGCAAAGAAAAAATGTACCAATATTAAAGGAGCTACCCACCAACGTCTTTATAATTATTTATTTATAAATAACCCACTAGATGGCGTTACACGTTCAGAAATTGAAAATTAAATAAATTCTTACTACTAACTTAATTGCTAAAATCTTATTGCTAATTGAATTTTTAACAATATTAATATGCGTCGCCTACAATTCCACCCCCTAGTGATGACTAGTCATCACAATGATTCTCTGGTGCGAGTAAGGCGACGCGTGTGGCAGGTCGTCGCAGTACGCCCGTGCGAGTGCGCACGTCAACCACGCGAATGCGCCCGTCATCCCCGGGGAGTGCCGCACTCACTACACCGTGCCGCCATGAACCACGCTCTAAATTCGGTTCAACTATCAAAACGTAATCTCCTACACGCAACGACCTCTGCTCACTACTCCACTTTTGACGCGGCAAAAGTGTGGGCAAGTATTCTTTAAGCCAACGCGACCAAAACATGTCCGTCAGTCTCTGCGCTATACGCCAATGCTTCCTAAGGTGGAGATCCACGTCTGTGTATCTTCCATAAGATGGTCCAATTGATGACGTACCTATTAAAAAATGATTAGGTGTCAGAGCCTCGGGGTAATTTGGATCTGTCGAAACATATGTGATGGGTCTACTGTTGACTAGAGCTTCAACCTCAGCCATCAAAGTTGAAAGGGTTTCAGGACGGGGCGCACGCTCCTTCAATATAACTCGGAGAGCTGTCTTGACGGTGCGCACCATACGTTCCCAAGCTCCTCCCATTTCGGGTGCGCCTGGGGGTATGAAACGCCACTCAATACCTCTAAGTAGCCCGTCATTACGCAGAACATCTACATCGAGCTCAGTGATGCTGCGTTTTAACTCGGTGTCCGCTCCTCTCAGGTTGGTACCGTTATCTGAGTAGATCACAGTAGGTGCCCCTCTACGGGCTATCATTCTTCTTAGGGCCATCAGTGTAGAATCAGTGGTAAGACTCTCAGTTATTTCTACGTGAACAGCTCGAACTGTTAAGCACGTAAATAACATGCCGTAACGTTTTTGTCTACCACGACCCACTGTGACCTCCATTGGTCCAAAGAAATCAATACCTGAGAATGTAAACGGACGTCGGTTGTGCTGCAGTCGGGCCGACGGCAAGTCACCCATGCGTTGCGGTTGTGGCGTCGCACGTCGGTACCTGCAGAATAGACAGCGCGCTACCACCGCGCGCACAGTGGGGCGGAGCTTCAAGATCCAGTAGCGTTGCCTTAGTTCGTTGACTACTAGTTCATGAGCTCCATGTAGCGCTCGTCGGTGGTAGTACTCCACCAGAAGTCTGGTCATCTTCCGTTGACCATCGAGAATAACAGGTCTCCTGGTATCCTCCGTGACACCTTCGGTCTTGTCGATGCGGCCACCAACTCGTAGTAAGCCCGCACTGTCAAGATAAGGTGTTAGATTTAATAATCGGCTATTTTTTAATAATGGCTTGTTTTGTTTTAAACTTTCTATCTCCGTAGCGAAAGAATCATATTGACACTTTTTTATCAACAGGTCCTCTGCCTTTCGCAACATTTCATTGTCAATTCGGTTGCCTTTACGTTGACATTTGTTGATAAACAATAAGACCCTTGCAGTTGTCATTAGCAATCGAATCCACGATGAAAAGTTGTTCTCATTAGGTACTGGCAACACAGTACTATAACTTGTCGTAGCTATGACGTGAACAATTTTTTGCTCACAAATTGTCTCAACCAACTGTTTACATTTTTTAAGATCTTTAGGCCATTTACTTTCTGGTTCTCTTAAAAAGCCCGGACCTTGAAACCATACATCCTGAAACTGTAGTGGCGGCGCATCATCGCGCGTGGCTACGTCAGCCGCGTTCAGTCCGGACGGCACGTACCGCCATTCCGTGAGGGTGGTCAGCTCATCGATTTCACCTAGACGATGTGCAACATACGGCTTATAGTCCCTAGGATCGCCACGTATCCACTGAAGAACAGTGTGCGAATCAGTCCAAAAATATCTTTTATCTGCCTTTATATCTTTATGTTCACTTTGAACTGTGCTCACAAGTCGAGCTGCGAGTACGGCTCCTTGCAGTTCAAGCCTCGGGATTGATACAGGACGCAGAGGCGTAACCCTGCTTTTACCCGCTACAAAACAGACTGATACAGTACCATTTGAGCGAATAAATCGCCAATAAATCACGGCTGCGAAAGCCTTAGTACTGGAGTCACAAAATATGTGCAACTCGGTCCTAATAATCTTAGGCGCACTCACCTCATGCTTCATGTCATCGTAGCATTGGGTCCAAACTCCTGCACTAGCATAGCATCGTGGTATGCGCACCGAATCTAGAAGTTTTAATTCCTCGAGCCACCTTACCCATCTACTATGTTCGTCGGGTTGGATGCGGCAGTCCCAGTCAATGCCACTACGATGCACATTCTGAAAAATTATTTTACTTTTTATAATAAACGGCGACAAAAAACCATGAATATCATAAACAGACATTATAACACTAAGCATTTTAGCTTTAGTAGGAGGCTCCAATCCATTTAATATCGCCTCCGAAACCCGATTAAATGATACTTTAAATCCAAAAGTATCATCCGACGGATGCCACATCAAACCTAAGGTGCGCTCAGTTGTATTCATAACTCCGTCCTTGAATTGAACAGCTGTGGGCGCGAGCGCATCTGGCGGTATTGTTTCTAAAACGTGTTTGTCATTGCTTGACCAACCTCTTATCTCAAATCCACCGTGTTTATGAATTTGAGTAATTTGTTGTATTAACTTGATAGCATTATTTGCATCAGGAGTCGAATACAAACAATCATCCATGTAATGATTTTTTACAATTACTTGCACGGCTTCTGGGTATAAGTCGTCATATTTAAGTGCATTTTTATTTTTAATATACTGTGCTATAAAAGGAGAACATGTTGCACCAAATATTAAACTTTGCATGGCGCATGCTTTTATGGGAGCGCTTGGTGATTCTTGCCATAAGAATCTAAGAACATTTTGATCCTGTGGCCTAATTTTAACCCTTAAGAACATGTCCTTGATGTCCCCTACAATGACAACCTTATTTTCACGAAATCTTAACATAATTCCCATAAGTGAATTATATAAGTCCGGACCTGTTAATAAATAACTGTTAAGACATAATCCATTTACCTTTGATGCGGCGTCGAAGACGAGGCGCAGCTTTCCCGGTTTGTTAGGGTTCTGGACACCAAAATGTGGAAGGTACCATACGTGGCCAGCTGAGAGTTCATTTTCCTTAAGTTCCCGAGCGTAACCGTCAGCAAACAGTTTGTTTACCTCCTTCCTATATCGATCTGCGTACGAGTCGTCTTTAAGAAATTTCCGCATTAAAGTCTGCAGTCGCAAAGATGCGGCTTGATATGACTCAGGCATGGTGAAAACGTCTTTTTTGAAGGGCAAACCTACTTCCCATTGACTACCGATAAGACGTGACGTATCATCTAATATTTGCAGTGCTCTTAAATGATCACTATTTTCACGACATAAGGTTGAAATCCCAATGGAGTCTAGAGAAAAATAATGTTTAATTAAATTATTTAAATCATCAGTTTGATCTAACTCTGTGTGAGAGAGAGTGAACACATTGGCAGCGTTGGAGTGAGTGCGACCGCAATAACCATGAATTGACCAGCCTAACTTACAACGAGTAGCGTATGGTTCATTTTTATTACCATGAATAATTTCTAGTGGCGCAATCAAAACATAATTATCTTCGCCAATAAGTAATCGAGGTACTACATGACTTTTACATACGTAATCTTTAACTTTAGACAAATGTTTACAATCTAATTCGTTAATTACAGATAAATTCTGTGCTGGCAATTTTAATTTAGACACTTTGCGTAACTTAATGTCATAATAATTGTTTTTGTTATGTTCAGTTATCTGGGCACTTACGGTCGGTGCATCGGATTGATACACCTCCAGTCCAAAGGCATCAATGAATTTGATGTCACATGATTGCTCACACTTAAGTCCTAGTTCGGTAGCAAGATCCGAGTCGATTATAGACACTGAGGCCGCATCGTCCAGTAGGGCATACGTATTCACTACACCATTAGGTCCACACACTTTCACTGCAACCACTTTTAACATGACATGATCCAAAGATAAGCGTTTATCACAGCTTGACGCGACGTGCGCCACGGTAGTATTTGCAGCGGGCGCCGGCGCGGGCGCTGACGACGGCGGCGGTGGCGGCAGCGGCGGTGATGACGGTTGCGCTGGCTCCGGGGCCGGCGCAGCGGGCTCGCGCCGCGCGCCGTCCGGCGCGTGTGTCGATTGTGATGACGTAGGCTTGCTCCAGTGTAGCAACTTGTGGTGTGCAAGCCCACAGTTATCTATGTCGCATACAGGTGCGGGGCATGCATTCCTATCATGTCGTGACGTCAGGCAACAATAACACAAGCCATTCATTTTTACAAACTTCCATCTATCACGGCGCATTGCACGTTTGAAAGCGCGACACTCGGGCAGCGAATGATTGCTCTTTGTGCAATATTTACATTTATCGCCCTCTTCAACAGCTGTTGTAGCTAATATGGGTCGATTAGTGCGAAATTTGTTGTCATCTCGTTTCGCAGGCACTGTCCCCTCGGTCTGCTTCTTATGTTCTCGACATTGAGGTATTCCGACTAGCGATAACATTTCTGCTTCATGTTTAAGAAATGCTGCTACTAACTCCAACTTCGACTGATTTTCACTTAACTTCTGGTAGGCAAAGTCGGTCCATTTTGCTATCAATGTGCTCGGCAGCTTAGATAGAACAGCTGACGCGAGTTCAGGGCTTCGTAAATAATCAGGTTGATTCAGTGCACGAATAGTGGCCACACAGTTATTAATTTTAATAGAAAAATTAATTAGATCGTACTGGTACGAGGTAGGTAACGCAGGTTGCTTCCTTAACTGCGTCGTAAGGTTCAGAATAATCACTTCCGGTCGACCAAACCTTAAGTCTAGGGCTTCCATTACAGTTGCGGGCGGAGTATTACCGATTAGCAGGTCGGTAACTGCCTCCTTAGCGTCGCCTCGCAATGCTTTGCGTAGTCTCCACAGGTTTTCGGATTCACTAAATTGGCAAACTCGTGTGGATTCATCATAAGCACTCTTAAAATGTAGCCACTCAACACAGTCTCCACTAAAGACAGGTATGTCACGCGGAGTAGACAAGCGACTGAGTAGACGGTCCTCGTGTTGGCCTGACGAGGTTGCCATCATGTCTTTTAAGGTAAGTGCGAGTTGCTGAATACTATCAACAGGAACATCAGTGTACTGGACGGGGCCGACGTGAGCACGCCTAGTGGATGGTGCCGTCGGCTGATGCTGGTAACTGAAGGTAGGTTCGGTGTGATCTTGATTTAGCCAATCCTCGACGTTAGAACGAGCTTGCTCTTCGAGGATCTCATTACTACTAGCTTCGCTGGCATCACCTTGGAGCTCTTCAGCATCAACTTGCGCAAGGTCAGCTTCCAGCTTTTTATCTATGAGGGCCAGCTGAATCTGTGCTTTTGCTTCAGCGGCTTCTAATTCCAATTGCTTACGTCTAGCAATGGATGATGACGTAGATCGCTTCGATTTTGCAGACGTAATCGAACCACTTTTTACGGACGCAAACGGCTTATTTATTTTTGCTGTTTCAATCTTCATTCGTTCCATATCCTTAGACGGTATGAGACTATCGGTGCCTAGGACAGGTAATTTGACTTTAGGTTCCGCAGGTGCGTTGGCCGATGTGCTCGCCATTTGCATTTGCTGGCGCTCGAATTCCCGATGCTGTTTGCGAGTCAAAACTTTACGCGGGACGCGCGGCGGGGTTGTAAACATCACACTGATTGTGATTTGGCTCGAAGACCACTTATTGTAGGTGATAGGGTAAAGAAAACTCGATAATTTAGGTAGACAAAGGGAAAAAGGCGTTGGTGCGAGCGAAAAGATTCAACGCGGCGGACACACTGTTTTTTACTAATTGCGGGTGCACGAAACTTGCAAAGAAAAAATGTACCAATATTAAAGGAGCTACCCACCAACGTCTTTATAATTATTTATTTATAAATAACCCACTAGATGGCGTTACACGTTCAGAAATTGAAAATTAAATAAATTCTTACTACTAACTTAATTGCTAAAATCTTATTGCTAATTGAATTTTTAACAATATTAATATGCGTCGCCTACAAACGGTTTACTCAATCAAAAAACGGTCTTCGCAAACCCCTAATATTTTAGACCTATCCAACGATATCCCACACTATGGGAAGGACGAAAAAAAAAGAATATCATCCCCACTTTACATGTAGGGGAGGTACCCTAAATAATTGTTTTTTTCAAAATTTTATTTTATTAGTTTTTGGCGTCATTAACGGGTATACTCGTACTAAATAACAACTTTCTAGTACCAATAGTTTTTAGCTGTACCGCGGACAGACAGACAGACAGACGGACATGGCGAAACTATAAGGGTTCCTTGTTGACTACGGAACCCTAAAAAAAAGAACCCTGGACGCATTAGTTCAAATCGCAAACACGTAGTGAGTAAGCATATTGATTTATGCTCGATTCGAGATGATCAAGCCTTGTAGAGGGAAACTCATAGGCTAGTCATGACGAAATAGATGGCTGATCTTTGCGTTATGCTCGTGAACGGGTGCTGCTTGTGGTGACTGGTCGTCTTGCTGACCAAGGTTTTTGTTGCTGTTATTAGTAATTAACTGTTTATTTATTTTTACTTCGATGGTCCTAGTTTATCATTTGTGATTTCCGAGTTAAAGCTTTAATAGCTATATGTAAACCGGCACGCCCTTTATGCCTGGAGGCTTTCATTTGGGTATTAAGTTCTTTTTACTTTTTGTTGGTATATTGGCGTGTGTTTTTTTTTTGCGCGTATTGTAAATTATTTTGTATTAGTACTATTGTATAGAATCAAGTTTTTCTAATTATTCAGACAGCTGTGCAGCTGGGGAGTTTGTTGCGCCACTTCTTCTTCCCAGCTAAAGCACTAGGAAGTGGTGAAGGGCGGGCGTTTTTGGGGGACTATCTTTTGTAATTTTGCCGATCGAAAAGTGCTGATTTCTCAGCTTAGTTTGAATAAATGACTTTTGAATCGAATTTTATAGAATTTATAGAGACGCTTAACACACACTGTGATTTTCCCGACCTAGATTTAATAGCTCGACAAAACTGGGTCCACAGCAGCAAAGCTGTTACTGCAAGGGAAATGGCCAATAACGTGTCTGGTCCGGTCGCAAATCGACAGCATTTCAGATGTGCTTTTAAAGGCACTCAATGTACTAATGTGTTTAGACAATGCCGATTGCACTATGTGCCTATGTCAGTCTGTTGATACACATGACAGCACAGAGCAGCTTATGAATATTTTTATTGTACATACGCCATAAAAATTACAGATATTAATTTACATAGGGTGACACAATGGGCTGTCTTATCGCTTAAAGCGATCTTTTACAGACAACCTTTGGATAGATTAAAGGTAACAGGAGAGACAATACTGCAGGTGGTGTACCATATACATATTGAAAAAAATGCTGGTCATTTCGAAAACTTACTAAAATAAATTAAAGGATATGAAAACAATGCATTTTATTCATTTTAGACATCATGTTTTATAGTAAAATTTACTGTATAAGATCTACATAATCGAAATCTAAATAGAAATAGTGTTAATTTTATTTTTCAAAATGTCCGGGTTCGATTCCCGAGCTAAGTACAAGTTTTTTTTAAATGTATGAATGCAGTTTTTCTTGTTACTAAAATCGATGACATGGTTCCTAAGAAGAGACCTTCGTATGTCTTATAGTTTCAGATTTTCCCATACTGACCGATCTAAATGTGCTACCCTGTATATACATTGATATGCTTATATCAATGTATATACAAATAAGAGCAAGACATAAATGTAATGATGTATGTAATATATGCCATATAAATGAATACTGATTGTGATTTTGTTGTATCAGAGCTGTGATAGTAGTGTAGTTGCGTAATATACTTATACTGAAACTGTAATTCAAAGCATTTATTTTATTCCGCTCCGGCTTCGCACGGATAGCACTAAGTACTTATCTACCCTACCTACCTACCTTAGCAACACATTTAGCAATTCATTTTTACTATAAAGAAGATAAACCAATTACAGGCACTTTTTTATATAATGGCAATGCCTATCATTTTGAGAGGCTCGTGGATAAATAATAACAGCTGCACAGGTAGATCGATCAGGTTAAGCTACGCTGGCCGCGGTCGATCCGTGGATGGGTGACCATCTTAACATACCGAGATCCCTCCGTGCCTCGGGAAGCCGTTGGTCCCGGCTGTCAATCGTGGATTTTCGACAGTCGTTTCGGGTCGTCAGAAGTCTGACGGTCTGACAACCATGTCTTACCAAGGGGTATCGTGTTACTCAGTTAGTGGGTTGTGGAAGTAAGATAGGCAGTCTCTATGTAAAATACTTGTATTCAGCTGCATCCATGTCCTAATCGAGGTCATGGACTACCCATGTGCCAAATTTCATCCAAATCTGTTCAGCCGTTTTAGCGTGAAAGCTTAACAACTCACTTTCGCGTTTATAATATTAACTAGCACTTTGCCCGTGGCTTCGCTCCCGGGGTGTTTCCTGTGGGACCCGTAATTTTTCCGGGGATAAAAATTAACCTATGTCATTCCCTGAAAACTAAGCTTTCTAATGATAAAAGAATTTTTCAAATCGGTCCATTAGTTTCGGAGCCTATTCAATACAAACAAACAAACAATCAAATCTTTCCTCTTTATAATATTATTAGTATAGATTACTAGTTAGGATGCCCTTATTTTTGACAGTTCAGCAACATTGATTGCATTTACGTTGTTACGAAGACGACTTGTCTAAGCTATGAAGTAATGGATTAGGAATTGCCTTCAAAATCCTTCGGATTGTGATTGGAAGTTTGATATAAAAATTGAACTGCAGGTCCGCAAGTGGACTTTCCAGGGAAATGCGAGTGCGGGTGAGATACTTTCATTAAATTCGTGTCTAAATCCTTTTAACTCACTGGTTACTATGGTCTCTGCCGCTACGACTGAACAGTAATGTGACATGAATGCAGTTACTCGCCGCTAAGACAAAATTTGTGGCGAAGCATTCGACGCCGAGTCGAGTGTTGAAAAACCAACACCGAACATATACGAGTTTTTAGGCTTTTATTTAGATGTCACTTATTGTTAGTTAAATGGGCATAAGTGTGAGATACAAAGAAAACACTTAGTGTTAACTTACAAGCAAGTCTTTTTCTTTACGTAGACGTCCACCAAATATTATACAAATATGCAGCTCTGTAATAATGTATATATTCCTCATCTGCCTACGTAGTTAATCTACGTAATCTAACAACAAGCCCCTTTGCGGCCACTAACCGAATGAGAGAAATCTTGAGATTTACATAACAATCATGTAGTTAGCGCTAAATCTAGACTGGTAGCGGTGTGCGGCAGCTTGCCTCAGTGGGCAATTTAGCTACGTGACGTCAGTATGTTTGTGGATGTGGAGAGTTTCCCAAAGGGTAAACGTGGTTGTCGGTATTTGTGCTGCAGTAGGCCACACGTCATAGGTAACAAAACCAGTTTAAGCTGGCCTCTTATTTTATGAGAACTACGTACTGCGCTAGGCCTGCTCAAGGTCAGTGTAACGGTCATTTGGCAGCGATAAGGGTTTCTGAACACCAGCAGGGAAATTAAATTTTAGTAGATACAATGACAGTTTAAGGTTTTATCTCTTACAGTCTACCAGACATCCATTAGATTGACTGAAGTTTTACTTTTTATTTGTAATTAAGCGTACGTGACTCTAGTTTTTTGCAACATGGATTTTTGTTAATTTTTTTTCATTCTTTATCGCATACGGGCGGGGATGAAAATCAAGTTGAGAATTTGGTTCGTTGGTTATTGTACGTGTACCCGTCCTCTACAGGTTAGTCTACACTAGAGCATTTTGTCAAGCATTTCCATATGATGTAACATTCCTCCGAATGCCCCAAGCTGCATTCGACGTAATGTTCACGACGAGTGAACATTTATCTGTAACATTTCTTTCCACCTTGCGTTCATTATAACGACCTGCCCTCGGCCCACGCACCTCAATCCGCGTCGCCCGCGCTCGTGATTTTGTTCGATAAAATGTTACACCATTATCACTTGTTGGTTTTTAAAATCAGGTTGTAACAAAACATCGAGCGTCGTGTCCAAAGTGTGGTTGGTATAAAATGTTAAAAGGCAAATGCTCGATGTTCTGGTACAGACGCACATCAACCTACTACAATCTGTCAAATTTCTTTAATAGATTTTCAACTTTATTACTAAAGTATAAGGTTCAAAATTGATTGGGAAAATTTGTCAGTTTTGGGTAGGTTGACCTGCTGGCGTCTGTACAAGTAAATGCTCTAGTCTATACTCACCTTAAGAGTTAGCTATAGAACGATTTCTATCATAAACTGCGTAGCTTACGTACTGACTTAAACTCAAGTTTCACCACAAACGAAACGTTCTTTAGTCGGTATGCGACAGTCCGCCTCTGTTAACATACCGACGACAAGACGTACATACTACGAACAATGTCTCGAATATGGTAGGTAAATTGTGAAAGACTTGGTAAAGTGGAATGTGGGAACGGTACAGCTCTTGCATTAATCTCTTCGGACGAGGCACTCTGTATAATTATGATAGAACTTAATTTAGGGTAAGTTCGTTTAATCATTCATGTTCCTGTTTTTATCCCAATTTTGATAGTGTTTAGGTTAATTGGTATACAGTCAACTACCTTGCAACTAAAATATTGTAAGCGTGATGAGTAGTCAATTGTTTTACACCACTCTTTTAAGTGCAGGTCACACTGAGAACGAAACGAAACTAAGTTCGTTTAGCTTCACTCATGTAGCTAAACGAACTTAGTTTCGTTTCGTTTCGTTCTCAGTGTGACTAGCTCTTTAAATATGTCTTATGCTTAAAAAGATAATATTACGCACACAATAAAAATTCGACTATATATATATTTTATCAGACGTCATCTCCGTGCTTATTACCTTCCTTGTATCTTTCACAATCACCATTTATTTTTTCTTGGATTTGTTTTTTTTTTTATTCATAGCCTCATTGTGGGAAAACATTCCCACAATTTCACCAGTAACTATGGTAAATGAAGATGCGGTTGGTAATAGTGCTCGCTTGCCTAAAAGTCACCACTAGCTTTGATTCGAACTTTACTTGTTAATTGAACGTTACGTTCTCTTGGGTAGTCTATAATATACGTACAGGGTGTAAAGAACCTTCACAAAGTCCTCATCTACGCATTCTGTACATCAAACTAAACTTTAAAAATAATTGTTGGGAAACGACTTTTATTTTTAGTGTGAAAATTTTGTGTTTAAAGTCAAAGTCAAATAATTTATTTCAATTATGCACAAAAAAGGCACTTTCAAACGTCAACATTTACAAAAAAAAAATGATTCTAGTCACCCCTTCCAAAAGGTAGTTTTCGTATGGAGAATAATGGGCTAGAAACCACCGTTACTCTTTTAAATGTTTTCACAATATCTTGTATACATTAATTATATAATTATATGTGACGACGATGCACTTAGAATGAGATTACTATACTATGAGATTACGATAGGTAAAAATAATGAAAAATGAAGGAATGACACATAAATTAGTAAACGATAGATGCATGGTGCTCACATATTTACAAACATTATAAAATTATACGATATTCCTAACATTTTAACAAGTAATACAAATAAGTCAGTGTGTGAGTTCAGAACGCATATACTCGTACTATACATTGTGCATGTAACGGCACGGTGCAAAGTTAAGTTACAACATTTAACACTGGTTTGCCTAAATAACCGTCAAAAAAAATTTGGAACTTTGACCTTCAATATCTCCGTAACCAGAAGGTTACCAGGTGTGGTCAAGTACAAAAAAAAGAAGAAAATAACAATAAGAACAAGTGACTCTTGGCTTCGTTAAGGGTTATATGTTTACACCCGTTTTATTATATTATCATCAATGTAATGTGTTTTGATAAGACGATCGACAAGAAAACTTTTAAATGATTCTGAAACACCTCTGCGTCGAAATTATTCGCGGTTCTGCAGTTTAATAGAAAAGTGCAATACCTAAGCGGTCAAAATGTATGGAACAGCAGTTTTACAGGGGCGTTCAGAATAACGTAGGTACTGAATCCATGGTAACAGTTTTCGCAACGATTTCCCTGCCACCCTGTATAATAAATATCTTGAGGAAACAGCCATCTTGTATTTATACAGGGCAGTCGATAGCAAGCACTAATGGCTATGTTTGAGCTTTATATGAACACTAAGTGCATCGGTGGTCGCCGCGTGTGGCGCACTTTATATATAGGTTGAAAGGTCACTTTATAGAGATTATAAACAGCTGGTGTTTGATTAGTGTTAAATTTCCTTAACATCGCAATCATCGCAAAACAATGAAAAAACTATTTTGGAAACATTTAGGCTGCGTTTCCACTACAGATGAGCGAGGATGCGCAGCGAGGGATGTGTGTGAAACTAACCAATAACAACGCTAGCCTAGCTCAAGCTACGAGTATGTCCTTGTCCGATGAAGCGTCAGCCCGCGCCGCAGCTGAGCGCGTAGCGTTAAATTCCCCACATAATAATAATGACCTATCCTTGATCCAGCCTGTCGCATTTTGCTGTCCTCCCCCCAGCGACGCCCTAAGCTGAGGTACGTGGGGGTGCCCTTAGCGAGCGCTCGCCTAACTTTAATTAGAATAATTTTACGCCCCTGGCTGGAAGCTTTGAGTTTAGCAGCTTAAGGCAGCCACAGGAATGCCCGGTTAAGCATCTGATACCTTAGTGGTCACCTGCGAGATGCCCTAGATGAAAAAATAAAATAAAAAAACAAGCTATGGCAGTGAAGCGATGTTATTGATTAGTTTCACACACATCCCTCGCTACGCATCTCTGGTGGAAGCGCAGTCTTAGGCCAAGTTCAAATCTAGCGTATCGCTCGCCAGCGTTCGCCAACTGTGTAAATGTGTAAAAAAACAAAGAACAGTCGATGGCTGATGTTTTTTTTTTAAACCGGATTTTACGCCGGTAGCATACCTTCGCCGTGAAACCGTAGCAGCGAAACCGCAATATTTCAATTCAATAGACTCGCGTCATGTTCCACTACTTGAATCGGATGAGAGTAGCGGAAAATTGCGGTTTCGCTGCTAAGGTTTCGCAGCGGAGGTGTGCTACTGGGGTCATGGCAGTCTGTAATGCGGGAGGTGTATCAATCATTTAACATCTTTCTGCTGAAATTGTAATGAGGCGTAAAAGCTCAAAATCAAAAAAAAAAAAACAAAAATATTTATTGGAACAAATAAAATTTTACAGAAAGTTTGTGATCGCTAACAACCGCATTAGTATAGAATACTGTGTCGCGGCCATTATCACCCACCTCCAAGAGGAGAGACGACAGCGTTCCAGGTACTTGTATGCAAACAAGAGAATATTATAAAGAATATAAAAGATAAAAAAGAACTAAAAAAATCTTAAGCACTAATTATATTATTTGTCTAAATGTACGTAAGTGTCGTGTATGTATGTGTATGCGCGTGAGTGAATGTGTAGTTATATGTATGTTTGACTGTTTATGTGATTCGGAAGGCAGTGGGACTGAAAGGACATATTTAAGTTTTTATAAAATGTTCAAGCTCTTCATAAGACAAGGAACTGAGCCACTTATGAGTAATTGATTTAGACTCGCGTGAAGTAAGGGGGTAAATGTTCAGAAACCCATTTGTTTTGTTGTAGAGTATTGGACTTATAAAGTAGTATGGTTTCCTAACCAACCCGACGTTAGCCGATAGTACAGGGCAGACTTCAACAGGTCTGCGTTTCTGGCTGCTCTGAATGCAAAAACACTGGTCGAAACTAAGTTCCGAATGTTTTCGTAAGATTGTGTTGAGGAAAAAACTGTGCCTCACCCTAGGGATATGTAATTGAGCATACAGTTCATCGGTCGGAAAACGAACTGGTTTGTGCAACATCACTTTCAAAACCGCGCGCTGCGCTCTTTCTAAACGGAGCATTAAGCATTTTCCAGAACTTCCCCATACGGTTATGCAATAATTTAGGATGGAGTTTGCTAGTGCATAGTAAACTGTTTTAAGTGTAGGAAGATCCGCTGATGATCTTAATTTTTTGAAAACAAATATTAATTTTCTAACTCGTCCAACCAATGACCCAATGTGATCATTCCACGACATGGTGCTATCAATTGTTACGCCTAAGTATTTTATATTATTGGTTCGTGAGATAGATTTGCAACAGCAATCATTGTTCATAGCCGATAGGCAGTTGTGGATAGTCAAAGCGAATGGCGCCAGTGGTTGAGAAGCTGTACGTGGAGCAAATGTGATAAATTTAGTCTTATCCATGTTCAGAATAAGCAAATTATTTGATAGCCATTCAGAAATCATTCGTAACGCGTATTCTGCATGGGAGCGGGTTTCAGGCCAGTCTCTGCCTTGAACAATTATAGCCGTATCGTCTGCATAGACAATAAGATTCGAGTTTGGTATATTTAGTCTGCAGAGCTCGTTGATGTAAACTAGGAATAAGGTAGGTCCAAGGACACTACCTTGTGGGACGCCATAGCTCATGGTTTCTATGCCACTCATATAGTTTCCTATTTTTACTATCTGCGAACGGTCACTAAGGTAGCTTTTAAAAATATTTTGAGATAATCCTCTTATACCTATTTTTTGGAGTTTATTCAGCAAGAGAGGAACAGAAACAGTGTCAAAAGCTTTTGAAAGGTCTAGAAAAATAGCAACTGTTTTGAATTTAATGTTTATATTTTTAGCCACAGTACCAGTCAATTCGAGAACAAGCATCCTCTATGTTTTTACCCGATCGAAATCCAAATTGATTGTCTGCTAGAATATTTTTTTGAGTTAAGATAGTTAAGGAGCCTTAGCTTAATGATTTTTTCCAATATTTTAGATAAGGTTGTTAACACAGAGATTGGTCTATAATTGTTGACACTGCTTCTGTTCCCACTCTTGTGAATAGGATGCACAACAGCTTTTTTAAAGACCGTGGGGAAAACTCCTGACAACAAAGAGAGATTAAATACATGGCAAATAATTGGAACAAGGACGTGTCTGGCAGTTTTAATCAGAGCGGCAGATATACCGTCCCAGCTCACGGCACTATCAGATTTAAGACCGAGTATTATTCTCTCTATTTCGGCAACGTCCGTGCTAAAAATGGCCATTGAGCTAGGGTCCGAACTAGTTTCATTTGGGTTTGCAGGACCGCAAGCCCGATTGTTGCGTGGAGTAATCATGGAAGCGAGAGTTTCTCCCACGCTTGCAAAGTGACCGTTAACAACATTTAGAGAGGCAAGTGGATCAGAAGCAATCGTTAGTAGTTCAGTAGCACATGATTTGCTTGTTTGAAGGTTAATTTTTTTTTTGATAAGTTTCCACGTGGCTTTAGGGTTTTTACTACTTTTTTTGAATTCTTCACGTTCGTAAAGTCTTTTTAGTTTTTTGAGCAAATTATTACAAAAAAGTTTATAACGCGTGTAAGTCACTTTAAGTATATTATTATCTGGATTTCTCTTAGTTTTGCGAAACATTTTGTCGCGGTTACGGATGCATCTAAGAAGACCAGGTGTTATCCAGGGCTTTATTATTCGTTTCCTGCTAGACATCACGGTTGTAGAAGTGTTATTGCTAACCACATTGGAGATCTTGTTTACTAATTCAGTGGCTGCATCATTTGCATCGAGGCAAGTAGTTACTGACGTGAAGTCAGTACATTGCGGTAATAATGTAACTTCAGACTCATTTACGTCTGCAAGCTATTTACGGACCTTGTGAATTAATTTGATGTTTATTTTGGTCCGCAAACTTTTGGGTCCAGCAAAAGTTAAGACTGATCTGACAAACCCCTACAGTTAGAACAAACCCCAATCATTCAACTTAGCTGTTTTGCGTATAAACCTGGTTCTTATTAAATGAATGAAGACAAATAACGTCATCACAATGTCTTTTCTTTTTAGTATTAAAAATGCGTTTCGATCACTTCAGTATAGGATATCAGTTTTGAAGAAAAGTAAAAGGGCTACAATACTGTAAAAAAATTTTTTGTAAAATGTTTTATATTTATTTTTTATTTACAAAAACACCATTTTTTGTCAATTTCTTTAAAAGAAAGATAGAAAAATATTTTATTTAGGACACGCACAGGAAAGACACTACCTATATAATAGGGGTTAAAGTATGAAATTGCCGTTTTATTGTAATAGGTACTTCGAATTGACATAGAACCTTCATGGTTTGAGATTTTTGAGTGAAACTTTTTCACATAGCACCGACGAAGTTCTTCTTTTAAAAAATGTGCAACTTTCGATTATCGACTTTCGGTTGTTTTTTTTATTTAGCTTAGACAAGAAAGATGGATACTTCGAAAATTTTAGTTATTTTTGAATGCGAATTCCGACGCGGAACTAACGCGGCAGAAACAGCTCGCAAAATCAATGTTGCGTTTGGAGAGGGGACTGCTAATGAACGCACCGTGCGATTTTGGTTTAAACGCTTTCGTGATGGAAACTTTGATTTGAAGAACGAACCACGTGGAAGACCACCCACACAGGTAAATAACAATGAAAGAGATGGTGGAAGCCGATCCGAGCCAAACTACCCAGAAATTAACGGCATGATTTAACGTTAACTTACAAAATGGTTTAACGTTACCGTCAAATCAAAAAAAAAAAAAATATGAGAAATGGGTGCCTCATGATTTGACAGATCTGCAGAAAGAATCGCGTGTTGAAACTTGTGTTGCCTTGTTGAATCGATACAGAAATGATGGAATATTGGTTCGAATTGTGACATGTGATGAAAAGTGGATTCTTTACAATAACCGTAAGCGAAAAATGCAATGGCTGACCCCAGGTAGGTGAAACGCCGCAACAGTGTCCTAAAGCAAAGCTTACCAATAAAAAGGTAATGGTAACTGTTTGGTGGTCTCAGCATGGTGTTATTCACTATAGCTTTCTCCGATCTGGTGAAGCAATAACGGGAGATTTCTACTGTGCCAAAATCCGAACAATGATAGCAAAACTAGCAGTGAAACAGCCCCGACTCATGAATCGATCTTCACCATTATTGCTCCATGATAACGCGAGACCTCATACAGCACGAGAAGACGTTTTAACTCTACAGGAACTGCAATTAGAAACCATTCGTCACCCTCTGTATTCGTCAGACCTTGCTCCAACGGACTACCATATTTTTCGTGATTTGGACAATATTCTCTACGTGATAAAAAAATTTCTTCTCAGGAGGCAGTACAAAATACTTTCACACAGTTTGTCGAATCTAGATCACGAGAGTACTATCGCAAAGGCATAAATTACCTTCCTATTAGATGACAGCAATGTATAGATAATAATGGAAATTATTTTGATTAAACAAAAAAAGTTTAAATTAAAAAAAAAACGAATTTAATTTTTTCAAGAGATGAGATGAGCACACAGACTGGTTGCGAATTACTCGTATACGTAAGTATAGTTGCTACGACCTAAAACAATCTGAACTTATTTTCTATTTATTTGACGGAGAAAAACGTATCCAATGAGCGCACTCAATTCGTACGACCATGGTCGTGCGTGTTCGCATGAGTAAAATTCGTACGAAAACACACCCAAAGTGCGCGCAGCCTTATTCTTTCAATAAAGAAATTCTTTAAATAATTTCATTAGTTCTCTGCCTGATATCGACCTCAAACAAAGCCCTCATTCTCGTGGATAATCTGGTTACATGAGGCAAAACTTTAGTGTTGTCACAAATCCAGACTCCGGGCTGCTACTGAGCAATTCCAGATGGAAAAACCCAATAAAACTATGCCCGACTCGGGAATCGAACCCAGGACCTCATACTCAGCAGTAGCTCTTGCGACCACTAGACCAACGAGGCAGTCATAAAGAAGTTACCATTCCGTATCCGACCGCAGGCGGTAACTGCAGGCGACACGTCGCAGCATCATGTCGCTGCAGTCAAGATTCCTAACCCGACCGCAGGCGGCAGCAGCCCGTATTCCAGTCGGTAGATAGAAGATAGAAAGACGTGTTATCGCTCGAGCGTTGGTGGCACTGCTGGTCTGCGGTCGGGCTGCACGTGTCGCCTGTCACTCGCCCGTAGCTGCCAACGACGTGTCGCTAGCTACGGAAGGTATTTCATAGAAATTCATAGACACCAGTCGTGTCGCGGCGACATGTCGCCTGCAGTTGTCGTGGTTGAAACAGTAAACTAGAATAATTTGATCGAAACACTGAAATGCTATTACCTCCTCCTTGTGGTATGTGGGCATAATCCTTTGACGGCCCACAACTTAGTTACTTCGCCTATGTGCCAGAAATAGAGCGGCTTATTTTTAGTCTTGCACTACATCATCGTAATAGTAGTTTGTGGTTTCCGAATCAAAAATAGCCCATTTTTGTACGTGTTTGTGTTGGTAAAATGATTAAGAGGTTGGAAGATGGATTATGAATTTGCCACACTCGGCCATCGATCCGGTGAAAGAAGATGAATGGCCATAATCGGCAGGTTATGACCAAAAACTTAATTTTATTTGCTGACGATTTTTCTAAGCCCTATTAGCTCTATATTTTTAAAATACATGTACATAATATGTATGTATGAAGAATGAACTAGAGATACACACATCAACACGGTCTAGGGATATTTCATACTCAATTAAATAACTCGAAAAGTACTGGCCGCATTGGAATCTTTTATACACCGATTTGTTTGTAATTTATCTCAGACTAATTCCAAATTAAATTTTTTGAAATTTCTTTTGTTTCGGTGGCATAAAAATGTCTTGATGTATAGGAGAGGGAATTTTCATTTGTGCGAAATTTAGAAAACAATACGAATTACGTTTAGTTACAGTTTTTTTTCATTTTTAAACGAAAGATAAAGTTAAAATTGAGGTATTGTAGCCATGCAACGCCGACATTTGACGAGGGCGGAGATGTTACGAGCTGTGGGAATGCTGGAAGCTGGATCTGTTCAGCGTAATGTTGCTGAGGCCATAGGGACCCATCAAAATGTAATTTCAAGATTGTGGACACGCTATCGTGCCACAGGTGAAGTAGCGGAGAGGCACCGGGGGCCAAGTCGCATCACTACCCCCAGACAAGACCGATTTTTGCAAATTACTGCGCGAGCTCAACCAACTGCAACGGCGACTCAATTGGTCCAAAGGCTGCGAGTGGAACACCAAGTGCTTGTGAGTGACCAAACTGTAAGAAGGCGACTGCATGAAAGCAATCTACGCTCTCGTAGACCACTCCGGGTCCCACCTTTACGGAGAGGCAATCGTGGACGACGATTAGAATGGGTTCGGAACCACGTGGACTGGGGCCGTGCGCAATGGTCCAATGTGCTGTTCACGGATGAATCCAGGTTCGGCTTCCATCCAGATTCACGAAGGACGCGTGTTTGGCGAGTTTCTGGACGATGGAGCCGTCTCCAGAACCCTCAGGAAGTTCACCCATACCAAGGAGGAACAATTATGGTTTGGGCAGGAATTCGTCTTGGAGGACGGACGGATCTCGTTTGGGTGCGGGGCAATATGACGGCAGAACGATACGTTCAACAGGTGCTGGGGCCCGTAATCTTGCCCCACAGAACACAAATGGGGCAAGATTTCCTGCTCATGCACGACAATGCCCGGGCACACACGGCGAGAACGGTAGCAGCTTGGTTACATACACATAATGTTAGGGCCTTAGACTGGCCTGCTCAATCGCCAGATCTAAATCCCATTGAGCATGCGTGGGATATGCTGCAAAGAAGAGCTCTGAAGGAAGTTCCTGAAAATCTGGCTACAGAAGATCAACTTTTTGCGCACCTCAGAAGGACATGGGACAATATTCCGCAGCAAGACATTGACAACCTTGTTCTGAGCATGCCGAATCGTTGCCGATGTGTTATGAACATCATGGGCGCTTTCTCAGACTACTAAATTCAAGTTTATAAACACAAATTAAATGATTTTTCTATTTTTTTCAGTTTTTACTCACAAATTAAAAGTTAATTCATATACGGTTTCCGTCTATGCTTCATTTTTTTTCCATAAAATCCTGAAATTTTAATCTAAGTACCTTAACCATTATTAAAAAATGGTAGAATATTAAATAACGTATCTTTTAAATATATACATGTCACATAAATAATGAACACATTGATAGTAATTCGCTTTTTTAAAAATATCCCTAGACCGTGTTGATGTGTGTATCTGGTATGTGGTGAACAGAGTGGGACCACGCCGGCAACAATCCAAAGATTCAGCTGAAACTCCACCGCGCACACTTGCAGTCCGTTTTGTACGGCTACAAGCGTGACGAATTCTTGAAGGCCGCTTGAACAAGAAGGAGTTTCACTTCTACTGACATCGAAATAGCTGGTGTAACAAGAAACATCTACATAAATGAGCGCCTCACCCAAGGAAATAGGCAGTTATTTCGTGCAACGAAACTTGCTGCAAAAGAACATAGTTACAAGTTCTGCTGGATTAAATATGGTAACGTTCTCGTTCGGAAGCAAGAAGGCAACCCAAGAACTTTGAAGACCTGGACCGCCAACTGGGTTCTGCGACCCCAGAGTGACGTAACGTACAACATTTTTATTATTCCTAGATTTCTTATTTTTAGATCTCATCTAACTTTAAGATCGCACTATATTTTTAGATTACACCTTCTCAAACTTTTGCGCAATTTACGGTACTGTAACAAACACAAACTACCCACCTCACGAACACATCCAAAACATACCTACACATACATCTTCACATTAAAACATTCCTACATCTTCATATTTATAAAACTTCTATAGTAACAATTACAACACACATAGTGACTAAAAACATCTTCATCAACTACATCAATGGCTTTACTTGACATCATCTACGACATTGGCGAAAATTTTACTATAAATTGTAAAACATATGCTCAATTAGAAGAATGTTGGAAACTGCTACCTAACTTTAACAACGTTAAAATACTTTCGCTTAACATTAGAAGTTATCAACATAATTTTGATAACTTTTACACAGCCTTCCAGCGCCTTGACACCGAATTCGATGCTATAGTTATATAGTGAACTACCAATCGCACTAACTCCTGCGTTAACTTACTAATTTGAAACTATTTCCAACTCAATCACTAAAAATTCACGTAGAATTAACGTCAGTCGAAGTCAATACAATATAAAACCCTGGATAACACCAGGCCTAATGAGATGCATGAGGTACCGTGATAATCATTATCTAGCCTTAAGATCCTATCCAAATGACGAAATGCGACGGCTAGTTGTACACTAGGTACAAACATTTTTGTAACGACTTGCTACATAAACTTAAAACTGATTATAGCAGTTAACTCAACTAAAAACCAAGACAACCCAAAAAAGCTCTGGAACACCATCAAATCTATTTACAACCCAAATACCGAAAAAACTGATTCTTCTCAGTTATTATCTAACTCTCAGGACCCTGTCGGTTCTTTAAATATTTGTAATGCTTACTTCACCTCCCTAGGCAACAATCTTTCTGATCTCATACTGACGCGACTGTCCGAGACCCCATTGCGGGCAAATATAAACCACGTGAAACTCCACCACACTCTTTCTTCTTCCACCCAACGGATGAAAGTCAGACGAAATTTTACTTCTCAAAAAAAACACTAATAAAACCTCTCACTCACATTTTTTACTTAAGTTTGGAAAACGGTATCTTCCCAGACTGCTGGAAGGTTGCCTTTGTCCGACCCATTCATAAAAGCGGTCTTAAATAACTACCGAAAAATTACCGTCCTATCGCTGTGCATTCTGTCAAAACTTCTCGATAAAGTTGTAAATAAGCGAATAGTATTTTTTTTTGAAGACTACAATCTAATATTTGAAAGACAGTTTGGCTTTAGAAGAGGCAAGTCAACCGAAGATGCTGGTATATTATTGCCCAACTCCATAGCTTCTTGTATTGAGAAGGGCGAACACGTCTTGGCAGTTTTCCTTGACCCAGCCAAGGCGTTTGACACAATATCGATAGATCTACTTCTGTCCAAACTAGAGGGTATAGGAATACGAGGAAACGCGCTAGACTGGTTTCGAAGCTAGGTATTTAACAAATCGCCGGCAACTAGTAAAAGTAGGTGACTACTCGAGTGGATTACTACCAATCAACTTTGGAATTCCTCAAGGTAGTACTGTCGGTCCGACTCTTTTTGCCTTCTATAAGAATGACATCTTTAATACTATTACTACTTATTATGGATTCGTGTTTGCACTTCAACCTGCACATTGATAGTATAATAAATAAGGCTTTTCAAATGTATGGCTTCGTCATGAGATCCTCAAAGGACTTTGTGCGACCCTCTACTTTTTTGATGTTGTATAGGTCTTTAATACGCTCTCAACTTGAATACGCCTATTTGGAATCCATATTACCTCAAATACAATAGCAAAATGGAAATGGTACAGAAAAAATTCTTGCGTGGTTTGAACTACAAATGCTATCATTCGAAGATTCCCTACACACACTTACTACGTAAGTACAACATTCTAAGTCTACATTCTAGACGATTACTTTTGGATGCAATGATGCTGGTTTGTGCCACAATTGATTTGACTGCACTGAAATTACAAATAAAGTATGTTACACGGTACCCAGAAATGTAATCAGGCGTGGGACTCGCGTGCCCCGCCTTTTCCACGTGAATTCATGTAAGACCAATGCCGGGGCACGAGTACCTCTTCGACGCCTTGTGGAAGCTTATAACGCACACTTCATGGACATAGACATTTTCTTTTTCTCTAATAAAAATTTTAAAGCTCTCGCTATAACTTCATTAGCATCAGAATTATAAATTAGCACTTAATTCAAATAACTTAACAATATTCTTAAAATCAGCTTCCGTTTTTCACTTATTTGATTAATCCGTGGACAATAGTGTGGGTTATATGTTTAACTATTTATCTTAAGAATCTTATTGTATCGCCTTAACATGTAGCTGTTTTTTTTGTCCCTAATAAATAAATAAATAAAATAAAATACACCGCTTCAAAACGCTGAAATAATTTCTTATGCAGACGACACGGCAATCATATTCCATGCCAAAACTTGGGAACAGGTCTATCATCTTGCCGAAAATGGTCTACTTAAAATCACCGAGACTCTTAGAAGAAATTTACTTACACTTAACGTAAAAAACAAAGCTGATCACTTTCTTCAAAACCACAGCTTCCAGTCCTCCTCGTCAATTGACACTCCAATTCCACATATGCCACAACAATCACAATTCACCACTCACAAACTGTATCTGTACTCATAAAGACCGCATTTCCTCCCTTAGATATCTAGGCATTACAATAGACGAACATTTATAATTTCAACCTCATATACACTTGCTAGCGGGCCGCGTCAGAAAACTAACCTACGTCATGAAAAAACTACGAGACTGCACACCTATTTATATTCTCCGAACAATATACCTAGGTCTCTGTCAGTCAGTACTCCAGTATGGGATCTCCGTCTAGGGCGGAGCCGGGAAAAGCATATTTATTGAAATAGAAAGAGCTCTAAGAGCTGTATTTAAAGTGATGCTTAGAAAGCCTTTTAGGTTCCCGACCTGCTATACAACCAATTTCCAGTTCTTCGAGTACGTCAACTATACATACTAAGTGCCGCGCTGCATGCACACAAATCTATTTAAAACAGACCTGACTACTAAAGCCCTGCTCTCAAAACATATCTTACACGTCCCTCTTCCTAATGCAAACAGTATTCTGGCCCGACGGTGCCCCTCTTACTCACACACTCATATCTACAATAAAATAAACAAGCGCTGTAAAACTAACACCTACTCGTTTAAAAGAATGAAAATAAGTTGGCTTCTCTCCCTGTCATACAACGACACTAAGGATATAGTGAGATAACACCAAAATATACAAGCAAGTCATCCACATAAAACACACCTGCAACTCACCACCACACGCACTAACACACACACACACAAACACACACACACACACACACACACACACACACACAGTAGGACACATAAACACACTACAATATTATTTAGAATTATTTTATTTTCATCAATTTTATTTTATTTGGATAGTTCTCTACCCTTATATAATTAACTATTCTGTCCATTTTAAAACATCCTGAAATAAAATTTAAGCTAACGCAAACATGTTTCGAATTAATATTTAAGATCACTCAACTCAGACCCCCAAGATACAGGCGCTGCCTAGTTTGGGGACCATTGTTTTAATAATATACCAATAAATTATTCTTATAGTATTATTATGTTTTTGTGTTATCTAAGTAGGTTTAAATATATTTGACACTTCCCGTGACCCAAGGGCTGGTTTTTACCTTGGGCAGAGGCTAAGCATTGCCATACAACGTGGCAATGCGGCCAGTCTCTTGGGTACATTACCAGTCGACAGCGATGCGGATGAATTTTTCGACGCTATATTTTAATTTTTCAATAGTTTTAGTTAAGTTAGTTTTAGTTTTATAACTTTTATTTTCATTATTATTATGTTATATCTAATTAAATAAATTAATTTCTATCAGGTATATATTTATTTTACTATAAGTAAATATTATAGAGCTTATTATTATTTTTTATATGGAGAAGGCGTGAATACGGTCTGCCACACTCTAATTCCTCAATAAAACAGTGAATTACTATTTGAATTTCCCAGTAATTGTGCTCCATATTTAAATAAAACGAACTCAAAATCCTTTTAATGTAACACATTTAAAATTAAAGACAAAACCGAACAATGCAGCCCTATTATATTCCATCCGTGCAAATACTGTTAAATTGAATTTACACCGCATGTTCGCGCGAGCTCTTAGAATTACTTCGTATATTTCGCTGATAGTACCATAGATTAAAAATGCATAGAAGATTATCTTCGGTTTCAAACGATTTATAAATGCCTACAGTTTCAGGCCATATGGACCGATCCATATCACCATATTACCAACTCGGTTGAAATTTATGACTGAAATTTTATTTTTATCGTCATTCATTCATCATTGTTTGATCCACTGCTGATAGGCGTCTTCCCTACGGCCATGTTTTCCTGCGGGGTAATTGCAGAACACACTTATAATTGCAATGCCTTCAACAACATTCATTGTTTACGTCGTTGAGCACTATTTTTTGTAACATATGAAGCAATGGATTGGCAATTTCTTTCAATTGATTGATTAAATAAATAACAGCCGCATGGGTCGATCTATCAAGTTAAGCTACACTTGTCACGGTTGGTCCGTGGATGGGTGACCATATTTACATACCGAGTCTCCTCCGTGCCTCGGAAAGCACGTTAAGCCGTTGGTCCCGGCCGTCATTCGTGGATCTTTGACAGTCGTTACGGGTCGCCAGAAGCCCGAAAGTCTGACAACCAGTCTTACCAAGGGGTGTCGTATTACCTAGTTTCTGGGTTGTGGAGATCAGATAGGCAGTCGCTCCACGTAAAATACTGGTATTTAGCTGCATCCGGTTAGACTGGAAGCCGACCCCAACATGGTTGGGAAAAGGCTAGGCTGATTGATTGAAAGTGTGTCAAGTCAAGTTAGTGTAAAGGGACTTAACTTGCGACTTTACTAATTAAAAATATGTAAATCAAGCTTTACGGCGCGCGCCGCGGCAATTATCATTTTATCGTCATGGACAGGCGTTCTTTATTTTTGTACTATGCTTTCCTACTCTGTCCGACTCTCCTTCTGCGAGGAAATTACATAACACACTTACAGTAGCACTGGTTTTCATTTTGACAGTTTAAAAACCTTCATTGTGTTATTTACGTTGCTCAGCAGATACAATTTTCGAATATATGCAGCTAGACTTTTATTTTAATTTTGTTTATATTATATACCTATCAACTGCCAGTTCTATTATGTAAATATACAAACTAAAATACAGCGTCGAAAAATACATCCACATCGCTGTCGACTGGTAGTGTACCCAAGAGACTGGCCGCATTGCCACGTTGTATGGCAATGCTTAGCCTCTGGCCAAGGTAAAAACCAGCCCTTGGGTCACGGGAAGTGTCAACCAGTCGTTTAGAAAATTCAATGAACAGACCATGAGCACTCAGACCCCACAGCCCTAGGGTTTCAACCCCAAACGGCTCGAAAATATAGTTACCTATAAGGTTATTATACTTTCGCCGCTTGAGGTTTTCTGCAGCCGCAGCGGCAGCGTCAGCACAACACACTGAGCCAGGAAGATGGGATGGCGCAAGAGTATCGACACACGTTGCGTCCCACACTAAAGGCCTACCCACCTTCCATGGAAACAAAGACATGCCGTCCGGACTCTTGCCATCATCGCGGGCCAAGCCATTAGGTTCTAATACAGCTGGAACTCGTCGGATGATGTCATTAATGTTCGCGTGCCGCGCTAAGCGACCCGCACTTCGGCTGCAACACAAGCCGCGCTGTACGAGGCTGTTGACAACTTCGCCACAGTGAAAGCGATGAGGAGAACAACAAGGAGCTCCTAGTCGCAGGGAAGCAGTGAATGGATTAACAATATACTTCAAAATCATTCGGATTTCATCGATAGTGTGATACCCCATTAGTGTGCAGGTGACCCGTGATCCTTTATAATTTATTCACTTATCTGGATGTTTGTCTGCCGTGCAAATTCATATCGACACATTTTGACAACCCTATTTTTAGCTCAGGCAAGCCTGGGACATAGCATGGCGATAGCGTACTTACGTTCAAAGCGAAGTTTCTCTTCTATCGATTTATTATTCTATGATTTTACGCGCTCGTTGTCAGTAAACGGAAGAATTTACGCAATATCAAGCACTTTATAATGTGTAGTATGTAGGCACAATCCACGACAGAATTAAGTACACAATTTTGGAGAATTAAAATGTGAATCTTTGAAGTTGTTGTGATGGAATCTTTTTCATAAATTCTTATGGTATTTATTTTTATTTAAGGCCCTACAATCTTAAAAAATATTATGAATGCGATGGTGAGTTTGTTTATTGGTTTGTTACGCTTTCACGCGAAAACGGCTGAACGGATTTGGATAAAATTTGGCACAAGGGTAGACCATGACCTGGAGAAGTACAAAAGCTACCTTTCATCCTGGATCGCAGACAAAGTCGCGGGTAACAGCAAGTAATATTATAAATACGAAAGAAAGTTTGTTTGTTTGTTGTTACGCTTTAGGGCTAAAATGGTTGAACGGATTTGGATAAAATTTGCCAAATGGTCATGACATTTTAATCCGATATTCCCACGGGGTCAAGACTTATGCGGGTGAAACCGTGGAGCGCAACTAGTAAATATTAAAAAAAATATCTTACATTTCTTTTCTTCTCTTCTGGAAAAAAAAATCATCAAAGAAAAAGCCTTTGAAGCTATTCTTGTCTTACTGAGTTGTAGCATGGAAAAGGCTCCCGGAAAATATTGCGACGGCTCCTTCACTGAACTGGTTCAAAAATTGACTGGACAGATTAAATATCCCCAAGCTATTTGATATACACGCATCAGCTAATTAGCTGCTAATAAAGTGCTTATCCAATCCAATCTGCCTAGTCTTTTCCGAACTATGTTAGAGTCGGCTTCCAGTCTACACCGGATACAGCTGAATTTTAAGCAGTATTTTACATGAAGTGACTGTCTATCTGACCGCCACGACACAGTAACTGGGTACAACGATACCGCTTGGTAAGACTGGTTGTCAGACTTTCGGGCTTCTGACGACCCGTAACGACTGTCAAAGATCCAAGAATGACAGCGGGGACCAACGGCTTAACGTGCTTTCCGAGGCACGGAGGAGTCTCGGTACGTAAAGATGGTCACCTATCCACAGACCAACCCCGGCAAGCATAGCTTAACCTGATGGATCGACCCGTGCGGCAGTTACTACTTAGCCACGAGCTCCTCGTGGCTAAGTAGTAACTGCCGCACGGGTGATTAATTAAACATTAATTAACATTGTTTAGTTTATAATAATTTCAAGCCTAATTTATAAGCAAAAGAATGTAGAAAGAATATCATTATGATAATAGGACCTAAGGCGACGAGGCCTTAATTAATTTTAGAAACATTAGAATGTTGTGAAAAAATATTGGGGAACTTGGACTTAAGACGCAGATATATGCCAGTGACCTTGAGTGGTTAGATTGCGTGTTCTGTACTGAGTTCACGCAACGCGTCGTACGTCCAGTCAGTAATAGGACTCGCCCATCAAGGAACGCTGTACTAAAATAGACATATTATTAATTTATTATACATAAAACAAAAGGTATTTTAATATAACACGTATACTAAAAGATCAATAACTAAATTATCGTTAAAATGTTGAAATGTTTAAGTCGGTCCTTAAGCCAATATGCACCTTACGGGATCCAATTATGGGGTGTTGCCAGCAAAACCAACATACTCTGCCTGCAAAGAGTCCCAAATGGTATCCTAAGATCTATAGCAAATGCAACTTGGTTCGCTAGGAACGACAGAGTAGAGTCAGATAGGAAACACCAAACTCATCTAGCTATTTTTTTTTTAAGCCTTCAGTAAATTCTTATATCGAGCGATACAAAAAAAAAACACAAGGCACGCCTAACCCTGCATCCAAACCCACTAGTTACGGAACTATTCAAGTTAAACCCGACAGCGGCGGTAAAAACGCTGAAGAGGAACCACCGAGGCGCAGCACTGGCTCCACCACAACGCCATTTGACATGGAACGATTTGGATATTGTCTAACGACCAATTGCAAATTGAATTAACAGGAAAAAAAATGTTGCAGTTTTCAGAAAAATACGCTTGTTTTTTTCGTGATTCTCAGTTTTTTATCAGCATTAGACAAAACTATACAAATTAATTTCACTATGTAATATAATGATAATCTAAAATATTCATATAATAAGTTATTAAGAACATGCTCTTGTTTAATAGGTATATAATTTTTCCAAATTATTAACACTACTCGTTTAGACGTCATCATTAATTGTCTAGAATGGCAATAACACGTAGTGAGCAATCGACGTCTTCAATGCTACCGAGTACTCTTCTCTGTACGAGAATATTGAATGATTATTGAATATTGATGACAAGGATGCACTACAGACACCCTACGGCACAGTTATACGCTGACTGTAAAGTTCTAACGGTTCGGCAGCTCTATGTTCTCAAATCTATTCTTAGAGCACATGGCGGCTTGCCTCCGTCTGATCCAAGCAAAAGAACATTTATGTGCCTTCAGGCGTTCAACACAAAACCTCATTTGCAAGACACCAGTATTATGTTCTAAGCACTCACATTTACAAAAAAATACAGAAAGAACTGGACATAATAAATCTTAATAAGTTTATAGTTAAATTTAAAACTACGGCCTGGCTTTTACAGCAGGATTATAGTAAAACAGAATCGATACTGACTTACGTCGCTTGACATAATTATTGCTAGATACAAAAATTTACAACACATATGTGTACATTTACACAATAAATTCACACGATCACACACCCTCTCGCTCGCACACACATACATCCTCACACACAAGCACACACACGAACACGCGCACACACACACACTCTGACACACACCACACGCTGACACACGCCACTGAAATTTTAAGCATAAAAATAAGTAAACATTTTTTTTTTTTTCTCTTTCTCTCACAACTGCATGTAATCTTAGTATACACATCACACACTCACACATCACATGATGTTCAATTCACTATAATGTAATGGTAGATTGACACCCCTTCACTCTTTAAGGTACAACAAAATTTTACTTACGCTTTGCCGAACACTGTCTCTCAAGTAGTTTGAGAGGCAGGGTTTAATTTTTTGTCTAATACATTTAATACTTTTGTAACCCTACACGTATGTATAAACAGCCATTCATGATTATTGTATGTGTCTACCACTGTGTTGAATCTGTGTCTATGTATTACTTTTGCTAAATAAACAATTATTATTATTATTATTATATGTTTTATTTTACGTTCATCAAAGCTAAAAACCTTAAAATTTACTTAAACTGAAAAGGTACACTCGATAAACTCTCAATAGTTATTCAATCGACAATTTCATAATTCTTAGCAACATTTCTTCATATATGAATGTTCATAATAATATATTATAAGTATCCGGTTACCTAATAGTTATAGTATCCGGTTAACCAATAGTAATCTTAGCCCCACGAATGTCTACCTTTGTAAAACATCTTAGAGCTGCAATCGCTGTCCACTGGAATAGACCCATGAGCTTAGTGATGGGTTGGCTAAGATCAAGAATCATCATCTCAAAAATCCGAGCCACTAGCATGTGCATTCGCAGCACAAGGCATACATTTAAACCAATAGCCAAGTTATTCGGCTTCTACGATGGAGTAGCCCTACCTAGACAAGACTGATGTACTTGTGGCCGATGAACTGAGAAGAGGTCGATTGAAATAAATCGCGATAGATAAATGAGTTTGATTCAATTTCAATTCAATTCAATTCATTTATTAATTTTATGAACATAGGGTAAAAAAAATACAGATGTTTTACAAATATTCGGTCAATACTACGTCCCGCCAAAAGGTATAAAAATAGTTTGGGTAGATAATCAAATATGTCACATAATTAACAAAATAAAAATATATAGACAAGGTAATTATATTTCACAATTTCTTCTTCTTGTGTTATGTTATCTTATGTTCCGATGATGTAAATAAACTGTTCAATTATTGAATAGGTAATTTAATTGCTTACTTGCTTTTACCAATAGAAATAGTATCCGGATATGAAACCTCAGAAACCAGGGGTTAATCAACTAAACTATTGTATTGTTAGCATAACCTTTTGTTATAAAAGGTTATACCAAGCTCAACAAATGAGTTTTGAACCTTCATCGGCTTCTTATCTCATTTGTTGGGCTTGGTATAACCTTTTATAACAAGCCACCCTCTTCTTTGCTAGATTTGCCTTTTAATGCGTTTAAAACTAAAGTAAAATCCAACCTTTGTTCAAAGGCATACTATTCTATCAACGACTACTTAAATGATAAGAATAGTTGGTCGTTTAATTTAACTCAAGACAATGTTTAAATGTTCTTTCTCCAGAATTAGCTACTGACAGGTTATATGAGTTTATAATTGTTTATAATTTTAATTTATGAGTCAATATTTTTATTTATTGTTGACATAATCTACTCATTACAATGGTTTTTTTTTTTAGTTGTGTTGAAATATGTGGTTAGCTAGCGACCTCGAAAATTATTTATTTTACCTCGATGGTCCTAGCTTATCAATTATAACTTCTAGTTGCAGCTATACGTAAGCGGGCACGCCCTTTATGCCTGGAGGCTTTTATTTAGATATTGTTTACGTTTAGTTATTTTATTTCTGCCTGAGTATAATAGTTCTCGATGTTTTTGGTTGGTATATTGGCGTGTGCTTGCTGTCATATGGCTATTAATTTATAACTTAAATTATGTTTTGTGTTGCGTAATGTAAATTATCTTCCATCATTTTTTTCTGAACTAAACAGACAGCTGTGCTGCTGGGGAGTTGGTTGCGCCACTTCTTCTTCCCAGCTAAAGCACTAGGAAGTGGTTAAGAGTGGGCGTTTTGGGGGAATGTCTTATGTAATTTTGACGTTCGAAAAGTGCTGATTCGCAGCGTAGTTTGAATAAATGACTTTTGAATTTTGAAACTACGTAGGAAAATCACCAATGTGAGTCTTCTAAACTTACATGGGTGATTTTCAGGTTAAAATCCGCAAACTTAAGATACCTTTTTCTCGAGCCTACATCGACATCATCAAAGAAAAACCACTTAATCAAACCAACACAATTAGCCAAAATATCGGCCGTACTGCCGGTTTAAAGTGTCAGCCTGGGAAGGCTGTACGGAAATTAATCGCTTGAGTCAATGATGGACGCTGCTGATAAATTGTACATCCTATTCGATAGCAAGCAATTTGTCTAATAAAGTATCTAGTTTGGTAAGATGGGCTTTAGTAAGCTTACTTACGACGACGTTGGTATAGAATTTTGTGCAATTAGTACGATAGTGGTTTTGGTAGTCATATTTTGTGAAGGGTTAAATTGTGATTGATGGCTGGTAGAAAATTTATAGTAGACGATCGTATTAGCCGACTGACTGTCGGGTTGTATCTTGATCAATAATGATACGCGACCAAAAAAAAAATGTATTTACAGAATTATAACCATTACGATCATGAATACTTCTCTCTTAATTGGTTTATTGAATGACTTCATGGAATCATGATATTTTATCAAGATGATGATGACAACTTGACACTGACCAGAAAATTGCAGAAAATGTAAAAAAAGAAAATAAACACTGACCCCTTTTTTGGATATACTCTGAAGGTCAAACGAAAGTGGGTAGGACAATAGTATGTATTGCTAGAAGAGTAAGGTTATTTGTTATCAAGATTAAATAAATAAATAAAATAAAATAAATTTAATTCAGTCATATTTTGTCCATAATTTGTTAGTAGCTATTACATTATCTTAAAACTATGTTAGTAATGACGAGATCAATTAGTAAATTTCATCATCATCAGCCTATAACGTTCCCACTGCAGGGACATGGCCTCCTCTCAATGAGAGGGAGTGGGCTATAATCCGCCACGCGTGCCCAGTGCGGATTGGTAGATGTCACATGTCTTCGAATTTTTGGTTCTAGGACATGCCGGTTTCCTCACGATGTTTTCCTTCACCGTTTTGAGAGCAGTGGTGATGAAATAAATTACACAAAGTAATGCGCCTGTCTGGGTTCGAACCCACGACTTACTGTTCGTAAGTCGGGGCTGCCACCACTGGGCCACCGCTGCTCTAAAGTAAAAAAAATCTTCTCTTTAGTAAATTTAGGTAATTTAATATAATACTCGAAATAAATAACTGATTAGCCCACCCACTGCAAGTCTTATAAGCCAGAATCTACAAAGATAAAAAACCAGAAACGAAAAGACCAATAGTAACACCATCATCAGCCTTTTCCAAACTATGTTGGGGTCAGCTTCCAGTCTAACCGGATGCAGCTGAATACCAGTATGTTACATGGAGCGACTGCCTACCTGACCTCCAAAACCCTAACTGGGTAATATGATAACTGCCCTTGGTAAGACTGGCTGTCAAGACTTTCGGGCTTCTGACGACCCGTAACTACTGACAAAGATCCACGTATTACAGCCAGGACCATCGGTTGAACGTGCTTTTAGAAGCACGGAGGGGTCTCGGTATGTAAAGATGGTCACCCATCTAATGACCAACAGTGAAAAGCATAGCTTAACCTGATCCATCGAACCGTGCGGCTGTTAAACTAAATTGGCGCTCGTAAACTGCTCTGTGTGATTGGTTAACTGAATTATCAAAAGTCATCAGTTAACGTTTAATTTTGACACGTCGATAATTTTCGTTTCCTTATACCGGGTGTTAAAATCCAATAAAGAAACATGCAGGTTCGTTCACATTCTTTAAAAACTTCAGATGACTCTGAAATGTCCAATATCGTGGGTGCGTAAATCTAAAATGCAACCAGACCCGTTTTTATCTACAGTCCGTTGAAAACATATTTTACGCCTAGCGAATAACGTGTTTGGCTCATACATAGGAAGCCATTATTTTCAAGCTACTAGATATGGCTTGATGACGTACGTTATCGATGTGTCGTACTTTGTCGTTCGGGTTACTGTCGGATACAGGACGGAACTTCCAGAACTGATAAACATGGAACTAAAATTTTGTATGGAAGTACAATAGCTAGTAGAAACACTTTGACAAATTGTGGGCTTTGTTACTTTAAGCTTGTGTTTAGTCGTCACACCATTTTTAACGTGGCCATTTAATTAAGGACAAACTTCTCGTTTTCTTTAACCGACTTCAAAAATGAAGGTCCGTCTGTGTTTTGTTTTTTTGTTGTGTTCGTCTGTATTTAAAAAAAATGTAAAGTACCTATGTTCATCAATATTTTCGTTATTGTTTACCGATTTAGAATATTATTAACGTTGCTTTAATCCACTTTGTCAATCTTGATTATGTTCTAATAATTCCTGTCACTATTGTTTACATAGCAAGTAGTGGTATAAAAATTGATGTGAGTAGGTAGGTACCACAGCTAAAAAGTGAAAAATAATAAACATTTTATTCCGAAAGTTTTTCACTTGTCAAAACATCTTGATTCGTTTCTAGTACGGAATAATTTGGAGAAATAGGAATTTTGACTGGGAAAAAAGAACTATTTAGTCCATCAGTCAGATAATAAAAAATATTACACACGTATTTTTTGCTTTATCATATTCATACAAAAATGGTTTAAGTAGATAAAACGCATACGCTACGTCACAAGTGAGAATAAAATCTGCCGGGGAGTGACGTCATGCCACATTTTAACGTATTGCCTACTCAATTGTATTGCCGTAATCTTTTGAAAACGTAAAAAAAAAATAAGCATACGTGTCCTATATTTTTTAATAAACTACATGACGTACAACATTTTTTTTTGTCGACAGCCCTATTGTCTGTGGTAAAAATACATCCAATAAGAGTTCAAATTGTAAATGTCACCGTAAGTAAAAATAAAATCGATGACATTTTTAAGTCACCGGTAGTAAAAAAAAAAACTTAGTTAACCTGCGAGTTAATTTCTTATCACACATATTTGATTTTGACAGTTCAGCCATGTTCATTGCGTTATTTACGTTGCTGAGATTTGGCGATTTTTTCAAGCCTATGACGCAATGGATATCAAAATGACAGGCATTGCTATCGTTTTCCATTATAAGTGTTTCGCAATTACTCCCCTTAGTCAGATAGAATTAGCTTTTGGCCCATGAAATTCCTATTGGACCGGTTTTTATTTTGCAAAGATTCAAGTGTCAGGAATTGATTCCAATAAAACTTAAAGGTGAATAGAGGGAGGCAGGGCGCCAAAAAAAGGTAATCGCTTCTAGAGCAAAAACTACAGCTCGGGAAAAAGAAGTTAAATGTAACAAATGTGCGCAATAAAAAAACAAGGAGAATGAGCCCCAATAAAGCAAAATTGGTCCAGAAGTTCTAGAATTACTAGAAATAAGACTCCCAATGGAACATGGCGACTGCCAATCAGAAGATTCTAACAGAGATGCCAGTGAATCTGATTAATTAGATCATGGTCTTATTTATTTATATATAAATACTTGTAGTAAACAGTATTTAAGTGTTAAAAGTAAACAGACTGTAAACAGTATATTTGTGTTAGTAAACAGACAAACTAACGACATCCTTTTTTTTCAATACTTTTCCCTTTCGTTGTGTTGCGATACCTTTAATTGTCTTTTCAAATATTTATTAACTATTACAGATAGTGCAATTCACGACGACGCGCCCTACTCCACGATTACAGTACTGTAAACTATACTTTAGTACGGAGCGGAGCGGGGTGGGGCGCGTCGTCGTGGATTGCACTATATATAATGTGCTTAGTAAGAAAATATGTTTTTAAGGAAGTGTGTGGGTGCATTATTAGCAGCTGTTCTAGTTCAGATTACATCAAAAACGGGCAAAGCAAAATTAAAAAGAAAGTTCTACAGCATCGTTTACAAACATTAATATATTGTTTGTGACTCTTCCAATGTATTTTTTTTCTGTTATAGCTAACTTGGGCAGAGGGTCATTAACCCTTCTCGGCTTGCTTCTAAAGATATCCGGGAAGTAACAATAATATTATGACTTTTCTATACTATTACCTACTTTGTTAAATTAATCTTGGGATAGATCTAGTCCGCTTAATTATTACTAAAGAGTCCTTAAAAGGATGACGATTGACTTGTCGCGAACCCGAAGACTGTTGCCACTGATCTTAGGATTTCACACACACACCTGATCGTGTTGCCACTGATCTTGGATTTTTCAAACTACCTAGTGTCCTAATATATACTGGATAACCTTGAAACACTTTAAGTACATTATAAATACCCTTATTGTACCATGTTCGCACGAGTTCGCAAGGGTAACGTTATACGTGTTATGTTTTTAATTTGTAAATTATATGTTGCATTATTTCATAAATTATAATTAACTACACACTACCGAATCGGGAGACTGTAATGGTAGCGTATGTATGTAATAAATAAATAAATGTTTTAATGCAAATAAAAATGAGATAAAGGTAGAGATAATGGCTCTTTGTGTCTGTAGATAAATACGTAAACTTGTTAAAATTATCCTGTATTTATGGATTTAAACAACAATTTCGTAGGAATCAATGTCTGAAGAACCTTAAAATATTTCTCTTGAAGCAAAGAATCGATTACTCATATTATATTCAAGAAAACTGTCTGGGCTTTGAAAGATAACAATAGAGAGCGCAGGTGGTTTCAAGGGAAAGCCGAAGCAATGCCAAATTCATACAATCATATCACCTACGAGATACATCTTTCCTATCTTCTGTAATATATGTTAATTATTATGAAAACTGAACGAAAGGCTTTAAACTATGAAGGATTTCTTGTGAACTAAAAGACGTTATAGGTAAAATTGCCATCAGAATCTATTCAATGACCTGACATTTGCCAAGTTATGATTGGCTAGTCAAAAATAAAATTTTGGCAACCGAGCAATATAATAATAGCTATACAACTAAGAATAAATAAAAATAAACTCACTCACCTGAAAATAGAGTACAATTCTGCACATCGCCGTGCCGAAGAACCACGTCTCCGTCACATCCCACAAAACGGTGGGCGGCAAGCAAATGAGAATCACCATAAAATCCGCAACGGCCAGGTTTACAATGAAATAGTTCGTCACAGTCCTCATAGAATGATTTCTATATACCGCTATACACACTAAGGCGTTTCCTATTAAACCAATCACAAACACTATAGCGTGGGTTGCGATTAAAACCCATTCATACGGCTGTGGGAATATGTAGTCATTTAACATCTCCAAATATTCCTCTTTTGTCATATTACAAAAGTCGGGGTCACCAACACATGAGTCAGTATCATTGAATAGTATACTAGATTCTGTATCATTATCATTCTCTAGTTTATCTTTACTATCCCTGCTTAGTGTTGTATTAATTATAAACTCCTCTATTTCAAATTCATTGTCAGTTTTGTTGGCCACCACTCTTGGTTTGTTGGCGAAATTTGTTATGCTATCTAATTTTGATATAGACATGTTACCGTATATATCTGTTGTTGAAAAACTGAATTTTAACATGACTAAGATGGTGACACTCGAAAATAATATTTTGAAATCCATCTTCCTTTTTTCAAGTTTGCATGTTGGTTAGTAGATCGATCATTTTATTCGTTGAAATTCCGGTTTTTGCGCCATCTGTAAGAGAAAAGTCTTTATTTAAATTGGGTAATTTGGCTTCGGTAGTAAAGGTTGTGAATTCTCAATGGGGGAGTGGGGAAGGTTATTATTTTAACTGAATTTGTACCATTTTAAGTTAATTGTTTTTGCACGTGTTTTCGTTTAGAGTAAAAGAGAAATTCTGGGAAAGTTTTATGAGAAATAATTGTAAAAGAACACAACTTCGCTTACGTAACTAAGTAACTATTCTGAAACATTTACCGAAGAAGACAATGTCTATAATGGTGTATGTTATGGAGATCTTTGCCCAGCTGTGGTACTGCAAGTTAGAAAAATAATAATTGTGTTTGTTTAATTCCATTTCCTGTAATGATTGTAGAAATACTAATACTATAAATGCGGACGGACTCTTGTTTTAGAGGCATGTGGAACAGGGTATAAAGTTCACTCATCCTCTATAGAAAAGGGAGGATCTTCCGACCAGACGGGTGTCGTGTCTGGCGAGCAACTGCCAAACGACTGATATCGGATAGTCTTATATGTGTTGTTCGCACGGTAAACTCTAATTGCGCGATGCAGGATTTGTGTGACGTCAAGATTTTGTGTGACGTTAGGATTTTGTGTGACGTCAGGATTTTGTGTGACTTCAAGTCACCGTAGTTCTCATGTGGCGATGTAGATGCCGCCACACTGTTACCTTTCACGCCTTTATAGTGGCTGATCAGATTTCCATGTTTGGCATACATGTAGACCATGACCTGGAATAGGATATAGAATACTCTTTTCCCGGTAGTATCTAAGGAATAATTTCTAACCTCCACGTGGTCCGAAGCCGCGGGCAAAATCTATTAAGTTTATATTTTGCTTGTTTTTAAGAAACATTTTATGACGATATACACACATCAACACGGTCTATGGATATTTCATACTCAATTAAATAACTCGAAAAGTACTGGCCGCATTGGAATCTTTTATACACCGATTTGTTTGTAATTTATCTCAGACTAATTCCAAATTAAAAATTTTGAAAATTCTTTTGTTTCGGTGGCATAAAAATGTCTTGATGTATAGGAGAGGGAATTTTCATTTATGCGAAATTTAGAAAACAATACGAATTACGTTTAGTTACAGTTTTTTTTCATTTTTAAACGAAAGATAAAGTTAAAATTGAGGTATTGTAGCCATGCAACGCCGACATTTGACGAGGGCGGAGATGTTACGAGCTGTGGGAATGCTGGAAGCTGGATCTGTTCAGCGTAATGTTGCTGAGGCCATAGGGACCCATCAAAATGTAATTTCAAGATTGTGGACACGCTATCGTGCCACAGGTGAAGTAGCGGAGAGGCACCGGGGGCCAAGTCGCATCACTACCCCCAGACAAGACCGATTTTTGCAAATTACTGCGCGAGCTCAACCAAATGCAACGGCGACTCAATTGGTCCAAAGGCTGCGAGTGGAACACCAAGTGCTTGTGAGTGACCAAACTGTAAGAAGGCGACTGCATGAAAGCAATCTACGCTCTCGTAGACCACTCCGGGTCCCACCTTTACGGAGAGGCAATCGTGGACGACGATTAGAATGGGTTCGGAACCACGTGGACTGGGGCCGTGAGCAATGGTCCAATGTGCTGTTCACGGATGAATCCAGGTTCGGCTTCCATCCAGATTCACGAAGGACGCGTGTTTGGCGAGTTCCTGGACGATGGAGCCGTCTCCAGAACCCTCAGGAAGTTCACCCATACCAAGGAGGAACAATTATGGTTTGGGCAGGAATTCGTCTTGGAGGACGGACGGATCTCGTTTGGGTGCGGGGCAATATGACGGCAGAACGATACGTCCAACAGGTGCTGGGGCCCATAATCTTGCCCCACAGAACACAAATGGGGCAAGATTTCCTGCTCATGCACGACAATGCCCGGGCACACACGGCGAGAACGGTAGCAGCTTGGTTACATACACATAATGTTAGGGCCTTAGACTGGCCTGCTCAATCGCCAGATCTAAATCCCATTGAGCATGCGTGGGATATGCTGCAAAGAAGAGCTCTGAAGGAAGTTCCTGAAAATCTGGCTACAGAAGATCAACTTTTTGCGCACCTCAGAAGGACATGGGACAATATTCCGCAGCAAGACATTGACAACCTTGTTCTGAGCATGCCGAATCGTTGCCGATGTGTTATGAACATCATGGGCGCTTTCTCAGACTACTAAATTCAAGTTTATAAACACAAATTAAATGATTTTTCTATTTTTTTCAGTTTTTACTCACAAATTAAAAGTTAATTCATATACGGTTTCCGTCTATGCTTCATTTTTTTTCCATAAAATCCTGAAATTTTAATCTAAGTACCTTAACCATTATTAAAAAATGGTAGAATATTAAATAACGTATCTTTTAAATATATACATGTCATATAAATAATTAACACATTGATAGTAATTCGCTTTTTTAAAAATATCCCTAGACCGTGTTGATGTGTGTATATTGATTTCAACATAACTACATTGACATAATTAAAAAAACGCCGTACAAATAATTGAAACGAACGTGATGATAAGGCAATAATATTATTAAATTAGGTAATGGAATTCGATTGATAACATATTCCTTCTTTGTTTTTGTCATGGATATCAATACCTAATTGTGATTCGGTTTATTGACACGTTTAGCTTACAAACACGTTGCTTATTTTATTACATTACATTTTTAGGGTTCCGTACCCAAAGGCTACCCTATTACTTAAGCTCCGCTGAGCGTCCGTCCGTCCATCTGTCACAGGGCTGTATCTTCTGAACCGTAATTGATAGACACTTGGAATTTTCACGGTGTGAACTAATACGACCGCTATAACAACACATAATAAAAATAAAATGAATTAACAAATTAAAGGGGTCCAGAAACATGTTTTTTTTAACGAAAGAAAAAAATATATTGACCGCTTTTTTCGAAGTCAAACATCAACATCACAAATAAAATATGACGTAAGGTTATTTTTCAAGAATATATTTAAAAAAATAAAACTCAAACACACAACAGTATGTACATTCGAACGCACGTCTGTGATAATACTTTACGTACAGAGCTCCAATTAGAATAAGAAGCCGGCCTGCCACTCTCATACAGCCTACTGTACAAAACTACAATATCAAATTGTGATATACTTTAAACTTTGATTAAATTCACACACGACCGAAATAACGTTGTAAATCCTTTCACGACCAAAATAATAACGTTGTCAGTCAATACCTATACACATTGTGCACACACAGTACAAAACAATTAAAACAAATGAATGTGGTAGGGAGCACCGCACAGTGTAAGCAATAAATTTAGAGTAATCTAAACTCATATATATGTCTTTTAAATTCCCTAAACAACGGGATGCCTTAATTAATTAGTTTTACCCAGTAGTTACTTGTATTCTGGCTTGTTGATAGCTGGTATACAGAGGTAAATATTTCCAACGTTCTTTTCGGCAGTAACACCCGTTTGCTGATGTGCTAAAATCAGTCAGTGGGCTCGCCCCCCTTTTTTTTAGTGTGGAATTATCAAATAACTTTCACCGCTCTTTCGTGTCAGACTCTTACTGACTAAAACCCACCCGTGTTCCTTCAGTTGCCTGTACGTTGCCAGAGGCCACGGTATCCCTTTCGGACTTTCCCGCAACCCCGGCAGGCATCGGTCCTATCGGACCCCTTCAGTTGTGCTGACATCTCTTTGAGGCGCGCGTGGACACAACACGCCGTCGAAGCGGGCCTGGTTCTTATCGAACGGCGAGCTACCCATTGCTCACCGTCCGAAGGCCCGCGCCTACGGTGGCTGGGAATCGGCCTGCGATTCCCGACGCCCAGAGCGTCTCCTGCGGCGGCTAGGGGCGTGAGTTCGTGAAATTTGCTTCTCCCTCCTCTTTCACAATTGATGACACCTTTGGCTTCAAGATGACTCACCCCGTACCTATGCTAATAATGATAGAGCTAAAATACGTGAGTTTTTTGTGTGTTTTTATCTTTGGAACTACCGATCCAAATCCAAGAATTCTTTCAGATTTCAGTGTCATAGATATATGTATTTGAGAGAGCAGTGGAGGCCAAATGATAACAGCCTTGACTTACGAGTTGCAGGTCGGTTCAAATCCAGGCAGACGCTTTACTAAGTGTAAATAATTTCATCACCACTGCTCTCAAAACGGCATGTTCGAGAACCATGAAAAAAAATTCGAAGACATGTGACATCTACCAACACGCACTGGGCCCGCGTGGTGGATTACAGCCCACTCCATCTCGAAGAGAGGAGATCTGTATCCCAGCAGTGGGACTATTATAGGCTGATTATGCTTGATATATTTTATGTAAAGATTTTCACGCGGAAGTAGAAACTAGACAGGTACATTATGACTAAAGGTCTTAAACATCACGGTAAAATGTGACTCTAGACTACTTTCTTGTTAAAATAAAGTAAGTTCGAATTTATTTTCCGTTAACTCGCGTTCGTACTGAGCCGGGCCCACTGATTATAATAAAGAAAGAAAATACATTAATTTATTTACCACAGACAAAAATAAATAAAAAATAGAAACCACCACCACCACCACCAATCCACCACCTATCGCAGGTATGCTGGAAGAGATTTCATTAGAAATAAGCATCACCTTTGTACGTATTTTTCTGTTCTTTTAATCTTGTCTGTATATTTTTGTGTGTACATAAATGGTTAAATAAATAAATAATAAATAAAAAAAAACAACATCAATATTGTTATTGCGACAGAGCTCGTCCTAGGAAAACAAAAGAAACGTAATGTATGGATTGTGTGAAAAATGATATGGCTAGAAAGGTGGTGACTGACTAATAAAGGTAGAACATGCTACGCCGGAATCCCACTAGATGCGGGAAGCACAGAACGAAGTGGCGGTACTTGGGGGAGGCCTATGTCCAGCAGTGGAGGTCTTTCAATGATAATATACGTATTTACACTGTTAAGGTACCATTCCGTACCAGACCGCAGTCATCAACTCTACGGGACGTGTCACTGCAGTCATGATTCCGAACCCGACCGCAGGCGGTTGCAGCCTTGCTTGCAAAGGAGGAGGCGGAGCTCGTGAGGGAGAGGCAAATTTCGCGCCCTCACGCCCCTAGCCGCTGCAGGAGGAGACGCCCTGGGCGTCGGGAATCAATTTCTGATTCCCGGCCACCGTAGGCGCGGGCTTGCGGACGGTGAGCAATGGGTAGCTCGTCGTCCGGCAAGGACCAAGCCCGGGTCGATGGCGCGTTGTGTTCCACGCGCGCCTCAAAGAGTGTCAGCGAGTAAAGGGGTCCGATGAGACCATTGCCTGCCGGGGTTGCGGGAAAGTCCGAAAGGGATACCGTGGCCCCCTGGCATTGCACAGGCAAGAGAAGGAACACGGGTGGGTTTTAGTCAGTAAGAGTCTGACACGCCCTCCCGCTCCACCCAGAGCGGGAGGAGTCATTTGATGACTTCCTACCCAAAAAAAAAAAAGGCGGTGGCAGCCCGTATTCCAGTCGGTAGATGGAAGATAGAAAAACGTGTTATAGCTTGAGCGTTAGCGGCACTAATGGTCTGCGGTCGGGCTGCACGTGTCACTTAGTCTGTAAGCGACTGCAGGCAACAGCAGCAAGTGACACGACACGACGTGTCGTCATGACACGACTAGTTTCTAGTATTTCAATGAAATATCGTGTCGCTAGCTACAGAAGGTATTTCATAGAAATATATAGAAATTAGTAGTGTCGCGGCGACACGTCGCTTGCTGTTGCTGCCTGTAGTCGACTACGTACTTTTACCATTATACCTCACCCAGAAAAACATGCTATTTGACGGCAGAACGACGTAGTTCACGTTCCTTTATAGCTACACGCTTATTAGACTAACGAAGCAAATAGAATTCGAAGCGAGACCAACGCTAATTATATAACAGTTAGTAGGTTCTAAGTTGGGAGAGTGTACCTACTATATACTGCTATTGTTGTAGCAACGTCTGGACAATATTTCCTGAACGTAAACGCTTTAGAAAAAAAAAAACAAGTGAGTCGAACTCGCACATGAAGGATTCCGTACCACTAGGTACAATATATTATAAAACATTTTTTTTAATACTTTAGTATAAAACAAAATACGTTTCTTGTATATCCCCATACAAGAAACGTGTTTTTTTACGTTCCTTTTAATTTTCAACTTTATTTTATTTTTATTATTTGTTGTTATAGCGGCAACCGCTTTCATGTAACTATAGAAGATAGATAGATAGAATACTCTTTATTGTACACCATAAAGATTACAGACATAAATTTTGAAAATTTACATAGGGTGACACCATGGGCGGTCTTATCGCTTAAAGCGATCTTTTACAGACAACCTTTGGATGGATTAAAGGTAACAGGAGAGACAATACTGCAGGTAGTCTGCGGTGTACCATCTAAATATTATACAATAAATACATACATACATAGAGCATAAACTTATTCATATAAATATATATACATAGATATACGTATATTGAGGAGCTCGTGGCTAAGTAATAACTGCCGCACGGGTCGATCCACCAGGTTAAGCTACGCTTGCCGGGGTTGGTCTGTGGATGGGTGACCATCTTTACATACCGAGACTCCTCCGTGCCTCGGAAAGCACGTTAAGCCGTTGGTCCCGGCTGTCATTCGTGGATCTTTGACAGTCGTTACGGGTCGTCAGAAGCCCGAAAATCTGACAACCAGTCTTACCAAGGGGTATCGTATTACCCAGTTACTGGGTTGTGGAGGTCAGATAGGCAGTCGCTCCATGTAAAATACTGGTATTCAGCTGCATCCGGTTAGACTGGAAGCCGACCCCAATATAGTTGGGAAAAGGCTAGGCAGATGATGACATAGATATACGTATATAAAATTATAAATATGAAACAAGAGCAAGGAACTATATGTAATGATGATGTTTAAGGAGAGAGGCAGTGTTTTTATCAGTGTTTGTTCTATATCACGGTATATAGCTATATCCCTAGGGATATAACTATGTCACGGTTATATCCATCTTACTGCGACAAATCAATCAACCTGCCTAGCCTTTTCCAACAATATTGGGGTCAGCTTCCAGTTTAATACCAGTACCGGATGCAGCTGAATACCAGTATTTTACATGGAGCGACTGCCTATCTGACCTCCACAACCCAGTTACTGGGTAATACGATAACCCTTGGTAAGACTGAGTGTTAGACTTTCGGGCTTCTGACGACCCGTAACGACTGTCAAAGATCCACGAATGTCAACCGGGACCAACGGCTTAACGTGCTTTCTGAGGAGTCTCGGTATGTAAAGATGGTCACTCATCCACGGACCAACACCGGCAAGCGTAGCTTAACCTCATGGATCGACCCGTACAGCTGTTATTACTTAGCCTCGAGCTCCTCACACCTCCTCTCCTCTCTCCTCTCCTCCTCTCAGTATATCTAACTGCGACTAATATCCTAATAATAAAACTAAAGAGTTTCTTTTTTTGTTTGAACGCACTAATCTCTGGAACTACAAAAAAATCTTTTTGCATTTAAGATTACGCTATGCCCCATAGGAGCCGAGCAAGAAAGAAAAGAAAGAACGATAAGTAAAAATTAAAGTAATACCGTGGGCTGGCGATGCGGTGGTTCGGGGAATCCAGAAATTACACACGGACGAAGTTAGTCAATCCTACTATCCTACTAATATTGTAATGTGAAAGTTTGTCTGTTTGTGTGTTTGGACGTTTGTTATTCGATCACGCAAAAACGGCTAGTTTATAGTGATGCCGATGATGTCGCGGTACGCTCGTCTAATAGCAATATATTTTAAGTAATAAATATGTAGCTTACCTAACGTGCGTACGTACGCACCCTACGTATTTTTTGTGACTTTAAATAAATGACCGACGAGAACGGACTGCGCGCGTGTGCTTTGATTGATCAATGCGCGACCTCCTCTCCCCGCTTACCACTGTGGACGCCATGTTGTGTTAAAAAGAAGAACGCTCTCTGCCCTTAGTGTCATCCCAGCCGCCGCACGATTAAGGCGCGCTACACGCGTGCCCGCGAATTCCGTATTCTGTCAGTCGATTTTCCATATAGTCTGGATTAACAAAGGATACTTTTTTTCCTGGTAGTACGGTCCCGAGGAATAATTTCCGACCACCAGGCGTGCGATGCCGCGGGTGAAAGCTAGTAGAATAATATTCTACTTAAATATAATTATATTATAATGATTATTTTGCCAACATAATCTTATTCATTGAGGCATCATAAGGGGTTGAAATAACCTTGTAATAAACCAAAAGCTGGGTTTAGTCGGTAGGGTTACCACTTTCCAGGGAGAGTGGAACCGGCGAGAGATGTCGTGCGGTGTCCCACAGGGATCGGTCCTGGGGCCGCATCTGTGGGACATCGGATACGACTGGGTGCTGCGCGCAGACCTCCCCAATGGCGTCAGCGTCGTTTGTTACGCTGACGACACGTTGGTCCTGGCGCAGGGGAGGTCGCACCAGGCGGCGGCCGAACTAGCGACACACGGGGTTGCGACAATCGTGGCCAGAATCCGGCAGTTGGGACTTGAGGTGGCCTTGCACAAGTCCGAGGCCATGTGTTTTCATGGTCCTCGGAACGCGCCACCGTCGGGTTCCCAAATAACGGTAGGAGGGGTTCACATCGGCGTCGAGTCGACGATGAAGTACCTGGGACTCGTCCTCGACAGTCGGTGGAACTTCGTGGAGCATTTCCGACGTTTGGCTCCCAGACTGGAGCGGGCCGGGGCTGCATTGAAGCGGCTCCTGCCCAATCTAGGGGGTCCAAATGCCTCCTGCCGGAGGCTATACGCGGGGATCGTGCGGTCCATGGCCCTGTACGGGGCACCGGTGTGGGCGCGTTCGTTGAGGCGGCGGCCTGCCCGCAGGTTGAACGCGTCCCAGAGGGTCATGGCCACCCGGCTGGTCCGGGGATACCGCACGGTCTCCGGTGAGGCGGCAAGCCTCCTTGCTGGATTGCCGCCATGGGATCTGGAGGCAAAAGTCCTCGCGCATATTTGGGAGTGGCGCGAGGAGGCGAAACGCCGGGGCTTGACTCCGATGCCGCGAGAAATCGCGGCACAGCGGACAGAGCTCCGACGGGATCTCATGGCGGCATGGAGAGTGCGATTGTCGCAACCCAGTGCTGGGCACGCCACTATTGTGGCGATAAGTCCCCTCTTTGAGGAGTGGCTGGAGAGGCGCCACGGCGTCCTCACCTTCCGCCTGACGCAGGTCCTCACCGAACATGGCTGTTTCGGGAGGTACCTGTTTCGGATAAGGCGGGAGGAAACGCCCGGGTGTCATCACTGCGTGGATCGCCCGGAGGACACGGTGGAGCATACGGTGGAGGTATGCCCGGCTTGGGCAGAGCACCGCCGTGTCCTCGTGGAGGCGATCGGTGGCGGGGATCTCTCGCGTCCGGCCCTGGTCCAGGCCATGGTACGGAGCGAGAGGGCATGGGAGGCCGTCACCTTCTGCGAAGCAGTAATGCTCGCAAAGGAGGAGGCGGAACGCGTGAGGGAGAGGCAAATTTCGCGCCCTCACGCCCCTAGCCGCCGCAGGAGGAGACGCCCTGGGCGTCGGGAATCGATTGCCGATTCCCGGCCACCGTAGGCGCGGGCTTGCGGATGGTGAGCAATGGGTAGCTCGCCGTCCGGTAAGGACCAGGCCCGGGTCGACGGCGCGTTGTGTTCCACGCGCGCCTCAAAGAGATGTCAGCAAGTGAAGGGGTCCGATGAGACCATTGCCTGCCGGGGTTGCGGGATTAGTCCGAAAGGGATACCGTGGCCCCCTGGCATTGCACAGGCAACAGAAGGAACACGGGTGGGTTTTAGTCAGTAAGAGTCTGACACGCCCTCCCGCTCCACCCAGAGCGGGAGACGTCATTTGATGATTTCCCACCCAAAAAAAAAAAAAAAAAAAAAAAAAAAAAAAAAAAAAAAAAAAAAAAAAAAAAAAAAAAAAAGGGCTACCACTTCGAGAAAGTCTTGGTAAAGATACGGTATTAACAAATCTTTTAAATTTCATATCAGAGGCGCTAGTGTCTATATCATTGCATAAAAAAGAAAAAGAAATAAAGAAAAAACGTTTATTTGCGGAACATTATGACGCATGCAAAGATAATAACAATTTGAAGGAATATATGCGTCACATCCACGCAAAATGGCCATCGCTCAGCATAATGCTGCGACCCTATGCGTGACAGAGCCCCAGCGCTGGTTTTCAGCGAGAACGTGATGACATCAAGCGGTGCAGCATATGCATAAATTACAAAATAAGACAAAAATAAAATGAACACAATAGTTAGTCCTAAATAATATGGAACATTTCGTATGAATGATAGGAACATTTCGTAGCGTCGGCGACTCACGCACCGCAGAGTTAATACAATCTGTGCCACTACCAAAATTTCATAAAACTATTTGTTTGACGTTTTTGCATCAAATTACACTTTAAAAAAAAATCGTTCCACAATTTTCCGCCGGACTTCAGTGGTGGCGCGGACTCTTAAGTTACTTCGTCCGGCCGCCGAGAATGCGTTCCTAAACCTGTCAGTTGGACAATTTCTAGTACTAATAAGGATCAAATTCGCAAAACACGTATTCGTTAGTATGAATCTGACAGGTCTCTCGAAGGCCGGACTTTAGGCGATCGTGCATTAGCGCTTCACATTATGAGACAGTTGACCACACACACGCATGCCTATCCTTCCCTATCCATACTAATATATTATAATAAAAGCTAAAGCCAAACCTCAAATATGGCAAGGGAGGTAACGGCTGATCTTTGCGTTATGCTCGTGAACGGCTGCTTGTGGTGACTGGTCGTCTTGCTGACCATGGTTTTTGTTGTTGTTATTAATAATTAACTGTTTATTTATTTTTACTTCGATGGTCCTAGTTTATCATTTGTGATTTCCGAGTTACAGCTTTAATAGGGCTATAATATGTAAACGGGCACGCCCTTTATGCTTGGAGGCTTTCATTCGGGTATTAAGTTATTTTTACTTTTTTGTTGGTATGGCGTGTGCTAGGTGACTTATAGAAAATAATTTAATTTAATGTTATGTGTTGCGTAATGCCAGAGCAAGTGGTGAATGTGGGCGTTTTTGGGGGACTGTCTTACGTAATTTTGAAGTTTGACAAGTTTTGATAAATGACTTTTGAATTTGAAGCAACCCTTTCTGTCTGCCTGTATGTTTCCTTTTCACGCATAAACCACTGGACCGATGGCTATGAAATTTGACAAATAAGTATCTTGTAGAAGTTGCCTGGAGAAGCATATAAGTTACTTTTCTTCTTGGATCTTCTTATATTGGATGAAAACTGTCCAAGTGCGAGGCGAACTCGCACACTAAGGGTTCCCGATCAAGTAAAAAACGCAAAAAAAAACAACGGTTTTGTATCCCGGAATATTTTATTGTTTTGGTTATGGCGGCAATAAAAATATACAATCCGTGAATGCAACTGTCTAATTTACTGTTCATGAGATACAGCCCGCTGCAAACAGACGAACGGACGGACAGACAGCGAACGGAACCCTATAAAATTGTGAAATGCAAAACATACGCAGACAATGACACTCGAAACGGCTAGTCAAGTTAGTTAGTTAAGAATAATCTGGCCATTTTTGTAGACTGCGCACGTACTACAAATAAAGTGTTCACATTTTTTTTAATTTTCTAAGATTTTTTTACTTGCGTCTCAAAACTTTTAGACGAAAAAAGTTGGCCATGTCCAGATAAACCTGGAAGGGTGGTAGCCCTAGTTGAAAGTCGATTAATTAAAGTTAATCGTTGAACACGACCAATTTAGAAAGGGTTAATTCGAAGGATTAATATCCATTTCCTTGAATAATTTGACTTGCTAAAAATAACCATTTAGCTTTTTACTGATTTTTCGTTTTGGTCGGTAACGTTAATTACCACAGAAATCAGTTTTTGTGATAATTACACCGACTGAACTAGGCTTGCAGTAATAAGCGTTATCTTAAGTAAATACTTTTTATAGGTCCGTACGGAACCATTAGTAATAGGGTCCCTTTTTATAGGTCCGTACGGAACCAATAGTAATAGGGTTCCTTTTTAAAGGTCCGTACGGAACCATTAGTAATAGGGTTCCTTTTTACCAAACGGAACCCTATTACTAAGCCTCCGCTGTCTGTCCGTCTGTCTGTCAGCAGGCTATTTCTCTCTTTTCTATATCGGCCTTTAAACTTGTTTGTATTATTTTATTTATTACTAGCTTTTGCCATGATATCTGAAATTATCTCACGGAAACCTACTACAAGGATCAAAAGTATCAATAATATAAAATTATCCAGGTTATAAACTATATAAGTGCCAAGTTTCATTCAAATCCGTTCAGCTATTTTGCGAGATTGAGTAACAAACATCCAAGACATCTAAACATCCCAACTTTCACATTTATATTATCAATAAGATTATTTATATATGTGTTTAGGATCTCCAACAAAGGAACTGTTTTTCCTACTAAGTTATTCATTTTACTGTATAAATAGATAGATATATAAATCGTTTATTTAGTGCACACAAAAAACAGACCAATATACAAAAGCACGATTAAATAATTACTAATTAGCTTATTTTTATAGTGCTGGTAGCACAATTATTATGTTTATGGGGTAAGATATTGATACTTCCTACCTTAGATTTGAGTAAAATATTATTTAGAATGTTGTAAATGTCGGCGTCACATTGTAAACAACACGTGCATCGGGCTATGGCGCACTATGGCGCCGTAGCGCGCTACGACATTCTCCCACCTCCTCGCTGCTGGGCGGAGTTAGTGATCGCTACGTCGTGGCGCGCTACGTCGTTGCCCCACCTACAATACTACCGTATAAAAGAGTCCGCACGGCGGCGAAATGGCATTCTGCCTTCAGGCGTTGCCCGGTGCACAGGTTGTATTGATCTCAATTATTGTTACTCTGCCTCTCTGTACATTGTTACTATTTTGTGTAAACTAAGCTATTACTGGGTGTCATGGCTATTTGTGTCTTGAAACTGATTAAGTGTAGTTTCGTGTAAAATTAATTGATTAAATAATTTAAAAGAAAATCTAAATTCTTATTATTTAAAGAACCTCTTTTATTTTACAATATATCTGATCCTGTGCCTTCATCAGAAGTGGGATCAGACCCATTCCCACCTTTATCTGTGACTGCCAGTAATTTAAAACAGGAACAAATGTAATTTTTTTTCGGCTAGTATGGAATCAATTATTAAAAAAAAAAAAATAGCAGATAATATGACACCTAGCTACATGACACCCAGTACGTAGTCAATGCTGGTTCCTTTCGATCCTGATGCACCTGAAACCGACATGATCAACTGGTGTGCGTTAAAATCAAGCCAGATAATATTTCATGGGTTGATGTTAAGGAAATGCTGGTCTTTAAATTTTCCAAATCCATGACAATGAAGGATTTCAAATTGATAATATAGTCGAGGCAGGAATGCGAATTTACTGGGAAATGTACTAACCGGTTTTGGCATATCTATCCTGTCACAGTGCAATGACAAAATTTGGCCTAAACTCAATTCTGTCGTTATAAACGATAAGAATCAACTCTTCCGCATACTGCGCAGCTTTTCATTAAAGAGAAGAATTGAAGAACCAGGTACGTCTGAATCGTACACGAAAATTTTCCCTCCGTCAACACCATTTCGGAGAAATTGCAATTCGATCGGTTCTAATAACGTTAATTGCTCACTCCAAATAAAATTCCCAACCATGGTACAAAACTGTCTTCTAGATGTTTACATAATTCGAGAAAGTTCTTCGCCTTTCGCGAGTCCCATATTATTAATTTAAAAAAAAGGGACGGTAGCGATCGTATGTATGTGTGTTGATTACCGGGAACTTAATAGCAATACTCGATCAGACTATAAGCTATCCTTTACCACTAATTAGTGATCAAATCGATAAGTTACATGGGGCCTGTTTCTACTCTAATTTGGATATGGCCACTGGATTTCACTAATTTGCGTCCATAAGGAGTCTATAGAAAACTGCTTTTGTTATACCTTCGGGTCAATTTGAGTACCTAACCATGCCGTTTGTTTTACAAAACGCTCCACAGGTTTTTCAAAGGGCTATAAATACTGCACTTAAACCTCCTTAATCAGAGACCGTTTAAGAAGAGTTGGTTCGTTTAAATAGATAACTTAAAAAAATGTTCATTTATGAAGACAAAAATTGAATATCTGGGTATCGTAATATCCTCTGGAGATGTTGGACCAAGTCCTCATAAGGTTCAAGCCCTAAAAAATATCCCTCCTCCAAGCACTGCTACTCAGGTTCATCAATTTACAGGCCTGGACACATATTTTCGACAATTTATTCCAAATGTCTCAAAATTGATTAAATCTTTGTATCTTCTAAACCGCGGTCCAAAAGGTTACTATTTGGACCTGTGAACATAATGACGTACATCAGAAAATAGTAAAATATGCCATTTCTCAGCCAGATAAAAAAAAAAAAAAAATTGACCCTTTACCCATCGAACTCCACACTGATGCAAAAAGTGTAGGATATGGGGCTAAACTAGAAAAGAAAAAAAAAAGTCTACCTCATGTTGTCGCTTATTTTAGTCAGAAAACCATAAGTGCTGAAAGTCGTTATCATTCGTATGAATTGGAAACATTAGCCGTAGTTAAATCTGTGGAACATTTTCGACATTACCTGTATAGGCGTAAATTTACGGTTTTTACTGACTGTAACGCCTTCAAGGCCTCTCATTCCAAAAAGGACATTACACCTAGAGTACACAGGTAGTGGGCAATTTTGCAGTCGTATGACTTTGATATCATTTATAATGAGGGAAAAAATTTAGCACATGCTGTCTTTCTTTCACGTAATCATGCTGACACATCTTTCACTCATAAACCAGCTAAAATTGTAAATTTGGTTGAACTAGAGAGGTGTTGGTTATCTGTAGAACAACGTGATTCTGAAATATCAGACATTATTTCCAAATTCCGTTCAAATTACTTGCCGTCTGAAATATCACACACATACGATTATTAGACAGGGCATACTTTATCGTAAAATCTAACGTAATAAAACCACTAAATGGTTACCAATATTGCCATACTCTTTAACCTGATCAATGATTAATCATGGGCACAGCGAAATAAAACACCATGGTTATGAAAAAAACGCTCTTTATATTATACGATCCTTATTGGCTCCAAAAAAATGTTCAAAATTAAAAACAAAAATAAATAGATTGTTTGTAAGGTTTCCAAAGGTCCGTCGGGTGCCCAGCAGGACCATCTGTATCTAATCCCTAAATTGCCCATTCCATGGCATACAATTCATTTGGATTTAACTGGCAAACTCAGCCGAAAAAGCGAGCGTAAGGAGTATTGTTCCGTGATTATTGATGGTTTTACAAAATTCGTCTTGTTAGAGCATACCTTAACCCAAATGCATCTGATGCTATTAAATCACTTAAAAATGCAGTGAACTTGTTTGGCGCTCCTAAAAGAATAGTTCCATATCGTGGTAGGTCATACGACAATGCTGAATTTAAGAATTTTTGTAAAGATAATCATATCATATTATAGCCACTGGTTCCAGTAGGGCAAATCGTCAGGTCGAGCGTATGCTCACTATAGTTGAAACATATTCGGACAGCTTATGGCAAGATCATGTAGGCGACATCCAATTAACTCTCAATAGTACTCGTTGTAGAGTAACAGGGTTCACGCCCTTGGAATTAATGTTTGGTATTAAGGGCAGTTCATTAAAGATATCAAGAGTATCAAGACTAATAATCCTGATGAAGATAGGTTAAACCTCGAAACAATTCGATCCGATGCTTCTGCTAGTATAAAAAGCTGGCTCAATATGACACAGGTCGATTTAACAAGGGTAAAGCTATAGTTAAACCTTTTTCAGTAGGTGACTCTGTCTTTGTTAAATGCGAAGAAAGACACCAAACGAAACTAGACCGTAAATACAAAGGCCCCTTTAAAATAACCGCTATTTTGGAAAATGATGGGTACGAATTAAAACACATTAATGGAAACCATAGAGTCTACAAATTCTCTCACGAAAACTTGCGAGAAGTACCCCGTCAGTCATTTTTTTTGGAAATCGCAGAAAATTATGATGAGGATGACGTGTCGGCGAATAATAACAACACAGAGGTTCTTGTTCACGAGACTAGGCAACATATTAACTTTAATGATATTCAGTCTACTAATAGTGATACTATCTCTGCCAATAATAATACCATGTCTGCCAATAGTGATACCTCTGTCAATAGTGATACCATGTCTGCTAAAAGTGACACTATATCTACCAGTTCTCATAATAATGCAAATTGTAGAGACCCTGGTTTACGTGCTGTTTCAGTAGAATCTATTGGCCCTGAATCAATTAACATTGTAACAAAAGCACTTGTACATCAGCCAAAGTATTGAGCTATTTGTTAATTAAGCTAAAGGAACAATACTTGTTCGGCCTAGCTAGATCCGGTCCAGTTTAACTGAAGGGATACACCTGAAGGGCAAAACTATTGCCGGACCAGGGGACTGATCTTGTAGGGTCAGAAGTTGACCGGACCAAGCCTTGTAGAGTCATAGCTGACTGGACCAAGTGGTCAAATATCTGGAGGGTCAGAAGTTGACCGGACCAAGCCTTGTAGAGTCATAGCGGGCTGGACCAAGTGGTTAAATATCTGAAGGGTAGACCGGACCAGAAACAATAGCAGGATGACCAAACGGTACTTAATCAGTTTTTCATGTTCTAGATGTGGCATTGTGGGCTAAGCGTGCGAGGACGTCCGCACGTCAGCATGGCCGTGTCGGCGTCACATTGTAAACAACACGTGCATCGGGCTATGGCGCACTATGGCGCCGTAGCGCGCTACGACATTCTCCCACCTCCTCGCTGCTGGGCGGAGTTAGTGATCGCTACGTCGTGGCGCGCTACGTCGTTGCCCCACCTACAATACTACCGTATAAAAGAGTCCGCACGGCGGCGAAATGGCATTCTCCGTCTGTACACCGTCTTTGCCGCCAGCTGTCGAATACCCCAGCCCCGGTGCGCCCTCTACTCAACAGCGACGGGGCGCTTAAGTATGTAGCAGAGGACCGGGCGGAGGTCTTCGCCGAGCACCTGGAGCGTCAGTTCCGCCCTAACCCGACCGACGACGTCGAGCATGTCGCAGCGGTCGAGCAACACCTAGGAGACTACTTCGCACAGCCGGTAGCTCCCGAGGAGAACCCTATCTTCTTCTCGCCTGGCGCAGTTAGACGCGCCATCCTAAGAACGAAGCCCAGAAAGGCCCCCGGTGCTGACGGTATCACCAACACAGCGCTGCGCCACCTGCCGTTCCGTGCAGTAGCGGCACTGGCGCGCCTGTTCACGGCGATACTGCGCACGGGGGTCTTTCCCACCTCGTGGAAGGAGGGGCGCGTCATTATGCTGCCCAAGGCGGGAAAGAACACAGCGAAGCCGGAGAGCTATCGGCCTATCACTCTGCTGCCGACAGTCTCCAAGGTGTTCGAAGTACTCCTGCTGCGACACCTCACTCAACACATCGCCCCACGCCCCGAGCAATTTGGGTTCAGGGCGGAGCACAGCACGACGCTTCAGCTGTCGAGGGTACTGCACCACCTGACGACAGCTCTAGACAAGAAGGAATGCTCGGTGGCAGTATTCCTCGACATGGAGAAGGCCTTCGACCGTGTGTGGCACGACGGTCTCATTTACAAACTCGCCACCTCCGACGCGCCCCGTCGCGTTGTAAAGGTGGTTGCATCCTTTCTGTCCAACAGATCCTTCAGGGTGGTGGTCGACGGGGCGCTATCCGGCGCTCGCCCAGTGCTGGCAGGTGTGCCGCAGGGCAGTTGCGTGTCGCCTGCGTGTTACACGCGTTACACCGACGATATCCCCACCACGACAGAGACAACGCTCGCGCTGTATGCTGATGACGCCGCGTACATCACCACTTCGCTCAATGCGAAGCACGCGGCGCTCAAAATGCAGCGCGCCCTCGATCTGCTTCCCGAGTGGCTGTCGAAGTGGCGGCTATCGGTGAACGTGGGTAAGACGCAGGCGATGGTCGTCGGATACTCGCCCGTCCCGCCACCCCTGAAACTACATGGGGTCGACGTCGATTGGTCGCCCCGGGCCAAGTACCTGGGTGTGACCATCGACCGCCGCCTCACGATGGGGCCCCATGTCCGCAAGGTCGCCGCGCAGGGTAGGGTCGCCCGCAACCTCCTTAAACCTGTGCTCTCATCCCGCATCCCGGCGCGCGTCAAGTTGGGCGTGTACAAAACGTACATACGCCCAATCTTGACGTACGCCGCCCCAGCGTGGTTCGCCCTCACGAAGGAGTCGAGCCGCAAGACGCTCCGCGCGCAACAAAACCTTGCGCTGCGGACCATTGTTGACGCTCCTCGCTTCGTGAGGAACGACGTACTCCACCGGGACCTCGGGATTGAGAGCCTGGACGAGTTTGTAGGGCGACTCGCGAAGGTAATGTTCGCGCGTGCCGACGCTTCTGCCTGGCCCCATGTCAAGCAGATAGCGCCATTGCACGCGCGCCCACCTGACGCGAGACCCCTGCCCCGCGACCTGGTAGCGGACAACTGACCCCATCGCACCGGATATGACGCCTCGAGTAAGCCGCACCCAGGTTACACGCAGCTTACTCGAAATAATAAGACTCTACAGATGTACACATACATCTGTTGCGTGGTGTGTTCTAAGTTAATATAGGCATATCACGTAACTAAATACAGACAACCTTAACTACACATGCATCCAACATAACACGTGCAGGCGCGACGCGGGCCGCGACGCACGTTGACACTGAGCGGTGTTACACAACAACACAAGCCGCTCACACAAACACGACTGTTTATCCCTCAATCCGTAAACGGCTAGATCTGTAAGCGGGGCGAGGGTAAACTACATATCTACCTGTAGGTGCGTCGAGTCGGCATCACTGTCGCTGGTCGTCTTCATCGGGCCTCCTCCAGGTAACTGGAGGTCTCACCTGATGGGGACTGACCGCCGTGGTGTCGTGAAGCAAGCGGCGCTATGTGAAATAGTGTCGCGACGCGCCTACAGAAATATTCATAGCAACCATTCACACAGGCGTAGCTAGCTACGCCAAATGCTACAGGCCGCACTTAGGCCGACCAGAGTGAGAGGGCCCGTAGCAGCGGGCCACTGTATGCCTCCGCGGGCGAGGGGCGAAGCCCTGACCTCGCTCGCCACGCCCCCTGGCGGGGGCGTCGCGACATCCCACGAAATGGCATTCTGCCTTCAGGCGTTGCCCGGTGCACAGGTTGTATTGATCTCAATTATTGTTACTCTGCCTCTCTGTACATTGTTACTATTTTGTGTAAACTAAGCTATTACTGGGTGTCATGGCTATTTGTGTCTTGAAACTGATTAAGTGTAGTTTCGTGTAAAATTAATTGATTAAATAATTTAAAAGAAAATCTAAATTCTTATTATTTAAAGAACCTCTTTTATTTTACAATATATCTGATCCTGTGCCTTCATAAACAATAGACGGTTGGCCATTAAAGAAAAAAAAAATTGTTTATAAACATCCAAATTGATAACCTCGTTAATTTGGAAGTCGGTTAAAAACACTATTCCTTAAACTTTTAAAACCCTCTTTCGATCATTCCAAAGCAACGCGATCGTTGTATGTTACACTAATACTCTTATTATAAAGAGAAGAGATTTTGTATATTTGTTTGTAATGATAATAATTATTTTATTTCGGACAAGTTATAAGATCCATATGTTGTTTGTTAGTAAAAGTCTTTTACCTAATGTTAGTAAAAACCACACTACATACAAAATTGACACGAGTGACACCTACGTGTGCAGCAGTATCCAGAATAAAAAAATAAAAAATTAAAATAGTTTTTTTGTAATGAATAGGTAAACTCAAAAAATACTGTACTGATTTTCAAAATTCTGTAAATAGATTGCTATATTATCACTGAGTAACATAATGCGATAAAATAATACATAAAACGTGTTCCTTTTCATATCACAAAACTCTCGGGTATTCATGAGACCATGTCAAAGAATCGGTACTCCCTTTCTTCTCCTAAAATTGTTTGTCCGAAAACCATTATCCTTATCACGTTTGCTATAAACTTCAGTAACCATAATGTTCAAAATCCCGAAATTTTGTTTAACATAATTATCTTTAGTTCTAAAAGTATTCTGTCATAATATCGAGTACTATAATAATTGAATCTCCTAATTTTACATGACCTAAAGTTATATATCCTATGTATTCTGTTAATAATGTGTAGGTATTATTCTGAATGTTCATTTATAATATTTTTTTTAGTTCTTAAACATTTGCTATAAATTAGGTTTTAGTAACAGAAACGAATCGCTGTAAATCCGACTCCACGCAGTCTTTTCCGCTCTAACCCTTTTTTTTTTTTTTTTTTTTGGTTGGGAAATCATCAAATGACTCCTCCCGCTCTGGGTGGAGCGGGAGGGCGTGTCAGACTCTTACTGACTAAAACCCACCCGTGTTCCTTCTCTTGCCTGTGCAATGCCAGGGGGCCACGGTATCCCTTTCGGACTTTCCCGCAACCCCGGCAGGCAATGGTCTCATCGGACCCCTTCATTCGCTGACATCTCTTTGAGGCGCGCGTGGAACACAACGCGCCGTCGACCCGGGCTTGGTCCTTACCGGACGGCGAGCTTCCCATTGCTCACCGTCCGCAAGCCCGCGCCTACGGTGGCCGGGAATCCGCGATCGATTCCCGACGCCCGGGGCGTCTCCTCCTGCGGCGGCTAGGGGCGTGAGGGCGCGAAATTTGCCTCTCCCTCACGCGCTCCGCCTCCTCCTTCGCGAGCATTACTGCTTCGCAGAAGGAGGTGACGGCCTCCCATGCCCTCTCGCTCCGTACCATGGCCTGGACCAGGGCCGGACGCGAGAGATCCCCGCCACCGATCGCCTCCACGAGGACACGGCGGTGCTCTGCCCAAGCCGGGCATACCTCCACCGTATGCTCCACCGTGTCCTCCGGGCGATCCACGCAGTGATGACACCCGGGCGTTTCCTCCCGCCTTATCCGAAACAGGTACCTCCCTAAACAGCCGTGTCCGGTGAGGACCTGCGTCAGGCGGAAGGTGAGGACGCCGTGGCGCCTCTCCAGCCACTCCTCAAAGAGGGGACTTATCGCCGCAATAGTGGCGTGCCCAGCACTGGGTTGCGACAATCGCACTCTCCATGACGCCATGAGATCCCGTCGGAGCTCTGTCCGCTGTGCCGCGTTTTCTCGCGGCATGGGAGTCAAGCCCCGGCGTTTCGCCTCCCCGCGCCACTCCCAAATATGCGCGAGGACTTTTGCCTCCAGATCCCACGGCGGCAATCCGGCAAGGAGGCTCGCTGCCTCACCGGAGACCGTGCGGTATCCCCGGACCAGCCGGGTGGCCATGACCCTCTGGGACGCGTTCAACCGGCGGGCAGGCCGCCGCCTCAAACGAATGCGCCCACACCGGTGCCCCGTACAGGGCCATGGACCGCACGATCCCCGCGTAGTCCGCTCTACCCCTAGAGTGTTATTTAAAATCGAGTGGGACCGCCGGAGCCCCGCATCGCCGGAGCTGTGACAGAAACTATGCCTGCTGCATGTTACACGCTTGCTTGCATACTGCATGCTTGCTTGCATGCTGCATGCTTGCTTGCTTACAAAAACCACATTTTCACAATCAACTGCTTTATTGTTGTAAGTAAAGCCAATTTAATTTGATTATTATAAATGAACAATATGTAATTTGAATTTAGGACTTTATAACTTTTATTGAAAACGGTCTTATGTCTTTTGTATATTATTGATTGTAATATTTATGACAAATGAATTTAGGACACATTATATTTAGGGATTTCAATTTTATGGCATATGTGATATTAAGTTCGGGTAAGTTATCAAACTCAAACTCAAACTCAAACTCAAAGCATTTATTTCAATTAAACCATTTACAGGCACTTTTGAATTGTCAAGGAGTCAGTCAGTCAGAAATATGAAGCTAGTTGCCCATTCCAAAGCGTAGGTTCCTATGGAGAAGAACGGGCAAGAAACTCCACGGACACTCTTTAAAAAAAATTATATTCTTACAAAATATTGTTTACATCATTCATGTTGAAATTATACATGTGAGAACAATGTAGAAAGACGTGTACGTAAAAAGCGTCCGTAATAAAAAATAAAAATAAAAAAACAATTCAAAAATTAAAATAAGCCGTGGCAGATAAGAGATGACCAGTCCCTACTGATGGCGCCCGTTCACGAACATGACGCATGGATCAGCACCGTTTAGCTCAACCATTTTGAAGGGAACTCGACGATCCAACACACACGCCACCACCAGCGAGACATTTGAGTGAGCATGACATACTCTTAGCCGCCAGGGCATATCGAGTCAATGAAAGACGTACCCAGCAAATGGCAGCTTTATAGAAGGTACATGGTCACAGTGCTCACACATGTGCTATGCAATTATACAATAAAAAAAAAGAGATTGAAGCTATACAATTCAAAGATAGTTTTTGCAATCTTCAGCAATTCCAACAATATTTTTGAATGCTAATCAATTAGTTTATGCGCCCTTGTGGAGCTGGACCAGCGTTAAGCCAAGCATTTTTGTCAGCGATATAATCCCCAAGCTTATAATATGCTTGGCAGCATAGTGTGCGTTTTATACAAGATTTAAATTTCGTTTCATTTAGTTGTAGTATATGGGAAGGTATTTTATTGTAACATTTTAAACAGTACCCCATGAAAGATGAGTCTACTTTAGCCAGTCTGAAACCCGGTTGAACTAATTGGTCCCGATTTCTAGTACAATAATTGTGTCTTTCACCTCTTTTACTGAAAAGATTAAGATTTTTCCTGACGTACATGATGTTTTCATAAATATATTGACAAGGTACCGTCATGATGTTAATATTTTTAAACAGTTCCCTTAGAGAATCGCGCCTACGGAGGCAATATATTGCTCTAATGGCTCTTTTCTGCAGAATAAAAATAGAGTCGATATCTGCAGCCCGTCCCCAAAGTAAAATACCGTAAGACATGATACTATGAAAATAACTGAAATAGACTAGCCTCGCGGTATCTACATCAGTAAATTGACGGATTTTTCTGACAGCATATGCTGCTGAACTTAGCCGTCCTGCAAGAGATGTTAAATGAGGACCCCATTGCAGCCTTGAATCGAGCGTGATCCCCAGGAAAACAGTTTTATCTACAAATTCTAGCTTCTCCTTATTCAATACTATATCACAATCACTACTTTTAACATTCGGTAAAGCAAATCTTATGCATTTAGTTTTTTTCCCATTTAATACTAAATTATTAGCAGTAAACCAATTTTGGACCTGCAGTAGGGCGTTATTTACATCGTCAAGATTTGATGCACGTCTATTTATCTTAAAAATTAGGGAAGTATCGTCAGCAAATAACACCATTTGTGGTTGGTTTTTTAATAAATGGGGTAGATCATTAATATATACTAAAAAGAGGAAAGGACCCAATATCGAGCCTTGAGGAACACCCATTTTTACTTTTAGACCGAGTGAATTTACACCATTAATTTGAACTTGCTGTTGTCTATCGTTTAAATAAGATTTTACTAAACAGAGCGCAAGTTTACCTAGTCCGTAATGCTCAAGTTTCAAGAGTAAGGTTTCATGATTTACGCAGTCAAATGCCTTGGAGAGGTCACAAAAGATTCCTATGGCATCTTGGGCCTCCTCCCACGCTGTAAATATGTGTTTTAATAAGGTGACACCGGCGTCAGTTGTACAACGACCTTTGGTGAAACCATATTGCTGATCGTGTAAGATTTGGTTGGTGTTAAAATGATTAAGCATTTGGTTTAGCATTACCTTTTCGAACACTTTGCTGAATACCGGCAGCACGGATACTGGTCTATAATTGTTGGTGTCTTTACTGTCCCCAGATTTAAAAAGTGGTATAACCTTACTGTATTTCATGAAATCCGGGAAGACTCCTTGATCCACACACAAATTAAATATTAAAGCTAAGTATGGTGCTATAGTCTCGATTATGGATGTACAAACTTTGATAGATAGTCCCCATAGATCCTCGGTCAGTTTGATTTTAATTTGCCGAAAGGCTTTAATAAAGTCGTATCATTCGGACAAATGATGATTAGGACAAAAAAAGTTATGGCACTGGATAAAAAAGTTAGGTGACACAATAGAGAACCCAAAGAATCAACTGGCAATTAAGTTTTTTTTTCTTACAATATTATTCGACAGTCACGACTATTTATGTAAAATAGCCTTACGTGAAATATTTAAAAAAAATATATATATATTCGGACTATTTCCATCCATAAAAAAATGATGACAACGTCGCATTTTCTTAGCTTTATATATGAATGATTGGTTTGAATGAAAATGAATTACTCGTACTTATCAATGAAACTCCACAACACCAATCGAGAGTCTAGCGTTATGTTATCTTCGAAACTATGTATTTTTGGAACCCCTTGTTCTAGAACTTTTTGTATTATTTTTACTTATAGGTAGCATTAAACCTTAAAGTTATGGGACATCAAAAGGAACACTTGCATAATTTTTAAAGATATCACACGCGCGAAGCTGCTGACGGAATCTAATATACTACGTGGAGCAGGACGCTTGACATTTCTTAAAACCACGTAAAGAGTGTCATGTTCTTTACCCGTATACAAAAAATCAATCAAATCCAATGAATACTTTAGCCACAGGAAATTATTTTTCATTTTCTTATTTTTCAACATGATGTAGATCTGAGTCCGTAATAATAGGTAAACATTGTAAGGTCAAGAACCTGTGCAAAACGTACGATTCTATCCTCTACGTCTCAATATGCTTGAGAGACAGAGAAAGGTGTCATACGATTCCACTCTGACGCGCCCCGCCCAGTCCCACAAAATAATACTACAATTAGAAAGAAAAAGAAATATTACTTACGCAAATTATGCATTAGTGGTGCATAGACAATTGCGAGTGTGTGTGTGAGCGGAATTTTTTCGGCAAAAAGTCTCGGGACTCGGTCAGTGTCGTCAGTGCAGCGGCTCCCTTTGAGGAGCGCACACCGCTACTTTGTTTATTACGAGACGAGCCGCGCGCGCATTGTCGTGATTATGTGCAAAAAAAATTGTTGTTATTTGTGATTAAAGACGATTTAGTGTGACTTATTGTTCAGTGTTAGTTAATTAGGTATCGATGTCGCTTGTGCATAATGAACAACGGTGGAAACCTTGAAAATTAAAAATTTGACTATTGATGTAAATTCTGATTGTGATGTGATATTATGTGATTAATTATTCAATCAGTGATCTTTTAATTAACAACGCGCAACTTAGTGAGTTTATGCCGCTAATTTGTTGTTCTCCGACTAAACTACCTACCCACGTCCACCTACGCCCCGCACCGCAGCGCAGGCGCCGCGACCCGCATCGGGCCGCGCAACAGGTTAGTGACTTTTCGTAGATAAAGCGTGTTTACTTTTTATGCAGTTGATTCTGCTATTTATTTTGTTTGAAAATTGCAATTTTTCAATTTTCCATTAACTACTAATCTTCGTCTTTTAAAATGTTTCTATGGACTAGTACTGTGCTTGTTTTAATTTAATGTCGTAAGTCCAGATCCACATTGTATAATATCTTTGTGATTTGTGGTAGCACTACTTGCAAAGATATTTTGACAATAATGTGGCAAATTTAGAATGAATACCATAGTATTTAGCTACCCACGTATTCAAAAGGTAACCCACTAAACTCGCGTGTGTTGTCATTGTGAATATTATTCCTTCGTACGCATGTAAACATTAAATATGTTATGTTGGCACTAAAACGTAAAATAGTATTTAACTGTTTGTCAAAACGTTTATTATTTTCGTCACGTGAACTGGGGTTAGCATGGCAGTTTGTGTGTTCGTCTTTCAAATTAATTTCGTGACAATACTATTGTTTAATGTGTTCCGAACTATTTCAATATTAGGTTTGAGAATGTGTTATTAGCTTTATTAGACTTCACGTATTGTATTTTGTAACTCAAAGTTCATCCAGGGGCCTTGTAATAACAGCCACATGGGTCGATCTATCTGGTTAAAGCTACGCTTGCCGCGGTTGTTCGTGCTGGGTGACCATCTTTACATACCGAGACTCCTCCGTGCCTCGGAAAGCACACTATGCCATTGATCCCGACTCTCATTCGTGGATCTTTGACAGTCGTTACCGGTATCATATTACCCAGTAACTGGATTGTGGAGTTCGGATAGGCAGTCGCTCCATGAAAAAACTGGTATTCAGCTGCAGCCTGATAGAAGTAGCCGACCCCACCATAGTTGGGAAAAGCCTAGGAAGATTGATATAAAAAAAAAAAAATCTTAAAGATTTCTCTTTAGCGTAGTCATCCAAATCTATTGAAGGAAGATAACAATATTTGTAACAGAATTTACTTCAGTAGACAGCATCTTTTTTCAATTTTAAGACTAACTATTTTTACATAACAAACGGAAAAGATTTATTACTCAGGAGAACTATGCGTCACCGCCTCCATTCAATCATTCGATAAAAAAATACTAAACATTTCTCTTAGGTTTTCAACTACGAATCCGTAATTTTTTCGGTATTATAAGAATCCCATATTTGATAGAAGTACCTTTCTAGCATCCACAGCCCTGGAGAAAACCACAGCAAACAGATTCATCTTTTCTTTAGGTATTATATTATAAAACAAAGCCGCGTCTGTCTGTTGAACGTGATAAACTCAAAAACGAATAAACGGATTTTCATACCGTTTTCACCAATGGACGGAGTGTTTCATGAGGAAATAATTCATTGAGGTTTTATTTAAATTGGTTGAAATATGACGATGATTGTTGAAGATGTCGGAAAAAATCTTGCTGACTGAGAACTTTACTGGCGTGCGCCCCGTAAACCAATAGAGTTATATGTGAAAACAATGTATTACGGAATTAATACATTGTTTACTTTAATCTCGGTGGTACGTTCCCGTGGGATATTTTCCGACATCCAAGCTGGTGAAGCCGCGTGACAAGTAAAAAAGTAATTTCTAATTTTTTTACAACTTTCCCGTTTTATTTGAATCCCTGTCCACACCGCCACGTTTCAAGAAAGCCAGTGGACTGTTAAAGTAAAAGAAATATAAATTCTACGAAGATTTGGGCAGCTGAGTTGGCTAATATAATAAAAATACCGTCTGTGCCAAAAGAAATGAAAAAAGTTAGTGGGTAAAGGCGGTGCTTACAATTAAAATGAAACATTCTGAGCTTACACCTCGTAGATGTCAGTCTTGGTTTTGTTTAAAAATCCAGTCCCTTTTCTCTCTTCAGAATTTTGTTTTGAATAGAATTGAAAAAAGGGTAGGGTTTTTTTCTCTTTTCAGGCAAAAATATAGGTATTTAGATTCTCTACGTGTTGGCTTGAATATCTCCACACAAAATTGTTAGATCATCCCCACACTTATCGTTATCATTATTAATTTTATGTGATGATTTTTCATTTGGTTTAAAGTAAAAGTCATTAAGTGTTTTTAAATAATTAGGAGATAATGACGTGTTAATATTATTTTCAGCCAGAAAAAGAAAGTCCTTTACTGAATGTTTTGACATTTACATAAAAGCTAGTTATTATGACTGCTCATCTAAACATCGTTTTAAAAGGAACAATAAACATTTTTTTTTTTTACTTTTAATTTTGATTTGAATTTGAATTGTAATGTTAATTAATGTATGATTGAATTTTGAATGTATGATCGATTTTAAATTTTAATTGCCTATTCTATTATGGGTCTATGTTACGAAATTAATGATTTGAATTTGAATTTATAACGCCGGTATTCCCCGAAGGGTTGGGCAGAGGTGTACCTATAGCACGCCCACGTTTCACCAGTTGTGTTTAAGTCCCATGTAACTCTTTGGTTTGCTATGTACTTCAATATCTACTTTGTAAATACGTCAAGGATCTTCCTAGGCGTAACAAAATAGTATTTTGTGATTCTTGTGACAGAAATAGGTATCTAATCAGGAATCTTTTTAGGAGGCTAACTTGCTGAATGCAATTATTGTTGTCTAAATTCAGATAACATAACATAACATTACATCACGCCTTGTTTCTTTCTCCGAAGGGTTGGGCAGGCATTTTCCCGTAGTACACCCACATAACGCCAATTATGTTTAAGTCCCATGTAATAGGGGGCGAGACCACCTCAAAACACCAATTCAAACACTATTCTACATGGTTCCCATATGGCCTGACCAAGATTATGTCTGGACTTTAAAAGAGACTGTGACCTCTGAGTTTGTGTCGGTCTTTCTTATCGGTAGTCAGATAGAAAACGCCGAATTAATTTAGCATTTTTTTTATGACGTGTAAAAGTGATTGCAATATCCTATTTACAGACTCCAGGCTGCTACTGAGTATCTCAGATAGAAAAACCAAATAACACTTTGCCCGACCTGGGAATCGAACACAGGACCTCGGCAGTAGATCTCGCGACCGCTAGAGCAACAAGGCAGTCCTGAATTCAGTTACTTAGTCATTTAGACGAGTTTTAGCTCTTAAGCTAATAAAATTAAAAATCTAAAAGTAATTTATTCAAACTAGGCCGAGAATCAGCACTTTTCGAACGTCAAAATTACATAAGACAGTCCCCTAAAACGTCCACCCTTCACCACTTCCTAGTGCTTTTGCTGGGAAGAAGAAGTGGCGCAACAAACTCCCCAGCAGCACAGCTGTCTGTTCAGTTAGAAAAAAAAAATGATTCTATACAATATTAAACAAGATAATTTACATCACGCAAAACACAATATAAATTATAAATTAATAGCCATATGACAGCTAGCACACGCCAGTATACCAACCGAAAACATCGAGAACTATACTCAAGAAGAAATAAAAAAAGAAAAAGAAAAAGTAATAGCTAAGGCGTTTGAATGGCGAGAAAACACGAGTGCTAACTCTACCTGTTATACGGTTATACTATTGAAGTTCTTCAAACTGTTGTTAAGGCGACCAGCGTAATCCTCGAAATTCAAAATTTCGTATTTTTTTTTGGAATTTGCCGTTCAGTATCAGGTTATATAAACAATGATTATGAATCGCTATATATGGTCGCGAATCATTAACCTATTGAATGTCTTTTCCCACTTTTCCACAACACCAATAACTCGTATATTTATCTCATCTACTCGGACGTCCGTATGTCACTGCAGGGAATCAGCAAAATATCAGCATCAGGTATATTTGCTTGGCACAGCTTTAGCTCCCTTCAAAATGGTTGAGCTGAATGGTGCTGATCCATGCGTCATGTTCGTGGACGGGCGCCGTCAGTTGGGACTGGTCATCTCTTAGCTGCCATGGCTTATTTTAATTTATTTTATGTTTTTGAATGATTCTTTATTTTTTTTATATTAATTACGGACGCTTTTACGAACGTGCACGTCTTCGTTCATTGTTCTCACATGCATATTTTCAAAATGAATGATGTAACCAATATTTTGTATAATTTTTTTTATTTAAAAGAGTGTCCGTGGAGTTTCTTGCCCGTTCTTATCCATAGGTACCTATTACGCTTTGGAATGGGCAACTAGCTTCAAATTTTTGACTGACCGACCCCTTGACAATTCAAAAGAGCCTGTAAATGGTTTAATTGAAATAAATGCTTTGAGTTTGAGTTTGACATGTTGAGCTGGACTCCCATTTGGTGCAACCTTGAGACGCACACCGCACTTTTTTATGTACGTAGATCCATTATTTTAATGTGTGTCATAGCCAATAGTGCCATCACAATGTCTTGTTTTCTTCCTTTTTTTTATTTTTTGTTTGTTTGTATACCTTCTTTGGCACCTTACAGCTATTTCCTAATAGCTAATTAGTCATTATTTAATCGTGCTTTTGTATGTTGTGCTGTTTCTTGTGTGCACTAAATAAACGATTTATCAATCTATCTATCTTTTCATGAAGTCGTAACATCTGAGGTCAATTCTAACTTAAAGAGTAGAGACTGATGATTCTAATGAACATAATTCTGTAAATACATGTTTTTAATGGTCGCGAATCATATTTTTATTAACTTACTTAACATATTTAGCTTGGCAAGAAAGAGTACCTAAAACAGAACTTACATTTTAAATAAAATATGGAACTTTTACACAATTCCTTTTTCCAGAATCTCGAGCACCGTAACGTAACCTATATTTATTTTACCCTTAGTACGACCGCCTATCGCGGTAACTAAATTACACGATAGGGAGACGCGGCAAGTCGCCTTTATTGGACCGAATTTATTTTTAGAGCCTAATGCAGTTGGGAGCAATTTCACTTTTGTCAAGTAAAAGTTTCGAAGATTTTATTTTTTGGAAGGCATGTACGTTTGTTTTTGTTGGGTAAATTCTTGGTAAAAGTTTCCAAACTTTTATTAAGATTATTGGCTAAAAAAGGCCATGCTTACTTGTGGACCAACTTGACTGGGGAATTTACTCAGCGGGGTAATTGCGTAATACACTAACAGTAGCAATAGCTTCCATTTTGACAGTTCAACAACATTCATTGCGTTATTTACGTTGTTGAGCAGACACATTTTTCGAACATAAAATGAAGCAATGCAAGCAATTAGTAATATTCTTCAAAATCATTCATAAAGTGTGATTAATCAATCACAATTTATGAATGATTGTGTTACGCAATTTCGTGCAGATTGGTGAGCAAAAAGTCACCGTATATTCACAGTCAAGCTGTCATGTCCCATGAGCTTGTAACACAGTGGCACTGCCAAGAAAACGGAACACTACATGGTGGCATTAATGGATAAGGTGGCAATTGGTACCTACCCTAAGCGAGCTCTCAAAAATAGAATTTTGAAAAGAAGTCTTAGCAGCGCCAAGTGAAAAATTATATTATAATATTATTATTTTTATTTATCATTTATAAAGATATATTATGGCACTTAATAGTTGGTTAAGTATAATTATGTTCAGGACATATCCTCCGCTAAAAGCGGCATACGAATATTTACATGGTTAAAACCTAACTTATTTATTACTTATATTCTAATAACAATACAAAACGCTTAGACTATAGACATAAAGACACACATTTTCATTTTGACATTTAGAATATTAAAATATAAAATAAAATAAAACACAACAACAACAATATTTGTAGATATTATAAAACTAAATAAATCTAATATGTATTACTCTTGTAATCAAATAAATCTTTCAGTGTATAACATTTATTTTGGAGAAGCCAATGATATTAGAAGTAAAAAGACGTAGATAGGTTACCTACCTAACATTCTATCTTCAAAAACGGCACTATGTCACACTATTATATGACACGTGGAAGTAGGATGGCACGTCGTAATTATCGGGAGCGAAAAAGAGACAAAACGAAGAAAATGTGGCTAATTAGCCAACTTTTGACGTGCCACTTGCGGAACTTTTATAACCTATCTAGTTTATAACCTATCTACCTCTTTTTACATATAATGTCATTGGGAGAAGCCATGCTTTTAGATTTCTTTTGTAGTAATTAAATGTTAGTTCTCTTATTACTTTTGGAATACTTATGTTTGTACATTTTTATGGACGTAAGGTAGCTGTTTCTGTAGTGGAGAGCGCTGTTACAAAATTGTTTTTTTAGCTTGGTGGGCCCCTTTTTGTAAATCTATTGTTTTTGGTTACTGTGGAGAAGAAGTGTGAATTTTTCCTAACAAATATGGCTATTTCTAAAATATAAATAGAAGCTAGCGTTAAAAATTTTAACTTTTGAAAGATGGGTCTTCAACTTTCATATTCAGGCGCCCTGTTTTTTATACAAAAGAAAACAGGATAACATATTAAATAGCAACCAAAAACCACTAAGGTTTAAGCTTGTGCTATCTCAATATCTAACTATACAATGAAGCATTTTATATACGCGTTATTGCCGATACAGATAATATTATATTTAGTTCCTTAAATAAACACATGCCGTCGAGAAATATCTCTAGGCACGGCCGGTTTCCTCATGATGTTACCTACACCGTTTTTTAAGAAAGTGATAATGAATCCAAAAAGTCAGAGGCGGCTTGGGTTCTAACCTCACCTATGACGTGGCAGTCCGACGGTCACACCCAAAGAGAAATAAACCACAATAATAATATAGTCATTGATCACCACACTATTATTAACAGATAGGTAGCCAGGAACCTGAAGAAGGATACAGACTACTATGCAACCTGGTTATTCTGGTTATTATTAAAAATTATGAAATACAAACTCAAACCATTTATTTCAAATAAACCAATTAGAAGTACTTTTGAATTGTCAAGGGGTCGGTCGGTCAGAAAGATGAAGCTAGTTGCCCATTCCAAAGCGTAGAAGGTTCCTATGGAGAAGAACGGGCAATAAACTCCACGGACACTCTTTGAAATCAGAATATTATTACAAAATATGAATTACATCATTCATGTTGGAATTTTACATGTAAGAATAATGTAGATAGGCGTGCACCTTAAAAGCGCCCGTAATAAAAATATAAAACCAAAAACAATACAAAAATTAAAATAAGCCATTTTTTTTTTGCCCCACGAGGAATTTCTCCTGTATTTTGGGTGCGTTTAAAACTTTTAAACTCACATACACAAACAGCCAGACCCGGAACCACTAATTGTAGGTTATACAAATATTTGTTTCGTGCGGGAATCGAAGCTGCGACACGCAGCGCAGCAGTCAATCGCTTAACCACAGCGCCAACCATGTCGTAGGCAGCAGCATCATTCAGCTCAATCATTTTGAAGGGAACTTAATTATCCAACACTCACGCCATCGAGACATTACACGCAAAAAAACTCACGAGTAACAATTTATTTTTGATCTTAAGTCTATTACGCGCCGGAAAGCTGTAGGCACTTCCATCTTTTTGAAGCGTGTGTAGATCAAACATATGAGTCTATATTTCTACCTATATGCTGCATGACAGGAGGACGCACCTAATGTGTTCCGCGGCCTTGCACGCGGCTCTCACACGCAAGGCGTGATTATACGGAAAATGTTTAATAACATATTACATAATGCCTTTTTACCCCGAAGAAGTAGGTATGGGCGTATAGTGGAATCACATTTTGCCTGACAGGTTGAAAGCGTGATGTTTAAGTTTCATGTAGGAGGCAAACCTATTCCCATTTGTCGGACAAAAATACGGACTCCAGAACAGACTACTGAGAACTTCGTTAGGGAAAAACATAAACCTGATAATTGAAACTCAGTACCCTAATACCTACTGGTACCTAAAGTGCGCGCCACGAAAGAAAGCTGACGAAAAATTATGTTTTTCTTTTTAAAATAAAATTGATGCACTTACATAGACATTAGCGCCGCCTCATATAGACTTCAGTGGTGGCGTGGACTCTACATAATTCCATACTCTACGGATGACATTTCGTTTGACTACTCACTTTTTCATAAGTCAAACTAACTTTAAGATAAAAATCATTTTGGATATTTAACAAATATCTGGTGTGTCTTGTCCTCTGGGCCTCAAGTCTGCTATTACAATAGTGTCAGAACGGTCTATCATTGATTTAATAATTGTTGATTTTGACAAGTTTGGTATTCTACTAATATATTGGCGTCATTATGACTTTCCAATGGTCGGCCACTGACACTCCATTGAAAGAAATGGCATCTATTGGTAATCTCGTAAATAATGACAAATGCATGACTGACTTGGGCTTAATCTGCTAAAATTTTGACAGTTCCTTTGATCAGTGATCTGCCATTAGATCGTCATGGTGCAGTCATTACTTTTAATTCGTTACAAATATCGTGTTTGTGGAATACAATGATCAACCAATGATCGACCATTATGAATTTAGCAGATTACGAACTTTTAGCAAAATGACAATGGGATCGTGTTGGAATGACGAATTTATAAAAATAGTAGAGTTGGGCCCCAGCTTTATTGTCCTCTGTATATTTATTTTATTTCAAACTAGCTGTGCCTCGCGGACCCATCCGCATAACTCTCGATCTCGTGAGAATATCGGGATAAAAGTATCCTATGTCCTAACTCAGGCCATGGTTTACCATTTTCGTCATCTCTGTCTGTCTCTGTCATTCTGTTCAGCTGTTTTAGCGTAAAAGCCTAACAAACAAACAAAACAAACTCACTTTCACATGTATAATATTTGTAAACCAAGTACTGCCTGTACTTTTGAATTTGTCAAGTCAGTCGAATGCAGTCATCATTTATAACAAAGAAAGTAATTTATAGTAATTCACAATATATGGCACGAGAACAAAGTCCTTTCACGAAAAAGTACAATAAACTATACTAGCAGTTCATTGTCGAATCAACATAATATTCTCCAACACTTGAGCGAACATGACAACCGTCAAAACTTTTCCTGCCAAAAAAAACTTCATCAAATATGTAAGGGCGCGTGCACACAAAAGTTTACGACGTTGCGATAATGGAGGTTTAAAACAAATGCTGTGTTTATTGCTTTAGTGACGTCAGTGTCAACACGCATATTATTTGCAGAAGGATCACTTTGTAAGGCGCGTATTCGAGAGATTCAAGTGTTGATTGATTGACGTGGGTTTTATACCCAGTTCGGGCAGTTATTGAGTTTTCGTCGTCGGGAATTTTTTAGGAGCTGGATTTGTGCTCGTTTAGAGGCAAAATCAAAATCAGTATTCATTTATTCAAATTAGGCTGATAATCAGCACTTTTCGAACCTCAAAATTACGTAAGACAGTCCCCCAAAACGCCCGCCCTTCACCACTTGCTAGTAATTTGGCGGGGCAATAGGCTCGCCCCCCATTACATGGGATTTAAACATGGCTGGCGAAATGTGGGTGTTACTGGCCCACCTCTGCTCAAACCGTTTGGGGAAAAAGGCGTGATGTTAAGTAGATTATACCTATTTTGTTTTATACAAAATTTATTTCTCTTATATTAATTTATGCCCAAGTGTCAAATGAGCGCCTAATTAAGAAATATTTAACTGAAGCAAGTCGGAACCGTCGTCTTAATTTGCACGGAAATAAGAGCTTCCTAAAATTGGTGCGACACTAAATATTTTAGTTTTCTCTTCTAACCGACCTCAAAAATAAGGAGAGGGAATTTGACCTGATTCCCGTTAGTGCTCACATTCGTTATAAAAGGGTCCCCAAAACGATCAATTGCAGTTGTAGTAATATTGTCAAGCACTTCCATTGTATTTGGTAGACGATCTATTTGCGCATCAATGTGTATCAATCACGTAAAAATTAACACTTGTAATTGATCGTTTGGGGTCAAAGTCAAATATTTATTACAATTAGGCACAAAAAAAAACGGGTCTACTATGATTTTCGGTCTGGTGTCAAAATTGCGTAGCCCTAGACTCGAGAGTGTTGAGTATTTCAGTAAAACGTGACCTTTTTGGTTTTTATGTTTGCCTGGTACCTACCTAGACTTAAATTAAGAGGGTGCATACTTAATATCAAGCTGACGATGTGTCATAACTAGGCGTGTTTGTGAAAGGGAAAATTTACAACTTCAAAATAACTAATGGCAATGATTATAAGTTTTTTTGCAGAAAATGTTTTTTTCTGCAAAATTATGTCCACCATTATTCACAAAATAGTTCAAAAATATCATGATATTATATTTTTTAAGGCATAAAGTAAAAATTGTGAAAACCGGTTACGCTGAAAGAGAAGGCGTAAAAAATAAACTTTTTGAGTAATAATTTTTACAACTAATTATGATCATAATATTGGAAACGGGTTTCATAATTTTTTTAAATACTCGCCTTTTAGTTTGGCACGTGTTTCATTTCCAGCCTCCGAACTATTCATTATTATGACGCATTCAAACCTTTTAAGTTCCGTCATAATTTTTTGCAATTAAAAATTAATTAATGTGAGGGTTCCGAATCAACTAGTTTTTGTTGTAAAAACGTAAGGAAGGAGGTAGGTTTAAGTAACGCTCTTCGTGAAAAATTTCATTTCTTTTTACTTTTGGATTAAAACATTATGGGTTCGTTTTTACGGTATCCTAAAAACACGTCAGCAAGTTATAAAAATAATATGTTACCTACATTTTATGAGTCCTTGCGAGGAAAAAGCTCAATTATCATTTTATTTTGCGACTTTCAGCTTAATTTCATTTTGCACTGAAAGTCACAGGTTAACTCGATAACTTTTAGTGTTAAGATTTAAATAGAAAAGTTTTTTAATAAGACTTACGATGTTCAGGTCGACTAAATTAGGTAACGGATCAGTTAAATAGTTTGAACATAAATAACTTTCTGGGTTATTAGACGTGAATGATTCCAAAACTAGTTCAGTAATTCTGAAAAATCGGGGCTAAAGTAAAATTAAAAGAAGTTAGCTATTGTATGAAATGCTGGAATACAATGTCTTGAATTATTTTATGTCAGTTTAGATGATGATTTTGATGTTGACCGCTCCTTCAGGCGCTGAGCAGATAATGGACAATTTGTCCGTGGACGATTTGGAATCGTATGGAATGGCATTTAGTTCGCGTGCGCGTTAGATTTCCATTCGAATTCTAATTGACGGCAGAGAAATCGTGCATCGTCTACTCAGCGTTTAAAAAATATTTTCAAAACAAACACTTATTAAAAAAAAAACAATTACTCATCATTACCTACCCAAGGACACGCCATTATAATTCTTAGCAAAAATTTGCAAAGATGTCAGACACAGTCCCACAAATTGTCCCGCCACGCGTAAACGTAATGAGACTAATCTAAAGAAAATGAGAAGATTATGAAAGGAAATGATCTTTTTGTATGAAATCTGTGATATTTTGGGCAGACTCACGAATATTGAAATCGTTAGATTTGCCCTTTCCATACTAAGGTCATGCAAAAAGTGTCCATATTGAAGAGAGAGACCTCATAAATCTGACATTCAACGGTGGATACGCATGATTTTCAGCATGAGGTAGTAACACAATACTGATCAAACTTCGTTGACAAGTCATTGTCAACGAAATGGAAACGTGACCATATTTTGACGTGGTCGGGTGAATCTAAAGATTTAAATCTTTGCTAATAAGAAATAGCTACGAGTAGGTAGATTGCGTTTTCAAAAAAGTCAGGTACGTAATACAGTTACTGACGTCCGTAATTTTGCGCCTTCTGTATGACGGCACCGCTTTCCAGGATACCCAATCTTACTGGAAAATCTTAAAAAGACTCATGTAAACTGAAAAATAAGAATAGTGCGTTCATTAAAACTGGTCCTGTGACTGAATTTGCAGTCTTAGTTTCAATACTAATAGAGTTCAAAATGGCGACCAACAGAACGGTACTACCAATCACATGACCGCACTGTAAGTAGATTTTGGGACCCCAAGGTCTCTTTTAAAAGGTTGCCAACCCCGATGCTTTGAAACCTTCGGTAGCGTAATTCCTAATTCCAAAAATAATATTAGATTCATAGCTTTCTAATTCTGTTGTTATTGCGGCGCAGTTTATAAATTGCTGAAACTTTCATAATTTTATTGCGAAAATATTACAAATTCTTTTATGTTAAAAATAGCTCTAAATCTGCATATTTTTGCATAGGTATGAGGTATGGTAATGTCTGCGGTATTGCGACCGTAAAATTAGATTTTGACACTCCTTTAGAGTTGTAGATAACTTAATATAAATTGTTTTATGTCGTGATGGCCCCATGGTTAGCGCCTCGCCTCTCATGCACAAGGTTGTGGATTCAAATCAGGACAAATACCAATGTGACTTTTTCAATTCATATTTACTTACTGTTTTAATCTGGTACATAACTGACATGATACTCTTTCCTGGACTTATAGGCAACTAGCTGCACCCCGCAGTTTCACGCGCATAATTCTCGATCCCGTGGGAATATTGGGATAAAAAGTATTCTATGTCCTAACCCAGGTCATGGTTTACCCATGTACCAAATTTCATCCAAATCCGTCCATCTGTTTTAGCGTGAAAGCGTAACAAACAAACGAATAAACAAGGAAACAAACTCACTTTCGCATTTATAATATTAATTAGGATATAAGTCTGAAATCGTCAACCCGTCTTGAGCAAGCGTGGTGATCAATGCTCGTGCCTTCTCTGTATGAGAAGAGGCCTTTGTCCAGCACTGGGGCAGTAAAAGGACGGTAATGACACACATGAAAAACATTTTTTTTTTAAGTAAAAACTTCTTTAGCAGCGTTGTGCACTTTTTTGTGATGGGTAAAAAATGTTAAACTCGCGTCAGGACACGTGACCTGATCGAAAATTCGTAAGACGGAGGGAGAGTATACCGATGCAAAATTATTCCTTATCCATTCCAAAATATCAAAAATGCACAACGTTAATATTCAAGTTTTCACTTCTGCCGGCACTCCCGTAGTGCATTTTTTTACTTATATGGATCAGAATATTGGACCACAAAAGGGATGAATGAAAGCCAATTGCATGCAGCTAAGATGAGAATGCTAAAAAGGAAGGGATGTGTGGTGTTGCATGAATGGATAGAATAAGAAATTACTACATAAGAGGAAGTCTGAAAGTGGCACCGGTGACCGAAAAGTTGTGTGGAAATCGGTTGTCATGGTATGATCATGTGATGGGGAGGAATGAGAGAAATGTCGCGAGGCAAGTTTTGAGTATGAGTGTTGATGGCTTTAAGAGTAGGGGAAGACCAAAGAAACGATGGATGGACTGTGTGGAAGATGATATGGATAGAAAGGGGGTGACTACCGTGATGACGACTAATAGAGAAGTATGGAAGAAGGGCAGGAGAATTATGATGAACAAAAAGAAAAAAAAAAGAAAAAGCAATCATCTAACCATTTTTGTTTTGTTTTACCGTGCTATCGATAAAGTCTGTTGAGTCTTGCTAGCTAATTTAATTTAGCCTTGTTTATGTGTATCCAATGAATGTAGGCGTCTATCTATTTCCTGACTAATAAAAAGATCAGAAAAAAAATCACAGACACATAAACATTTCCATTTAAACACCGCTTCCGAGAATTTTTGGAATCCCAGCTTTTCTTGGTTATAGATCACTAATAAGCCTCTAAACAAAACAAATGTACAAATGGCTAACCCCGTGTGGTCGTGAGCTACACGCTCAAGCAACAAGCGTCTTGCGACAGAGTGCTGAGGAAATAAATGAAAGGACTTGTTTAGAACATGCCACGAGTCACCGCGACGGAAACAGGTGACGCTTAGCACAAGTCGTGTGGCAATTCGCAATGCCCGAGGCCGTGAACGAGAGGGCCTCAGATCACTAATAAGCCCTTAAAAAAACAAAAAACGAGTGGCCAACATAAATAGAACATTACAAACACTGATAGCCACTCTAATCTTGTTTGTTTTATCTCATTATATTTATTGAGCTGTCTATTTTCGGATCTATCGTAGCGTGGTCAAAAGCGGACGTTTTAACTTGTACAAACATACTTTACGTTTGCCAAACGTTTTTTATACCAACTTCTAGGCCGTCTTTTTTAATTTCGAATTTTGTAGGAGGATATTTTAGCTCGTGCTGTGGTAAAAAGACTAACTAGGTTGGTAGCGTAGGAAAACCATGCTACACACTCGTTCGGGTCTGCACGATTCAGCACAGCCGGGCGTCAAAATATAGATAGGGCAATGGTGGCCCAGTGGTAATAAAAGATAGAAAAAGAAAGAAAATAAAGTTTATTTTTAATTATTAATTAAATTTATTGTTATGGTTGTGACTTACTAGTTGTAGGTCATAAGTACGAACCCTTACAGGTGCTTTACTTTACTTAAAATATTAAATCACCACTCGCAAAACGGCGAAAGAAAACATTTGAGGAAACCGGAACCAAAACTTTGACGACATGGCACCCCTTACTGTCCAAGGTGTGCCGAACAAATGCTTAGTATGTATCTACCATCAATTGTGGAGACTTTTATTCGTCAACTTTATAAATTATCTGTAACTAATAACTTTGAAAAGACAGACAAAGACAGGGGAAGATTCATAACGTAACTAATTTTCCATAGAATAAAATTGTTTAAATTCTAGAACAGTTATGATTGTCATGAAAACATACGAAAGAGATGACTAAATAAATGTCTTGAATGCCTTCTTAAGAATTAGCGAAGCCATACTTCACGTCATGTAAAAATAATGATACAAAATACAGATACAGGAGGTAATTTTTTTATTTTTTTTTGGTATGGGAAATTATCAAATATCTTTTCCCGCTCTGGGCGAAGCGGGAGGGCGTGTCAGACTCTTACTGACTAAAACCCATCCATGTTCCTTCAGTTGCCTGTACGTTGCCAGGGGCCACGGAATCCCTTTCGGACTTTTCCTGCAACCCCGGCAGGCATCGGTCCTAGTGGACCCCGTCAGTTGTACTGATATCTCTTTGAGGCGCACGTGGAATACAACGCGCCGTTGGCCCGGGGTAGGTCTTGATCAGAAGTTAGAGCACAACGCGTGCTTTTTTTCGCAAGTCCATTAACATAATGTGTAATTGTAAAAGACGCCTGCATTTGCCATCACAGCCTCGTACAAAAACGAATGAAAACTCGGTAAAAAAATGTTAATAGTCGAATATTTTAATCAGATGCGTTTTCTCAAAAATCACAATGCGATGAAAGAAACATCTTATTTTCTTTCATTTATTTTCTCCAACGGATTTAGAAGCTTTTAACTTTTTTTTGGATTTTCTTGCTTAGGAAAACATTAGTTCATTTGATGAAATTATACACGTTTTTTTCGATCATGCGTGACCGACTGGTCTTGACCACCTCGTGTGCCCTCTATGTGTCATTGAATTTCCTTTATTGCATAGAGAATGTGCCCATTATATTACTGTCGGACGCTAAGCATAGTGGTAGAATTTCCTTGTGACAAATTCTTTCACAGGGAGATTTATAAGTAGTAGATATTGTGTTATAAATATTTTTTGCCATCATTGTAGACAACGTGTACTTTCAATAGAACGGAGAGTAAAACCAGAAAAGGTGTGCGCTTCGGTAATCATCGTGTTTCCGAATTAGCAGGAACGTCGCAGCACATAGTTACCTCCCACATAGGTAATGCTAAGTTAAGTCAGGTCAGGCGCACTCCGCATTTTAGACATGAAGATACAGGTATGCGGCAGGCTCGACTTGCCAGGCCAATTCAGTAGGCGTAACGTATTCAGAAGGTGTGTGTAACGTTTTATATAATAACAAAAGTTCTAGACCGAATTTCATTTAAAAAAATAAAAAATAATATAACGATCAAGTGATATAATGAATTATTGATATAATTGCAGGCAGGCATATTATAAGTTGGGGGATTACATCACTGATAAAAATGCTTGGCTCAGTGCTGGTCCTGCTCCACAACTAATTGACATACACACTGATTAACATTTTGAAAATACTGATGGAGCTGCTGAAGATTGTAAGTTCATTTTTGTATTGTATAAACTCAATTTCCTTTGTATTATATAATTGCATAGCACAGGTGTGAGTACTTTGTACTAAAGAGCTACCATTTACCGGGTAATATGTAGTATTTCATTGACTTGAATGTGCCCTGGCGGCTGTGAGTATGTCATGCTCACTCAAATGTCTCGCTGATGGTGGCGTGTGTGTTGGATCATTTAGCTCCCTTCAAAATGGTTGAGCTGAATGGTGCTAATCCATGCGTCATGTTCGTGAACGGGCGCCGTCAGTTGGGACTGGTCATCTCTTAGCTGTCATGGCTTATTTTAATTTATTTTAAGTTTTTGATTGATTCTTTTTTTCTTTTTATTACGGACGCTTTTACGAACGTGCACGTCTTATTACATTGTTCTCACATGCATAATTTCAAAATGAATGATGTAACCAATATTTTGTATCAATTTTATATTTTATTTAAAAGAGTGTCCGTGGAGTTTCTTGTCCGTTCTTCTCCATAGGTACCTACTACGCTTTGGAATGGGCAACTAGCTTCATATTTTTGACTGACCGACCCCTTGACAATTCAAAAGTGCCTGTAAATGGTTTAATTGAAATAAATGCTTTGAGTTTGAGTTTGAATTTCATTTTACCTAATTTCATATGGTATAATGAACAGTTTATATAATGCACATTTGAAATAATATTCAATAATATAATAGTCAATTGCTATAATATTCAAAATCTATAAGTAACGTTTAATATAATTTGTTTATAGGTTGAATCTGCTCCAAAACCGAATCGGGCCACTCCGACTTTACGTAGTCTTTTGGCTCCTACCCCTAGAGTGTATATAAAAACCGGAGGCGCGGAGGGAGAGCAACCCCCGCCCGCTGTAGGTGAGCATGGTTGCCTATCCTTTGTTACGTAAGGGCGAAGGGGTTGCACTTCCCGCAGCGCCGGAGACGATGCAGAAGCAACTTTATTGTTTTGAGGTTAGGTTAAAATATAATTTGGTTTTCTCAAGAACCTTAGAAAATTAGTTAATATGAAAGTTAGGTAAAATGAATATTATATAAAAAGAGCATTAAACAATTTGAAAATTATATGAAATGAACGTTATACTAAATGAAATTAGAGTAAATGAAAATTATATCAAATATAACATTAGATCATATGAAATTTGGTTAAATGTTTTTATATCATATGCAAAAATAATCATATGATAGTTATGTCAAATGAAATTAGGCTATCTGTTATTATACCAAACATTACACACCCATGCAGAAGAGAAGCAAATTCTAGGTGAATATAACTATAGGTAATTAGCGCTGTGCGACCTGAATTGCACTTTATTTTGTCACAGCAAGAGTCGCTATTTATTTAAATGATTTTGCGGAGTGAATATTCTGCCTACTTTTACTATTATGTATTCTGTGGTAAGTCTAAGTTTTCTATTCCCGTGCATTGTAGCAGTGCATCTATCATTGCCAACTGCATGCTGGCCGCGCTCGCGGGAAGGCTTGGAAGTATAAAATTTAGATTTCCAAGCGTTGGTGTAGGTTTCCACGTGTCGCTTTCTTTCGTTGACAAACAATTTGACCTAACTTTATGCATAAATTTTAATTTTATTTAAGTTTTAATGTTCATTTTTTATTTATTTGTAAATGTTATGCCTATGTTATTACGAGTCTATGTTACATGAATTAATTGCTTTGAATTTGAATTGCGTGTTTGTATGAAGTTTTCTCTCTGTCAGGTAACCTACTCCGGTCGCACCTCATCATCTGTCACTCAAACGATTTGAAAAGTTATTTGGATTTGCATAGAGTTGTTATTCTATAATTTTCTAACCACGGGTTTTGGAGGTCAGATAGGCAGTCGCTCCATGTAAAATACTGATTTTCAGCTGCACCCGGCTAGACTTGAAGCCAACCCCAATAAAGTTGGGAAAAGGCTAGGCAGATTGATTGGTAATACAACAAAATGTTATCACAAGACTTGAATAAAATTTATCTTGCATATTCGGAGAAGGAACGAGTATCATTTACTAAGATTGCTCCGTCAGTACGTAATTTTCTTCACTGAGATATTGTTAGTTTTGATGAACTAATAAAGTGAAGATGGCATCCACCTAGTTTATGTTGCCGTTCTTTTGTTTTAAAACTTTGAAGAAGCGTGCCATATTTCAACTAAGTTTTAAATTAAGTCGAGACCACTCATTGTGTTAATAAGAACCAAAACTCATTTTCTAGTTTATAACAACGCTCTTTATTTTTAGAATTTCATGGCTCCAGCTCTAAATCTAATCTCATTTTAACTTATGAGCTTGAAGATTTACTATCAAGAATGTTTATTACTTAGTTAGTAGGTCTTTTAAACTTTAATAAATTAAATTACAATTTGCTAAGGTAAGCTTTTAGAAAGGACTGAAATAAATTAACAGTAGACAGATTTTCAAAATGGAAACACAAGAGAAATAAAAGCCTGAACGCTTTTAGAATGATAATATTATTTAAACTACAGTCCGTCGAAAGAATGCATTCTGTCAACTCACAGTTGGACAATTTCTAGTTGTAATAGGACAAAACACATATTCGTTAGTATGAAACAGAATAGAACGCATTATCTCAACAACCGGACTATAATAAACATTGACGATATGGTTGGAACAGTAACTTCCGCGCTGCTGGTCGGTTAAATTCCCATCGTCCAAATATTTAAAATCAAAAAATTCTCCCGACCGCGCCAAAAGATGGAAGAATTTTACCTATTGTCTATTGTATTGAATACTTTATTGTCTTTCTTATCCTATAATCAAAATCATGTCTATAGTTCCTGAGTTTTTTTGCGCGACCTTAGTACGAGAGAGAGGAAATCTAACGATTTAAATCTTTGCCGATATCATCAACGGTCTATTTAATAGCCGTCCATAGTTGGATCCGGAGGACCTCGATCTCACGTAATTTTTCAGAGAACTGCGATCCTTGAAAAGCTTTTAGTTTCTGTAGGGTCGCAAATTGCTGCTAATAGTATTGAAGATGTTACAAGAGTTATGATATTCCGAGAGGTTTTATAGGTCTTAAAATGTAAAAAAAATAATGTATGTATCATTATTAAACCTGGACTTATAGTTAAGAGAGTTTATACTGAAAGTGAAATAGCTGTCAAATATTTCGCTGTTTTGATTAATTTGGCAATATTACTGTATGAAATCAAGAAATATGGCTAACTAGTGAACTAAAATATTGATTATGAAATGCAATAATTACCTAATAGCCATCACCGATGATGACTATCTTAGGCCTTTCTGTCTGTCTTTATATTCAGGCACCACGTAATTCATTATAATGAAATTAATTCATTAAATTTTATGATATCAAATCAAATTTTTAAATCTGTGAGTATGTACTTATTCGTATGTAGATCTTCAAAGACACTTTTACACGCCATTTTGGTAAATATATATATTGCGCTTTTATTTCTCGTCATTCACACAGACAGACTCGGACACAGCAAGTTAAGATCTAAATCATCAACCTAGCCCTCTTCCAACTATGTTGGGGCTGGCTTCCCGTCTAACTGGATGCAGCTGAATTTTACATGGAGTGACTGCCTATCTGACCACCACACCTCAGTTACAGAGTAACACGATACCCCTTGGTAGACTGGTTGTCAGACTTTCAGGCTTCTGACGACCCTTAACAACTGTCAAAGATCTACAAATGACAGCCGGTACCAACGGCTTAACGTGCTTTCCGAATCACGGGGTCTTGGTATGTGAAGATGGTCACCTATCCACGGACCAACGGTAGCTTAACCTGATCGATCGACCCGTGCGGCTGTTATTACTTAGCCACAAGCCCATACCACACTTTTTTTGTTTTTTTTTGTTTTGGAAATCATCATATGACTTCTCCCGCTCTGGCTGGAGCGGGAGGGCGTGTCAGACTCTTACTGACTAAAACCCACCCGTGTTATTTCTGTTGCCTGTGCAATGCCAGGGGGCCACGGTATCCCTTTCGGACTTTCCCGCAACCCCGGCAGGCAATTGTCTCATCGGACCCCTTCACTTGCTGACATCCCTTTGAGGCGCGCGTGGAACACAACGCGCCGTCGACCCGGGCTTGGTCCTTACCGGACGGCGAGCTACCCATTGCTCACCGTCCGCAAACCGTTACCCTACGTTGAGACCTAAATAGGCAGAGATTTGAATAGACCGAAAAACTAATCGCCCTTGTTCCATGTTACTTAGGGTCAACACAACCCGTTTTCTCCTTCCATTCTCCCTGGTCAAACGCCACGCTACAATTCAATCCCTTCTCTTTCATATTATTCCTGACACAAATACGATTTAACAGAACCTTTACGATTAAACAGAACATGTGCGTATTGGGGTCAACAGAATGCCGGCAATCATGCTATAATCCCAAATATGCAGTTCGTGAATTAAATGGAAAACCAAAATTTCCTGATTTTCGCTTTACTATTGTTTTCCTTGTAAATATTGGAATGATAGGTACCCATCTGAAACTTGAATATTTGTAGGTCTATACGAATAGCTACAATTAATATTCATCTAGTGTTGGTAAAGTGTTGTTTTTAACCGACTTCCAAAAAGGAGGAGGTTCAATGGTCGTAGCGTATGTATGTTTTTTTTTAAATGTATTTCCACCGATTGCTCCGTCAACTGTGGACCGATTTTGAAAATTATTTTGTTCTTTGAAAGCGTATGCTTTCGAGGTGGTCCCATATAATTTGTATTAACTTTGTTGGATAGTTTTTTAGTTAGCTTCAATAATCCATATTTTTTCCACTTAGTCTAAATGGATGATATGACCCTGTCACTGTTATTAAACATAGCAGGTAGAGGTTATTAGAATTTGTGTGGGGTGGGTACCACAACTACAAAGAGAAAACAAAACAAAAAAAACACTACGAAAATTCTAAACCAAAGACACCGACTTTCAATATTAAAGATATTTTTCTTTTTGAATTTTTTTTTTTTGGAAGTAGTTTGTATTCTTTTTGTAATTTTTATTATTATTAGAGATTCATCACATAGGCGAAGTTCATATAACATAGGCTTTCATATTATATCCAGCAATCCATGCAAAAAAAAAAAACCAGGGAGCCTTCCAGTAGTCGCTTAAGATGGCTGACATCTTGGCTGACGTATATTTATGATATAAACAATATCCATCATCATCATCATCATCACCATCATCTTCATCGTCATTCTGTTAACAACCTCTCTGAAAATGGGTTGGTACCATCTGACGGCCAACTTCTTCCTGTTACACCCTTCCATCCCTTTTCACAAAATCACTCCCACAGATTGCAGGAAATCGAGAGGAAACATGTTACACATCAATAAAGGCTTTTGCCAATTCATATTCTCTGGCCCTTATTCCAATTTATTTGTGGTCGGCGCAACATGTCCCTTTCTTCCATACTTCTCTATTAGTCGTCATCTCGGGAATCACCCTATTTCTATTCATATCATCTTTCACACAGTCCATCCATCGTTTCTTTGGGCCTTCCCCTACTCTTATGGGTTGGGTTATATAGACAGTAAACAAAATAAATTCGTTTGCAGGCAGGGATCTCTCGGGTCCGGCCCTGGTCCAGGCCATGGTAAGGAGCGAGAGGGCATGGGAGGCCGTCACCTCCTTCTGCGAAGCAGTGATTCTCGCGAAGGAGGAGGCGGAGCGCGTGAGGGAGAGGCAAATTTCGCGCCCTCACGCCCCTAGCCGCCGCAGGAGGAGACGCCCTGGGCGTCGGGAATCAAATGCTGATTCCCGGCCACCGTGGGCGCGGGCTTGCGGACGGTGAGCAATGGGTAGCTCGCCGTCCGGTAGGGACCAAGCCCGGGTCGACAGCGCGTTGTGTTCCACGCGTGCCTCAAAGAGATGTCAGCGAATGTAGGGGTCCGATGAGACCATTGCCTGCCGGGGTTGCGGGAAAGTCCGAAAGGGATACCGTGGCCCCCTGGCATTGCACAGGCAAGAGAAGAAACACGGGTGGGTTTTAGTCAGTAAGCAGAGTACCTACTGCTGTATTTGAAATACTTCAAGTTATCTTTAAAAAGTTGTTACGCTCACAACAACGACAATAATTTCCTGCGTAGGTAGTACATGAAGGTTTTTTCTTTCTTGCAAACCAAACTTTTTTGCTAACACTATATATACATCAGTACTTTTAATCAATATTTATGTTCCAAAATGCTTTGATTTATCAACCAATCCATCACATGTTTACACGACAAAAAAACATTTCCTAGATGCTAAATTGAATCGATTTCCCGATTACCGAAGATTGAAATGGTAATTTCATCATTCCTCATTACATATAAAAAATAAAAATAAAAGTTTATTTCAATAATTGTTTACAATGATACACATGTCACAGGTACCTAAATGCTATATTTTCAGGTTACAAATTAATTAGACATCTATAGCCGAACTAGGCCAAACCAGTATTTCGGCTATCAGCGTTAAACCCCTCAAATAATAAATACTTAAAAATAGCCATTTGTAGATTCAGAATTTGCCAAAAAAAAAAAAAAAAAAAAATTTAAAACGAAATCAATTGGATAAACTCATTGTGTGTAGCCGATATTATTATCTTCGTAGATAAAATTAATTTGAACTGTTCACGCATGACATGGTAGGTATGTGGTATGGAAATTAAAACAATGGAGCGCTAATGGGAAACGTCAATCAATGCGGGAATTTTAGGCAAAGCGTAAATACAAATGAACTTCCTGTGAAAAATGTGCGAAGATTATTTCGGTTATTTTTGAACGGGTACGGAGATTGATTGAAATGGTTCCGTAGGAGTAATAAACAGGAAATTCTGATTGGTTCGTATAGATAAAAGAGATTTCTTTACAAAATACGATGAAAGATTCGGATATTGAGAATAATTGCTTTGATTACGATTTATTTAATGACGAGCGTTTTTATACATGTTCTAGCTGCGCCCCGCCGTTTCACTTCGTAAGTTTCGATTTCGTGGGAATATCTGGATATAAATTAACAGCTATAGGTAACAGTTATGTGCTTATCAAGTTTCATCGCAATCAGTTCATAAGTTTATGCGTGACGAAGTAAAAAACATTAATTATGTACATACTTGCTAGCATAAACTTTCATAATTAGAGTAGAAATTTATTCATGGAGACATAGTTATAAAATCTTTCCAGCTAATATTTCATTTACTTGTACATATTGGATTGAGGAAACAAAAATGAAAAATATAATAAAATAAAATATAACCTTTCCGCACTCGAGTAAAAAAGAAATAAAATAAGAATGAAATTTAAATACTTAAAAATAATAATTGCAGGGCTTTTCTGTAAACTTTTATGTGCTATTCGTTAAAAGCAATATAATTTCTTTTTCGGAGATCCCACGCGAGACAGGCTAACGTATAGTTGCCCATGGGAGAAGCACTCTTTTCTTAAGTCGATGCCGACCATTGAAAATGTTTGTCCCTGGGACTTAATAATTGTAAGTACCTACGAATGATACAGCACGGTTTTATAATAAAATAAACAAAGACATATACATTTATACTGAACATCTTCATAAAGGTAAGAAAACCCTATAGGATGGTTAAAATCACGCACAAAATCAAATATTGAATTATTGTTACAATAAGTGGAAATTAGTTATACTCGCACTGCCACACTCACACGCACATCCTCCCTCATACACACATTAACACACACGCCTCGCATATTATCACACACACAAAAAATGTAAGTAACTCAATAAACAAAAAAAAAAAAAAAATGTAAGACAACTTCAACTTCATACCGCCAAAGCTATGGAAGTGCGGAGTCTCCTAATACAGGCGTCATTATGCTTAAAAGGAGGCTCCAATCATGTAGTTGGTACAGAAATAAACATTTTGTATTTTTTGTATTGTATACTCGTACTTTAACCGTGAACCGTGAAGTCTCTTAAATGGTTCGCGTATTGCATTTTTATACTCGTGATAACTTCAAAATTAAATGTCCAATTCGAATGAATTAAAAAGTTATTTACCGCTACATAAATACGCTTGATAATAAAACTATGTTTGAATAATAATATTAAAACTACAATACGAATGTAAGTTATGTTAAACTAAACTTAAACATAACTACAATACGAATGTAAGTTATGTTTAAGTTATGATGATACCATGTTCAATAGACGCACGGGCATGATAAATGACTCCGGAATGAAATCAATTTTTAATGATATTTATAATATGATTGTTTATATTCAAAGTGTCAATACTGAGTATGAAATAAGTGGACTTGACATAAATGACAAAATGCATCTTAATGACAACTCGAATAAGTTTAAGACAATAACTGCGACTAGTACAGAGGGACAAAACTCGCAGTTTTTTCTGTAATACCCTCAATATTCTACACCAAAATATTGCCGGTTTGCTGAACAAATCGGACTTATTGACTATTCAATTAAAAAACCTTGAAAATCAAGGAACTATTGTAGACGTTCTCTGTATAACTGAACATTTTATTGCTTCTGGCCATGAAAGTTTATTGTACCTTCCTGGTTTCCAACCCGCCGCTATCTTTTGTCGTAAAACAAATCGCGGTGGGACTTGTATTCTAGTTAGAACTGGGCATCAATATAAAGAACTGCCAGATATTGCTAAGCACTCAGTTTCAGGCGTTTTTGAAATTTGTGGAATTGAATTGATAACTCATTCTATTATTGTAATTTGTGTTTATAGAATTCCTAAATACAATTATTTGATTTTTTATGATAAGCTTGACATTGTTTTGAATAAGTTATGTTTGTTGAATAGGAAAAAAATTGTTTTATGTGGCGATTTAAATATTGATACATTAAAAAGGAATAGGATTACTTTGGAACTAGAGAATTTTCTACTGAGTTACAACTTGACATTAGAAATAAATCAACCTACCAGGCTTAGTAGTAACACATGTATCGATCATTTTGCGCATAACATACGAAGAGGATGTAAAGCTGAAATTATAGATCTCATCCTTTCTGATCACACGTCACAAATACTCAGGGTACCCATAAAGAGAATATGCCGCTTAAAATTCTGGAAAATGGCAAAAAAAAACTACTGCACTTGCACAGAGAACCTCAAAAAATTCCGAGAATGCATTCAAAGTTTAACTTTTAAGGATGTATATGAAAGTAACGATGCCAATATAGCTTACAAATTATTTTATGAAACGTTCTCCCTATTCTACAAACTTTGCTTCCCTGATAAAATAATAACTATCCATACTAATAAAAAAGTAAAATGGATATCGCGCGGCATAAAAAGCTGTAGTAAAAAACAACGAGAATTACTGTGGGCATACAGACTAAATCCTGTATTAAGGAATAAAAGCAACTTTAAAAAATACTCTTTACAATATAAGAAAATTATAAGATTAACACAGCAAGCTCAAAATGATTACTTCATAAAAACCTCGCAGAATAAGTCGAAAGCTACATGGCAACTAGTTAATAGACCAAGAAATAACTCACCTAAGGAGCAAATTATGACCATTAATAAATGTGACCTGACCTTTTCAAAACCTATTGACATTGCAAATGCATTTAATAATTATTTCATAGATGACATTGAGAATAATATTAAAACTGATATGGAATTTGACAATACATTAGGCAATATGACAAGGCAATCAATGTTTATGCAGCCTGTTCTATCAACCGACATTGTTTCTGCTATAAGATCACTTAAAAATACAAGTACTGTAGGATTTGACGGTGTGTCAACAAAGGTGATAAAATTTGTAAATGAACTCATAGCACCCGTACTAGCGCATATTATGAACCTTGGCATTGTTGACGGAGTTTATCCAGAAGACTTGAAGAAAGTTATTATTAAACCACTTCATAAAAAAGATAATAAAACTGATATGAAGAACTATAGGCCCATAGCTAAAATTTCTATATTTTCCAAAATTTTCGAAAAAATAATTTATAAGTCTCTGTATTGCTATCTAAATAAATTTAACTTATTATGCAAGGAACAAAATGGCTTTAGAAAGAATACCACGATCAACATGGCTATTTTTAATTTTTTACGTAGCGTTATGTTAGCAGTAGACCAAAAGGCCCCTATTTGTGCTATTTACACAGATATGACTAAAGCCTTCGATTACGTAAATCACGACGTCTTACTAGACAAATTGCGTAGCTACGGTATCCGAGGTAACATTTTGAAACTATTTGAATCCTATCTCTCCAACAGAATGCAATGTACAGAGATTGCGAGAGTATGTGAAAAAACAAAATTTGAAAAGAGTTTTTTATCTCATTCAAGATTGATCAAGTTTGGTGTCCCACAGGGTAGCGTCCTTGGGCCACCACTTTTTTTAGTCTATATAAATGATCTGCCAAGGGTGACTCAACATCAAATGGTGATGTTTGCAGACGACAGTACTGCCATAGTGAAATGTGTTGATAGCAATATTTATCAAGATGACATAAATAATACATTATCGGACATAATTAATTGGCTTAATAAAAATAATTTAGTTATAAACTTAAAGAAAACCAAAATAATGCACTTTCACCAAAGAACTCCAGTACCAAAAGTAAATATCAGACATAATAACTGTGACATTGAAGAAGTTAAAGTAGCAAAATTCTTAGGTTTATTCCTTGATAACCAACTGAACTGGAAGGCCCACATAGATGACCTAAGTAAGAAAGTAAATAAATCAGGATACGCACTTTTCCAAATTGCTAGGAAAATAAATATAGATGCGCTACTAGCTGCATATCACGGATTAGTAGCCTCAATTTTGCGATACGGCATTATTTTTTGGGGAAATTCTACTGATAAAGATATCGTCTTTAAGGCACAAAAAAGATGCATAAGATCAATGTGTGGTCTGAAAATTGATGATAGCTGTGTACCTTTCTTTAAATCGCTGAAAATACTTACCTTACCTTCATTATATATTTTTGAAATTAGTGTTTTCGTCAAAACTAACACGAGGTTATTCGAAAAAATGTCAACGTTACGAGATGTTGCGATTCGTAGCCAATACGCAAACTCTTTAAGCAATCAGCGTTGTAAGACTGCCTTAGTGAGAAAGAGCGTTTTAGGCATGGCACCGCGCATCTACAATAAATTACCTGATTTCATAAAAAAATTGAATGTTACGCAATTCAAAAAAAAATTAAAACAATTATTAATTGAAAAATGTTATTATACGACTGATGAATTTCTAAATGATAAATTAATGTAGACTTTTATTTTATTTATTGTATTGTAGAAACAAATTTTTTAATTGACTATTGTGACTAATTGTAAATTTATGAGTATTTGTTTATTAATTGACTGTAGAAATTACTCCATATTGTGGCATTTATTCTATTAATTTTGACATACCTACCAAATAATTTGTGTTTACCTCTCGCATGATTAATATTGTTATTTTTATTCTCTCATAATTTGCATGCAACCATATTAAAATTTGTACGCTTTTTGGCATAACATAGCGACCTATGAACTTTAATTTAAGAACTGTATTCACTACCTATGTTACACAAATAAAAATGATTATGATTATGATTATGTAACCAACTTTTGTTTCTACCCTCGATCTAATACAATTTTAGAACACACAAGCTGCTATTGTGACTTAACTATGATAGTTAGATATATTCCCTCGGGAACTTTTTTGTAGGTAATAATGAGTAGTTTAATCATGTAGACAATTTTTTTTTGTATCATCAATAGTTTTCTCAGCGCACGCCAAATAATGAATTTTATCGGCAAAATTTTGCTACTTTGGGTAAATTATCGCAATTTTCTTAAGGATCTCTATTTTTTAAATATGTTATAACCTATGCTACTGCGTGATAATTTATCTTTTTTTAGTTTTATCAATTTTTTTTTTTTTTTTTTTATATATAGTCATAGCAACGCATTAACTAATGTTGCTGACATTAAAACGCCATAACCCGAAGATCGACTGGTAGACGATAGCATCCAACCGTGTATAATATTTTCCTGCAAAGCATTTAGCAAAAACAATTTAAGAAAGCCCTTAACAACTTAATTTCTTTCCTACTGAACCCCGAACCGCAACCATAATGGTAATCCTACCACAGCACAGATCCGATTTACCCGAAAATAATCTCGGAACCTATTTACGTAAGAACTCGTGTTTCGACAGTCATCTCTCAACAAATTGTGCTACGAGGTATAATAAGCATTCCGTATTTTAAAGAGAATCTACACAGAGTTTGGTGAAAGAAATAAGCAAGGTATTTGTATGTAATATCTTGATTAAGGTATAAGGAAAATCTCGTGTAATTACTTTGTGATATATTTATGAAATATGTAGTATCTCGCAAGATGCGCTTAGCGATGCGCTGTACATTGTGTCATTCTATGTAAAATTTTGTACATTTTAAAATCTGTAATATTTATGGTGGACACAATGAAGAGTATTATTTATACGAGTATCTATTTATCTTTCCTACCACAGATTTGCCATTTATACATAGCAGATGATCCCTTCAGTCGACCATTTCAATTTGGCACACGATGCACCAAACACCCTGTATAATTATATATGAAGACAATGCACCTAGAATAAGATTACTATACCACGATAAGTAAAAGAATGAAAAATGAAGGAATGACATAAATTCATTATGTGATAGATGCATGGTGCTCACATACTTACAAACATTATAAAATTATACTATATTTCTAACATTATAATAAGTAATACTAATAATAAGTCAGTGTGTGAGTTCAAGTAATCACAAAAAATAAAATAAATGTTAAAAAAATTTATTATACAATTAAATTAGCAACCAGTTCGATTTTGTCTAGATTCTGAATTGTCCTATGGCATTTTTATCTTGGATATAATCATACATCCTGTGGGAATATCGGGATAAAAGGTATTCTATGTCCATTTCCAGGTAATGGTCTACCCATGTGCCAAATTTCATCCAAATCCGGTCAGCCGTTTTAGCATGAAAGCGTAACAAACAAATAAACTCACTTTCGCATTTACAATATTAGTTAGGATTCTATTTTAAAGAAATAATTGGGTTATATTTTTAGATTACTAGTGTAGTACTCGCAACCGGCGTGCGTGTATGACCAGGGGGCCTATTACGAACTTTTAAAAAACCAGGCAAGTTCCAGGCAATTCATTTCACTGGCTGGATATATTTCGTATTATGACATCGGTAATTCTGACCGACTTCACGCTGGCTAGTTTGTCTGTGGCTGGCTTGAAATTCTCTGCCGTAACGTTCAGAAACACAAATAAATATTTATCGATAAGTTACGGTTTTATTTAGATCACGTATTTTATGATAAAAATAATAAATATATCTTAATATAGTTACTAAAAGTAGGTGAAAATATGAACGCAATGTTTATTGTGCTATACAATTAATTTTTATTTAATTTTTCCGTGTTTGTAAATTGTAACGCGAGATTCTTCTAACAATAACTTTTCCGAACGTATTCCACTTGATGTTCAACGGGGAATTTGACAACTTCATTCTTGGACAATGTTTATTGTTGCAATTAATAAAATAATACTATCGTATTGTTTGTATAATACTCTCTATAAAAAGTACCACGAAAGTTATGCTGATAGTTTTCTTAGATTACCGCGGTGTAGTGCACAACGATTTTTTTCCAGAGGGATAAACAGTGATTATAGAGTATTATTTAGGCATTATGAGGCGTTTGCGAGAGAATATCCGCTGAAAACGGCCCAGATTTGTGGAACGACAATTCATAGATTTTGCACCATGATGATGCACCATCACACAAAGCCATCATTGTGCAAGAGTTCTTAGCCAAAAATTCAGCAAATGTCATCGACCAAGCGCCGTATTCACATGATATGGCTCCGTCTGACTTTTTCCTGTTCCCGAGGCTAAAATTACCTCTTCGAGGAAGACGTTTCGAGTCGATTGAAGCTATAAAAGAAAATTCGCTGAAGGAGTTGTAGACCATACCTCAATCAGCTTACCAAAAATGTATGGAGGACTGGGTCAAGCGCTGGCGTAGCTGTATTGCAAGGGAAAGGGCCTACTTTGGAACCGACAAAATAAATTTTGACGAATAAATTACTTAATGGTTTTATTGAACAATTCCCAGTACTTTTTACACAGAATGTATTATGTCCCTTCGCGAGTAAGTACCTACTAGTTTCAGAGTATAAACAAAAATATGGATAATGAATGGTTAGGTATGGTGGTGTGGTGTTTTTGAGTGTTTTTACTAAATATCCAGTTTTCAACATGTTATATTTACCTATAACCGTAGCCGCGAGGCACACATTCCTGCTGGTATCATGCAATGCAGTTTTACACTTTTTATTTTGTATTCTTTCCTTTTATCTTTTTTTTTTTTCTCTTTCTACTTGTGTGCCTTTTAGTCTGTGCCAAATAAATGTATTTTCTTTTTTTCTTTCTATCATGGTAATATTTTGTAATTATCATGGTGCACCATTTATTAGGCTGTTGAAATTATTATAGTTCAATGGATGAGAGTTATCGCCCTCGGCTGAGCCTAACTTATGTTTAGTTTGAAACATTGTAGGAGTTTTTCAATTTTACCGTTATTTTGGAATTTTGATCAGAAGTGCCACTTTCCGGAGTTTCCAGAAACTCGAACGGTACATATTCGTCACACGTGATATTTTCTCTGAATAATTTCGCCAAAAATATCCAAAACCATTCAATAAAAACTCCTATGAAGTAGCGGAAATTGACTGGATTGTGAGGTTACTTATTATCAGTTTTAATATGTCAAGAAATGTCAAACGAACGTTCATAATATGGTATTTCCAGCCAATAGTCGGGCAGAAGCCGGCCAGGGTGTCACGTGACCACTGACTGGCTTGTTTGACGAGTTCATAATACGAAATTGCAAGGCAGTTCTGTTTACGCCGTAAACTGCCTGGAAATAAGAGTTCATAATAGGGCCCCAGATGTATGAACGTAAACGAGGCAGAAGAAGTATGTAAGGATCGTAGCAGGTGGCGTCCTGTTATTTCTGCGCGGTTAAGAAGGCCAGTTTTTATTATTTTTGGTTGGGCACATTGTTATGTGGGGTAAAGCTAAAATATGATTTGTGTAGATACCGCTAGGTGCAGGAAAACTGAAGGTTTATGTCAATACATTTTGTTGTTTCCATCACCGTTGTTGTCCTCGATAGAATGTCACTTTTTCTAGGCCGTCAGAACTCAATCTACCTAGCCTTTTCCCAACTTTATTAGGGTCGGCTTCCAGTCTAACCGGATGCAGCTGAATACCATTTTACATGGAGCGACTGCCTATCTGACCTCTACAACCCAGTAACTGGGTAATACGATACCCCTTGGTAAGACTGGTTGTCAGATTTTCGGGGTCAGAACTACTGATCTGAAATTGCGAATCGCAGTTAGCAAGTATAATGGTGCTCAGTGCTCATTTCTTAAGTTTAGTTAACTTGTTTTTACTTTGTATATTTATTTTATGCACCTATGTCACTAATATCATACAGAGAAAAGATTTGATTATTAGTATGTTTGTTTTGTAATGGATAAACTCAAAAAATAATTAACCGATTTTAAAAATTATTTCATCTATAGAAAGAAGGCTTCATTAGCAGCGAGCAATACGGACTGATATTTAATTTTTCAAAATAAAATAGAGACCTATGAGAATTGTAATAATGAAACCCAAGGTATCAATGATGTGGGTTGACGGCGCGTTGTGTTTCACGCGCGCCTCAAAGAGATGTCAGCGACTGAAGGGGTCCGATGGGACCGATGCCTGCCGGGGTTGCGGCAAAGTCTGAAAGGGATACCGTGGCCCCTGGCAACATACAGGCAACTGAAGGAACACGGGTGGGTTTAAGTCAGTAAGAGTCTGACACGCCCTCCCGCTCCGCCCAGAGCGGGAGAAGTCACTTGATGATTCCCACCACAATAAAAAAAAATTGGTATCAATAATAATGCGTAGAAGTCAATTATTTGGCGTGCGTGATAAAACTATTGTACATAAACTATTGTACCTACAGTAAAACTATTTTCCTATTATCCCTCGGGAACCATCGCATTTTCGAATACAAACAGCTTTTATTTTTTTGAATTAAAATAAATTACATTAAGTTATAAGAGATTTAAAATTATATATACTTCCAAGTCGATTGAGAGCGTCCGGTCTGCAGCAAGTGCAAAGGGAAACTGACTCACGAAACACGTTTGCCGAGGGACATTAAGAAAATAGTTGTACTGTTTAGTACGTAATCCCGTTAGTATGTTCCCATGGGATATTTTCCGACATTCACGCGGATGAAGCCGTGGGTAAAAGCTGCCAAATAAACATATTTTCTTCCCTTTTCTGTTTGAGAAAAATCCTTTCTCCTACCATGATTACTGCCCTAATATAGAATACTAGCCGGGACTAGGTTGCCGAGTCATTGCAGTAGTGGCGAGGTTAGCAAAACAGAATTACAGATGACATACAAACAACAACAGAAAACAAAAAACATTTTTTTTTTTTTGATGAAACAGAATAAACTTTTTTTTTTATGTCTTGTTTACCCAAAATCAAGTAGATTGGGCAGCAATCAGTGCTGTGTAGGTCTTAGATTCACGATCATGTCATGCATTCAAGCTAATTGCTCAAAAGTGTACAGACGCCAGCAAATCAACCTAAGAATCTGTCAAATTTCTTTAATAGATTTTCAACGTTATCATTAAAGCATAAGGTTCAAAGTTGATTGGGAAAAAATTATAGTTTCGGTATGTTGACGTGCTGGCGTCTGTATAATTGGATTGCATGACATTGTGACAGACAGGTTATCGGAAGTTGTTATGACGCATGTGAGTTACTTGCATACTTTTGTTCAAGTAACGGGCATGTGTGTTGTTGGCTGAAGCTTAGTCTATTACGAGTACTGCAGCTGAATTGCAAAATGTCAAATTAAAGGAACTAGCTGAGCCCCGCGGTTCCACTCGCATAAGTATCGATCCATTAAGAATATCGGGATAAAAAATATCCTATATCCTATTCCAGGTCATGGTCTACCCATGTGCAAAATTTCATCCAAATCCGTTCAGCCATTTTTGCGTGAAACCGTAACAAACAAACTCACTTTCGCATATAGGATATTAATTACGTTAGGATTCACGAGAAAATGCCTTCACGATTCACTTTTGCAGTCAGTCCACCAACATTGCCGATGACATCAAATATTTTCGTTTGGCTCAAGCTGTCACGCGATAAGACAGTTACAGATTCCTCAATCAATTTCCTAAATTCCTTTGTCTCTATTTCGGGTATACATTAAAGATGGCGGATATATCAGCTTCCTCATATAAAACGTGCTGATTTCTTCACTTCCTTAATTAGCTGTAAACATGTGTGTACGTCCTTTTACGAAACGCTACGAGACATGCGATTTAGGAAAGACAGGAAAATGCCCATTTTGGAGATTAATATTCATCTAATAATAAAGGACATTAAATTTGGATTATTTCTTCAGTAAATTATGCAAAAGATAAATCAGTATTATATTTATTTCCGGCTAGGTTAACCTTGCTAAATGCTGCAGCATATCATATGGGATGTTTTTTCCTGACTTACCTACGTTTATTATCGAACATTTTTACCAAGAAAACCTCAATTTATATTACCTACTCGAATTATGTTTAGTTGTTAAAAAATAATATCCATTTTTTTATTTCATATCTGATTATAAGAGAAACATTCGCAGGCAATATAAATATGAAATTAATTTACCTGTTATTAATCATTTGATTTAAAGAGTACCTATGTACTTAAATGGAAATATGCTTAAAACAAAATATATATAATGTATTTTATAATCTGCATGAGTTTTAAGAGAAAAAATAATGTTCGTACCTATGGAATTTATTTGTATTTTGTTTGTAATTTTAATAATTTATTTGAAATTGATTTGCCTTGTAATACTATTGCATATCCGACATAGGTAGACTGTTGAGCCTAAAACAAGTAGACTGTTTAGAATAAGATCTGATGTACACAGTTATGCAATAAATATATCTTTATCCTTATCAACGAGGAAACTCAGGCCGAAAAAGGAAATAGTCAATGGTCGGTATACTTATGTTTATTTTTAAAATACGCAAAACATTTCATTTAGACATGTTCCAGCCACGCTATTTCTTAAGTAAAATGTAAATGAACAGTCTTATACACCTGACAGTATTGACTAGTTGATTGAGAGAATCGGTTACCTCCGACAGTTTTGACTTGTTGATTGAAAGAGTTGGTTCCCAGTCAATTAGGACAGGTGATTGACGCTTACTCTGTAAACAAACAATTACATGTCGAAATATTGATTGAATTTCTCACCAAATTCAAAGTGTGAGTTTTGTGTTAAAATCCATCAATGGACTATTAGGCTTAGCACTTAACTGATATGGTTCCTGAGGTAGCTGCGTGGTGCGGGAGGGGGGGCAGTTGTCACCAGTTGACGACTCACTGAGATCTTGCATCATGACAGCACACCCCTCCCGCACCGCGCTGCTACCTCAGGAACCGTCTCAGTTAAGCGTAGGCCTATTTAATCTATTACCAATTAATGTACTCATTGACCGGTCTATTATGTATATATCTCACTGAGAAAATTTAGGTGAAGTGAACTATCATTAAACCTGATGCTACTTGGATTGACACTATTGAGAGCTTACTTAAACGTTCAGTGCCGGGAGCCCTCTTGGAGGGTTAACTCAAGTCGCATATGGGATGCTTATTTTAAATGTAGGTTTTTCTTAGGGCATTCGGCATTAAAACTGTGAAAATTAAATTAGTTGTATATTTTAACGTGATTTCAAACCTAATGCCGGTTACACTCCTCGAGGGTTAACTTTGGCGCAAAACTAATGTCGGTGACCCTCCTGGAGTTAACTTGCAATATGTATGGCGGCATGGTGTATGAGCTCAATGAAAAATGGGTGGAGTCGAAAGTGGTAACCTAAGTTTTCTGGGTGAGATTTCTACAGAATAGCAATACAAAAAATTGACTATTTTGTAAAAAAATCACCGTGAAAACTTAGGTGACACTTAGCGTTCATTCCACTTGAAGGCCGATTCTCGTACTTAAAAAACGTTCACATTCAAGTCGCAATCTGTCAAACTTGTCAAGATTGTTAGTAATTTGGCTGTATTTTTGACAGATTGCGAATGAGATTAGAATGCGAACGTTCTTAAAAAATACGGGAGTTGTCGCACAATTCCAGAGGTAGTTTCAGCTAAGGTTTTTCGGTGAGATCTTTTCAGAATAGACCGCCAGGTATCAATGAATTCACGTGTAAGTCAATCAATTAATCAACTTACACTGCTACAATTATCTTTTGGCGCTCGAATGAAGTTAACAGTGTGGCGCCGTTAGTAAATATTTGTGCAATTGTTTTGTGAAATATAATGAACAAACAAGATGGCGCGGTCAGTTGCAATTTTGGCCACAAGCCAAAAAAATCTTGTATAGCTATAGGTTCGTACTCTTTAAGTTTTATCTCCAGTATTAGTCTACTATCCCAACAGACCATTTTAGTCAAAATTTTCAGTAGTAAAGTAGGTTTGAGATAAAAACTTTTCCCGTTTATCAGCAAAAATATCAGGCTGTAAAAAAAAACTTTTGCAAAAAAAAACGCTAAAACATATCTTGGCTTCAGGGATGCAATGCTAAATATTAAACAGGAAAAGCGATGATGTGTGTTTTCAAATAATATTTTGATAATCAACTTGTTTCCTCATAAATTATATTATTATTATATGATAATTGCATAATTCCAGCCTATTATTGCCCCAGGGCTGGGCAGTCTCATAGAGAAGGCACGAGAATCACAACGCTTGCTCAATAATATTATTACCTATTTAAATATTTACTTTTTGTAGGTACAAGACAAGATTAACGAAAATATTCTCCGATATTTTTCAATTTACACCACAATAGTGACCTAAATAGTCAACGAGGGAAGGAAAAGTCGAGGCATATTCAAATTTTTATCCAAATTCAATAAATTTGTTGGTTAAACTTAGGTATACCGGGCAATCGCTTCACTGCAAAGTTAATTAAGTCATGAAAAACCCGATGTTTGACAGAATTAAAAAAATAACGAACCTATCAGTGTTACCCTGGCAGGGTAAAAGGGTCAGTTAATTGGGTAAGCCGTTCATGTAAACTCGGGATTAAGTGACCAATTTTTTTGTAAATTCGTAAATCTTTCACAATCATGGTGTATAAAATGAAAACGCAAGCGTGAATTGCCGATGTTATAGGGTTTGTTTTATTTTCTCTTTATACAGTGACTTCCACGTGAGTGAAAAAAAAATTGTGACACAGTAAGCTTACTGATGAAAGTAGGACAACTTAAAACTTCACTTTTTTTGGGTTCTGTATTAAATGGAACCCTTATAGTTTCGCCATGTCCGTCTGTTCACGGCTTAGCTCGGAGACTCTTTGTACTACAAATTTGTAATTTAGCAGGGTATACATATTAAGGGTACCGCCCCTACTCGTAAAGTGGGTTTTTTTTCTCATCTATCCCATGGTGTGGGGTGTCGTTGAAAAGGTCGTTCAAAAGTATTGTGAGTATGTAAAAAACATTTTAGGATTCAGGGACTGGTTAGCGAAATATGAAGCTTTAAAATGCATTTTTTTTAATGTAGTGTTGTTGTCGTCGTGTTTTAAAAGGAAAACTATCACAGCTAATTAGGCTTTACAAGTTAACGAGTAATAATCGACCAACTTAAACGATGATGGAAAAGTTGAAAAAGTAAGGGACTGACATAATTTACCGAAAAGCTAATGTGAAAATCGTGTCGCTAGCTGCGGAAGGTATTTAATCAAAATAGATAGAAACCAGTAGTGTCGCTTGGTGCTGCTGCCTGAAGTCGGCTACGGATTTGTACCTTTACATACAAATTCGAACATAATTATGAAGCAATGGGTTAGCAATGGTGTCGATTCCCGTGTTCACAAACTAAACTAAATTTAAGTTCAGTGCATCTTTTTCTTTCTATTTAATTAAGAAAAGGACAGAAGATACATTTTAGTTTAGTCCTGTCAAATTAATCAGCCCCTGACACTAATCCATACAAGTTTTGACATGATTAAAAACTTGCCCACTAAAATTACGTCAATTTACGTCAGGCACTGATTAATTTGACAGGACTAAACTAAAATGTATCTTCTGTCCTTTTCTTAATGAAATAGAAAGAAAAAGATGCACTGAACTTAAATTTAGTTTAGTTTGTGAACAACAGAATCGGCACCAATATCCTTCAAAATAGTTTAGTTTGTCATTGAAAGTGTCACGAAATTAGGGTCCTGGTTTGCGTACCGTCAACATTCTGTAATTTCTACCACCTCTGAAGGAGGTAACACCTAATTTACACATTTGATATAAACCAACTCTAGTCCTAAATGTGTCTGTTGACAGAAACTAGTAAATAGTTGTACGTTAAGCAAGGGTTACCCGTCACGACAGATTAGAATACCTAGAAAGCGGATAGCATTTCAAATTACATTATGTAACTTCAGTGATAGTTGCAAATTTCACTTAGTCGGTACAGTAATTTATCAATATTATTAAATTAAATTAGGCAATAATCTATGTATAAAATTGATTATGAATTGCAATAATGAATACGAGTATTGTAACTCTGATACCTACAACAAATAATTCAGTGTTAGTATTGCAATTCATAAACAATATTAAAAAAAAAAAACAAAAAAAAAAAAAAAAAAAAAAAAATATATATATATTTTTTTTATATATAAAAAATATATAAAATATAATATATATATAAATATAAATAAATATATATTTTAGTACGCATTTATTTTAATATTTATTATGGTAGTGGTAAAAGATTGAAAAAAGTTATCTTCCCAATAAAAAAAATACTTGAAAATGAAAGAAAAGCATGTTATTAAATTTCGTTATGTTTTTCCTGTTCTGGTTCTTATTCTGCCTGCTTAGTTACTTAGCGTATTGGCTTAGCAATAAAAACTTCCGTATTCTATGAGTCATCCTAACTAATATTATAAATGCGAAAGTGAGTTTGTCTTTTACGCTTTCACGCTAAAAAAGCTGAAAGGATTTGGATGAAATTTGGCATAAGGGTAGACCATGACCCGGATTAGGACATAGGATACTTTTTATTCCGATATTCCCACGGAATTAAGGCTTATGCGGCTGAAACCGCGGGGCGCAGCTAGTTCCTTTAATTTGGCATTTTGCAATTCAGCTGCAGTACTCGTAATAGACTAAGCTTCAGCCAACAACACACATGCCAGTTACTTGAACAAAAGTATGCAAGTAACTCACATGCGTCATAAAAACTTCCGATATAACCTGTCTGTCACAATGTCATGCAATCCAATTATACAGACGCCAGCACGTCAACATACCCGAAACTGTAAAATTTTCCCAATCAACTTTGAACCTTATGCTTTAGTGATAAAGTTGAAAATCTATTAAAGAAATTTGACAGATTTAAGTAGGTTGAAGTGCTGGCGTCTGTACACTTTTGTGCAATTAGCTTGAATACTACACAGCACTGATTGCTGCTCAATCTACTTGATTTAGGGTAAACATGACCTGCTATCTAATTACGCAACACATTTTCGTAAACGATTACGACAAAGTTTCATTTTGACAGTTTAACAACATTCATTGCGTTATTTACGTTGATGAGCAGATCATTTTTTCGAACTTAAGAAGCAATGGATTACCAATTTGTTTCAGAACTATTCAAATTCCGATTTAATCGTGAATTACGTAATTAGGGTACTGTTTTGCTAACCTCGGCACAACTTCAATGACTCGGAGCGTTTGAAAGTGCAAGCATAAAGCTAGTGGATTTTAGGGGATGCGGTTGGGTCCTACTTTTCGCGGGTTTAGATGATGCTGCCCTGTTCATCATGATGTCCTTTAGAGATTATTTTATGTTCGGACCCAGTTATGGGCCATCGATCCATTTTTGTACTTTAGGTAGGTCCTAAGAGTGAAAGGAAATAAAAAATTTCGTTCACTGGGTCCTAACTAGTTAATATTTTTTTTTCTTTAATTGCAATAGTAATTTTATTTCTTCTTTTTTATTTGTTAATTTATTAAAATAATAATGTTAATTTCGTATATAATAATAAATGACACAATGTTAATAATAATAATTAGTATTGTATGCCCAAAAGGTGGGACATAGCTGATCAACATTACTGTAATTCTTAACACCTGTATCTATTTCTGTACAATAAACATGCTTGATTGAATGTCGAACTTTAATTCTCATTGACAATTCGTCAAAAAAACTTACGACGTGACGGATACTCGTGCAAATTGCATACGGAAACGAGTTTTTTCGAGATTCATTAAAATATCCGAATCGTTCACACTTGATTCGTGATTCAGAGTTCACGAGCGTTTCAGCGGATCCGTCACCAAATATCACCAAATATCACGATTCATGTTTTCTGACGAACGTAATTTTTAAAAGACGATACGTGATTTACACCTAAAACTTGTCCGTCATTTTTCACGATTTGTGATGCGTGTGAACACGGGCATTTAAAAAGCATTGCGCGTCACAAAAAAAAATCGTCCTTGTGTGTATGAGCCCTTAAAGTTATATATACAAAAATAATTTGAAGTTGTCAGTTTTGTATTTAGAACTCAATCGAAATAAGTTAAATACAAAGAACTGGCTGGCCAAAGTAAGTTTGGGGAGCTCGCAGAACAGATGGCCGATGGAGCCGAAAGGTTCTGGAGTGGCGACCGCGTACCGGAAGACGTAGCGTTGGAAGACCTCCCACAAGGTGGTCCGATGAACTTGTGAAGGCCGCACGAATCTGTTGGACGTGGAAAGCATAGAACTGGTAGAATTGGCAGTGCTTGGGGGCGGCCTATGTTCAGCAGTGGACTTCTTTCGGCTAAAATGATGAAGTAAGAATATGGTAGCTTCTGTCAGTTCAGTATATTTTTGGCTTTTCCATTACTGTAATCGCCGATAGAATGTCTCTTTTGTTATTTTGTCGCCTACATTATTGATTTAGTTTGACTCTCAACTAGTGAGTAAACGCCTCGTTAGCTCATTTAATATTGTTCTAGGCGTGATCTTAATCAAGTCGTATATTAGCGGTTTTAGTTTACAAACTATTGGTAATGAGGTGAGGTCACAGTGTAGGCGTTATCAGGCCAGATACTTAAGGCAGATAGCCCGGTTATGATTTTTGTGCGAGCCAATAGTGCTGACATAACATAGGTGAAAATGTCATCTATTATAATATAAGTAATATATTTTGTAAACCAATGTTGTCATATAATAAAAAAAATGAGAGAAGAAGTAAACGAAAAATCTTCTTTCAGGAATCATACCCACTGCCCATAGAGAAAAAACTGATCACTCAGCGACTGCAAATTTATAAACTAATTAAGTATTATTCGTATCATTGAAACTAAAAGAAATGATTTTTACGGCTATAAACAAAAAAAAATATTCAAGAAAATATATCTTTAAGTCATATCTTTCTGTATCATTACATACCGAGACCCTGCCATGCCTTGGAAAGAACGTTAAGCCCTTGGTCCCGCTGTCATTCGTGGATCTTTGACAGTCGTTACGGGTCGTCAGAAGCCCGAAAGTCTGACAACCAGCCTTACCCAGAGGTATCGTATTACCCAATAACTGTGTTGTGGAGGTCAGATAGGCAGTCGCTCCATGTAAAATACTGTTCTCCAGGTGGTAAGACTGTAAGCTGAACCAACATGGGTGGGAAAAGGCGAGGCAGATGATGATGATCTATGTGCCATAAAAATATGTAATATAATTTATTTTGTAATATTTTTTTACTCCATTCTATTAAAAATAAATTATTATTATTATTATTACCCAAGTACCAGTGGAATATTTGTGTGTTTGTTTATAGTAGAACAAAATATTTAAAAAACTAACCACCGATCGCTGCTGTATTTTATTTAAATATTTACCTAAAATATTTACGTTTTAAATGTTTTGACGAAATTAAATATTTTCGACTTCGTCAAAACATTTACAACGTAACAATTAAATATTTTCGACTTCGTCAAAACATTTACAACGTAAATATTTTATAATGGCGCTGCCATCACGCAAACATCGCGCTCCGTTTGTTTTTTTTATTAAAATATGTTTATAATAGTTTTTCCGTCCTAATTTTAACATAATTACGATCCATTTAGTACAGTCAATGATCGCTAGTGTTATCTAAAGTTAACAAACTCTGTGGACCTATACTTAAATAGTGATTTTATTAACCCTATTACTTACATAAGTGATCCGTTTTCATCCCAAAACTGTGTTTGTGCTACGAAAGTGACTTAAAACCATAATACTAACTCAGGGAACACAAAAACAGGCATATTTCAATAGTTTCTAACTTTCATTATCATTAAGATAATCAGTGTAAAAAAATTCTAACAGTGCTTCGATTTTTGAAATGAAAGCTTGGTAACGACATTTCAACAAACTTTTTAAAAACTGTATCATACTAAACAGTAATTTCGTCATCATTAATAACTCCCACGTTGACTCTATTCGTATGATGTGCGCATGCCGTACATGGGTGGTCGGGTTCGGATCTCATGGAATGATTGTCTTTTTGTATTAATATAATTACAGAATAATATTATTCTCAACATTAAATTGGATTGATTTTAACTATTACCTATAATATTTTTTTTTTGGAACTGTACAACTGGTGTAGCAAGATCAAAGACTGTTATGAGGGTAAAATCCTTAAAGAGAACGAAGCTTGCGTATTGTCTGAAGTTCCGGAAGGCAAACATTGCAGACAAAAATTCAACATCCTTCGATTCGTTTTAACCTGTTCCGGTTACTACAGATGGCAGGACCTGTCCTAAGGAAACGGTTTCTACAGTCTGCAGCCACGAGAACGCTTCTTCTAGTTTTTTTTTTTTTTTTTTTTTTAATAATGTGGTGCAATATTACCTATGTTAGGAATATTTTTATGTAAGGAAGATATATATACAATTTTTTTTTTTTTTTTTTTTTTTTTCTTTAATTTTCCAATTGTTCAACTAATACTTATATTAAAATTTTATAATTGTCAATTTGAGCTTTGTGTGATATTGCTGGTAGCCAGTTTTAATTTATTGTATTTGTCTACAATGTTGTCCTGTCCTCACTGCCCTGGATCTTCACGTGCTTTTAGCTCGCATGGGCTCAAGATCCATATAGGCCGTATGCACAGAAATGCGTGTCAGCCGGTTACCACTCCTGAGACGTCGTATTCTGTGACCGATTCCCGGCTAGTGAGACAGGTGCCGCTTGTTTCGCGACCCTGCCCTTTGGAGAGGCTCTCTGCCTTGAAGGTAAGTACGCCAGTTCTTAGGCACGTACCTAAGGGTGCGCGAAACCAGGCGGCAGGCAAGTTGTGCGACATTATTGATAAATGCGTTAGCTGTAACGGTGTGGAGGACTGGGGCGCGCTTCTCAGTTTTGCGTTCGGTGGGTTGAGAGTTCCTTCGAGGGACGCACCTGGAAACATGACTGCAAAGGTGAAGGCAAACGTCGAGTCAGTCGGTGCTGACCAGTTTTGGGATGAGTCGGGTTGTGTGGCAGGTTTTTCTAAGTCGTGCAGGATTCGAAAAGCCATCGAGTCTAAGGTGTTCGACGGAGACCTCCGGGGGGCGGTTCGGTTGCTGGTTTCAGACGACTCATTCGCGCAACACGACCCTGGCACGCTAAGCGCCCTTACGGTCAAGCACCCAAGCCCATCGCGTCCGCTTAATTTTCCATCGGCGCCGGACTCGTCATTTCCAGGGGTAACTGCATCAGTAGAGGACGTCGCGTTGGCTTTGAGCTCTTTTAATAGTGGCTCCGCGGCAGGCTTGGATGGAATTCGTCCGGGGCATTTGAAAGAGCTAACATCTGGTTCTGCGGGTGAAAACGGGCGGCGTTTACTGGAGTGTTTGACAAAGCTCGCAAACTTTCTAATGAGTGGTCAGCTCAATCCGGTAGTTTGTCCTTATTTGTATGGTGCTTCCTTTTGCGCACTCAGGAAAAAAGACGGAGGCCTGAGACCAATAGCCATCGGTAGCGTGTTCAGAAGGTTGACAGCTAAGCTGGCGTGCCGGTCCGTAAAGGTAGCTATGTCTGAATACTTGCAGCCGCATCAACTAGGGTTTGGGACGCGTCGGGGGTGCGAGGCCGCTATCCATGCGACGCGTGCGTTCGTCATGGATCCTGAGAACTCGGACTGCGTGGTGCTGAAACTTGATATACGCAATGCTTTTAACACCCTAGAAAGAGACGTTCTTTTGAGTGAGGTCAAGGATAAAATTCCTTCTCTATACCCCTTTCTCTATCAGGTATATTATTCTCCTTCTAATCTATTCTTTAGTGATAGTCTCATTTCGTCTCAAGTGGGAGCGCAGCAGGGGGATCCATTGGGGCCACTTGTGTTCAGTTTAGCAATCCACAAAGTCATCTCTGGGTTGAAATCGTCTCTGAACCTGTGGTACCTCGATGATGGCATTATTGGTGGATCACTGGAGGAAGTTTGCCAGGACCTGGAGGTTCTTGTTCCTCAACTTAAGGAGCTGGGTCTGGAGGTGAATTCCTCTAAGTGCGATTTTTTTCCCTGTGGCGTTGGTGCTCGTACACACTTCTCACGCTTTGGGTGTCATTTTCCTGGTCTCAAGGAACTTTCTCCTCTCTCTTTCTTCCTTTTGGGATCTCCCATTTTTCTAGACGGAGTGCCAGAAGCCATTTCCTCCCGTAAACAGCTTCTACTCAATGCTCGGGAACGTCTCAAGGATCTCTCCGCGCACGTTGCGATTTTGTTGTTGCGCATGTGTTTTGCCTTACCCAAGATTACATATCTCTTGCGGACCGCTCCCACCTGGCTTTGCCCTGAGGAGGTATCTTCTTTTGACTGTGTTTTAAAATCTTCTGTTGAGTCGATCCTGAATGTGTCTTTTAATGATGCGCAGTGGAGGCAGGCAGCTCTTCCTATCCGGCTCGGGGGTCTTGGGGTGCGGTGTGTGCATGATGTGGGCCTGTCGGCTTTCCTGGCGTCGACTCATGGGGTGGCTGACCTCGTGTCTGTTATTTTACATTCCAATGGCGATGGGGCAAACATACCATATATGCTGGATGCCGGGTCAGCTTGGTCTGTCCTCAACATGGGTGCAGCAAGCCCCGACGCAACGCATGTTCAGCGAGCTTGGGATGACGTCACGTCTAAGCTGATCCAGGAGCAGATGCTGGTGGGTTCCTCGGGAGCTGATCTAGCCAGACTCAGGGCTGTATCGCAGCCAGAATCGGGAGCATGGTTGCACGCGCTTCCTTCGCCTCACCTGGGCACGTTGCTTGATGATGACTCTTTGCGTGTGGCGGTGGCCCTCCGCCTGGGCTGCAAGGTGTGTGAACCCCACAGATGCACCTGCGGTTCTATGGTGGAGGCCGATGGCCATCACGCTTTGAGTTGTCGTCGTTGCTCGGGGAGGTTCCCGCGTCACCATGCGCTCAATGATATTTTGAGGAGGGCATTCGTGTCGGCAGATGTCCCCTGCGTACTGGAGCCGCCGGGTCTGTCCAGGACTGACGGCAAGCGGCCGGATGGGCTGACTTTGGTGCCTTGGAGGAACGGCAAGTGCCTAATATGGGACGCAACTTGCGTCAGCACTGTTGCGGCCAGCCACCTTGGTCGCACGGTCCTCTCGCCGTCGGCTGCAGCTGAAGACGCTGCTGTAAGGAAGAGGGTGAAGTACGCTCCGTTGGCGGAACGTTACCTTTTTGTGCCCGTTGCCGTTGAGTCCATGGGGTGTTGGGGCACTGAGGCCAAGAAGCTCATTAACTATATAGGGCACAGGCTCCGTGATAAAACGGGTGACGCCCGCTCCGGATCGTTCTTGGTGCAAAGGTTAGCCATTGCCATCCAACGTGGTAATGCTGCAAGCGTTATGGGCACCTTTGCGCCGGGAACAGTTAGGGGCGGGTTACTCGACTAATTTTTTGACTTGTTGTTGTATAGTTAAGTAATTAAATAAATATATATATGTTTAGTTAATAAGAATTAATTTTGTAATAATTATTTTCATAAATTTGTACATTTATTTAATAAAAGATTGTTTAAGTATTTTAAAATTTTGATTATTTAAAAGAGAGAGAATAACACATTTCACTAGTATTCTTGTTAACTGCTCCAAGCTAAATATACATACAAGGTGAGTTTTATTATTTATTGTATTTACAGTGCAACGAGTAGGCATCAAACTCACGACTCAGAGTCATTCCACATCAAAAGTCAGGTACAGACATCCCAGTAGCTGGCTAACAATAGAATGTAAGGAGGCTGTATGCTATTGAGCCAATGGCTCATTTGCTAAGAATTTTTTTTCCTTCATTAAATCAACTCAGGTTATCATAGTCCACTGTGATTAGCAGCAGTGATAGTCTAGTGGTGTGACCGTTGGACTGCCAAGTCATAGCTCTTACTTAGAAAACGGTGAAGGAAAACATCGTGAGGAAACCGGCATGCCTGAGAGATATTTCTCGATGGCATGTGAAGCCAAGTCATAGGCCCATGGGCGGCATAAAAACTCTGACAACAGGTTAGTCACTATCCACACGAAAAAGAAAGAAAGAAATTAGTTTACTGTTGGATATAGGCCTCTCCGAAATTACGCCACAATAACCTGGCCTTCGCCTTTTGCATCCAATCTATCCCAGCCAGACTATGACAGCGAGGCTATGAGGGCTCCATGTTGGTCTCGTGTTTGCAAGCGCAACTGCTGAGCGTGGGGTCCTGGGTTCGATTCCCGGATCGGGCAAAGTGTTATTGGGTTTTTCCATTAGGAATTTCTTAGTAACAGCCCGGAGTTTGGAAGTTGGCGGTGTGATACCCCCGTGCCTCGGAAAGCACGTTAAGCCGTTGGTCCTGTGCCTGATCTCTCTCCGGTCGTGTCGGATTTCCGTCCCATCGGACTTTGTGAGTGAGAGAAGAGATAGTGCACCTGTGTCTGCGCACACACTTGAACACTATAATATCTCCCGCGCCGAAGGCTAGTCTCCGTTGAGATTTGCCGCCGTGGCCGAAATACGGTCTGGACGACTATATCCCAGCCAGAACAGCGGGCGTCTCCCAGCTAGGTGGACAACCTAGCTGAGGGACGCCCGCGACACTAGCCAATACGTGTGTACATACGTTTTTCGAATACTGAATCTCATTTGGGATCTTCTCAAGCATAGCTCGCTGCATAGTGCGCTGAGCGACCATGAATTTGTGGAACAACCCGACTGTCCCTAGCAGTGCATAAAAGGCATGAAATGAGAAGGTGCACACGTCAGAAGGTGTTGTGGCTCCACGAAATAGCTATGATCATTCCGTGTCTGGCACAATGGCATTTAACCTACTTCGATGTCATTGAACAGGATACTAGCAATGCAATGCAATGTCGGGAATACACATATTCCCGACATTGCATTTAGAACAGAACGTTCAAATCCGGGCAAGTACCAATCTGACTTTTTAAATTCGTATTTACCTACTTTCCAAGTATATCATGGACATCACTGACATCGGTGAAGGCAAATGTCGTGAGGAAACCCGTACCCTAATTACGTAATATACGATCAATCGGAATTTGAATCGTTTTGAAACCAATTGCTAATCCATTGCTTCATAAGTTCGAAAATAAATCTGCTCAACAACGTAAATAACGCAATGAATGTTGTTGAACTGTCAAAATGAAACAAATTTGTCGTAATCGTTTACGAAAATGTGTTGCTTAATTAGATTGCTGGACTTAATTTTTAAATAAGTCGGAAATTGCTCATCCTTGAGAAGTTCTTAGTTTCTGTAGGGTTGCAAATTGCTGCTTTATTGAAGTCGTCATAAGAGCCATCGATATTCCGGGAAAGGTTATTAAAAACTCTTTCGAAAATTTTAAAATCTATATGTGTGTGTACGTTCGTGTTGTAGTATAATTATTAAACTTGGACTTATAGTTAATGTAAGTCTGAATTCGCCAATCCACCTTGAGCAAGCCCTCGCCATGCAGTGCGAAATAATAGGCTGTTATTACTATTACTATTTATTCACCCGTAAATATCCAACCTTCAAAACAAACTTTTCGAATTAGTTCGCTTGATCACGTTTACTCATTGGCCCATCCCTTTTAGGATTCCGCTAATAATAGGCCCCCAACTTTAGCGGTTCCGTCTGCATACAAGTTTATTCAAATGGGTTGCTTGAAACACGCCCAGGCTTTGTCACGTCACAAATTAGTTTACTTCTTGTTTCGTCAGCAATTTTTTGGGTTCTGTAGGTAATTTTTGGTTGTGGGTAGTGGCTATCAAGAAGAATTTATAATTAATGAAGTTGGTTGAAAAGGACAATTTTTATTTTATTTTTATTAAAGTGTTTTTACCTTATCAGTTTTTATTCTAACCTAACGTAGGTTGACTAACTTGTTGATTTGCTGAATATTTTTATCACAGTGGGTAATATTATTATTTTGCCTAAGAAGTTATTAACGTTCAGTTCGAATCGAAGGAAAATGTAATAAAGAATTAATTAATACCTAATTACGTAGGTAAGTATACTGCAGAAGCCATAATATTATGAAACACATTTTTTTTATTCTTAGTCCACTTCGTGGTGGTTCTTGACAGAAATATTATTAATTTAGAAATTAATTTTGGACACGCTTCTCCCTTCTTTGTTATTTTTACCCTTATTCTTTTGTTTGCATTTCTTTTTTCTACATAATTATAGGTGTATTTGTTAGAGGAAGTTATTAAATTGGCTTTGATAAAACTTTTTTTTGTTACAAGAGTTTTATGTTGTTGTTATGTTGTATACATCAAAATAACAACAACATTGGACAGTATTGTAAAATGTGGTTTTTGACTACGTTTATTATTGTGAGTCTTATTTGTGCGGAATAAACAATTTTTCTTTTCTTCTTTTAGCAGGTATTTTTGTAGTCATTTAAAAAACAAAATTTACCAATAATACTAGGATTTATTTTAATTATATTCAAATTTCTTACTTTTTTTGCAATTCGCAGATCAGTCTTAGGTTGTGTATTGATATATTATGTTTTGCGGTCGTTACAAGTATGTACAGAATAATAATCATTAAAATCATCAATATAACTCTCTTACTTCAAATTACTCTATTTAAAGACTATTTCATGAAATCATGACATTTTTAGAAAGTTTTAATGATGATTCTAATTCTGTAATTAATACATATTTGTTACGGTCGCAAATAATAAATTTTGATCAAAATAAAACGTGACACTTTTTTTATGAGTGGGATTTTATCAAATAACAAATAGCTTCTCCCGCTCTGGGCGGAGCGGGAGGGCGTATAAGACTCAAACTCAAAACTCAAACTCAAAGCATTTATTTCAATTAAACCCTTTACAGGCACTTTAGAATTGTCAAAGAGTCAGTTAGTCAGAAAGTTGAAGCTAGTTGCCCATTCCAAAACGTAGATCTCTATGGAGAAGAATGGGCAAGAAACTCCGAGGACACTCTTTTAAATATAGAAATTACAAAATCCTGGGTACTCTTGTTGGTTATATATGTGAGAACAATGTAAAAAAAAAATATAAAAATCAAAAACGATTAAAAATAAGCCCTGGCAGATAAGAGATGACCAGTCTCAACTGACGGCGCCCGTTCACGAACATGACGCGTGGATCAGCACCATCCAGCTCAACCATTTTGTAGGGAACCGAATGATCCAACACACTCGCCACTATCAGCGAGACATTTAAGTGAGCATGACTCTCTGACTAAAACCCATCCGTGTTCCTTCGGTTGCCTTTACGTTGCCAGGGGCCACGGTATCCCTTTCGGACTTTCCCGCGACCCCGGCAGGCATCGGCCCTAGCGTACCCCGTCAGTTGCCCGTATACAACCTGACACTGCGAAAAACTTAAGAAAGAATTTCGTGGGCTAGCTTAGCCTTAGCTTACCTCATAATGATAAGTTTTCAACTCAAATTCTCAATTCAAAAACCTGGTGTCAATTGTTTTTTCGGTCAGCTGATGTACAAAATAATCCTGGATGTTTTTGTACTAAATAATTTTAAAAAACCGTTTTCAAAATCGTTCCGAAAATTTATGTAAATAGGGATGATGACTAAAAAAATGTTTATTGGTACCGATTCTCTTGTCACAAATGCGTCTAAACTAGACTAAAAATCACCAAAATTTTGTTTACTCCTGTCAAACGATGATTTCCCATTCTGAAATAGACTAAAGTGGCACAACTTAACTATATTTTAGTTTGACAGCACTAAGATTGTACTGAGATTTTAATTTAGTGAAAATGACGATTTTGCTATTCTGAATTTGACGTTTTTCACCTAAAATTTTAATTTTCTAACTAATTCTGACCATTTTTAATCGCCACTGAAAATGGTGTGGAATATTATTAGTTGTCATGAACTAAAATTCACACGAACATCTCGACTTCGGGTGCAAAAACAGTACTGTACTGGATTTTTTTCTTTTTTTTTGCTTTTAACTCGAAAATGGTGTGTCCTATCGCAAAAATAATGAAAATTTCGACCCCCTTTATGAAATCCTTATACCCCTAATACTCAACACGTAGGTTTTTTTTTTTTTTTCCAAACATAAAGTGAAAAATTCCATAAATAACACGTCGAGGCTGCCCCCAATGCGCGCCTCCGGCTCTAAAAAAATTCACGGGATAGGGCAAACAAGTATGTACCACGTGGAGTCGCAATTGTCAAATTCGATTTAGTTGTGTCAAAATATTTTTTAAATTTAGAGACTTTTTACTACAGAATAGCGTTAAGATTCTCATAGCCAAAAGTAAGGAATTTTAGTGATAGTTTAGTTAGTTTAGTCCGGTGTACAAGAGAATCGGCACCATTGTCCGTCATGTAGATTATGAAAAAATAACGTACATGTATTTTTTCTTTTTTTACATTATCAAAAGATTACGGCGATACATTGAGTTAAAATGTGCCATGTCGTCACGAGTATATAGATTTTATACATACTTGTGACGTAGCGACCCCAATCCCCAACTTTAATGCGTTTTATATATGTCATTTTTTATTAATATGATAAAGCAAAAAATCCGAGTCTAATATTTATTATTATTTTTATAGTAATTAGAATTTCTTTTTTTGACCCAGGCATGATCTCTATTATGAGGATTTTCAGGGAAGGTGAGTCAAGTGTTTTGCCATTTGAACTGAACCAAAAAGATTGTCACTACGAAGTCATGTATGACTCAGGTAGAGAATACAATCCCAAGCATGATTTTCAATCCCGGGATTACGGGATTTTTTATGCGTAATCCCGGGATCCCGCGGGGCTCTTTTGGGATTTAACTATGTGGGAACAAAAACTTGAGTAATTTCGGAATAAATGTTTTTAAGAGTAGATATTATGGTATTGAAGTATTCCGAGCGGGGAAGTCCCTTCTATCTAAGATCTACGACAAACATATTATTAAGACTCTAACTGTATAGTATGTATCGCACGGCGTATCTAAGGGTTGTTTTTTGTTATTGTGTAATAAATGCGACCATTTTTTCCAGCATTTTAGCTTTCAGAGTAGTGACTGGTCTATTAATATATTCTAGGCAAGGTCATTGTCAAGGTACAACGGACTACGGAATGCAAACTAGACCTGTTTGCCGCAATCCCGAAAATCCCAAGATTAGTCAAGTATAGTCCCGGGATTTTCGTGGTCAGAAAACGGCTGGGATCCCGGGATCACGGGATTTGGTATCCCGGGATTGTATTCTCTAGACTCAGGATATAATGTTGTTGACCTATGCCGTCATGGGTCAACAACATTTTATCGTAAGATTGAGGTCGCCCATCAAAATATTACGGTATATTTTGTGAACCACAGGAATTTTGTGTGCTCATGTTCAAAACTGTCAGTTTAAAAAGAAACACATACCACGGCTTTGATTAAAATTGGTTTCACAAAATTCCTGCTAACAACTAAATTCTTCAGGAAACTGAGAACCAGACGAGCTAAAATGGTTGCTTTACAGTATTTTAATTGATGTTAATTGAGACAAAAATACATTTTTCCTTTGAAAAACTGTTTGATAAACCAACTGAATAAACTAACTTATTAAATAAATACGCTGAGCGATAAAAATGTACTAAAATAGAGTAAATGTAGGTTTGCGTGGCTGTTTATTTTCAACTAATTTTTGCGGCTTCGTCCGCGTGGATGTCGGAAAATATCACTGGAACGTATGTACTACCGGTATTAAAAGTAGCCTATGTGTTAATCCAGGGGTTATAAACTATATCCAAATCCGTTCAATAGCTACAGGCGTATGTTATGCGGTAAGAATAGAGGGAGGTACCCGTATAAGCTAGCAATAGACAGTATATAACAGAAAAATATATCATATAGTAAGTATCCATTGAACAAGATTGAATCTTTCATCTTTTCACAGAAGATAACAATTCTAACTTCACGCAACATTTTTATAAATCTGCTCAACAACGTAAATAACGCAATGAATGTTGTTGAACTGTCAAAATGAAACAAATTTGTCGTAATCGTTTACGAAAATGTGTTGCGTAATTAGATTGCTGGACTTATTTTTTAAATAAGTCGGAAATTGCTCATCCTTGAGAAGCTCTTAGTTTCTGTACGGTTGCAAATTGCTGCTTTATTGAAGTCGTCATAAGAGCCATCGATATTCCGGGAAAGGTTATTAAAAACTGTGCGTGTACGTTCGTGTTGTAGTATAATTATTAAACTTGGACTTATAGTTAATGTAAGTCTGAATTCGCCAATCCACCTTGAGCAAGCCCTCGCCATGCAGTGCGAAATAATAGGCTGTTATTACTATTACTATTTATTCACCCGTAAATATCCAACCATCAAAACAAACTTTTCGAATTAGTTCGCTTGATCACGTTTACACATTGGCCCATCCCTTTTAGGGTTCCGCTAATAATGGGCCCCCAACTTTAGCGGTTCCGTCTGCATACAAGTTTATTCAAATGGGTTGCTTGAAACACGCCCAGGCTTTGTCACGTCACAAATTAGTTTACTTCTTGTTTCGTCGGCAATTTTTTGGGTTCCGTAGGTATGTTTTGGTTGTGGGTAGTGGCTATCAAGAAGAATTTATAATTAATGAAGTTGGTCGAAAAGGTCAATTTTTATTTTATTTTTATTAAAGTGTTTTCCTTATCAGTTTTTATTCTAACCTAACGTAGGTTGACTAACTTGTTGATTTGCTGAATATTTTTATCACAGTGGGTAATATTATTATTTTGCCTAAGAAGTTATTAACGTTCAGTTCGAATCGAAGGAAAATGTAATAAAGAATTAATTAATACCTAATTACGTAGGTAAATATACTGCAGAAGCCATATTATGATACACATTTTTTTATTCTTAGTCCAGTTCGTGGTGGTTCTTGACAGAAATATTATTAATTTAGAAATTCATTTTGGACACGCTTCTCCCTTCTTTGTTAAATGTTTACCCTTATTCTTTTGTTTGCATTTCTTTTTTCTACATAATTATAGGTGTATTTGTTAGAGGAAATTATTAAATTGGCTTTGATAAAACTTTTTTTTGTTACAAGAGTTTTATGTTGTTGTTATGTTGTATACATCAAAATAACAACAACATTGGACAGTATTGTAAAATGTGGTTTTTGACTACGTTTATTATTGTGAGTCTTATTTGTGCGGAATAAACAATTTTTCTTTTCTTCTTTTAGCAGGTATTTTTGTAAAGTCATTTAAAAAACAAAATTTACCAATAATACTAGGATTTATTTTAATTATATTCAAATTTCTTACTTATTTTGCAATTCGCAGATCAGTCTTAGGTTGTGTATTGATATATTATGTTTCGCGGTCGTAACAAGTATGTATTTACAGAATAATAATCATTAAAATCATCAATATAACTATCTTACTTCAAATTACCCTATTTAATGACTATTTCATGAAACCATGGCATTTTTAGAGAGTTTTAATTATGATTCTAATTCTGTAAATACATATTTGTGACACCTTATTTTTATTTTTATGAGTGGGATATTATCAAATAACTTCTCCTGCTCTGGGTGGAGCGGGAGGGCGTGTCAGTCTCTTGCTGACTAAAACCCACCCGTGTGCCTTTAGTTGCCTGTACATTGCCAGGGGCCACGGTATCCCTTTCGGACTTTCCCGCGACCCCGGCAGGCATCGGCCCTAGCGTACCCCGTCAGTTGCCCGTATACAACCTGACACTGCAAAAAACTTAAGAAAGAATTTCGTGGGCTGCCTTAGCCTTAGCTTACCTCATAATGATAAGTTTTCAACTCAAATTCTCAATTCAAAAACCTGGTGTCAATTGTTTTTTTCGGTCAGCTGATGTACAAAATTATCCTGGATGTTTTTGTACTAAATAATTTAAAAAAACCGTTTTCAAAATCGTTCCGAAAATTTATGTGAATAGGGATGATGACTAAAAAAATGTTTATTGTCCGTCATGTAGATTATGAAAAAATAACGTACATGTATTTTTTCTTTTTTTACATTATCAAAAGATTACGGCGATACAATGAGTTAAAATGTGCCATGACGTCATGGGTATGTAGATTTTATATATACTTGTGACGTAGTGACCCCCACTCCCCAACTTTAATGCATTTAATCTAAGTCACTTTTTATTAATAAGATAAAGCAAAAAATACGAGTCTATTTTTTTTTATTATTTGACTGACGGAATAAATAGTATTTCTTTTTTTTAACCCAGGCATCATCTCTATTAAGAGGATTTTCAGGGAAGGTGAGAGTCAAGTGTTTTGCCAATTGAACTGAACCAAAAAGATTGTCATTACGAAGTCATGTATGACTCAGGATAGAATGTTGTTGACCCATGCTGTCAAGGGTCAACAACATTTTATCGTAAGATAGAGGTCGCCCATCAAAATATTACGGTATATTTTGTGAACCACAGGAATTTTGTATGCTCATGTTCAAAACTGTCAGTATAAAGAGAAACACATACCACCGCTTCGATCAAAATTGGTTGCACAACATTCCTGCTAACAACTAAATTCTTCAGGAAAATGAGAACCAGACGAGCTAAAATGGTTGCTTTACAGTATTTTAATTCATGTTAATTGAGACAAAAATATATTTTTCCTTTGAAAAACTGTTTGATGAACCAACTGAATAAACTAACTTATTAGATAAATACGCTGAGCGATAAAAATGTACTAAAATAGAGTAAATGTAGGTTTGCGTGGGTGTTTATTTACAACTAACTTTTGCGGCTTCGTCCGCGCGGACGTTGGTAAATATAACTGGAACGTACTACCGGGATTATAAGTATCCTATGTGTTAAGCCAGGGGTTATAAACTATATCCAAATCCGTTCAATAGCTACAGGCGTATGTTATGCGATAAGAATAAAGGGAGGTATAAGCTAGCAATAGACAGTAGAGGAAAGGATGGTAATTTGGAATACCATTTTGTTTCAGACCTGCAACTTTTTTTCCATGAGGTATTAAGAAATAAAACCTTGATTAAATTGAAGCAATATTATCTTACTATCAATGTGCAAGCTATCAAAAACAATTAAATGTCCCTACGGGTTAAAATTTTAGGTTGAATACAAAATGGCACAATTTAGTTTTGGAGATGGGGTGCAGGTATTTTGGTATAGGAGTAATCCAAATTTTATTCACCATACTAAACTCAGTTACTTTCGCTATTACTAAGTCAATGTTTAAGAAGAAAGTGTAAGGTTTGTTATAACAAAATTGATCCCAGAGAGCAACTCTCTAAAATCGGTTCCTAAACCGACTGAAGGTAATTTGGCATACCATTTTGGTATTCTAAATTACCTTCAGTCAAGATTAGAGACCGTGATAGTAGGTAAGTGATTTAAAGGTGAAAGGATAATAATAACTAAAGGATAATAATAACTGGTTCATTCATTCTTTATTGAATCCGCGGGCTCTTGCGAATGAGGTTCCTGAAGGCTCGACAAACGATCTTTGTTTCTCTTCAAGAAACCATCCAGCCATATCATTTTTGAAAGGGTGTTGCATTTTTTTTTTCGCGAGTTGAAATGCTATTCTACGCATATCAGTCTTAGTCAATCCATATAAGGTCGATTCAATTTTCAAAGCATACTCAACCAGCTCATTTTCAAATTTAGTGTCAAAGACTGGCTTTCGCCCAATTTTTTTTGTTACTAATATAAAGCATTTAAAAAAAGTAGAACTGAATGTATTTTGGAATATTCCAAATTAACATCACCTCGGGTATTCCAAATTAGCAACAAGACGTAGTTGGACATAACCACAATTTATGTATTTATAAATATACAAATTGTTGAAATCAATGATAGTATGCAAAATTTATTATCTATTTTACACTACACATAAAGTTAAACAGCACAATCATAAGGAAATTTAGCGATGGGAATGGGTTGAACACGAATCTCAAAAATTTTCTCACGCGCTGTTCCACGTTTTAATCTCTGGTCGCCATCTTAGAAAAATGACAGACTATCCGTATAGACATATCGATAGATGACGCTACTTGTGAACATTTTATGATCCGTAAAACGAGATGGCGTTTTTCGTTTCTGTGAAACACTGCTATGCCAAATTAACAACAGTATTCCAAAATACCATCCTTTCCTCTATATAACAGAAAAATATATCATAGTAAGTATCCATTGAACAAGATTGAATCTTTCATCTTTTCACAGAAGATAACAATTCTAACTTCACGCAACATTTTTATAGCGAAGTGTTATTATATTGCGTATTTTTGTTCGGTAAGTACATTGTCACAGTATAATAAAGTAACAGTAATACGTCTCAGCACGCCACGCCCGCTACGCTACGGCCGCTCGGTAGATAAACTTTCTTAGTGCGTAACTGCCGCGCACTCGAGATTGTTGCGTACTGTACCTCTACCGTGAGCTGTCATCAAAAACTTATTCGATAGCGCTAGCATGTTAAAACGTTCAGTGCCGGCAGCCCTACAGGAGGGTTCACTTAGTCGCATATGGGATACCAGGAGCCCTCGTGGTGGGTCATTTTAAATGTTGTTTTTCCATAGCGAATACAGCATTATAAACCATAAAAATAAAGCCTGATAGTAGTAGAAGAAGTCTGTAGAAGTGTATAGTCTGATTTATTAATATATGCGTCGGTTTTAAAATCAAAGCATTTTTGTTTACGTTTACAAATACAAATATTCACTAAACATTTAAAAGGTTGGAAACTACTTATAGCGACCCTCAAAAACACTATTTTACTTCGTTTTACAGTGTTTTGTAATACGGTTTTAAACCTAATGCCGTTTACCGTCCGCGATGGTTAACGTAACGTATAGCGCAAAAGTAATGCCGGTGATCTTCCCGGAGGGTTCAATTCCAATATATATGGCAGCATAGCGAATGAGCTCTATGAAAAGAGTTCCTTCCAAGAGTTGGAGTTGGAAGTTCTAACGTGTGGATCAAATAGATTTCGATAATGCTTGCAGCATGAGTATTATGGAGTCTTACGCAGGCGCTAAGGTAGGTAAGCTCGATAGATCGTGACGTCTAGCTAACTTCACTCCTATGTTTTGATTCTTGCTTTCTCACTAATAAGAAGAAGAGAGAACGGCTCATATGATCAAGACGTAGTAGTATCGCTATGGTAACAATGTTATCATAGTCAATATCATGAAATTATCCGAATAAAAGAAAGTTGGCGGTTAGTGGACTACGTAGGGTATTTAGGGGTTGTTGAATTTTTATTCCTCATAATAATTATGTGCGTCTATTCAATTTGTAATTTTGTTGACGATGTGTGATTCGGTTTCGTATACATTTTTGCAATTCGTGTGGTGTAGTTTGATTGTAGTGTCATAGTAAATGTGGTAAAAGTGTGCGTGTGAGCGTGTATGCATAGAGTGGTGGTGTAGTTGTGGCATGCTGTATTATTGTCAGCGTTCTGTCTTGGTTTTTATTTGGTCTGGGGTTTACAATAATAGAATATTATGTAAAGGAACTTATTTCGATTTTTTCTTGAAATTCAAGTCGTTTGCGTCGTCATATTTCATGATGAATAAGCTCTTCCAGACATTATTTTGACTTTAATAGACTCAAAAACCTGAAAGATTTTATTGTAAACATGTGTCACACCTCAAAATGATAGTGAGCTACGTAACTATTATCAAAAACGTATTTTTCAATAGCGTCTGTCGAATTAGTGACTCACAGTGCCGTTTTGTATGGCAACAGCTGAAAAACGTTAGTGACTATCGAATAGATTACATTAGGTTTCTTACCCATTGAACAGCGGCCACCACCTGTCCCTCCGTCACTGAGTCATCCAGGCCCAGAATACGCATGTCTGCATATTTGGTGGGCCTGGACACTCGGGCCTCGTCCGCATCTAGGGACGCCCTAAGCCTTTCGGCCAGAGTGTTAGCAGCCGGGCCGCTTGCCGCGCCGGGGACTTCCAGCATCCGGGCCCCAGTCGCAGTGACCCTCACCCGGATGCCATCAGTGGCGCCGATCTCTTTGAGTTCCACCGCCGCCCCCACCTTGGCGAGCACGTCGCGGTAGGACACGCCCTTCTTCTCCGCCTCTGGCTGTAGTATAATCACTACAGCTGCGGACTTCGGGGCGCGGAGCCTAGCCGCGACGCTTCGCTCCTTGCGCCGCTGCCTCCTCTCCTTCTTCTTGGCCGCCCTTTTTGCCTTCGCCGCCTTCCTCTTCTTCCCGGCTACCTGCCATTTTCATCCGCATTCCATGCTCTTGGGACGAACTTTAATTCTTTCTGTGACCGCTAGGGGCACTGTACAGTTTCTTTTCATATTAATCATTTACAGAGACGCTAGCGAGTTTTGACACTATCGATATCTATTTGATTCACGTTAATAAGCTAGCAAATTTAACGCAAGCGAGTAAGTTTTCGATGACACCTCATGGTACAGATACTAATATAAAATAAAATTTTGAAGCGCCTTGTTTCGGCCGTTTCTATGACGGCACAATACTGTTACTAATTTATACTGTGACACTGTCGAGATTTTTGTAGGTGATAAATAAATGAACCTAGCATAATATGAATAGTACTTTAGGTACTTACTTTGCCCGTTCTGGCTCAAGTGTTTGACGTTATAACAATCGCGATCTCTGAAAACAAGACCTTATTCGTTTGACTTTCATATTTTGCGCGCATAAGAGTAAACATTTTATCGTTACTTCTTGAATACATAACTATGCCGAAACTATGCAATTGTTTTCAAGTCTACTCGAAATTATACCAAATAATATAACCTCGTTCCCAAAACTCCGGTCGTAAATATTAGGGGTCCGTACCTGAAGGGTGCCAAAGGGAAACCCTATTACTAAGCCTTCGCTGGCAGTCCGTCTATCAGCTGTCTGCGGACTGTATCTAATGAGCCGTAATAGGTAGACAATTGAAATTTTCACAGATTGTGTTGCTATTGCCGCTATTAATAACAGATAATCAAAATAAAATAAAGTTAAAAATTAAAGGGTGTCATACAAGAAACGTTTTTTTCGGCGTTTTTTTGCTCAATATGATACGGTGGTACGAAAGAAATCGACTTCAAAAATAATAATAAGAAAATTTGGTCTATTAGTTATTTCTATTGATGTAATACCTAATTGCATCAATCATCATTAATTGCATCATCATTGCATAATAGTGATAAATTTTGAATTAGTATTTATTGAATTATTTTTTATTTTATTTAGTTTTATATTTTTTTATAATTATATCTTGTATAAATCTTCCAATTTAATTCAGATATTTTGAAGTCCCTGTCAGTCACCGTGTTCGGGTTTGCGAAGTCAATCAACATCCCGAGGATGCCTCGTTGAGACTTGAAACGTGTCGTTCTTACAGGATTTTTTATGACTCTTTGAGAACAGTTAAGCGGCATAGGTTGCTAAATATTACTAAATATTACTAATTTTATATTGCGAATCTTCGCGTCACGTATTTGCGACGAATGTATTTGTCCGATACATACACACCGACACAGACTTCCGATCGTATTACACACAACATTATAATATTTTCAATAATTTTGTTTACTCAACACCTTACCTAATATTCCTACGTACAAAACATCACATCTCGTATGAAATAAGAAAGTCGATGGCACGAGTCGCGACACGTGCTCCTCGCCACGTGATAACAGCACATTACTGATTACGTTCCGAACACTGTTTTATATTATAATGTTATGTTAGACTTGCTTTGAATGTTAAAAAGATTTTGTTTTGGTTGTGAACATTCGCCTAGTCTTTTCCATCCAGTCAAACGAGATGAAGACGAACGAAAACAGTGGTGGCCCAGTGGTAATGGGTGTGACTTACGAGTTGTAGATCGCAGGTTTGAAACCAGGCAGGCACTTTACTGTAAATGTAAATTATTTCACGACCACTGCTCTCAAAACGGTGAAGGAAAACATGGTGAGGAAACCGGATATCCTAGAACCAAAAGACATGTGCCATCTACCAACCCGCACTGGGTCCGCGTGGTGGATTACGGCCCACTCCCTCTCACCTTGAGGAGGAATGTGTCCCAGCAGTGGGACATTATAGGCTGATTATTATATAACTAGATCTCTCTAGCTATTACTTCGTGAAGTAAAGTAAATTAGTTTATTTTCAACACTAAAAATCAGCATCACCTTTGCCTTTGTATGTATTTTTCTGTTCCTTTTTTCTTGTCTGTTTATATGTGTGTACATAAACTGTTAAATAAATAAATAACACACATAACATCACGCCTGTAATCCCCGAAGGGTTGGGCAGAGGTGTACCTATAGTACACCCACATTTTGCCAGTAGGGGGCGAGTCTATTGCCATCAACAAAGAAATAAATAAAATTGCAATCTGGAGGTAGGGATAAGCGGTAGGCCCAACACCGATGACCTGGTGAAGGCCGCAGGTGGATGCGACAAGCACCGAACCGGTCGAGTGGCGGTGCTGGGGGAGCCGCATGTCCAGCAGTGGACGTCTTTCGGCTGAAAGGTACAACTCGTAAGTCGCAGGCGTTATCAATCAGCCCAGCACTACTGTGAGAGATCTAGTTGCTTCTTACAAAAGATTGCTGCCTAGAGCACTTCTTTCTAGGAAGAAGCTGTAATACCAAAACATTTGTATTTCACACACGAAATCTTTTATAGGCTCTATAAAATTACCGTAACTTATCGTTTGCCGTTGAAATTAATGATCCATCTTGTCTTATAGTCACGCGCAAATAAACGGTTCCAGTAACATATCATCACGCCTTGTTTCCCCGAAGGGTAGGGCAGAGGTGTACCTATAGTACATCCACATTTCACCAGTTATTTAAGTCCCATGTAATAGGGGGCGAGCCTATTGCCACCAACCGGACCTTGTCCCCATCCTTTTTGATACTTGTACATATTATTATTATTATATTATAAGTAGCAGTTTTCAAATTATGTAAATACGTGTATATAAATATTTTAAAGTCTCTCATAAACAAATAAAGAAAAAACTCGTTACTCGAGTCAATAAAAGGAATCGAACAGAAGACCTCATGCAGTACAATACAATAAATACAATTCCAGTACTCATTCAATAAATCTAAAAAACACATAAACTCACGCCTTTTACCCATGGGGGTAGGCAGAAACTACAGAACGCCACCTGCTACGATCCATAGACACTCTGTTCATCCTTAAATCAAATAACAGTTCTCTTTTCAAAACAATCTGGGTTTCTTTTAGATGTCTGAAGTAAATAATCCACAAATCTGTATCATGCATAGCCTTATAACAGTAAACTAAAATAAATATTTCTTAAAAATAATAGTGTACATCAATTCTTCGAAAAATATTCAACAATGCGACGAGAACGGATCACAAATCCAATATTTCTACGAAAATATCTGATCGGAAAAAAATACTTGGAAAAACGAATAGGTACAGTCAGCGTCAAAGAGATGTTAATCATAAATAATATCTTATTAGCTTCCGCCAGCGACTTTACCCTCGTGATATTTATGTTATTATATTAATTTATGTTATACTCAGTGATAACAGTGACACGCGGAAAACAATGGACGCCCTTAGGGTTCAATACAATAACAGCTTCAGAATGCTTTTGGGGCTACCACGCTTTTGTAGTGTCTCTGGCATGTTCGCGCAGGCGCATGTTCATGACTTCCACGCAATGGTGAGGAGAAAGACGGCATTGCTATTGGAAAGAACGCGGTCAAGCGCTAATAGCATTCTGAAGGTGTTAGTGGATAAATTTGACTCACCGATATTGAATCACTTCATGCAAGTGAAGGCAGAAGTGATGCATTACAACCGGTTAAATGTGACACATTCACATTTATGTACCTATGTAAATATTATTTTCTTCTATGAGCTTAGTACCTTCTTTTGATAACATACTAACATGGCTTTTAAGTTTTTTGTAACTAACCAACTAACATAAATGGATAATTGTTGTTGTCTAGCCTTTTCCTAGCAATATTGGGGTCGGCTTCCAGTCTAACCGGATGCAGCTGAATACCAGTATTTTAGATGGAGCGACTGCCTATCTGACCTCCACAACCCAGTAACTGGGTAATACGATACCCCTTGGTAAGACTGGTTGTCAGACTTTCGGGCTTCTGACGACCCGTAACGACTGTCAAAATTCCACGAATGACAACCGGGACCAACGGCTTAACGTGCTTTCCGAGGCACGGAGGAGTCTCGGTACCTATGTAAAGATGGTCACCTATCCACAGACCAACCCCGGCAAGCGTAGCTTAACCTGACGGATCGACCCGTGCGGCAGTTACTACTTAGCCACGAACTCCACGTTGTTGTCCGTGTTGTCTCAGTAAATAAATAATTTAATTTAATTTATAGCATTCTACTGGTGAAATTATTTTTAAAATCGATCCAGTAGTTCTTGAGTTTATTCATAACAAACAGAAATATCATTTTTTTTTTTCTCTCGTTCATTAACTTGACACGTAGCAAAACATCGTAACTACTCTACTTCAACTGAAAACGAACTCTGTTTTAAATACAGTTAAATTTTAAATGGTGCAGACAGCAACAGAGCTTACTTTTTGATAACACAAGAATACAAGAATTCATTTGACTGCCCACAATTTGCGTTCCATAATATTGTATCAATGTGAAGCCAGAAAATTACGCATTGAGTACCTGTAGCACGTTAATAAAGTATTATCGAACAATGATTAAGGACCACTAAATGAATTCTTGTCAATATATACATATTGTTGAGGCATACTGTACACAGTCGGTTTCGAGATAAGCGATTGGCAACGCCGCCGCCGATAGCATTACTTCACATCAGAAATACTTCTCATCTACAATAGTAAACTAATAAAGCAAAGCGGATCTCAAGATTTTCGTATTTTCCATACAAAAGTTGTAAACGACTGAAGTAATCTAGATCTACTCTATTGGAAATCCAACTCTATCGTTGTTTGATTAAAGTCGATCACCCATTACTCTCAAACCGTATCTGTGTAAACGCCTGAAGTTTTGGATACCACCTTTAAAATTGGACTTTATAGCAATGAAGCAGAGTTGGTTTTCAGTTGAGGTGGAGGTGTAATTACGATGTTTTTTATAAGGTGTCAATATCACGAACGATTATTCAAAGTACTTAAAAGCGATAGGTGTTGTTATAAGATATTGTTTATGTTATGTTAATGTGTAAGGATTTGTTTGAAAATTGAGGCAACAATATAATATTGGGATAAATTATATGATTTGCATTGCAAAGGGATTTGAGTGGGATATAGTTTATGACATAATTCTCATAATAATTCATTGAGGTTAAACTCCGGTTGTTGATGACACACGTGGCGAAATTTGATTTAATATTAATGCTTTGTGGTTGGTAGAGGCGATATAGGGATAATTATAACCTTTTTATAATAGAAAATCACTGAAACCACGCGTCTCGGTTCTTGTCAAATTCTGTCTCGTCATAGCACAGACTACATAGGGATACTACCATCATAGAATGTGACACGAAACCATCGTAAAACATGGGTCTATTCGTTTTGGCATTACACATTTAGAAATTAGTGCAAACTCCTTTTGCTTCTACTAGTAAAATTTATTAATTCAGGACCAGTGCATTCATTAAAAATAAAAAGCGAATATTTATTATAATTGTATTACTACTTAGAATTCTCTTTAAGACCGTCTTACTGCAATTCAAATAGTACTTCTTTCTTAGTGACTAGGTAGCTTGCATGAATAATAATGCAATAAGATTTAAAACTTACAGAGAAAAGCAATTTGTGAAGTAAGAACAGTAGCTTGCAAATAGTGTGAATAAAACTGATTAAAGGGTAAGGGAGAATGCTTCTCCGTTTATTTGATATAACTGCACCCAACGGCTTTACCCGCTAAAGTCTCTATCCCGTGGGAATATCGGGATAAAAAGTACCTATCCTATGTCCTAACCTAGGTCATGGTCTACTCACGTGCCAAATTTCATCTATATCCGTTAAGCCGTTTAGCGAGAAAGCCTAACAAACAAACAGTTAACCATACAAAAAAATCTAATCTTTTCACTTTATAATATTACTAGCACTTTGCCCGCGGCTTCGCTCCCGTGGTCTTTCCCGCGGGACCCGTTATTTTTCCCGGGATAAAAAGTAGCTTATGTTACTCCCTGAAAACTAAGCTTTCTAATGGTAACAGAATTTTTCAAATCGGTTCAGTAGTTTCGGAGCCTATTCAATATAAACAAACAATCAAATCTTTCCTCTTTATAATATTATTAGTATAGATTATAATATTATATATATTATTACATGGGACTTAAACATAACTGGCTAAATTTGGGTATACTATAGGTACACCTCTGCCCAACCGTTCGGGGAAAACAAGGCGTGATGTTATGTTAGTACAGATAAGTTTAGACTAGGGACCTACCCCTGCTTCGCACGGATTTTACGACTTGGCCTCGATATTTCTTCAACACTCGTATGTAAGAGTAATATGAATGTACTATACACACAAATTCACTAATTGATGGTGAAAACCACACCGATATCCATTGAGTAGTTTAGAAGAACAACGCGGTCACACAGGATGAAACGAAAAGGTACGCATTTTGAAATATGTTTAGATTTTCAAGAGCTTAACATGCAATCCTCCCCTTGGTTTTCGGGTCCCATTTTCCGCAAAAGCGATCCGAAACCTATGGGGGTGATTGATGATCCCTAAGGTTTAATGATCCCTCAAGTTAATAATGCGGTGAAAAGGACCAGTTTCCTTTGAAAAGATTTTAAAAGCAATTTTATCTGACACCATCAGCTCTTTTCATTAGAGAAGCGATAAAAAATCTATTTTATGGGATCGGAAAAATATACTTCCTTGACAATTCAAAAGTGCCAGTAAATGGATGTAATTAAATAAATGTTTTTATATTGAGTTTATATTATTGTAGCGGTTACACCGCCAGATACGAACTACGCATCAAAGACATGACGTCACACAAATCCTGCATCGCGCAATTAGTTTACCGCGCGAACGACATACCTATATAAGACTATCCGACATCAGCACCTGGGCAAACACAGACACCGACCCGCATTCCGACCTCGCAGCCGAGGTCCTCCGCGATCGCGTCCCGCCCGAGTAAATAATACTCCCCCCCGACCCTTGCTCGTTGATGCGCCAGCCCGCGTCGATGCTGAGCCAGTAGCTTTAAATTCCCCGATTAATGATAATGAATTATCTTTGATCCAGCCTGTCCCAACTTGCTGTCCTCTCCCTAGCGACGCCCTAAGACGAGGTCCGTACCCCACAGGGGGTGCCCTTAGCGAGCGCTCGCCTAGTTTTAATTAGAATAGTTTTGCCCCTGGCTGGAGGATTTGAGTTTAGTAGCTTAAGGCAGCCGCAGGATTGTCCGGTTAAGTAGTCATTACCTCAGAGGTGAGCTACGAGATGCCCTAGACAAAAAAAAAAAAAAGCACTTGAGTAGTTGCCCGCCAGATGCAACACCCGTCTAGTCGGAGGATCCTCCCTTTTCTATGGTGGATGAGTGAACTTTACACCCTGTTACTCGTGTCACTAAATTATATTAAATCTGATCATCGGATAACATTGTTCTTAACAAACTTGCGCAGGCTGTCGCTGAAAACCAGCGCTGGGGCTCTGTCACGCATAGGGTTTCAGCATTATGCTGAGCGATGGCCGTTTTGCGGGGATATGACACATATTTTCCCCCAAATAGTTTTGTTGTGTTTTTTTCTTTGCTTCCGTCATGTTTACTACATATAAACGTATTTCCTTTCTTTTTTTAACCAAAAAGCGGAAATTAAGAATCAGACATTAATTACTTTCAAAATCTCACAGGATATATATACTACTATTTACTTACTGGGACCAATCATTGTACCGACTCAAGTTAATATTCGGCGAAGTCAAAGCCCTAGGATCTTACCTTTTATTTACTATGTGACCCTACTACTACGTACGTATCCATGTATGGTTTAACCCGATAAGACAACAATGGCAAATATAATTCACTGTGGGCTTAATTGATACGTGTACCTACCTCTAATTTAATAAGGATTGATACTGAGCGGAGATATTGAATTAGTTATATCCCATTTCGAGAACTTGCCAGTTTGAACCAATCTCTTTTTGAAAGAGCATACCTTATACCTACCTTATACCTCATACCTTGGTTTATCTTGGAAGCGTCCAATATGCACACAACTCCTGCTGATGCATTGTTAAAATTATATGACGATTTTTTTCGGAAATAGCAGCTGGTTTTATCGCGTAAATAACTAGTCTCTGACACCGATATTTCAAGTTTTCAACGGTTCTCGATCTTCGGATAGTTTTTCAGAAATAAGGAGTATTCATAGAGCTCTAATTCAAAGGAGGTCAATATCAAATAGATTGGATAAACATATATCATTGACAACTTATTAGTCAACCTTCAACCGCTATGGATAAGACTATTTCCGAATTACTAGTGATTTGTCATCTTATTGACGAGCATGCGGTTTGGGTTCGTGTTTAATCGTGTAATCTCGTGAATTATAAAACTGCTCATCTTTTAAAGTATTGAAAGTGGCTCATCAGTTAAAGTCCATGACTGTACATCCGACATGACGACTCATGATTATATTTTGTTTGAAGTTTTCGTTACTAACATTACATCATGCCTTGTTTCCCCGAAGAGTAAGTTGTTGTTTCAGAGATAAGCCGGAACAAATCGACCGACAGACATACAAAAATAAAAAATGGTTACACTGTACTGCACTGTATATATTTTCGTATGCATTTTGAAAAACCGTTGTTATTTTGACATTAAAAACAGAATCTTCAGTTTTATTTATTTGAATAGAAAATATAAAGTTATATTCACGTTTAGCATACCTATTCACTCCTGACTTGAAGATCCCAAGAATTTAATTATTTGAGAAAACACAGACTCGGTAACAATTCTTATGAGTCTTGGATTTATGCCAGATGAGATAACAGAGGCTCTTCGCCTATTACGTGTCTCCTACTTCACGATATGAAAAATGTTATTCAAGAACTATGAGTGACTACCTCGTTGGTCTAGTGATCACAAGCGCTACTGCTGAGCATGAGGCCCTGGGTTCGATTCCCAGGTCGGGCAAAATAATTTTTGGGTTTTTCTATCTGGGATTTCTCAGTAGCAGCCTGGAGTCTGAATGGCCCGGTTGATTCAATTCAAAATTCAAAAGTCATTTATTCTAACTATTCTGAGAATATATATTCTGACTTTTCGAACGTCAAAATTACATAAGACAGTCCCCCAAAACGCCCACCCTTCACCACTTCCTAGTGCTTTTGCTGGGAAGAAGAAGTGGCGCAACAAACTCCCCAGCAGCACAGCTGTCTGTTCAGTTAGAAAAAAAAAATGATTGATGGCAATAGGCTCGCCCCAATTACGTGGGACACTGGTGAAATATGGGTGTACTATAGATACACCTCTGCCTAACCCTTCGGGGAAACAAGGCGTGATGTTATGTGAATGTTACTCAAGAATACCCAATAGGATTTCCCATCGGTAACTTTTCAGGAGCGTTTTACTCATAAATAATTCACGTTTCTAACTTAAAAATGATGGACTTCCATAATATATTCTTTAATGGAAAATCCTTCCTCATAACTTAATTCCTTTATACCTACTACTGTAAGTGGCATATGATATGTGTAACATCTGACATATCACCTTGGTAATAAGCAACATGAAAGGGGTCAAGGTCTCGTCAAGGTCTTTTCTGACAGCATCTGTAGCACTGCTCGCGCTTATTGGTCAAATCAAATAGCGCGCGTTTTTTCGGCTTCCTGTTACACATTTCCGTCCCTTTTCACAAAATTACTCTCAGAGATTTGATTATGTAGATTTTTTAAGATTTTAATTATAGAAAATCGAGAGGAAAGATGTTACACTACCAATATCCAATATCCCTTTCTTTAAAAGCGTTCCTTGGAGACCAAACCCATGCATGTAAATTAATTCATCAGGACCATGATGAAATCTGGGATTGGACATATAATAGACGGTCCCATAGTAATTGACATTATTTTTGGTCATGTCAGTCTCTTAGGACCAAAAATGCGAGGGTTGGATACACAGTCCTCTCTTTGTTGTGGGCGAATTTGTGTCCCTTTGTTACGAAATAATGAATACTGGAAGGTTGATGAAATTTGTATTAGTAGGTATCTACTTTGAGTTCATGATGGGAGTACGCAAAGGGTTAGGTCATCTGGAATATGAATAGACTAAAATGTGTTGATCACCCGAGGAAGTGGTAAATTAAAACATAACGATCATAATCGTTGGTAGAAAACAGTGCCTATTCTGATTGTACATGAAACAGTCAATGAAATAGACTCAATCAATCATTCTCCCTAGCCTTTCCCAACTATGTTGGGGTCGGCTTCCAGTCTACCCCAACAGGATGCAGTTAAATACCAGTATTTTACATGCAGCCACTGCTTACGTGACCTCCACAACCGAGTTGCTAGGTAATACGATACCCCTAAGACAGGTTCTCAAACGTTCGAGCTTCTGATGACCCGGAACGACTGTCAAAGATTCATGATTGACAGCCGGAACCAACAGCTTAACGAACTTTCGAGCCACGATGGTCACCCATTGACGGACAAAATCCGGTCAGGTTCAACCCGTGCGGGTGATATTACTTAACCACGAGGTCCTGATGTAACAGTCAAATAACTATTAAAAAAAAACAGATGTAAAACGGGCCGTTTTTTTCCATAATTAATTATATTCAAAAGAATGAACAAGATTTGTACTTTTTGTAAGTAAAGATACGAATAGTGGCAATAAGCAGTTTAGTAAACGTGTGGCACAAAGGTGACTACATAAAAATCCAACTTATGTATGAAAAAATGTGTCTACTTGTACAGACAGACTTGTTTGAAAGATCTTACGTAAAACTATCATAAAAGTCCCAAGAGCGAAACGGATCTACTGTTTCGCAAAGATTCAAAGTGAAAATCTTAGTATATTTAGACATTCAAAAGGCTAACACAGTTCCAATACTAAGCAAATCTACAAACGATCTACATTCGAGCAATCATAAATGTTCTCCAATGGAACAGTGGTCCTTTTGTACGAGAATAGATTTTAATTCCGCAACAATAGAGTGCAATTTAGTTTGGGAAGTACTGTCGTAGACCAGATTGCCGTCTTCCGTCCAGCCCAGATTGTTAATAAAAGCTAGATTTCGCGTTTGAGTGGGTCTGGTGATTTCAATTTAGGATTTGAATTTGCAATTTTTTCTTCATCATTGAAACTTTTTGACTGGTCAGCAGTATTTAGGTCCTTAACAATATCCAGATGTGATTTTTATTTATATTCAATGTTATAAGGTTTGGTTTCCGCACTTAGTCCGTCAGGTGGACCATTGTGGGTGGGCCATGGCGGCCGTTTGGTGGTTATTCCAACAAGCCCTCGAGAAGTTAATTAAATCTCCTGGTCTGTTCAGAACATCAGAACCGTGGGTTTCTGTTCTAATCTGGGTGACGTCTGTTTATTCAAAGAGCACGTGTACGATGGTTTTCTTTAGCCTCCAAGCACGCACTGCACAGAGGACTGTCCGTCATGCCAATTGTGTGGACGTGATTATTATTTAAACGTAAGTTTTTTTTTTAACTTGCAATCTTTTTTGCAATAGCTATACTTTTCAGTCAATCAGACGATTTTATTAGTGTTTTCGGAGGAAGAAGGGTTTGGTACGATGTACATCGTACATACAAAAGTATAAATACTTACTTAAATGTACATCGTACCGATTATTTGGATGGAGGCGAGATTGAACGAGTTCAAAGCCATTCAGAGAAGCAGAATTGCATCATTCATGTCCAGGGTTGGTACGTTTAGAAACAGAATAGACCAACAGGTTTTTACCTAGTGTGGGTTTCAGAGGCTTCATAGGTTAACTTAAATTATTTCAATAAATATTTTATTTTTTTCGTTTATTCAACACTAACATAAATAAAATACATTATACTACAAGTGGTGGTCACAAATAGCCGGGTAAATGTTTTTTTTTAATATTTCAATGTGCAAGAATATGTATGTCATTTTATTGTATTTTTTTAATTGTGTTTTTGTGTGGATCATGACACGTGGTCGGCAATAAAGAATGTTATTATTATGTCTTTGACATTTTTCGGGACCCTGGGATCACAGAGCTTTTGTAAGGCATACAAGAGGCCGAAGCTAAATCGCAGAGGCGCGTTATACGTTTTGAATGAAATGAGGCATCAACGATTATTATTAATTTTACTGTACCATTTTTAATGCAAATAAAAATATTGTATTGTATTCTATTCTTTCTCAGTTGATTAAAGTAAAATTTAATAATTAAGGTGGTTTTTGTGCTTTTATGGTTTGACATGTAATGGTTTTTGATTGATGACAGTAATATTTTTATTTTTGTTTGCTATATGTTTGATTATTGTTTAGCAGTTATGATTTAAAATGTAATTATTTTTTAAAATTCGAACACAATGTAAATTGTTTGAAGAATAAATAAATGAAATATTGTACGTCCGTTACGTGCGTTCTATTTTTTGGCCAGATCATCACTAAGCATCAGTTGGGATCCAGGCCAACAGCTTCCCGGCTGTGGTTACAAATAAAAAAAATAAAAAAAGTAACTGTATACTTACTAGAAATTAAAATGCACTAAGGCACCATGTTTGTGCTTAATTTGAGTTTGGTCCATTCAATGGAATAAAGTTCACTCTTCAAGCTTTTATATGAGGTTTGCCGCTCTTAATCATGGTTCAAAATGCCCATGGGCCTTTGCTACTTTAAATGCACTCGCATTACCAGAGTTCTTATGTTATGCCGGAACATTTCAAATAACAAAATAAAATAGTTATGCGCTTTATCAGTCTAGATAATTTTCATACTGTCCAATGTTCTATACAACACAATACCACTGCATAAAATCTCGGGGGATAGAGAAGTTTCGTACAGACAGCCAACGTTTATGTACCGCATAAAAGATTTGATCAAATAAAACTGTAGCCGTTCACTTTGTATTAAGTTTCTCAAACATATACGTGGGTTGGTTCAAAGTGCTAGTACCTAACTATTTGTAAATAACGAAATATTTTATTCAAACGATTTTAACCTTTTTTCCACAGCGATGTTACTGGGCTTTGGTTTCGATTCCGATTAATTTTACACCTCCGACTCCGATTTCGGTTTCATTAATTTTGAATCGGAGTTATACCAAAAGTCGAAAGTACAATTTGCCACTTTTAGAGTTACTGGATTTGATTTAAATTTAGTTTATTCAATTTTCTCATGTTAAATTATCACCACCCTAGGTAGGTTTTACTCAGGTATAAAAAGATTATACTATTATCGCTAATATTTGACTGATTAAAGATAATGAATTATATTTATATTGTTTCATTAATCCTTCCCTTAACACATCTTCCTACTACTCCAGCCTCAGACTCTGGTTCCGGTTCCAATTTTGACTCCGGTTCAGACTCCGATCAATCAAATTTAAAACCTCCAACTCCGGCTTCGGTTCCGGTAAAATGACTTCCGTAACATCCCTGTATGTCAACATATATACTCGTACCTAAGCGTTTTTTATAATGTCAAAGAAATGGTCCGTCTTTACTCTATTTTGAATTGTTTATTTCTTATTTATTACGTTCTGAGTTTATCTTGGACATTATTGGTGAAGGAAAACATCATGAGGAAACCTGGACTTAAAGTTTATATAAGTCTGATCCAGACAGTCCAGATCCAGTGGCAACCGGGCACAAATCAAGACTCCGGAGTCTTGATTTGTGCCCGGTTGCCACTGAGGAATTCTAAATTAAAAAAAACCCATAACACTTTACCCGACCTGAGAATCGATCCCAGGACCTCATACTCCGCATTAGATAATCCAGGAAAATTCCAAGACAGGTCTTCAAAACCACAATAAAATATGCAAACATCTATTATTTCCAGACCATATTGTTATTTGCCTTACCTACTTTACTACTTTTGTAGATACCGCATAATAATAGACGCATTGGGCCAGATAACACTGAGGGTTGAATCTATTTAAATAAATATATAACTGCCTCGTTGGTCTAGTTGGCGCAATTGCTACTGCTGAGCATGAGGTCTTGGGTTCGATTCCCGGGTCGGGAAAAGTGTTATTGGGCTATTACATCTGGAATTTCTCAGTAGCAGCTTGGAGTCTGGTTTAGTGCCCGGTTGATGGCAATAGGCTCGCCTCCTATGACATGGGGCTTAAATATAACTGGCAAAATGTGGGTACACCTCTGTCTACACTTTGGGGAATACAGTTGGTATGTTATATATTTCTTCACGTCTTTACTGTGGGCAAAATTCCAAAGGGAATGAATAGTGTGCTATCTAAATGGATCAGGGTGTTTATCTTCAGGTACTCAAATAAATAGATCCGCCTGTCATGCGCCACTTTGGCCTTATGTCTGGTTAGGTTTGTGGTAACACAATCGTATATTTCGTATATAAGGACCAAATTCAAAATCAAGCTTACTGTCTAAGTGAAAATGATCATGGTATAAAATTACGATATGAAGTAAAAGGGAAGTCCTTTTATTTCATATCGTAATTTTATAACTTAATTTAATTTAATTTTCCGTTTAATTTAATTTATCATGTTAGTTATAGAGATTTGATCCTTATGATTGACCTTATCGATTGATGCTATAAAAGTACAGGGTATTATTTTTCGGATTTTAGCCGATTCAATTCCCGAGTGCGGCAAATGACTTTTCGAAAGTTTTTGAAAGCAGATGTTTCTTTAAAAAAATAGAGGAATGCTTCCTTTGAGTAAAATTTCAGCTTGTATACTTGACTCTAACCGTTTTGTAAATTAACATGTCCTATCTAAGAGAGCTGGGTGATCTGTAACTCAGGACCCGCCTACCTCTATCGCTCGCCTACGTCTATTTTAATAACATGGAGCAGACTAGCTATAGACAGAAGAAGATGGAGACAGTTGGAGGTGGATTAACTGAATTTGTTATTACGAAAAAAACAAAGTAAATGGAAAAGGCAGAAAAAAAAACCAACCAACCATTTAATTATGAATTTAAGTACTCACAATAATAATGTGCTAATAATTTCAATGTATAACTTATTAAATTTTACAATTATTTATTTCTGACATTTTTATACTAATATTATTCAAATTTTGATATAATTAATTCTCTACTGTACTAATAACAGTCAGTTGCAGATATGTACTTTAAATTTTTAAGCTAACATTTAATCATCCATTAACTTATTTTAAATTGTTGCGGAAAGCAAAATTAGTCTCGATATTAATGGTTCTTTGATGAAATTAATTTAAACATTAGCGTTAATGATCCATTACTAATGGTGCATTAATGTTTGTCTTTGTGCAACTGGATAACTGGTAACTGTGATATATTAGTATTAAGTAAACAATAATTTATGATTTTATTATAATCGAATTGAATTTATTATTTTTATTTTTATATTAATTATTTATTATTAAGTATATTTGAATAACGAGTGCCTGTAATAATTATGATGTAGTGATACGTAATGATTTATGATTATGATTATTTTTGAATTACTTATTAAATTACAATGATTTTCAATACATTGAAATACTAAATAGCACGACTTAATTGTTTACCAAATGAGATTAATAAAAATAAATAAAACATAAATAATGTTATCAAAATGCTTCGGTCTTTTTTAGATTATTTAAATAGCAGTTAAACAAATGCATACCATACGAGTATAACGCTGCAGTTTTCCTCTAATGAAATAACCGACTAATGGACATAAAACAAATTAAATAAATGTATGGGACTGACTTACTAAATAAATTAAACGCAGCGCAATTTAAACTATGTTTTACATTGAAATACCAAAATGTAAACTACGAATAATATGTTGATTGCTAAACACGAGTGATCCCTAATTGCAATGGATGATTATCTAGTGTGGTAACAGAATTATACAGAGTGTACTTCAAATAACTGAAAACGTCTTAGAGGTATTTTACTTATCATTATTTGCAACTTTTATCATAAATGACTAAACATGTAAGTTGAATGACTAAACGTGAGAAAAAAATCATCTGCTCTATACATTTATGTTCGCATAACCTCAACAAAGGTTTAAGAAACCACTGAAACACAATTTTCATAACACCATAATATTTATATCAAAATTAGTCATAGGTCTTAGAGTTCGAACCTTTGACTCTTCGGATTCATATGCGTATTGTATAATAATTATCACTTGCATCAAAAACGGTGAAGGAAAACATCGTGAGGAAACCGGCATGCCTGAAAGATATTTCTCGACGGCATGTGAAGCCAAGTCAGAGGCCCATGGGCGGCTTTAAAACTCTGACAACAGTTTAGTCACTAACAATACGAAAAATAAAGATATCAAATATAAGATTTGCGAAAGTGTAACATATCTATGCCTGTTGACTATACAGCGGCAACGAGACATTTACCAACCTATTGCATTTCATGCCCTAGTAGTAAGTCTCAAAGATGTATTGCACTCAACAGTAAGCAACTTCACCATATAGCGGCATAGTTTATCGGCAGTGAGAGACGGCCATTACTTCAGGAACGTAACCATATCGTTGATTCATTACCACTTTATGTACTGTAATCGTTTATTAGGTTTTGTATGCCACAGTCCGCTTGGAGTATTGCCATAATGAGCACACTTGGCTATAGGATTAGTATTGTGGGTACATCTGGTTATACCGCAATGATTGCGGTTTCACTTGGCAGAAATCAAATCTGCATAATATGCTTTAATCACTGTGCTTACGCTTGGAAGATTTGATATCATAATAATTGCTTAGTGAGATTTAGGTACAGCCAAACTAATGGTTCATAAAATAAAATGAACACAATTCGTGAATTTTCCGTGTTTTGTTTTATTTTATTTATTATGAGACAATAAACAGCTACAATATAAAATGTTTACAAATAACAATAATATAGGCTCCTAAGGAGTATTAACAATATTGCAGCCCACTACATTATCTGGATGTTAACAAAATTAAGATAACGTAAAAAGTGACACTAGATTAGCATTAGATTTGTTTCAGCTGTCAAAGAATAACGAGTAATGAATTGAATAAACGGTTAATTTAAGTTGTTAGACTATTAAATTGTCTCGTCTTCACAATTCAATTGGACCCGTATTAATTAATAAAACATTCAGTTTAGACCAATAGAGCTTCTGGGTGTGACGTTTTATTTTCTATCTATGTCATAATTGTATACATATATGTAATGTTGCCAAACGTTTGAAATTCTATTTAGTTTCAGTTCAGGACTTTTTTCCAAGCTGCATCACAATTGATTTCATTGCTCCATTTAAAACGTGGTTTTATTTCTCACAACTAAACATTTTTTTTTAACAAAAAGTAAACCAAGATTATGACATCAGGGATGCATCATAAAGAGATGTCAGCGACTGAAAGGGTCCGATGGGACTGATGCCTGCCGGGGTTGCGAGAAAGTCCGAAAGGGATACCGTGGCCCCTGGCAACGTACAGGAAACTGAAGGAACACGGGTGGGTTTTAGTCAGTAAGAGTCTGACACACCCTCCCACTCCACGGAGGAGAGAAGCGGGAGAAGTTATTTGAAAAAAAAAGAGATGCATCATAACAATGCAGACCTCAAGATATTTTGGTCCTTCTAGTTTTACAAATAAAGTTTAAACTAAAAAACTTGGTCCTACGAACTACTTCGGAAAAAAAACTCCAATTTTACATTTCCAATAAACAAAATGAAAGGAAATCCATTAAAGTTTGTACAACTTCAACATAAAAGTGTATTGTAACGACTTCGAGCTGAAGACTTCGAGAGATAAAGTTGCTCAATAAACTTCCATTAGAAGTCGTTGACGACGTCGGCTCTGGTGCCACACTTATCCGTGTCAATGGGGGGATGTTTGCATTTCAGGTGTGGGATGAAGTAGGAGCAGAAAGCGATTTAAAAAATATATCTGTAAGTGTCCTACTGCAAGGCTCATACCTCTTGGCCTTTGTAACAGATGACTAGTCTATACTAATATTATAAAGAGGAAAGATTTCATTGTCTGTTTGTATTGAATAGGCTCCGAAACTACTGGACCGATTTGAAAAATTCTTTTACCTTGAGAAAGCTTAGTTTTCAGGGAGTAACATAAGATACTTTTCATCCCGAGAAAAATTACGGATCCCGCGGGAAATACCACGGGAGCGAAGCCGCGGGCAAAGTGCTAGTAGGATACACAAGAAAAGGGCTCTTGATATTTTAAGTGGCAAGGTGATTTCAGTTATGTTAAGCTAATCTTAGCAACACAGCGTTACTGTGGTAGCGACTATTGTTTGGTTCTTTTCCTTTGTTTTTGTTTATGCACTTATTACTTGTCATCAGCACTTCTGTTAAATCTTTAGTTAAAATGAGGACGATGGTGTGGGTTACATGTTTGTTAAAACTTAGTTTAAGTATTTCTCGGTAATCTGCAGCGTGTAACTGTTTTTTGTCCCTAATAAATAAAATATATCTGCAGCGTGTAACTGTTTTTTGTCCCTAATAATAATATCAGATTTTTATTACGCCGCAGTTAAGTACAAGTAAGGCACGGGTACATAAATAATAAAAAGAATAAATACATAATAAAAACATAGACATACGACATAATTATAATTTTGAGTACAAAAAAATACTGCTTATTTCTTTAGAAATTTATTTTTTTCTTAGGGGAAGTCATGTTTTTTTTTCTTGTAGCTCAAAGCGATGCGAAGCTCTTGGCCTGCATTCCACCAAATGGTGACAATCAGGCCAAAGGTGGAAGAGAGCTTCACCCGGAATTTTCATCCCCAGAGGAACTGGCTATCTTACCTCTTACTGCCAAAACACAACAATGCTGATAACATTGCTGCTGTTAGTAAAGATGTGTCCTGATTTTGCTTTAGGTAGTTTTTTTTTTTTTTTTTAGGATATATATCTTCCCGCAATCAACCGTGGGGCAGTGGCCCACCAGGCACGACACCCGTCTGTCCTGGTATTTGAGCAGATAGACTTTTATTACTTACTAGCTGTCCGCCCCGGCTTCACACGGGTATCACTAAGTACTTATCTACGGCGCACCTACCTACCTACCCTACCCTACCCTACCTACATACCCCACCTTCCTATCCTACCTGCCTACCCCACCTTCCTATCCTACCTTACTACCCTACCTACCTACCTACTCTACCTACCTACCTACCTACCTAACCTACCTACCTACCTAACCTACCTACCTACCTACCTACCTACCCTACCTACCTACTTACCCTACCAACTAACCTACCTACCTACCCTACCTGCCTACCCCACCCGCCTACCCCACCTACATATCCTACCTACCCTGCCTACCTACCTACCCTACCTACATACCAACCCTTTTTCTTTTTTAAACCTGGATAAAAAGTATCCTTTGTCCGTCTCCTGGTTCTAAGCTACCTCCTCACCAATTTTTAACAAAATCGGTTCAGCCGTTCTTGAGTTGTGTAACTAACACGACGTTTTTTTTTTTTTATACATATAGATTATTCTTCTACATACTAGTAATCTGCACTGATTATTGTTGGTTCTGCGCAGTCTGTCAGTTTCGGAACCATTTCTTACCCAAAGAAGAAAGATAAGACAACACGCTTGGCATTAACCCAACCTGTTGCGAACACAAATCTCAAAACTTCTCGACGCAAACTCCTTCAACTAGCAGAGCGGATTTCCGCTTCAGCTTATCTATTGGAAACTTTTGAAACAGGAGATGAAATAAGTTCGTCGTCGGCAGCCAGCGAGATGATGAGATCCTCGATAACGATCGATAGTTGTGGTATTACTGTCTTACACAAACATATAATGAAAAACCTAGTTCGCTGGAAGTTTTTGAGATGATCCACGGCACTGCAAGGTGCAAGCGTGTACACACAGGGTTGAGCATAGTTCTGGTTGAGGGGTACCGGTTGAGTTTTTGAAACTGAAGTCAAGAGGCATACAGAAAATCTAGAACATTATTTTACACATAATATAGCATCACGCCTTATTTCCCCGGGCAAAAATCCAGACTCCGGGGTGTACTGAGAAATTCCAGATAGAAAAACCAAATAACATTTTGCCTGCCCTGGGAATCGAATTCAGGGCCTCATGCTCAGCAGTCGCGCTTCTATCTGATTGCTCAGTTTTTGAATAGAATAGAATAGAATAGAATTTATTTTATTTGCTTTGAATGCAGGTACACACAAATAGGATCGTAAATAACATAATAAATAACCGTGTACATTCTGCCTTGTTGGCATGTAAACACAATAATTATTATACAAGTTATCAAAATAGGTTATTAAGATGTATCATTTAGGAAATCCTGAACAGAATAATAGCATTTATCTAAAAGTAATTCAGTAAAACATTTTTAAAATTTCATCAAAGGCAAGGTTTTCATATGATTGGGAATTTTATTAAAGACAACAGGAGCCATACAAATTATATTTTTTTTTAATAAACTTGTTTTAAAAGTGCCTGTGTGAAGTAAATTCTGATATTGTGATCTTAATGATGTACTCCGTTTTCTGGTTTCTGTTAATGTGGCAAATAAATTACGGTTTGTTTTAACAAATATTGAGTACGTGGTTTTAACCAGAGTATACCTGCTTAGTAAAAACTTTAAATACATTCAGTTAGAAGTGTGAAATTCTGCAAAAGCGTACTTTTTTAACAAAGGCCAGCGCCACGGAAGGATTTATGAAAATTCATCCCTTGCTCCCTAGTTTCGCAAAAGACTGTCAATCACCATCTGAATGATTTTGAAGTATATTACTAATCCATTGCTTCATATGTTCGAAAAAATTGTCTACTCAACAACGTAAACGTCAGTTGGGACTGGTCATCTCTTAGCTGCCATGGATTATTTTAATTTATTTTAAGTTTTTGAATGATTCTTTATTTTTTCTTTTTATTACGGACGCTTTTACGAACGTGCACGTCTTTCTACATTGTTCTCACATGCATAATTTCAAAATGAATGATGTAACCATTATTTTGTATCATTTTTTTTATTTAAAAGAGTGTCCGTGGAGTTTCTTGCCCGTTCTTGACCATAGGTACCTACTACGCTTTGGAATGGGCAACTAGCTTCATATTTCTGACTGACTGACCCCTTGACAATTCAAAAGTGCCTGTAAATGGTTTAATTGAAATAAATGCTTTGAGTTTGATTTTTTGAGGCATACAGAAAATCTAGAACTGAACAGAACTCTCTCTCTCTGAACTGTATTTTACACTTAATATCACGCCTTATTTCCCCGGGCACAAATCCAGACTCCGGGGTGCTACTGAGAAATTCCAAATAGAAAAACCTAATAACATTTTGCCTGCCCTGGGAATCGAATTCAGGCTCCTCATGCTCAACAGTCGCACTTCTATCTGACTGCTCAGTTTTTGAGTACGTGGTTTTAACCAGAGTATATCTGCTTGATAAAAACTTTAAATACATTCACTTACGGACACACAAAGCACAGCGTAAGCTGCTGGGTCAGAAGCGTGAAATTCTGCAAAAGCGTACTTTTTTAACAAAGGCCAGCGTCACGGAAGGATTTATGAAAATTCATCCATTGCTCCCTAGTTTCGCAAAAGACTGTCAATCACCATCTGAATGATTTTGAAGTATATTACTAATCCATTGCTTCATATGTTCGAAAAAATTGTCTACTCAACAACGTAAACGTCAGTTGGGACTGGTCATCTCTTAGCTGCCCTGGATTATTTTAATTTATTTTAAGTTTTTGAATGATTCTTTATTTTTTCTTTTTATTACGGACGCTTTTACGAACGTGCACGTCTTTCTACATTGTTCTCACATGCATAATTTCAAAATGAATGATGTAACCATTTTTTTGAATCATTTTTTTTATTTAAAAGAGTGTCCGTGGAGTTTCATGCCCGTTCTTCTCCATAGGTACCTACTACGCTTTGGAATGGGCAACTAGCTTCATATTTTTGACTGACCGACCCCTTGACAATTCAAAAGTGCCTGTAAATGGTTTAATTGAAATAAATGCTTTGAGTTTGAGTTTAAATAACGCATTGAATGTTGTTGAACTGTCAAACTACAAGCCATTTCTTCTGTAAGTGTGTTATTCACCTACCCCGCTGGTTAAATAGAGCATGAAAGTTTGGATGGAAGTTTTTGCCGAAAATTACGATTTTGCCGATTGTAAATCGCATCGGACCCACGAAGTCGTGTGCCTGTGTTGTCTAAAATACATTATTATCATAACTGCATTTAAGAGTACTAAGTTATGGAAGAAATTGCTTAAATTGATAGCTAAACTCCGGCCGCTGAAAGAATGTGTTCCTGACACCTCTCAGTTGGTTTTTGAACTCAATTGACAGTTGCTGATCCACGAATCATGTTTGTGACGGGCGCCGTCAGTTGAGACTGGTCATCTCTCATCTGCCAGGGCTTATTTATAATCTTTTTTTTTACATTGTTCTCACATATAGAAGCAACAAGACTAATGTACCCAGGATTTTGTAATTTCTATATTTAAAAGAGTGTCCTTGGAGTTTGTTGCCCGTTCTTCTCCATAGAGATCTTCGTTTTAGAATGGACAACTACATAGCTTCAATTTTCTGATGCCAGGGACGTATTCTCTCAGCGGCTGGACTATAAGTAGTTTACTTAAATATCTCAGAAGGGTAGGTAAGCATCGAACCCGTTATTGGCAACAAAACACCATATTTTAACCCACTGGGTTGATACTCGTAATGTTACATATTTTACACTAGAATTTTATGTGCAAAATAAATCAAACGAAATGGCTTTTATGAGCTATGCTTGTGACTCGGTCCACGTCTGTAGTTTTGTAATATTCTTTACTTCACGAATTTAATAATTTAACTACTTTACAAATTTTATAAAAGTAACTGTGTCACAAAGGCACTTATGAAACGTCAGAAGCCAGGTGCACGGTTCCAATTGGTCGTTTCCTATGGAGAAGAGCCGGCAAGAAACTCCACGGTTACTCTTTTAAAAGTACACATTACAGTAATAATAGGTATGAGAGGACAGTGTAGGCCTATCAACAAGTACCAGGTACGTAGCAAGATAGAAAATGGTCGAGAAATCTACAGTCTGTTAAGCTTACGACGGTGGTCTTACAATGGTGGTCTTCTTAAGCCTACGACGGTGGTTCATACAACATGTCAATACCGCCAGTCTTTTACATTACCAGTCGATTGCGATGCGGAAGAAATGTTCAACGCCATATTTCAGTGTCTTGATAGGTTTTGTTTTTTACCTATGATATTTTATTGTTTTTGGTTTGGTGGTAAGTTCAATATTTCTGACCGACAAAAAATGTAAGATTATTTAGAGAAACTGTACTTGCTACATTGGACTGAGTTAGGGAATCCTATCGTAGCTTGGTGTGAATGTGACCACCTTTGATTAGTTGGGACAGAGCAAGTTGGCGTGATAGTGGCTGGCAAAATGCTAACCCCAACTAAGGACTGTTTAGGGAACTCCTCTCACTAGGTTAAGGGTCTTTACTACCTCAAATTGCTTAGCATGATCCTCCGTTGCATCGAAAATACTGCAGCATTAATTTGGAAATAAATATAATATGTTAAACTTGAAGATTAATTTTAGGTACTATGTTGACGAAAACACAATTCCATAAAACTATCTCTATAGAACAAAAAAACAAATTTCCAAACCAAACAATAAACCGCTGGTATTCAAAAAATACCTCACATTATATCATGAAACTTTGCATAATAACTGAACTAAAAAAAAACTATGTTTATTTATTTTTTTCCATTAATTCGCCGTAAAAAGCAATGACCTCAACTATGGGCGCCTTGGAGCCACCAGCACCCCACTCCGTCTCGCTCTCACTCAGTCCGCAAGCAGTATGGTTCGAGCGAGATAAAAAGTGAATTTGAGAAGGTGGTCGGCTCTGTCAGTTTACGCGCTGTTACCAAACTTTTTCACGTAATCTGTCGGCACGGATTCGAACTGCGCCTACTTATTTTTTTTATATGTACCATCGAAGAAGTTCATATCTATACACCGTAAGGACTATTTCTGCTTGCAGCACTTGGCCGCTATACAACCGGGGCAGTAACAGATGTCGTAATCGTGTTCACGGGATTTTGTTTTCAAATTTATTAGATATGAAGTTCTTCGATAGTACCTATAGATATTTACTTGATTAATTAAAAGTTGTTATTTGGCTTTTTAAGTTTTTGCTTTTTATTTATATGTATTACTATTTGTATTGCCATTAAAGTTAGTAAGTGTTTCTCGAGCTAGTAACACAACAACATATTGAAAGACGTTACGTTTTAAGTAAAGGTGTGTCCAAACATTGAGCGGCAATCGTTCGCGGCTGCCAGGCCGCGCGGTGATTGGCGGCACGTTGCTGCCGCGCTTTTGCCGCTCAATGTTTAGATACACCTTTAGGATGGTGTACTTTACGAACGTACATTTCAAAACACACAGACCCTAAAAAAAAAACACTTCACTATGTTCAGCTCACTCACATTAATAAAGAACTGTGAAAGCAAAAGCTATCTGAATTACATTTGATATCATAAAAGGCACTCTAAGTGACGCTCTGAACTAAGAGTGATTTATTATTACCATCCTAGTTTATATCTGCATATAAGCTGAATAGTCACATTCACTGTATCGTTTTTACTGTCTGATTTATGAATTTTTATGGCCGCCATCTTGGATCTTAATCGAAGATGGCAGCTTCTAATTGTTCGATCTATTTAAGGTGATAGTTTTAAAAACATAATTTATTTTTTCCGTGTCAGTGTTTCTTTTTATCAATTTAAAGAAATAAATATAATTTATCATCATTTATATCTACTAATTTTAAACTACTGGTATAAACTACATTTTGGTTGGCATCAGGCAGGTTTTGAAGTATCTGCATTTTTAGGAATCGGTACCATTGATCTTGGTGTGATACCGGTACCAGAGTAGTACCTATGGTATTGCTACCGGCACCGGACGTAGTACCTGTACTATTGGTATTTCTAATGAGTGTCGGTACCAGAACAGGTACCAAACAAATATTTACGTAAGTTAGAGTGAGACAGCAGATATAGTAAGTACAAAGTATAGTTAAGTAATAGGCATTAGAAAATTAATCAAGGTTGCCAACCGTACGAGGTTCCTCGTACAAATATGAGATTTGTGGTACGTTCCGAGTACCTTAATTTGGTACCAATACTTGTTAGGTGAAGTATCCGTATCAGTCCGGAACCGGTATACGTCTGGAACCCCAGGTACCGAAATGGTATAAACCACTAAGTACCGGTACAGAACCTGTTTTTTTATTATCGGTTCCAAGCCCTGGCATCAAATACCTCTTACACAAAATATTATTATGATGATGATTCATACATTCAATGCGCTATAAAACGATCCACGCAGTTTGTGGTTATTAAAGTATCGTTTATATTCGCTACGCTTGGTGGGCAGATTAGTACAGGTAGTTGGTCGTTTCCAGTATTGACTATGAATTTGAATGGCGATGAGAGTAGGGGAAGACCAAAGAAACGATGGATGGACTGTGTGATAGATGATATGGATAGAAAAGAGGTGACTACAAAGATAACGACTACAAGAGAAGTATGAAAGAAGATTAGAAGACATGTTGAGCCGACCACAAATAATGTGGGGCAAGAGAATTATGATATGTTGGTAGTTTTCATTCAATTAATGGAATCAACTCACCCCATCGCACTACCAAAGTCTTTGACCAGTATATGACAGACGCTGATAAAGCTTTTAGGGTACAAAAAAATGCATTCGAGCCATTTGTGGCATTTCACCATGGGAATCTTGTAAACCATTGTTTCTAAAATTAAAAGTTCTTACATTACCCAGCATGTATATTTTAGAATGTGCTAAATTTGTCCGATGGCACTTTGCCCCGTTTGAAAAGGCTCAAGACCGTTGCCCTCGAAAAGTAAGAGATCCAGATAGAATAGTTCTGCCTAGGGCTCCAAGGACTTCTCTGTATAAAAAGAACTGTTCACATGTGCGGACTTATCTTTAACAAAATACCAAAGAACTTTAAAGAGTTACCAAATAATTTATTTTTTATACTGTTAAAATTATGGCTACTGGAAAAACGATTTTATTCTATAAATGAATTTATAAATAATGATAATAGTCTATTTTAAATTAATGTAACAATAATATTAATAATGAATGTAATATGTAAAATTAATAAACAATAGAAACATTTAAAGCATACCATTAGGCATAAATATTATACTCTAACATTTAAATAAATTGTAATGTTTTGCATTTCAAATGTTTGACTTTGTATTAGGAACTTATTATTGACTATAACACCAACACTGTACCAATACTTATTGCAAATAAATGATTATGATTATGTATGTTGATATATGGCATTGAAATGTGGTCGCTCACAATGGGCCTTATTATAAGGCTAAAATTCACCCAAAGAGCAATGGAGGGGTCTATGCTTGGAGTTTCCCTACGTGATCGAATTGGAAATGAAGAAATCCGCAGGAGAACCGAGGTATCCGATATTGCCCGAAGAATTGCCAAACTTAAGTGGCAGTTGTCAGGGCACAATGCTTGCAGATTAGATAGCCGGTGGGGCCGAAAGATTCTGGAGTGGCAACCGCGTTCCGGAAGACGTAGCTTTGGAAGGCCTCACACAAGATGGACCGATGACCTTATGAAGGCCGCAGGAATCATATAAAAAGTACACTTTGTAAACAAGCATATTACAAATTAGAGGATTATATCCAAGATAAAAATGCTTGGAAACATGCTGGTCCTGCTCCATAGGACAATTCAGAATCTAGACAAAATCGAACTGGTTGCTAATTTAATTGTATATAATATATATATTTTATTTTATTTTTACTTTTTTTTTTGTTTGTGATTACTTGAACTCACTTATTATTATTAGTATTACTTATTATATTGTTAGAAATATAGTATAATTTTACAATGTTTGTAAGTATGTGAGCACCATGCATCTATCACATAATTAATTTATGTCATTCCTTCATTTTTCATTCTTTTTACCTATCGTGGTATAGTAATCTTATTCTAGGTGCATTGTCTTCATATATAATTAGTGTATATAAGATATAATGATTTTTTTTAAAGAGTAACGGTGGAGTTTCTTGCCCATTCTTCTCCATACGAAAACTACCTTTTGGAATGGGCGACTAGAATCAATTTTTATTATTTTTTGTAAAGTTTGACGTTCAAAAGTGCCTTTGTTGTGCCTAATTGAAATAAATTATTTGACTTTGACTTCGACTTTGAATCCGCTGAATGCGGGAAGCACAGAACCAGTCGAAGTGGTGGTGCTTGGTAGAGGCCATTGTCCAGCAGTGGACGTCTTTCGGCTGAAATGATGATGATCGCACTACAGGATATATGGCACTTCCAAGTTAAGCCCGGTTCTCCGCTATCCACATCCAGTCTGAGGGAAGATTCATGGACCGCTCTTTGATTTTACTTTGCTAAGTAGGTTTGCCTCATACGAATATGAACTTTATTCTTATTAATTAATATATTCATATTATTCACAAGTAGATGTGAATGGAAACGCCAGGACCGACGCCTTATGAGGACATAATAATATACTGACCGTATTGGTACGCACCTGTCCGTTCTGAAGAACCGGCGTGCGGTAGGACCAGATGTATGAACGTAAACGAGACAAAAGGAGTATGTAAGGATCGTAGCAGGTGGCGTTCTGTAGTTTTTACCTACCCCCATGGGAAGAAGGCGTGAGTTTATGTATGCATGTTCATGTTTTTATGAAACGGGTGCTCACCATTTGATATATATGGATATGAACCAAACTTTTTTTTGCTTGAATACGAGGCTTTTGGCTACTTTGTACACACGGCTACATACCAAGCTATAAATTTCCAGTTTATGCTGATCTTGCATTGTATAGGATTTCCGTACAATGCGAGGTTATTTTATGTATTTTTTTGTACATACATACATACATAAACTCACGCTTTCTTCCCATGGGGGTAGGCAGAAACTACAGAATGCCACCTGCTACGATCCTTACATACTCCTTTTGCCTCGTTTACGTTACGTCATACACGCACGCCGGTTGCGAGTACTACGCACCTCTCCTTTCTGAAGAACATCACCAATAAGGTCAGTATATGTCCTCCTAGGGCGTCCCCTCCGGGCGTTTCCATTCACATCTGCCTTGTCAATACATTTTGTTAGTCGCCTTTCATTCATCCTCTCAACATGACCAAACCATCTCAGCATACCCTTTTCAATTTTTGTCACTACATCTTCTTTTAACTCACACCGTTGTCTTATCACATCATTTCTCAGCCTATCATTCATAGTATTTTTTTTTGTAATGTGCGTTTTATTTGTGCAGAATAGACAATTTTTCTTTTTTTGTCAAATTCGTATTATATTTCTATTTCATAATCGCTAAGTCAAGTAGTAGTCTGTTCTGTAAATCTTGCTATGATTCTCTTATTTATATAAGTTACATTTTTTTATTTGAGCAGGTACACATAGTAAATACTACCTGGGCAACCGAACTCTGCTCTGGTGATAAAAGAAAATGCTCATTTAATAGTATAGGAAAGTAGATACTAATTCCATGTAGAGTACATACTAATTCCATGCTTCATTATTCTAAGGTAGCCATCTTGTTCTAAACTTTGGGTGACCGATCGAGCTCTGCTCGGGTAAAAATACAGAGAGCCGTTGTTAGAGCCGTTTTCGAGACGGTGATTACAAATATTGCTCATTTAATAGTATAGGATTGGAGGGCTAGACCCGGAAAAGTAACATAACATAACGTCACGCCTTTAATCCTTGAAGGGTTAGGCAGAGGTGTACCTAAGTACACCCAGTTATGTGTAAGTCCCATGTCATAGGAGCCGAGCCTATTGCCGAAAAGTATCCTATAGAACATACATACAGCCGATTAAGCTTCCTCTTAACATAATCCCTTTGCCTTTCACGTCACTCACTTACTAACGGGAGTGCGGAGTAATATTCCCCCTATTTGGGGAACCATGAACTATTGCGGTTTTCCCAAAGGATTGTACCAGGTTAACGTAATCTGGCGTAGTGTAATCTATGGCGTTCAAAATGAGTCGAGGAAATTATGTTGGGGACATTTTGCGTCGAGTAAGGTACCGAGCGTAATATTGTATGAAAATAAATGCAGCGTAATTTTGTACACTCATTTAGAGTTCCATAAATTACGAAGGGTCGCAGGGGGTTGTCGCAGGTAGGTATACTTAAACAGATTTCTTTAGAAATAAGCATTATATTTGTATGTATTTTTCATCTTGTATTACATATGTTTACATAAATGGTTAAATTAACAAATAAGGGTGTATACTTAATCTTGCACCGCGCTTTGAATGCCATAAGTAATGGATATTAATTTATTCTTTGACAGTCTAGATTTAAGTCCTGTTCATGGCAATAGTGTCGCCCCTTAGTGCATGGCAATTAATAATAGTATTAAGTATATGGCCGAAAGCCTCGACCAACATCTCTCGAGGCTCTCGTTAGGCGGTTGGATCAAGGGCCTGATTCAGAAGGCAGTACTTCTCAATACGGCTCGTATTGTGAGAGGTTCCTGTCTCTGCAGCCCTAACCACCGGTAGCTTGTACCCTGCTCCCGACACGGCTGACCTTCTGTTTTTTTTAAAAATAATTTTATAAAAATAAATATTTTAAAATGTAAATGAATAAGAATCATAAAATGAATACCTAAACGAAATATTAATTAATACCTAATACAGCTCTGCTTAACCCTCTGTAGGTTGCAGGCTTCATTCAACGCTATGTGCTGTTTCATGTCACAGTTTTTTCTGACTCATACGATTTAATTTACAATCTGCGTTGCTTTGACTTTGAACAGCGTAGAAAACAGACTTATCTTCACGGTCGTGAATGCAATAGGTAACGCAGTTATGTAGAAGTATTTTTTTTTTGTTGATATACCTATCGCTGTTACGTTATTTTCTTATTTTTTAATGAATTGTATTACAGTATTTTTATGTCACGAAGCGCCGCGCGCTTTACTTGTGGTAACCACACACGCACACACACACTTCCGACTTCGCTTAAGTCTCGGTCGGTACCGAGAGCTCTTGCCTTGGTAACAACAAGTAAAGCGCGCGTCGCTTCCAAAGATAAAAAAAATGGTGTGGTACTATCGAAGAACTTCCTATCTAAGCAGATTGAAAACAAAATTCCATGAACCCGATGACCACATCTGTTACTGCCCCGGTTCTATAGTGGCCGTGCGCTGCAAGCAGAAATAGTCCTTACGGTGTATAGATATGAACTACTTCGTTGATACGTCGCAAAGATTTATTTACTTTATATAGTTTGTTTTTAGTGCGTACCTGTATTTCCCGATATATAGGAAGTAGTCTTTATTGCATCCATTATTTCGTCAGCAATGTTTTATGCCCGATTTCACCGACAACTAAGTGACACTTAAATTAATCCCTAAATAAAACTGCAGTGTTGGATTTTCAACTCTCAGCGTTGAAAATCCGACAGTGCACTTTTATTTAGGGATTCATTTAAGTGTCGCTTAGTGAAGGTGGAAACAGGCATTAGTCTCATGCTAGGTGCATGAGATAGGGGGTGATCCAATCCACATTAACCGAACACAAATCCAGACTACAGGCTGCTATTAAGCAATTCCTAATAACACTATGCCTGACCTGGGGATTGCACGCTTCACCTCACGTTCAGCAGTCACTCTTGTGCTCACTAGACCGGAGAGGAAGTCCAATGTACAGAAATTATTACCAAGAAAAATGAAGCCAAGAAATATTTAGTAAGGTAATTGAATTACCTTCTAATTACAAAATAATGCCCAACATCAGAAAAAATAAAACACAGAATACCTAAAAAGGCGCGGAAAATTGGGTGTTCTATTTTTAAAACTCCAACAAATCATATTCCAAGATGGCGGCAGGCGACAAGCTGTCACCCTAGATTGCGAATATTGTATTCAAAACCGTCTCCTTTAATAAAGCTGCAGGGAAGATGTAATAAATCTTTTAAACTAACATAATTATAATTATTTACAGGTAATTTAGGCAATAAAAGGATAATGGAGTAAAATTAATTTCTAGGTCTGTGCGAGTGAGTTCTGAGGAAAGTTATAGGCTATTTTACATCACGCTACAGCCCTTAGGAGCAGAGAAAAAAGAAAAAAGTCAGAAGGAACGCTAACGTGAAAACGAGGTAATAGCACGGACGGGCGATGCGATGTGACGGAGCCGATCGGGGGCAGAAATTTTACGCGAACGTAGTCGCGGGATGAAGCTAGTTGATAATAAATAGGAACCGAACGAAATACTCTATTTCAGTATTCCAATTTAACAAACTCCATTCAAGTTTCATGTCTAACATACATTTGTTATTTGCAGTTATTGTATGACGTAAATGACTACACATTTTCTTGAACGATTGCAATCTTAATCTAGTTCTTAGAAATTATAGTTACCTACGTATGAATACTTAGAACTATATATAAATAGCAAACTTCAGAATTACACCACACTTAAGAGGGAACAGGGCCCGCGATTCTCCATACAAACGTATTTCCCGTTTTTCTTCCTGAATAATGCCTCTAGAGCTGTCATTTTTGACATTTTTTTGAAACTATGACCCTCCAAAAATTACAAAAATTCCCCATTTTTACCGCCGTGATTAGAGGACTACCAGACTAATTCGGGAAAACTTTTAGCATAAAAGAAAATAATAGGAATCTAGACATACTCTTTCTTAAAATTTGAATGTAAAAAAATATTAAATCGGCTTAGTTTTCGAGGAGAAAAAAGGAGAATGCCAAACGTCGTTTTCGTCAAAAAAATTGTGATATGATCGGTCTGTGCTGCAGTTGTCCCTATCGCACTTTAAGGGGTTTAACTCGGTTTTTCGGGCGCAGCGCGACGGCAATAGTTTCTTCAAATACCTATTTTTTCAAATTCCTCTCAGCCCCAGTTCCCTCTTACGACTCGGTCGCAGTACGATAAGTCGCGATAGTGTTTAATTTAGAACGCGACTTCAATATAGTAGAAGGCCGGCCATTCTGCCTAGTCTTTTCCCAACTATGTTGAGCTCAACTTCCAGTCTAACCGAATGTAGCTGATTACGAGCATCTCACATGAAACGAATGCCTATCTGACTTTCATTTACTGGATAACACGATACTCCTTGATATGACTGTTTGTCGGGCTTTCTGATTTCTGACTACCCGTGAAGACTGTCACAGACGAGGAATTCATACTCAAACTCAAAGCATTTATTTCAATTAAACCATTTACAGGCACTTTTGAATTGTCAAGGAGTCAGTCAGTCAGAAATATGAAGCTATTTAAAGCTATTCTATTAAGCCCATTCCAAAGCGTAGGTTCCTATGGAGAAGAACGGGCAAGAAACTCCACGGACACTCTTTTGAAAAAATTATATTCTTACAAAATATTGTTTACATCATTCATGTTGAAATTATACATGTGAGAACAATGTAGAAAGACGTGTACGTAAAAAGCGTCGGTAATAAAAAATCAAAAATAAAACAATTCAAAAATTAAAATAAGCCGTGGCAGATAAGAGATGACCAGTCCCTACTGATGGCGCCCGTTCACGAACATGACGCATGGATCAGCACCGCTTAGCTCAACCATTTTGAAGGGAACTCAACGATCCAACACACACGCCACCACCAGCGAGACATTTGAGTGAGCATGACATACTCTTAGCCGCCAGGGCATATCAAGTCAATGAAAGACGTACCCAGTAAATGGTAGCTTTATAGAAGGTACATGGTCACAGTGCTCACACATGTGCTATGCAATTATACAATAAAAAAAGAGATTGAAGTTATACAATTCAAAGATAGTTTTTGCAATCTTCAGCAATTCCAACAATATTTTTGAATGCTAATCAATTAGTTTATGCGCCCTTGTGGAGCTGGACCAGCGTTAAGCCAAGCATTTTTGTCAGCGATATAATCCCCAAGCTTATAATATGCCTGGCAGCATAGTGTGCGTTTTATACAAGATTTAAATTTCGTTTCATTTAGTTGTAGTATATGGGCGACATGCAGAACATCGGCTCAAAGTATTTTCCGAGTCTCGGAGGGGTTTTGATATAAAATAGGTAGTCACTCATCTATGAACCGACCCCAGAAAGCGTTGTTACCTTGATTGATCGACCCGTGCGGGTTTTGGTTAGCCCTCAAACAGTAGGTATGACGGAAAATTGTTTACATAATGTACTAGGAGTACCAAGATGACGCAACCTCGGGTCTCAATGTCACGTCCCAAGTTCAGGGCAGTCTTTATTCATTGAAAGATCAAGGTCGCTCTTTTACAAATCCCTTTCAATTCTGATCCCCCCAAGAATGCTGACCTTTGAAAAAGATAAAAATACTTTCTTTAATACTTTTTATATTCCCGTTCCTGTATTTCTTAACTGCGCACGATATCACAAACGAATATGGTAAACAGGAAATCATTCCAGTTGTGGGCCAAGCATGAATGTGCGAAGTAGAAAATGTAACGTAATGCGAACGTTTCTTAGATTGAAAATGATCGTTTCACACATAATTTTTATTTAGTTTTGAGGCTTGATTTATATTTATGGGTGACACTAATTGTGTTTGCCGCATAACGATGAACCAAAAAAGGGTAGAATTGTAAATTGAATTGAGTTGAATTGTGAATTGTATTTTTGTCAAAAAAAAACAAAAGACAATTTCTGATACTACAGCCTTTATATCTCTGTGACATGGAAAAGTTCGAGTTTCGATAAAAAGGGCCTTTAACATGGATCTTACCTTATAAATATATAAGTTAGTACTACTCGATATTTGGAAAAACCCAATTTTAACGCATCTCGATTTATAGATCTACAGTTAAGAATACCTACCTGTATCGTCCAATATTAAGGGTTGATTCGAGAATCTATCGGACCCTATCGGCTTAATCCAAACCCCAATTAGACCCATAGCTACTATTTGATGCTTTCATTGTCCGTTGAAGCAGATATTTTAATATCCATAAGATATTTTCAATATCCTACCTACACCCAAAAAGAGTGTCATTAAAAACGAAATTCCTTTTTGTTCAACTCGTACTTTGCTGAAAATGGTCTAGTAAAATCATCAGATCCACAATTTGTGGTACTATTCTATTACCTTTCTCTTATAACTTCTCACGTGTGGCATGTCAGACTGTTGCTGACTAAAACCCACCCGTGATCTTTCACTTGCCTGTATGTTGCCAGGGGCCACGGTATCCCTTTCAGACTTTCTCGCAACCCTGGCAGGCATCGGCCATAGTGAACCCCGTCAGTTATGCTGACATCTCTTTGAGGCTCGTGTGGAACACAAGGCGCTGTTGAACCGGGCCTGGTCCTTATTGGATGGTGAGCTACCCATTGCTCACCATCCACAGGCCCGTGACTACGGTGGCCGGGAATCGGCCTGGGATTCCCAGACCAGGGCCGGACGCCGGGCTTCAATACCCTGCCCTGGAGTTGCATCAGGGAGGCACTCCGGTATCACTGGATGCCGACCTACCTCTGTCGTGTGGTCGAGGCCTATTTGACGGACAGGGCCATCATCTACCCCGGTCACCAGGGAGAGTGGAACCGGCGAGAGATGTCGTGCGGTTTCCCACAGGGATTGGTCCTGGGGCCGCATCTGTGGGACATCGGATACGACTGGGTGCTGCGCGCCGACCTCCCCAATGGCGTCAGCGTCGTTTGTTACGCTGACGACACGTTGGTACTGGCGCAGGGGAGGTCGCACCAGGCGGCGGCCGAACTAGCGACACACGGGGTTGCGACAATCGTGGCCAGAATCCGGCAGTTGGGACTCGAGGTGGCCTTGCACAAGTCTGAGGCCATGTGCTTTCATGGTCCTCGGAACGCGCCACCGTCGGGTTCCCAAATAACGGTAGGAGGGGTTCACATCGGCGTCGAGTCGACGATGAAGTACCTGGGACTCGTCCTCGACAGTCGGTGGAACTTCGTGGAGCATTTCCGACGTTTGGCTCCCAGACTGGACCGGGCCGGGGCTGCCTTGAAGCGGCTCCTGCCCAATCTTGGGGGTCCAAACGCCTCCTGCCGGAGGCTATACGCGGGGATCGTGCGGTCCATGGCCCTGTACGGGGCACCGGTGTGGGCGCATTTGTTGAGGCGGCGGCCTGCCCGCCGGTTGAACGCGTCCCAGAGGGTCATGTCCACCCGGCTGGTCCGGGGATACCGCACGGTCTCCGGTGAGGCGGCGAGCCTCCTTGCCGGATTGCCGCCATGGGATCTGGAGGCAAAAGTCCTCGCGCATATTTGGGAGTGGCGCGGGGAGGCGAAACGCCGGGGCTTGACTCCGATGCCGCGAGAAATCGCGGCACAGCGGACAGAGCTCCGACGGGATCTCATGGCGTCATGGAGAGTGCGATTGTCGCAACCCAGTGCTGGGCACGCCACTATTGCGGCGATAAGTCCCCTCTTTGAGGAGTGGCTGGAGAGGCGCCACGGCGTCCTCACCTTCCGCCTGACGCAGGTCCTCACCGGACACGGCTGTTTCGGGAGGTACCTGTTTCGGATAAGGCGGGAGGAAACGCCCGGGTGTCATCACTGCGTGGATCGCCCGGAGGACACGGTGGAGCATACGGTGGAGGTATGCCCGGCTTGGGCAGAGCACCGCCGTGTCCTCGTGGAGGCGATCGGTGGCGGGGATCTCTCGCGTACGGCCCTGGTCCAGGCCATGGTACGGAGTGAGAGGGCATGGGAGGCCGTCACCTCCTTCTGCGAAGCAGTAATGCTCGCGAAGGAGGAGGCGGAGCGCGTGAGGGAGAGGCAAATTTCGCGCCCTCACGCCCCTAGCCGCCGCAGGAGGAGACGCCCCGGGCGTCGGGAATCGATCGCGGATTCCCGGCCACCGTAGGCGCGGGCTTGCGGACGGTGAGCAATGGGTAGCTCGCCGTCCGGTAAGGACCAGGCCCGGGTCGACAGCGCGTTGTGTTCCACGCGCGCCTCAAAGAGTGTCAGCGAGTGAAGGGGTCCGATGAGACCATTGCCTGCCGGGGTTGCGGGAAAGTCCGAAAGGGATACCGTGGCCCCCTGGCATTACACAGGCAAGAGAAGGAACACGGGTGGGTTTTAGTCAGTAAAAGTCTGACACGCCCTCCCGCTCCACCCAGAGCGGGAGACGTCATTTGATGATTTCCCACCCAAAAAAAAAAAAAAAAAAAAAAGGGCCGGACGCAAGAGATCACTGCCACCGATCGCCTCCACGGTGGTGCCGTGCCCAAGCCAGGCAGACCTCCACCGTACTATTCTGTTACCTCTGTCTATAACAATTGCAAAACTTTGAAAATCGTAGATCACGTCTACATAGGACGTGTCTAACGTGACAATGTATTATACTCATTACTAAGTTATTAATCAAAAGTTTCATGTGTCATTTTCAGCAGCACATACTTTGAAACGGGAATGCAGCAGCTTTTTTTTTTTTTTTGGTGGGAATGCAGCAGCTGGGCTTACAGTTTGTGACCAAAAATTTGGACTACCCCAAATAAAAAGATTTTGGACTACTTGGTAAGGATAAGAAAAGCAATGGTGGCCACGGCTTAATACTTGTAGATCGTAGGTTCGAACCCTGACAGCTTTACTTTGAGTAAATTATTTCATCACCACTGCTCTCAAAACGGTGAAGGTAAACATTGTCAGGCAACCGGCATGTCTTAGATCCAAAAATTCGAAAACATGTAACATCTACCAACCCGTTCTGGGCCCGCGTGGTGGTTAAGTACAAAAAGGCTTACTATTATTCAATAAAAACAAACACTTTCTTCTTTCATAGACAGTTATAAGTTTTACTTGAAAAGGATCGAATAACTGAAAGTTTTCAACGGTAAACTATTAAGGAATGTGTTGTTGACCTATTTTTGGCTAACGACCACTAAATACTTAATAACACCACCAAATATTGAAGACCTTACTAAAAATAAACTCAGTACGCAAATAGGGTAGTATATATTTTTAATTGACATCGTTAAAATATGCGAGATAGTTGCTGTGTGCTTGCCATAAAATAGTTCTCATGTGACTCCTTGAGGAAAGGATACCGACACATTGAAGTATGTTCGATGTCGAAGTGTTTTCCTGACTACAAATTCGTAATAGATGCATATTGCATAATCAGCCTAATGTTCCACTGCTGCCTGGGACACAGGCCTCCTCTTGAAGAGAGGTAGTGGTTTGTAATCCACCACGTGGGCCCAGTGCGGGTTGGTAGATGTCACATGTCCTCTATTTTTTGGTTCTAGGACATGCCGGTTTCCTCACGATGTTTTCCTTCACCGTTTTGAGAGCAGTGCTGATGAAACCATTTACACAAAGTAAAACGCCTGCCTGCGTTCGAACCAACGACCTACTACTTCTAAGTCGGGCCGTTACCACTGAGCCACCACCGCTCCCTGCTCATCCTGCTGCTGCGTAATAGATGGTCTTTGTCAAAATTTCAGCGAATGGGGCTCTAAGTTACTGGATAGAAAGAGAGGGTTTACTCATGGCAATAAAAAAATAGCCACACGGGATGATCGAAGGTTAAGCTACGCTTGTCGCGGTAGTTTCATGGATGGGTGGACATCCATTACATATCCAGACGCCTCCGTGCCTCGAAAATAACGCTAAGCCGTTGGTCCCGGCTGTCATTCGCAAATCTTTGGCAGTCGTTTCGGTTAATCAGAAGCCCAAAAAATCTGACAACCAGTCTTACCAAGGGGTATCGTGTTACCCAGCAACTGGGTTGTGGAGTTCAGATAGGCAGTAGCTCCATGTAAATTACGGGTATTCAGATGCGTCCGATTAGACTGGAAGCTGACCCTTACATAGTTGAGAAAAGGCTAGGAAGATTGATTGGGGTTTTTAGTTAGTTGCATCCCAGGAGGTTATAACAGTGCCACTTATACTGTCTGAAAAAATACGTACAGTGCTTAAAAAAAAAAGCTTTTACATAAAAATATAAAAAAATATGGACACCACTGTAACTAAGCCGGGATTGTATTCTCATTTAAGTTACCTTGAAAACCACTGCACAGTAATCACAGACCATCTTGAAGATGAATATTAACTCCGTTCTTCATTCATCCACCAAAAAAAAATCTGAAAGTGACTCAGGAAAATTGAATTATTAAAAAAGAAAAGTCCTTTCTTGTCTCTCCAACTTTTCTTTCACATCTATTAACTCCGTTCTTCATTCATCCACCAAAAAAAAATCTGAAAGTGACTCAGGAAAATTGAATTATTAAAAAAGAAAAGTCCTTTCTTGTCTCTCCAACTTTTCTTTCACATCTTTTCTTTTCATTTCTGAGGCAGCATTCATTCGGCGAATCTAATTATGAGCTACCTTCGCTCCATGTTACACTTTAGTGTGAATAGTGCTTTATTAGGGGGAGGGGGGGAACTAGCTCAATAGCTCATGACGCGTCACCTTACATTGAAATGGAGACTATTTGCATCTGACCCCGTTCCTGGCGACGAAAATAAAACCATATTGAGCTGAAATAGAATTTGATGCAATATTCAGGCTGCATAACTGTACAGGAAATTTTAAGTGTAACAAGGTTGAGGAAATACTTGCTACAATGTCAGAGTTCTTGCTGTAATTAAAGGTACCTAACCTCTATTTCTAAGGAATATTTTAAAGATGGAATGTTTCATCTGTCGGCAGGAGATAGAGAATATATTTACATAATGACTCATTTTCTCGAAAAGCAGAAATGAGTCGATCACGTTTGTTGATCAGCTCATCACAACTTATTTTACTCGAATCAGAAACTTCAACGCAATTATGTTATCTTGTGATCGTACCTTTAATGTAGCCGCGTGCGGCGATTTTACATTTCAGTTCGTCTTCAATTTCTAATTACTAACGCACTTGATTATTATTACTCACAACTTATTATTGGAACACTATAGTCTATAGTACAAATAAGAAATAACACTACTATTTCGATTCCAATGATTCTATGCGCGTGGCGTAGTATGATCCTAAGGACGAGTCGATAAAATGGTGGATGGATCCGGCTCGAAGGACTAATGTGCAGCGGTGTATTAGGTGGTGCTTGCTGATGAGGTGCTGGTAGCGTTGTGCCGAGGTTTTCCTCGGCACAACGGTAAATAAAAAAGGTGGACAATTAATTTTCACGTCTATAATCGACCAGAGTCACAATTGGAAGGGGAGTGTTGCCACCGATATTATATTAGTTACTTTTAATGTTGGTGTTGCAATACACCTATTACTAAAATACCCAACACCAAGATTATGTCTGGACTTTAAAAGACTTTGACCCCTGAGTTTGTTTCACCATTTTTTCTCAGGAGCAGTCAGATGGGAAATGTCGACCACAACGAGCTTTTTTTTTTAAATATTACGTTTAAAAGTGATTCCGCTATTCTATTGCCAGAATAAACAATTTAATTTGTACTTACTGTCAACAAAGTTTATAGAAATGCCCACTATGTTGTTTGTCAGGTTGTTTCATGATAAATCTGGAAGTTTAGTATCCAATCCGTCTTAATATCAGAATATGATACCTACGGAGGATCGTGTTTTGCTTGTCCATGCAACATTTATTTCCATAAAAAACAGAGCTACGATGCAAGAATAATCTTACTATAGGTAAAAACACTTAAAGTAGTATAATCAGCCTATAAATAATGTTCACACTGCTAGCACACAGGCCTCTTCTCTGTGAGAGGGAGTGGGCCGTAATCCACCACGCGGGCCCAGTGCGGGTTGGTAGATGTCACATGTCTTCGAGTTTTTGGTTCTAGGACATGTCGGTTTCCTCACGATGATTTGCTTCATCGTTTTGAGAGCAGTGGTAATGAGTTAATGACATCATTTACACAAAGTAGCCTATCAGGGTTTGAACCTACGACTCGTAAATCGCGGCCGTTATCCACTGGGCCACCACTGCTCTAACCACTTTTAAAATGCCGTGGTAGATTTGTACCCAAATCTAACATTCCTGAACCACTCCAACCGTCCAAATGCAACGTTTTAGAACGATTTACCAATTACCCACATAAATAGCTCTTAGTTTATAACGGTCTATTCCCGTACTTAGAACGTACTCACGGCAAAACAGTCAAGTTCGCAAGCTAAATATAGGATTGTGATTTAGTAGTTTTTCACGAATTGGATAGGTATGAGTTTCCCAGCGAAAAGCCTTTAGTATGACGGGCAGAATCGGGCCCTTGTCGGTTGAATATTTTTACAGACACAATAATTGATGGGTGTTTAGAATTTATTACTTTTTTATATGTAACGCACCGTACCGTAACGTAACTTTTATACAGGGTGGCACGGACATCGACGCGAAAACTGTTACTATAGATTCAGTACATGAATATGAACCCCCTTGAGTTGTTTTTTTTTGTCAGTTATTAAAAAAAAAAACTGCTTTTCCATACATTTTGACCGCGAAGGTATTGCACTTTTCTATAAAACAGCAGATTTTTTTAAAAATAACTGACGTGAAATTTCAACGCCCCTGTGTTGAAATATTTAGTTTAGAAACACTTCACTTCACACACAATACATGAGTATTGAATTTAAGGTAAGAGTTTTCGCGTGTGTAAACTCAGTGCTAATAAGACAGCATGGTTCTCACAGTGGTGATTCTAAATCGGATTAATTAATATTTTGCTTCATGTAACTAAAGATATTATTTTGTGTTTAAGTGTTTGTGTATGTGCGATATTAATGTATACATATAAAACAATAGGATACTGAAGAAGAGATGTATGTCTGTAAATTAAGCCACAATATAGGGATGATGACAAAAAATATTTTTTTTGTCCGTATAAATAGTTGTATTGTTAAAAAATATTTAACACGTATTTTTTCTTTTCTTACTTTATCAAAAGATTACGGCGATACATTGAGTGAAAATGTGCCATGACGTCACGAGTATGTAGATTTATACTTACTTGTGAAGTAGCACCCCCCCTCCCCAAATTTAATGCGTCTTATCTAAGTATTTTTTTACTAATATGATAAAGCAAAAAATACGCATCTAATATTTTTTATTATCTGACTAATGGATTAAATAGATTTTTTTTGAGCCAGGCATCAACCCTATTCAGGAGTAGGTAATACCAGTTTTCTTAAAAGAAGGAATGAAAATAAATGAACTGCACCATTGTTAGGGTTAAAGAGGACACCAAAGGAAAGGCTATTTCGAAGCATTTCAATAATACGCTTATTATCCTTTTCAAGCAGCAGCAGCTATAGCAGTGATAGCAGTGACTGCCAAGTCACAGGTCTCGAGTTCGAACCCAAGGCACGCACCTCAGACTTTTCGGATTCATGTCCGTATTTTATAATATCATCACTTGCTTCCGAAACGCTGAAGGAAAACTTCGCGAGGAAACCGGCATCGGTGGGAAATCATCAAATGACGTCTCCCGCTCTGCGTGGAGGGGGAGGGTGTCAGACTCTTACTGACTAAAACCCACCCGTGTTCCTTCTGTTGCCTGTGCAATGCCAGGGGGCTACGGTATCCCTTTCGGACTTTCCCGCAACTCCGGCAGGAAATGGTCTCATCGGACCCCTTCACTCGCTGACACTCTCTGAGGCGCGCGTGGAACACAACGGGCCTACCGGAAAACCTGAGAGATATTTCTCGACGGCACGTGAAGCCAAGTCAGAGGCCCATTGGTGGCTTTAAATCTCTGACACCAGGTTAGTCACTACCCACACGAAAAGAAGAAAACGCTTTTCTTTACACATTGGAAGTTGTGTTTTATTTTAGAATTAGAATGAGAAAGACTACAGTCTTGAAGTAGGATCGATTTGTTTTTGCTAAACTTCATTATTTTGCCCACTGTACCTAATCTTACAAATAGACGTAGCTACCTACCAAAAGTACCTACAATACAATCCGTGCGTCATGATTTCATTCGGTATAGGAATAATAGACATGTTACGTTCCTATTTGTTGACAGGTCAAATGTGAAAACGTCATAATGGTATAGTTACGATTTGAAAATGGCTTACGAATAATATATTTCATATTATTTAATGCAGCTTATTCTTGATTCTATACTAATCCTTCTCGTCTCTCCCTTCTCTTCGAATATACACCAATATTATAAATATAGAGGAGCTCGTGGCTAAGTAGTAACTGCCGCACGGGTCGATCTGTCAGGTTAAGCTACGCTTGCCGGGGTTGGTCTGTGGATGGGTGACCATCTTTACATACCGAGACTCCTCCGTGCCTCGGAAAGCACGTTAAGCCGTTGGTCCCGGTTGTCAATCGTGGAACTTTGACAGTCGTTACGGGTCGTCAGAAGTCCGAAAGTCTGACAACCAGTCTTACCAAGGGGTATCGTATTACCCAGTTACTGGGTTGTGGAGGTCAGATAGGCAGTCGTTCCATGTAAAATACTGGTATTCAGCTGCATCCGGTTCGACTGGAAGCCGACCCCAATATGGTTGGGAAAAGGCTAGGCAGATTGATATATATGTATATTATAAATAGCTACTTACTTTCATACCTCTGAAATGCCCACCTAACCCAGATCGTGAATTATAGGAATCTTTTTGGAACGAAGTTCTTTAATGCGGCTTGCGGTAGGAGTATAGCGGCAATACAAATACACAATCTATGAAAATTTTAACTTTCTACCTATTACGGTTCATGAGATTCAGCCCGCTGACAGACACACGGACACACAGATAGCGGAGGCTTAATGGGCTTAGTAGGCAGAAGGTGGGCTAAAGACGTAACACAATGCTATCCCAGAGAAGTTAAGAGGAAAACAGGAAGACATTTCAAGGATGGGAAGATGACTGGAAAAATCAATGATAAATGGACTTTGAGGAGAAAAACTCACGACCGTGAGCAATGGAAAAGCCTAGAGGGGCCTTTGCTAAAGAGCAAAGCAATTTTTGAGATTTCTCATATCTTAACCTATAATTTTACAACTAGTTTTCAAATTGCTAAGAATTTCGATACCAAGATTTTGGAGTTAAATAAAAAATCGAGCGAGCCTTACCGTAGTCGTGATGTGTAACATATACTTAGTCTGGCCATAAATACTGTCACAATTAAAAATAAGAAAGATATACATTTGAATTTGGAATCTGTAATTTTTATACGATTGTTCATTGAGTTTTCTAATTTTGGCGCCAATTATTTGGCGCAATATTTTGCGATATTAAAATGGAGTTCGGTGATAAAGAGAACCGAATCGCTGTGATTGCATTACACAAAGTTGGTATGGAGCTAAGTGCAATTTTTAAAACTCTCCATACGCTTGGTATTAGTCAAATGTTTGTGTACCGGGCTATTAATAGGTACAATGTGACCTCCTCTGTTTGTGACAGAAAAAGATCTGGCCGTCCACTTAGTGTTCGTACGAAAAAGGTGGTCAAAGCAGTAAGGGAAAGAATTCGAAGAAATCCTGTCCGGAAGCAAAAGATTTTATCTCGGGAGATGAAGATAGCACCCAAAACCATGTCGCGTATTTTAAAAGATGACTTAGGACTTGCAGCCTAATAAGAGACGCACTGGTCATTTTAAACTGCTAATTTAAAAAAAGAATAGGGTGGTAAAATCGAAACAACTACTGGAGCGGTATGCAAAGGGAGGTCACAGAAAAAATATGTTTACAATTGAGCAACATTTTAACTAACAAAATGACCGTATTTATGCTCAAAGCTCTAAGAAAGCTTCCCAATTAGTCGACAGAGTGCAACATGGGCATTACCCGACTTCAGTTATGGTTTGGTGGGGTGTTAGCTATGAAGGAGTGTAGACCCATATTTTTGTGAAAAAGGTATAAAAAATCGGCACAAGTGTATCAAGATACCATTCTTGAGAAGGTAGTTAAGCCCCTTAACAACACCATATTCAATAACCAAGTAAGGTCCTTCCAACAAGACTCGGCGCCGGGTCATAAAGCTCGGTCCACGCAGTCTTGGTTGGAAGTGAACGTTTCGGACTTCATCGGAGCTAAAGACTGGCCGTCGTCTAGTCCCGATCTTGATCCACTGGATTATGATTTATGGTCAGTTTTAGAGAATACGGCTTGCTCTAAACGCCATGATAATTTGGAGTCCCTAAAACAATCCATACGATTGGCAGTGAAGAATTTTCCCATGGAAAGAGTGCGTGCTTCTATTGATAACTGGCCTCAACGTTTAAAGGACTGTATTGCAGCCAATGGAGACCACTTCGAATAAGCTTTTTATATTTTAAATTGTTTTATATATATGTATTAAACTAACATACTGTAAAAGTAATAAACATTATTTGCAATAAAAAAAAATCTTCGTGACAATATTTATGGCAAGACTAGGTAATATCTTGGCTGGCGTATATATATTATGATATAAACAATGTTCATCATCACCATCACCATTATCATCACCGTCATCGTCATCATTATCGTCATCGACATTCGGCATGGTACCATCTGACGGCGTGGTACATCTAGCACCGCGCGTGATCATTGGTCAAATCAAATAGCGCGCGCTACCAAGGCTTCCTGTTACACACTTTCGTCCCTTTTGACGAAATCACTCCCACAGACTGCAGGAAAGCGAGAGGACAGATGTTAAACGTCAAATTCAGCATGGTACCATCTGACGGACAACTCTAGCACCGCGCGTGATCATTGGTCAAATCAAATAGCGCGCGCTACCAAGGCTCCCTGTTACAAACTTCCGTCCCTTTTGACAAAATCACTCCCACAGACTGCAGGAAAGCGAGAGGACAGATGTTAAACGTCAAAAATGTGTCCTCTTAATGGCACCATCTAAACAACGGTATAAAACAATATCTGTAAGCTATTAAAGAAAAAGCAAAAGGTCGTTAGTCCATTTACGGTGGGGCTCACATACGCCATTTGTTTTATATCCTCTTCTACTAGGACGCAATGGCACGTGGATAATATGGTGACTGTCATAACGTTAGTTACGATCCTAGGTTGCTTAGCAACGTGTTCTATTTGAGTTCCGTTAGGGCACAGTATAAATAAGTATCAGTATTACATCTTCATAGAAAACGGTGCGCTCTGAAAACTCAGTGTATATTGGTACGCAACAGTCTCGAGTGCGCGACAGTTATCTTCCGAGCGGCCGTTGGTAATTACTTCAAGGTCACTGTTGAGATATAATACTGTTATTTTATCATACTGTGGTTAGGGTTTCAAATTACGGTTGACTCAAGCGGGGTACTATATTAAATTTATTATTCTCTCGATTAATTGTAAATCCTCAAGATGATTAATGGTATGTCGATTAAATGTATTGTTATGCCAAAATATATAGTTTCAAAAACTCTTTGAAATTAATTTAAATTACGTTTTTTTGCCCTACTTACGCCAAATCTACGTGCATATTGGATTTTTTTGAACTCAAACAATTATGAATGACATATAACCACATTTATTCGACATGCTATAGATCGTGATTGTTTTTTTTTCGGGATTACCAGACCAGTGAAGCTTATAAAAAGAATTTCAATTTGCCGAAGTAAATTCAAGTATCTCAAAATGTTGTTTGGCTAACAGGCGGAATAGATAATATGATCTGTGGTTAGATCCTGGAATACTAAGAAGAACTGTCAGTGCTAGTTTAAAGTCCCACATATACAACCGAGAACCGTTACCTTACGTCAATGTTTCTGGATTACCCAGCTAGGTATTTAAACCAAAAAAAAGTAAGCTGAAATTAGGTCCAAAATAAATTCAAGTGTTAGTTATTTTTTTTGCGAACAGACGCACTATCTGACGGAAAGAACGGTCACTTCCAGTTAAAGACTTAAAAACTGAATTTCGACAAACCGTAAAAGAAAGAAAAGAAAGAAAGAAAGAATAATATTTATTTCCGTCATGTGACCAGATTTTATTTTGACAACATGGAACTCCGACACGTCTTCATTTCGACATTACTTTAGTTCGAAATACCTCAAGTCTGACACTACGTAACTGACAATGCGTTTTTTCGACATGACTTAATTAGGAAACGATGTGATTTCGATGACATACTTCTTTGACAACAATGTAAGTAATAGCACAGATCAATACAGTTGGGAAACTCCGCAAAACCCAGCTACGACATAATAAAGTGCAAATCAGGCCGCATAGCGCTAATAGGGATGATGAAAAAATTTTTTTTGTCCGTCATGCAGGTTATGAAAAAATAACGTACACATATTTTTTCTTTTTTTACCTTATCAAAAGATTACGGCGATACATTGAGTTAAAATGTGCCATGACGTCACGAATATGTAGATTTTTTACTTACTTGTGACGTATCAACCCCCACTCCCCAACTTTAATGCGTTGTATCTAAGTCATTTTGTATTAATATGATAAAGCAAAAAATACATGTCTAATATTTTTGGTTTATCTTACTTGCCGGACTTACCAAGGGGTATCGTATTACCCAGTTACTGGGTTGTGGAGGTCAGATAGGCAGTCGCTCCATGTAAAATACTGGTATTCAGCTGCATCCGGTTAGACTGGAAGCCGACCCCAATATAGTTGGGAAAAGGCTAGGCAGATTGATTGATTGACTGACGGACTAAATAGAATTTCTTTTTTTTTTGACACAGGCATCATCCCTATTACCTACAGTTTTACATTCACCTAGAAATTGCCTCTCTTTCTATCGCGTATTTCTTAGATATTCTGACTACGTTACACTCAATGAATTGGCCCGACAAGTCGAGCTCTCCGCGTACTTGTAGCTTCATATCTAAACTGCGGAATGTCCCATCTATATTTATCTGTGGTAATAGACGAATAGAGCCAGGGCCTATAACCACGGGCACAAATCCAAACTCCGTAAAGAATCGTGCAGACAAGCGCGACGCGACGGCGCGACGCGACGGCGCGACGCGACTCGAACAATACAATTTCTAAGAAAACTTCACGGTATAACAATAGCCGGTGTCGCGTCGCGCTAGTCTGCACGAAGCTTAATCCACGCTACTACTGAGATTTTGAAACATGGAAAAACCTAAAATAACACGTTGTCTAGAAAGTGTCAAGTGAAAAATCCACGAGGCAGTCAAAGAAATGAGGAAGTGGATTTTATAATCGCTAATTAGCCTATTTCGAATTCCGCCGACCTGAATAAGTCATTGTAAACATCACCTACGGAATTATGATGTCAGTGTTGTATAACAAAGTAAATGCTGACCGGCAGTAACAATAATAGAACACTGTACGATTAGTTGTACAAACAATAGCTCGTATTTCAGATACCGTGTTTTATTATACAAGGGGTTAGTTTGATATCCCATAACTCTAGGGTATGAATGAGACCATGTGACATGACTTTTCTTTCTTAATAATTCGACAACGTCACGATTATTTATGTAAAAAAACCCTTAGGTGAATTATAAAAAAATAATGACAACGTCATATTTTCTTAGCTTTAAATATGAATGCTTAGTTTGAATGAGAATGATTTACTCTAACTTATCAATGAAACTGTGGTAGTGGTAAGTTATCTATAAAAAAAATAGAAAAATAATTTTACATTATATGCTTGTTGATTCATTAACATGGTCTCAAAATGAACACGTTGTAGAATTAATAGCTGGGTTAGCGGATCTGTTTGAGAGACCTTTGACAATTTTTAAGACGTATTTTGTCTATTTATATACCGTGATGTTATTTACTTGGGAAATGTGCCCTTTGTAAAATTTCTACATCTATATTATAATATCTGTCATTTTTAGAGCAATGTTGCCCCAGTGGTGGTAGGTAACGGCTCCAACTTACAAGTTGTAGATCGTGAATTCGAACCTAGGCAGGCACTTTGTGTATTTAATTTTATCACAACTGAGCAGTGGTGATGTCAAAGTCAAAGTCAAATAATTTATTTTAATTAGGCCCAAAAAAGGCACTTTTGAACGTCAAACTTTACAAAAAATAATAATAACTGATTCTAGTCGCCCATTCCAAAAAGTAGTTTTCGTATGAACAATGGGCAAGAAACTCCACCGTTACTCTTTTAAAAAAAATCATTATATCTTGTATACACTAATTAAACTTCAGTGATTCGCCCTTCGAGATTACACTTATTAACTTGTAGTAGCACGGATATGTGCTGCCATCTTACACTATTTTAGAGCAACAAAACAATTATTTTATGCGCCCTGGTGTGGGTATGTCATACACGTTTTGTGTAACTGCCATCGCGCACATAATTTTCTTTTCGTACATTAGTTTTGTGTATTTTGGACTTCTTAGTGATATTTCAGTGATGGGAAAACGAAAACACCACGACGAGGAGGATTATTTAGCTCTGAAAATGAGAAAATTAGAGAAAAAGCTGGCTCGTGTTCGTCGTAAACAACGGAGATACTACGGTAGTAGTTCGGATTTCGAACAGAACCAGTATTCTGATAGTGATCATTACCCTGATTACCCAGCAGAATTATTACAGGAGGCTCCGCAAAACGAAGGTCGGTAACATTTTAAATTCCGAATAATGAAAACTCCGCCGGGCCGGCGACGCCGCCGGACCGCACGACCTACTTTTTCCGAGAACATTTTGTTTGAATTATCAAGTCATTTCTATTTACTTGTTGCCTAGTGCTTATGAGTTTGGCCTGTAAGGCTAATACCGACCTATAATATACATACTTCAGTTCAACCTGTAAGGTTGATCGCTGTATACCTATTAGGTAGCAAAATTCAAGAACATAATTCGAGAGATCATGTCATGAATTTTTATTTACAATGTTGTGGGTGAGATAAAAACTCAACAATGTTGTAGGTGACCCAATCCTAGAGAACAAAGAATGACTTGTGTGAGTAAGATTCTAAGAACATAGTCCGGGAGGTTATGTCAAGAATTTGCACTTATACCTAACTCAATCATTCTAGAGTACAAACCGTGAGTTTGTATCAAGAATTTGTAACTGTGCTTAAGATTCTAGAACGTAGTCTGGAAGATTATGTCATGAATTTATACATTCTGTTAAAAATGGATGTTCATTCTAGAGTACAAACCGTGAGTTTGTATCACGAATTTATTCAAAACTGTCGGTCTATTGTTTTCAGGAGCCCCATATGAAGTTAACATTCCATCCGATTCAACTTCACATCCAAAGCCTGCCGATGAACCGACGCCCGCGCCGACAACAACTTTAGCCTCCGCGCCTAAACGCGCTTGTGCCGTTGTACCCGAGGCTACGTCCACACCCACTCCTGCGGATGCACCACCCACAGAACATGCATCTACGGAAAGTATCCAAGAGTTAGAGCCTGATATTTTATGTTTACTTGGAGAAGAGCCTGCACGGGAAGAGAAGTTTGGTGAAAATGTCCATAAAGACATTGCTAACAGGTGGACTGACATTCTGGTTAATGGCTTAAAGGATGAGGTAAAGAAGGATATATTGAAGATTTATAGTGTACCTTACAATTTAAAAATAGCCCAGGCCCCAACACTTAATCCCGAAATCAGAGCAGCGGTTAATGACGGCGCTTTGAAGAGAGACAACATATTGGCTGAAAAACAGAAGGTATTATCTTCTATCATAACATGTGTAGCCAACACAATCACTGCTATCTTGCAGACTGGCTCTTGCGACGAGGAGATTAAATGTCAGACATTAAAATCCCTTAGTGATGCCGGCAGACTTTTATGCCACACACATTACAGTGAAACACAAACAAGGAGGAATTTTTTACTGTCTTGCCTTAACAAAGAAATTAAGGATAGTGTAAAGGACCTTAAACGTGACCACTTACTATTTGGTAATGATCTCCAAGATAATTTAAAATCTATGAAGGCCATTATAAGAACAGGCACCGAGCTAAAACCCACAGCTGCCAAGCCAAAATTGCCACCCAAAAACATTCAACCAAAGGAACATACGTCGAGGGCTTTAAACTGGAGGGGCCCGCCACCGCCGCAGTCACAGCCGGGTTAACGGTTTTCAAATTCCGATTTCAAACGATATAGCCCAGCTATCTTATCCACATAATAGTTCTAAGTCTGAGGTGGATGAACTGCTCATTACTAAAGAAATTAATAATCTTCTTAGTATTGGTGCCTTATGTGTGTGTGAACCATGCGATGGTCAATTTTTATCAAATATTTTCCTTGTTAAGAAAAGTAATGGTACAAATAGATTTATTTTAAATTTAAAATCCTTAAATAGATTCATCAGTGCGCCACACTTTAAACTTGAAGATTACAGAACAGCTATGAGACTCATGACAAAACATAGTTACATGTGTTCTATTGACCTTAAGGATGCATATTTCGCTATAAATGTTCACAACGACTCTAGAAAGTTTCTGCGATTTGTTTGGTTGGGCACACTGTATGAATTTCAAGTTTTACCATTTGGTATTAATATAGCACCTTATGTGTTTACAAAAATTATGCGTCCAGTAATGCAATTTCTGCGAAATCAAGGCTTATTGTCCGTCATTTATTTAGATGATCTGTTGTTATTCGGAAATACATATATGGATTGTAAACATAATTTTGAAATTACACAAGAATTTCTTCAATCATTAGGTTTTACAATAAACCTAAAGAAGAGTGTTAGTATACCTAGCCGAACAGCAACATTTTTAGGTTTCGTTTTCAATTCTGAGAATCTTACGATTAGTATTCCAGTAGAAAAGAAACGTAGAATCAAGGATGAACTTGTACATTTTTCTAACCTAAAAAGATGTAAGTTACGCAATTTTGCTCACTTGATAGGATTGCTGATATCAATTTGCCCAGCAACGCAGTACGGCTGGCTATACACAAAAAATTTCGAGAGAACTAAGTATCTTAGTTTAAAACAAAAAGATGATTACAATCAATATATTAATTTACCTGTTTCTTTACGCGAAGACTTTGACTGGTGGCTTAATAATATTGACAATTGCGCCAGTCCTATTCGTTCCAGCGATTATAAGTTGGAAATATACTCAGATGCGTCTCGAACTGGTTGGGGTACCAGCTGCTCAGGCCAGACGGCCAGCGGACAATGGTCTAGCAAAGAATTAACTCAGCACATTAATTATTTAGAACTGACAGCAGCATTATTTGGGTTAAAAATCTTCGCCAAGGATTATCGTAACTGTGAAATACTTTTACGAATTGACAATTCCACTGCAATCTCTTATATCAATAGGATGGGCGGCATACAATTCCCCCATCTTAGTTCTGTAAGTCGTGACATTTGGCAGTGGTGCGAAGAGCGACGTTTATTTGTCTTCGCTTCCTATATTAGTTCTAAGGATAATTATATCGCAGACGCGGAATCCCGCCGCATACATGCCGGTTGAATGGGAGCTCGCTGACAATGCTTTTGAATTGATATGTAAAAAATTCAATCGGCCTGAAATTGATTTATTTGCGAGTCGATTAAATAAGAAATGCTCCAAATTTGTTTCTTGGCATAACGATCCAGAAGCATTTAGGGTGGATGCTTTCACCTTGAAATGGTCCACCTATTTTTTCTATGCATTTCCTCCATTTTGCTTAATTTTAAAAGTTTTACAGAAAATTATTCTGGATAAGGCGGAAGGTATTGTTGTGGTCCCTCTTTGGCCAACACAGCCTTGGTATCCACTTTTTAAGAAGTTGCTAATTACTAGCCCAATCGAATTTACACCTAATAAAACATTATTATCATCCCCTTACAGTGTGGAACACAAGTTTCAAGAGAACCTTATCCTGGTTGCCGGAGTATTGTCAGGCAGGCATTTCTGATGCAGGGCTCCCCTCCAGACGCTGCGGATGTGATGTTGGCATCTTTAGCTGGTAGTACTTTAAAACAATATAACACTTGTTTTAAACGATGGTTTACCTTCTGCCAGGATAAAAACTTAAATTTATTTCAATCATCAGTTGCTAATGTATTAGATTTCTTAGTTACTCTTTTTAACCAGGGTCAAAAGTATGGCTCAATTATACTAAAGCAGCACTATCGCTTCTTTTAAACTCAGTAACCATGAATGACCCACAGGTCACGAGGTTTATGAAGGGAGTCTTCAAGTTGCGAACTCCACTCCCAAGGTATAATTTTACGTGGGACCCGTCTATCGTTTTAGATTACTTGAGTAATTGGTATCCTAATGAAAGTCTTTCCTTTGAAAAACTATCGAAAAAATTGACTACACTTTTAGCTCTAGTAACCGCACACCGGGTGCAGACATTGTCGTTGATTTAGGTGTCTAATATTAAAAAATATAGTAACGAAAAGTTCGTAATTAACATCACGGATTTAATCAAAACCTCCACCGTGAATAGTACTCCACCAATATTGGTACTCCCTTATTTCAACGAAAGACCTTCCATTTGTCCGGCTAGAACCTTAGAACAATATTTAACTGTATCGGCAGACAAGAGAAAACCTGAATGTAACTCTTTACTAATTAGTTTTAAGAAGCCTTTCAATAATGTAAGCTCACAATCTTTAAGCCGTTGGATCAAGGCCATTCTGGGTGAAAGCGGTATAAACACAGCTGTCTTTAGCGCCCACAGCACGAGACATGCAGCTACGTCTGCCGCCAATAGGCTCGGGGTTAGCATAGATGTTATTAAAAGAACTGCGGGCTGGACTGGCAAATCAGAAACTTTTGCAAAATTTTACAATAGAGAAATAGCTGCAGACACCTCAGATGCCTTTGCCCGGTCTCTTTGTAGGATGGCCTCAATCAACGTATGATAATTACCTTTTGTCTTTGTTATATTATGTACGAATCTGCATACTTATTTGATTTTCAAACCTTGTGTTTTTGATTATATTTCTAAAAATATATTTGAGTTTGTCTTTTTCCTTAAATAATATAGTTCCCTCTTTACTATTTCGTGAGACTCTAAACATCTACAAGTTAATAAGTGTAATCTCGAAGGGCGAATCACTGAAGTTTAATAGAAAGTCAAACGAACTTACCTGTAAGTGACGTTCGATGACTATTAAACGATGTGATTCGCCCGAGAGATTACACTCCCTCCCTGACCCTGATCAAGATACTTCTAGATCCTCCCTTGACTTGCACGAAATAGTGGCTAACGATGGCCAAAGGGGAAAACGTGTATGACATACCCACACCAGGGCGCATAAAATAATTGTTTTGTTGCTCTAAAATAGTGTAAGATGGCAGCACATATCCGTGCTACTACAAGTTAATAAGTGTAATCTCTCGGGCGAATCACATCGTTTAATAGTCATCGAACGTCACTTACAGGTAAGTTCGTTTGACTTTCTATTATATGTGAAGACAATGCACCTAGAATAAGATTACTATACCACGATAGTTAAAAATAATGAAAAATGAAGGAATGACATAAATTAATTATGTTATAGATGCATGGTGCTCACATACTTACAAAAATTGTAAAATTATACTATATTTCTAACATTATCATAAGTAATACTAATAGTAGGTCAGTGTGTGAGTTCAAGTAATCACATAAAATAAATGTTTAAAAAAATATTATACAATTAAATTAGCAACTAGTTCGATTTTGTCTAGATTCTGAATTGTCCTATGGAGCAGGACCAGCATATTTCCAAGCATTTTTATCTTGGATATAATCCTCTAATTTGTAATATGCTTGTTTACAAAGTGTACTTTTTTAAGATTTTTAAATTTTACATCGACGTAGATTATAAATGGCTCTGACAGCTCTTTTTTGTAAAACAAAGATGGATTCAATGTCAGCAGCCCGACCCCACAGTAAAATGCTATACGACATAATACTGTGGAAGTAGCTAAAATAGACCAAACGCGCGGTTTCTACATCTGTTAACTGTCTTATCTTTCTAACAGCATAAGCGGCCGAGCTTAGCCGCCCCGCGAGAGATGTTATATATTGTATTTATATTAAAGTTAGAAGCACTTCCAACTGCAATGTTTCCTCAACGGCTCATATATCTTAGACTACCCCATCTGCGTAGATACACTTGACGTTGTAAGTGTTCAGATATTTTTGGTTAGTTTTATGTATAGAAATTATTGACAAGCATCTGCTCAGATATTAATGGTAACTTGTAACTTATTGACATTTTAAATTGTTCAGAAGTATTTGGTCACCTTGTCTGCTACAATATATCTGACGGCGACTGTGCATAATAAAGAGTACCTATTCTATGTATCTAACTATCTATGCTAACGTACCTATATAATTACATTCCGCTCCAAATATATTATACTCGTATATTATGAAGCATAACATTTTATAGATTTCCTTTATGATGACTCTGAAATAGTTCTTATATACGGGTGTGACCCCCTTGCTTTATCGTGAATTTAGACCATTAGTGCTGTAACAATTTAAGCACCTTTTCATTACGAATGTTTGGCCGGTGTAACTAATTCCGTGATAGGTACAATTTTATAGCACGTGCAGGAAGCGATGCTAATTAATAATTCGTATTGCCAGACGCAACTGACAATTTTTTTTTTAAAGTAGCCGTTAAACACACATTATTTTAATATTTAAAACAACACGTACATAGGCTGTGACAAAAAAACATCGCGTGTAGGTAATCAGCCCAACACCAATATTTACTTTGAGTAACCAATATTTTGACAGTAAAAAATCCACTGCTGTCATGGTGTTTATTATATGACTGATATACCGCAAGTCGGACAACTAGTCTTACCAAGGGGTATCGAATTACCAGTAACTGGGTTATGGAGGTCAGATAGGCAGTCGCTTCATGTAAAATACTGGTATTCAGCTGTATCAGATTAGACTGGAAGCCAACCCCAACTTAGTTTGGAAAAGGCTAGACAGGATTCAGATGATAACGACCAGTTTTAAAAATAAATATCAGGATTTTTTGGGTAGGGTTCTCGAGTGGGCAAATCATTGATCAAATACTGGCTTGAAACTTTCGTTGGCTATAATGAACTACTTTACTTGTGACTTGGTGAGATTTTCAAGGTGGGGCGTAATAAAAGTGCCTTTTTGTAACGTAGGCACACCTTGGGTATTCCACCAACCTTGATGACTTGCAATCTGTTCACCCCGCTTGTACCACACAGACGGCTTGGGCCACACACATGAAGCAATTCTCGTACCTATAACATTATTAGGTGTTATTTGAAATTCGAACAGTTTCGAGGTGTGAAACTGTGATCATTCCCATCACTGCAAACTATACGCAGGTGCTGTTCGTGGACTAAAAATAATATTAATAGACTATTCCACCGAACCGCACTAATGAAAATTTTGTTTCAGTGTGGTTAGTAGAATAGCTTCGGTGCCGTTCGGTAAAGTACCGTTGAAATCAGTGCCAACCAAATAAAATACCTCGATTTTTCCATCGTCAGGTATATTTTATCCGAGAAATGAAATTGACGTTCGACAGTTTTTGTGTGGGATAACATCAAAGTAATACCTCGAATAAAAATAATCAGACGATGGGTTGGTTAGCAAAAATGTGGAACTTCCATACAAACTTATATCCCCTATTTAACCCCTTTAAGGGTGAGTTTTTATAAAACCTTTCTTAGTGCTCATTTTTGCTTTTTATTCTTTTAGTCGTGTCGGTTTTGGCTGTGCGTTGTCTGTCAGTAAATTAATTAATTAATATTATTTTTATGTAGATTGAAAAATTAGCTCTTAATATATTGAAGAAACTATTGCCGTCATCTTACCTCAAGTCTGCCTCCGCAGAGTGCGATAGAGACAAAAAAAATTGACGAGATCGACGTTTCGTATTCCTCTTTTTTCTCCTCGAAAACTGCTGATTCAATTATTTTTTACATCAAAATTTTAAGAAAGGGACCGTCATCTATCATTTAATGTAAAAACTTTTTGAATTTGTCTAGTAGACCTCTAATCACGGCGGTAAAAATGTATTTTTGGAGGGTCATATTTTCATTATGAATAAGTTGCTGAAAAAAAGGAATACCTAACAGGGACGTGTCTACAGCAGAACTGTATTTAATAAAAAAAAATATACAGGAATAAAAAAAGGGGAATACATTGGTATGGAGAATCGCAGGCCCTGTTCCCTCTTAAAATTAAAGCTACGTGATAGCCCGCGACATTCAAATTTTCTTAAGTTTTATTCGATTTGCTGGTTAGTAACACATTTTCGTCAATGATTAAGACTAATACACTCGAGAGCAATGAATCCGGGTCACTTAAAGAATCCTAAAAATCTCGGAAACTAAAAATGCTAGGTTAATGCAATAAATTGTATTTAATAGACAATGTAATACTCCTTAAATGAAAGAAAAAAAAATATGAGTCACCATACATTTTATTAACACAAAATTACATAAGAAAAAAACTGCTGATCTCTCCTTAAAACAAAAATAAGAAACATGAAATTTTTGAACTTTATTACGATTTTCTTGAGTTTTAATACTTCGTATTGCCTCCTCGTGCTTCCATTACTGCGTTTACGCGGTTTGGCATGCTGTACACCAAGTTCCTTATACGATTTTGGGGAATATTCTCCCATTCCTCTGTGAGAGCAATTTTGAGCTCACGAAGCGTGATTGGGGGAGGGTTTCGTTGTTTTACGCATCTGCCTAGCTCGTCCCAAGCATGCTCGATAATAGACAATGTAATACTCCTTAAATGAAGGTATTAAAACTTCTTAGTTATTGTAAAGTTATATCATAAAAAAATCAAATTTGAAAAAGGGCCACTTTCGAAGATGGAACTACGAAATTACAGCATTTGGTTTTGCTTTTGTTTGTAATCTGTCATTTATGTGGGTACATAAACCATGTTGATAGTGCTCTATATTCATTATTCAAGCTGAAATTATGTCGCTTACGCCTGAAGAATGCACCAGAATACTTACAATGCTGGAAACCGGCCGGAGTCAGCGCGATACAGCCAGGACTGACGGTGTGTCGCTGTCAACAGTACAAAGAGTTCTCCGACGTTACGAAGAAACTGGTTCTAACCTACGCAGACCAGGAAGGGGCAGAACCAGGTGTACCACAGCACGAGAAGACCGATACTTGGTGAACACCATGCTTCGAAATCGCTTTCTTACAGGAACTGAACTCACAAATCAGTTTCGACGCCTCGGAGGAAGTAACCCAAGTGCATGGACAGTAAGACGTCGGCTTGCTGAATCTAACTTAAAACCCCTTAGACCTGCAAACGGCCCTAAACTGGAGCGTGGGCATCGTATTTCAAGACTAAGATATGCCCAGAGCCACGTAAATTGGAGTATTGAAGATTGGTCAAAAGTTATGTTCTCCGACGAATCAAAATTTATGCTCTACAAGCACGATGGAAGACACAGAGTGTATCGAAGACCAGGGGAAAGATTCAAGCAAGCATGCATCGAAGAAAAAGTAGCCTACGGTGGTGGGTCTGTACTTGTGTGGGCCGGAATTTCTTCTGAAAGTCGCACAGAGCTGGTGATCATAGAAAACGGCTCTTTAACTAGCGAAAGATATGTGGAAGAAATCCTCAATGATCACGTTGGTCCATTTATGGTCAATTTAGGTGAGGATGCTATATTTATGCATGACAATGCCCGACCTCATACAGGTAGGATTGTGAATGACTACCTTCAAGAGATGAACATTACTCGTATGGAGTGGCCAGCGCGCAGCCCGGATATCAACCCGATCGAGCATGCTTGGGACGAGCTAGGCAGATGCGTAAAACAACGAAACCCTCCCCCAATCACGCTTCGTGAGCTCAAAATTGCTCTCACAGAGGAATGGGAGAATATTCCCCAAAATCGTATAAGGAACTTGGTGTACAGCATGCCAAACCGCGTAAACGCAGTAATGGAAGCACGAGGAGGCAATACGAAGTATTAAAACTCAAGAAAATCGTAATAAAGTTCAAAAATTTCATGTTTCTTATTTTTGTTTTAAGGAGAGATCAGCAGTTTTTTTCTTTATGTAATTTTGTGTTAATAAAATGTATGGTGACTCATATTTTTTTTACTTTCATTTAAGGAGTATTACATTGTCTATTAAATACAATTTATTGCATTAACCTATCATTTTTAGTTTCCGAGATTTTTAACATTCTTTAAGTGACCCGGATTCATTGCTCTCGAGTGTATATTTAATTTTGACAGTTCACAAATATTCATTGCGTTTATTTACGTTGTTGGGCAGATTTTTTTTTCGAGCTTATGAAAATATGAAGCAATTTATTAGCAATCTGTTTCAAAATAGTTCAGATTGTGATTGATCGTGTGTTACACAATTAGGGTGCTGGTCTTATGTTGATTAAAATATTATTCGCGACCGTAACAAATTTGTATTTACAGAATTATAACCAATAAAATCGTCAATGCAATTCTCTATGTTCAGTTTATTCTATTGAATGACTATTTCATGAAAACGTGACATTTAGGTCAATTCTTACATTGAATGAGTGGTATCGATGAGTTTAATGATTTTTAATTCTATAAATACACTTTTGTTATGGTCGGGCATCGTATTTTGATCAACATACCTACAACCTGACAATGACCTGCAATTTGCAAAAAACTTAATAAAGGTTGAATTTCACCGGCTACATCGGTGCATCCGCCTTAATTACTACGATAATAAACACAAAGGAATAAAAAAATATGTTTTCTCTTGAGTGAGAATTGAATTTTACAGAATGCCAATTTACCGTACAGTAGGAATTAATAATACCAGAACGAGTTCCGTACTACAACTAGGTACGGCAGTAAGTCACGCGAACAAAAAGCACATGGAGTAGTTTACTCAAACATTTAAACAGGTTAATAAACATTTACTTTTATTTACACAAACATGACATAAATGCGTCCACTACAAATTTATTTTGTTTACAAATAAAACATAGGCTTGTTTACGCTGCACTTTATGTACCAAACTACTCAAATGAAATTGATGAAGCCAGGTTTAAACCGACTTTTAAGACGTAATCAAACAGTTTTATCATGTCTTATTTTTTTTATAGATGAATGGGCCTGTACTTGACCTCGATCTCACCTGGTGGAAAGCGGTAGATGTGAGAAGATGCCAGTTTACTCTTACTATGCAGAATGACAATTTTTTTTTTTTTGGTGGGAAATCATCAAATGACTTCTCCCGCTCTGGGTGGAGCGGGAGGGCGTGTCAGACTCTTACTGACTAAAACCCACCCGTGTTCCTTCTTCAGTTGCCTGTGCAATGCCAGGGGGCCACGGTATCCCTTTTGGACTTTCCCGCAACCCCGGCAGGCAATGGTCCCATCGGACCCCTTCATTCGCTGACATCTTTTTGAGGCGCACGTGGAACACAACGCCCCGTCGACCCGGGCCTGTGCCTTACCGGACGGCGAGCTACCCATTGCTCACCGTCCGCAAGCCCGCGCCTATGGTGGCCGGGAATAGGCTATAGATTCCCGACACCCAGGGCGTCTCCTTCTGCGGCGGCTAGAGGCGTGCGGGCGCGAATTTTGCCTCTCCCTCACGCGTTCCACCTCCTCCTTCGCGAGCATTACTGCTTCGCAGAAGGAGGTGACGTGCTCCCATGCCCTCTCGCTCCGTACCATGGCCTGGACCAGGGCCGGACGCGAGAGATCCCCACCACCGATCGCCTCCACGAGGACACGAGACTGACGGGTTAGTCGTATATGTGGAAGGGAACACAGACGCTGGCAGAGAGTTCAACACCTTGGCCGTGCGTACTTGTGGAGGAAAACCGCTGAGAACAAATACTCAAAAAAAAACGTCATTTTGAACTGATCTCTAAGCTTGAGAGAGAGCAAAAAGTCAGTTTGGAGAGCAGTGCAGCAGTGGTATCTGCCCCATCTTACGAATTGCAGGTCGTGGGTTCGAATCCAGGTAGGTGCTTTACTTTGTGTAAATTATTTCATCACCACTGCTCTCAATACGGTGAAGAAAAACATCGTGAGGTTACCGGTATGTACTAGAACCAAAAATTGGGAGACGTGACATCTACAAACTCGCAGTGGACCCGCGTGGTAGATTATAGCCCATTTCCTCTCGGAGTGAGGAGGCCTATGACCTAGAGTGGTTGGAAAATTATCATGACCACGTGGTTTGACTTGAGCAGTCGACAATTTATAGGTCTCGTCAGTGGTATGAGGTCCCCGTCGGGCGTCATCGGGGCGGCCGAACGAGCGGCGGGTGGCGCGGTCAAGTCTCAACTTTAATGGCACAACTTGTACATAACCTTCATTAGGTTTATATAACATCAGTGATTGATTACATAGTACAAAGGTATTATGATTAATTGTTGACCTGTCGTCATTATAATTAGTTTTCGAAGTTTGGGCCTTGTTTCACAGGCGAGTAAGTTTCGTTTTTATATGGCTTTGTTAAATTATCAAAATGTGAGTAATATTCTACAAATTGTTTGATTGGTCTAGCTGATTTATTATGATTAATAATTTTTTTGTTGTAATTTATAAAGGCCTGTATTAGAGGCGCTCGTGGCTTAATAATAACAGCCACACAGGTCGATTGAAAGTTACGCTTACCGCGGTTCATGGATGGGTGACAATCCATTAAATAATATCGAGAGACCTCCGTGCCTCGGAAAGCACGTTAAGCCGTTAGGTCCGGCTGTCATTTGTAGATCTTTGACAGTCGTTACGGGTCGTCAGAAGCCCAAAGTCTGACAACCAGTCTTACCAAGGGGTATCATGTTACCCAGTAACTGGGTTGTGGAGATCCCACATTTCGCCAGTTATGTTTAAGTCCCATGTAATAGGAGGCCAGCCTATTGCCATCAATCGGGCGCAAATCCAGACTCCAGACTGCTACTGAGAAATTCCAGACAGAAAACACTTTGCCAGACCCGGGAATCGAACCCAAGACCTCATGCTCAACAGTAGCGCTTGCGACCACTAAGACCAATGAGGCAGTCGAACGAACTATAAAGTTATTCAACTAAAAATTCAATTTCAAGTGTGCATGATGTGGTTATAGAACAATGTAATGCTAATCATGTTGACAGACTGATTTTTCCTGACTCTGTCTTTGTAAGCAATACTTTCAATATTACTTTATTTTGGTCGATAGGTACGTAGTTTAGTTAGCAATGTAACACCCGCAGCACTCCAAAAATAGCTCTACAAACTCAATCACACAATGTCTAGCGAACCTAATACTTGAAAAGATTGTTAGTGCTCCTTCTTTGATATATAAATGCGAAGTATCTGTGTGTGGAAGCAGTGGCGGCCGAGTGGTAACGAGTTCTACGTCGTAGGATCGAACCCAGACAGGCACATTACTTTATGAAAATTATTTCATCACAACGGTGAAGGAAAACATCGTGAGTGGAACACAACGCGCTGTCGACCCGGGCTGAGCCTCAAGTCTGCTATTACAATAGTGTCAGAATGGTCTATCATTGATTTCATAATAATGTTGATTTTGACAAGTTTGGTAATCTACTAATATATTTGGAGTCATTGTGACTTTCCAATGGTCAGCCACTGACACTCCATTGAAAGAAATGGCATTTAATGGTAATTGGTAATCTCGTACATAATGACAAATGAATGACTGACTTAGGCGGTAATCTGCTAAACTTTTGACAGTTCCTTTGATCAGTGACCTACCATTAGAACGTCATTGTGTCATTGCTTTTAATTCCTTACGAGTCTCGTGTTTGTGGAATACAATGATCAACCAATGATCGACCATTATGAATTTAGCAGATTACGAACTTTTAGCAAAATGACAATGGGATCGTGTTGGAATGGCGAATTTATAAAAATAGCAGACTTGGGCCCCTGGTCCTTACCGGACGGCGAGCTACCCATTGCTCACCGTCCGCAGTAAAGGTGACCTACTTCGGTGTTAACACTTTGACCCGGAGTTTCAATACATTAAGAGACCAGTGGTAGTTCAGTGGTAACGGCTGTGACTTTCGTGTAATTGCAGGTCATAGGTTTGTGGTAGGTAGCAGGTGCTTTACGTTGTGTAAATTATTTCATCACCACTGTTTTGAAAACGGTGAAGTGAGACATCGTGAGGTAACCGGCATGTCCTAGAACCAAAAATTCGAAGACATTCATTTATAAATTCCTTAAACTACTCCTAAAGTTAGTTCACGATCTAGTTCCCGAATATGTGTTTTTGGAAAAAAAACTACTATAAAAAAAAACTACTATAAAAACCCTCGCATAAAATTCAGTTTGCGCTACAAAAAAAAAATAAACGGGTTGCACTCCAGCAGAAGTGAAAACTTGAATATTAATTAACGTTGTGCATTTTTGATATTTTGGAATGGTTAGGGAATAATTTTGCACCGGTCTACTCTCCCTCCGTCTTACGAATTTTCGATCAGGTCACGTGTCCTGACGCGACTTTAACATTTTTTACCAATCACAAAAAAACTGCACAAAGCCGCTTAAGAAGTTTTCACTTGAAAAAAAATGTTTTCAGTAAAACTAGTCATGCTGAAATCAACTTTATTTACACTACTATTAAGTTGATATTAAATGTATATATCGTGTTGAACTTTTACGGAAAAATCAAACTTCTATACGTAGTCGCGAAACGCGCTAGGACGGTCAACCGTAAATCGGTAGTAATTTGAACTGCGAAAATCACCCTTACTAATACAAATTGTTACTTACACTGAACATGGGTTGACTGCACTAAAAATAAGTCTATACGACATAATCCTTTCTCCAATAAGCTATTTATGAAAATACAATAAAAGTAGGTACTATTTAACTGATTCAATTCTTTCGTTTACATGCATTGCTAAGCTTTTGGGGCAATCTTCCAAATAAGTGGGTCAGTGGACATTTAGGGCGTAAGAATGGGGAATAGTTCGCCTTTATGGGTTATATATATTGTGTGCTTTAAAGGGGTTGAAGTAGATAGTTATTAGTGACCTAACTTTTTTATACGTGGGTGTCGTAACACGCGGGCTTGGGAGTTAATAGTATGGACAGCAGCTTCCTAATATTTACAGAAATAGTAAGTATTCAACTGCATCTGTTTAGACTGGAAGTCGTCCCCAACATAGTTGGAAAAGGCTAGGCAGATTATTGAAAGGCCTTAGGAGTTATTCAGCTAAGCTATGCTCTAACTAAATTATTGTTATTTTATTTATATTTTACGCCAATTTACTGGGATTAGGCATCACAATGAAAGGGAATCATCAAGGACAAGACCTCATAAAATAAAATAAAAACATATAACATCACACCTTGTTTTCCCGAAGGGTTCGGCAGAATCGTACCTGTAGTAGATACACCCACATTTCGTTTAAAGTATGGACAGACAGCAGCTTCCTCTTATTTACAGAAATAGTAAGGTTTTTAATGTCCAACTGTAAGGCCATGGCGATCACATACATATAGCACGACAGTAGAAAGAGAGAAGGAACGTACCTTTATTAATTTCCATGCTAAGCAATATGGTGTTACAGATTTCAGACTAATAGGTAAGTCTGATTTTTACCCAACTGAACGACGCAAAAGAAGGTAATGTGCTTAAATATTATGTATTTACTTATGTTTGTTCCTTTATGGTGCTCGCTAGAGACCAAACATGTGGGCCGATTTTGATGATTCTTACGTCAATAGACTTGTCATAATCTTGTGAGTGTCACTAAAGACATGACAGTAATCAAAATTGAATATGGCGACAACCAGACGCCATTTTGTGGAAAAAAAATGTATGAAAGTCGACGAACTATGTCAAGTGGGGTATCATTGAATCGGTCCAAGATGATTAATCTAAGATGAGTATGATTTTCAAAATCATAATCATCTTAGATTTCTCTAATCATTTGTCATTTTGAATGACAATTTAGGATATGTAACGATTTAAAGTTGGTTAGCAACCATTATCATTACTTTCAAAAGTTATAATAACGCTATGATAAAGTTCTTATAATAATAAATTCTTATATGATAGGTCTATTTAACGTGGAAATAAAAAAGAGTGTAAAATATAAAATTAAATTTAAAAAAAAAACCAGTACAACACAGTACAAGCCCTTTGAAATAGAAGCGTTAGCTCAGTGTCATCGACCCCGATTTACGAGTGTAGGTCGTGGATTCAAAATGCCTTGAAGCCCTTTGTGTAGCCCTAATTTATTTCATCACCACTGCTCTCAAAACGGTGAAGGAAAACATCGTGTAGAAACCGGCATGTGCTAGAACCAGAAATTTGAAGACGTGTTCCCCCGCCCCGCACTGTGCCTGTGTGGTAGATTACTTATGGCACACTCTCTCTCATAGAGAGGTGTGTCCTACCTGTAGAAACGATATAGACTGATTATGTTAGTCATTTTGATACGAATCTGCGGATACACCGGGACATGGTTCTAATTTCAGAAATCTTAATATAATCTAAAAAATATGTTTAAAGTACCGACAGTGCCAAGTTTTTTTTTTTTCATTTTCAAATTAATCAAATAGGATTTAGTCTTGTTGACTTGCTGTCATAAAATACACAGTCATGTCTTCGCTCAACGAAATTTCTATCCCAATGAAAATTCAGTTAATTATTTTAGATATCAGAGTTCAAACGACATACGTCATGACATATTGCCAAGACATATTACATGTTCCTTCTTTAAACCAGTTTTTAGGTTTTATTTTTCTCGTCAGAACATGGTGATTTTTTAATTATATGTCAGTGAAATATAAACACATTAACCTTCCAAAATAAATTTTCTGAATGATGGTGAAAACCACATCAAATTGCGCTGTGTAGTTTAGAAGAACAACGCGGTCACACAGACAGACATGAAAGGCGACTTGAATTTGTAACATGTTTAGATGAAGATGTGATTGTAATACGACCTGTCTGTTACATTTTCACTGGTAAACCATTGAATCGATTTTACTGAAATGAGAAAGTTTTAAATACAAAGATAGAGCTTGATCTCTCAAAAAGTAGATAAAACACTGAAAAAAAACGAGCCAATTGCGAGTTGGACTCGCGCACGTAGGGTTTCGGTCTATAAAAACGGCAAAAAATCATGTCTGTCGTATAGGAGCCCCCCTTAAATATTTATTTTACTCTGTTATTAGTATTTGTTGTTATAGCGGCAACAGAAATTCATCATCTGTGATCACTGTCTATCTATCACGGTTCATGAGATACAGCCTGGTGACAGATGGACAGACAGACAGACAGGGTCTTAGTAATAGGGCCCCGTTTCACGCTTTGGGTACGGAACCCTAAAAATCAACCACTGGAGAAGTACAATAGTGTGTTAAAGTAAGTGTAGGAAAATCGAAAATCCAAGCGGATGAAGTCGCGAGCAAAAAATACCAAGCTGTATTTTTACGCCACTTCTTTCTAATTACTTTTGTAGGCAGAATTTTCTTGAAAAAAAAGGCCGAAAAAAATGATTACTCACTCATAAAACTTTAAAAAAAATGTACATTCGTTAAAAACAAAGCTTTCTATTCCGATAACCTGTACCCCTGTCCTGTCCTGTGTCCTGACTCTTTACAGTATTATAAAAACATTGACATTGTTGAATATATTATACAAAATGAAAAGATTACTTTGTAAAGTATTATATTATTTTAATTTTTGTGAATGTGAGGACTATGTGGATTTGTTTTATTACTATTATTATTTTCTTTCTCAGTTAGTTATAATGATGGTCTGGCAGTTTGAGTAGTTTATGCGGCCTACCCAAATGTCCTTTCTTTGGTATTGTTTGTCGAGATGAGCTCCTTAAGTTCTGAGTTGAGCTCCACGATTACTGACAAATGCTTGCACTGACAGGACAGGTCCACTCAAATCTGTGTGGTTCTTTTCTCAAAAGACCATTTCAGACTAATCTACATGGTCCTCATATGGCCTGACCAAGATTATGTCTGGACTTTAAAAGAGACTGTGACCTCTGAGTTTGTTTCGGCCTTTCTTCTCAGAGTAGTCAAATAGGAAACGCCGAACTCATCTAGCTAATTTTATTTCTTTATTTTTAAAATATGACGTGTAAAAGTGATTCCAATATCCTATTTACAGAATAAACAATTTCATTTCATTTCATGCACGAAATTAACCTGTCGATCGTAAGCCGTGGTCTGTCTTTTGATCATGAATTACTTTGATAGTGTTTCTGATCGGTTTAAAGGTAAAAATTAGATTGTGATTGACGCATTAATGGAAAAAAATCAAGAAGTTAAATACTACCTAATTCTTATTAAGTATAAGAATTAAGTCGATTCTAAGCGTTTTTTTGCAGGGTCGTGTAAAAATGTCTATCCATTAACATTGCGATACTTTGGGAAAACAATGTACGATTTCAAAGGATTTAATCTCCTTCTTCTTTTCCGTGTTGGTCTTCTTCTTAGCGTGTCGATAGCAATCTAAATAGACTCGGCCCAGAATTCGACGACTTGTTTGGCGCCATCACCAACGTCCATTAGTTCCTGTAACGTGCAGCTGACAGGACACGCAGGACACGATATTAAATGTCCCATCGTTTGTGGAACTGCACCACATTTACATTCCAAGGCGGAGTCATCTATGAATCTCCACCTGAACAGGTTTTCCTTGCCATGTTGGTGGCAAAACAGCATTTCAAATTTTCTTGGCCAGAACTTCGCCACTTCCACAGCGTCATCGGTGGCGTTAATAAAGGATTTAATCGTAGTAAACCATTAAAACATTAATTTAATAGTAAAGTAATTGAGGCAGCAACTATTTTGTAAGCAAGCATTAGTGTCGATAATAATTTATTATTTTCACTCAATAGTTATCTGAGCAACACTGCATTTATCTATAGTCACCGTTTATATTATTGTTTTTACTTATCTATCACATTGTTTTTGTGTGCTCCTAATGATTGATGATCTGAATTCAAGAAAAATTTTGCGTCTACTCTGTATACACACCCACATAACTAGACACAGTAAAAGGAGTCCACTGGGTACAAGACAAATGGGTTTAAGTGTGTGAGTTTTTGGGACAGTTAGTTTAACCTACTTACGCTTCAAACCCTTTTTCATATAGAGTGCCATAACTTCGTTGTATTTAGAACCTAGTATTTCACAGAAAAAGTGCCCTTTACTGGGAGTTCTAATCCAATCATCCTGTATTCGTAAGTGCGTTTCGGAATACAGGCACAGAACTTAGATTATGAAACCAATGAACATAGGTCATCAGGCCTAGCTTTCGCCCATTTGTTTATTTTATTATTTATGTACACACATAAAAATAGATACAGATAAGACATAATCATAATTATGAGTACAAAGGTACTGCTTATTTTTTAAGAAATTTCTTCCGGCAGACCTGCGACAGGAGAAATGAGAAAGAAATGTAGAAAATAGATAATACAATGTATTTATGTTGGGGTCAGCTTCCAGTCTAACCGGATGCAGCTGAATACAAGCGACTGCCTATCTGACCTCCACAAACCAGTTATTGGGTAATACGATACCCCTAGTTAAGACTGGTTGTCAGACTTTCGGGCTTCTGACGACCCGTAACGACTGTCAAAGATCCACGACTGTCAGGCAAGATCAACGGCTTATGTAAAGATGGTCACCCATCCACGGACCAACCGCGGCAAGCGCTGCTATTATTCAATAAGGAAATGAATTAGGTTATATTTATATTGTATTTAAAATACCTCTAGTGACTAATGTATAGTATTTATTCCTTTTTTTATTCTCAAGCATTGCTTCATTATTTTTGACTTTTACATTTTTACTTGCCAAACTTTCCAGTTTGATGGCGAGAATTGTCGAGATTGGACGTTAAATACTACCACTCGTTGTCCACTAGTTGTCTGGCATTTATGCTGAACTGGGCCTATTTAGCCGTGAGGCACACACTATACTCTACTACTCTATGTTATTTATTTTTTTCTTTCAGTTTTTTTTTTTTCTTTGAATATTGTGTGCCTTGTCCTGAGTCAAATAAATTTATTTTCTTTCTTTTCTTTTTCTTTCCAAAGTCTTAATTAAGTCAAAATCTTATGATTTATTGCAAACTGACTGCATATAATATTATGGTATTAATCTCATACCTTCTACTAACAAGCTCTGGCTTCTCTTCCTCGATTTGAAAGGTATCTGTACCGGGTGAAGGTTGGTTAAACCCCTTGGCGGTGAAGGTGTCAGCGGAGTGTATGCACAAATACTAAAAAAAAAATAGCCGTACCTAAGCACCAAGGACAAATGTCTTTCAATTACTTACTTAATACCTTTTGGCGGTCAAATGTTGGCAAACAAATGCAAATAAGATGGCTGAATGCCCAAAATAATAAACCAACCTCATTTTAATACCCAAATCCGATGTTTCACGGACGGAAGGAAATCTAAGACGCTGTAAAAAAGGCGATAACTGAAGTGAGTGTTGAAGATTTTTGTAAGAGATAAGTTGCAGATAACAGAGCATTACCTTAACGAGCATTTGAGTTTGGAACATACGGGAATGTAATTTACAGGAACTGGGATGGAACGACCAGAATCTTGGATATCATTTTTTGATTTATACCTGCTCTTACTGTGGTCACAATTACACTTTAAAGCTTTATATTTAGCTAAGCGATCCCTGAATGCTAAGATAGTTTTCAAAAACTTTCAATATTTTGAAACGAATTTTCCAACGTCATCCTACACCATGATATAGATGAGAAAAAAAAATGGGTTGCAAAAGTCCTCGCGCATATTTGGGAGTGGCGCGAGGAGGCGAAACGCCGGGGCTTGACTCCGATGCCGCGAGAAATCGCGGCACAGCGTACAGAGCTCCGACGGGATCTCATGGCGTCATGGAGAGTGCGATTGTCGCAACCCAGTGCTGGGCATGCCACTATTGCGGCGATCAGTCCCCTCTTTGAGGAGTGGATGTCAGCAAGTGAAGGGGTCCGATGAGACTATTGCCTGCCGGGGTTGCGGGAAAGTCCGAAAGGGATACCGTGGCCCCCTGGCATTGCACAGGCAACAGAAGGAACACGGGTGGGTTTTAGTCAGTAAGCCACTCCACTCAGAGCGGGAGACGACATTTGATGATTTTCCACCCAAAAAATAAAAATAAAAACAGGAGTGCCGGCAGAAGTGAAAACTTGAATTTTAACGTTGTGCATTTTTGATATTTTGGAATGGATATGGAATAATTTTGCACGAATTGCTTTAATTATCAGTATAAAAGTACTACGATGTACAGGCGGTCTAATCTGCCTCCGTCTTACGAATTTTCGATCAGGTCACGTCTCCTGGCGCGAGTTTAACTTTTTTTACCCATCACAAAAAAAGTGCACAACGCCGCTAAAGAAGTTTTCACTTCAATTATTTTTAATGATTTTATTTTTCACCACTTTTACCACTTTGTCAGCGTGATTAATATGTATGTATACCTATGCTAAGTTACAGCTTTCTAGTAAAAAGAGTCTCTGAGCTAAGCCGCGGACAAACGGACAAACAGACAGATTGACGGACATGGCCAAACTATAAGGGTTCTTTATTTGCTACGGAACCCTAAAAAAAACCATGAGAATGGAATTTCTTGCCCATTCATCTCCATTCGAAACAACCTTTGGAAGGGGCGCCTAGAATCAATCCTATTCCTTGTAAATATTGACATTCAAAAGTGCTTTTTAATGGCCTACTTGAAATATATTATTTGACTTCGACTTGTGAACCCTGTCGTCTGTGAAACTGTTCGGTTAACATTAAAACATTAATATTTCAAATCAATCTTCAAAAAAGATAATTCATTATGGTTTTTAATGTAACTAGACGTGTAATACAGGGTGGCGTAGTAGGTAGTAGTATTTTTAGTTTTTTTTTTTTTTTTTTTTGTATTTTTGTTTGCTTTTATTTTCTTCAATATTTGTACGCCTTCACGGCAAAACATAGCGCCCATATTATTAACCAAAGACTTCTCTCTCTAAAATATTTAATTCCTTTTGGGAAGCATTGTAGATAATTATTTATTTAAATATAAGGATATACATACCTACTATAACTGCATATATAATATAATATACCTACCAAATACACGAATATAATAAAACAAATAAGACAAAGAATGGGAAAGAAAGAAAAATAAAGAAAGAAAATACATTTATTTAGCACAGACTAAAAGGTACACAACATAACATACAAAACATTAAAACGTACAATAACAAAACAAAAAAAAAGAACACAAAAACACACACATAAGTACATAACACACACACATATAAAAATACTTTTATCTATAAGTAAGTTTAATATTAATGCATTATACAACATAAATGCTCCGAAATAAATTCTCTAAATTATGTCGAAAACCGCATCAAAAATCGACACGAAAAGCGATTTTTAGACATAGATAAGTACATCAAAAGCATATATTATTATTATTTATTTATTTAATCAAGCAAAAAGACTCATAGTAAAACAATAACACAGAAATAATTTGTGACATCACTTCTGCAAGGTGACCGGCCCAACCGATACCTTGCACAAACGCACAATCTAGCCTACTTGCTACCAAAAATAGGATGCTGTTGGTGTTGCTCCGCACCCTACTATACATATACCTATATACCTCCATATTAAATTAACTTCCATTATTAAATTAAGCTAATGGCGTCCCAGAAAAAAAAGAGGAAAATGAAGGCTATTTCAAATACCTATGGGAAGACGACTTGAACACTACTGCGGGAGGGACATGGAGGAGAATGCTCACAAAGAATAGCTCACTAATGAAAACCTGGGGAGGCCTATGCTAAAGAGCAACCAATCTGGGATTTCTGATGTAATAATAATAATAATACCAGCCTGTTAGTGTCCAACTGCAGGGCAAAGGCCTCTTCTCATACAGAGAAGGCACGAGCACTGATCACCACGCTTGCTCAAGACGGGTTGGTGATTTCAGACTTATATTGTCCAGGTTTCCTCACAATGGTTTCCTTCACCAATATCAGTAATGTCAAAGATAAACTCAGAAAGTAAATATGAATTGAAAGGGAAAATATGAGTGCAGCAACAAAAGTTTTGCACCTACAACCTAACGTTTTTTTTGTATGTAGGCAATGAGTTAATTCTGTTTACTGTTCTGTTACTGTTCCAACAGAATATTTAAAAAAATCCAGCGTCAATTTACAAACTTAAATTAATATGACTCAGAGCTACCGATAAATATATTTACTTCTGAATTGATAACTCAGCGACTAATGTTGTAAGTGGGCTACTTTAATTTTAATTAAATATATTTTAGGGATTCAACATCTGTCTACTAATAAAATCAAATTCCAGCCTCAAAATTACCCATCAAACTTTTTTATTCAACAACTAAATTAATAAATCATAATTTTTTTATGAAAATTGTAAGCAACGCAAGTGTGGGAGTGTACCTAACGCTCGCTGGGAATGAGAGGGGCTCGAGCGGCCATTTGCGCCAATAAGCGAGCTCTATTCCGGTTCCGATACCGGTTCCGATCCGATCAATCAATTTTAAAACCTCCGGTTCCGTAAAACGACTTCCATAACATCCCTGATAGTTATATCCCTAAGGATATAGCTATATACCCTAATATAGTTATATGAAAGCGGTTAATCTAACTAGGAATATAACTATGATACGAGCATGGACTTTTAATATAACTATTAGGGCACTCTGAACTGTGACCAACTACGCGCGAGCCGAGCGAGCGAAGTGAGCGGTGCCGCGGCAGCGGCCGGCGAGCGCTACGTCGAAATTGGTCGCAGTAACAAAATTAGGGCACTCCGACAGTTATTATTGTTTCCAAACACCATTACTTACAGTCTTGTATATAAATTTTGTATGTTTAATTGGGTAGGTATAACAGTCAAGTCATCAATTACTCATGGTAACATTATAAATAGATTTAGGTGACTACATGAAATTAGAGCTTTCACTTAACATTATTTGATGAAAATAATAAGGCAATTTTATGTTCAATTATAGTAGATTCGCTCATCAATTACTTATGCTTACGTATAAAAATGTAGGTGACTATATGAAATTAGAGTACGTTGAAATTATTTTATAGATGCAGTTGATACAATTATTAAAAGCTGGCAATGCGTAGACATATCACAAATAGTTGGTTAAGAATTATCACCATGCTGCGTATTAACAGAAGCTTTTTTTACAATATATGGTCGCATGAAAAGCATTTATTAGACGCTAAAAGCTCGTCACTGGCCTATTCATTAATTAGACAACTAAATATATTTGAAGACAAGAACGACATTTTAAAGAAGCTGCCTTAATTAGCACCTGAATTGAAAAAGTCATAATGGTACTTGCCCGGATTTGAGCCCACAACAGAAAATGTCCCACGGGAACGTACTACCAGGAATAAAAGTACCCCATATGTTAATCCAGGTAAGCAATGCATGAATTAATTCTGTAATACATTGAAATGAAATCAATGCATTAACTATAATTATTGGTTTACGCGGTAGACACCAGTATTGCTCCCAGTTGGCATGTTTTTTTTTCGACATCTGTATCAATCATCGTCACGATCTTAGTAAATTTATACCTTCCTCATGGATCGCTCCGTCCATTGGTGAAATTCGTATGGAAATCCGTTCAGTAGTATTTGAGCTTATCGCATTCAGACAGACAGACGCGGCGAGGGGACTTTATTTTATGTAGTAATAGTGATTGTAAAACTATTTTTAGAATTGCTAAGGCTATTTGAAATTGTAATTGAAACATAAGCTTAAAACTTAGGTAGGTATGCATTGACCCCAATAACCAATACTTACTCTAAGAAAACACCCTATATCATTTCAATTAACGGTACTAAAGTCTGTTCTAATTAATATCGGGACATTAATTTGATATTCTTTGGTTAGTGGGCGGTAATAAAATGAAACGCGTGGGTTCATGAGAAACAAAAATATAATATTTCTGTCGCAAAATATTATTGTAACAATATTGATTTGTATTTGAGTAGTTTTAATTATTTAGGTCTTGTTAAGGAGTTAGATTTATGACCCAGCTAATAATGTCGATTCTATAAATGCAAGTAAAAATATTTTTCATGGGGCTTCATAATTTATTTCAGAACTTTGTTTAATTGTGTGTAATGCTGTGGCCGCTTCTGCGTCTATCGTGACGAAGCTTCGCACAGTGATACAATACACGCATATGTGACCAACCATTATCAGTTATCGTCGCGATAGTTTGGGCTGCGTAGCACTTATCGCCCGTTTGGCGGTACGTAATAAACGTGGCGAAGCTGCTAATGTGACCACCGGATTAGCGCGATAACTTTTTATCGAGAAAAACATACGAAGCTTCGGCACGTATTGCTTTGTCACGATAGACGCAGATGCCTTTCCGCTTTCACGCTAAAATGGCTGAACAGATTTGGATGAAATTTGGCACATGGGTAGACCATGACCTGGAGAAGGACAAAGGCTACTTTTTATCCTGGATCCAGACGAAATCACGGGCGACAGCTAGTATTGTATAACTTCATAACTAATAACAGCGTAACATAACATAACATCACGCGTCACGCCTGTAATCCCCGAAGGGCGTGACAGAGGTGTCTATACTACATTCTTTCTTTTCTTTCTTTTTTCTTTCATTTTTCCAAACTAATCACAATGTCTGTAAAATTACTGGTCCAGCTGATGACTATATCACTCACTGAAAATCCTACTCGTAATATAAAAGGCTGTTCTTTTTCATTTTCTCAACGTTTCTCAATGTCCTTGACAATAAGTCTCCCTGAAACAAAATACAGTTTTGTTCTTAATTCAGATGAGCCCTATTGATGTTCGCTATCAAATTCATAACCGTTCAAAAGATATTAACAAATTAATATTGTTTTTTTTTTTTTTGCTATAGTTTATCGTCAACATGACTGTTTCTACCTGTGAGGCGTGCACTTTGGATTTTCCAATTTTTTAGATGGGCTTACTATCAGGCACTTCTCACCTGATGAGAAGTGAAGATGCGGTTGTCGACAGTGCACGCTTGCCTAGTCTACGTTCGCAATTCAGTTGCCAAACATGTAAACAAACACGAGTTTTAGGAAAAACAACTGTAATGCCTAAATATAAGGTTCAGTTTGCGCTGCAACTTCATATTTTTTATGACTTTTCAACAGTACGAGTCAGTCTAAAATCAACTTTTTTACATCTACTTAAAGTTGATGTTTGTTCAAGTGGTAATAACAGCTATTGGAAACAAGTATTTGAATAGACCAAAGACCACCTATTCACTAGAAATTTAAAAACTTTATAGTTTACTTACACATAATTCACAATGTTCAAATTTTTTACCACGAGCGTTTCCATATAAACATTCATCCCCTTTATTTCTACATTTCAGCACTCCCCTAATCTAGCAGCTATAAACAAGGATACAATCGTGATAAACACCGTGAATCCCAAACGGTTGGCTAGATTCATTCGAGGATAACTCCAGCTTATTCTTAAGACTAGAGAGCCGCGACTTGAAAATCTAACAGTGTATTTTTGATGCGCTAGGATGCGCTCTGTTGGATTGCCAATGCTTGGCTCGTAAGTTTAAACACCATTTTATTCGTTGAAAATCTGCGTTGATACTCCAAAATGGGTGATTTATCGAATAATTCAGATTATAGGAGGCAGTGACTGATTTAAAATGATTGTCATCTGCTTTTAACAGAAGATAAAAGAAAGGGTTTTCAGAAATTGAGACCTCGAAAGATGTATAAGACTGTATAAATAAAATGCCAAAACACGACGTAAACGACCCTACACGACTAGTCTAATTTATTATACATATAATAAAGTCATAATATTATCGCTTGGTAAAAGCTAACTCCTACGTGTAGAGAGGAATTATCTTATTTTTAGCAACAGACAGGATATTTGCGATTAGCACTATTACGCACGATGCATTTATCTGCAACAAAAAGGTAAGTACTTGCTTCGAACAAAATAGAAACTTCCCGTTATCAATAACAATATTTTGATATTAAAATAATCTGACATAAATCTCATTAGAGATGATGAAAATTCAAAATATTTTTTCGGTTCTTATGCGCATATCACCACGCCTGTTTTCTTCAAAGGTATAGACAGAGAGGTGTTTGTGTATAGCTACTTAAAAGGGGCAAACCCACTGCCTTTAAACGAGCCTACATCCTTCGTGCTGCTACTGAGAAATTCCTAATGCAAAAACCCAATTACCTAACCCGACCTGGAAATCAAACCTAGGACTCCACACTCGGCAGTCATGTTTGCGTCCACTAGACCAACGAGACAGTCCCTACAGTAAGTATAAAAAGTATCCATACTAAAACGAATTCCGCATCCAATTCTAAGTTCATATTAATATTATAAACGCGACAGTAGCTGTCTGTCAGCTACGTTTTCACGAATTATCGGATAAACGGATATGTATGGGCATACGGATAAACCATGACTTGGGATATAACAAAGGATGCTTTTTATCCCGATAGTACGTTCCCGTGGAATTGCAGAACTCCACGCGGACGAAGTCGCACGCTAAAGCTAGTTTTCTCAAATTCAAATTTCAAATTCAAATTCAAATTCATTTATTTGTCCGAATATGGTACATTGCATGGTCTTAAATTAATAAATTGTTTCATCACATTCTGCCAATTCTTCTATACTATGTCCAGCATAATCACCCTATAAATCCCACTGCTGGGACGCAGGCCTCTGTGTGAGGGTTTGGGCCGTAATCCACCACGAGGGCCCAGTGTGGGTTGGTAGAAGTCACATGTCTTCGAGTTTTCGGTTCTATGACATGCCGGGTTCCTCACGATGAGTTCCTTTACCGTTTTGAGAGCAGCGGTGATGAAATAAATTACACAAAGGAATGGGTCTACCTGAGATCGAACCTACGACTACATCTGATTAGTCAGCTGTTACCATTGACCCACCACTACTCCGTCCATTATGTCCAAAACAAACATGTATTTTTCGTTTCCATTTCTTTTTATTGACAGACGGGAAAACGGTTATACGCACATTTCCTTTCATGGATTCCCCTGGTTGGGGAAAGGCCGTAATTAAAAACTTATGAAACGCTATGTTGGTTCGACATCGACTTTCATTATTGCTTTAGTGCTAGATCATATTGCCGGCAACGTAGATAAGTGAAAAAAAGGGGAATTAAATGATAAGTACAAGCTAATCTAAAATCTAAATTATATCTAGCTGGGAAAGCATCATCATCATCATCTGCCTAGCCTTTTCCCAACTACGTTGGGGTCAGCTTCCAGTCTAACCGGATGCAGCTGAATACCAGTATTTTATATGGAGCGACTGCCTATCTAACCTACACAACCCAGTAATTGGGTGATACGATACCCCTTGGTAAGACTGGTTGTCAGACTTTCGGGCTTCTGACGACCCGTAACGACTGTCATAGATCCACGAATGACAGCCGGGACCAACGGCTTAACGTGCTTTCCGAGGCACGGAGGAGTCTCGGTACGTAAAGATGGTCACCCATCCACAGACCAACCCCGGCAAGCGTAGCTTAACCAGACGGATCGACCCGTGCGGCAGTTATTACTTAGCCACGAGTTCCTCCTCCCAACTAGCTGGGAAAGCATACTACAGAATTTTAGAATTTTTAAATGAGAAAGTATAATCTTATGAATTTAACAAATATTTACTCGCATTTTATAATTTTGATAATTTATAATTAGATTGTAGGACAATTTCATTAAAATGTATAATTTATTGTTTAACTTTAATTTTTAGTTTGTGTGAAAATATAATAATGGTTTTAGCTTTGTTGAATGACTTTTCTTATTTATTTTATTTGTATGCCACAAAGGCCGAACATGAAGGATCTTTCTTGTTTATGAACAACCTGTATCTATACTCATGTTTACAAATAAATTACTTATCTTATCTTATCTTATCTTAAAGATGTAGACATCACCATAATCTGCCTAGTCTTTTCCCAACTAAGTTGGAGTTGGCTCCCAGTCTAACCAGATGCAGCTGGTAACCAGTATTCTACATGGAGTGACTGCCTATCTGATCTCCAAAACCAAGATACTAGGTTACACGATACACCTTGGTAAGAATTTCGAGCTTCTGGCTATCCGACTATAAAACCTATACAAATGACAGTTGGGACCAACGGCTTAAATATATACCTAAGTGAAAAAAAAAAAGTTAAATTTGAAGTACAAGCAAAATCCGAAGACCAAAGCTTCTTCTAACTAATGCTTTCAGTATTGAGTATTTCAGTCTTTCATTCTCAACATAATGTATGTCTTTGTTACAGGTTATTGGTTCATTTGCCTGTGACCCATACGTTTAAATTAATAATTATTGTTAACTTCAAATAGACTTAAGTTTAACTTTGTCTAGACTTATTAGCAGCTTTAACAGGCATTATAAGCTTAAAACAAGATTGTTTACGTAGGTATTACTACTCAAATTAGTTTGTCTATAATTCAATTTGAGTTGTTTATCCAGTCTTCGAGGCCCTGAGTAGGCAGCGTATAGTATGAATCTTTTAGAAAAAATAATATTTTGTGCAAAAAAGTTTTATATATACAGCAAAAACAGTTTTAAAGTGCTGTGTAGTATGACTTTAGTTAGAAGTGTAGAGAAAAACTTCAGGCAAAACGTATTTGCCTTCGGTTGTCATATTCAAAATTAGGAAAAAATACAGACTATAGAAATCTTCATCAATTTTAATCCGATTTTCTGATAGCCCAAACAATGCTAGGATAGCGCATCTCATAAACAAATATTTATACTCAAAATACAGAGATGTTTATTTATTAACTATGAGTTCAGACCCATGTATTTATTTATTTATTTATACATACTTTATTGTACACCACAAAAACATAACAAAAAAAGAAAATGAACACTACAAAATATACAATGGGTGGGCTTATCGCTTTCCGCGATCTCTCATGTAATTACAGTTTAATACACAAATTAGAAACTATAGTTTACATCGGTATCCAAGGGCGTGTCCTTACTGACTAAAGCCCATCCGTGTTCCTTCAGTTGCCTGTGCTTGCCAGGGACCACGGTATCCCTTTCAGACTTTCCCGTGACCTCGGCAGGCATCGGTCCTAACGGACCCTCCCATTTCTGCTGAAATCTCTTTGAGGCGCGCGTGGAACACAACGTGCCGTTGACCCGGGCCTGGTCCTAAACGGACGGTGAACTATCCATTGCTCATCGTCCGCAAGCCCACGCCTACAGTGGCCGGGAAACGGCCTGTGATTGCCGACGCCCGGGGCATCACCTGCGGTGGCTAGGGGTATGAGGGCGCGAAATTTGCCTCTCCCACATGCGTTCTGCCTCCTCCTTCACGAGCATTACTGCTTCGCAGATAGAGCTAGGTGACGGTCTCCCATGCCCTCTCGCTCCATATCATGGCCTGGACCAGGGCTGGATGCGAGAGATCCCCGCCACCGATCCGCCTCCACGAGGACACGGCGATGGTCTGCCCAAACCGGGCAGACCTCCACCGTGTCCTTCGAGCGATCCACGCAGTGATGACACCCGGGCGTTTCCTCCCGCCTTATCCGAAACAGGAACCTCCCAAAACAACCGTGTCCGGTGAGGACCTGCGTCAGGCGGAAGGTGAGGACGCCGTGGCGCCTCTCTAGCCACTCCTCAAAGAAGGGACTGATCGCCGCAATTGTGGCGTGCCTAAAACTACTACTAAGTATGAGGTCAGTTCGACTCTCAGGTCAGAAAAAGTGTTTTTCTATCAGGGGTTTTTCTATCAGGAATTCCTCAGGAGTCTGGCTATGAGCCCCGGTTGATGGCAATAGACTCACCCTTGGGGGGTGAGTCTATTGCCATCAACCGAGCTCATATGGGACTTAAACATATCTGGTGAAATATGGGTGTACTATATGTACACCTCTGCCTAACTATTCGGGGGAAATAGGTGTTATGAAATGTTATGTATTTAAATAATTATTATTTTTTTGCTTGTCATCATCAGGTCAGTCGTCCTATGTTCAGTAGTGGTCTACGATAGGCTTATCATCATACTTGAGGTAAAGGATCTTTTGTGAAGGTACCCTTTTTACAAATGAGTTCTATATTTCTGCACTGAACTAAAACCACGAGAGTGTAACATTTTAACTAATGAGGGTACGTAAGTAATGAGGGATTGGGCATGTACCTGTAAAATTTGGGAGCATTCTACATTTAAAAATCCCAGCAGAAAATTATTCTTAATCTGTGTGCAGACTTGAGTCGATATTTCTTTAGGCTGTTGCTATAAGCATTCTATCTAATTCATAATAATCGTATGCATCAACGAACAGAGTATAGATACCACTGGGTCTTGAAGTCGCATGGAGGGGCATAACGCTTTTTCTTTACGTGACGTTTTCTACCAGCCAACTCTTACCGCAAGAACTTCGTTCCAAAAACTTAAAACTAAGAACAGCGGAAGAGAGATCTCGACAGCAGGCGAGACCACCTCACGAGTAAACCACCCTCCATCACACAATACCATTACCACAATGGCAAACCAGCGTCAGGCACAGTTGTCTGGCATTTTTGATGAACTCGGTCTTTTTGGCGGAGCCATGAGGCACGCCACGTAAGAAATTAGCACGGGAGTCTGCCCTGCTCTGCTCTTGAACTTATCAGCTTTATTTTTAATATAATTTACCATACTTTAGTTTTAATATAATACATTATTATGCTTTCATTAATATTCTGTTAATTATATTATTAATATTAGTGTTTCTCTATTTTATTGCCCTGTTCAAAATAGTTTTGAAGTACAGCTGATATAATTATAATATGGCAAGATTATTATTTTATGAGTAATATATGACGTAAAATAACGCTGTAAATTGCATCTATTAATACTAGCTTGCTTTTGAACACCGCAGGGGAAGATAGTGTTACTAAGATTAAATTATTGAAATAGTTAAATATTTATGTCAAATTACAAATTATTAATTCAATGGATTCGCTTCAATGTATTGTCATCTAGAAATTCTCTTATAGAGTAATAACATTTACTTATCAATAATTCGTGTTTATTTTTTTTTGAAGGTATTTATATCGCTCATAGTTCTGAGAAAAGGTGGAAGATTATTAAAGATACGTGGGCCCATACAAAAAATGCTTTGGTGCAAAAGCTTTGTTTTACTGGCTACGGTGCGCAGCTTGTCTTTGTGTCTGGCCCTAGTGCAAAATTCAAACAAGTTTCGGTTTGATTTTATGAGCATTACAGTTTAAACACGGAAGAAGCTTGTAGTCTTGGACAAAACAATAGGAATAAAACGTTGCTTAGTTGTTTTTGCGTTGTTTTGTTGGTACCGATGTTTTTTTTTTGCCTGCATTCGTCTTTTTAGTTGCTTAACCAGGACCTCATTTTAAAAGTTTTTTCTTTCCAAGTCTTGGTTAAAAGAAGTAGTGAGGTTCTAATTAGTGTCTGATTAGTGTGCTCTTTCCCTTACAAATTAATTAGTCCGGCCTGAGTGAAATGTTTATCCACGAAGTGAAGTTAGCTTTTTACCTTTAGACTGTTTGTCCACCGCACCGTGAACGGGACGTCAACGAGAAACGAGATTACGCGGTCATAGTTAATGTACTGTTGTTACTTGTACTGTTGCGGAGCGGAGTGGGGCACGTCGTCGTGGATTGCACTATCTATAAGTCTCTATTTTATTAAGTTCGATTTGAAAGTAAGATAGAAAAATAGCTGTATTTTCAAATAATATTATCGGAGATTTTCGAAATAATATTTGCACTTAAGTTTAAAATAGGTAATCTATTTTGTGTCAAAGATAGTTTCCATAATTTATAGAATCTTATGCCTACCATCTCAGGTTAATTATTGCAATTTCTCATAAATTTAGAAAATTAACTAGAACTACATAGTATATTACTCCAATTTTAGACTTCGAGCACACTCCCGATCTGTCACACATTTTGAGATCAAATCTATATTCTGAATTCAAAACAGTAGTTCCAATTATTTGAAAATCGCTGCTTGCAGTGTTGCACTGAATGAGAATCACGTTTCTTGCTTCAGAATCTAACGGTAACTAATCTGCAGCTCGATTCGATTAAATACTGTACCCTAAAATGTTATTTAGGATATGTATATATCTGTGTATCTATTATAGTATATTGTATACTTATTATTTGCACCAACGACAGCCCCGTTTTACGTCCAGGCAAATCACTGTCTTGCAAGGTTGGCTGGAAGAGATCGCAGAAAGCGATAAGAACACCCATTGTATATTTTGTAGTATTTTATTTATTTGTGTTATGTAATCAAAATCAAAGAGGAGCTCGTGGCTAAGTAATAACAGCCGCACGGGTCAATCCATTAGGTTCAGCTACGCTTGCCAGGGTTGATTCGTGGATGGGTGACCATCTTTACATATCGAGACTCTTCCGCACATCGGAAAGCACTCCCGGCTGTCATTCGTGGATCTTTCACAGTAGTTACGGGTCGTCAGAAGCCCGTAAGCCTGACAACCAGTCTTACCGTATTACACAGTTACTGGGTTGTGGAGGTCCGATAGGCAGTCGCTCCATGTAAAATACTGGTATTCAGCTGCATCCAGTTAGATTGGAGGCCCCATTATAGTTGTGAAAAGGTTAGGCAGATATATATATATGTAATCAAAATCAAACACAATATCAATGGTCATTACCGCATTGGTGAAATTTGCACTTAAGCGTGGTTCTAACCTCCCGTTCTAGGTAACTAACTGATCAATATGTTTGCGGTTTTCAGATCCAGTATAATGAACCCAAATATAGATCTGAAACCCGGATGGCTTACGCAAACAACCTGACAACGTGACAACGTTTGCGGTTTTCAAATCTTGTTAAACGAACTCTGGGTGCAACCTTCTCACGGATTAAAATAAAAGGATAAGCCTTCTCTTGTTTTTGGGGTCCACGACCCAAGGGTACCAAATGGAAGCCTATTACGAGGGCGACACTAAAAGTTTTTAGAACTGGCCACTTGTAAACGATATAATCAAAAAATAAGTTCAAATTTTGGAAATGGAACTCTTTGCCAATATTATTGTGTATGTATTTGATTCATTTGTCATTTGTTTACGATTTGGCGTAATAGGTAGACAGTTAAATTTTTCCCAGATGGTGTATTACTATTGCCGGTTTGATAAAAAATGGAACAGGAGCAGTAATGGCCCAGTGGTAAAAGCCGTGAATTACGAGTTGAGTTTGTGTAAAATATTTCTGCTCTAATAATGAAACCGGCATGTCCTACAACAAAAGATTCGAAGACGTGTGACATCTACCAACCCCCACTGGGCCCACGTGGCCCACTCCCTGTGTCCCAGCAGTGGGTTCACTATAGGCTGATTATACTATAACAAAAAATAATATAAATTAAATAGAGTTAATAATTAAAGGTTATTAATTAAAAACACGTTTTTTGCTCGATCTTAATACGGTACGGAACACTTCGTGTGCGAGTTTTCTAAAGTCTTGTGGTCTAATGCAAAGCTGTGCTAAAAATCCTAATCTTTTTAGCCTAGTTTACATGTTGTGTAACCTAGAACGCAATGCAAAATGCTATGTATCGTATTATAATGTGCCGTATTATGCTGAGATAGGGGCCTTTTTGGCCTCGCACAGGTAATTATATTTTTTTTTGTTTTTATATGATCCATTTTTTTTTTTTTTTTATAAAATATTATATTTTTTTTTAATATTATTACTGTTTGTATTTTCTGTGCGTGTCCCAAATATATATTTTTCTTTCTTTCTTTCAATGTTACATTTCTTTTTTTTTTTTTGCAAGCTCTTTTTATTAATTCCACTGCTATAACGCTACCATACGATTTCCTAAAATGTTACACGTTGTCAAATTAGCCAAAACTTCAGAACGATAAGCGATTAATTAGAGTGGCAAATAAAAAATCACAAGAAAGCTGTAGTGTTTTTAATATCAGAACTTTTACGATGTCACTGACTGACAGTCTAAAACATAAAACTCATAAATTGCACAGAATCGTAAAAAAGTCAATAAGTTTGTGTCGCGAGTGTCACAATGTGAAATTCGTAATCAAATTTTATTATTTTTGCAATAAAATATATTTTATTAATGCTTCGTATGGCACTGCCAAAATGAATTACCGTCAAGTTTGTACTACATAACGTATATTATAACATTTATAACACATCTATCTGTACTTAGCATTGGTTCCCAGCCAGTGAGCGGAAAAGCTAATAGAAGTTCACGTAAGATTAAAAATTTAAACTTTCATTGGTTCCGCGAGCGGCTTCATCCGCGTCATATCTTCATAAATTATAGCCTCTGTTACTCAGTGATGATAATATAGCATTATACTGATGAAATAATTTTTGAAATAAAAATACAACTCGTATTCTATATATGTAGAAGAAAGTCGTGTTACGAGTAGTTACACTATTTAAAACTCAAGAACGGCTGGACCGATTTCGCAGAAGGTTTTAGTTAAGTAGAGTAGGGTAGGTAGGGTAGGTAGGGTGGGTAGGGTAGGTAGGGTAGGTAGGGTAGGTAGGGTAGGTATGGTAAGTATGGTAGGTAGGGTAGGGTAGGTAGAGTAGGGTAGGTAGGATAGGGTAGGGTAGGTAGGTAGATGCGCCGTAGATAAGTACTTAATGCTGCCCGTGTGAAGCCGGGGCGGGCAGCTAGTATATATATTATGTATACTATTTATAATATTAGTGAAGATATTTTACTGGTACAGTAGATGCAAGCTCGCATGCTAGCCGCGGCGTGCGTCACTCGCTCGCATGCTAGACGCGGCGTGCGTCGCTCGCTGGCACAATGACGATGATCCGTTCGCCAAATAGTCGGTTCTAATAAGTCTTAATGAGTGTCAACATCGGTGTAAGGAGTGTAAAGAGGTGGTTAATGAACTCTTGGCGTTTGTGACCCATAAGATAGACTGGGATACTGCAGATTACTGTAGATTTGCCTCAGTACTTACTCCAATGAGAGAGTGGAAACGGCCAGATCAATCGTGTGTAAGTTGTTAGCGCCGCAAAAAAAGCTTATGCGACGTAAAGATGGTTCTGAACAATGAAGCTTGCAAGATATTATTAAGATCATTAGAGAATTTGAACCTGACAACCTTCCAGTATTTGTAGCGAAAAATCTAAATAAGTTGCCTTCTGTGATATTTGACTAAACTGCGTTCACGATTTAGTTTCGAAACATTAAAAACAACTTTAATTATTCAACTTTATTTTTTTCTTTCTTTCTTTTTCTTTCTAATATCGACGTGTAAAGTTCAGTTTCCGTTACAATATCTTTTTTTTAAATGATTTTCAATGGTATGGTTCATTCTCAAATCAGTTTAATTCACACTATTATAAAGTTGATATTCGTTGAAATGGAAATAACAGCAATTGGAAAAAAATACATTTATTAGACTTTATGTGGAGGTGACTGCATTTCTGAAAGAAATGGCTATATCGAAAATTGACATGACTAAGAGTCATGTCAATTTTCGATATAGCCATTTCTTTTAAAACTAAATGAGATGTTTTAACTAATGTGGCAACCTTATTTTCGGATATACAGATCCTAAAATCGACAATAGATCAATTAAAACGTATGGTGATTCAACTTAAAGAAAATAAACAAATGCAGAAGGTGAAAAAGGATGCTGGAAAGTGAAGGGCACATCCTCGCGCTCGCTCGCACTTACTATGGAATCAAGGAAGCAAGCGAAAGGCGTATCCTTTCGCTCGCTCACACCTACTAAAACATCAAACGGCCACCTTAAGTTATAACGACTGTACCGGTAATGAGCTCGAGTCCTAGGTCACCTGATCGACAAACAACAGCTGACTCATCGCATACCCCGCTAAACAGAGACAAATAAATTAACACAGTGCAAACAAATACTGTCGGTATATCTACGACTAATGATGATAATTTTACGTCGGTGGAGAAAAAGAAGCGGAAGAAGTTTGCCAACATCAGTGACACTAGTCTAGGCTCGACTAAATAACTACAGGTTGCTCAATTGTCCTTGACCGTTTACGTGTCTTGGCTGAATAAAGCACTACCACGGATGATATTCGGACATACAATGTCAGTGAAATAGGTGAAAATTGTGTAAAAGTGGAACTGCTAACACAGAAACACGAGACGGAATTTGTATATTTTAAAGTTACAATAGATTGTTCATTCTAAAAGTTGGCAACGACGCAAATAGCTGTCAAATATTTACCTGGTTTGATTAATTTGGCAATATTACTGTATGGAAATATTAAATATCGCTAACCAGTAAACTACGATATCAATAATGATTTTCAATTACTTATACCACTGAATTTGAAGATGTAACCACTTTAGGTGTAAAAAAAAATTTGGAAAGTTTTTAAAACTAAATATTCGGTGTTACGATATTAATTATTGCATTTCATAATCAATGGTAATATTTTAGTTTACTAGTTAGCCATATTTCATTATGTCCATACAGTAATATTGCCAAAACAGCAAAATATTTGATATTCATTTGCGACGTTGCCCCCTTTCAGAATTCCCGCTCATTTTAGGCCTATGGGCGTCAGGTTTATGCGATTCCGTGAGTATAAGGCGAGAGCAAGTAGGAAACTAAATATATAACTTTGGATTGTAAGTTATCTACTATAAAAACACTGTCCCACAATTTTATTGTAAATCGTTTAAGTGATCAGAGCAATGTGTGCGTGAACCCACTATAAGTAATGTTATTGTGTTATTGAAGGAGACTTGGTTGCTACCCCATGACTTAAAATGTTGTATATGAAACTATTGAGGCTTTTGGGTGTGCCACCAAGTCTTCTGTCGATACTTAAGGGGTAGGCCGTATGGGGGCTTAGGCATTATGTGTTTCCGTATCAATGGTGCCGATTCTCTTGTCACAAATGCCTCTAAACTACACTAATAATCACTAAAATTTAGTTTATTCCTCCCAAACGATGATTTCCCATTCTGAAATAGACTGAAGTGACACAACTTAACTATATTTTAGTTAGACAGCACTAAGATGGCACTGAGATTTTAATTTAGTGAAAATGACAATTTTGCTATTCTGAATTTGTTGTTTTTCACCTAAAATTTTGATTGTCTAACTAAATCTGACCATTATTAATTGCGATTAAAAATAGTGTAGAATACGATTAGTTGTCTTGAACTAAAATTCACACCAATATCTCGACTTATATAGCCAAAATTAAGGATAGTTTTTAGTGATAGTTTAGTTAGTTTAGTTCGGTGTACAAGAGAATCGGCACCAATGTCTCACCTATTATAGTTGTCGTATCGCCTAGTGGCTGTGCGAATATCGACTGGTATGAGATGTGTAATCATTTTTAATGTGTATAATTATGCCGGTTGATACCACCAATAATCTGTCCAAGTTAATCAATTAATGAATTCATTTTTTGCTTTGCTTGCATAGTTCGAAATTAAAATTTGCCAATGCTCTAAAATTAAAGATGGTTAACACGAACCTTGGATTGATTATTGGAAAGCATCACCCAAAAAATGGAATTACTTAAATGTCAAACCTACCCATCTTTGGATAGCAGGCTGACCAGGCGTCTCTTACGCCTGGACAGGAATGACCTGCGCCTGGTGACGGGGACCATCACGGGACACTGCTCGCTAAACAAACACTTCCACACAATAGACATAACGGACAGTCCTCTGTGCAGGGCGTGCATGGAGGCTGAGGAGACCGTTGCGCACGTGCTTTTTGAATGCCCCGTGCATACACAGATTAGAACAGAAACCCTCGGGTCACCCAGATCATACACAGATGTTCTAGACAAACCAGGAGACCTAATTGCCTTCTGGAGGGAGGTGGGCTGGTTGGAATAACCCCCCAAACGGCCGCCATGGCCCACGCACAATGATCCACCTGACAGACTGAGTGCGGAAACCAAACCCCATAACATAGAACATAGATGTCAATCCTAAGTGTCAACAATTTTCTCTCGTTTTAATTGAATACCTAGTAGTCATACTTTTTGTAATACTTATCATAAAACATTCTTGGAGCAGTCGCTTCATGTAAAATAAGGGTATTCAGCTGCAACAGGTTATACTGGAAGCCAACCCCAATATATAAGTAGTTAGGAAAAGGCTAGGCAGACTGATATACTCTTGGAAGTCCGTCTGGGAAATCTCCTATTCTAAAAATTCTGAATACTTTCTTAAAAATATGTTTGTATTGCTGCTACAAATAGTTCAAAATATTATTCTTTCCGAGTGTATTTAATTGGCTTTCTAGAAGCAAATGCTTTTAATATTCGACATTGACAACCAACAGCAGACAGTATTATAAAAACTTCAAGTATTTATAATTATTTATACATGAACGAGTAAATATTGGTGTGGCTTACAGAAAAAGTTTTCAGTCTGGTTCACATGTCATAATGTAAATTGGATTACATATTATCAGCCGAGTGTAAGGTTTTATTTTAGAAAATGTGGCCCAACGGTAACGGCCCCGACTAAAGCCTCGTGCAGACTAGCGCGCTGCGACAGCGCGACGCGGCACCGGTAATTGTTATACCGTAAAGTTTTTTTAGAAATTGTATTGTTCGAGTCGCGTCACGCCGTTGCGTCGCGCTGGTCTGCACAATAATTTACGAGTTAAGAAAGCAAAGAAAGAAAGAAAATTAGGTTTATTTGTCACAGAAACACGTGCATACAAATAAACAACAATATAAACATAAACATAACAAAAATACTCGGCAACCTTCTTGTCACAGTCATGACGTGGATCATGACTGTGACAAGAAGGCTTCCACTCAGCATAAGCTTTTCTATGGGGACCCACAGCACAGCGCTGATTTTCAGTGGTCACCCGAAAAATACGTACGGAAATCAAGCCAGTAATTAAATATTAATAAATCCAGTGATTAAATATTAATAAATCCAGTGATTAAATATTAATAAATACAGTGATTAAATATTAATAAATCAAGTGATTAAATATTAATAAATTCAGTGATTAAATAATAATAAATCCAGTGATTAAATATTAATAAATACAGTGTGTAAATACAGTACACTTACATTTGTTTGTCTTGAGTTCAAACCCAGGCAGGTGCTTTACTTTGTGTAGATAATTTCTTCACCACTGCTCTCAAAATGGTGAAGAAAAATATCATGAGGAAAACGGCATGCCCAACAAAAAAATTCGACGACATGTGACATCTATCAAACTACGCTGGGCCCGCGTGGGATTACAGCCCATTCCCTCTTGAAGAGGAGAGGCCTATGATCTAGCAGTGTGGAAACATTATAGGCTGATTAGGCTGTTTAGGGTATGTGTACCTAACATGTGATTGCAGCAGCAATAGCTCTATGAAAAGTCGTAGGTAAGTTTGAACTCCAACCACCTAAGTCATTTTTTCATAAAGAGAAAGAATGTGTATGTATCACCACAATTACACAAATAATTACAACGGTTATTCATATAATCACCATAACTAAAAGTCCCAGTTGAGTCAAAATATTATGTACCTATTATTGTTTCGAAAGTCAGTGGTGGTTGCTACAAAGCCATTAAGACGACATTAATGACGACGCTGCACTGCGTGTCGCGGGTTCGATTCCCGCACGGAACAAATATTTGTATGACCTACAAGTAGTATTTTTTTATAATTTTGTTATTGTAAGTACATACATAGCTTAGGTTATTAGTTTAAGTTCTTAACTGTCGCATTAGGGTAAACCCTTTAAGTGTTTGTAAACGCACCCACAATACAGAAGAAATCCATAGTGTAGCAATGCTCCTAAATTTAAAAAAAAACGCATTTGTCTACATGAATTTGTAATTGATTTAATTCTACATTGAATATACAGTATATTTATTAACGAAAGGCGTTACCGCTAACGCGCAATAGTTTTTCGCCCATCGAAACATGCCAAAGAAACATTTATTTTAGAATAATGATAACGTTTCTTTTACGTATCAATTTAATATTTTTTTAAACATTTTACATGGAGTTTTTTTTGCTTCTAGACGCTATACTATTGCGGGTTAATGGGAACGCCTTTCGTTAATTAACATTATTTTTATATACAGTAACGTCTAAGAAACCTATCAGAGATAAGTGTCCAATGAGGAGTATTGTTGAAGACCCCTATTAGTTACCAATTAGGAATTATACACATACATACATAAACTCACGCCTTCTCCCCACGGGGGTAGGCAGAAAATACAGAACGTTTACGTTCATACATCTGGTCATACACGCACGCCGGTTGCGAGTACTACGCACCTGTCCTTTCTGAATAACATCACCAATAAGGTCAGTATATGTCCTCCTAGGGCGTCCCTCTCGGCGTTTCCAGTCACATCTGCCCTGTAAATACATTTTGTTAGTCTCCTTTCATTCATCCTCTCAACATGACCAAACCATCTCAGCATACCCTTTTAAATTTTTGTCACTACATACTCTTTTAACTCACACCTTATCACATCATTCCATTTCCATTTAACTACGAATTATTTACGCTAATAATCAATACTTCTATACTAATATAATAAAGGTAGAGTTTGTTTATGTGTTCGAACGCTCTAATCTCTGGAACTACCGGTCAGATTTGGAAAATAATTATTGCATTAGATAGCCTTGATTTTAATACTTTTGTAAATTATTTCTACGATTTTATGTTATGATTTTTTAATTACTGAACAAATATTTAGGTATTATAATTTTTTATTTAATCATTAATAATTAAAATTTAATCGTTATGACACTTAGAATCCGAGCAAATAGTAAAAAAGTCGGAAAGAACCCTAACCGAAACGTAGTAATGGCGCGGGCGGGCGATGCGATGCGACGCGGTGGGTCGAACGTTGAGGGAGTTTTATAAAAATGTGGCGGTTATTTTACTATAGTTAAAGGTGCCAATTCTCTTGTACACCGAACTAAACTATCACAAAAATTCCTTACTTTTGGCTATGGGAATCTTAAGATTCCTATAGCCAAAAGTAAGGATTTTTTTTTTTTTTAATGGATAAAATCGTAGAAATAATTTACAAAAGTATTAAAATCAAGGCTATCTAATGCAATAATTATTTTCCAAATCTGACCGGTAGTTCCAGAGATTAGAGCGTTCGAACACATAAACAAACTCTACCTTTATTATATTAGTATAGAAGTATTGATTATTAGCGTAAATAATTCGTAGTTAAATGGAAATGGAATGATGTGATAAGGTGTGAGTTAAAAGAGTATGTAGTGACAAAAATTTAAAAGGGTATGCTGAGATGGTTTGGTCATGTTGAGAGGATGAATGAAAGGAGACTAACAAAATGTATTTACAGGGCAGATGTGACTGGAAACGCCGAGAGGGACGCCCTAGGAGGACATATACTGACCTTATTGGTGATGTTATTCAGAAAGGACAGGTGCGTAGTACTCGCAACCGGCGTGCGTGTATGACCAGATGTATGAACGTAAACGTTCTGTATTTTCTGCCTACCCCCGTGGGGAGAAGGCGTGAGTTTATGTATGTATGTGTATAATTCCTAATTGGTAACTAATAGGGGTCTTCAACAATACTCCTCATTGGACACTTATCTCTGATAGGTTTCTTAGACGTTACTGTATATAAAAATAATGTTAATTAACGAAAGGCGTTCCCATTAACCCGCAATAGTATAGCGTCTAGAAGCAAAAAAAACTCCATGTAAAATGTTTAAAAAAATATTAAATTGATACGTAAAAGAAACGTTATCATTATTCTAAAATAAATGTTTCTTTGGCATGTTTCGATGGGCGAAAAACTATTGCGCGTTAGCGGTAACGCCTTTCGTTAATAAATATACTGTATATTCAATGTAGAATTAAATCAATTACAAATTCATGTAGACAAATGCGTTTTTTTTTAAATTTAGGAGCATTGCTACACTATGGATTTCTTCTGTATTGTGGGTGCGTTTACAAACACTTAAAGGGTTTACCCTAATGCGACAGTTAAGAACTTAAACTAATAACCTAAGCTATGTATGTACTTACAATAACAAAATTATAAAAAAATACTACTTGTAGGTCATACAAATATTTGTTCCGTGCGGGAATCGAACCCGCGACACGCAGTGCAGCGTCGTCATTAATGTCGTCTTAATGGCTTTGTAGCAACCACCACTGACTTTCGAAACAATAATAGGTACATAATATTTTGACTCAACTGGGACTTTTAGTTATGGTGATTATATGAATAACCGTTGTAATTATTTGTGTAATTGTGGTGATACATACACATTCTTTCTCTTTATGAAAAAATGACTTAGGTGGTTGGAGTTCAAACTTACCTACGACTTTTCATAGAGCTATTGCTGCTGCAATCACATGTTAGGTACACATACCCTAAACAGCCTAATCAGCCTATAATGTTTCCACACTGCTAGATCATAGGCCTCTCCTCTTCAAGAGGGAATGGGCTGTAATCCCACGCGGGCCCAGCGTAGTTTGATAGATGTCACATGTCGTCGAATTTTTTTGTTGGGCATGCCGTTTTCCTCATGATATTTTTCTTCACCATTTTGAGAGCAGTGGTGAAGAAATTATCTACACAAAGTAAAGCACCTGCCTGGGTTTGAACTCAAGACAAACAAATGTAAGTGTACTGTATTTACACACTGTATTTATTAATATTTAATCACTGGATTTATTATTATTTAATCACTGAATTTATTAATATTTAATCACTTGATTTATTAATATTTAATCACTGTATTTATTAATATTTAATCACTGGATTTATTAATATTTAATCACTGGATTTATTAATATTTAATTACTGGCTTGATTTCCGTACGTATTTTTCGGGTGACCACTGAAAATCAGCGCTGTGCTGTGGGTCCCCATAGAAAAGCTTATGCTGATTGGAAGCCTTCTTGTCACAGTCATGATCCACGTCATGACTGTGACAAGAAGGTTGCCGAGTATTTTTGTTATGTTTATGTTTATATTGTTGTTTATTTGTATGCACGTGTTTCTGTGACAAATAAACCTAATTTTCTTTCTTTCTTTGCTTTCTTAACTCGTAAATTATTGTGCAGACCAGCGCGACGCAACGGCGTGACGCGACTCGAACAATACAATTTCTAAAAAAACTTTACGGTATAACAATTACCGGTGCCGCGTCGCGCTGTCGCAGCGCGCTAGTCTGCACGAGGCTTTAGTCGGGGCCGTTACCGTTGGGCCACATTTTCTAAAATAAAACCTTACACTCGGCTGATAATATGTAATCCAATTTACATTATGACATGTGAACCAGACTGAAAACTTTTTCTGTAAGCCACACCAATATTTACTCGTTCATGTATAAATAATTATAAATACTTGAAGTTTTTATAATACTGTCTGCTGTTGGTTGTCAATGTCGAATATTAAAAGCATTTGCTTCTAGAAAGCCAATTAAATACACTCGGAAAGAATAATATTTTGAACTATTTGTAGCAGCAATACAAACATATTTTTAAGAAAGTATTCAGAATTTTTAGAATAGGAGATTTCCCAGACGGACTTCCAAGAGTATATCAGTCTGCCTAGCCTTTTCCTAACTACTTATATATTGGGGTTGGCTTCCAGTATAACCTGTTGCAGCTGAATACCCTTATTTTACATGATTTAACAAATATTTAGGTATTATAATTTTTTATTTAATCATTAAAAATTAAAATTTAATCGTTATGACACTTAGAATCCGAGCAAATAGTAAAAAAGTCGGAAAGAACCCTAACCGAAACGTAGTAATGGCGCGGGCGGGCGATGCGATGCGACGCGGTGGGTCGAACGTTGAGGGAGTTTTATAAAAATGTGGCGGTTATTTTACTATAGTTAAAGGTGCCAATTCTCTTGTACACCGAACTAAACTATCACAAAAATTCCTTACTTTTGGCTATGGGAATCTTAAGATTCCCATATCCAAAAGTAAGGAATTTTTAGCTATTCTGAAATCAAATTTGATAATTGCGACTCCACGTGATACATACTTGTTTGCCCTACCCCGTGAATTTTTTTAGAGCCGGAGGCGCGCATGTATGGCTGCCTCGACGTGTTTTATATGGAATTTTTCACTTTTTGTATAGAACATTAAAAAAAAATACTAGCGTGTTGAGTATTAGGGGTATAAGAGTTTTGTAATTTTCGAAATTTTCATTATTTTTGCGATGGGAGCAAAAGAAAAGAAAAATATATACAGTACTGTTTTTGCACCTGAAGTCGAGGTGTTCGTGTGAATTTTAGTTCATGACAACTAATAATATTCCACATCAAGTTTTAGTGGCGATTAAAAATGATCAGAATTAGTAGACAACTAAAATTTTAGGTGAAAAACGTCAAATTCAGAATAGCAAAATTGACATTTTCACTAAATTAGTTAAGTTCTGTCACTTTAGTCTATTTCAGAATGAGAAATCTTCGTTTCACGGGAATAAACTAAATTTTGGTGATTTTTAGTCTAGTCTAGAGGCATTTGTGACAAGAGACTCGGCACGGTGTATCCTACGACTTCCACGCATAGGAAGTCGCCAGCAGAATCTAGTAGGTAATAAACCTACTAATAATAATATGTAGGTAAAATAGTATAAAGCAATAAAACTTCACGGTATAACGATGACCGGTGTCGCGTCGCGCTAGTCTGCACGAAGCTTAATTCATCAAATACAGTCGGTCGCTAATAAAAAACAATGTTGGTCATTGAACAGACTATTCTCAGAAAATAATAATCTAGTGCTTTGATTTTAATGATGAAGAAATATTAAAAATCACAGTAAGATTATATTAATAATTGATGCCCTTTTTATCTTTATGAAGATTTGCAGCTGAGATTTTCATCAAATGATTTTTAAAGCCAAAAGTATTTTTGCCCGTTTATAATCATTTGGAACTTTTCGTTTAATTGTTAATTTTGAAAAGTGGCTTATTAAGTTATCAAAGACTTAAATTCTTATTGAAAATGAAGCGAAATGTTATTTTTCAACCAATTCTAAACTTAATTTAAAAAATAGGTAACAAGTACCTACCTAAAGGCTCTTGCAGAAAGGCGGGTCGGTGCGATGCGATTCTGGTAAAACAATTTCCAAGAAGTTTTCGTAGAAATTGTTCTACTAAAGTCACGCCGCACTGTCACGTTGCGCCTGTCTGCGGGAGCCTTAATACGAGGAAAAGTACATACCTAATTGTTATAACGATCTTGACATAAGCTTGAAATATTTATAAAACTTCGTATGGAAAAGAAAACACCTGCTTAGTTAAAATAATAAATTAATGTAGATACCTATATTTTTAAGCATGAAAAAAGTGTGTGATTCCTATTTTAGACAGAATATCCAAGTCAAGTATAAGTGGGATGTGTTTATTGTTATCACCACAAATATAATAATAATTAATATAATATTTTTTATGTGAGAACGAACGTGGTTTTTATAAAAAAAACTGCATAAATAGTTAGATTGTATTACATAAAATTTATATTAAATCCTCCATTAATAATTCTTTAATAGTTATTGAACTTCAAATAGTATTGCTTTTTTTTAAATTAAGAATAATTTGCACTCTTAATTTAAACAAAACCAGCCTGACTTTACCACCTTACAAAAAATACGTGACATAATTAAAAAAATATTACCACCGATAATAATATTGCCCTAATTAAATACTTAGAATAATTTGTTGTATCTTGTTATTAAAAACAATACCTAATGGGTTTCGAAAGAATATGTCATGTCAAATAGATAGCGCACGTTCGTTTCCCAACAGCTATAAATAAAGCGGTAAATACCCGTTCTAAACACACAACCATATTTCTTAAAACGATTAAAAACGTCAATACAATGCCAACAATTATTTACTTACGTTCCATAGGAGTTTTGGCATCAATTCAACGATTTCTTAATGAACTGAAATCTCTAATAACACATTCACTTAATTTTTTCAAACGAAACAAACAATTCGTCAACTTTTGAAAAACTTTTCACTGGCACTCGGTTTTTAAATAGTAGATATTAAACAATTAAAATTCGCACATGAATTAAAAAAATCGCACTTAATTCACTTAGTATAGTTACAACACTCGATAAAAAAACACAGTTCGATTATAGTATTACATTACATTTCGAAATTCCAATCATAAAAAGTTCGTATTCAAAAAAAAGTTCGAATTCAAAATTTTATTAATGCACGTTTTAAAAATAAATATTTATTTGAAGCATACATTCGTTTAAAAAAAAATCGAAGATTTATTATACGTTGTTTCGCAAGTGTAAAGTTACAATACAGTCGGCGCATTGAGGCATGCGCGGCGGTCGGAACACAGCGAACGACTGTCGACTCGAGTTGAGAGTTCTACTCCTCATACAGCGGTGTAGGCGAGATTGCAAATCGCTGCAGCGTAATAAATCTCTATACGGTGTAAGTAGAGGTACAAACTATAAAAAATTGATAAGAAAGTTGAAAAGGAAAGTATAAGGAAATATGAAGTTTGATTTGGTGATTATTGGCTCAGTTCTAAAATTACGTCGCGTTTTTTTAATTCTGTTTATTATTTATTATATTTTATTATATTATATTCGGGTAACTTACAGCTAACTTATACAGTATTCTTAAACAGTTTAAAATTGAAGGCCATTTACAAGTTTCCACTGATAAACATTAATAATAAAAACGAAAAAAAAGGTCGGTACAAAAAACCTATTAAACATAAATTATGTAGGAAGCTTGCGAGCGTTTGTTTCTAATCACTCTAGTAGTAGTTTGATGGCACGGTTGGCGCAGTGGTTAAGTGATTGACTGCTGCACTGCGTGACGCGGGTACGATTCCCGCCCGGAACAAATATTTGTATGACCTACAAGTAATTGTTCCTGGTCTGGCTGTTTGTGTATGTGAGTTTAAATGTTTGTAAACGCACCCACAATATAGGAAAAAATCATAGTGTGGGGCAACGTTTAAAAAAGAAAATTGCTAAGCAATTGATTAGCAAAATTATTATTCATAAACATTATTTAGCACTAAGAGGTCGTTAAGCAATTGATTAGTAGCTGTCATAATTAAACACCACCGGTCCACTGTTAAGAGGATGCTAAGAGGCAAGATGGCGGATTTATTTGAAACAGCTGATCGATTGCGAATAATGTGTGATTCGAGGTAATTTTGTTCCTAATAAAGAGAGGTGCTTTAGTAAATATGGATTTTGACCATCTTTTACGGGATTTCAGAACAAACTAGAAGAATTAAATAATTTTGAAACACCGGCAAGTAGACGGAGGAAGACCTACAAAGCTCATTTATAACCGCTACGAGGATGATTACCTATTAGATAATATTCTTCTTTCGAATAATAATTACACTAATACAGTAATCGTGGTTTTGACAACTTTATTCTTAAAATTCTGTTATTTAGTGGACTTAATAATAATATACGTAATTTTACCTTTATTTCATTTCGCAACTAATCACTTGGTGACTAGCGTTTCTAAATAAAGAAAATGTAATCATTGATTAAGAGCTAACTAAATGCTTAGCTAAACAGTGGTTAGCGTGATTTTTATAAATGAGGCTGATAATGCTTTGTTGCTTTGACTGGAAGCCGACCCCAACATAGCTGGAAAAGGCTAAGCAGATGAAACTGATAAATCGTGTTTTTTTTTTAAATAATAGTATGAAATATATCACTCCATCGTTCTTTCATGCTGTGTCCGTTCACGATGCTAGTCGCAAAACGATAGTACGTAAACTTACTTAGACAGCCAACCATCGTGCATCATCGTTTTGCGAACGAAGCATGTCTTCCAAGATCGGGCTTTCCTGTAGGGTAGCGCCAGTCTTTCAAGGTTAGTACATGCAATAAAGGGAACCTTCTAGTATAATTTTTATTTGCCAAATTAGAAGTCGTTTACTAATATTTATGTTCAGTAGGAATGTTCATCCATCCATGTTAATTTAGATTTATTGTGAGTATAACCTATAATAATGTAACAATGTATGTGTATGTATGTAACTAATGTTAATTGAAAACGAATGTAAGTAATATAATGTTAATTGTAAATACATGTAATTATAAGCTGATTTTGCATACCATTAAAACGGTGAGACATGTAGCACTATGCAATTAAGAACAACTTACAAAGTTGTTCTTAATTGCATAGTGCTACATACCATGTTTCTGGAAAATAAATAAATAACAATAATATATTAAATAAATTAAATAAATAAATAAATAGGCCATTAATTACTTATAATATATTTCGGTAAAATAAAAGTTATTTTGTTTCCCGTGTCTGTTCGCCAGTTTCGGAAAATCCCGTTTTAGCGAAGCCCTTTTCGTAAAATAATTATCTTCCTTCCATGGCTGTGGGCTGTCCATCAGTCATTCAAGGAAACTGTTATGTATTGAAATAAAAAGAAGAGAGAGAGAGTTACCTCTGTCTTTTGCCCTTAGACATTTCTATTACTAAGTTATCTTTATAAATGCACGTGTTTCTGTGCCATATGTTTTTGTTCTTTCTTTTTTTCTTCTACGGCTTATTTTTCTCAATTTTTCTCACTACAATTTCATTACTGGGTACTTTTTTTTGTTGATCATTTTTAATCCTTTTTTCATTTATATATATTATCTCTATCTGCCGAAGTTAACATTTGTTTATGAATTTACTTATTGTTTTAAATGTTTGTTTTTATAATTTACCATTTTTTTATCAATTTTTATACATTTTTATAATTTAATCAGAATTTCACAGATTTTAATTTTATATAAATGCCTCTTTTTACCGATGTTACCAAATTTTCAACATTAGCGCTTATTACTAAGTAAGTTAGCTTATTTGTCTTATTCATTGTTTTTGGTATGTGGTGTTTATCTATAAGTAACTGATGCACTGGTATTTTACTTTTTTTAACGTATTATGTGTTTGTACCAGAGTTATCAATTGTTGGTGAACCTAATGAAATAAGTAAATACATTACAGTTGAAAATAATCTTCAAAACTCCTGTAGACCTACTGTAATCCATTCACCAACATTGTCAATTTCCATCATGGTTTAATGTATAGATTATGTATACACATTACAAGTTTCACGTTGACAGTGAATGAATTCACTTTAGCCCTCCCTCAAACAAATTTACTTCCTCGCTACAGTTGCTACTGCTCACAAATCAATAAAAAGTTGTATTAGATTATTCTGTGAAAAATGTTTATATGTTTAAGGCATGGCTTGGTATTTAACATAATTATCCACGTGATACGTCTTAGGGATATTCTTTTTTATTATTGAATGTTTTGTGTGGTTAATGACTTATAGAGGAGCTCGTGGCTAAGTAATAACTGCCGCACGGGTCGATCCATCAGGTCAAGCTACGCTTACCGGGGTTGGTAATGTGGATGGGTGACCATCTTAACATACAGAGACTTCTCCGTGCCTCGGAAAGCTCGTTAAGCCGTTGGTACTGGATGTCATTCGTGGATCTTTGACAGTCGTGACGGGTCGTCAGAAGCCCGAAAGTCTGACAACCACTCTTACCAAGGGGTATGGGACTGCCTATTTGACCTCCACAACCCAGTAACTGGGTAGTCAGATAGGCAGTCGTTCCATGTAAAATACGGTATTCAGCTGTATCTGGTTAGACTGGAAGCCGACCCCTAAATAGTTGAGATAAGGCCAGGCAGTTTTTTTTGTGGTTAATGACTAACCTAGTTTATTACTTATTTATTTAAATGTACCTATAAAAAATATGTATTAGGTATGTTGAAACTGTTTGTACTCCCCGTCACTTGTCCATAGGGGTTCATTAGAAAACCAGCGTCAGACAGCATTTGTCGGGCATTAATGCTAAAATGAACCTTTTTGCCGCAGCCGTGAGGCACACACTATTGCTTTATGATTATTTTACCTTTATATTTTGTTATTGTGTTTCACGAACTGTGTCCAAATAAATATTATTCTTTCTTTCTTTCTTTCTAACCTGGTGCCGAGACTTTTTATGCCGCATATGAGCCTCTGACTTGGCTTTACATGCCGTCGAGAAATATCTCTCAGGCATGCCGGTTTCCTCACGATGTTTTCCTTCACCGTTTTTGAAGTAAGTGATAATAATACAATACACATGAATCCGAAAGTCAACGGTGCATACGTTCGGAGTAACTCTTAGTTGTCACTCCATTACACTAATAGACTATCACAGCTTTTTAGGGACATAAAATTATGTATGACACACTCCTTATTCAGCCGAGCTACAAAATTGCAGACTGGTTAATATTCACACCACGATATAAAATCTTCTTGCATTGTTTGAACTGATTCGAGAGAAAACTTGTAGTAGGTACTATTCTATAAAATATGCATCTTAGTCTAGTCAGCACACATAACATCACGCCTTGTTTCCCCGAAGGGTTGGGCAGAGGTGTACCTATAGTAGTACACCCACATTTCGTCAGTTATGTTTAAGTCCCATGTAATAGGGGGCGGGCCTATTGCCATCGACCGGGCACAAATCCAGACTCCGGGCTGCTACTGAGAAATTCCAGAAAGAAACACTCAATGGCACTGCCCGACCTGGGAATCAAACCCAGGACCTCATGTTCAGCAGTAGCGCTTGTGACCACTAGACCAACGAGGACTCAGGACGGGACGGGAGTCCAGTCACGACTTTATAAAAACCGAGCAAGTGCGACTCGGACTCGCACACGAAGGGTTCCGTACCACCGTACATTATTTAGTAAATAAATGAAAATATTAAACGAAGAATTAAAAAAAAAATGTATTTATAAATTTGTATTTCATAATGATACTATGAAATAAGAAGTTATTTTTTTAGTTGCATGAATGAATTATGAATGAATTACCATTTGTTGATTATATACAGTAGATAGTTCATAATATACCAATGTTTCAAATTCCCAACTTGTTTAGTAGTTGAGTTAGAGCTCGTACAAAAATGGTTTAAAATTGACAACTTGTACGGCACCCTATTTCTTCATGTTTTAATATAAAAAAATGTTAAAAATATATTTGTTCTCTACTCGATGAGTTCTAGACAATGACAACCCACATGCCAGTTCTAGTTTTTTTTTTTAAATAAAAGTATGTAAGGTATAATTTTATTTTAATTTTGTTAATTGACTCAGAAGTGACTGCGAAAATCCATTATAAAATACAATAGACGACGTATATTTAGTAACCTAATCCACTTAACTGTTCTTCATGAAGAACCCTGTAAGAAATCCATATATTTCATATAGGGTTCTATTATTCTATGCATAAAGAGGATTACAGGAAAACTTTTATGAAGTCTATGGTCTTAAAATAATATGGTAAATCACTCAATACTCGTATTGTGCGTACAAATTGATTTTTTGATTGCATGTGGAATGTACGGGGGAACTGGTTTTTCAACTACAATGTTAAGTTTGTTCTTGGGATTCATCCCAACTACGGAACCCTTCTGTAATTAATTAGAGTTTACCGCGCGAACGACATATACAATGTGGATCTGGACTTACGACATTAAATTAAAACAAGCACAGTACTAGTCCATAGAAACATTTTAAAAGACGAAGATTAGTAGTTAATGGAAATTGAAAAATTGCAATTTTCAAACAAAATAAATAGCAGAATCAACTGCATACAAAGTAAACACGCTTTATCTACGAAAAGTCACTAACCTGTTGCGCGGCCCGATGCGGGTCGCGGCGGGGGGCGGCGCCTGCGCTGCGGTGCGGGGCGTAGGTGGACGTGGGTAGGTAGTTTAGTCGGAGAACAACAAATTAGCGGCATAAACTCACTAAGTTGCGCGTTGTTAATTAAAAGATCACTGATTGAATAATTAATCACATATCACATCACAATAAAAATTTACATCAATAGTCAATTTTTTAAATTTTCAAGGTTCTCCACCGTTGTTCATTATGCACAAGCGACATCGATACCTAATTAACTAACTAATATTAAACTAACACTGAACAATAAGTCACACTAAATCGTCTTTAATCACAAATAACAACTATTTTTTGTTACAAAATCACGATAATGCGCGCGTGGCTCGTCTCGTAATAAAAATGATAGCCGTGTGCGCTCCACAAAGGGCGCCGCTGCAAAAAAATTCCGCTCACACACACACTCGCAATTGTCTATGCACCACTAATGCATAATTTGCGTAAGTAATATTTCTTTTTCTTTCTAATTGTAGTATTATTTTGTGGAACTGGGCGGGGCGCGTCAGGGTGGAATCGTATGACACCTTTCTCTGTCTCTCAAGCATATTGAGACGTAGAGAATAGAATCGTACGTTTTGCACAGGTTCTTGACCTTACAATGTTTACCTATTATTACGGACTCAGATCTACATCATGTTGAAAAATAAGAAAATGAAAAATAATTTCCTGTGGCTAAAGTATTCATTGGATTTGATTGATTTTTTGTATACGGGTAAAGAACATGACACTCTTTATGTTTTTTTAAGGAATGTCAATCGTCCTGCTCCACATTGTATAAGACTATCCAACATCAACAGTCGGGCAGTAGGCCCTCCAGACACAACACCCGTCTGGTCGGAGGATCCTCCCTTTTCTATGGTGGATGAGTGAACTTTACACTCTTTTCCTCATGCCCCTAAATTGGTGACCCCGAGTATGAAAGTCAACGCAGCCTTCGTGCAACTACTTCAGCGTGACGTCATCAGCATCATCACTCCCGCAAATTTTCGTGAGGCGAGTCACATATACGAGTCAATAACAGCATGCAGCGAACGCGCATTCCTGGTCGTCACCCTCAGCCTCATCAGCAACCTTGGCACAGCACCTGCACTTTCAGCCGATCTCACAAGCAGAGCTCTTTCTACCCTCTCCTGGTCGACGCTAGCAGTCAGCCACAACCCGGCGCTATACCACTGACTGGATCGTGACGCAGTGCCACCCCGACTCACTAGGGAATCACCGCAGACAGTTCCGACTCACCGCGAACTATGCGGCACCCGGTTCCGACTCACAGGAACCTCCACTGGTACTGTGAAGCATCGCAAGATACATGACTCAGCCCACTATCGACCTCCGGTCTCCGGAGGGGAGTGATGTAGCGGTTACACCGCCACATACCAACTACGCATCAAAGACATGACGTCACACAAATCCTACATACATATATAAGACTATCCGACATCAACAGTCGGGCAGTCGGCCCGTCAGACACAACACCCGTCTGGTTGGAGGATCCTCCCTTTTCTATGGTGGATGAGTGAACTTTACACCCTGTTCCTCATACGCCTAAACCTTCATTATGCGTGGTCCGACACTCACTTGGCCGGTTTTATTATTAAACAAGATGCTACCAGAGGCTACGTGGACAAAAATTATTTTTCTAAAATAAAAGTAGACTTAGTCACTCCTTATTAACATCAGCTATATACCAGTGAAAGTACCCTCAAAATCGGACCCCCTGTTTCGGAGTTTAGAAGGAGTAAAGATATAAATAGACATACAAAAATTTAAAAAAAAGTTTTTTTTATAAGTACCGTATATACTTCCATATTAAATGTATTTAGTAAAAGCTGTTGCTGTGTTTATCATTAGAAACAGACTTTAATTTTATATATTATGTATGTATAGAAAAGTGTTCGTCGAATCAACGAATGGTTAGTTAAAATGAGTTCCATGCGAAATTGCGAACGTTAGTTGTATAGGGTTAATTACACAAATCGAATTCATTATTTCAAAACTATTTTGATAGAATATTTTCACAATTGAATTATTGAAATATTTCCAAGTGAATTTTGCTTTTATTTAGAATTGAAATTATGTTATGTACCTAATTGTTTTTCTTCACAGTAGGTACCTATCCGTAGGTTTGTGGTATTTCTACGTATTTCAATGTTAGCCCATAAAATAATTTGTAGGCATTTGGCAGCCGTTGGATGCTTCCCGCGTTTGTCTGTGGGCGCGTGGAGGCGTATTACAGGTTGGGGCGGAGAATGTTTCATTCAGATTTTTGGGGTTAAGTTGTGACACAAAGAGGTAAACCTCCCTCTTTGTGGAACGCCGTCATATTGTTTTGATTTTATTCTTAAACTAGCGAAGACCGCGACGTCGTTCACGTGACTGTGTATTCTATTGATATTATAAGTTAATTTGATCGTAGACATTGGTCGATTTTTAAATTAAAACTAAAACTCGTTAGTAGGTTCATCTGGTTTAAATATTTAAACAAAAAGAAAATTATCTAGTTGTAAGCATTCAAAAAAACGGGTTGCACTCCGGGAGTGCCGGCAGAAGTAAAAACTTGAATATTAACGTTGTCCATTTTTCCGTCTTACGAATTTTTGATCAGGTCACGTGTCCTGACGCGAGTTTAACATTTTTTACCCATCACAAAAAAGCACAACGCCGCTAAAGAAGTTTTCACTTCAAAAAACCTTAGTTGTAATTTATTTCACTTCTTTGAGAAATTAATCAGCCCATTCAAGAAAATTGTCTCAACTATCCAAAAATATGCGTTACTGGAAAATACTGTAATCGTTTGAATTTAGTGTACCTAATTAAGTAATACAGTCAAACCAGAAAAGGTAAGTGCTTCAGAAATTTTCGTGTTTCCTGGTAATCCCCCATAGCAAATAGAGTGATAATATATAGCCCATTCGATAACCATGAGGAATATTTGTGCAAAATTTAAAAAGAATCTATTCATTTGTTTTTGCGCCAATCTGAAACATACATCCAGACAAACAGACAAACGGATAAAAATTCTGAATACCTCTTCTCTATTTATCTATACTATAGCTATAGATAAATGTGAATATCAGTTCGTTTATTTGACTTTTCATGGTTAAACTGCGCAAATATCGATCCTCTTTGTTATCGTCTTCTTTTCAATGACCTTCTTTAGGTCGTTTGAGGCCCGTAGACAATTCTTTGTCGTCATCGTCAACCATTCATAATACAGAGGTGAATAATACCACATTTGAACTACGCATCAAAGACCTGACGTCGCACAAAATCCTGACGTCACACAAATCCTGCATCGCGCAATTAGAGTTTGCCGCGCGAACGACACATATAGAAAAGAAGAAAAGAAAAGAAAATACGTTTATTTGCGGTGAACATGACGCAAAAAAGAGCTTACATAAAAAATATAATTTAGAAAAGGTTGCGGGAAACATGCGTCACATCCACGCAAAACGGCTATCGCTCAGCATTATGCTGCGACCCTATGCAAGACAGAGCCCCAGCGCTGATTTTCAGCGACGACCGGCGCCGACGTATTGACGTCATTCGGTGCAGCAAAAAACAATAACTAGGACGCTGTACCGGCACTGTACAGCAGTACTGTACACAGTACAGCGTACTTACAGAAAAAAATAAAATAATTATAATTAAATTTAAATGTGATTAAAATAAAAGAAAAAGGAAACATACATGCTACGAGAATATCATCCTCAAAACGTTTTGCGCATTATGTAGTGGCAACTTTTCGAAGCGTCACTACCAATAATAAACTCTGTATAGTCTATGGTTACACTCAACAGGAAGTTATGCAAAATTATGTAAGGAATTACAAAATGGCCAATGATGTAATAATATGCAACAGCAAAAGTTATGTCAGTGTTCTGTTCAACCTATCAACTATGCGTTTGTGAGTGAATGTGAAAGGTGAGATGGACCCAATAAAAAAGACAAAGCCTAGGAATCTGGAAGCTGAAGGGTGACCCGATGTCCCAACTACTATATTAATAGTAGCTTTGGAGCTCCAACAACAGGAAGGTATAAATATGAAACAGTTTAGAAGTCAGTGTCACGATTAAAAATACAAGATAGAACAACACAAATAACTAATACGATAATTGAAATTTAATTTGAAATTAGAAATAATAAAAATAATAATGAATATTTAGCAATAAACATGGGACTAGTAATATGATAAATCAAAAAGTATTCGAATAAATAGGTTGTCAACATTGAAAGAATGCGGACAGGGGTAACGCTGACGCTGCCTGCAGTCCCGTCAGACAGGGGAACGAATGCCATGCCGCGGCGCTGCCGGAGATCCAAAACCAAGTACCGCAGGCCATGACCCATGAGGTGAGCAAAGATAAAAATAAGTATGAGATTTAAAAACTTATTGTTCAAAGAGTTGTACATGCAACAATAACTTCTTTAGTTGAAATTTAAATGACTGTATTGTTTTTAGGCCTCGCATTGGTGGTGGAAGGTCATTCCAGCAGCGCGTGGCCGCAAACTTGAAGCTACCTCTGAAAGCTGCGGTTTTATGCCGCTGCATGATTAGCGGGCCAACTACAGAACGAAGACCATATTTGTAATGAGCTTGTCTCCAGGTCAGCTTTCCATATAAATAGTGCGGCTTATGGGTTGTTACAATACCAAACATTAAACTGGCTAAGTGAAGTTTCCGCCTGGCAGCCATTTTTAGTGTCTTCAGTTGGTTTATGTATGGCGTCACATGATGCCTACGAGGGACATGAACACAAAAACGAACACAGGCATTCTGAATTCGCTGAACTAACCTGTCTGTCCTACCGAGCAGGCAGGGCCCATAGACAGTGTCACAGTAGTTGAGCTTAGATAGGATCAGACTGTCAACCAGTTGTTTTCTCAGTGGTACGCTAAGAAAATTACGTATACTATATAACACTTTAAGCCTATAAAAACAATTTCTGAGTACATTTTTTAAATGAGCCTCGAAACGTAACTCTGGATCTAGGATTAGACCCAGACTACATGCCTGTTCTACTCGCTCAATAATCTCCCCCTTAATCCGAATCTCTGGTTTGGCAGACAGTATTGCAGCAACTTGTTTTTTTGTACCCAGCACCATGAACTTTGACTTCAATGGGTTCAGAACCAGAGAGTTCTCTTCAGACCAGGTCACCACTCTATGCAGGTCCTCATTCAACCTCTGCACCGCCAACGCTGTATCATCCCCTTTAAAGGATATGTACAATTGTATATCATCAGCATACATGTGATATTTGCAGTTTAAAAAGGATTCCGTAACATCAGCGCTGTAGAGGATGTACAGCAAAGGCCCCAGAATCGATCCCTGCGGGACTCCCCTGGACACCGGGAGTGGAGGGGATGACAGAGTTGTTCCGTCTGCCTTGTGGATCTGCACGTACTGTGACCTACCAGTTAAATAGCTATTAAACCAATCTACAGCGTCACGGTCAAAACCATAGTATGTTAGCTTGGACAGCAGCAGGTTGGTATTAATAGCGTCAAAGGCCCGCGAGAAATCCAGCAGGACCAGGACCGACCCCTCCCCCCCATCACGTGCCTCCAGGATATTGCCAACTACATCTATCAGAGCCGTTGCAGTGCCTCTTCCCTTACGGAAACCTGACTGAAATTCAGGGAGAATGTTGCTAGCCTCCAAGTATTCAATTACCTGTAGATACACCACACGCTCTAGAATCTTTGACAGGCAGGGCAGTATACTAATTGGCCTGAGTTCTTTAAAATTGACCGGGTCACTAACTTTAGGGATAGGGCGAACAATGGCGCGTCGCCAGAGGCTAGGGAATGTGCGCGATTCTATGGACCTGTTGATGATATCAGTGATGGCTTGCAGAGTAGTTGGCAATGTGAGTGTTAACATTTCCAAACTGATACCATCAACACCCCGAGCGTTTGATCGCAGATTATTGACTATCCTCTGAATTGTCTCCTGGTTGGTTATAGTGAGCGAGAACTCTGCTGGACTGTGCCTGCGAGAAGAAAAGCAGGACATTAGTGAGACGTTATCGTTACAGTTTCCTGGAACATCCAAAAAAGCCGCATTGATACCATCTGGATTGTCAAAATGACTTGGCAGTAGCCTTTCTCTGTGGTCTGGAAGTACATCTGACTTCAAATTACGCCACAGAAGTTTGGGGTCCTTACTTTGATTGTTGATGTTTTTTGTGAAGTATGCTGTCTTTTCCCTCACTAATGCGGCGGCGGCTTCATGCTTAAGATCCAGGTAGTACTGCTTATGATGCGGTTCTTTGGTTTCACGACATCTGCCCCTAGCTTCATCCCGCAGCCCGAACATCAGACGAATATCGCCCGTGATCCAAGGCGTGGGCCGCTTATAGAAGGTCTTTTTCTTGATAGGAGCGTGAAGATCAAAAAGCTGGAGAATCCATGAATTAAAAGTATGTACCATGGTATCGACATCACACATATCTCCTATAGTAGACCAGGGTATCATGTTCAAATCCTTATGGAAATGATCCAGCATGATGTCTGAAAGGGAGCGAAACTCAACCACCCTAGGTTTAACCTTTGGCTTCTTAAAAACAGATTCGCATGTAATGAAGGAGTGGTGGCCTAGCTCACTGATATGGTTCACCTCAACATTTCGCGTTATAGCATCAGTGCATACGATGTCGATGAGCGAACTACTGTTACCTACAAAATGTGTCGCTGATTGAACTAATTGAGCAAGGCTCAAGTAATCAAAAAAGTCCGCAAGCTGCCTTGATTTTGAGCTGTTTGCATCCAACAGATTAACATTTAGGATATAAGACTATCCGACATCAACCATTGGGCAGTTGACTATCCGACATCAAGAGACAATATTCGAGAGAATAATCTCTCGGGCAAGGAGCCAAAAAAGCCCCAAAACCGATTCCTGGTCGCAGCGACGACCTAGACGGATTGCGCAGTTGTCCGCCAGAAACGACACCCGTCTGGTCGGAGGATCCTCCCTTTTTACAGAGGATGAGTGAACTTTACACCCTGTTCCTCATACCCCTAAACACCCTTTAAGATATAGCACATCATCTGCTTAGCCTTTTCCCAATTATTTTGGGGTCAGCTTCCATTCTAACCAGTATTTTACATGAAGTGACTGCCTATCTGACCTCCACGTTACTGAGAACGACGATACCCCTTGGTAAGGCTGGTTTTCAGATTTTTGGGCTTCTGACTACTAGTAACGACTGTCAAGGATCTACGAATGACAGCCGAAACCAATGGCTTAACGTGCTTTGCCAAGGACAAACGGGTTTCGACATTGTAATGAATGGTCACCCATCCACTATACTTTACTTACCTTTTAACACACATAATTATAAATATTATACTGTAATACGTTTATTGGGTAAGTTACTAGTTAAATATATTGGTATTATAAAACATTTTATATCATAAGCTGATCATCATCAGAGGATGAACATAGTTTTCATTATAAATAAAATAATACCTATAATATTCAACCTGTCCTATCTATGTATTTATATTATTTTGAAAACTAGTGACCTTTAAATTGATTATACGTCGAAGTAAAGGTCGTGAAACAGATGATTCTCACTAATGGTGGCGAGTATGTTGAATGATTCGGTTCCCTACAAAATGACAGTTGAGACTGGTCATCTCCTATCTGCCAGGGCTTCTTTTTAATCTTATTTTTATAATTTAGTTTTTTTTTTAACTTTGTTCTCTCATAGAGAAGCAACAAGAATAATACACCCAGGACTTTGTAATTTCTATATTTAAAAGAGCTTCGACTTTCTGAATAACTGACCGACTCTTTAACAAAAGTGCCTGTAAATGGTTTAATTGAAATAAATGGTTTGAGTTTGATAAGCCGATTTAAGGTAAACCTTTGGCAGGAAGCGGAGTTGCTCTGGGATTATTGTACTTTATCGAATTTCCTCGAATTTTTTCACACCGCGTACTAAGCGAAACGAAAACGGAAGTATAAAAAGACCCGGAGGAAAGCTAAACGAACAAAGCTTCGTTTCGCTCTGTTCCGAGTGTGGCTTGAGCATTAAGGCCCCTGCAAACAGGCACGACGCGACACTAATAAAACAATTTCTAAGAAAACTTTACGGTAGAACAATTACCGGTGTCGCTCTACAAGTTGCGCCAGTTCGCACGAGCCTCGGTAATTGTCTGTTTTCTGTATATCTACCCTGTATTATATCATTTAACTATTCTAACAGTAAATAAAATAATAATCGCCTAGCAATAATCAGTATTGTTGGGTTCTGTTGTGAACTGATAAAAATATAATATGCAACACAACACAGACCACACAAACACACACAAAATACTTTTTAGAGTTTTTTTTTTTAAAGCAAACGATGAATGTGATTTCCATGGCTCTCTCCATTCTTCGAAAAAAAAAACAATATTGACGTCAATAAGTGCAGTGGGTGAGGTTACAACTCACTGCATTCTAATTGGGATATGATGCCTTTTAATTTTTTCTTTAAATAAATAATTTAATAATTTTGTAGTGGTTACACCGCCACATACGAACTACGCATCAAAGACTTGACGTCACACAAATCCTGCATCGCGCAATTAGAGTTTACCGCGCGAACGACATAATATAAGACTATCCGACATCAACAGTCGGGCAGTTGCCCGCCAGACGCAACACCCATCTGGTCGGAGGATCCTCCCTTTTCTATGGTGGATGAGTGAAATTTACACCCTGTTCCTCATGCTCCTAAAATTTAAATAATTTCTTTAATGGCATTCATATTTTTTTTAAAGATAGTGAGGCCCTTGCCCCTGCGCTAGGTATACCACCTGTCTTACAGGAGACAGTGTTTCTCCCTATTACATGAGTTGATTTTTATGGAATAAGAATTAGTTAAGAACACATAAAAATGGAAATAAAAATAAAAATAAAATTATAAACATAAAAACATTACATAAGTGGAATAATGTATAACAGTGTTTGGTGTATACTGTATATCGTGTTTAGTGTTCTTGGTGTGTGAGTGTGTAATGTAGGTATGTGGTGTGTGATGTTATAGAAACGTGTGCTTGTGTGGGACGTGTGGATTGTTTATTTACATACAAATACATATACACATAGATACATACAGACATATATACAAATAAATAAAAAGTGTCTGTTCGTTATGTCAAAATAACAGCTTTTTACTGAATGCATATTTATTATAAAAGTATTGTTAAGGAAGCACACTAAATACCTACCTAATAAACTGATTATTGTTAGTAAGTACATCTGCACATGTTAAAATAGTATCAAGTCGAATCATGTGTGGATATTAATCAAGTCGGGACATGAAGTCCAGTAGGTAGCATCAAATCTGGAAAGTTTTGGCCCAGTTCTAACATGTCAACTAATATAGAATGTTTCGAATAAATGATCCGACAAGTTAGAACAAGAAAGTCTATTAAAATCAAAGATTCCTGACACAAAATCAGGTCTCTAGCAATAACCAATGTACCTATAGACACCGACTTAACTAAAAGATGTGTTAGACATTTGTCCGTGTCTACAGGTAACTAAAAATACCTTATTTTCTCTTGTTTACCTGTCCTTATGTAATAAAAGGTATATAACTCCGTTGTCAGTCATAATACAATGTTTTGATTATGACTACAACACTGACTAGACTATTTCCCACCTGAATACCTATTTAAAACCATGAGAATACCTATCTGTGTTTATAATTACGTAATCCATTGTTCTAGAAGTAATTATCATGTCATAACTTGCACCTGCGCAACCCTGCCTCCCTCGTTCGTGTAAACACCCTCGTCATAGCAAAATGGGAAATACCCAGCTATACCCCGACCCTCTGTCGCGTCCCTGAATAGCGAACTGCCCTGTTGTATAGGAGCAAATTATTGTGTTTGCACAAATGGTACCCGCTACTTGCCCTATAGTAAAAATCTACTTAAGGTATCGGGTCTAATTTTACGATTGTAGTTGCCTAGTACTAGTTGCCTAGTACTCTCTTAGAAAGTCTCAGATTCTTAGTCAGTTGAGCTTTAACTTCGTTCCTACAAACATCTCGCTACTTGAGGTATAAATTCGTGCTGAATAAAATCAATTAAATTCGGATTACATCTAGCTCTAACCTTTGTCTGTATTACTGTTGTGTATTTTAAATATATTGTGTGTGTGTGTTTTATGTGCAATATACGTGGATCTATTACATTAGCTGCTTGTGGTTTTTCTACTGTGCCAAACCTTACAACAAACCGCCCCCTTCAAACGACATAAGCTGGTCGTTTACAAGTATAATTATAGTACATACTAAAAACCTTTTTTTTTTTTCATTTTTGGTCCTTTTGTCTGTTTGTTTCGGTTAATCCTTCAAGATACAGGATTTTCCTAGTTTGAAGGGCAGGGTCGTATTTTTATCTATTACCAATACCCATCCCATAATTGTACAACACTGCTGTTACCTTTTTTTTTTTGTTTATGAGGGGAAATCCTCATGGATGTCCTCCCGGGGTGGTTTTAGTCAGTAAGGGTCTGTCAGACTCTAACTGACTAAAACCACCCCAGTATTCCGTCTCACACTTGCACCGGGGATCACGGAATCTAATGCGGCTTCCGCGATCCCCGGCTAGTGCCGCACGCCTCTACGGGCCACCTCGAGTTAGGGGGGAGTGAGGTGTTCAACTCCCCCCTTATATCATAGAGAGGCGCATGTGGAACACTAAGCGCCACCATCTCGGGTCCTAAGGAGTAGGGGGCGACGGATTTCCCCAGATCCGTCGCCCCTGGACCCATTTAGGGGGGCTGGAAGTGGGCGTTATCCACCCTCCGCCAACGCCCGGTGCGTCTGCTGCGGATCGGGCTAGCGGAAGAAATCTCCCGCTCCCTTTCCGCAGCCTCCTTCTGCGAAATGAATGACAACGGCCGGCAGCGACAGGTCACTGCAGACACCTGAGATGAGGGCACTGCGCGGCTCCTCCCAAACTGCACACTCTGCCAGCGTGTGCCGAGCCGTCTCCTCCCTACACTGATGTTACCTAGGCTAAGTCTTTGGTAAATAAATGATTACTTACTTACTTAAAAATCTCCGAAACAGCTGAATCGATTTTGACGAAACTTTCACTAGCTGATAGCTGGTGTTATAAAGAGTAACTTATTTTACTAACTCTTACTCACTCTTATTTTAGAATAAGAATTAGGGGCCACGCGGGCGAAGCCGCGAGTAGCACCTAGTAGAAAATAAAGTTCACAAACAACATTCCACAATAGAACCAAAATCAAAACTCAAACATATCCATCGAAAATATGTTTCCCCTAAATTCGATTTTCACTTTAATTTCATTGGCAGGCCATGTGCGTTGATTGTGTCATTCAAAACATAAATAAAACAAATTCAACAAATGCTTTGAATTGAACTGCTGTTAAAATACCATGTTATTGTGTTTGTTTCATTGAAAACCGGAGTGACTTTCCATGTAGTCACATTTTTTGTCAAAAATCAAAAGATTTATTCGGTCGAACTTTTTATTGTTAATATATGAAATGGGTCTACAGTCAAATAATCACGGGAGCACTGATGACTCAGTGATAAGGAACCCAACTTTCGAGTAGTAAGGCCGTGGGTTCAAACCTTAGTAGGCGCTTTAAATTGTGTAAATAATTTCATCACCACTGCTCTCAAAACGGTGAAGGAAAACATCGTGAGGAAACCGACATGTCCTGGAACCAAAAATTATAAGATATGTGACATCTACCAACCCCCACTGGGCCCGCGTGGTAGATTACAGGCCTCTCTGTCCCAGCAGTGGAACATTATAGGCAGATTATTATATGCAGTCTAATATTCACAGTTCGTAGTTAATCTCTGGACTAAATAAAGGGAATCCCACGCGGAATGCAAAACGAAATTCGCTCGCACCGGTATGAGTGAATTAACTGGGCTAAATATTATCCAATCGAAGGTTAAGGTACGCTTGGTCGGTCCGTGGATTGGTAACCTTCCATTATATATCGAGACTCCTTCGTGCCTCGGACAGACCGTTAAACCGCTGGTCCCAGCTGTCATTTGATCTTTGACAGTCGTTACAGATAATCAAAAATCATTTATTTTTTTGGTTTGGGTGGGAAATTATCAAACAACTTCTCCCGCTCTGGGCGGAGCGGGAGGGCGTGTCAGACTCTTACCTTAAAACCCACCCATTTTCCTTCAGTTGCCTGTACGTTGCCAGGGGCCACGGCATCCCCTTCGGACTTTCCCGTGTAACACAACGCGCTGTCGACCCGGACCCAGTCCTTATCGGACGGCGAGCTACCCATTGCTCACCGTCCGCAAGCCCGCGCCTACGGTGGCTGGGAATCAGCCCGCAGCTCCTGCGGCGGCTTTCAAAAGTCATTTATTTAAACTAGGCTGAGAATCAGCACTTTTCGAACGTCAAAATTACATAAGACAGTCCCCCAAAACGCCCACCCTTCACCACTTCCTATTGCTTTTGCTGGGAAGAAGAAGTGGCTAGGGGCGTGAGGGTGCAAAATTTGTCTCTCCGTCACGCGTTCCGCTCCTCCTTCGCGATAGTAAGAATCCTGAAAGTCTGACAACCAGTCTTACCAAGGGATATCGTTTTATTTAGTAACTGGGTTGTGTAGATCTTATGGGCAGACGCCATAAGTAAAAAAGTGGTATTCAGCTGCATGCGGGCAGCTAGAAGCCGACTCCCAACATAGTAGGGAAAAGTCTTGGCAGATAATGAAAGGTGTTCAAACTAGGGGGAGTTGTCGTCGCAATGATAAAAACTATCGAGGCGCGCAGTCGCCGAAGTCGCGTCGTGTGTCGGTTTCCCCTCATTCTGCCTGTAAAGCTCCTTGCTAAGAGTAATTATTTGTGAATTAGGTAACGCACCATTGTACGTGTTTAATTTCAGATTATCACGTGTGAATAATGAACTGTGTTGCATGTTACGATTCAGTAAATTTTATTGTTACTATCTTTTATTACTACCTGCCTCATAATGTTGGGATTTTATATACGTTCAAAATAGTTGGTGAATTTTTTGAGTTCTTTTTTTGGAAGATCCAAAGATTTAAATCAAACATTTGCCATTTGATACCGTGTCGAAAGATGTTCACGCTTCTGTTTCGTTTTGATACCTCTTGACTTGATTGTCAGGGAAACGACATTACTATTGTGTGAGTTCACTCTTCTGGCTATGGACACCTTTTCGCGCGACTTAGTATGGTGAGGGCAAATCTAATTATTTCAATCTTTGGGAAGATCACTTTTGGATTTTGCTCTTTGATAGTAGGGGTCAAAATTCAAATAACAGGTTTTTGATATTGTGTTGGGTTGGTTGGCGTATGCTCATTACTAAGAAGATAGTAGGTACACAGTAACACACACTCAAATTCAAACATCATTTAGCTACTAGATAATTAACGTTAATTACTAACATCAACTGAAGAAACACAAACGTCTGTTATTTTCTTTTTACACAAACGAAATGAAGGTTGGTAAAATAAAAATAAAAAGCTATTAAAGTGTGAAACAACATTTGTGTAATTTATAATGTGTTTATTTCGAGATATACCTGTGTGACTTACCACATAAATAGCTTATATATATTAAGGCTTTCAAGTTCAAAAGTACGGAAGTGTATAGAGTGCCGCTAGCGGCAGCCCATCATTATCGGATGAAGTGCCGTAAGCATTGCATTATTATTGTTACTTATCATTTTGGTTGAGTGTTGAGGTTAGTGACCCTTTTTAGTGTATAATATTTGAAAATCCCAAAGTGCGCAAAATTATAAGTGCCGAGAAAAAAGTCGCCAAAGCTTCTTTCGGGATTTGTAGGATAGTGGGACAATTAAGGTTGGGGAACATCACGTAGCGGGTCTTAATTAGTTTCCGGCGTAGTCAAGGGAGCCCCGCTTTTTCTAAGTGGTTAAAAAAAATACCTAACCTGTCCGAGTCGGGGTGCCCAAGTCCCGAGTTCGCTTCACTCGCTCTTTTATCCTAATTTCTCCTAGCAACAGTAGTGGTAACATTGTATTTTGTACATACATAAAATGTCAATTTTATTGCGCAATTATGTTGAATTTATTGAAAATCAAAATGCCCTAGGCAATCAATCAATCTATTTAAAAGGGCCTACTGGCCCACAGGCCTACGGTAGGCGCCACTATTATGCCGCAACTTGCGGCACTTTATCCGATAGTAAAATAATGCCGCTAGCAGCACTCTATATACTTCCTAAAAGTAATCATGTATTACAATTAACTGAAGACTATAATTTTATATAACGAACACCCGAAATTATTAATAAATCCTGGATAACATTTTGACGTCTAAATGCGGAGTGCATTTAGACGTCAATCATTTTATGTAATCAGCCAAATTAATGGAATTACTTGGCTTATCTAAGTATATTTTTAGCAAGACTTATTACAAGCAGTATTTAGCGAAATACATACAAATCGCCCTTATACGGGCATCGAGCCACCATTGCTTTACTTGATATCCGCATAAATCATTGTAAGCTTTACCGTAATCTATGCTTAGCAAGCGGATTGTTAAACGTAGTTTATCGTTATCAGAAGGCAAAGTAGGTCAATCGATTGCGGATCAAATGAAATGAAATGAATTTTTTAAATTCTGTAAATAGGATATAATATGGGAATCACTTCTACACATCATCTTAAAAAAATATTAAAAATTAGCTAGCTTAGTTCGGCGTTTTCTATCTGACTACTCCGAGAAGAAAGGCCGAAACAAACTCAGAGGTCACAGTCTCTTTTGAAGTCCAGACATAATCTTGGTCAGGCCATATGAGGACCATGTAGCCACATAGGTTTGAGTGGACCTGTCTTGTCAGTGCAAGCATTTGTCAGTAATCGTGGAGCTCAACTTGACGAAAAATACCAAAGAAAGGACATTTGGGTAGGCCGCTTAAACTACTCAAACTGCCAGACCATCATTAAAATTAACTAAGAAAGAAAAAAATCCACATAGTCCTCACATTCCCAAAAAAAAAAAAAAAAAATACTAAAATAATATAATACTTTACAAAGTATTCAACAATGTCAATGTTTATATAATACTGGTATATTTTGATGATTTTACTGAATAATTAGGTATAATGTTATTTATTATGATTTTATCATAAGGCTTAGCAGAGCGAGCAGCTCAATCCCTAGCTTTTTTTTCATCTAAATAATCAGAAATGTTATAGTACTTTTTTAAGTTTAGTTTTAATACAGCTTTTAAATCGTTTAATGGGTAAGTTTCGAATGTCAGTGGGAAGATTGTTGTAAAAGCGTATACATTGACCCATTAACGAGTTGCCTCTACTCTGTGGAGACAAGTGCGATGTAAAGCAAGGTTGTGTAGCTGCTGGTATTTAAACTATGAATATCGGAAATTTTCTTAAAATTTGATAAATTTTCTTAAAATTTGTTAAATTTTTGTGTACATACAATAGGTTTTCAAAAATATATTGTGAGGCTACAGTCAGAATATTTATTTCTTTGAATTTTCTTCGAAGGGTATCCTTCGGACCTAGATTGTAAATGGCTCGAACAGCTCTTTTCTGTAGAACAAAGATAGTCTTAATGTCCGAACAGGTTCCCCAGAGAAGAATTCCATATGACATAAGACTATGAAAATAACAAAAAAATTGTTAGATAACTGACGTAGACACTGCCGGAGTGTCTACGTCAGTTATCTAGCTAATTTTTTTAACAGCATAGGCGGCCAAACTTAGCCTTCCTGACAATTTTTCTATGTATGGTACCCATTGTAATTTACCGTCAATAGTGATTCCAAGAAAAACTGCCGACTCAACAGGGTTCAGCTCTATTCCATTTACATTATCATTGGTAGTTAGCTGCCTTTTTTTATGTTGGAATGCATCAAATGACTTCTCCCGCTCTGGGTGGAGCGCGTGTCAGACTCTTACTGACTAAAACCCACCCGTGTTCCTTCTGTTGCCTGTGCAATGCCAGGGGGCCACGGTATCCCTTTCGGACTTTCCCGCAGTAGTTAGCTGCCTGACATTTGGCGTTGAAAAAATATTTTGTGAAACATGATAATTATTTTTTTGAAAATAGATAATGTCGATGAAATTTTTAAACTCAAACTCAAATAATTATGATTTCACTAACATCAACTACGACATTTACAACACCACATACAAACTACTCATCACACCGAGCGACCGACGAAGTCACGAAAAATACTGTATTGTGCAAGCAGAGTTTACCGCTCGACGGGTATAATTATATACAACCTCCGACTTCAACAGTCGGGCACTTTCCCGCCAGACACGACACCCGTCTGGTCGGAGGATCCTCCCTTTTCTATAGAGTATGAGTGAACTTTACGCCCTGTTCCTCATTCCTCGATAAACTTATAAGAAGTACTTACATAATAATATATTAAGCCTTCACAAATAAATACTTATTGAATAACTTTGAAAACAGAAAATCGTGCGTGATATTTATATTTTTAAAACGTGAACCAATTCTATTGTTGTTAGGCTACGGAGGCGATAGGCATTGTCCTTTTTCGAAATTAATCTTTCACTTTTATTTACTTTTACATTTGAAATAAAATTCAATGGTTATTGCTTTTGACCCTTCATATTATTTATTGTGTATTTTAAAACAGTAGTCACTGATAATGTTTTTTGTTTTCAACATAATTCAACTGAAACACAATACACGATACCCATACGATAAAAAATCAAATTCTGAATGAAATTCTGAACTCATGACATAATAATGGTATCAGATTCCTGATCGAGAGTCAGTGAGTCGATTATTGAATCTATTTATAACTTGAACGATGTTATTGTTGATAAAGACGATGTTTATTACGCTTTGAGTGGTTTGAAATGTAATTTCTTGTTACTGTTTTATTGGTTAACTTAATTCAATTTTGGTCTTTGAAATATATACGAGTACTGGCATTTTCCCGCGGCTTTGACCGCGAGGAGGTTGGAATCTATCCCACGGGAACAAACTACCGGGATAAAAGGTTAAAGAAATTTATTTCTCAATAAGAAATTACAAGGATTTCACTTTCTTGAGAACATTTTGGACTTAAAATATAGTATTAACTTTGACATACAATGTTTTTCTTTATAACTAATCATTAATTTATAATATTACATTTCATTTCATATGCAAACAATATTAGCACTTTATAAGATTATCTAAACACAAAAACTTAAACAAAAGAATTCTATGTCATAACCCAGGTCATGGTCAAATCATGTGCTAAATTCCATCGAAATCCGTTCAGCGGTTTTAGCGTGAAAGCGTAATAAACAAGCAAAGAAACTCACTTTCGTATTTATAATATTACTAGCTGCGCCTCACGGTTTCACCCGAATTTGTCTCGATCCCGTGGGAATATCGGTATAAAAAGTATTCTATGTCCTAACTCGGATCGTTTTCTACTCATGTTCCAAATTTCATTCAAATCTGTTCAGCAGTTTTAGCGTGAAAGAGTAAAAAATAAATAAAAAAAACTCACTTTCCCATTTATAATATTAGCTAGGTTTATACTCGTAGTTAGGATGTCCACTTCCGAAAAACAAAAATCAAAAGCTTACCTTATCTTACCTTTGGTTTCAGATTATCATCAGCCTACAGCAGTCCAGCGCTGGACATAGATGGCACGGTTGACGCAGTGGTTAAGCGATTGACTGCTGCACTGCGTGACGCGGGTTCGATTCCCGCACGAAACAAATATTTGTATGACCTACAAGTAGTGGTTCCGGGTCTGGCTGTTTGTGTATGTCAGTTTAAATGTTTGTAAACCCTATGTTTCTGCTCGCTCCACCTAGACAGAGGGCGTCCTACTTAGGCCCCTCGCCCACGGCGACTTTTTGTAGCGATGCAGTCGCGCGTTTAGCAAACGCGCGACAGCATCTCTTCTAACGCGTGTTAGTCGCATTTGCAACGCGCTACAATAGTGATGCCAACGCGCTACTAACGCGCTAGTGCATCGCGATTGTATCGATACAAACGTGCGACCGCGTCGGATGACATCGGTAGATGACAGAGACAGAGAGAGACAGAGGTTGACACTGAAACGTTTATTACGGCAATTCAGGAGCGTCCTGTAATATGGGACTCACGTCTTCCTGAGTATTCGAATAAGATTGCAAGGTATTTTTGTGTCGTAACTGCATCGCGACCGGATCGCGTTTGCATCGCGACCGAATCGCGTTTGCATCGAGACCGAATCGCGTTTGCATCGAGACCGAATCGCGTTTGCATCGCGACTGAATCTGGTCCCGTGGGCGCGGGCACACAGCTAGCGACTGCTTCGCGTCTGTATCGATGCTACGCGCGAGAGCATCGCGACTGAATCGCTACAAAAAGTCGCCCGTGGGCGAGGGCCCTTATAGATACGTTTGAGATGCTGGTTGAGAAGAGAAGATCACTGTGATTTGACAGTCATACAAATTCAGAAGTAAAATAACTATGAAAGGACTGTAAAACATGAAATGCCATATTTAAGATCGGTTACTGTACAGTAGTTTTTATCTCACGTAGTGAAGCGTGCTTTACTTGTGTCAACAAGTCTACATACATGCTGTGCAAGTGTGCGAGAAGACGTGTAGCTTCAGCAAGTAACACACACGCACAAACACACACTTTGGACTACACTTACTACTAACTTACACGCCAGGGATGTTACGGAGCTTCGGTTCTGATTCCGAAAGGTTGAAACTTCCGATTAATTTTACACCTCCGATTCCGTTTTCGGTTCCGATAATTTTGAGTTGAGTTAGACCAAAGTTAGAAACGCAGCAATGCACGTGACTATAGCGCGTACAATCAAGTTTTAACTCGTCGGCAGGGTTATGTTTGTTTATTTTATACACGCGCGCTCGAAGTATCAGTTTATTGTTTTGTTTGTGGATGTTATCGCTAATATTGGACTGATTAAAAATACTGAATTATATTTCTATTGTTTAATTAAATCTTTGATTAACACATCTTTCTTCTACTTACGCCTCCGGCTCCGGTTACGATTCGATCAATCAAATTTAAAACTTCCGATTCCGGCTAAACGACTTCCGTAACATCGCTATTACACACACATTCACAGCGTGTTTATACACTTGGTAACCACAAGTAAAGCGCGCGTCGCTTCGTTATATAAAAATACTGTGTACCAGAAATATCACATAACTATTAAATCGTAAGAAAGAAAGAAAAAGAAAAGAAAGAAAATACGTTTATTTGGAGTACATATGACGCAAGCAAAGACACGACAAAACAATTTGGGGGAAAATATGCGTCATATCCACGCAAAACGGCCATCGCTCAGCATAATGCTGGGACCCTATGCGAGACAGAGCCCCAGCGCTGGTTTTCAGTGACAGCCGGCGTAGACGTGATGACGTCAACCGGTATGGCATAGGTATAGTGAAATAACAAAATAAGACAAAAATAAAATAAACACAATAGTTTGTCCCAACATGGCTAAGTTGCTTGGTGGTAGAAATGGCACGGTAGTTCAGAATGAATGCCCTAATAGATTTTTTTTTCATGGCATAAAGTGGACTGATGGTAGATAACACACTACATAAATAACCATGAGTTTAATTACTATGTAGGTATTTTAGGTGGTAAAAATTGTGTTAAATAATTAAGGGACTGCACGCAACGTTTTGTAGTCATGAACTAGTGTATGCTGCGGTTTGTTCACGTTTTATAATTTTAATTAAAGACAGCTATTTTATTCCATTTGAAATAAGGTTAGACATTTAACTAAACCTTTTTTACAGTCCGGTCAACCGATTTTGACTGCTATTGCGTTGGTTGCATGATAAATGGCAGCTGCAGTAAACAGCTGGTATTGTACCCACTTTTTTGCTTTTAATGGTATCCTTATGCCTACGGTATTGAGGTCAGAATCGGTTGAACGGACTGCAAAAAGGTTTGTTTAAATGTGTGATCTTTTTTAAAATGGAGTCGTCAATACTCTATTTTAAAAAAGATCACACATTTAAACAAACCTTTTTTGCAGTCCGTTCAACTGATTCTCATCAAATGTGCCACATTGGCTTTAAGATTGCTCGATTTGCTTCACTTTTAATTATTTTTGCCTACTGTGATGTAGTATTTTGTTGATCACATAAGTATACATTTTTAAAAGAGTAGCTGTGGAGTTTTTTGCCCATTCTTCTCCATTCGAAATCACCTTTTAGAAGGAGTGACTAGAATCATTCTATTTTCTTGTCTTGTAAATGTTTGACGTTCAAAAGTGCATTTTATGTGCCTATTTCAAATAAACATTCAATTTTACTTTGAAGAGTTGATTTTTACGCTAGTTATCTTCATCCGAGGAATAATTTTGAATTTTTATTGTTTCTCTTTACCAAAAACTCGTCAATTTTATTCCTCGGATAAAGCATAGCTGGTATTGGATAATTCAACCATCTAATACTTGTGTACTTACTTTGTAGGATGTCGCCTCCGTGACTCATAATTTGTGATACTCCCAGTCTAAAACTAGACTTGCCATTATTAACGGCCGCGTACTGAATAATTTATATTTTCACTACTTAACTACCTATTTTCTAATTGTTGTTTTAACATAAAACAAATCTTGTCTCCATCTGAAATACGACAAATACTCCCAGGTTCTCGCAAAAACTGTCACAAAATTTAATGGAGAAAAGCCGTTACATTCACCTAACTTTAATTCTATTTCAGTTTTTGAAAACATCTGTTACGTGAGAGTGTCCAAAAGAAAACACACAAAACTTCAGCTTACTTGTCAATACAAATACGGGTATCGGTGAAACAAATACAAAGATTGTTCTGTCGCTACGTCGTAGCCGGCGTAGGGATGTCACTGCTACGCTGCTACGCTGTCCGTAGCAGGCCCCCGATCCGCTACGCGACGAGTCGCTATTCTTAGAACTTTGAATGCATCGGACGTCTATTTCGTTTTGTTACTATTTTTGGATTGGACGGTAAAATTCATTCATCTCTTCAAATAAAGGAGTAATTTAAGATGATCATCACTTTGTAGTTAGTGACAAAGTTTTAAAACAATATTAGTTTATTTTTAAATTCTAAAGTACTATTTTATTGTATTTAATACGTAATATCCTTTTATTTATTGACTAGACGATCTTACTCCGTCATTTTTTTGGTTGCCAATTGACTATTCAAAATGCACTGGCACTGGTTATATTATACCGAGACTTATTAATAGTCTACCCTCAGAAATAAATAAATGTATCACACATAAAAATATCAAATGTAAACTTAAGCAATATTTTTTAAGTATTATATAGGGATGACTGAAAGTATTATATTTAAGGAATTAAATATAGTATTAATATCTGTATCGGCAATAACGTGTACATAAAATGCTTCATTGTATAGTTAGATGTTGAGATAACTCATGATAGCAAAAGTTTAAACCTTAGTGGTTTTTGGTTGCTATTTAATATGTAATCCTGTGTTCTTTTGTATAAATGATAAATAAATAAAAAACTGGTTTTAATCAATGATATTATATATAAAAAGAGGTAGATAGGTTATAAACGTTCCGCAAGTGGCACGTCAAAAGTTGGCTAATTAGCCACATTTTCTTCGTTTTGTCTCTTTTTCGCTCCCGGTAATTACGACATGCCATCCTACTTCCACGTGTCATATAATAGTGTGACATGGTGCCGTTTTTGAAGATAGAATGTTAGGTAGGTAACCTATCTACGTCTTTTTACTTCTAATATCATTGGTTTTAATGCAATATTTTCACTAGATAGGTGGTATATGTTACTAGTTTTTTTTGGTCTACCAATTGACTTATTCAAAATGCTCTGGCACTGGTTTCAATGCAATATTTTTTACTAGATAGGTGGTATATATTACTAGCTTTTGCCAATGGCGTCCTTCACACGGGAGGTCTGAAATTATTTCACGGGATACGGGAACGTAATGTCGGAGTTAAAAGTATCCTTTGTTCTTATCCAGGTCATGGTCTACCCGACAAAAGCCTTTGAGGAGTGATTGATTAACATACACACAGACTTTCATATCCTACATAATATTATAAATGCGAAAGTGAGTTTGTTTGTTTGTTTCTTACGCTAAAACGGCTAAACAGATTTGAATGAAATTAACATAGGAAGACCGTGTCATGTTAAGGGATAATTTCATATCATCTCATCCTGGATTCTATTACAATTACATATATCATTCTGGATCAAAGATGAAGTCGTGACCGACAGTTAGTTTACAATATTACAAGGAAGAAGGATGTAAGACTGCCTCGTTGCTCTAGTGGTCGCAAGCGCTACTGCTGAGCATGAGGTCCTAGGTTCGATTCCCGGGTCGGGCAAAGTGTTATTGGGTTTTTCTGTCTGGAATTTCTCAGTAGCAGCCCGGAGTCTGGATTTGTGCCCGGTTGATGGCAATAGGCTCGCCCCTTATGACATGGGACTTTATGTTAAAGTCCCATGTCATAAGGGGCGAGCCACACACTGGCGAAATGTGGGTGTACCTACTACAGGTACACCTCTGCCCAACCCTCCGGGGAAACAAGGCGTGATGTTATGTTATGTGTGTAAGGATGTAAGAATTTACTACCATCTTTTTTGCTTACAAAACATTGCGGTTGCTAATCCGTCTTTCAAACCTAGTTTAAAATTACCCAGAACTGAATGATGAAAGATTTTCATTGAATTTGATTATTCGTTGCCACACAAAGTACGTGAACAGGTGTTGCGTTGCATAATCATATGAAGAAATAAAATAGTTGACCTATCTGCACAGCTCCTTTCAAATTCTACGTACAGCACGTATGATAACAAATATTCGTGCCGGTTTCAAATGAAAGAATAACATTGTGTCGGAATTACTCGTTTAGTTTTATAGTCTAAAATTGTAGTATTAAAATATTATATTTTAGTATTAAAATAGTCTTCTTTTATTAGGGTTCCGTAGTAAACCAGGAACCATTATAGTTTTGCCTGTCTGTCTGTCTGTCCGTCTGTCCGCGGCTTAGCTCAGAGACTCTTTATACTAGAAAGCTGTAATTTGGCATGGGTATAAATATTAATCACGCTGACATAGTGGTAAAATAAAATAGCTTACACGCGTTTACTCGATTTCAGGGCATTTTTTAACTGTGTCGTGCGGGGTACTATAGTACCCATTGGCGGACCACTCGTTTTTGGTTCCGGGTACCATGGTCCCCCGTAGCGCTTGAGTGGTTGCACAAGTTAACCAGTATGCAATGAAATGAAAACATATGTGAGTCCATCAATGCCTGGCCAAGGCTTGTATAGTACTTTTCTGAAATAATGCGCGGAAAAAAAACAAAGTAAATTAATGATTAATTCCAGAAGAAATGACGAACATGATAATTTTTCACTCGCCAGTATGTTCATTTGTTTTTTCTTTACTTAAAGGTGGATACAGAGATTGCGAGGCATGCGGCGCGCACGCCTCGCAACGCACGCCACGATGTGAATTTCTATTGCCTCACCACGAATATGAACGTCCACACATTGCTAAGCATACGATGAGTGCCGTGCGCTGCGCATGCCTCGCAATGTCTGTATCCGCCTTTAGATAGATTTATTTGCAAGTAAAATCGAAATTTAAATAAAATCTTTGATAAGTTACTTGCTTGGTTGCCATGTGTTAAAGTACAAAGTTCGTTCCATTTTTAAATAACACGTCAGTTATGAGTTTTCATAGTAATTTATTCGGCCGCTAAACACGACTTATAGATTTTCATACAAACATTCCCGGCCGGGCGCTCGTATGTATTCGATCAGTGCAGCAAGTTGCAGCAGGAGCTTGCGGCTAAGTAATAACAGCCGCACGGGTCGATCCATCGGGTTGAGCTACGCTTGCCGGGGTTGGTCCGTAGATGGGTGACCTTTTTTACATACCGAGACGCCTCCCTGCCTCGGAAAGCACGTTAAGCTGTTGGTCCCGGCTGTCATTCGTAAACAACCAATCTTACCAAGGGTATCGTATTACCCAGTAACTGGTATGTGGAAGTCAGATAGGCAGTCGCTCCATGTAAAGTACTGGTATTCAGCTGCATCCGGTTAGACTGTAGGCCAACCTCAACATAGTTGTGAAAAAGCTAGGCAGATTGATTGCAAATCATTTTGTTTTTAGGGTTCCGTATCCGCTTAAGAGTAAACATTTCATAGTTACTTCTTGAATACATAACTATGCCGAAACTACGCAATTGTTTCCCAGCCTACTCGAAATTATACCAAATAATATAACCTCGTTCCCAAAACTCCAGTTGTTTATTATTAGGAGTCCGTACCTGAAGGGTGCCAAACGGAACCCTATAACTAAGCCTCCGCTGTCGATCCGTCCGTCTGTCTGTCAGCGGGCTATATCTCATGAACCATAATAGGTAGACAGTTGAAAATTTCACAGATTGTGTATTTCTATTGCCGCTATAACAAAAAATGTATTTTTGTATGGTTATTTTTATTTTATTTTTATTTTTATGATTTTTATTGTATGAACGTAAACGAAGCAAAAGGAGTATGTAAGGATCGTAGCAGGTGGCGTTCTGTAGTTTCTGCCTACCCCCATGGGAAGAAGGCGTGAGTTTATGTATGTGTGGATGTGTAATAAAAATAAAATAAAATAAATAATCATAGGAGACACACAAGAAACGTGTTTTTTCCGGCGTTTTTTGTTCGATCTTAATACGGTACGGAAACGTGTGCGAGTCCAACTCGCACTTGACTGGTTTTTTGAAGTGAAATCTTCTCTAAGCGTGGTGAGCGATTTTTGGATAAACTTATGGATTCACGTCACCGATGTGCTCGCGCCGTAATGCACATCAACCTTGTATAATCTGTCAACTTTCTATAGATTGTTAACTTTATCACTAAAATATAAGGTTCAAAATTGATTGGGAAAATTTGACAGTTGAAGTCGATGTGTTTTCTTAGAGAGCGTTTTTGACACAGTAACTGTGTCAAAAACGTTTCACAGTAACGTTTGCACTGGCGAAACATTCACAATAAAACATTTTCAATGTTCCTTAAAATGTTTGACAGGAACTAGAGATTTCAATATGTTTTGTTGTTATGTTTCACCAGTGCAAACGCACAGTAAAGCAAACCACGCCCCCCAAAGATTTAAATCGCTAGATTTACCCTCACAATACTCAGTCACAAGAAAACGTGTCACTAAGAGAAGAGTGAGCTCACACATAATTAAATAGCGTTTCCATGACAAAACAAGTTAGTCTAGTCACTGCGTCATTGTATGTCAGAGGTGTGAAAACGAAACAGAAACGCGACTATCTTTCGACGTGGTAGGGTGAATCTAACGATTTAAATCTTTGCCGCTGTCATCGTTTACATGACAGTCGTCACTGCAGTCTTTAAGTGCGGCCATCACTCTTCTAGGAAACTGTAGCTTAAATAAAAGGCAGTATATTGTTTTGGGCCCCTCATAATATAGAATATAGATGGCGCTAATACCAGTTTTAAGTTTACATTTCTGACGGCAGTCCCTATGACTGCCTATTTTTTAAAATGTTTAGTTAGTGATCTTCTTGTAAGAGTCCGAATAAATACTTATTATTTTTATTCTTTCAATAAAAGTGAGAAGGACGTGAGAAATTTACTTTCACTTAGGTTCGTGACATAGTTCGTACTGAGAGCTGCCCCACACGATCCTTTCATCCGTTACGTCACCCACGCCATTTTAAACTGCCTTTGAGTGGGCGTTTGTGTAAAGTGCCTATTACCATTTGTTTTCATTAGACTTTGAATATGAACTGGCTTTTAAGAGCGTGTTAAATAATTTTAATTGTTATTAAACACTGACATTTAGAAGTAACATAATATCACGCTTGTATTCCCCGAAGGAATGCGCAGAGGTGTAACTATTACTACATCCGCATTTCGCCCGTTATGTTTAAGTCCCATGTAATAGGGGGCGAGCATTAAAAATAGGTACTCAAAAGCGAATAGTTTTAGATAAAAAGTAGTGACTCCTTGCTCATTTCAGAAAGCCACAGTAGATGGAGTGGAGGTACATTAGGAATTGTAAAAAAAAAAAAAAAAAAACTTAAACTACATAGACAAAGAGCGATAAACCCTTTGGTACATCGCTCTTTCTCTAATTTGGAAGTAACATCCTAACTAATTCTCAGTCATATTATATACTACATTATAATTATTAGTATATACATTTTAGTGATATTTATTTTAGAAGTATGTACACTGGATCGCAAAAATTCCGGGTCGCTAATACATGGCGTGATAGTTTCTTAAATACATAAGACAGATTGGCGAAACTATGGTATATTGTAGATGACTGATAAATATATCGTACCCCCAGTGGAAAAAAGGCATAAGACGAAAATGGTGATTTTTCAGTATGGCGAAAAAATTGAATTTATGGGCATATTTACTTTATTTTCAAACGAAGAAGAATTATTCTTGTATCAAAAAAAGGAGAAAAAAAAGTTGCACTGCGTGTTGTATTTAAGTTAGTACTAATGTTTATAGTTTATTAGGAATTGTAAAAAAAAAATATTATGCTATTTTTCAAAATGTAATGAAATACAGGATTCTGAGTATCAAAATGTATGCCAGACTTTGCCAGAAAAGAAAAAATATTTCAAAAAGTATGTTGTATTAAAGCAGTAATGAACTTGTAAATACAAACATTTATGCTAGTATAAGTAAGATTACTACATTATTTCCTTTATTACAATTATGTTTGAAATGTATTAGCAATACTTACCCCATTTTTCAATTTAGGGGCTTGCTAAGGTAACTTAAATAAACAAAGATAATTACTTATTCCATTATTATGTTAAAGAAAAGTTAGCTGCATATTAACACATATTACTTAGAGTTAATATTTATGACTAAAGGGAAAAAAAGGAAATGCATTTTTTGTGTTCATTATTTTTTTATTTCAGGCAAATTATAATTATAGTTTTGGCTACAATTAAAGTTCGTACTATCAACAATAAAATTTGACAGTAATAATTCAGCAATGTGGAGTTTCGGTGAAGATTACTACCACTAATGACTTTTTTTTAAATGATTAACTAATCAGTAGATCATTTGTTAAGATTTGTAACAATTAACGAAATAACTTCTTTCTTGGCTCCGTACAACAAAATATTATTTATGTTCTCTCAATAAAAATCTAAGATAACAAGCAAAAATTATTAACAAATCAAGGTACTTTACACATTGCCAGTACCTTTTGTTTTAAAATAATCAACAAATAAAAATACAAAAAAAAACCTTCTTTAAGCAATAAATCAAAAAATTCTTGTTCCCTTCTACGTTATCTTCGTTCTACGAATTCCTTCATTACCAAACATTCTAGGCTATAGAATGTTTGGTAATGAAGGGATATAAATGTAACAAAATATTATTATTTTCTCAATACAAATCTATGGTAACATGACATGCATAATTTGTTAACAAAATAAGACCTTTGATACTTTCACAGTACCTTTTGTTTTAAAATTATTAATAATCAATATGTTTATACGTATGAATATAAAAATTCAACAAAATTCAAATTAAAATAATAATGAGATCAAAAATACGGGAACTAGTAAAGTTATTCTTCTTCAGATGAATCAAATACCTCCAAATTTGGAGATTCAGTCGCTGGTAACAAATTTCTATAGAATGTTTGGTAATGTAGAGGTATAGCATTTGTATTACACAGGCTAATTAAGTCTTTGAACAACGCGTCAGAAATAGGTAACAATTGAGCATATGCAAGTGGAAGTACATTAACATCTACAGCATTGGCATTATTTGATTTGCGTGTGCGCGTCGTCGTCGTACGATTTGTAGTGTCTAGTACCAAATATTCACTTTCGAAATCATATTTAAATAATAATTTATTTGGTGCATCGGGACTTGTTTTGATTTCTTTAATTTTTGAGAAAAATACTTTATGCCCGTTTGTGTCTTGTGACCAATTCTTGCTTGTCGTGACTTGACTTTTTAGGTTGTAAAAGTCATTTTGATTCATTTCTTTAATTACAAACTTATTTTGTACTTTTGAATTCATGATTACTTCGTACAGTTGGTCAGGCGAGTACAATGTCTTATTTTTCATATTTTTCTCGATGCAGGCATGCATTGAGTCGCCTTCGTTCTGAGTGTGGCCAGTTTGTAAAAACCTGTGTGTAACTTCTACGTTCAATACACGTGATACATAAATATACATCGCGAATATGAACCGATTTCTGTTCTGGCCCGAACAATTATCTGAATACAGTGAAATTGACTTTATACCCCTGTTAACTTCAGATTTAATGAAGTGTAATAAGCAACTAGCGATTTCATTCGCACCCCTTTTTGCAATTTGTGCATGCCATAGATAACAAAACCCTTGACGGGATATTAAATTGTACACAGTGAAATTGTATGCGGGGTATTTCCTTTTATAATGGAAAATATTCACATTAGATTGCGGTAAACTAAGAACCTTTTCCAAGTCAAAAACAGCTACAGTTTTCACATTAGGATCTGCTGATTCTTTTTCACTATCCTTCATATTTCGTATGATGTTTTTATTTTTTATATGACTGTCATAATCCTCTTTCAGTTGTAATTTACCTTCTTCAGTTGAATTGTCGTATTTGCTACATAAATTGCACAAATCCTTCTTCGGCCGGAAAAAAGAAAGGTTAAAATGTGTATTAAATATTTGATTATATTGATATTCGCTTGCCACTTTAGTATTACGAAAGTTTTCATTTTCTGATATCCAATCTTTGTACAAACGATGCATTTTTGAGATATTTAAGTCTTGTGACAAATATTGACGGCTGGAATTTTGTCTAAGATAGTGAGATTCGATACAAGGAAAGGACTGAATATGTTGAATTGCACTCTGTTCTGTTTCGCTGGCTGTTCTATGAGGTCTATTGGTATGTTTTCCTCGAAGGTCTGTTATTTGGTCCCCATTAGCATATTTATCAATGGCAGTGTAAACTGTTCTTTCTTTAATACCTAGCGTATTAAGAAACATAGTTTTGCACACTTTCAAATTAGTCACAAGGCATACATCGTTTTTTGACGGCAAATAATAAACCAGTGTACGATTTCGTTCACGCTTACGCTGAATTTTCATAACTTTAGGTTCTATAATCTCAGTGTTTTTCAAAATGAATTGCCATTGAGTTTCATGGTTACCACAAGCCCAAAATTGCTTAAATATTACCAACCTCCTGTCGCTGGGTATTTTTTCAAAGCATTTAAGCTTACACTTGCAAGGCTCTTGCATCTGTTTTTGAGGCTGTTGACCTGTATTTAATTTGATTTTTTTTTGTGTTTGAGACCATTTTTCGGGATTACGCTTTCTTTTTCTAGGATTTGTATTAGCTTCAGTTACTAACACTGGACGAGAATTCGTTGCTTCAGGTTCTGTGGTGGAATTATATCCAGCTGGTAGAGTTTCAACGTGGCAGGCTATGATTGGAGGGTCTGAGTGAGGAACTATAGCTGTGGCAATTGAAGAGACCGGTGGAGTTCTATCAGGGCTTGTAGATATAGGTTCTGTTTCAGGTTCTGTGAGAGTATTATGTCCAACTGGAAGAGTTTCGTCGTTATAACATGTTATGGATGTAGGTTCTGCTTCAGGTAGTATAGCCGGGGTATTTTCAAGAGTCTGTGGAGTTTTTGCAAGACTTGTAGATGTAAGTTCTTTTTCAGGTTCTGCGGCAGTATTATGTTCAACTAACGGAAATTCGTCGCGACATGCTATGGATGCAGGCTCTGCTTCACGAAGCATGACCGTAGTACTTTCAAGAGTCAGCAGAGTTCTTGTAGGGCTAGTAAATGTAGGTTCTGTTTCAGGTTCTGCGGCAGTTATGCTCTTTTCAGGAAGTGGTGCATTATACCAGAACGTGGATACGGGTTCAAGATCGGCATCATTCGGCAAAGGATAAACTCCTTCTATGTAATTTCCTGATGATACCGCTAAATTTTCATAACTGTCTTTGTTACCCATAGAAATTGTTTTTTGAGGATTAGATATAAAAACGACAGTAGGTGACGCTATAAAAATTAAATTATTATGAGTGGTGGAAATTGGAGAAGAGAAAAGTGTAGAATTACCTAAGCAATCTCTCAAACTAAAATCGAAGTCATTCAATATTGAAGATGGTAAAGTATTGCCTAAGTCTGCTATCGGACTAGGACTCGAACTTGGTAAATATTCAGATACCGGTGGTGAAAATGGCTCTTCATTCGAAGACTCACTAATTCTGTAATTTACTGTAGATTGTCGTCTGCTACTTCGACTTGTTGACGGCGCGGTGTACATATTAATATCACCACGACTGACTTCATAATTTCCAGATGTTTGTTCTGCTTCTGTGTCGTCGTCTGTAAATAAATTATTTTATTATAAAATGTAATATAAATAATATCATATTAAGTTGTTACTAAAGACGTCTTGCTCACAAAATAAGGTAAGTTAAGGTAAGACATTATTCTTTGTCTGACATCCTCGATGCCACAATTATTAGTGTCTATAGGACGAAAGGCTCCGGGTTCGATTCCCGGTCGGACAAACAAACAAACTTTACTAAACTGACTTGGGTCTGAGTGTACGTACCCCTTGCCAAATCCTTTACAGAATCCTTAGTTTAAGACCAGGTAATTAAAGTGATATGGCTGAGATTTTTAGATGTAAGTATATAAATATAACGCCTCGTTAGTTTAGTGGTATAAGTCCTGGGTTCAATTCCCGGGTTGAACAAACTTTGTGTCGGTTTTTTCGGACACAGATCGATTACTTTTATATAAATATACTAGCTTCCGCCCGCGGCTCCGCCCGCGTGGTACCTACTTACGGGGATAAAAAGTAGCTTATGTTACTCGTGGATAACGTAGCTTTCGTTTGGTGAAAGAACTTTTAAAATCGGTCCTGTAGTTTCGGAGCCTATTTATTACAAACAAACAAACAAAAAAATATTACCTCTCTATAATATTAGTATAGATTAAACAATAATACCTAGTTAACGATTTTGAAAGTATCATGTACCTAATATAAATATTTACAAATACACATTTTGTTATAACATCTATGGCATGTCTTTACAAATTAGAAATAAAATTACACGTTAGTAACAGAAATTAATTTTATAATAATAGACAGCGAATCATTCATATAGGTTCCCCTAGTTTGAGACCAGACGATTGCTGTAATTGTCTAGCGCACTTACATACTACTTGAACCACTAGCTGGCGGTAAGATAAAACATCGTGAGGAAACTGCACCTTCATTCATTCAGAATGTGTAACCACGATATTGTTTTGGTTCCGGTTACAAAGGTCGGACGACAGTCGCTCAATGTTATTGATTATACAGTAAACACGTCATTGTGGAATAATTTATTTTTAGCTTTTATAAGAATTAAATCTAAATGTACTTACCTATTAACTTCAAAATTCTTCTCGCCCTACTGTGCTGTGTCCGGTTATACATTTTCAGGTCACTTTACTTTAAAATAAGAAGAAAAACCACTCAATTGTTGTTGTTTTGTTTTCGCAAATGCGTAAACGCAGCTATTACCTTGACCTAGAAACGGGCACTGACTGTCAAGCGCGTGGATACGCACCGCCCCCTCCCCCCTGCATCGACGTATTCACGCTTATGTTCCCGCTGTCTACTCCCGCGCCCGCTGTATCAAATCTTACGTCCCGGTGCAATGAAAATATTCTAGTGGAAGAAAGAAGTAATAATTCTTATGTTACAGCCGTGCTGCAGTTTGTAGTCTTATGTTTCGACGTAAAGGAAAGTTTTTAGTGGAAAAAAGCAGTAATTGTTATTATTGTAATTTATTTTAAGTTCATAAGAAGTAAACAGTCATACTGCTGTTTTTATTTTTTAAGTTTATCTTTTTGGTTAAGTAAGCGCATTTAAGATAATTTCCTTACCTAGTTAATATAACGAATAAAAAGATAATCGTGTATACAAGACTAGCGATGTAAAAAAAGCAAACGCATTTAAATCATAATATTTGTTACTATTTATTTTCTACATTAAATTTTAGGTAGAAACATATTATTAATTAATATGTCATATTTTTTAATTTATTATTTGCGTTATATCACATAATCTACTAATCCTTAAGAAAAAAAGTGATGGAATATAAATTCTCAAAACTATTTTCTTGAATTAATTCGTCAAATTAAACAAGAAAAATATGAAAAAAAAATTGCGTATGTATCTTTAAACGTACTTTTCAAATATGATAAAATCGATGATTCAATGTAAATTCATTTATGCCTATTTTCCACTGAGGGTACGATATATTAAAAATGTGTAACACATTTTGTACATTATATAAATAATTAAATACTAAAAAATAATAAAATTTCGCTTCTAACTTATGACAAAAAAATACACTTCGCAGTAAATCTTAAAAAATAAAATATTTTTGTCAATTTATTCCTAGAGCCCGTATTACTTCATTAAGACGATGTGGCATGCTGTAAACCAAATTTTTAATACGATTTTGGTCTGTTTGCCCATTCTTCCACTAGCGCATTCCTTAACTCGTGTAAGGTAACGGGAGCAGGAGAGCGTTGTCTCACGCATCTCTCAAGCTCGTCCCATGCATGTTCTATGGGATTTAAGTCTGAACTGCGAGCTGGCTACTTCATACAGGTAATACCGACGTCTTGAATATACATATTGACCAAACGAGCAGAATGTGGTCGCGCGTTATCGTGCATGAAAATGGAATTTGCACCCATATTCACTAAGAAAGGACCAGCATGCTCATTTTAAACCTCTTCCACGTATCTGACAGCAGTCAGAGAACCGTTTTCTATGATCACTAACTACGTGCGATCCTCTGAAGATATCCCAGCCCAAACCATTATTGATCCTCATCCGATTGGCACCCCTTCTTCAAAACACGCTTGATGATACCGTTCTCCTGGTCATGTAAATACTCTTCGTCTCCCGTCGTGCGTAAATAAACAAAATCTGGACTCATCGGAGATCATCCTTGGACCAATCCAAATTTGACGGCACGGTTGGCGCAGTGGTTAAGTAATTGAAAACTTCATCTGTCCATCGAATGAGTTCTCGAGCAAACCGTAACCTGGCAACTCGATGTTCTCTGAGCAGTTTGGGGCCGTTTGCTGGTATAAGGCTTCATATCAGCTTCACGAAGACGTCGCAGAATCGTATCACATTGTTGCGAATTTCTTGAAGACTGTTTCGGACCTGAACAGCTGTGAAATGTCTATTTCTTAACATAGTGCTCACGATGAATCGGTTTTCTCGTGTAGCTGTGCACCTTGGCCTGCCATTTCCTGGTCTCCTGATGTTCATGCCGGTCTCTTGAAATCGCTGGAGTATTCTTTGGACCATTGATAAATATACTCCTACTGTTCTAGCAGTGCTACGCTGACTTCTTCCTTCTTGTACCATGGTAATAATCCGTGTACATTATTCAGGTATTAACGACATAATATTGCACTGAATACTGTGATCAATCCTAGGAATCATTTATAATGACAGCTCGTTTTTAAACAAAAGCAGAAAAAATATTATTTTCCTAATTTTAAATTATAAAAAATTTCAAAGAGCTGTTTTTTATTAAATCTGTTACTAGTACAAATGAAACCTCTTTAGAGTTTTAGAACAAATATAAGTAACCTGCTTACTACATATTATTTATTCTAGCGATATAGGTATGTAATTTATGGAGATATCACAGTTTTTATTAGTGACCCGGAATTTTTGCGATCCAGTGTATGTAAGTATATTCTCGTAGTGTATGTATATTTATTAGTGAATAATAATTTATTTTTATTTTATTTTCTCTTCTACTCTTGCACACGTCGTTGTCTACATCTCTTTCTCTGCTGGAAGAGATTTCTTTAGAAAGAAGCATCACCTTTGTACGTATTTTTCTGTCCCTTTTTTCTTGTCTGTTTATATGTGTGTACATAAACTGTTAAATAAAAAAATAACAATATTATAAATGCGAAAGTGAGCTTGTTTGTTTGTTACGCTTTTACACAAAATCAGCTAAACGGATTTGGATGAAATTTAGCACATTGGTAAACCATGACCTGGAAAAGGATATAAGATACCTTTTATTTCGATATTTTCACGGGACCGAGAATTTGTGGGTGAAACCGCGGGCGCAGTACCTAATAAAAAACAACGACAAGAAGAAAGCTTCTTGCTCTTTTTGCTGAAAGAAAATTAAGAGAAAAAGTTAACCGATGTACAGTTAGTGCTAACGTTTAGCAAATTGACACTCTACGTCAATTGCCAGTATTATAGCCATTTCATACAACTGTGAAAGAGTGACAATCAACCTGCTTAGCCTTTTCCCAACTATATTGGGGTCGCCTTCCAGTCTAAGTGGATGCAACTGAATATTAGTATTTTACATGGAGCGACTGCCTATCTGACCTCCACAAACCAGTAACTGGGTAATACGATACCCTTGGTAAGACTGGTTGTCAGACTTTCGGGCTTCTGATGACCCGTAACGACTGTCAAAGATCCACGAATGACAGCCGGGACCAACGGCTTAACGTGCTTTCCGAGGCACGGAGGAGTCTAGGTATGTAAAGATGGTCACGCATCCAGGGACCAACCCCGGCTAGCGAGCATGATAGATCGATCCGTGCGGCAGTTATTACTTAGCCACGAGCTCCTCCAAGAAATGACAGTTGTGATTTAAATACACACTCATTACATTATTTTATTTTATAATTTTGTTATATGTATTTTGTGTTTCACGAACTATATCCAAATAAACTAAACGTTATCCTTTCGTTCTTTATACGGACAATTAAACTATTCATTTCGCCGAATTTACTTACATAGTTTTAGTAACAAGCTGTCTTCAAGGAAACTGAAACCGGTTTTACGGTTAAAGAGGCCTTCAAAGCATCTGGATAAAAGTTCATTCTATAAATGATTTCTAACGATATCTCAAAACTAAGCGGAGCGTAACCCTCGTCTCAACGTTTGGCACAGTCCAAATCCGCATTGCGACTATAGTTCACGCTTCAACAGACAGATGGCGGCCACTGGGTCCCGTCTAGGGAATACTGTTTCGAGTCGAGATCTCGCGGGTTAAATCTGATGTCGAGATACCCATTTGAGATCTCACCAGACGAGATCGCGAATACGAGATTTCGCCTACTTTAAAAAAATAAGTAATAGGTTTTTTTAATCAACATTTTTCAAACTTATTTAAAATGAAAACAACACATACTTAGGGTAATAATTGTGTTATATTTTGTAAACAAAATCATGTGCTCACATCTCGACCTTGTCGGTCGAGATCTCGAACGAGATTGTCTTTCCACGAGATTGAATCTCGAAATCAAAAATATCGGGATTGCATCCCCTAGTCCCGTCAATATTTGTGCTCCTAACGAGTCAGGTCAAAAGTTTGCATACCCAACCTTCACTTCGATAGTGTTCTGATTACTACTTCTTGTAGACATATGAAAGTCGAATTTTGAACGGAATTAACGTTAGTAGTAACACTTGAGTTACGAAAACCATAATTTTTGCTACGAATTAAGACGCTGTCAACCTCAAATTGAGCAGTGGTAGCCCATTGTTTACGCCACTAACATACAAGTCGTAGGTTTGAACTCAGGCAGGCACTTTAGTTTGTGTTATTTATTTCATTAACACTGCTCGGAAAATGGTGAAGGAAAACTAATTACAACAAAAAGAAAACGTATTTTTTTTTGTAAATGTTTTTTTTTGATTTTGTTTTTTTGTTGTAGTTTCTACCCCACACAAATTCGAATACCACTACCTGCTACGAGTATATAAATAACAGTGACATGAACTTATAACATCATCCATACAGACAAAGTGGGAAAAATACCTATTACTGAAGGTAACTCACTCCCTCACAGAGAAGAGGCCTCACAGAGAAGAGGCCTGTGTCCCAGTACTCAAGGGATCATTATTTATTTATCAACTCATCATCACTATAATTACAGGAATTTCCTAATTCAATAGTGTGAATGTCAATTATAACAAATTCTGTACATGGTAGTTTTTATGAACTCACTCAGAGAACAAATAAAAATATCTATGCTGTTTGCTACGTCATTAAGTACACGCAAAGTACGCGTTATAGGGGCTTTAACCAGTAGATTGGTCCTACTACTGGGCACTGCCCATGTATTATAGGCTGATTATGAATATACTAATTATCATCTTCCTACCCTTGTCCCATTGTACTTGGGGTCAGTGCAATACGTTTTCTTATTCAATTCTCCCCAGTCAACCGTCACGCTATCATTAACTCATAATTATGCTTATGCTAATGAAATTGCAAATTGTTACCATGGACGAGCATCTGGCTTTACAAGTCTAGACGCACCAAGGTATCCCAAGTATCTGACTAAAAGACACGAGCTCAATGAAACTGGTAGATGAAATATATAGGTACTTACTTTTGCCCGCGGCCTCACGGAAAATATCTCACGGGAACGTACTACCGGGATTAAAAGTACGCTATGTCTCAATCCAGGTTACTTCGGTTACATTTTCACTCTTTAAGCAATGACTAACACGCCACCTATTGTAAAATCCGGTAACTGAGGGTAAAATTATTACTTACATTGTTATTCAGTACCTCGTCTGAATAATAATGTAAGTAATAATTACATTGTTATACCGCGCAAGCGCAGCGCGAGGCCAAGAGGACGAAAAAACCCAGTAAAACCAAACACAGAACCACCAGCCAGGGCGCAGAAGCGTTCGCGTCCCGAAGATACCGTCACACCAACAGGGGTAGGCAAGAAGAGCAAGCCTGCTCGCTCCCGTATGGTGGACGGAACTCTGGTGAGCTACGCCGAAGCGGCCGCGTCTTTCAGGAGCAATGAGCTATGCGTTACCGTCATGACCGAGCCTTTTTTGGAAATGACGCAGGAGCAAGCGGAGGGGATCCGTCAGACGATCGAGAACCAGCTCCGGGCTCTGCTAAAGGCTCCTGAATCAACCGACACAACTGACACCAACGAAAGCACCGCGATCCATTTTAGAGGCCGGGCCCACTTCGCTGAAGGCGTCCTTAAGACATGGTGTGAGGACGATTTCACACTGGCCTGGCTAAAAAGGGTCATAAATAACATATCGTCCCCGTTATCGGGGACCAAGCTAACCGTTCGACATCAAGCCGACATACCGAAGAAGGTTATGTGTATGTTGTTTGTTCCCGAGAACAGCGAGAACACAACGGAGCTGCTCAGGATGTTGGCGAGGCAGAATCCGAACCTAAAAATTAACACCTGGACTCTGACACATGAAAGGGCTAGACAGGAGCCCCCGGGTACCTGTCTCTTCTTTCGTGTGCCGGAGCCCATGGTCAAAACCATCAAAGACCAGCAACGGCGAGTATACTACCTCATGGGTAGTATATACATCCGCTTCCTGGATGAGGGCGGTGCCAGGGAGGATGCCGCCGCGCCAGCATCACGTACAGCCTCGGTTGCGCCTCAGGGGGAGCCTGTTCCGCCGCTTCCGGAACGCTCCCCATCGCCTCCCGGGATGGGGACTGTTGGGGAGGCGGTGGATTTGGCAACTTCCATGGCAGCAATGGAGGTTGTTTCAACAGCGGGCTCAACAAAGGATCCACCCTCGTCCGGTCTGACTTCGGATGAGGATTGCTTTCCGCCGGGGGAGAGAAGTGAGGGCGAGGACAGCAGCCTCTGCTCCTCTCCTCTGCGGGACTAGGATCCTACAGACCAACCTCCAGCACAGCCAATCTGCGTCGGCTACCTTGCGCAGAGAGCTGGAGAACCAACAAGGAAGAACCATCGCCCTCATCCAAGAGCCGTGGATCAGGGGTGGCAGAATATGCAGTCTTGGCAACATCGGGGGTAAGTTGCTACTAGACACCTCCGCAAGTAACCCGCGTACCTGCATTTTTGTCCCAAAACATGTACCTAACCTTTTAATAAACGAATTCTGTTCGAGGGACTTGACAGCAATCAGGCTTTTCAGAACCGAACAGGAACTCCCGGACATTGTACTAGCCTCGGCATACCTGCCAGGCGACGAGGAGGTGCCTCTGCCAGAGCTCGCCTTACTGGTTGAGTACTGTGAAAAGGAGAAACTGGAACTTATCATCGCGACAGACTCCAATGCGCATCACACGCTCTGGGGTAATGTCAAAACCAACAACCGAGGTGAGGTAATGCTTGATTTTATTCTTAGTAATAACCTTGTTTTACTCAATAAAGGCTCCGAGCCTACCTTCATAAACGCGAGATCGCAAACAATAATAGACTTAACTTTAGCAACCATAGGTATATCCAACTCCATACAGGACTAGCATGTGTCCACTGAGATCCGCTTTACCAGTAACTTCAACCTAACAGAACCACAGCCAAGAAGGGTTCCTCGCAACACAGACCAAACCAAGTTTACTAAGCTGGTTAAGGCTGAACTAGGCAGATTACACGCCCTTCCGGCTGAGATACCAGTAACCAACATAGACGAACATGTAAACAACATCACATCCATCCTTCTATCTAGCTATGAACAGTCGTGTCCCCTCACGGTACCCAGACAGGAAGCTCGCCATTCTTGGTGAGTCCAGAACTGGAAAGACACCGACAAAGGTTGAGAAGACTGTTTAACAGAGCCAGGAACACACGGTCGCCAGTAGATTGGGACCGCTATACAACAGCTCGTAAAACATATAAAAAACTGATACGCCTCAGAGGAAAGAATAGCTGGAGGCGTTTCTGCACTAACATTGAAAGTAACAACCAGGCAACGAGGGTCAAAACTTGTCTCGCTCAAGAGACGGACCACTCAATAGGATGCCTGAAAAAAACAGATAACACCTACACAACAAACGACGCTGAGACAAGCGAATTACTCCTAACCACCCACTTCCCAGGATGCCAGATTGCCACCCAGCAAAGCTGGGAACCACATATGGAGAGGGCCACGAGCAGCCTAGATTGGGAAGTGGCGTTGGATGTAATCGACAAAGACAAAATAACGTGGGCAATCAACACCTTCCTACCTTTCAAGGCAAATTTTGAAGAATTTTTATTAATTTTAAATATCTGTGTTTTTGAAATCTATTGACATTGTGTATTTTTCATGACATCTTCCTTACATTATTATGACAATTTTATAACTTGACATGCCTAATACTATGTTTTTTGACATTGTTAATTTTGTTTAAAACTACTGCATGAATTCTTTTTTTTTTTTTGTTTTAATTTTTATATAAGTTTACTATAACTTTAACTCGGATTTTGTATGCCTATCGGCGGAACATGGTTTGTGCACTTGACATTTTATATTGTAAAACACCTGTAATCACCTATGTTCACAAAATAAATAAATAAATAAATAAATAAATAAATAAATAAATAAATAAATAAATAAATAAGATGCCCTCAAATTTCCCCGAGATCAGAATTGCTATATCGTCCGCGTATCCCACCGAGTACAGACTGCTGGCGTTGAGCTCTGCAATGAGCTCATTTGCGACTAAATTCCACAGCAGTGGTGACAGCACCCCACCCTGTGGGCAGCCTCTACTCACGATACCTCTCGTGGTGGTGTTCACGGTAAATTGAATGGCACGGTATTTTAACATGTTATTGATCCATTCTATGAGTGTACGCGCAACACCGTGCCTGGCAAGTGCCTGTACGATGCTGACGAAGTTTGTTTTGTCGAAAGCACCTTCTATATCAATGAAGGCGCCTAGGGTTGGGTTTTTGGCTTTAAGAGCATTTCCAATGCGTGAGACTACGCTGTGGAGTGCTGATTCGGTTGATTTGCCTGCACAGTAGGCGTGTTGATTCGGATGTAAAGGTCTTTGTACCGAAATTTGGGATCTAATCCTCCTATCCCCCAGCCTCTCCAGTGTCTTCAAGAAGAACGAGGAGAGGCTTATAGGTCTAAAGGATTTGGGCTGGGTGTAGTCGCCCCTACCTGGTTTCGGTATAAAGATTATTTTTACTTCCCGCCATTTCAAGGGTATATAGCGGTGTGCCAGGCAGGCTCGAAACACCTTAACCAGGTAGTCAGCCAGTACAACTTGGCTCCACCAGAGCAGAGCCGGGAAAATACCGTCCAGGCCTGCTGCCTTGAAAGGTAGGAAGGTGTTGATTGCCCACGTTATTTTGTCTTTGTCGATTACATCCAACGCCACTTCCCAATCTAGGCTGCTCGTGGCCCTCTCCATATGTGGTTCCCAGCTTTGCTGGGTGGCAATCTGGCATCCTGGGAAGTGGGTGGTTAGGAGTAATTCGCTTGTCTCAGCGTCGTTTGTTGTGTAGGTGTTATCTGTTTTTTTCAGGCATCCTATTGAGTGGTCCGTCTCTTGAGCGAGACAAGTTTTGACCCTCGTTGCCTGGTTGTTACTTTCAATGTTAGTGCAGAAACGCCTCCAGCTATTCTTTCCTCTGAGGCGTATCAGTTTTTTATATGTTTTACGAGCTGTTGTATAGCGGTCCCAATCTACTGGCGACCGTGTGTTCCTGGCTCTGTTAAACAGTCTTCTCAACCTTTGTCGGTGTCTTTCCAGTTCTGGACTCACCAAGAATGGCGAGCTTCCTGTCTGGGTACCGTGAGGGGACACGACTGTTCATAGCTAGATAGAAGGATGGATGTGATGTTGTTTACATGTTCGTCTATGTTGGTTACTGGTATCTCAGCCGGAAGGGCGTGTAATCTGCCTAGTTCAGCCTTAACCAGCTTAGTAAACTTGGTTTGGTCTGTGTTGCGAGGAACCCTTCTTGGCTGTGGTTCTGTTAGGTTGAAGTTAATGGTAAAGCGGATCTCAGTGGACACATGCTAGTCCTGTATGGAGTTGGATATACCTATGGTTGCTAAAGTTAAGTCTATTATTGTTTGCGATCTCGCGTTTATGAAGGTAGGCTCGGAGCCTTTATTGAGTAAAACAAGGTTATTACTAAGAATAAAATCAAGCATTACCTCACCTCGGTTGTTGGTTTTGACATTACCCCAGAGCGTGTGATGCGCATTGGAGTCTGTCGCGATGATAAGTTCCAGTTTCTCCTTTTCACAGTACTCAACCAGTAAGGCGAGCTCTGGCAGAGGCACCTCCTCGTCGCCTGGCAGGTATGCCGAGGCTAGTACAATGTCCGGGAGTTCCTGTTCGGTTCTGAAAAGCCTGATTGCTGTCAAGTCCCTCGAACAGAATTCGTTTATTAAAAGGTTAGGTACATGTTTTGGGACAAAAATGCAGGTACGCGGGTTACTTGCGGAGGTGTCTAGTAGCAACTTACCCCCGATGTTGCCAAGACTGCATATTCTGCCACCCCTGATCCACGGCTCTTGGATGAGGGCGATGGTTCTTCCTTGTTGGTTCTCCAGCTCTCTGCGCAAGGTAGCCGACGCAGATTGGCTGTGCTGGAGGTTGGTCTGTAGGATCCTAGTCCCGCAGAGGAGAGGAGCAGAGGCTGCTGTCCTCGCCCTCACTTCTCTCCCCCGGCGGAAAGCAATCCTCATCCGAAGTCAGACCGGACGAGGGTGGATCCTTTGTTGAGCCCGCTGTTGAAACAACCTCCATTGCTGCCATGGAAGTTGCCAAATCCACCGCCTCCCCAACAGTCCCCATCCCGGGAGGCGATGGGGAGCGTTCCGGAAGCGGCGGAACAGGCTCCCCCTGAGGCGCAACCGAGGCTGTACGTGATGCTGGCGCGGCGGCATCCTCCCTGGCACCGCCCTCATCCAGGAAGCGGATGTATATACTACCCATGAGGTAGTATACTCGCCGTTGCTGGTCTTTGATGGTTTTGACCATGGGCTCCGGCACACGAAAGAAGAGACAGGTACCCGGGGGCTCCTGTCTAGCCCTTTCATGTGTCAGAGTCCAGGTGTTAATTTTTAGGTTCGGATTCTGCCTCGCCAACATCCTGAGCAGCTCCGTTGTGTTCTCGCTGTTCTCGGGAACAAACAACATACACATAACCTTCTTCGGTATGTCGGCTTGATGTCGAACGGTTAGCTTGGTCCCCGATAACGGGGACGATATGTTATTTATGACCCTTTTTAGCCAGGCCAGTGTGAAATCGTCCTCACACCATGTCTTAAGGACGCCTTCAGCGAAGTGGGCCCGGCCTCTAAAATGGATCGCGGTGCTTTCGTTGGTGTCAGTTGTGTCGGTTGATTCAGGAGCCTTTAGCAGAGCCCGGAGCTGGTTCTCGATCGTCTGACGGATCCCCTCCGCTTGCTCCTGCGTCATTTCCAAAAAAGGCTCGGTCATGACGGTAACGCATAGCTCATTGCTCCTGAAAGACGCGGCCGCTTCGGCGTAGCTCACCAGAGTTCCGTCCACCATACGGGAGCGAGCAGGCTTGCTCTTCTTGCCTACCCCTGTTGGTGTGACGGTATCTTCGGGACGCGAACGCTTCTGCGCCCTGGCTGGTGGTTCTGTGTTTGGTTTTACTGGGTTTTTTCGTCCTCTTGGCCTCGCGCTGCGCTTGCGCGGTATAACAATGTAATTATTACTTACATTATTATTCAGACGAGGTACTGAATAACAATGTAAGTAATAATTTTACCCTCAGTTACCGGATTTTACAATAGGTGGCGTGTTAGTCATTGCTTAAAGAGTGAAAATGTAACCGAAGTAACCTGGATTGAGACATAGCGTACTTTTAATCCCGGTAGTACGTTCCCGTGAGATATTTTCCGTGAGGCCGCGGGCAAAAGTAAGTACCTATATATTTCATCTACCAGTTTCATTGAGCTCGTGTCTTTTAGTCAGATACTTGGGATACCTTGGTGCGTCTAGACTTGTAAAGCCAGATGCTCGTCCATGGTAACAATTTGCAATTTCATTAGCATAAGCATAATTATGAGTTAATGATAGCGTGACGGTTGACTGGGGAGAATTGAATAAGAAAACGTATTGCACTGACCCCAAGTACAATGGGACAAGGGTAGGAAGATGATAATTAGTATATTCATAATCAGCCTATAATACATGGGCAGTGCCCAGTAGTAGGACCAATCTACTGGTTAAAGCCCCTATAACGCGTACTTTGCGTGTACTTAATGACGTAGCAAACAGCATAGATATTTTTATTTGTTCTCTGAGTGAGTTCATAAAAACTACCATGTACAGAATTTGTTATAATTGACATTCACACTATTGAATTAGGAAATTCCTGTAATTATAGTGATGATGAGTTGATAAATAAATAATGATCCCTTGAGTACTGGGACACAGGCCTCTTCTCTGTGAGGCCTCTTCTCTGTGAGGGAGTGAGTTACCTTCAGTAATAGGTATTTTTCCCACTTTGTCTGTATGGATGATGTTATAAGTTCATGTCACTGTTATTTATATACTCGTAGCAGGTAGTGGTATTCGAATTTGTGTGGGGTAGAAACTACAACAAAAAAACAAAATCAAAAAAAAACATTTACAAAAAAAAATACGTTTTCTTTTTGTTGTAATTAGTTTTCCTTCACCATTTTCCGAGCAGTGTTAATGAAATAAATAACACAAACTAAAGTGCCTGCCTGAGTTCAAACCTACGACTTGTATGTTAGTGGCGTAAACAATGGGCTACCACTGCTCAATTTGAGGTTGACAGCGTCTTAATTCGTAGCAAAAATTATGGTTTTCGTAACTCAAGTGTTACTACTAACGTTAATTCCGTTCAAAATTCGACTTTCATATGTCTACAAGAAGTAGTAATCAGAACACTATCGAAGTGAAGGTTGGGTATGCAAACTTTTGACCTGACTCGTTAGGAGCACAAATATTGACGGGACTAGGGGATGCAATCCCGATATTTTTGATTTCGAGATTCAATCTCGTGGAAAGACAATCTCGTTCGAGATCTCGACCGACAAGGTCGAGATGTGAGCACATGATTTTGTTTACAAAATATAACACAATTATTACCCTAAGTATGTGTTGTTTTCATTTTAAATAAGTTTGAAAAATGTTGATTAAAAAAACCTATTACTTATTTTTTTAAAGTAGGCGAAATCTCGTATTCGCGATCTCGTCTGGTGAGATCTCAAATGGGTATCTCGACATCAGATTTAACCCGCGAGATCTCGACTCGAAACAGTATTCCCTAGACGGGACCCAGTGGCCGCCATCTGTCTGTTGAAGCGTGAACTATAGTCGCAATGCGGATTTGGACTGTGCCAAACGTTGAGACGAGGGTTACGCTCCGCTTAGTTTTGAGATATCGTTAGAAATCATTTATAGAATGAACTTTTATCCAGATGCTTTGAAGGCCTCTTTAACCGTAAAACCGGTTTCAGTTTCCTTGAAGACAGCTTGTTACTAAAACTATGTAAGTAAATTCGGCGAAATGAATAGTTTAATTGTCCGTATAAAGAACGAAAGGATAACGTTTAGTTTATTTGGATATAGTTCGTGAAACACAAAATACATATAACAAAATTATAAAATAAAATAATGTAATGAGTGTGTATTTAAATCACAACTGTCATTTCTTGGAGGAGCTCGTGGCTAAGTAATAACTGCCGCACGGATCGATCTATCATGCTCGCTAGCCGGGGTTGGTCCCTGGATGCGTGACCATCTTTACATACCTAGACTCCTCCGTGCCTCGGAAAGCACGTTAAGCCGTTGGTCCCGGCTGTCATTCGTGGATCTTTGACAGTCGTTACGGGTCATCAGAAGCCCGAAAGTCTGACAACCAGTCTTACCAAGGGTATCGTATTACCCAGTTACTGGTTTGTGGAGGTCAGATAGGCAGTCGCTCCATGTAAAATACTAATATTCAGTTGCATCCACTTAGACTGGAAGGCGACCCCAATATAGTTGGGAAAAGGCTAAGCAGGTTGATTGTCACTCTTTCACAGTTGTATGAAATGGCTATAATACTGGCAATTGACGTAGAGTGTCAATTTGCTAAACGTTAGCACTAACTGTACATCGGTTAACTTTTTCTCTTAATTTTCTTTCAGCAAAAAGAGCAAGAAGCTTTCTTCTTGTCGTTGTTTTTTATTAGGTACTGCGCCCGCGGTTTCACCCACAAATTCTCGGTCCCGTGAAAATATCGAAATAAAAGGTATCTTATATCCTTTTCCAGGTCATGGTTTACCAATGTGCTAAATTTCATCCAAATCCGTTTAGCTGATTTTGTGTAAAAGCGTAACAAACAAACAAGCTCACTTTCGCATTTATAATATTGTTATTTTTTTATTTAACAGTTTATGTACACACATATAAACAGACAAGAAAAAAGGGACAGAAAAATACGTACAAAGGTGATGCTTCTTTCTAAAGAAATCTCTTCCAGCAGAGAAAGAGATGTAGACAACGACGTGTGCAAGAGTAGAAGAGAAAATAAAATAAAAATAAATTATTATTCACTAATAAATATACATACACTACGAGAATATACTTACATACACTGGATCGCAAAAATTCCGGGTCACTAATAAAAACTGTGATATCTCCATAAATTACATACCTATATCGCTAGAATAAATAATATGTAGTAAGCAGGTTACTTATATTTGTTCTAAAACTCTAAAGAGGTTTCATTTGTACTAGTAACAGATTTAATAAAAAACAGCTCTTTGAAATTTTTTATAATTTAAAATTAGGAAAATAATATTTTTTCTGCTTTTGTTTAAAAACGAGCTGTCATTATAAATGATTCCTAGGATTGATCACAGTATTCAGTGCAATATTATGTCGTTAATACCTGAATAATGTACACGGATTATTACCATGGTACAAGAAGGAAGAAGTCAGCGTAGCACTGCTAGAACAGTAGGAGTATATTTATCAATGGTCCAAAGAATACTCCAGCGATTTCAAGAGACCGGCATGAACATCAGGAGACCAGGAAATGGCAGGCCAAGGTGCACAGCTACACGAGAAAACCGATTCATCGTGAGCACTATGTTAAGAAATAGACATTTCACAGCTGTTCAGGTCCGAAACAGTCTTCAAGAAATTCGCAACAATGTGATACGATTCTGCGACGTCTTCGTGAAGCTGATATGAAGCCTTATACCAGCAAACGGCCCCAAACTGCTCAGAGAACATCGAGTTGCCAGGTTACGGTTTGCTCGAGAACTCATTCGATGGACAGATGAAGTTTTCAATTACTTAACCACTGCGCCAACCGTGCCGTCAAATTTGGATTGGTCCAAGGATGATCTCCGATGAGTCCAGATTTTGTTTATTTACGCACGACGGGAGACGAAGAGTATTTACATGACCAGGAGAACGGTATCATCAAGCGTGTTTTGAAGAAGTTCAAATATAAATAAGTTTAAATATAATTTTCTTTCGCAACAGGCCTTTGTATTGTATTTTTCCATTAGTACTCGTAAATAGCATCCTACAGTAGAATGTACGCTTAGATTTGAATAAAGTGCAACGAGAAATCTCGTATGATCCAAAGTTTGTGTTGTGGTTGTGTTTCAAGTGCCGTGATGTGAAAAATGATAAAAATAAACAATTTTAACAGTTAAAACTCTGTCTGCGATAGCCTGTGGCCTAAACAATATACTCTTTATATACTACATTAGAGATTCTGCCCTCAGATGCTAACACAATCAGTTTGTGAGATGAGCTTACTCCATACTAAATTATTTATTGCATTCCATACCTATGTAAAAAATCATTATGGACCCTGTCGGGCACAGCAACATGAGAGAGAAAGAGGGCTAAGTAACAATTTATGCAATTATTTATTACTCTCGAGTAGACCACGTAAAACTAGGCGTGCGAGAAGCAGTCCCCTCTAAGATTAATTCCCACTGTTTTTAGTGACTGACCCTCAGTCTTATTAATCGTCATTTCGAAACATGCCATAAGGGGGAACTGCAGAATTTTAAACTCGAATAGGTCCTCTGACGGTATTAGTGGTATCCGCGGTATACACGGATTCGCATTATACACGCAGTTACCTAAATAATTGCAGGTACGGAAATAAGGAAAATTTAAAATTATTACTCATAGCACTTCACCCGTGACTTCGTCAGCGTGGTTTTCGTACTTTCTTTCCCGTATTACTTTTAGAACCCCCGCCACCCTCTTTAAAAGTAAATCAAAGGAAAAAACCTTTCCTATTTGACTCCCTTAGGGGTTTAATTTCGTGATGTCCTTCCTTATAACGGGTGATTTTTTAAGAGGTATAGGATTTGATTTTCAAAAAAAACACAAAAAATTTGAAAAATTTGATGAAATTTTTATTGGAATCGATAGAACGATCAATATAATTTAATGTTTGAAGATGATTTCATGCAAATGCTGGCCGCGGCTCCGGCATTGGCAAAGTTGGAGGAAGATCCACTTTTTTATAGAAAAATTGTGTTCAGCGACGAAGCTCATTTCTGGTTGAATGGATATGTCAATAAGCATAATTGCCGCATCTGGAGTGAAGACCAGCCAGAAGCATTGCAAGAGCTACCACTGCATCCCGAAAAATGTACTGTTTGGCGTGGATTATGGGCCGGTGGCATCATCGGGCCGTACTTTTTCAAAGACGACAATGGCCGAAACGTTACTGTGAATGGCGAGCGCTACCGTGTGATGATTGGCGATTTTTTTTTGCCCAAAATGGAAGAATTGGACATGCCTGACATGTGGTTTCAACAAGACGGTGCCACATGCCACACGGCACGCGAAACAATAGCCCAATTGAGAGCCGCCTTCGGTGAACAGTTTATCTCACGTTTTGGGCCCGTCAATTGGCCGCCTAGATCGTGTGATCTAACGCCTTTGGACTATTTCTTGTGGGGCCATGTTAAGGCTCATGTCTACAAGGATAAACCAGCAACGATTGACGCACTGGGAGCCAATATTGAAGCATTTATTCGTGATATACCGGCTGATGTGTTGGAGAGAGTGTGCCGAAATTGGGCCTTGCGAATGGGCCATCTAAACCGGAGCCGCGGCCAGCATTTGCATGAAATCATCTTCAAACATTAAATTATATTGATCGTTCTATCGATTACAACAAAGATTTCATCAAATTTAAAAAAAAAAATGTGTTTTTTTTTAAATTAAATCCTATACCTCTTAAAAAATCACCCGTTACCTTGTCTACGTTATAAAGGGAACCTCTGTACAAAATTTCAGTTTTCTAGGTCCAAGGGTTTGATATCAGGACTTTTCCTTTTATTTATATAGTAATGTACCTATTGTCTTTACCAGAAGTGCTCGTCATGTAAGTGGCTCAGCACCTTCAAGATCGTCAGAATTGTGCCGGAATAGAGCAGTTCGTCATGGTCGTGGTATTACAGCAGCTCCCCTGATATCATCAGAAGAGAGCACCCACGCAACCACAAAAGCAACGCTCTGCTAGAGTGACTATCATCAGCCAGTGTCACAATTATCCGACCGCTTCGGTGATTCCAGTAACTTCGTAACAAAACAAGACGACGCCACTTGCTGCACCGTCAGATATATTTCTTCGCCATTTCGTCAAAGAGCGTATGAATTCGTGTGAAACGATTTTAAAGACGAGAATTGTATATGTTCATCGGTTATCGCTATCGTCTTAGTGCAATCTTGAAAATTGTTTAAGATCAAATTACATTAAATATTGTTCACGAACTCATCTTCGAATGTAAATGAGTTATTTTCGGTTGCAGAGACTTCGATGTGGAACATTTCTTCTTTCGAATTAAACCAAGCTCTACGATAATAGGTAATTCTATGAAGTGCAGATTAGATTGTCAACCAGTTTGATATTTGAGTTGACTGCCCAACTTAACTCCAACTTTAAGTGTATAAAAAGAGAAGGAATTTTGTAGGTGGAAAGTGAATCTTGTTTGATTCTTACCAGCTTTTGTAGTGTCTTATCCAATCCAATATTAACTCCATATACAAAAAAAACAAATACGTTTTCATATTTCCAATGAATTATGGAGTGTATATAAATTTATACTCTAATTTTGTTATTGAATCCATACTAGATTTATTTAACAATCATAATATTTCAACAACAACTGCGAAAATAATTGGCTCGAACTCCGCCTATCTTTTGAAAGGTTGAAAAGTGAATAAAACATTCCAATTTCAGGCTGTCAAGGTAATATCAGAGAATGATATACAATTGAAAACTTCTCTCCCGAACCAATTTATTAATTATATTTTGAACTAGCTGCGCCCGACAGTTTTACCCACATAAGTTTCGATCCCGTGGGAGTATCGGGATAAAAGTATCTTATATGTTAATCCAGATTATAAACTATCTTTGTGCCAAATTTTACCCAAATCCGCTCAGTAGTATTAGCGTGAAGAAGAGACATACATACACACTCACAAACTTTCGCCTTTATAATATTAGTGTGATAAATAAAAGAATGCAACATTCAATAAATATTTATTTTATTCAATGAGTTTAATTTTATCGAGGTAGATTGATGTGATTAATAGGTTGATTGTGATTGGTAGTTCAATATTGTAATAGCCTTTTCACTACGTCTTTCGAAGTTGACTTCCTATTTACTGGATACGGCTGCAATATTAATATTTCAGTGCGGTTGCAATTGGATTTTCGCATAATACACTGGCGTTATATTACTTGCTGCTGCGTGCGGTTCCACTCTCATCTTAGTAAACCACTTCATGTAACTGGATAAAAAGCATTCTAGATAGAATACAATATTATAGTCTACATATCTGTGTTCACCTTCAAAACTGAGGCAGCTATTTATGCGCTATTGAGTAACAAACATCTTTGATCTTTATAAACTTCCAACTCTACATGTATGTACTCGTATATCTGTCGTGGCCAGATCTTAAAATTGATCATTTCATGAAATGAACATCGACCACTATGGTCACATCATGAAGTGCCCTGGCCAGATCATTGAATACTCAACGTTTAATGATATGAACAGTTAAACGCACGACTACTTCATGATGTGGTCAAACCTTAGTGATCATATCGTCAAATAGTTAGATTATCCACCGGTAGAGGCGCTGATGTCGCTTTGTTTTTGTTGTGCATCATGGCGGCGGCATACAACAAATCAAACAATGTAGGGTGACCACACAAATCAACTATGATATTATAGAAAGCGATCAATTTGGAAGTAGCGCTCGCCGGCTGCTGTCGCGGCGTGAAGTGCAACCTATCACTTAAAATTAGTTTCCAAAAAATAAAAATTTACGTGGCACCCCTACCAAATGGGTTAGGTTAGAATAGGGACTAAGCGCGCGCGAGCCGAGCGAGCGCTACTTCCAAGTTGGTCGCAGTTATTTGACTATTTTTACTTCACCTTACACCATGGATATCCTACATTAATGATATGGCCAAACGTCGACTGACATATCATTAAACGTTGACGTTGAAACGATATGGCCAGTGTAAGCTGGCCATTTCATGAAATGGTCAATTCTAAGATCTAGCCACGACATATCTATACCTACATTTTATATACTGAAGTCACTTTTCATGTCGGTATGTATGACCCAGTTGTTCTTCTAAGCTACGCGAGGGATTTTGAGGCGGTTTTCACCATCATATTCCAGAAAGTTTATGTGCATAGTAAATTACTCATTAAACTAACATTATATATTATAGAAATCTCAATATTTTGTACAGTCGAAAAAACAGTAGTTTGAGTTGTTTATGCGGCCTACCCAATGTCCTTTCTTTAGTATTGTTCGTCGAGTTGAGCTCCTTAAGTTCTGAGTTGAGCTCCACGATTACTGACAAATGCTTGCACTGACAGGACAGGTCCACTCAAATCTGTGTGGTTCTTTTCTCAAAAGAAGATTTCAGTCCAATCTATCTGGTCCTCTTAAGGCCTGACAAAGATGATGTCTGGACTTTAAAAGTGACTGTGATCTCTGAGTTTGTTTCGGCCTTTCTTCTCAGAGTAGTCAGATTGGAAACGCCGAACTCATATAGCTATTTTTTTTTTTTTTAAGATGACGTGGAAAAGTGATTTCAATATCCTATTTACAGAATAAACAATTTCATTTCATTTCAACATGCGAAGTAGGGGTGAATCGCTCGTGATTTATAAAATAACTTATGTTCCTACTTTTTTTTTTACTACCGGGTTGCTTTCGGCCTGCATCTCACCTGATGGTAAGTGATGATTACTCCGAAAGTAGAAGCGAGCTTCACCCCGAATCCTCAACCACAGAGGAACTAGCTATCTTACCTCTAACTGCCGAAACACAACAATGCTGTTAACATTGTTGTTATGGTGACAGACTTAGGTGGTAGCTTGCCGGGCGGACTTAGAACAAGCCTTACCACCAAACAAACCGAGCAGAAAAAATTGCCCCCACAAGGAATCAAACCCGGGACCGGGACCTCTGGGTCTGAGGTAGGTGTACCTCAGACCCAGAGGTCTCACCACTAGACCTCAGAGGAGGTTCGGTTAGATCGTATTTTTTTGGGTTTGACGAGTCAACAAGTTTCATAGCGGGTCTAACAGGCCAAGCTGCGGAAGTACTTTTCCTACTTGTGAAACCTTCATAATCTTATTTATAGTTCTACTGTATCCATTAGCAACGACTCTTAACACTTTAATATATCCCCACTTGTGAACCAAGGGACACATGCGCGCAATCACTCACTGGAAGGCCATAAATCCTTTTTCATATCCCTGTCTTGTCCACTACCCATTCATTCGGGGCTAATTCGTGAGGACGGATTTTTGTAATGTGTAGAGTTGTCATTTCGAGTTAGACAAGACTCAGTGGGTTTTGATAGCCTGTTCTGTATCGTATGTGCTATGCTTTGGAACTTAGATGAAATATTGGTGCTGAGTGGTTGTTATTTATTATGACAGATTTCGAATAGGTTACTCAGATTTTCTACTGTTATTTCGATTTGAAATGGAGTTATTGATCAAGGTAGGAAATGCAAACGCAGCTGTTTTTCAAACTGATAATTTTGAGACATTATTTTTTAATTTGATCACAAATAATAGGTAGGTTTAGGAAATCCTCAAGGATGTCCTCCGCCCTGGGGAAGGACTAATCTATAATCAGACTCTTACTGACTAAAACCACACCGGTGTTCCGTATCACACTTGCAGCGGGGATCACGGGATCTAATGCAACTTCCACGATCCATGGCTAGTGTCGGCCCTCCGCTGCGGGTCGCCTCGAGTTAAGGGGGAGTGAGGTGATGTTAGACTCCCCCCTTACATCATAAAGAGGCGCGCGTGGAACACTACGCGCCACCATCACGGGTCCTAAGGAATAGGGGGTGACGGATTTCCCCAGATCCGTCGCCCCTGGACCCATTTAGGGGGGCTGGAAGAGGGCGTTATCCATCCTCCGCCGACGCCCGGTGCGTCTGCTGCGGATCGGGTTAGCGGAAGTAATCTCCCGCTCCCTTTCCGCAGCCTCCTTCTGCGAAATGACTGTTTCGCAGAAAAAACAATCCATACGATTGGCAGTGAAGAATTTTCCCATGGAAAGAGTGCGTGCTTCTATTGATAACTTGCCTCAACGTTTAAAGGGTATTGCAGACAATGGAGACCACTTCGAATAAGCTTTTTATATTTTAAATTGTTTTATATTTATGTATTAAACTGCGAAAGTAATAAATATTATTTGCAATAAAAATAAAAAAAACTTCGTGAAAATATTTATGGCAAGACTAGGTATAAGACCATCCGACATCAACCATAGCTGTCATGGCTGTTGCCCCCCAGACACGAAACCCGTCTGGTCGAAGGATCTTCCTTTTTCTATGGTGGATGAGTGAACTTTACACCCCCTCACGTCATACCTCTAAATCGGTAACCCAACGTGATACGTCAGCGCAGCCTTCATGCAACTACTTCAGCGTGACGTCATCATCATCATCACTCCCGCAAGCTTTCGTGAGGCGAGTCACACAGCTGTCCAACTTAAACGGGTATCCTGATCACCAGCATGCAGCGAACGCGTATTACTGTTCATCACCCTCAGCCTCAACAGCAACCTTGGCACAGAACCTGCACTTTCAGCCGGCCTCACAAGCAGAGTCCATTCTACCCTCTCCTAGTCGACACCAGCACTCAGCCACAACCCGGCGCTGTACCACATCTGACTCACTAGATCATGACGCAGCGCCACTCTACATCGAATCACTGGGGAATCACCGCAATTATCACAATCATCACAATCACCGCCAGATACGTCACCCGTTTGGTCGGAGGATCCTCCTTTTTTATGGTGGATGAGTGAACTTTACACCCTGTTCTTCATGCCACTAAAAACACCTCACACACACCTTGAAACCTCTAACTATTATATACAAGTAACTAATGCCAATCTAGAAGTACCCTTGACCTATTTAGTGTGTTACTCAAAGTAGTTCAGGTGGTCGTCTGGGAGCCTCTTCATCTATGTAACAAGAACGGTATTTTAGTATGTCAGGTATATTATTTAGATATCTAGAGTAGATAGTCTAGAGAACGACTAAGGTGGCATAGACAAGTGGTATCGCTTTAGCCCAGTAACCACGAGCTACACACTCAAGCGATGCGCGTATTGCAACAGCGACTGCAGAAAAAACAAATGAATGAAGATTTTTAGAGTTCAGAGCATGCCACGAGTCACCGCGACGTGACCTGCGAAGCGAAGGATGGAAACATAAGGACGCGCGCGTGTCGTTTGACGCAATTCGTGTTAGAGGTCGTACCGCTTGAGCTTGGGCCTCAAAGCGTTTCGTATTTCCACAACGTCTTTCAACAGGATTGACTTAAACTATGTTATATACATTTTTGACTTTTCCACTAATATTATTGCTGATAGAATGTCACTTTGTCTAGGCCCTAAGGTATTGATGTAATATGATGGGTAGTTCGTACGTGTGAATCCTGATCCTAACTTTAATACACTCGAGAGCAATGAATCCGGGTCACTTAAAGAATGTTAAAAATCTCGGAAACTAAAAATGATAGGTTAATGCAATAAATTGTATTTAATAGACAATGTAATACTCCTTAAATGAAAGTAAAAAAAATATGAGTCACCATACATTTTATTAACACAAAATTACATAAAGAAAAAAACTGCTGATCTCTCCTTAAAACAAAAATAGGAAACATGAAATTTTTGAACTTTATTACGATTTTCTTGAATTTTAATACTTCGTATTGCCTCCTCGTGCTTCCATTACTGCGTTTACGCGGTTTGGCATGCTGTACACCAAGTTCCTTATACGATTTTGGGGAATATTCTCCCATTCCTCTGTGAGAGCAATTTTGAGCTCACGAAGCGTGATTGGGGGAGGGTTTCGTTGTTTTACGCATCTGCCTAGCTCGTCCCAAGCATGCTCGATCGGGTTGATATCCGGGCTGCGCGCTGGCCACTCCATACGAGTAATGTTCATCTCTTGAAGGTAGTCATTCACAATCCTACCTGTATGAGGTCGGGCATTGTCATGCATAAATATAGCATCCTCACCTAAATTGACCATAAATGGACCAACGTGATCATTGAGGATTTCTTCCACATATCTTTCGCTAGTTAAAGAGCCGTTTTCTATGATCACCAGCTCTGTGCGACTTTCAGAAGAAATTCCGGCCCACACAAGTACAGACCCACCACCGTAGGCTACTTTTTCTTCGATGCATGCTTGCTTGAATCTTTCCCCTGGTCTTCGATACACTCTGTGTCTTCCATCGTGCTTGTAGAGCATAAATTTTGATTCGTCGGAGAACATAACTTTTGACCAATCTTCAATACTCCAATTTACGTGGCTCTGGGCATATCTTAGTCTTGAAATACGATGCCCACGCTCCAGTTTAGGGCCGTTTGCAGGTCTAAGGGGTTTTAAGTTAGATTCAGCAAGCCGACGTCTTACTGTCCATGCACTTGGGTTACTTCCTCCGAGGCGTCGAAACTGATTTGTGAGTTCAGTTCCTGTAAGAAAGCGATTTCAAAGCATGGTGTTCACCAAGTATCGGTCTTCTCGTGCTGTGGTACACCTGGTTCTGCCCGTTCCTGGTCTGCGTAGGTTAGAACCAGTTTCTTCGTAACGTCGGAGAACTCTTTGTACTGTTGACAGCGACACACCGACAGTCCTGGCTGTATCGCGCTGACTCCGGCCGGTTTCCAGCATTGTAAGTATTCTGGTGCATTCTTCAGGCGTAAGCGACATAATTTCAGCTTGAATAATGAATATAGAGCACTATCAACATGGTTTATGTACCCACATAAATGACAGATTACAAACAAAAGCAAAACCAAATGCTGTAATTTCGTAGTTCCATCTTCGAAAGTGGCCCTTTTTCAAATTTGATTTTTTTATGATATAACTTTACAATAACTAAGAAGTTTTAATACCTTCATTTAAGGAGTATTACATTGTCTATTAAATAAAATTTATTGCATTAACCTAGCATTTTTAGTTTCCGAGATTTTTAGGATTCTTTAAGTGACCCGGATTCATTGCTCTCGAGTGTATTATAAATGTGATAGTGAGTTCTTTTGTTGGTTTGTTTGTGTGTGTAACGCTTGCACGCTCAAACACCTTAACGGATTTGGATGAAATTTGGCACATGGGTAAACCATGACTTGGGTTAAGACATAGTCTTTTTTATCTCAATATTCCCACGGGATCAAGACTAATGTGGTTGAAATCGCGAGGCGCAGCTAGTGTAGAATATTGGGACAGCCTGGTATCTAAATATTTATTTGCTAGCTGTGCCACGCGGTTTCACCCGCATAAGTCACGATTCCGTGAGAATATCGGAATGAAAAGTATCACATATCTAATGTCAGGTCTTGGTCTACTCATGAACCAAATTTCATCCACATCCGTTCTGCCGTTTTAGCGTGAAAGCGCAACAAACAAACAAAAAAACTAACTTTCGTATTTATAATATTATTATAGTAAGGAATATTTGATACGAGTATGAACCTGTTTGACGCACTTTCAGACAAAGTTCAATATATTCATCTCAAATTACACATCATTAAGACCACATTTTCTCAAGAATACGGTTTTTTTCTGAATAACTCTTTCAAATAAAAACACAGAATAGTTATTTGTTATACAAGAGTGCAAAGTTGCTTTTTAACCGCGTGTTCAATTTTGATGACCGAGCAAGCGAAGGATTCTAAAATTGAATCACGAGCGCAGCGAGTGATTCAAAATTAGAATCCTGAGCGTTAGCGAGGGAATCAAAAGAGCACGAGGTGAAAAATCTTTGCACTCGAGTGCAACACGTAACTTTTCATTCCACCTCAGCGAGGAAATGACTAAATGCAAAAAAAAAAAACGTTTACAATCACAAGATAGGTACACTTTTATTTCAGTTTAGGTATTAATTACTACATTATGACAGGTAAGTATTACAGAATAATCTTTAAATTATAGCAAAATAATACTAAGGTATAATTAAGAAAATTTTAAAGTAACGTTGCTACAGTTATTTAAATTGAGTGTAATATTTTTGTTTGGTACTGTAATATTGGTGTTAGTCACTTGTGTACTGTTTTTCGGTAAACTATCTGTCATACTTAATAGTTGTACCGATTCATCGGATTCCCTTGGCGTGAATGTTGGAGAGAGAGGGAGATGGTTAGGTGTTTCATAACGGCTTATTTTTGATGTAGAAGGGCCAGTACAAGGATCCGATTGAGGCTCTTTCAGTGTAATGGCTCCTACGATGCCTTCACATATTTTAGACTTATTTTGGATGGAATCCTCTATGTATCCCTCTACAACTGCATTGGACTTCCAGCCTCCGTGGCGCTTAAGGGACAGCAGATCAGCTCCGGAATCAGCCAAAAGTGTGGCTGAAGTTCGTCGGAAACAATGACCCGTGTACAACAGGGGTTCTGGAAGTTCAAGAAATGTTGCTATTTCTCGTGGGATACTGCCAATTTTATTAGTACCCATAGGCTGTCTAACACACTTTCTATTGCGATACTGTAGAAAAAATCGATTGATTGGAGTGTTAGGCGGGCGTAAGGCTTGATATTTCTCAACAATCGTTACGTATTCCTTGCGAATGACGAAGTTGCGGTCTCTTTTTGTCTTTGTATTAGGTAAATTAATTAATAGTAAGTCATCTGAATGTTTCTCAATGTTTTTGACATTAAGTTGTGTTAGTTCATTAGTTCGACATGCTCCGTTTATTCCAATAATAAGAACAACCTGTAACGTAAAGAGTATTGTAGTAGATAAATGAATAAAATTGATATGAACGCATAATTATGCCTATCAACATCTACTAAGTATACTATTTAATTGAGATTAATATACTTAAGTAGATACTGAATGTGCAACTGACTTACTTTTGCCGCCAAATATACGGAATCGGGTGCTTCGTTAAGAAACTTTCAATATCAGATACTGTGAAAACCTTCGATTTTTTTGGTTGATGACCAGATGAGGCTCTTTTTAAAAATGCCACTAATTTAGGATAGGTATCGAAATGTTTGTCTTTTTTCATCTTTATTGTTGCTTTTAGCATCGAATACGTACTCCATAGAGTGCTTGCTTTCTTGTTCTCGGATAATTCTATAAAATATGCCAGCAAAACGTTTTCTGAGAAAGTTTTGGCTCCTTTTGCTAGTCGCCACGTGTTGAACATATCGTACTGTTTTAAATACTTCTCGCGTGATTGTTGAGGGAGAAAGCTCATTTGCGCATTATTAACAGTTTCAGTCAATTCTGTTGGCGTCAAGCAAACTTCCTCGTCGCTAGAATCACTCATTTTAGTTTTTTCACTTGTTTTCAAGTTTCTTGTTTTTAATATACCTAAGGTTTAACAATGACGTGAAAAAATGCCGCGTAAAGAACCGCGTACAAAGTAAATTGAAAAAAGAACACCAAGAAGGTTCCGAGTCTGAGTTTTTAACAAATTAAAAAAAAGTTGTATGATATATTCGGCACCATAGAGGTAGCAGTAAATAGGTTTAATGTTTTTTTTAATTCACAAACTTAGTGCACACGATGTTCTAAATTCAATTTACTTTATCCTCTAGAGAATAAAAACGGCTTTTCCACTCAGATACTGAAGATTAAAATAGTTATTTGTTATACAAGAGTGCAAAGTTGCTTTTTAACCGCGTGTTCAATTTTGATGACCGAGCAAGCGAAGGATTCTAAAATTGAATCACGAGCGCAGCGAGTGATTCAAAATTAGAATCCTGAGCGTTAGCGAGGGAATCAAAAGAGCACGAGGTGAAAAATCTTTGCACTCGAGTGCAACACGTAACTTTTCATTCCACCTCAGCGAGGAAATGACTAAAAGCAAAAAAAAAAACGTTTACAATCACAAGATAGGTACACTTTTATTTCAGTTTAGGTATTAATTACTACATTATGACAGGTAAGTATTACAGAATAATCTTTAAATTATAGCAAAATAATACTAAGGTATAATTAAGAAAATTTTAAAGTAACGTTGCTACAGTTATTTAAATTGAGTGTAATATTTTTGTTTGGTACTGTAATATTGGTGTTAGTCACTTGTGTACTGTTTTTCGGTAAACTATCTGTCATACTTAATAGTTGTACCGATTCATCGGATTCCCTTGGCGTGAATGTTGGAGAGAGAGGGAGATGGTTAGGTGTTTCATAACGGCTTATTTTTGATGTAGAAGGGCCAGTACAAGGATCCGATTGAGGCTCTTTCAGTGTAATGGCTCCTACGATGCCTTCACATATTTTAGACTTATTTTGGATGGAATCCTCTATGTATCCCTCTACAACTGCATTGGACTTCCAGCCTCCGTGGCGCTTAAGGGACAGCAGATCAGCTCCGGAATCAGCCAAAAGTGTGGCTGAAGTTCGTCGGAAACAATGACCCGTGTACAACAGGGGTTCTGGAAGTTCAAGAAATGTTGCTATTTCTCGTGGGATACTGCCAATTTTATTAGTACCCATAGGCTGTCTAACACACTTTCCATTGCGATACTGTAGAAAAAATCGATTGATTGGAGTGTTAGGCGGGCGTAAGGCTTGATATTTCTCAACAATCGTTACGTATTCCTTGCGAATGACGAAGTTGCGGTCTCTTTTTGTCTTTGTATTAGGTAAATTAATTAATAGTAAGTCATCTGAATGTTTCTCAATGTTTTTGACATTAAGTTGTGTTAGTTCATTAGTTCGACATGCTCCGTTTATTCCAATAATAAGAACAACCTGTAACGTAAAGAGTATTGTAGTAGATAAATGAATAAAATTGATATGAACGCATAATTATGCCTATCAACATCTACTAAGTATACTATTTAATTGAGATTAATATACTTAAGTAGATACTGAATGTGCAACTGACTTACTTTTGCCGCCAAATATACGGAATCGGGTGCTTCGTTAAGAAACTTTTCAATATCAGATACTGTGAAAACCTTCGATTTTTTTGGTTGATGACCAGATGAGGCTCTTTTTAAAAATGCCACTAATTTAGGATAGGTATCGATATGTTTGTCTTTTTTCATCTTTATTGTTGCTTTTAGCATCGAATACGTACTCCATAGAGTGCTTGCTTTCTTGTTCTCGGATAATTCTATAAAATATGCCAGCAAAACGTTTTCTGAGAAAGTTTTGGCTCCTTTTGCTAGTCGCCACGTGTTGAACATATCGTACTGTTTTAAATACTTCTCGCGTGATTGTTGAGGGAGAAAGCTCATTTGCGCATTATTAACAGTTTCAGTCAATTCTGTTGGCGTCAAGCAAACTTCCTCGTCGCTAGAATCACTCATTTTAGTTTTTTCACTTGTTTTCAAGTTTCTTGTTTTTAATATACCTAAGGTTTAACAATGACGTGAAAAAATGCCGCGTAAAGAACCGCGTACAAAGCAAATTGAAAAAAGAACACCAAGAAGGTTCCGAGTCTGAGTTTTTAACAAATTAAAAAAAAGTTGTATGATATATTCGGCACCATAGAGGTAGCAGTAAATAGGTTTAATGTTTTTTTTAATTCACAAACTTAGTGCACACGATGTTCTAAATTCAATTTACTTTATCCTCTAGAGAATAAAAACGGCTTTTCCACTCAGATACTGAAGATTAAAAATACTCTTTCCGAGATGGTGGGATGAAAATACTCTTTCCGAGATGGTGGGATGAAAATAATATTGTTATTTATTAGAAGCATGAAATATTCGAACATAAAATATGAAAAACTTCCTTTTTGAAGCAATAGTTAAATAAGGAGTATGATTTTTCTACTTGAATATCTGTAGCCTCCAGTAATTGGATTCTGAATGGCAAAAAGCAGCCAGTCCGTATTAAAAGTTCTGTTCAACCTGATAAACTTATTTTTATAAAAATATGTCCATAAATAACTATATAACATAATACACACAACATAATGAAGGAGTTACCAAGTTGGAACCAAATAATTGGTAAAATCGAACATGTAGAAATGTATGGAAACTTTCTAAGCGACGCAATTTTTTCCAGGCCCCTCATCCAAGTAAATATTTATTCCGTATACACAATATTCTCACATCTCTTCAGTTCAATTGGAAAAAACTAAACAAGGGTTCTGTAACGTAGTTCCGTAGCCAGTAATATTGTTGTATATTACAACGTCAAAATTTTAAAACCGGCCAAGTCCGTCAGCCAAGCCATGGCCATCGAGACCCACTTGGGTAGTCCGAAGATGAGAACTATTTTTTGCGAAAAAAATTCATCATTTGAAGGAGCACAATAGGGATGATGCCTGGGTCAAAAAAAAAAAATCTATTTAGTCCGTCAGTCAGATAATAAAAAATTTTAGACATGTATTTTTTGCTTTATCATATTACTAAAAGATGACTTAGATACAACGCATTAAAGTTGGGGAGTGGGGGTTGATACGTCACAAGTATGTATAAAATCTACATACAAGTGACGTCATGGCACATTTTAACTCAATGTATCGCCGTAATCTTTAGATACCGTAAAAAAAGAAAAAATACGTGTACGTTATTTTTTCATAATCTACATTACGGACAAAAAACATTTTTTTAGTCATCATCCCTATTGTACAACAAAATACCCTCATGTATTAAAAAAGTACACTCAATAAATGCATTAAAAAACTCTATTAGATGAATATATTTGATCACAAATAACACGCAGGAACTTCCTAAAATCTGAATGCATTGGATGGGTGTATTTGCTAACAAATTTATCATAATTGCTACCGTGACGTCTGTGACGAACTTTAATCATAATTTATTTTAAGCATTGTTCTCATGTAAGTTACTTTGTGTCTTTTTGAGGATAAAATATACCTATATTTAAACCTAAAATTAGGAAAATTCATAAAATTATCAAGACAAAAAAAATAACTACCAGTTTATGTAAAATGTCCGTATTTTCAAATTTCAAATCACAATAATAATTGTCTTGATTGACAGTTGTAAGAAATGGCTACAACATGGCAAGTTACGGTGTGAAGGCCAATTCTCGTACTTAAAAAGGTTCAAATTCAAGTCACAATCTGTCAAACTTGTCAAAAATGTTGTACGTTGTTTGTAGATGTATTTTGACAGATTGCTGAGATGCAAAATGCAAAAGTTCTTAAAAATTACGGGAATTGCCCCTCTGGTGTATTTTCCTTACTGTCAAAGTCAAATCGTTCATTACGAATAGGCACGTATAAGGCACTTTTGTACGTCAAAAATTTACAAGAAAAAAAAGAGGTTCTAGATGCCCCTTCCAAGAGGTAATTTCGTATGGAGAAGAATGGGAAAATCACTCCACCGTTACTCTTTTAAAAAGGTTAAAAAAAAATTGTGTACATATAATAAAATTATGTGAAGAATAAAATTACTATAACTACCACAATAGGTAAAAATTATGAAAAACTAAGCAATGACACATAAACTGATTGAGTGATAGATACATGGTGCTCACATATTTACAAAATTTTTAAAAGTAGGCGACTTTACAAAAAATAACAAGTCATAAGTCCCTGATCCGTCAACCCTACCACCATTTTGCTACAGATAGTGCCACCTACGATTTTTTTTTATTTTTTTTTACTAGCGCATCTCGTAGCTCACCTCTGAGGTGATGACTACTTAACCGGACTTTCCTGTGGCTGCCTTGAGCTACTACACTCAAAGCCTCCAGCCAGGGGCAAAAACTATTCTAATTAAAACTAGGCGAGCGCTCGCTAAGGGCACCCCCTGTGGGGTACGGACCTCGGCTTAGGGCGTCGCTGGCGGGAGGACAGTAAGTTGGGACAGGCTGGATCAAGGATAATTCATTATTATTAATCGGGGAATTTAAAGCTACTGGCTCAGCATCGACGCGGGCTGGCGCATCAATGAGCAAGGGTTGGGGGGGAGTATTATTTACTCGGGCGGGTCGCGATCGCGGAGGACCTCGGCGGCGAGGTCGCAATGCGGGTCGGTGTCTGTGTTTGTGCACTGTACTTGTGGCCCAATTGCTCTACTGGAGGAGGGTTATGGGGTCGTATGGGTCGGTAAGGCCATCCACGAAGACGCGCCCCACTCTTTTAAACTGCTTACATTACAGTAATCTCGTTTAAGGGAAGAGTGGGGCGCGTCTTTGTGGATGGTACTATCTATAACAGGCTTATAGTTTTACCACAATCAGCTCCAGTGCCACCTCTGTTCCTAGTGTTTTGACCACGCGGTCACACCATCAACTATTCTTAAATAGTTCAAATCGATTTGATAAAAGAAAAAACATTGTGCTTAGTAGCAACAAGCATTTTAGTTCACCAACTGCTAATATAACTTTTAGCTTTATTTCACAGAATCTCTTGCAAAGTTGTACACAAACTGGACAAAAACTATTTTATGAAGATGTGACTCTGTCAGTCAAATCTTCATAAAATCGTTTTTGTTCAGTTTATAGCTAACTAGCTGCGCCCCGCGGTTTCACTCGCAGCTCAAGTCTCGATCCCGTGGGAATGTCGAGTTCAAAAATATCCTATGTCCTATTCCAGGTCATGGTCTACCAATGTGCATTATAATATTATGTACATATATAGTTAGGATGCTTGATCGAGGAGCTCGTGGCTAAGTAATAACTGCCGCACGGGTCGATCCATCAGGTTAAGCTATGCTTGCCGGGGTTGGTCTGTGGATGGGTGACCATCTTTACAGAGCGCGACTCCTCCGTGCCTCGGAAAGCACGTTAAGCCGTTGGTCCCGGCTGCCATTCGTGGATCTTTGACAGTCGTTACGGGTCGTCAGAAGCCCGAAAGTCTGACAACCAGTCTTACCAAGGGGTATCGTATTACCCAGTTACTGGTTTGTGGAGGTCAGATAGGCAGTCGCTTCATTTAAAATACTAATATTCAGTGGCATCCAGTTAGACTGGAAGGCGACCCCAATATAGTTGGGAAAAGGCTAGGCAGATTGATATAGTTAGGATGCTTGAGGATTTCTTTTCTGAATACTGAACCCTATAGGCACCTCATATATAATATGTAGCTATCAAAAAAACTTCCCAGAAATTGGGAGTAGCGACAGCAAATAAAAATTCTGCGTGCTCTAAGAAAATTGGCAAAGTTTTTCGACAACTATTCCTTTATCCTTATGTGGCCTACAAGGTGATTTTGTAATCCAGACTTCTTCGAATCCCTAGAGTAATGAACCTGATCGCCTTCGATTTAGCATTTCTTGTAAAGAATTGGGAGTAGTCGTATTTGTTAGCACTTTTTCGACTCTTAGTGCTTGTCTTGACAAACTGCTTTACTCGGAAAATGTAAAAAGAAATAACATTGGAACGTATTTATAAGATCAACTGTCAGCTCTATAGCCACTAATGACCCAAATGTGGTCAAGTGGTAAGCCCACGACGTAAATATATCGCGGCGGGATTTTGTCCCGCACTGGATTTTCAGTTCTCGGTATTGAGCCGAGCATTGAGATTCCAACGCGCTGGGACTCACTCTCGTCCCAGCGCGTTAAAAAAACAACTGTTGGATTTTCAACTCTCGCCGCTAAGCAGAGCGTTGAAAATTGTGTGAACGTGGGCAAAGGCTTTTTTTTCGTTTTTTGACCTGTAGTGTTCCACTACTGAGCAAAGGTCTCCTCCATACTTCTCCAATCATCTTTGTGTGCTACCTTTTCCGGCCAATCAGTCAAGAAAGAGTCTATGTCAACACGCCAGGCGTTTCTTAGGCCTGCTTCGGTGAAGACGCCCGTCTTCAGTCACCCACTGCATGACGACGTCGACCCATCTGTCCAGATGCATCGTGTACGTGTAGCCCACCCAGTCCCATTTCAGCCTCGCGGTCTTATCGCCAACATCGGCAATGCCTGTCTTCGACCGTATTACTTTTTTGCGAAATCCGTAAGTTTTATGTTCAAAATACTACGCTCCATCGCTTTTTGGCAAACCTTAAGTTTGGACTTCTGAGCCTCGGTTAAAGAGTCTGAGCGCCACAGGTTAGGATTTATGGTATATACCTAAATCTAATTATAATTTTCTACAGTATAACTTGGAGTTTCTAAGGTGTTATGTTTTAAATAATGGCCTACATTTCACTTGTTAATATTTAATTTTAACTTCATTAAGGTTTAATGATAAATAATTATTAACTGACAGCAGCGGTGGCCCAGTGGTGGCGGCCCCGACTTACGAACAGTAAGTCGTGGGTTCGAACCCAGACAGGCGCAATACTTTGTGCAATTTATTTCATCACCACTGCTCTCAAAACGATGAAGGAAAACATCGTGAGGAAACCGGCATGTCCTAGAACCAAAAATTCGAAGACATGTGACATCTACCAATCCGCACTGGGCACGCGTGGTGGATTGTAGCCCACTCCCTCTCATTGAGAGGAGGCCGTGTCCCTGCAGTGGGAACGTTATAGGCTGATGATGATGATGATGATGATAAATAATTTTATTTCTGTAGGTAGGTTCGTACGAACACTTTTACAATTCAATCATATTTTTTAAACTAGATGAGTCTAGTCTTATAAAGTCCAGACATAATCTTGGTCAGATAAAATCTATCTAACAGTCACATTAGTCATAACGCAAAAATAGACCTTGACGTTTTATGACGTGGTTTGACCTTGACCCCTAGGGTGTTAAACCAATTACGAGGTTGATTTACATAACATAACATCACGCCTTGTTTCCCTGAAGGGTTGGGCAGAGGTTTACCTGTAGTAGGTACACCCACATTTCACCAGTTATGTTTTAAGTCCCATGTAATAGGGGGCGAGCCTATTGCCATCAACCGGGCACAAATCCAGGCTCCGGGCTACAACTGAGAAATTCCAGATAGAAAAACCCAATAACACTTTGCCCGACCCGGGAATCGAACCAAGGACCTCATGCTCAGCAGTAGCGCTTGCAACCACTAGACCAACGAGGCAGTCAGGCTGCGAGGTTGATTTAATATACTATAATATTTTGTTATCTACAGCAAAATAATTTACTAGAAAACTTTTTGGAGTATAAGTGCCCAAATACATTGGCAAGACCTATGAAATACATCTGGAACCAGTCTCCATAGATGTGTTTACAAGCTTATATTTAAAGACCCGTAGAGAAATCTGGTGTTACATAATAGAAGGCAAAACATCGTAGCGAAGACTTGAACTACATCTGTCTGAAACTTGATCTTTACTTTAGGATTTAGGGTATGAATAAGTCAAGGTATAGGCGATATAAATATAGCTAAATCAATCTGCCTAGCCTTTTCCCAACTATGTTGGGGTCGGCTTTCCGTCTAACCTCACGTAGCTGAACACCTGTATTTTATTTATTTATTTTATTATTTATGTACACACAGAAAAATAGATACAGATAAGACATAATCATAATTATGAGTACAAAAGTATTGCTTATTTCTTAAGAAATTTCTTCCAGCAGAACTGCGACAGGAGAAATGAGAAAAAAGTGTAGACAATAGTGTGTGAGAACAAGAAGAGAAAAAAAAAAAAATTACACTGGAGCTACACTGTCTATCGGACCTCCACAATCCAGTAACTGGGTAATACGATACCCCTTGGTAAGACTGGTTGTCAGACTTTCGGGCTTCTGACGACTCGTAGCGACTGTCAAAGATCTACGAATTACAGCCGGGACCAACGGCTTAACGTGCTTTCCGAGGCACGGAGGAGTCTTGATATGTAAAGATGGTCACTCATCCACGGACCAACCCTGGTGAGCGTAGCTTAACCTGATGGATTGACCCGTCCTGCCCTGAAAACCCTTCTCTAGGACTAAGATTAGGACTAGACCAGGAGATGAACTGGCTGGTTTTATGGTTCCTAATCCAAAGGGCGCCTTTGAAACCCTGTTACTAAGCCTATGCCGCCAGTCGTTCACAGGACTGTAACTTTTTAACCGATAATGGTAGGTAGGTTTTCACAAAATATTATGTAACATTTTGGTCGAATTATAATAGTTTTGTTGGTAATCAACCTATAGTGTGCAAGTGCGACTAGCACTTGGCCTGTTTTAATTTAATAATTGATGTCATTCTTCCAATTATTTTATCTCTTCATAAGGGCAAACGTTGTCCTATTGATACCCGAGTGTGTAGATTTTCTGCTCTTATTGTTAGTTCAATTACTGCTTTTAGCGAAACGATAGTACGGCTACATTTGTGCCTAAGTATTGGAGGAAAAACTATTGGATCTCTCGAAAGTTCTACAGCTCTTTAAGGTTTAAGGGGATAGTTACACAGATGGTTAGTTTGGCGTAAGAACTAAAGTTTGAACGTAATAACAGTACCTTCTGTGGTACGCTGGGGCGCACGTCAGAGGTGAAAAAACCTGTTTAAGGTGGCCTCTAATTCTATTGAAACTCCGTACTAGTCAGGCCAACTCAAGGTCAAAGTGTTACCAATGACTTGCGGCCTAATTTACCTACTTTCAGAGATAAAATCGCATCATTTTGTATGTAAATAGTGCCTTTGTTTCGTAGGTCGACTAAAATATCATTCTGGTTCGTTTTATGGTGTGCTTATCCCATTTTCCTGTTTCTGATTTAAAAACCACACGTGTAGACATCGCGCGAAGTCGCGTGACTTTCCTGACTTACCGTGCTATGTCTGGCGACACCGAGAACTGTGAAATAGGTCAGGAGACAATATGTGTGCCTGACGACGTATCTGTCATAATATTAAAATATTACAAAATGTGCTGTTTAATTTCAGAAGATTACAAATTGTTTAACTTATGAAATTGTCAAATTGACGCATGTCACCTGTCGCCTGTCAGTTCTATTAATAAGGGATATTTTAAAAACAACAAAAAAATAATTACTGCATTCGCATCATGAGTGTACTAACGCCAGCAGCCACCTTGTTTAAAAGCCTTATCAAAGTATTTGAGCGGACTTGGCCTTGAGCAAACACAATCCTACCAAAGTTCAAGGTCACTCTGATCCTCATTAGATTCTGGTCAGAAATATAATATTCGACATTCAATATCTTAAGATTGAAGTCTCAATGGTTGAAAAGCAAATTAATTATGATGAGACTTGAAGATAAATTTAATTTCAGTTTGATTTTTTTGACACTATTATAACTTTTTAGTTCATGTTATTAATGCAACAGACTATTCTAATGCTTGTAGAATGGAGAAATGTTACAATGGATGTGAGCAAGTCACATCTGTCTTTGTATTCGGTATCGACAAAGCTTTAAAACTACTTGATGGTTTTCAATGCAATTTTCAACATAATTAAAATCCTATCATCATCATTTCAGCCGAAAGATCTCCACTGCTGGATATTGGACTCCCCCAAGCACCGCCACTTCGACCAGTTCTGTGCTTCCCGCATTCAGCGGTATTACTTCTGCTAGGGAGTTTGTTGAGCCACTTTTTCTTCCCAGTAAAAGCACTAGGAAGTGGTGAAGGGTGGGCGTTTTGGGGGACTGTCTTATGTAATTTTGACATTTTAAAAGTGCTGATTATCAGCCTAGTTTGAATAAATGACTTTTGAATTTTGAATTACGTGTACTTATTATGGTTTTTATTTTTTAACGCTTCAGTAAAGACAGGGTCCCAGTACTCTATTTAAAAATAGGTACCTATTTGAAGCGATATTGCTATTTTGTACAGTCTGCGTGAAAAGTCAAAATAACAGTTGTTTTTCAAACATTAGTTATTGAGCTAAATATTTAATTATAATCGGAACAGAAGTAAAATTAATGATTGATAATGATTTTGTGTAATTTTAATGGACTTTTGTTGCTGACCGTACCTACTTTTTATCAAGTAGTTAATTTAAAAGATAAATTTCAAATATGGAAATATAATCTTTGACACAGTGACTTTAGATTTCGGCAACTTTTTAAATGAAAGTTCTAAATTCAAAACAAACAAATAAAAGGGCGATTAATTAGTGCCACAGTGTCACCAGTGCTAACGAGACCTCTAGCTTGTCCATTGTGAACCAGCGCGGTGACAGGGGTGGTAGCGGGCGCGATGGCGGGCGCGATTAGATGGCCACAGTGCATCGCGAGTTGTTGTAGCGGGCAGTAGAGTTGTGTGTTTCCATAAAACCACACACGGTGCAAGTTTTTGAACGTTCAAGAGCAATAATCGCATGCCATAAAGTACGTTCAATTATTGTCATTCAAGAATTGCATGCAAGTATTACATGCGTGCGATTTCATAAAATGGCATACAATAATTGCATGCAAGTTTTGCGTCGTCTGAACACAGAGTTCCACGTCCTTGTACATTTATCTTAGGATTTCTTACCTCAAAAGAGCACACCCTCACTCAACGCACCCGTGATTGAAAGAAAAAAAAAACATGAAAGAATTGAATGCGATTTTATTGTACGTGCTTTTTATACACCATTTTTGAACGGCAACCAACTTGCCCTTATCATGCAACATCGTACGTGTTTTTTAGACGGTGACAGTCAATTGCTGCTTCAATTTTATGGTATGCCACACGCTATAAACTTGCACCGAGTATATAGAGCTAAGGATAAAACAATCGACGGTCGCTTGCTGGTTACATTTGAATTCTGAATTCAAATATAGCTAGGTACCGAGCGATCGTTGACTGCTTTTGATAACTTAACCAATAACATGCAACCCTAAGATCTTTTTATTACAAAATTGGTCCCAAAAAAATCAACAAAGGCCTATGATTTTACTAAAGTTAGATATTTTTATCCGTGGAGTAAAATTTTATCGACACCTGACAGGTTTTGTATGGAATAACTGTCCATTTTTAAATTGTTTAGCAGGATAATACGAGTAATTAGATACACACTTTTGGTCGGATTCGTCCTTACCTCGTAACTGATTGAGGTGGATGAGTTGTGGTACAAATGACGATGGAATGCACGTAAATTACAGTGATTATGAATTGAAGTGTAGGTGAACTCAGTCCCGTCACAATAGGCGCTCACTATAGCCACAATTATGAACGCAAGCGGTGATTTCATAATTTATTTTACGTTCAGCGCTCGCTTTAGCACCCGCGTAAGTTCCTGACTCTAGACGAACCCCAACGCGTTCATTTTGGAGTCTCGTTAAATTTGGTGCTCCGTTTAATTGAAGTAGCCTGAATTTTAGATGAAGCAGTACTTTTCGTGTTCTTAATTAGTTTTTGTATAACACATTTGTTGAGTACAAAGATCGAGCTTGTGCTTGTAGATGAGTGTAATGTTTGTTTTTTTCGGTTTTTTGTCAAAAGTTTTTTTTAACAGTAAGCCCAGAAAATGGGATAGCCTATGATTATGTTTGTGTGTAAAACAATTTAAAAATTTGTTGGCATAACAATTAATGGTCAAGGTCTGAACCGAAATCACATTGCTAGAAAGTCTGGTGAAGACCTCGCACCAAAAACGAAAAACTTAGTCTGTAATTGTAATGTCCGAAGCAAAAGAGTTATGATTTTGACCGGTATGGTCTCGTGTTATAGTGTATAAATCAAATTGGTGTGACTCCGGATTTTTAATTAGTCTGTCTGTGATGTCTTGTTTATACCTTTTTAGTTGACTTTTTTTTATCGTGGTTGGATTTTAATTTTTTTTTTTTTTTTTTTTTATAAAGGGCGATCGCAAACTAAATTTGTTCTTCAACACGATTTGATCGCTGCTAGACTATCACCTAAGTTCTGAAATGTTTTGCACACTTTCTTCTTAACAGTAATTGTTCTGTAGGTATATAGCCCATTATTGGACGAATTTGACAGTGAATGTCTGTATGCGCTCGTTAAGTCGGCACGCGATTGGCTATCCCGTACCTAGAAGCTGCTGCACATATTCGCGACAACACGATGAGCGTGCCATCCTCAAGAAAGTGAGCGTGCGCGCGAGGACAAAAGGTCTGTCGTCACCATTGGCCCATGAACTATCTAATTTTTGACTCCGTGAGTAAAAATTGATAAAACAAGAACAAATAGTGTATTACCGTGTGGTGTTACTCGTGCCAGTCTCCGAGGTCAACGGTCCACTCAAAGACCGTTTCAGATCAATTGGGAGCCAGCCGCAGCAGGAGAAAAGGTGAGTCGTATTCAGTCATCTGTCTGTTGAATTTGTTCTTGGATTGGGCGAACGGCGAACTCCGTTCGTACAGAACTACCCATATTTCATTCTACAACCAACGATAATTCTTACAGTCCACTCCTGTATTCCACAGTAATTAAGAAATATTTTTAAGAACTCCGTATTTTCGTTCGCTTTCTAATCTCAGTCTCAACCTGTCGAAATATCCTCTAATTTCCCTTCATTTTTGCCAAGTTTTTATCATTAAATTGTCGGTGAGCCGCGCGAACGACATATTTAAGACTATCCGACATCAACAGACGGGTGTTGTGTCTGGCGGGCCGACTGCCCGACTGTTGATTTCGCGCGGTAAACTCTAGTTGCGCGATGCAGGATTTGTGTGACGTCATGTCTTTGATGCGTAGTTCGTATGTGGCGGTGTAACCGCTACATCACTCCCCTCCGGAGACCGGAGGTCGATAGTGGGCTGAGTCTTGTATCTTGCGATGCTTCACAGTGCCAGCTAAGGTTCCAGTGAGTCGGAACCGGGTGCCACACAGTTCGCGGTGAGTCGGAACTGTCTGCGGTGATTGCGGCGATTGTGGTGATTGCGGTGATTGAGGTGATTGCGGTGATTGCGGTGATTGAGGTGATAGCGGTGATTGCGCTGATTGAGATGATTGCTGTGATTCCCCAGTGAGTCGGGGTGATGAGGCTGAGGGTGATGACCAGGAATGCACGTTCGTTGCATGCTGGTGGTCAGGATACCCGTTGAAGCCGAGGGTGCTGGCTGTATGTGTGACTCGCCTCACGAAAGCTTGCGGGAGTGATGATGATGACGTCACGCTGAAGTAGTTGCACGAAGGCTGCGTTGACGTTCATACTCGGGGTCACCAATTTAGGGGCATGATGAACAGGGTGTAAAGTTCACTCATCAAAAGGAGGATCCTCCAACCAGACGGGTGTTGTGTCTGGCGGGCCGACTGCCCGACTGTTGATTTCGCGCGGTAAACTCTAATTTCGCGATGCAGGATTTGTGTGACGTCATGTCTTTGATGCGTAGTTCGTATATGGCGGTGTAACCGCTACAAGCTTAGACTGAAAACTGAATTTGACCGTTTTATATGTACGAGACTTGGCCTTCAGGTAGGTATGATGTCATAGCAAATGTCACACTAATAAATGCCAGGTTGTGAATGTGAACCCACGAATAAATATTGCATAAACCAATAAACTGACCTAAGCTTAGCATCCCAAAAGTTACAGTTTAGGTAAACAACGACGGACAGTGATCGATCGACGAGAACTTTCGGTCGCAACGCTGTAAAAGTGGTTGAAACTTCGGACACAATGCAATGTTTTAGGAAGTTTTAGGTATTTGTTTAAGCATTTATCTAAACTTTGTATTTGAATAATGTATTAAAAACATTTTCGCGGAGAATATTAAAGTCGCACATACCAGGGAAGCATGACATAGCAGGGATGAGGTCTAATACCAGCAGTGGTTGAAACAAGGCAGCCATCATAATGATGATGATTTTTATTTTAAATTTAAATTTGGAAGTTCCTTTACGCATCTTGCGGTAGGAGTTGGCTGGTGGAAATCATTACATAAAGACCGCACTCACTTTAGACGCGAATTAATATCGTACATAAACGCACACTGAATACGTTTATCTCCGTCAATAAGGTAGTGTTCCGGTGATATCGCATTCGTGAAGTCTCTTTGGAACGTGATTAATTCTTTATCTTCAAGATAATAATTCTCTTATAACTCTTAGATTGCGGCGACGCCGCCGCCGTTGCTGTAGAACCGAATAGGTGCGTAAAATATATTTAAAAATACATGAATTCGGTAAATATTACGAGGTGATAACTTAAATCACTCTGATCTCAGTAACATTTATGTCCGTAACCAGGTTAATAAATTTGTCTACTTATTATTTTAATTTTTTGATGCATGAATGTGTTTTAAAATCTCAATAAGTTCGAATTGTTTTCGGACGTCGGAACTAAGCATACGTATACGTACGACCATGGTACGAGGGGGCGTTTTTAAGTTCGCGGAATGGAGGGTGAGAAGTCAAAATAAAAATACTAAATTATTTTTCTTTTTCAATATATTCACCTGCTACCCTTATACATTTTTCCGATCTTTCAATTAGCTTATGTATACCTTCATAAAAAAATGTTTTGTCTTTGTCCGAAAAATAAGCTGAAACCGCGTCCTTCACTTCTTCATCAGTTGAAAATTTCTTCCCACGAAGTTCTTTTTTCAGTTTTGGGAAGAGGTAATAATCACTGGGAGTAATAATCCAGTAACAATTCGACTTAATAGTCCATCCTTATCTTCGTTACAGAGGTCCAAAAACGTGCGAGAACACTCCACGCGGTGTTGTTTTTGAGGCGGCGTGAGCATTCTTGGCACCCATCTTGCACTGACCTTTGTCATGCCAAGATGATCGTGTAGAATTTTGAAAATTGTCGTATCCGATACTCCAATCATTTCTGCAAGCTGTTTCTTCTTTAGTCTGGCATCTTCCAATATTATTTTTTCGACTTTTTTAATGATTTCCGGAGTAGTCACCTCGATCGACCGTCCGGGCCGTGGGTCGTCTTCAAGTGAGGTCCTGCCTTGTTTAAAGAGACTGTGCCACATGTAAACCATGGTTTTACCCGGGCAAGAGTCCCCGTAAACGGATTCCATCTCTTCCAGTATATTTTGAACTGACTTTCCTTGCTTGGTAAGGAATTTTATTACGGCACGGTACTCGATTTTTTCCATAATTCACACTTTCTTCCCGATTGAGTTGTTTGCTTGACGATAGTTCAACGACTAATGATCCAATTTTTTTTTTTTTTTTTTTTTTTTTTTAACTATGGCATCTCGCAGGTATACCACTAAGGTATTTACTGCTCAACCGAACAATCCTGTGGCTGCCTTAAGCACTACACTCAAAGCCTCCAGCCAGGAGCAACTATTCTAAATTAAAATTAGGCGAACGCTCGCTAAGGGCACCCCCTGTGGGGTACGAACCTCGGCTTAGGGCGTCGCTGAGGGGGGGACAGCAAGATGGGACAGGCTGGATCACGGATATATTATTATTAGACGGGGAATTTAAAGCTACGCGCTCAGCTGCGGCGCGGGCTGGCGCTTCATCGGACAAGGGTCGGGGGGGAGTATTATTTACTCGTGAGGGTCGCGCTCGCGGAGAACCTCGGCGGCGAGGTCGGTACGACGGGTGTCGGGTGTGTTTGTGCACTGTACTGGTGGCCCTATTGCTCTCCTGGAGGAGAGTGGTTGGATCATCTGGATCGGAGAGGACATGCCTAGGACGGCGAAATCGACTAATACGGGAGGGGGTATAATTGGCCGCTTCAACAACCAGAGGGTTGCGGTGATTGGCGGCGGAATCAAAATGACGCTTTGAAATGCGTTTTAGGAACTGATGGATTGTGGGGATTTTGAGATCTAGGTGGAGGTTAATATTCCTGACATACCAGGGAGCGCCCGTGGCTCTTCTAAGAAATCTGTTCTGGATCACCTGCATCTTATGGATATTTCTGGGGGATGTGTGTGCAAAGACTACACCCGCATAGGTCATGATGGGGCGGATGCACGCTGTGTAGATGCGCAATTTGCACTTGAGTGACAATTTGCTGCGTGCATTAACGATGTAGTAAAGTCTACTGAGAGCGAAGGCGGCCCGCGAGCGAACCGACCTTATGTGCTCTGTAAAGTTGAGGTAATGATCGAGGATGACTCCCAAGTACTTGGCTTGCTTCTCCCAGGGGATAGGCTTGCCTAACAAGGTGAGTGGTCGGGGAATGTGAGGGGGTCTAGATCGCGGTTTTATGAATAAAACCGCCTGACTTTTGTCGGGGTTCACCTCAATTCTCCATTTCTTAAACCAGGCGCCAAGGTTATTGACAGCCCGTTGTAAGAGAAGGTGGATCTGAGTCTGCGACCGGCCCCTGCAATATATGGCCGTGTCATCTGCGAACAGAGCCAACTGCGCCGTATTGCTTTTGGGGATGTCGCTTGTGAAGAGCGAGAACATGAGCGGGGCGAGCACGGAGCCTTGAGGGACTCCGGCGCGGATTTGGCGGGGAGAGGATAGGGCTCCCTCGATACGATAGCGGAAAGTACGATTCGACAAGTAGTCCCGTAAGATGAGCACGAGACGATCGGGCACTCCGAGTTTGTAGAGCTTAAAGATTAAGCCGTTGTGCCAGACCTTGTCGAATGCTTTCGCTATGTCGAAGAAGACCGCACCTGTCGACATGCCACGGTAGAAGCCGCCGCCGATGAATTCGACGATACGGTGGACCTGATGCACGCTAGAGTGCTGGGCTCTAAAGCCGAACTGTTCGTTGGGGATGAGGCCTTTGGTTTCAGCGTAGTCCCTGAGACGCTTATAAATAAGCCTCTCATAGATTTTGCCTAATACCTTGAGCAGACTGATGGGGCGGTAACTGGAGGGTTCGGTTTTGGGCTTGCCAGGCTTGGGGATACCTATCACTATGGCTTCTTTCCACGCTTGGGGGAAGATATTGTTGCTTAGAGCACCATTGAAGATGGTGGTCAGTAGCATAATAAGGTGGGCGGGGAAGAGTTGGATCACCCTATTGGTGATTCCATCTGAGCCGGGGGCTTTACGGATGTGGAGACCTTTAATGATGTCATGCACTTCGTCTGGAGTGACGGGAGGCAGAGGACTTTCGGGGTCTTCGACGGGGGGCAGTGAAGCTTTACGTTCGACTTCAGCGTCTACCTCTGAGAGGTGAGCTTGGTCTACTGGTAGGGAGCTGGGAGAGCATTGAGCCTCGAGACTGTCGGCTAGGCATTCCGCTTTGTCGATGTCGTCGAAGGCTATGGTTTTGTCGGGGCGTACTAGGGGGGGCATGGCAACTATCTGCTTGGATTTGAGTTTTCTCTGGAGTTCCCAGAAGGCCTGATGGGTGGGCTGTAACTCGCTCAGCATCTTATCCCAGCTCGCGTCACGCAGCTCCGCCATGCGTGTCCTTACAGATCTCTGCAAGTAGCGCATGTGGGCTTTGTTGGCGGGACAGGGAAAGTTGCTGTATGCACGGGTGGCCGCGTTCTTCTCGGTCAACAGAGCACGCGCATCGTCCGGGAGTTTCAAGTAGCGGTTATCTGCTTCAGGAACCTCCCTTGAACTGTCATTCAGGACGGTTTGCACATGGTCAGTGAGCGAGTCGATCGCAGCCGTCGTGTCCGCGATTGAATCGAAAACGTTTGGGATGGAGTCCAATTGGGGGGATGTGTTGGTTTTCAGCTTGTCGCCTACTTGCCTCCAGTCCGTCACCCTTTTGGTGGCTGGGGGTTGGTTGGGGTCAGAGGGACCTATGCGGGGAGCCAGTCGTATGACTACTGGTCGGTGGTCCGAGGTAAGCTCGTGGACCGTTTCTATTGAGTCTAATCTTAGGTTGACGTTCTTAAGGAGCGCCACGTCAAGAATGTCGGGGGCATGATTAACTTGGTGGGGATAGTGGGTTGGAGTCATCGAAGCGATGACGTCAAAGTTTTGAGCGAAGGAGAGATTGTACAATTGATACCCTCTGGAGTTGGTAAGGGAGCTATTCCAGGAGGGATGTTTAGCGTTGAGATCGCCTGCTATGATAACAGAGTCACTCATGCCAAATAGGATTTTTAGGTCGTCCGCGATGGGTTGGAATCCCCCTGCGAGGTTGGGAGGGATGTAGGCCGATACTACGGTGACCGGCTGATGGCCAGTCATAGCTAGTCGGCAGATGGAGACTTCTAATTGTGCTAGCGGGGGAGGGTCAATAGGGATGCAGTACAGATCCTTTTTATAATAAATTAGTGTGCCGCCCAAGTGGGCACGCGACCTATCGTTACGTATTACACGGTAATTAGCGATGGCTGGATTACGGTGACTAGGTTTTAGGAAGGTTTCCTGTATGAGGAATAAGTCAATTCGATGATCACGGAGGAACTCCGATATTTCATCTCGTTGACCATGGATGCCGTTTGCGTTGAAGACGCCGAGGTTGAGGGATCTGGGTTTAAATCTACTTAAGGCCGTGTTATTCATGATGAGATAACAGAGAGGGCTTGGGTGATGTCCTGGTTCGCGACTAATACGGCCAGGAGAGATTGGATGTCGCCGCTTTGCTTAGCGGCGACGATATCGCTTGCCATCTGAGCCGCCCGGGGCGTGCTGAATATGGCGAAGGCGCTGGCAATGATGTTAATGTTTTGCGCAGCGATATTATAATTGATCGCGGGGTGCGGTGCTTGAGGAGCACGTACGGGTTTCGAGGCGGGCGCTATGGGTGCGGGGGGAGCGTAAGGCGTGGTAGGCGCGGAGGGCGCGGGGGGCGTGGCGGGCGCGGTGGGCGCGGCGGTCGCGGTGGGTGGGGTGGCCGCTGAGGGCGGAGGGACACGGTTACGCGGATCCATGAGAGAGTACATGGGGGTTTGAGGGAGCGGGGGCCTCGCGGTGGCCATGGCTGGAAAAGCCTGCTGGTGGTGGAGTTGAGTCCAGGGGCTAGGTCTTTAAGGACTTAGCCGCTGGGGGATTTGGGAGGAGGGAATGAGGAATTCCCTCTGTTTAGTCTGCCGAGCGTCGAGACGCTGGGTCAGTTTGCCTGGGTTCGACTTTGGTGCCTTGGGGCATCCGCGGTAATTGGCAGTATGCCCTATATTCCCGCATAGCACGCAGCTAGGTGGGCTATCGCAGAGATTGCGATCCTTTGGCCGTGAGCAATCCGAAGTGCCGTGGTCGCCCAGGCACTTGACGCACCTGGGTTTGGCATGGCAGTTCTTCTGCGCGTGGCCGTACAACTGGCAATTATGGCATTGCCCTATGGCGCTGTTTTTCCAGGGCTTCTCTATGGTGAAGCCCATAAGGTTGCAGATCGTCTTGACGTTGAAGATGGGGTGATGCCCCTCGGTCGGGGAGCATACGACTAAAATCATGTCGTATGCCTCTCTACCGCGCGAACGGTGCATGCGGTGCACTTCATCGACTGGTATCCTTTGCGACTGAAGGTCTGCCAGGATGTCGGATGGGGAGATTTCCTTGGGGATCTTCTTGATCACCACACGGATCTGTCTGTCTTCTGGGAGGGAGTAGGTGTGGAATGACACACCTCTCGCTTGCAGAAGGGTATTGAAGTCCCTATAGTCACGGGACGTCGCGAGTGTGACTTTTATACCCTGTTGGGTCGACCTGGCGTTGGTATAGCCGATCCTCTGTTCGACACACCATTTTGAGATGGCCGTCCACTTCTCCTTGTCTTGGATGAAGACAGGGGGAGGAGGCGCGACCTTCTTGGTACCGGGGGGGTTTTTGGCGGGGGCATCCTGCGCGGAGGATGGCGTACTCGCGATCGGGCGGGGGGTGGGGGGGGATAAAACGGGGGAACCTACGGGGAGGGGGGTGAGTGAGGGTGGGGGAGCATCCCTATCTACGTAGTGGGTAGACGGGCTATCGTCGATGGCGACTACCTTGGACGCCTGAGAGGAGCTCTGCTTCTTCATCTTCCTCTTACCGGAGGTGACAGCTGTGAAGCCGTCATCGTCCGACTGCGAGCTTGAAGAAGAGGCATGCTCTTCGTTATCGGAGGGGAAGGGAGTGGGGGCGCGCTTTGAGGAAGCGGGCTCGCTAGTATCCATCATGGTAGATGGAACTGATTGCGATGCTGCGAGTGCATCACTAAACGTATCTAATTGATCTGAAGGATCGGGGGGAAGGTGCTTCTCAGCGATCGACTCGATCACTGGACCGAATTCCTTGCTGAGAGACGGATCGATCTGAAGGATCTTGCTCAGAGCTTGAAGGAGGATCAGGTTGTCTTTCCTGAGGGTATCTAATTGGTCACTGAAAGACCTGAGTTGGGCCTCCATCTTAAGGAGGCTCATTTTAACTAAGAATTAAAAAACTTAAAAAGAGAATTATAAATCTCCTAACGGCCCTATTCCTATCTCCCCGGGTGGGCTACCGGGGATGTGTGAAACCCTCCCTGCCGGGTATAGGCAGGGAGGTTGAGTACTTATTGTGAGCCCTAAGCTTGCTTTTGCCCGTTGCCTGTCTTATTGTGCAACGGGGTCCTGACCAGTCTAGTGTGAAGGGTGTAGACACACCCAACCACTCTAGGTGTGTAGCTGTGGAAGCAAAACTGTCACCAATGCCGACTAGGAGACCCCCCAAGGCCGAACACTGGGACCCGTCCAATTGATTGCCTAGCCCTGAAGGGGTTCGGCGGGTGTAATTGGGTCAACACCCCCTCGGTTTCGTTGGCACCGTATGGTATCCACCGAGGACCACGAAACTGTGGTTTTGCCCTGAAGGGGCCTGTGACGCGCTACGTTTTGACTGTTAATCTGCTAACAGAAATACTTTATTAATTGTGTCTTGAAAAAGACAGCAATTAATAGCTGAAGAACTGGAGAGTCGCGAAGAACAGGAACCACCGGCTTGATATCAGGAACCACAAGCTTGAGTGATCAGGAACACGAAGAGCAGCACGACCGTCCGCAACCGATGCCAGTTGCTGAGTGCGTGATCCAATTAAGATAAAACCTGGTATTTATACTAATATTGAGTGGCTGAAGTTGTGACCATCCCGATAATGACCTATTGTTATCCCCTCCCTCCCATTCCGCGAACTTAAAAACGCACCCTCGTATAATAATATACTTCGCCAGATAAAGCATTCCGAGACACAGTGGTCACGTGGGAGACACCAGTCTACGTCATCACATCTGTGTTACGGTACCACTAGTGTGTAATAATAACTCCCCAACCACCTTTATAACCTGTGCGAATCTGATAAAACAATGAGGTTTTAAGTAACAATTACGTTGTTATATGTTTAAATTGATTTGTTTCGTTTGATTAAACAAACAAAACGGCAATTTAAATGCTTTGTATTTTTACTGGTATGAGGAACAGGATGTAAAGTTCACTCATCCACCATAGAAAAGGGAGGATCCTCCGACCAGACGGGTGTTGTCTGGCGGGCCGACTGCCCGACTGTTGATGTCGGGTAGTCTTATATTGTCGTTCGCTCGGTAAACTCTAATTGCGCGATTCAGGATTTGTGTGCCGTCATGTCTTTGATGCTTAGTTTGTATTTGGCGGTGTAACCGCTACATATTTATTTTTTAACAGAATGGTGACTAAAAATCTTTCCTTAATTCGTGTTTTGTTGCAATAAAGTGGCAACTGGATAGTGACGTAAGCATGTGTCACTCCCGGAATGCCAGAACTTGTTTTTTTAGACCATGCGTACGACTAACTCGCACTCAGTCTGCGCGCTCCCTTAGTACTTGGAAGGTCGGGATCATTCGTGCGTGTTCGTATGTGTTCGTATGAAAACGCGTCCAAAGTGAGAGCGGCCTAACTAAGGAACCTCCATGCGACTTCCTCTCTCTCTGTCAAAAGATCATACATAACATATACAGCTAGTATACATTTTGGCTCTGTATAAAAAACGCATCTGTGGGTGGGTAAAATAGTTAATGCGAGCTAAAAGAATCTTCGAAAAAAACAAAACAGTCTCAAATTTTAAGTGAAAAAGTATTTTTTATTTATTGTCAAACGTGGTTTATTTGTGTCTGTTATTCAATGCATAATATACCATGAAAGGAAAAACGTGCGGAAAATTAAAAAAAAATACGAGAGGTATCCTCGACTTTTTTTATTTAAATTCGATTTTACACTCTTACATGTTAATCTACAACCACATAAACATGAATTGAAAACAATATCAATTCATTTATTTTCTAATCCTAGCTGCCACAAAATAATATGCACCCACCGATGCCTAAAATTATAGATTTTTTAATTTTATTATTTATGTACACACAGTTAAATATATAGAGATACAACATAATTATAATTCGAAGTACTAAGGTACTGTTTTCTTAAGAAATTTCTTCCAGAGGACCGGCGTAAAACGAAAAACAAAAATGTGTTATGTCCTTATTTTTTGCTAAAAAGAAAAAAACACTTACACATAATATTAATTCTTATCACTTCGCGGAATAACAATTTAATTTGTCGCCACCAATAAAAAGAGGTATTTCCCTTATTTTTCTTCTGAAAATGCTTCCCATTACGAGGGTGTTTCGTAATAAATTTAAGGAATGGGTATGGGAAGATAATACGTGAACATACTGTTAATACTCACCTATATAATGTGCACGCTGTATAGTCCATAAAATACTGAGGGAATCCGCTTTTCTTTTGTTGTGATAACTTGAAATTATATCCTGTGTGCTGAGTTGACAAATCCAAAGATTTGCAAGAGCAAATCTCCTATTCAATAAAGTCCAATTTCCTTTGACAATATTATTCTTCTCGAATTATTTTCTTACTGCCACGTTGGTCTAGTAGTGGTGGGAAGCGCTATTGCTGCGCATGAAGTCCTGGGGGCCAATTCTCGATTTTAGAGATGGTGTCGAACTCGACAATAATTTCTAATGATGTCATTTTTTCGACAAATTTTAAAAGTTGCTATTCTGGGGATGTCGAATTCGACATTTGTCGAAGGCTAACGTTAGAGTTCATGTCGAGTGCTTCTGAGCAGTAGAGATGGCATGTCGATTGTAGAGATACGTCATTTCTGAGTGAATTCGTTGAGTTTTGGATTGATTGGTTGACTGTGATTTCTTTTATTTAATTTTTAAATAAAATACGACTTGGCATCTCATACCTACTGAAAATTCGATTTATACTCTTTGATTTGTGCATTGTGTTTTCTTGAAACGACGACCTTCGCGCAAATAAAAGACTGTAATTTGTGTACCCACGATTGGACTTGAAACCACTGAAAGATGGACGAGTTTATTAGCATTTTTATCTCGGAGTTGTTGGAAAGTGGCGAGCAACTGGCCAATACACGGCGACAACAGCGCACTTATCCCATCGTCGATATTTACGACTTGAGCGAAACAGAAGTCATTAAAAACTTTAGATAAGATAAAGATTTAATAAGGGTTCTAATAGATCTATTGGCTCCTGTAATTCAGGATACCACGAAAATAGACCTGAAAACGAAGGCAAATAATCGTCTGCTTCATAATTTTATTAGTCATGTAATAATGTTCACTAAACTAACCTTACCCACCAAAAATACTAATTGCACACCCTAAAATACCTAAATTACTTATGTAAAAATTGTGAAATGTAAAACAGCACCCAATAATGATGTAACACAGAGTACATGTAAACATAACAAAAGTTTTGAAGGAACCGCAAAAAGGCGCAAATTCTGATACTGACAGACAGTCAACTGTCAATTTGTCAAACTTATTATTTTTACACTAAACGTTTCGTTTTATACTTAAATAATTAGGTTTAGTCAGCGTTTTAAAACAAAATCATTCATTAACTCATAGCTACCTAAAACGGAACGTGCGGTTCTTCATAATGGTAACATTATCTTCACTCGACTCGACATTATCGTGACATTTATTTCTATTTTGACTGAGAATACGGAATTCTGCTCAATTCGACATTTTTTGGTAGAGATAGAGATATTTTTAATAGACATAGAGATAGACTTACGATCTCTAACTCGAGATAAATGGCGAAAATTGAGAATTGGCCCCCAGGTTTCGTATCCGGGTCGGGTAAAGTGTTATTGGGTTGTTCCATCTGGAATTTCTCAGGCAGTCTCGAAGTATGGTTTAGTTCCCGATTGATGGCAATAGATTCGCCCCATATTACATGGAACTTAAAACATAACTGGCGGAATGTGGGTGTACTACAGGCACACCTCTTCCCAACCCTTCGGGAAATACAGGCGTGATTGTATTGTTATGTTACATTATAATTTCCACATTCATTTAATTAAACGCACTCATGTGGTTCAAAAGTAAATCACCCCATAACCACATAATTGCAGAAATACGTTCGTTCAAACTCTTCCAAAGTTAATCGAAATTCCGAAAAACTTCCATTTGTTTTATTCAAGTTTGGAAACTCTAATTAACGATGTTTTTACTAACGAGCTCATGTTTATTTGAATTGTGATACGGTGAAAACGATGAAACATCTTTTAAATCGGTTTTGTTTTGAAAACAAATACATTTCGACGAAACGTAGTTTTCGTTGAAGCAAAAAGGCTCATCAACCTTCATTACGTTTCATTTGGAAAATAGTTTAAAGTTACATTATTGGAGTTTTGACCCTTTTGTAAGTAAGTTTTAAAAGTCAACATTGTAGATAGAGACCTATTCATGAGTACCTACCTGCTTGATTTTAATTTTTGCCTAAAACTATTTTTAGGTTTTAAATCGTGGCTCATTTGCGACAAATTTTTATTCCCCGACCAATGAAGAGAGGTATTATAAGTTTGACGTCTCTGTCGTTCTGTGTATCTGTGTGTCTGGCTGTGGGATCGTAGCTCCCAAGCGTATGGTCCTATTTTAATGCGTTTTTTTTTTTGTTAAATAAGGAAAGATCAAGTATTTATTGAGACAAGCAAAGGAGATCCCAAATTCAAATAAACACACTCATAAAAAAAACAATACTAATAAAACAAAGTAAAAGAAAGTTGTAGAAGGCTAATTTAATCGGGATGGTTCTTAGCTATGTTTGATGAAAATCTGTTCAACCAATTTTGAAGTTATCAGCGTTTTTTTTTATTGTTATAGGGATATCTGCCATAAAATGGTAATTTACAAAAAAAAAGTGACTTGATCAGTGTATATAAATTAAATGACTTCTCCCGGTCTGGGAAGTCATTTAATTTATAAACACGTGTTCCTTCGGTTGCCTTTACGTTGCCAGGGGCCACGGTATCCCTTTCAGACTTTCCTGCAACCCCGTCAGGCATCGGTCCCATCGGACCCCTTCACCCGCTGACATCTCTTTGAGGTGCGCGTGGAACACAACGCGCCGTCGACCCGGGCCTGGTCCTTATCGGGCGGCAAGCTACCCATTGCTCACACCTTCTCTAATCATTTCGAAATTGAAATGGTTTCTAGACGTGAATCCACGTGTAAACGATATCCGGCTGTCGAATGACCAAAATGTAAACGACCAGCTTATGTCGTTTGAAGGGGGCGGTTTGTTGTAAGGTTTGGCACAGTAGAAAAACCACAAGCAGCTAATTTAATAGATCCACGTATATTGCACATAAAACACACACACAATATATTTAAAATACACAACAGTAATACAGACAAAGGTTAGAGCTAGATGTAATCCGAATTTAATACTCTATTGAGCACGAATTTATACCTCAAGTAGCGAGATGTTTGTAGGAACGAAGTTAAAGCTCAACTGACTAAGAATCTGAGACTTTCTAAGAGAGTACTAGGCAACTAGTACTAGGCAACTACAATTGTAAAATTAGACCCGATACCTTAAGTAGATTTTTACTATAGGGCAAGTAGCGGGTACCATTTGTGCAAACACAATAATTTGCTCCTATACATCAGGGCAGTTCGCTATTCAGGGACGCGACAGAGGGTCGGGGTATAGCTGGGTATTTCCCATTTTGCTATGACGAGGGTGTTTACACGAATGAGGGAGGCAGGGTTGCGCAGGTGCAAGTTATGACATGATAATTACTTCTAGAACAATGGATTACGTAATTATAAACACAGATAGGTATTCTCATTGTTTTAAATAGGTATTCAGGTGGGAAATGGTCTAGTCAGTGTTGTAGTCATAATCAAAACATTGTATTATGACTGACAACGGAGTTATATACCTTTTATTACATAAGGACAGGTTAACAAGAGAAAATAAGGTATTTTTGGTTACCTGTAGACACGGACGAATGTCTAACACATCTTTTAGTTAAGTCGGTGTCTATAGGTACATTGGTTATTGCTAGAGACCTGATTTTGTGTCAGGAATCTTTGATTTCACTAGACTTTCTTGTTCTAACTTGTCGGATCATTTATTCGAAACATTCTATATTAGTTGACATGTTAGAACTGGGCCAAAACTTTCCAGATTTGATGCTACCTACTGGACTTCATGTCCCGACTTGATTAATATCCACACATGATTCGACTTGATACTATTTTAACATGTGCAGATGTACTTACTAACAATAATCAGTTTATTAGGTAGGTATTTAGTGTGCTTCCTTAACATTCCACCCCCTGTAAAAGGGTTCCGCCGCATTACACATGGACGGTGGGAAGCACAATTAATTTAACAATGGGCCGACGCAGGACCCCATTCGTTGTTCTTACGTCAGCTACACGGATTATCCCGTCACTTCCGTGATACACATTTTTGACTATTGGTGTTATCTACGATAACCACTACGTCGTTGACACTCACATTTGGTACGTTATTTGTCCACTTTTGTCGACGTTGTAGAGTAGGTAGGTACTCCCGTAGCCACCGACGCCAGAACATGTCGGCGAGCGCGTTCACACGCCGCCACTGACAGCGGGACTCGACGTCCTCGATGTCTCCCGGCGCGAACGGAGTGCTCCCGGACGCAGTGCCAAGGAGTAGGTGGTTCGGCGTCAGGACCACGGGCTGGTTGTGGTCATCGTAGACGTAGCTGAGAGGCCGGCTATTTATGATGAGCTCGACCTCTGTGAGGAGGGTGTAAAGGACCTCCTCACGTGGGGCACGCTCCCTGAGCGTACTTCGTAGTGCGTTCTTCACTGAAGCTATCATCCTGGCACAACCTTGTGAGATGGTTGTGAGCTTCTTCTTGATCGCGCTACTGTAGTTATTGTGTTGGCCGACGCTTACGACATCGGCCGACCACGATGAGTACTTCAGCCGTGACGCGTTTCCTACGCGCCCACGACGTGTAGCGCTCGTAGCTGAGAAGTGGCGCCGCACGGTAGGCGTGCGCCGGCGTCGCTGCTGTAGAGTGGACCCGCTGAATGCGCTCCAAGTCCACTTCTGCTGACTCAGCCTCTCGACACACCGGCCTCCGCTCCTGTGGATCACATAAAAACGGGGGGCCGCACAGCCACGCCGTATGGTTCTCGGGCCAAGACGACCTGGTTGCTTTGCCCGCGGGGTCGTCCGCGGAAGGAACCCAGTGCCAGTTGCCTCGGTCCGATAGTCTACCTAATAAGGCTGGTTGTAAATCATGCCTTGTAATTGAGACTACTTTTTGTGGGGCTACGCGAGCCCTACCTAACATCGTCACTGATGCTAGGTTACTATCCCAGTAGCCCACTGGGTGCGCGACCGCTGCGCATGTTTGTTTGCTTGCGTCGCTAAACATTTGTAAATCTAGATCTAGATCTAGATCCTTGTCTAGATCTAGCCCATACAACCCTGGTATTTTTGTCTGTTCCAGGCGATGCAGGTTATTAAGCCGAGCGAAACAAGTCTCGGCTTCCTTTTCTTGAAAAGGTAATAATAATAATGGGTCGGGTCCGGTCAAAAGATTACCGTTATAATTGGTAGGTATTAAGTTGTTATGTTTCCGTAACAAACCTACTGCCCACTGTGATTCATCTGGTACACGGTGGTTAGTTTTATCCGGTATTTCTAAGGCCCTTTCATCTGATTGGATTTACGTACGTTCTCAGAAATACCTATCGCTTCGCTAGATTTAACTGGGTCATGCAGGTCAGGCAGGGAAACTGCCGTACAGTTAATTTGTTCGCCTTTTAAATTATTATGGCCGAACGGACCATGTATGACCCAACCTAACTCGGTAAGGGAGGCAACTGGTTTACCGGGTTTTCCTTGACGGACGTCCCGGCCTACAACTAGCTGCCAATTGTCCTGCCCGATCAATACTAGCGGTTTGGCGCCCCTCATTTCCACGCATCCCAGGTCGCGGAGGTGGGCATTGTCGTTAAGCATTGCGGTGGTCATGGTTTGAGAAGGCAAATTTAAATCACGTATAGTGCGACATTTAATGTTGTGGCACTGTCCATTTGGCCCTTTGACCTTTACTTCAACCGCTCGCGACGTCAGGTCAGTGATCTCGTGACCACCCGCGGTCTTTAATGAAAGAGGTATGCTTGGCCCTTTCAAGTCGGTAGCGATCGAGCTGTCGATCAATGAAATTGTCGCCCCTCCATCGAGTATCGCGTAACAATGACTATTGTTGTCTTTGTCATGACACAATTCTATTGGCAGTATTTTTAAAAGCGCAGAAGCATTCCATTCACCGATGTTTGTAATAGTTTCGGGCTTATCTTTATGCTTATCGCTCGCATTGTATTGCTTATCGGCGTGCAATAATAGATGGTGGGAAAAACCGCATTTTTTGCATTTATCGGCGCGGCAAAACCTTTTGTTGTGTTTGTTTACTATACATTTGAAACACGTGTTTAATTCTTTTACGATGTTCCATCGCTGTTGAACTGTCATTTTATTAAAGGTGTCGCATTTTTCTATAGTATGTTCACTTTGACATACGATACATTTCTTAGGTACGATACTAGACTCATCACTCTGTGTATTTATCTTATGAGTCAGCTGTGGCCTACTGAATAGTTGACGCGCGGTATTCATGGGTCGTTGACCGAAGACTTGTTCCTGTTGCCTAATTGGGGGCCTAGAAGCACTAGGTTCTATTATAGATGGCTGTAAATAATACGACGTTGTATGCGTTAATTGTATTAAAAAGTGAGATAAGTATTCTAGGTTAGGTGAGACTCTTAGGTCCACCCCCTGCACGTTATCTAACCCCATGGCAAAGTCCCCGTACCGCGCGCGTTGTATAGGAGTTAGCTTGTTTAATAGCTCGCTAACTAGTTGTGGATTGTTAAGATAGCCGTCAGCTTTAATATTTTTAAGTAGGGCTACTACATTTCGCACGGTTGACGAGAACTTTCTAAGCTCGCGGCAGCTTTCCGATATTCTAGGTAGGTCCCTAATCTTTTGTAACGCGCTTTGTAATATTAAAGTCGGGTGACCATATTCTTGATCGAGCGCGTGCATTATGTCGTTGGGATCCGTACCTGAACTTAATAAATCCTCCACTGAGGTTCTAGCTTCGCCGTGTAAAGACGTTCTAAGCCGGGCTAAGTTCTCGTGAACTTTATAACTATACTCTTGAGTGGTATCCCAGTACATATTTTTGTAACATATCCACTCGGATGGATTACCACTAAAATGTGGTAATTCGTACGCCTGTCGCGGTACCGGTCGCGGTCTCCCCATACTGGTTATTGCCTCTGCCAGCCTATCTAACACAGAGTCCCTTTCAACCGAAGACTCCCGCCGTCTTTCTTTAACATCATCTCCGTACTTCAACTGCCGCTGTGAATCCGACTCGGGTATCGAAACACGAGGTCCACTTGCGGCCGGAGTGGTAAAGACGGGGTTATTGGTCGGTAATCGGGACGTAACTCTCTCGGTAGGCATCGGTGTATACGTCCGTGCTTTAGGTATCGTACTCGAATACGGTACCGGCACGGTTGTACCTAGTATGTGCGACACATTATTACGGTATGTAGTCGGATCAAGCGTACTTACGGTTTGTGAATAACTCACGGTAGGGATCCGGGGCGCGGCCACTTCCATGGGCCTGCGCTCCGCAGACGGGGTACACAACACTGCATCCGGTTGACACAACACTGTACTCGATTGCCGTAAAACACTAACTGAATTACGCAACACTGTTTCCTGTTGGCCAACTTGCGGCGTCGTATCTATCCACTGGTCGACCCGCTGTGCTGTACTCGCGTCTGAATTGGAGGCGTCGTCTTCGCTCTCGGTAGCTGCCTCTATCTCGGCAATGTCGGCCTCCACTCTTTTCCTGAGGAGGTTTTCTTTTAGCTGGACTAGTTCCTTTTCGGCCTCCACTCTTTCCTTGAGGCGGTTTTCCCTATCCTTAAGGAGGTCTTCATTGATCTTCGATTTTAACTGGACTAGTTCCTTTTCGGCCTGCATTCTTTCCTTCATTAGGCTTTCATTTAGGACGATTCTTTCCTTTTTGGCCTCGTACTCGATTCTCTTTCTTAAGAAATCGACACTCTTGCGGCTATGTGAGGATGAAGCTGTGCTTCGCGGCGATTTCCGGCGATCCATTGATGCCATGGTCGGCGCCACAGACGGCGAACCTGGTCCCCTATCGGACTGCAACCCGGTGTCCGTTGTGATGTCATCCTTACGTGCTTCTTGCTGTTCGGCTAGCTTCCTTAGCTTGCTGCGTGTTGTGATGGAGCCCTGCTGACTCATGGTTACTTGGAACCTTATCCGGCTTTCGAAGGACCAAAATGTAAACGATATCCGGCTCGAAGGACCAAAATGTAAACGATATCCGGCTGTCGAATGACCAAAATGTAAACGACCAGCTTATGTCGTTTGAAGGGGGCGGTTTGTTGTAAGGTTTGGCACAGTAGAAAAACCACAAGCAGCTAATTTAATAGATCCACGTATATTGCACATAAAACACACACACAATATATTTAAAATACACAACAGTAATACAGACAAAGGTTAGAGCTAGATGTAATCCGAATTTAATACTCTATTGAGCACGAATTTATACCTCAAGTAGCGAGATGTTTGTAGGAACGAAGTTAAAGCTCAACTGACTAAGAATCTGAGACTTTCTAAGAGAGTACTAGGCAACTAGTACTAGGCAACTACAATTGTAAAATTAGACCCGATACCTTAAGTAGATTTTTACTATAGGGCAAGTAGCGGGTACCATTTGTGCAAACACAATAATTTGCTCCTATACATCAGGGCAGTTCGCTATTCAGGGACGCGACAGAGGGTCGGGGTATAGCTGGGTATTTCCCATTTTGCTATGACGAGGGTGTTTACACGAATGAGGGAGGCAGGGTTGCGCAGGTGCAAGTTATGACATGATAATTACTTCTAGAACAATGGATTACGTAATTATAAACACAGATAGGTATTCTCATTGTTTTAAATAGGTATTCAGGTGGGAAATGGTCTAGTCAGTGTTGTAGTCATAATCAAAACATTGTATTATGACTGACAACGGAGTTATATACCTTTTATTACATAAGGACAGGTTAACAAGAGAAAATAAGGTATTTTTGGTTACCTGTAGACACGGACGAATGTCTAACACATCTTTTAGTTAAGTCGGTGTCTATAGGTACATTGGTTATTGCTAGAGACCTGATTTTGTGTCAGGAATCTTTGATTTCACTAGACTTTCTTGTTCTAACTTGTCAGATCATTTATTCGAAACATTCTATATTAGTTGACATGTTAGAACTGGGCCAAAACTTTCCAGATTTGATGCTACCTACTGGACTTCATGTCCCGACTTGATTAATATCCACACATGATTCGACTTGATACTATTTTAACATGTGCAGATGTACTTACTAACAATAATCAGTTTATTAGGTAGGTATTTAGTGTGCTTCCTTAACACCACGATTACTATTTTAAGAACAATTAGCTACGTTTTTGATATTTTGCGATCACTTGAGTGACTGCATGTCGATTCCCGTAACCACTTCACCGTGAAAACATGTGAAGTGAGCGTGGAGTGAGCTGTCAGTGTCATCTCACCCTGTTGGAATGACAACTCACTTCACCTAAGTTTTCACGGTGAGATGGTTACAGAATAGCACTGCTGGACTTGGTTCAAAGTGAATTTTACAGAATAGCACTACAACTGTTAATCCTTTTGTCCACAGTTAATGTCAAGTTTGTATTAATCTAGAAGGCACTAAAGTACCTAACTTAGTCCTGAATTCAATATCGTGTCGCAGTGGCTTTTAGTCCCCACAAATTGAATGCGGGTTTTTTCTGACGATCTGACGCACATGTGTAGTTCCGTTTTAATACTGTTATAAAAATATGAAAATATATGTTGTAGTAGTATTTAAAAAAAAATTAACATCATTGAAACTAATTACTTAAACATTTGAACTAAGAAGCGGGGGTAAAAAATAAGTACTAAATAGCTTCAGAACACACGGAATATTGGGTTATTATGGCACCCAACACTTTACAAAAAGATGCCGCCGTCATATAGCTTAATCATAATCATGATCATAATATCTTTATTGTGGGCATATGTTTGTTACAGGTCTTAACAAAAAAATTAAGTTCCAATATGTCCTGCCTAATAGGCATACAATAATTATATATTAGCATTAAATTGAAAATTATTTTACATGTCAAATTTAGTTATAATATGTCAAAATGTCAAAATACAGTTAAATTAAATGTTTAAACAAATCAATCAATACTGCTACTACTAATACTGCTTGAAACTTTAGTGCGTATAATTAAGAGATTTGTCCAGAAGTTTAGTAGCCATTACACTCCCAAACTCCTGTAACGCTTTGCTAAGTCGAGACTTGACAATTATTTACTATCCCCAAGAAACTTTTGAGTTTGAACACAAAAATTGTGCGGCTTACACAAACCACAGGTGTTTTGGGATGCAGAAGGAGCCAGTTTCAGTCATCTTCTACTTTCCGAGGTACATCGATACCAGTTACCGACCGTCTAGAGCTTTTGGGCATGGAGTTCACGTTAGATCTCAACTTCGGCTCAACCATCGAGTCAAAAGCACAGACAGCCAAGAAAACGTATTTGTACTCTCATCCTATTTCTGTCTGCAGGGTTTAAAGGAATCTAACCAAACCGAACCTCGGGGTGTCCCTGATGTCGACCGTCTAGGGTTAGGATTTTCGGGTCAGGTTAGGAATAATCACTCATTTCTGACGGGGTCGCAGTTCTAACCCAACCCAACCTATTTTTCTGGTAGCAGCTCGTTTCTGACATCTATTTATACATTTTCGTTGAAATAAAATACCATGGAAAAATACACCGAACAAACAATATTCGTTAAAAACGAAGGTAGGTAGTTATTTTCATTAAAATTGAGAGTTAAAAAAGTTATTCTATAACCAATGGTAGAAATTAAGCTGGTTTGTATAGAGCTTAAGAAAACGATTATTTTAGCAGAACATAAATATGTTTTCGGAAACTTTTTTATTTCGGAATTTCTTTTAACACAGCTAAGTTAGTATTACATTCAACCACAGATCGTTGGAAGTTAATTTGGTTTTCGGAAGCTTTATTACCCGTTTCTGCTACCAATGCAGAGAATACTAAATATTTATTTGAAAATTGTCGAGACTATGAATACGGCACAGTCATTGTCGACCTTTGACACCGCGACCGTGGTCGATATTTGTAGATTCATATCTCTCTGATTGATGTACATAGATGAAAATCTATAGGACGTTGCGTCGCTTCTATAAATATTTTAGGCGAACAATTTATGAAGAAAACATTTTTTGCGTTATTAATGCTGCCGTGGCTCTAACGTATTAAAATACATTAGAAAAGTTAGCAACCACACAGAATTCTTTTATTCGTAAGATTTCTGTGTGGTCGTAGTCAGTTAAGAGTCCGACGGCATAAAAACTGTGACACCAGGTGTCACAGTTTTTATGCCACCCATAAGCCCAAGAAATATCTCTCAGGCATGCCGGTTTCCTCAAGATGTTTTCTTTCGCCGTTTTTGAAGCAAGAGATAATGATACAATACGCATACCTTGTGTTCAAACTCGAGGGCCCCATATTCAAAATTGTTTTGTTTTACGTTACACGTCCGTGTTTGGGTAACAGAAATTTATATGTGTATAAAATTTGAACTAAATTGGTCCAGTAGATTCAGAGCAAATTGGCTGCAACAGACGGACAGCCTGCCGAGTGATCCTATGTGGGTTTCATTTTTTCCTTATGAAATACGGAACACTTAAACGTGTAATTCAGCGACGGTTTCCATTCGTTCATCCACTAATCAAAAACTTGGCTCATTGCCACCCTACCAAAGACTTTTCAAGTTCGGTAGGATAGTGGTACTTTTTATGACGGATCAAAATTGAACATTTCTTCGACTTCTCATCGTGAATACCTTGTGTTAATAAATTGAGAATTTTGTCATTATTCACTTTTGTAAGGAGTTTGACGGAAATAAAAGAATCGAGCGGGATACTGAATTTATGAGAAGGATTCTTTACGCATAATAATATCTTCGAGTTACGAGTGATATAGATTTTTCGCCTCTAGCTTTTCGGCCAACGACCACTTTTCAATTTTTCTTTTCTTTTTCTTCTTCTTGGTCACCTACTTCATTACTGAAGATCATGCCCTGAATGGCCTTCATGATTTTATGAATGACTAACTGCGGCCACATAAATCTCGATCTTGTGGGAATATCGGGATAAAAGGTATCCTAATGTCCTTCTCGAGGTCATGGTCTACCCAAGTGCCAAAATACATTCAAAGCCGTTCAGCCATTTTATCTTGAAAGCGTAACAAATAAACAAACAAACTCACTTTCTCATTATAATAATTATATTAGTTACGATGTTCTTCCACTTCGTTCGGTTCTCGACTTCTCTCAGGGCGGTGGTCTTCTTCTTTTCGTGTGGTTAGTAAACTAACCTGGTGTCAGAGTTTTAAAGCCGCCCACGGGCCTCTGACTTGGCTTCACATGCCGTCGAGAAATATCTCTCAGGCATGCCGGTTTCCTCACGATGTTTTCCTTCACCGTTTTTTGAGCAAGTGATAATTATATACCTAATACGCACATAAATCCGAAAAGTCAGAGGTGCGTGCCTTGGGTTCGAACTCGAGACCTACGACTTGTCAGTCTAACGGTCACACCACTAGGCTATCACTGCTTGGCTAGGCTATCACACCACTAGGCTATCACAGGGCGGTGGTAATAGGACACTATTGAGCGCGGTAACTTGGTCAGACCACGTCTGACGTCGCACGTCTGAAGGTCACGACCTTGACCCTTCCCTTCTAACTTGCCCATCACCACCAACTTATCCCACTCAAATAAGTTTTCGTCGCTATATGTTTCAACAAGACGATCACTGAACTCTCTGTTAAAAAAATATTTTTACGATTGGTACAAGTCATATTAATGCTCATAAAATTCGTGTTCTGCCTTTTGACAAGTCGCTAGTTAACATTTTAAAAGGAAATCATAATTCACTCACAAAAGTTATGACACGAAATGATGAAATTAATCTTTCACCGATTTAGTAAATTACCTTCATTATGACAGCGCCGGAATCTTCATTCAGGTAATTTGAAATGTCACAGATTTTATATTGGTACATCATAATTACTTACAATGGTTTGTTCAAAATTAATATTATTTGAAATGTCATTACAATTTCAGTCTATGACTTATCTTCATTATGACAGCGACGGAATCTTCATCCAGGTAATCTGAAATGTCACTGTTTTTTAGGTCAACAAGGAACCCTTATAGTTTCGCCTTGTCCGTTTGTCTGTCTGTCTGTCCGCGGTTTAGCTCAAAAACTATTGGTACTAGAAAGTTGTAATTTGGCATGAGTATACACGTTAGCAGCGGTGGCCCAGTGGTGGCGGCCCCGACTTACGAACAGTAAATCGTGGATTCGAACCCAGACAGGCGCATTACTTTGTGTAATTTATTTAATCACCACTGCTCTCAAAACGGTGAAGGATCACGACATCGTGAGGAAACCGGCATGTCCTAGAACCAAAAATTCGAAGACATGTGACATCTATCAATCCGCACTGGGCACGCGTGGTGGATTATTAGCCGACTCCCTCTCATTGAGAGGAGGCCGTGTCCCTGCAGTGGGAACGTTATAGGCTGATGATGATGATGATACACGTTAATGACGCCGAAAAAGTGGTAAAATTAAATTTTGAAAAAAAAAAAACAATTATTTAGGGTACCTCCCCTACATGTAAAGTGGGGATGATAATATTTTTTTCGTCCTTCGCATAGTGTGGGATATCGTTGTATAGGTCTTTCAAAAATATTAGGGGTTTACGAAGACCGTTTTTTGATTAAGTAAACCTTTCGTGACTTATCAAGCTTTAAAGTACCATTTTTTGTTAGAGTCAACTGTGTCCCCCCTCTACCAACTAAACGGTTGTAGTTAGAAATTCAAATGTCACGGCAGTAGTACTTATATATAACGAAATTTAAAGGAAAACTATCACAGCTAAGAAGGCTTTACAGATTAACGAGTAATAATTGACCAACTTAAAGGGGATTGACCAATTTCTATGGGACTTTGGCCACTCATAAACAAACAGTTCAGCTAATAGTATGCGATTGATTTATTAGGTCATATCAGTAAGAATGACGATATAAAGCTAGTTTTGTATCAAGATGTATATGTTACATATTTTTTAACATTTAATTGAAACAGGTTATGTATGAAATAAAACTTGTTTTTTTATATAAAATTATATTTATTAATCAGATTCATATGTTATGAGAACATGATCAAGGAACTGGGCAGGTGGATTAATATGTTCCTGATACCTTGCCCAACTTAAAAACCAAATAATGGTCATAATATGTGCACAGCAACCTACTGTTCTGCGGCCCACCGCAGAACAGTAGGTTGCTGTGCACATATACAGTTGCAGCAATATTGTTTTATTGCTGCCCTCCCTTCAGTGTTATTTTCATATTATATATACACAAAATATGTTTTTCTACTAATGTGTCTGCTCTGTATTTAATTAACCGCACATCCATTAGAATGAGACTGTGTCTCCTCCTTTGAAATAAATCGCTTCCACAATTCACACATCGCTGCGTTGTCATTTCATTCGTCAGATCACTGTGAGGTAGCACGGGATCCATGTCCATATTCAAGCCGGGGTTATCGCTAGGGCCAGGTTCGGTGTCCGTAGGTGTGCCAAGTTCAACGTAAATACAAGGTTCGGGGTCCATAGAAGTGCTGGGGTCGTCAAGAAGGGAAGAATCGGAATCCATTATAAAAAAACCAAAATGTTCGATAAAAAAACTCACAAAAATAACACTCACGATGCAAAGAAACAAAGCGAATGACAGCTGTCATTTTGACTGAAAGACACAACATTTTTTAAGCATCGTGTTGCCACATAAAAAAACATTTCTATATCGATCCATTTGAAATCGATCAAAATGATACAATTACTCCAGAAATAATGTATAAAACCTCAGTTTTATAACTTTTGAAGTCTTAAACCAATTATATAGTTTATTAGCATTTTTAGTTATGATATGTAACGAAAACTATATTAAATACAGTGGAGAGATTGCACTGTATTTTAAATCGATTTGAATTTGTTGGTTTATAAAGATTTGAGTTGGCAACACTGGAACCAAATCCGAAGCCGGTGCATGTCTAGCATCAAATCAGATACTAAAAAAAGGGTTTTTTTACAATGCCAATTGATACAAAGTTATTTGCATCAGATGTTTACTAAAATAGAATTTAAAATATTGGTAAATTATTTTTTTATATAGCATCGTGTTTAAAAATGGCCAAGTTTAGACAATGCCCTTTGCAGTTTGAAAAACATGTTCTCCCATACATTCCGCATGTGAGAAAATGTTTTTCAACTATAATGTTAAATTTGTTCTTGGGATAAATTCATCCAAACTACGAAACACTTCATTGTGCGTGGTCCGACACGAACTTGGCCGGTTTTTTTTAATTTGTACATCATGATTACAAGTCTTACACTGGATTGTTCGTTGGTCTAGTGGTCACAAGCGCTACTGCTGAACATGAGGTCCTGGGTTTGATTCCCAGGTCGGGCAGTGTCATTGGATTTTTCTTTCTGGAATTTCTCAGTAGCAGCCCGGAGTTGGAGGATTTGCGCCCGGTTGATGGCAATAGCTCGCCTTCTATTACATGGGACTTAAAACATAACTGGCGAAATGTGGGTGTACTATAGGTACCTTCAGCTCTGCCCAACCCTTCGGGGAAACAAGGCGTGATGTTATGTTATGTTTCAAAATAATATTATTCAAAATTTCATTACAATTTTATTTTAACACCACAATCTAACTTGACCTGAATCGACGGACACAAAGCATTCTCTTTCTATATTCAATATCAGCAACTAAGATAATTATGTTAATAACTCTCTCCCTAAACAATAAAACCATAATATACGAAGAAACGTATGCATAAAATGAACAATTCATACGTTTTCCGAAAGCCTTTCACGTATAAGACAGGATTATAATATTATCCCTATGGTTTCATATCCCATGCCAAAATATGCCCCAAACCAATATTATATTTTGATGGAACGTCTTCATAAAGACAATTTCTCTTCCTTAACAAGATCAATACAAATCATATTATATCCCTTTGTATGGCGCAGGAATATAGATTAAGCAGTTTTTTAGCTAAATTACTAGTCATTTCGGAAAGTGTGAAATGATAAACAACGTGAAGAAAGTTTGTTCTTTGATTGTATGGTTTAGGCTTATAAGAGATATTGTTAAGCATTTCATGTAAGCCTAAAATAAACCCTTAATTTGAGTGAAATACCTACTCATTTATAGCATTCATGTAGAGCAGCCTTGAAAGTACTGAAAGAGTAAAGAAATATCGTAAGGAACCTTGAGCGTACAGACTTCCTAATTCGCAAACCCACAGTAAAAAGAAGCAAGTGTGCCCTGCAGTGATACAATATTACGGGTTTGGTATTAAGAGTTGTCGTTTTAGTAAAAACTATTTTTTTTGTAAAACTTTTTTTTTTTGAATTTTTTTTATTTTATTCAAACTTATTTTTTAGTAAAATTTATCTTTTTGGAAATTTTTATTTTTTAGTAAGACTTATTTTTTAGTAAAGCTTTTTTTTTAAAAGCTAATTGGCATAATTGTATACTTGCCCGCATTACCCTTAATACTTAGACTCTTATCTAAAATACTTCTCCTCCTAAACGCCCGTAACATAGCCATAAATATGATAACGTACGAGATACGGCCCGAAGCCGAATCAGCGGCACATGCGTGGCACCGTCTTCAGGTACGTAGTGTGCAGGTATCGTAAGCTCAAACTCATTTACTCACTTAACCGATGTGGGTGAGGAGAAGGCCTTGAAAATAGCGGAGTTGAGGCTATAAAAAGGGTGGTGGACGGTTTTTTTTTTTTTTTGGGTGGGTAATCATCAAATGACTTCTCTCGCTCTGGGCGGAGCGGGAATGCGTGTCAGACTCTTACTGACTAAAACCCACCCGTGTTCCTTCGGTTGCCTTTACGCCAGGGGCCACGGTATCCCTTTCGGACTTTCCCGCAACCCCGGCAATGGTCTCATCGGACCCCTTCACTTGCTGACATCTCTTTGAGGCGCGCGTGGAACACAACGTGCCGTCGACCCGGGCCTGGTCCTTACTGGACGGCGAGCTACCCATTGCTCACCGTCCGCAAGCCCGCGCCTACGGTGGCCGGGAATCGGCTATTGATTCCCGACGCGCAGTGCGTCTCCTCCTGCGCCGGCTAGGGGCGTGAGGGCGCGAATTTTGCCTCTCTCTCATGGGTTCCGCCTCCTCCTTCGCGAGCATTACTGCTTCACAGAAGTAGGTGACGGCCTCCCATGCCCTCTCGCTCCGTACCATGGCCTGGACCAGGGCCGGACGCAAGAGATCCCCGCCACCGATCGCCTCCACGAGGACACGGCGGTGCTCTGCCCAAGCCGGGCAGACCTCCATCGTATGCTCCACCGTGTTCTCCGGGCGATCCACGCAGTGATGACACCCGGGTGGTGGACGGCCTCTATTTGATTTGGGAAATGTTTTAAGTGCATTTTATTTAACAGACGTTAAGATAGGAACATGGGTTATTCGAGGTGAATTTTAAACAGGTCATACTTAAGTGAAGATTTTTCTTAATATATTTAGAGCGCACACTGTGCACTTCTGTGCAGTCTGTGCACTTGTTAGAAACTATATAATCTGGCTATACTTTTGACCTCGATGATAGAGTTTAATTTTTATAGTTCGAGCTAACAATAGAGAAAAAAAAAGAAGTGTGTTATGATAAAGCTGCTGTGAGCTGAGCTTTCTTTTTATTTTCTCTATTTTTATTGCGCAACACACGATGAATCACAACCTCTTTCATTTTCACAGTTCAACAACATTCATTGCGTTATTTACGTGGCTGAGCAGACAAATTTTTCGAACATATGAAGCAATGCATTAGCTTTTTCCTTAATCAATTGATCGTGTGTTACACAATAAGGATGCTGGATTAAATGGCGGGACGAGCACAAAATCAACGAAAGATCGAGAAGAATACAAGGAAAAGGAGGCCTCTTCCCTGCAATGGCTGAAGTAAACTAATAACACTTACAGCTCATTCACACGGAACCCGCCATTGACGATTCGTCAAAAAAAAACGATATGTCATGACGGATGCACGTTCTCATTGCATACGGAAACGATTTTTTTCGCGATTCGTCAAAATATCCAATTAAATGTTCACACTTGATTCGTGATTCAGAGTTCCGAGTTCAGTCCTGGACGAGTGCTTCAGTGGATCCGTCACAAAAAAATCACGATTAAATTTTTGTGACGAACATGAATTTTTAAAGACGATACGTGATTTAAGACGTGTCCGTATTTTGTCCCGGTTCGTGATGCGTGTGAACTCGGGCGTTTAAACAGCATTGCCGCCGTCAAAAAAAGAATCGTGAAATAAAAGACGATTCTTCAAAAAACACGAATCATCCACGAGCCCTTAGACCTTTTTACTCAACACGCTATTTTCAAGGCCACAACCAGGATGGCATTGTTTAACTAATACAATTTACTTGTAAGGATCGGTTATTAGATTAGTAATGTCACCCTTTTAGGGTCCCAGTACTCATATCAATGACTACCTTGACAAGAATATTGAAGGTAACGAGCCTTATTTGATTAAATCTCTAGTACCTGTGCGACCGAGCTCGGGTGAAAATAGAGAAAACTAATTTTCCTAGATATCAGATCTAGCTAGACCGATTTTTCGTCCCCATAAACCCCTTTATCGCAACTTTCTTTGAAATCGTTAGAGGCATTTTCGAGAACGTAATTACAAATACATATTATGTATGTCTTCGCCACAGGACATTGGGGAGGGGTCGTGCTTCCATCCTTTAACATTGTTGTGGGTTGTTTGTGGATCTCGAGCATTTAAAAGATGATATTCAGCTTATTACACTTAGTGTACTAATAACCTTGTCCATTAACAATAATAATAGAAATAAAGTAATGAAACTTGATATGAATCTATGTGCGCACGCGTCTCGTGAATTTGTGACAGTTTCTGGGGCTTAAGGGTGACTGGCGCTCCTGTTGTTTCCAGCGCCCTCGCCCTCCGGTATCTAAACTCCGTCATAGCATACACCGACTGTATAAAGTACTTCAATCGGCAACACTGTATTTCATGCGACCTATATAAATATTGCCCATTTAATAGTATAGTATAGGATAAAAAAATCATTTCGATACTGTATAAGTGACAAAGAATGAAGATGAAGTTTCTAGTAAAGAGCCATAGTTATAGTTAGTACCGTACTATAAGTACCAACTTGATACAAAAATGTCTTTAGTAACTGCTCATGTGGAAGCTAGGAACTTTTCTAGTTCGGTCAAAGATTCTGCTAAAGTTGCGAATTCTCAGCATTTACTCGTAAGCTTCAAGATTTATTAGTGTAGTAATTTAGCACTAATTATTCTCTTGAAACAATGAGCCTAGAGCTTTACAGGACTACAGTATTGATGAGCGACCAAAAAATCAATCTGCCTAGCCTTTTTCATAACTATATTGGGTTCGGCTTCCAGTTTGACCGGATGCAGCTGAATATCAGTATTTTACATGGAGCGACTGCCTATCTGACCTCCATAATCCAGTAACTGGGTAATACGATACCCCTTGGTAAGACTGGTTGTCAGACTTTTGGCCTTCTGACGACCCGTAACGACTGTCAAAAATCCACCAATGACAGCCGGGACTAACACCTTAACGTGCTTTCTGAGGCACAGAGGAGTCTTGGTATGTAAAGATGCTCACCCATCCCTGTGGACGGGTCGGTCTGTACCAACCCCGGCAAGCGTAGCTTAACTTGATGGATCGACCCGTGAGGCAGTTATTATTTCGCCACGAGCTCCTCAGTATTCATGAGCGACCCTTTTTTATACTTGGTTACGCTCAGGTTATAGCTACAAGGTAGCATATACTTCGAAGAATTCCGTTCCTTAGAAGCGTGATTACTCTAAAATCAAACAACGATTGTTAAGCCAAGCTATCCAGCATTAATCAAACAAAAAACCATCAAAAGAGTCTTTACCCTAATTACGCCGTACCAACCAAAAAACAACCGACGTAGCAAATGTCTCGTCGCCAAGTTGGCAACCCTCGGCGAGACATCTGAAGGCTGTCAATCGATTCCCACAGCGTTTATTGGCTCGTTAACGATTTTATATTTCGGCAAGAAAAGTGCTGATTCGATACTCTTTTACGCCATCTTATTTTTGTGGGAGAAGATTTGCGAATTGACATATGGTTTTCTTTATAAATAGAATTGCCTTTGTTTACGACTTAGCGTGTGTGGAGGTAGGAAATTATCCCACAGGAAAATACTACCGGAGTAAAAAGTATCCTGTGTCCTAACGCAGGCCATGTTCTATGTGTGCCAAATTTCATCGAAATCTATCGGAAAAAGCAGGCAGAATTACTTTCATTAATTAATTTTCATACATTTATATTATTCGTGTAGCGGTTACACCGCCACATACGAACTACGCATCAAAGACATGACGTCACACAAATCCTGCATCGCGCAATTAGAGTTTACCGCGCGAACGACATATATAAGACTATCCGACATCAACAGTCGGGCAGTCGGCCCGCTAGACACAACACCCGTCTGGTCGGAGGATTCTCCCTTTTCTATGGTGGATGAGTGAACTTTACACCCTGTTCCTCATACCCCTAAATTTGTATGGATTTACTGGTATTTATGCTTGGGGTAGGTTCACGTCAATATTGCAATGAGTAGGTGCTCTGCTAATCTGGCTGGCTTTGAACTATTGCCAACAATAACGTCTTAACTTTAAGACTTAGCTAACAAAATGGTATGCGACTAACGGTAGGCTCTTGCCAACTTTTAGATTTCCGTGAGATCAGCTGGGGTAAGGAGATATAATTAGATTATATTGTTGGTCTTGTGCATCTTATTACGAACATGCTTGACTGTTATAGCGGCATGTATCAGAAAGGTGTGTCATATTCAAATTTAACAAATTTCTCCATGGGGCCAACATTATAATCGTGAAACTTCAATACCTTTTTTTTTCGTAGAGAAACTCATGGATTATGAGAATGGAGGGTTATGTCGGACTCCTACTGACAAAAACCCCACTGTTCTTACTACTTCTACCATGACGTGTCGGGGGCCCGGGAGATGCATGTAGACTCGCTGCACCTCCAACTGGTATGGTATTATAGGCCATGCCTAGCGGGCCCCATCACCCAGTGCGGCCGATCACACGACCGCATGTCCCCCTCGTTGGGCCTGACTGTTCGGGCGATGACACAGCCCCACCTACTCGACCCAAATGTAATGTAAAATTGTCATCCTAAAACACTTGGAACCAAAACCAAAATTCCAATAGCTTCAGATATTTGGCACCGAGAACCCAATGTTTTGTCGCAAGCAATCAATCGAGTCTCACAGTTTACGGCATCGTTAAACATTCTGCAGCGACGCTTCTGGGTCAAATAATGATCTGCGCAATAAAAACGGTGTTTGGAAGTAATTCTCACTTTGTTTGGGTACGGTAAATGTATCGTTTATTTTTAGGGTCATTTTTATTCTCATGGGTCATACTTTAGCGTGCTTATCAAGTAACTTAAATTTAACTACATCATCGGAACATAGGTAACATCAATCAATCTGCCTAGCCTTTTCCCAACTATATTGGGGTCGGCTTCCTATCTAACTGGATGCAGCTGAATACCAGTATTTTACATGGAGCGACTGCCTATCTGACCTCCATAATCCAGTAATTGGGTAATACGATACCCCTTGGTAAGACTGGTTGTCAGATTTTCGGGCTTTTGACGACCCGTAACGACTGTTAAAGATCCACGAATGACAGCCGGGACCAACGGCTTATCGTGCTTTCCGAGACATGGAGGAGGAACATAGGTAACATAACATATCATAATACAAGCTCATCTATCGCGGTTTATTGCAATCGACGGCTTCTCAGTTCATGAGCCACATGTACACCAGTCTTGTCTAGGTAGGGCTGCTCCATCGTCGGAGCCAAATAACTCGGCTACTGGTTTAAATTTACCGTATAAGTATATATACAATACAGATAGTGCAATCCACGTCAACGTGCCCCACTCCGCGATTACTGTACTGTAAGCTGTACTTTAGTACGGAGCGGAGCGGAGTGGAATCTATACTGTTGCTTATTTTTTGGGTCGTTTTCATCATTATGACTTTCTGCTGTATTTTTGTCATTATCATAAGCCTAGCCTTATTGCAACTATGCTGAGATGGGCTTCCAGTTAAACCAGATGCATTTGAATATCAGGACTTTACATGGAGCGACTCCCTATCTGACCTACGCCACCCAGTTCCGGGGTAACCTATCCTGTTGTTTGTTTTAGGGAATGGTACTACTTGCAGAAGTGTGGGTCAAGAGAAGTGGCAATCGCTTTCAAAGGATTTCGTGTTTCAGCAGGATTGACCTAAGCTTTTTGGGTAGCTTATGCTAGTCCCATAGGTACATTTTTGACTTTTAAATTATCAATTTAATTCAATTCATAATATTTTATTTCACTTAATCCTACATGGGCACTTATGAAGCGTCAGAAGCTAGGTGCATCGCTATAGCTGTCGTGAATGTCAAATTGCCTAGGCCCTCTGGACTGTAACAACTGACGGCCGAAGATTTCTGCAAGCTCAACCAATGCCTAACTGCTGTCCAATCTCATTCATCCTTCTCGTTGGGTGTTGTGTTAATCAAACAGCACAGAGACCATAACAGCTGATTGTTTGGCTCGAAACCAATATGAATCGGGCATTTCAAACAATATTGAGTCTAAGGTTCTAAAACTAAACTACCCACCCCCATATGTAACTTTAAACACCTACTTTAATACACTCGTAGTAATAATAATAGTCCTCCAGGCCGTATTTCGGCAATGGCGGCTAATCGCAGCGGAGATTATCCTTCGGCGCCGGATATATCCAGGTACAGGTGCACTCTCTCTTCCCTCACTGTCATAATATAATCCAATGGAACAGCAATCCCACACGACCGGAGAGAGATCAAGATAGATAGATAGATATAATACTCTTTATTGTACACTATAAAAATTACAGACATCATTTCCATTACAAGTGTAGGATTAGCGGCTTAACGTGCTTTCCGACCTTGGAATCGAACCCATAAGCCCGCGATCAGTAGTCGCGTTTTACAGATCGTAGTAAAGTTATGCCAATACCTACACACACACTTCCAATCACAATTCGAAGGATTTTGAAGGAAATTTGTGTGCTGGATTTATTACTGGTAAACTCATTACTATTCTTTAATATTAGGGGTTAAAGAATGAAATTGCCGATTTATACTGAAAAATTGAAATAAGTTTTTTTTTTTTAATTTAACATACTTATTTAATCTAAATAATTACCATTATTATTTATACATTGCTGCCATCTAATAGGAAGGTCATTTATGCCTTTGCGATAGAACTCTCGTGATTTAGATTCGACAATTTGGAACCTACTGCTTCCTGAGAAGAAAACTTTTTATTACGTAGAAAATTGTCCAAATCACAAAAAAAATGGTAATCCGTTGAAGCAAGGTCTGGCAAATACGGAGGGTGACGAATAGTTTCTAATTGCAGTTCCTGTAGAGTTAAAACGGTTTCTCGTGCTGTATGAAGTCTCGCGTTATCATGAAGCAATAATGGTGAAGATCTATTCATGGGTCGGGGCTGTTTCACTGCTAGTTTTGCTATAATTGTTCGGAATTTGGCACAGTAGAAATCTGCCGTTATTGCTTGACCAGATCGGAGAAAGCTATAGTGAATAACATAAGAATATATATATAATTATGGCTATAGAATAACCATTCTGAGACCACCAAACAGCTACTATAACCATGCTGAGACCACCAAACAGCTACTATAACCTTTTTATTGGTAAGCTTTGCTGTAGGACACTGTTGCGGCGTTTGACCAGCCAGCATTCAGCCATTGCGTTTTTCGCTTACGGTTATCGTAAAGAATCCACTTTTCATCACATGTCACAATTCGATCCAATATTCCTTCATTTCTGTATCGATTCAACAAGGCAACACAAGTTTCAACACGAGTTTCTTTCTGCAGCATATTTATGTTATTTTATTGATTTGACGCAAATGAGTCAATATTCTTGGTAAGGAAACGTTAAGCCATGCCGCTAATTCCTGGGTCGTTTGGTTCAAACCGTCTTCCACCATCTCTTTCAATTCATTGTTATTCACCTGTGTTTTCGGTCTTCCTGTGTCACCTGTGCGGTCTTTCAGGTGGATCGTTCTTCAAATGAAAGTTTCCATCGAGAAAGTGTTTAAACCAAAGTCGCACGGTGCGTTCATTAGCAGTCCCCTCTCCAAATGCAACATTGATATTGCCGCGTTAGTTCCGCGTCGGAACTCGTAGTAAAAAATAACTCGAATTTTCGAAGTATCCATATTTCTTGTCTAAGCTGAATAAAAAAAAAAACAACTGAAAGTCGATAATCGAATGTTGCACATTTTTAAAAAGAAGAACTTCATAGGTACCATGTGAAAAAAGGTTCACTCAAAAATCTCAAACCATGAAGGTTCTATGTCAATTCGAAGTACCTATTACAATAAAACGGCAATTTCATACTTTAACCCCTATTATTTACAAGTGGGCACATACCTAACAACTTATAACTAATTAATTAATAAAAATAGAAAAATTATATACTAAATTAACTAGAACTATTCAAAAACTAAAATATAGCATCGAAAAAAAGTTCATCATCGAATATTTTATAGAAATTATATCAATGATGAATGAATCAAAGGTAAGTAATATGAATTTAAAGTTTCTACGAAGCGACTCTTTAGCGCAGACCGTTTGCTTTTCGGTCGTGGACCGTCCAGTTTTTGAGGTTGACCTTGATCCGCATCAAGGTTATTTAGCAGACGGGTGACCAATTAAAAAAAGTTATATTTTCAACCGACGAAGAAAAGGAGGAGGTTCTCTAGTAGAAGCATATTTTTTTTAATGAAAATTTGGGATATCTGTCAAACGTTTTTAGGATTCCATACATCCGAATGAAAAAAACGGAACCCTTATAGTATATAGACTAGTGTGTCTGGCTGTCTGTCTGTCCGTCTGTCACAGAGCAGACTGGTGACCAATGACCTGTCGTTACATTAATGAAACTTCTTCGGTGATATAATTTTACCGGCAGGCACGACTATCAACGTTTTTAGAGTTGACCTCAAAAGAACCGTTTATAGGATCACTCGTGTGTCTGTCTTTCTGGCTGTTAGGACCAATTTAGTTGGAAATGTCGAAAATGGGTAGGTAAACATAAGAATTTCTGTGACCCAAACACGTATTTGTAACATAAATAAATGAATTTTGAATATGGTGGACTTTTGGGAGACCAATCCGAAAATTAAAAAAGGACGTTATTAATTACTTTCTAAATACAGTATGACGCATTTGTCTTTCCACGTTGAAAGACAAATGCGCGTGTACAGAGTGTTTATTTTGACGTAGGTATCAATTTAATATTCTATGTGAAAATTTTATTCATAAAAAAATAAAAAACTTTTTATGCATGTATGGACGCTATACTATTGCGGGTTAACGGGAACGCCCTCTGTTAGTTAACATACTGTATAATCGTTTTTTAATAATTTGAGATTTACCTTTGCTCCACGATTCTTTTTGATAGCTTTTGAATTGCGATTTTAGTTTCTCAGTATAATAATTTAAAAAGCTCCCTTATGGAAAGATCAGGCAATCATCAAGATTCATTGATATAATCAATCAATCTGCCTAGCCTTTTCCCAACTATATTGGGGTCGGCTTCCAGTCTAACCGGATGCAGCTGAATACCAGTATTTTACCTTGACCTCCACAACCCAGTAACTGGGTAATACGATACCCCTTGGTAAGACTGGTTGTCAGATTTTCGGGCTTCTGACGACCCGTAACGACTGTCAAAGATCCACGAATGACAACCGGGACCAACGGCTTAACGTGCTTTCCGAGGCGGTATAATATGGTTGAATTTAAGAAATATCTTCTAGTAGGCACTTAACTTATTATTACGGAAAATAATAGTTTTAGTTCTCAAGTACGTCTACAAGATCTTCCAACACTTCACTTGATAGATCGTTATACCTAAATGAAATGGATTCGTGGAAAATCTCCAAAAAGTATCATAGCCCAATAATCTTTCCGAAGATATTTTAAGAGGATTTTCAAGAAATATTAGTCCCTTACTCAGAGAGAACTCAAAAATTCATTCATGAAGAATCATCGAATTTTAATGAAAATGTTATAAATAATCAACCTTAAACTTTCCTAGTAAAGGTTCAAAATCGTTTACTTTACAAAACCGTCTACATTCAAATTTTATTTGGAATGGAATTTATACATTTGTTAAGTGTGGAAATTCATCTGGGAAGTTATGAGTGGCAATAAAATAACGTTTAATGAACGCGAAAAAAGATGATTTTCTTGTTCTTAAAAACCGTTGTCGGTTAAATCGAAAAACCTCATTTTTAGGGTTCGTAAGCAGTGATAGTCTAGTGGTGTGACCGTCAGACTGACAAGTCGTAGGTCCCGAGTTCGAACCCAAGGCACACGCACCTCTGACTTTTCGAATTCATGTGCGTATTATATAATTATCACTTGCTCAAAAAACGGTGAAGGAAAACATCGTGAGGAAACCGGCATGCCTGAGAGATATTTCTCGACGGCATGTGAAGCCAAGTCAAAGGCCCGTGGGCGGCTTTAAAACTCTGACACCAGGTTAGTTTACTAACCACACGAAAAGAAGAAGAAGAGGGTTCCATACCCGAAGAGTGCCAAACGGAACCCTATTACTAAGCCTCCGCTGTCCTTCCGTCCGTCTGTCTGTCAGCGGACTATATCTCTTGGACCGTAATAGGTAGACAGTTAAAATTTTCATAGATTGTGTGAAATACACAATCTGTGAAAATTATGGCTACTATAGGTAACAACAAACAATAAAAATTAGGTTAAATATTCAAGGGAGTCCCCTTAAAAGAAACACAACTGTTTTTTTTTAATTTATATACAGTGGATTTTTGAGATGGGGCAGTAAGGACAGCTGCCTTAACCGTTGTAGCTACAAGAAAACGGTCTTAGGTGACTGTCCTTAACTTTTTGATAAAATTTGAACTGCATTCACAGATTTTGAAAACCATGTACAGTCAGCAAGAAAGTGGACAGTTTTCATAAAAACTTTTTTTGATGTCAACCATCGTGTTTCTTAAGAGGTTTGAGTACTTACTAGAAAAGTCAGAAATCGTAAAAAAAACTTTTCACGATAGATAGAATGGCCGAAAATAAACAAAAAAAAAATGAATTTCAAATTTCGAATGAGTGAATGAATCGAGTTTTCGATGTAGGTATTTAATCTTCTTCACCTATGCACCCTGGGTATAATAAAAGAAATAGCTTCAAACGTCACGATATTTCCCTTCACCGTTTTGGTGGCAGTGGTGGCCTAGTGCTAACGGCCCCGACTAACTGGTTGTAGGTCGCTTTTCTCTGTGTAACTTGAAGGACTTGGAGTATCTTGCCCGTTTTTCTCCATAGAAATCTACGTTTTGGAATGGGCAACTAGCTTCAACTCTCTGACTAACTGACCGACTCTTTGACAATATAAAAGTGCCTAAAATGAAAGAAAGAAAGAAAATAAACAAATATGTTTATTCTGCACAAACAAAATGAACATTCAAAGAAAAATATACAAATAACAAAAGTAGCCAAAAGCCTCGTATTCAACCAACAAATAAACGTTTGGAAATGTTTTTCATCGGTTGATGTCAAGGCCTTGGACCAAAGACAATATTGCGTAATTACTGTTGCGATATTACGTACTCTGTGATTGTGACATTGACAAGTGACAACAAAACTTTACAAAAACAAAATGTTGATTGCAGAGTTAACTACTTTTGTAATAAATAATAAGAGAATATAAGCTGAGCGTTAAATGTTTTAATTGAAAAAAATGCTTTGAGTTTGTAATTTATTTCATCACCATTCAAAAATTCAAAATTCAGAATTCTAAAATTTCTAAAGTCATATAATCAAACTAGACTGAGAATCAGCACTTTTCGAACGTCAAAATTACATAAGACAGTCCCTCAAAACGCCCACCCTTCAGAGCATTACTCTCAAAACGCTGAAGGAAGCTTCAAACCACCTGCTTAGTGCATTTATTTCAAGATTCAATACTGCTCATAAATAACCCTTCTTTTCTGCCGTGGTCGGGTTTTATTTTTGATTCTATTAAGCAAGCTTTGTCAAATGCATGCATTGTCAGGCAAATTTACGGAGCGTTTCTGACCTAATTCCGAGCAGCACAAAACATGAATGATTTATATAAGTTTCTGGAGTAGGTGGAGTTTATTGCCAAAACTCCTGAAGTGATTTACTGGAACTGAATTTAAATCTGCTGCCGGTAAATAATGACGGCCTCTTTACAAACAGCCATCGCCATTATAAATAATAGGTCTTTACCTATGTAATTGGAGATTCTATAACCAGCATTTTCAGATTTAATTATCTGTGGATTGGCGCGCAATTCGAAATTCAAATGAATTTTATTCGAAAGACGTGTTAATTTCATTTCAGTCATTTAAATTTAGATAGTTTTTTGTTTTTGTGACATTGTGGTAGTTTTTGGCGCCATGGATAAACTGAAAATTCGTACAATTTTCGAATATGAGTTCCTACGTGAAAATACCACTGCGCAAACAACACGAAACATTATAACGACGTGTACGGGCCTAACACTGCTTGCATAAACACGGTCCATTATTGGTTCAATCGTTTTAAATCTGGAAATTTTGAGTTGAAGAACGAGCCTCACGGTCGGCCGGTAACCATTGTCGACAACGACGAATTGACGGCGATAGTGGAAGCGGATCCAACTCAATCTACGGCTGAGCTTGCTGCGGGCTTTGGAATTAGTGTCAAAACAACATTAAAGCACTTGCGTCAAATCGGAAAGATAAAAAACTAGATGAGTGGGTGCCACACGAACTAAGCGACCAACAGCGAGATTTACGCGTCGAAGCATGCATAGCACTACTAAATCGGCATAGAAACGAGGGAATTCTTAATTGAATTGTTACCTGCGATAAAAAAAGGATCCTGTACGATAACCGTAAGCATTCGTCTCAGTGGGTGGACCCGGGTACAGTACCTAATCAGTGCGCTAAAAAAAAGATTACGCATAGGAAGATGATGGTGACTGTCTGGTGGACCAGTACCGGACTTGTACATCACAGCTTCTTACCGAATGGCACAACAGTGACGGCAGATTTCTATTGCCAAGAATTGCAAACAGTGATGGAGAAGTTCGTAATTCAACAACCAAGACTATTAAATCGCTCTTCCCCATTGCTTCTCCACGACAACGCGCGAGCTCACACTTCACGACAGACCATCGCAAAGCTACAAGAGTAATAGCTGGAAGTTCTCCGTCACCCAACGTACCTACTCACCGGACCTTGTCGCAACAGATTTCTACTTTTTTCAATATTTAGACAATTTTTTTATGTGGGAAAAAATTAAACACCCAAGAGGCAGTACAAAACCCTTTCGCTGACTTCATCGCCTCCCGTCCGGCAGACTTCTACAGTAAAGGGATAAACAAACTGCCATCAAAATGGCAAAATTGGATAAATAATTTGGGCCAGTACTGTGATTAGCCGAAAAAATATTTTAAAATTATCATACAAATCTCCAATTTCATAGGTAAATACCTAATATTATATTTAATATAAACATGTAGATTAATTATTTTTTCAAATTCAAATTCAAAACAATTTATTTGCAAATATGGGTAAACGATGTGCAGATGTTTTACATTCATGTAATAATTGTATATTACAGTGTTAGTATCATCTTGTTTTACCTTACGGCATGCAAAGTACGTCAAAAGAAAACACAAAATAAATAAAAATGGCATCATCATCATCATCATCATTTCAGCTGAAAGACGTCCACTGCTGGACATAAGCCTCCCCCAAGCACCACCACTTCGACCTGTTCTGTGCCTCCCACATCCAGCGAATTCCTGACAGAATAAAATTAAGAATGAGATCAGATAAACTATTTAATAATTATATATTTATTTATATATTTAATGATTGTATATTTATCTTATTTATAAGTCGTATGCTGCACCAATTGACGTCATAACGTCAACGTCGGCTGTCTCTAAAAATCAGCGCTGTGGCTTGTTTTGCATAGGGTCACAGCATTATGCTGAGCGATGGCCGTTATGCGTGGATATGACCCATATTTCCCCCAACTTGTATTTTTTTTTTTTGTTTTGTGTTCTTTCTTTGCGTCATGTTTACCGCAAATAATCGTATTTTCTTTCTTTGTAAGATTCATGACTGGTGAATATGATATCAAACGAAGTTATGTGGCAATCACCGCTCTTCTACGAAAACATAGTTTTAGCTTTAGGGCTATTTCGGTCAGTTGTAGTTTTGGTTCAGCCTTTCAAAGTTAATCTGTCGCGCGCGCAATTAGCAGACACAATAGAATTTTATTGTTATCTGTCTCCAATATGAGACACCAGTATTATAAAGGTTAAAGTCAAATCATTTATTTCAATACTTTTTACCATTGTTAGGTTTCAATTTATTAATACATAATTGTTGCATATTGTACTGGCAACACCGAAAGATTCGATATGTCAGAATGGCGGAACAAAGGCCTTCTGGGTCGGGCGCTCACGACAGTAGGACGTGCTTAGTGTCTATCGGTGTTGGAGATCTACTGTAAATTAAGGTAACCTATTGGTTCTATGGTAAATATTAGAATACTGATAAAATGGTTATGTGGGGAATAGGAGATGTGATGGTATGGTGTAGAATATCGAATTTGATGTTGGCAAAGAAATATAAATCAATGACAAAATATCTTAGTGTTTCATATTGTTTTACTTATCCCTGAAATATTGTAAATATGTAATTTTATTAAACACTTTTGGATTATGATATTGGTATATCGACTTTAAGATTCATTTGGGAATTATTATCTATTTTGAGGTTAAATAATTATATACTCGGAATTAAAGTAGATATATTAGAGCAAGGATAGTAAGTAGTTATTACATCATGAACGTAAAAATTTACAAAAAAATAGAATTGGTTCTTCCAAAATGTAGTTTTCATATGGAGAAGAATGGGCAAGAAATTCCACCGTTACTCTTTAAAATGTTTTACAATATCTCGTATAAATTAATGATATATAATTATATGTGATGACGATGCACCTAGGATAAAATTACTATACATACATATTTTAGGTATGGAGCAAAATATCTGATAATTATGTATTGCCATGCTCAACGCTTTATTAAGGGTAGGTAATGGGGCAGAGACAAAGTTCAGCCATTTTAAATGAACCACTCTCAGCATATTGAAACAGGGTGATAATAAAAGTGCAAGAGCTCTCATCGCCCATAAAATTGTGTTTGATGTTTGACGACCCTTTAATTTTGGACGGGGCCGCTAAAATGATGCTGAGACGGTTTTATCGAGTATTTTATGGGGAAAGTCGTCAACAGTTTTCATGTCTGTCTGTTTATCTGTAAATATTAATAGCGGAAACGTAGTTTTAGATAAGCAGTAACATACCAAAAGCTTTGGTTTCCTAGAAAGTGGTGAACGGCCACACAATGACGGCTGTCCAAATACATAGCATGTTTTGACTTCTTTATGTCAAATACTGGTGAAAATGACACATTTTTATGACGACGGAACTACTTTCCTATGAAACGAAACTGTATGCTCTGAAAGGGGACGTAGAGGAGAGAAATCTGTGGACCTGAGAAATTAATTGTCAAGAAAGTTGACTACAGCTTACAATAACGGGTGATTTTTTAAGAGGTATAGGATTTGATTTTCAAAAAAAAAACAGAAAAAAAATTGATGAAATCTTTATTGGAATCGATAGAACGATCAATATAATTTAATGTTTGAAGATGATTTCATGCAAATGCTGGCCGCGGCTCCGGTTTAGATGGCCCATTCGCAAGGCCCAATTTCGGCACACTCTCTCCAACATATCAGCCGGTATATCACGAATAAATGCTTCAATATTGGCTCCCAGTACGTCAATCGTTCCTGGTTTATCCCTGTAGACATGAGCCTTAACATGGCCCCACAAGGAATAGTCCAAAGGCGTTAGATCACACGATCTAGGCGGCCAATTGACGGGCCCAAAACGTGAGATAAACTGTTCACTGAAGGCGGCTCTCAATTGGGCCATTGTTTCGCGTGCCGTGTGGCATGTGGCACCGTCTTGTTGAAACCATATGTCAGGCATGTCCAATTCTTCCATTTTGGGCAAAAAAAAATCGCCAATCATCACACGGTAGCGCTCGCCATTCACAGTAACGTTTCGGCCATTGTCGTCTTTGAAAAAGTACGGCCCGATGATGCCACCGGCCCATAATCCACACCAAACAGTACATTTTTCGGGATGCAGTGGTAGCTTTTGCAATGCTTCTGGCTGGTCTTCACTCCAGATGCGGCAATTATGCTTATTGACATATCCATTCAACCAGAAATGAACTTCGTCGCTGAACACAATTTTTCGATAAAAAAGTGGATCTTCCTCCAACTTTGCCAATGCTGGAGCCGCGGTCAGCATTTGCATGAAATCATCTTCAAACATTAAATTATATTGATCGTTCTATCGATTCCAATAAAGATTTCATCAAATTTTTCAATTTTTTTGTGTTTTTTTTTAAAATCAAATCCTTTAACTCTTAAAAAATCACCCGATAAATAGTCCGTATATTCAACTCACAACTGAGCCCCTCCTTAAATATTTATGGTACTCTGTTTTTAGTAGTTATAGCGGAAACAAAAATACATCATCTGTGAAAATTTCAACTGTCTAACTATCACGGTTCATGAGATACAGCCTGGTGACAGACGGACGGATGGACAGCGAAGTCTTAGTAATAGGGTTCCGTTTTTAGGGTTGCGTAGTCAACAAGGAACCCTTATAGTTTCGCCATGTCCGTCTGTCTGTCTGTCTGTCTGTCCGCGGCTTAGCTCAAAAACTATTGGTACTAGAAAGTTGTAATTTGGCATGAATATACACGCCAAAAAAGTGGTAAAAGCAAATTGCCTACATTTCTCACAACTGTCATTATGACAGTTGTGAGAAATGTAGGCTATTTGCTTAACTATTAATTTCCCTGTATGTGTAAGACTATGGTCTCCTATAAACGCTCGTCGGCTGGTAATAGCGTCACGCTGTAGCCACGTCACGATGCTTTCTATAGAAATGTACAGCTGTTGTGGTCTCCTACACACATCAACGTCAACATCTTGCGCGGCATTCAAACGATTTGCATCGAGTCTCTAGTTATTTTGGATCACTGTAGCGTCACGTCAACTATAATAATTTAAAAATCATCAAAAAAATATTAGAAAAGCGTCATTTTAACGCTACAAAATGTGTTCAACGTTATTTAATTTTACTAAATGAGGTAATTTTATTGGCCTTAATTTTAATATTCCCCACTTTAGCGATGACTTTATAAATTATTATATCATAGCGATAGGTAAATATATAATTATTTACGTACTTGAATACGGTAGGTATCTACTATACCCTTATTCTATCTATATTACCCTTACGACATAAGCTAAATATTTTTTTATATTCGGATTGCGCATGATCTAAAGAAGTGCCATATAGAATATTAATTAATTAGAAATGTCGAATAATTAAAAACTTATGTAACAACGCGGAATTTCGCGGGAATTCCCTCGTTTAATTACATTGAAAGATACATTTCTTTTGTCGAGATTTTCCAATAGGCCTAGTGACCTATGATAGGATTTAATGCTTATATTTAATAGAATACAATTAACTAGGTACTACATTAAATTAATAGCTAACTATGTTTTTTTTTTTAAACAGACACCATATTTATTTATTACTTTTAAGAAGGCTTACAGACTAATTACAAATAATAGGTAACAACAAAACATTTTCACGTTGCTAATAAGCCTGCACAAATTATATAACATATCGATTACTTAAAGCCGAACAATCAGCAATCAAACAATTAAAGTACCGACGCCAGCACATCAAGACACTCCAATCCGTGACACCTTCCCAATCAACACCGAACCTTATACTTTAATGATAAAGTTGAAAATCCATTAAAGAACCATCCATTACTTTAATATGTATTAGGATTAAATGTTAAAATTTAAGGAATATTCTAACTATACTTCTACAATGTTTATAAATAGTTGAGCACCATGTTATAAAACATAATTAATTTATCCGTTGTTGCTTCCTTTTTAATTATTTTTACCTATTGTGGTAAAGTAATTGTGTTTTAGGAGCATCGTCTTCACATAATAATTATAATAATGAATGTATAAAAAATATTGTAAAACATTTTAAAAGAGTAACGGTGGAGTTTCTTGCCCATTCTTCTCCATACGAAAACTACCTTCTGGAAGGGGGCGACTTGAATCCATTCGATTTTTTTTTTGTGTAAAGTCTTGAAGTTCAAAAGTGCCTTTTAAATGCCTAATTAAAATAAATGATTTGACTTTGACTTTTGTGTCCTATTTAAAAGCGAACGATCGCTCGAACTTTTTGTTCGGTAACCGGAACGCGTGGCCGCGCCGACAGAGGGAAAAAAGTAACATATGCACGCTACCGATCGCGTATCCGCGCGACGATCGCTTTTCTATCTGAATAGGATGCGCCCTTAGGCTTCGAAGTACTGCCGATTCCCGGCCACCGTAGGCGCGGGCTTGCGGACGGTGAGCAATGGGTAGCTCGCCGTCCGGTAAGGACCAAGCCCGGGTCGACGGCGCGTTGTGTTCCACGCGCGCCTCAAAGAGATGTCAGCGAATGAAGGGGTCCGATGAGACCATTGCCTGCTGGGGTTACGGGAAAGTCCGAAAGGGATACCGTGGCCCCCTGGCATTGCACAGGCAACAGAAGGAACACGGGTGGGTTTTAGTCAGTAAGAGTCTGACACGCCCTCCCGCTCCACTCAGAGCGGGAGGAGTCATTTGATGACTTCCCACCCAAAAAAAAAAAAAACAGGCTTCGAAGTACTCGCCCGCATCGCTGTCATCCGGAAACGCGCCCAGAAGCAGTAGCATTGCCACGTTGAATGGCAATGCTAATTCTTTGGCCAAAGAGTGAGCCAGGACTGTGGTCACGTGAAGTGTCGTCCAGTCGTCGGCGAGAAAATTCCAGTAGGGCCCCATAACCCGATCGTTTACATGTAATATCAATTGTTGTTATATTTCATTCTCTCTTTGTAGGAATGGCTCCATCGAATCGTGGCTGATTACTATTATGAAATGAGAGCAAATTAGGCCCAAAATCACGACTTTAGGGTTCCGTACCTCAAAAGGTTTGATTTTGTTTGTTTTTTTTTTGCTCCTATTTTACTGGACCAGTTTAGCTGAACTTTGGTACAAATATGAATTTCTGTGACCTAAAAACGGTCGTGAAACGAAAATATACGTTATTTTTTCAAATATGGGTGTTACTTTTCGGGGCCATATTGAAAATTAAAAAAAAAAATGTTTTGCAAACTGTACCGTGTGACATTTATACATACATATTATTTAAAAAAGTCGCTTTTTGCGTTTGTCTGTATGTCCGCGTTGTTCTTCTAAACCACGCAATAGATTTTGATAAGGTTTTCACCATCTTTTAGAGAATTTATCCCGGAAGGTTTGTTTATAATGGTACGTTAAAATTACGTTTACCTAAGAAATCTTGATGTTTTGTAAAGTCGTAAAAACCGTGCGAAGCAGGAGCGGGTCGCTAGTATCAAGGGCTTGCTGTGAGAATATCAATAATTTGAAGGTATTTAAGAAAATTGATGAAAATTGACCACACCAAATACAGCATACAAGCATTACAGGAAAACCTATAGGAATTCTATAGTCATAAAATAACATGGTAAATCTCTCAATATTGTGCGTACAAAAAAAGTGAAAAATGTATTTCGAAAACGGACAATGCCTATCCCGCCTTTGGAACTAACAACAATAGAATTGGTTCATGTTTAAAAAAAAAATATATATCATGTTCGATTTTTTGTATTCAAAGTTATTCATAAATAAGTATTTAAGGGTTCCGTACCTCAAAAAAAAGGAACCCTTATAGGATCACTCGTGTCCGCCCGTGGCTGTCCGTCTGTCACAGCCAATTATTTATTTTATTTTATTAAACGGTTTGTCAAGTGCGGTGATTATTCTGAATGATGGATTTTGGCCAAAAAATAGCACTCTTGATTTTTTGTCTACGACATAGCTATAACTTCTCGGGTCATCATCATCATCATTTCAGCCATGGGACGTCCACTACTGAATATAGGCCTCCCCCAATGATTTCCAAATTGGAAACGACCTGCATCCACCAGCTTCCTGCGAACTTTATTAGGTCGTCTGTCCAGCTTGTGGTTGGACGTCCTACGCTGCACTTGCCGGTACGTGGCCTCCATTCCAGAACCTTTCTGCCCCATCGGCCGTCAGTTCTGCGCGCTATGTGCCCCGCCTACTGCCACTTTAGCTTGCTAATCTGTTGGGCTATGTCAGCGACTTTAGTCTCCTCTCCTCATTTCTGATTCGATCTCGCAAAGAAACACCCAGCATAGCCCTTTCCATAGCGCGCTGAGTAACCTTGAGCTTTCTTATGAGGCCCATGGTGAGAGGTCACGTTTCAGTTCCGTATGTTATCACTGGTAACACACACTGGTTGTAGACTTTCGTCTTTAGGCACTGCGGTATGTTGGACGAGAAGATGTTGTGTAGTTTCCCGAACGCTGCCCAGCCGAGTCGAATTCGACGATTGACCTCAATCTCGAAACTGGACCTACCCAACTGGATCACTTGTCCCAGGTAGACATATTTGTCAACAGTTTCGAGAGTAGAGCACCCAACCAATATTGGGTAGGGCGCAACATGGACGTTCGACATGACTTTCGTTTTGTCCATGTTCATCCGGAGCCCTACTTGTTGGGAGACTCTATTGAGGCCTTTGAGCATTGTGCCAAGGTGTTCCAGCGATTCTGCCATGACCACAATATCGTCGGCAAACCGAAGGTGAGTGTTGTACTCGCCGTTAATGTTGATGCCAAATCCTTCCCATTCCAGGAGCTTGAAAGCGTCTTCCAATGCAGCGGTGAACAGCTTCGGAGAGATAACATCTCCCTGTCTTACGCCTCGCTGCAGAGGAATAGCTCTCGTGCTCTGCTCCTGTACTCGGACCGACATAGTGGCGTTTTTGTACAAACACTTCAGCACCTCAATGTACCGATAGTCAATATAGCACCGCTGGAGAGATTGTAGCACTGCCCAGGTCTCGATCGAATCAAAGGCCTTCTCATAAGCCACGGACGCCACGCATAGTGGCAAGTTATACTCCTCAGTCTTCTGTATAACTTGCCGCAGCGTATGGATGTGGTCTATGGTACTAAAGCCTTTTCAGAAACCGGCTTGTTCGGGAGGCTGGAAGCCACTGAACCTAAGTGCGAGACGATACGTGATGACCCTCGAGAACAGCTTGTAGACATGGCTCAGAAGCGAGATGGGTCTGTAATTCTTTAAGGAGGTATTATCCCCTTTCTTAAAGAAGAGTACCACTGCACTTCTGTTCCATGCCTCTGGCGTTATTCCTTCGAGTAAGACGGAGTTGAAGAGCCTCTGAAGGACTTTCAGCACTGGTGTTCCACCCGCTTTCAGAAGCTGTGATGTGATTCCGTCTTCACCCGGTGCCTTGTTGTTCCTAAGCTGTTTGAGGGCCATCCTAATATCGTATCGGCTGATGTCCGGGATATCGTCGGTATAGTGTCGGGTCAACTTAGCTCTAGGATCTTGGGCTGAGCTACCAACAGGTTTATTGACCGACGTGTATAACTGTCCATAAAACTTCTCGATCTCCCTCAAAACTTTGGCTTTTGACGACGTTATACTGCCGTCCTCCGTTTTCAGCTTCGTCAGCTGGCTTTGCCCAATAGATATATCTCTTGCAAATACTTTGGAGCCTTGGTTCTTCTCGGGTAGTTTGGCATAACCCTTGCATACCTTAACTACGTAGGTACCAGGTAAAATCACCAAATTTTCTTATCTGTCGGCCCAGGCCAGGGCGCAAACCACCGACGCCAAAACAACGCCTGCAGTACATTTTCATGCTATCTACTTTGTAAAATTCACCAATATTAGATTTGGAGTAAACCTGTTATCATAAATCTCAATGTTATCTTGTTTAAGTTCTGTCAGTTAGTTAAAATTGTTAAACGCAAAAATTTGATCTTTTTTTCCACAGCACTCCTAGCCATAAATCTAACATCTTTATTACCTACCCTATCTTTATCACAGCATTTCGCTGAGCAATGACTTGTTCATACACAGATACGACGCACAGCTTAATTTCTCTTATTATTTATTACAAATGTAGTTAACTCTGCAAGCGGATTTTTGTTTTTGTTATAATTTGAAAATGTCGCAACCACAGAGTACGTAATAAAATAAATAAATAATAATAATTGTTTATTGAAATAATTGAAATGTCGCAACAGTAATTACGCAATATTTTCTTTGGTGTGAGGCCTTGACATCAACCAATGAACAACATTTCTAAACGTTTTTTTGTTTGTTGAATACGAGTCTTTTGGCTACTTTTGCATTTTTCTTTTAATGTGCGTTTTGTTTGTGCAGAATAAACATATTTTCTTTCTTTCTTTTTTACCTCTCATGTCGTTTTTGTAAAATTTAGTTTTTATAAATACATGCAAGAAGCGGGCGTGCATTTTTTGCCGCTGAAGGTGTTCACAAGCGGGTGGTATAGGGCCCTAGGCTCAAAGCAAAGGGTTTGGAATTTGGCCATTCTATGTTTGGGAAGCGAACGATCACAAGATATTCTATTTTTGGCACGTGGACCATACGGTCACGAGACGAACTATTAGCTGACGCGGGTGTGACTCCCGATTGCCCGAGCCTCGGAATTTCGTGAACGACTCTCTGCTAACCTTGACGTAACTAAAACTAAGTGAGTGTAAGACTGAGACTGTAAATTACAATTTTCCATCTTACTAATACGTGGTGCAGACGCCACATCAATCTACCCGAAACTGTCAAATTTACCCTATCAACTTTGAACCTTAAACTTTGGTGATAAAGTTGAAAATCTATTAAAGAAATTTGACAGCTTATAGTAGGTTGACGTGCTGGCGTCTGTACCTTCGCAGGTGTTCTTTCTGATAACCTGATACCTAACAAGCCATCTCCCATTATGACATATCTTTTCAAAAGATTAGTCTGCCATTTATAAAGGTTACAACTAGAAGAAAAACCATCCTTTTTACACTTCAAGCGCTGGACAAGGACATTAGGCACCAACCGCCTACGACACCAACTTCCCAACAGCAGTGGCTGTCACAGCCTAATTTAATACCTATTTGCAGTCTAACCACACGACGCTATATAAGCAACAGTAACAGACTGTAAGAAAGCTAACAAAGCAAACTTAAATATTCTTCGACCATACTGCAGTTAAAACTAAGTTTAAAGTTACATATGACATGTGTTGAACTTGGCTCACAACACAAACATGACGGCTTTGTCACAGGCTTTTAGAGGAAAATGCAGAAGTTTAATTTCTTGCGATTCGTTGCAAATCTCGATAACCAAGTTGATAGCGAGTGGATTGGATTGAATTAGTGGACTGTATAAATGAAATGATAGAAACACGTATATTAGCAATATTATAAATTTATTAAAATATTGACAAGGCGACAAGGCAATTATTATGAAACAAAAACGAAACCCGCCGGCTGCTCAGACGTAACAACAAAAAAGCTATATTTTTAAAATATGACATTAAATTGTATAAAAAGGTCGAATCACAGCCAGTCGCCAACATACCGGAGCCCCAGTGGAACACTAACAGCCGGTGGAGACTGATTGGGGTTCGGCTTCTATTAATACAAGTTTTCGGGCCGGTCGGCGCAGGAGGCCGCCCTTGGTACGGACGTCTGCTACGCGGACCGCTCCGTCGAATCCTATATACACCTTCTCTATCCTTCCTAGGGGCCATAAACCACGAGGAAGGGTAGGGTCTGCGATCAGCACCACATCCCCCTCACTCAGATTTGTTGTGTTGCTAGTGGGGAGGCCTCTTGGTCGGAGCGTCGGCAGATACTCGCGCACCCATCGTTCCCAGAATTTATCAGCGAGTCGCAAAGTTCTACGCCAGTCGCACCTTCTCAGCAGGTCTGCTTCCGTGAGTGTTGAAGTCCATGGCACGACAGAAGATGTGCCAAGAATAAAATGAAATGGCGTTATTGCTTCTGGTGAGTCGGGAGATGTAGAAACATAGGTCAACGGCCGTGAGTTTACAATGGCTTCTGCCTCCATCAAGAGCGTCGCCAGCACGTCTTCCTTGAGCGGTTGTTTGGTGAGGCAGGATTTCAGTGCTGTTTTTACGGTTCGCACGAGCCTTTCCCACGCACCGCCCATGAATGGAGAAGCGGGCGGAATGAAGCGCCATTCGATTTTGTGATTGGTGGCGTATTCCTGTACCAATTCGTCATGTAGGCCGCGTAGCTCGCGGGAGGCCCCAACGAAGTTTGTGCCGTTGTCCGAGAAAATAGTTGTAGGTGCTCCTCTGCGAGCAATAAAGCGTCTCAGGCTCATTATGGCGGCGTCTGATGATAGTGAAGTGACCAATTCTAAGTGAAGCGCTCTAGTCACTAAGCATGTGTATAATGCGACATACCTCTTCTCTTGGCGACGATATATTTTTATCATAATAGGGCCAAAATAGTCGAGGCCAACGTGTGTGAAGGGCCTTTTGTGATGGTCGAGTCTTTCAAGGGGTAGGTTGCCGATCTGGGGTTGAGTTGGTTGGGTTTTCCACCTTCGGCATTGTAAACAGGCGTGTGCTACGCTACGGATGCTGTCTCGTGCTCTAAGTATCCAATATTTCTGTCGGAGTTCGTTCAGCACTAGTTCGTTGAAGTGATGCGACGCTCTGTTGTGTTCATAAAGGATGAGTAGTCGTACAGCATGGTTGCGGCCGTCGAGGATAATCGGGGACTTCGCGGTTTCGCTAACTCCCGGTGCAGAACTTATCCGTGTGTCTAGTCTCAACAAGCCGTCTAAATCGAGTGTTGGTGCGAGTTTCGCTATTCGGCTGTTTCTGGGCACTGGCTTTAAGGATTTTAAAGCTGTTAGCTCCTCGGGAAAACTCTCTGCCTGAGCTTGTTGGAGTACCATCTTCTCGGCTTCTACGATGTCCGCAGCGTGAAGTTGATAGGGAGATGTGGTACCGTCTGTATACAATTTAGAATTTGGAGTTATAGGCCGAGACAGTTTAAGCCGGAATGTTCGTGCGCCCTGGAGAACGCGGGCGGTTGTGCGAAGGAGACGCAGCCAAGAACTAAAACGCGACGGGTCAGGGAGTAAGTCCGATGACGGGCTGTCGAGGAGCAGAACCACTAGGTCTGATTTTAATTCAGGATCTAGTGAACTCTCTTCCACGTCAGTGTCGTGCTCGGTAGGCCACGTGCATGGTGGTTCAAGAAGAAACGACGGCCCGGTAAACCACCGATGACATGCGGTGAAATTATTTTTTTTTGGTTTTGTTGCGTCATCAGCGACGTTGAGAGAGGTAGGGATCCACCTCCAATTGGACGGGTTAGAGGTCTCCAGTATCTCTCCCAACCTGTGTGCCACAAATGCTTTGAATGCGCGAGCATCGCTCCGAATCCACTTAAGGACTGTGGTTGAATCAGTCCAAAAAATAGTCTCGGAGGGCTGAAAACGATGAGCTTGCAAAATCGTTTGTGCATACCGCGAGGCGATTAGCGCGGCTTGTAATTCTAAGCGAGGAATCGAAACCGGTTTGAGAGGCGAGACGCGTGCCTTGCTTCCGATGAGAGCCGTGGACACGGTGCTATCGCTGTAAGTAAAACGCCAGTAAGCAACACAGGCAAAAGCTTGCTCGCCGCCGTCGGCTACCAGGTGCAGCTGAACGTCTACGATATCTGACCTATTCATGTACCAGCGAGGAATTTTTATGCTGGCCGCAACCTGTAATTGTGTAAACCAGTCCTCGCATTCACTAACATACGCTTCGGGAAGTGGCGTATCCCAACCAATACCTGCGCGCCACAGTCTTTGAATTAAGATACGGCCCCAGATAATGACTGGCATCAAAAAACCGAGAGGATCGTAAACCTTCATAACGTTTGATAATAGACTGCGTTTGGTTAAAGTTTCAGTGGGTATCTGGGGTAAGGTACGAAAGCCTAACGAGTCTTGCCGTGGGTCCCATTTAACACCTAAGACGCCAACCTCAGTGCTAGGTGGCAGCATAACGTCAGAAATAGCGTCGCTTCTAAGTTCTTTAGGAACAAGTGAGAGAGCTTCTGGGCGATTTGACACCCACGCACGCATTTCGAACCCGCCAGCCTTATGGACAGTGACTATCTCAGTAACTAGTTGAGCCGCGTCGTCAATGTTGGAGTGGCTTCCGAGATAATCGTCCATATAATGGTCTTCTATAATTGCCTTACAGGCATTGGGGAACTCTGCTTCCATTATTTTGGCATTTTTGTTTTTGATATAGAGCGCGATAAATGGTGATGAGACTGCGCCAAATATCATAGAGGACATTCTGTACTCTTTGAGGTTGCCGTCCTTCCCGCGCCAGAGAAAGCGTTGGGCATCCCTATCTCGTGGAGTGATTTTAACTTGTGGGAACATTTCTTTGATGTCCCCGTTTAAGGCGATTTCGCCTTCCCTAAACCGGAATAAAATGTCGAGAAGGGGTGACAATAAATCGGGGCCTTGTAGTAATAGAGTGTTGAGGCTTATACCTTTCGTGACCGCAGCAGCGTCATGGACGGCTCTCAGCTTCTTTTTTTGTGGGTGTAGGACGCCGAAGATAGGAAGGTACCAGCGAATAGATCCGTCTGGGTTGATGCACGATGTATTTGGTGTAATCCGCTGATGGTACGTCTGTGGATCGCACTCTTCGGCATATCCCTTGCTGATAACTTCGTCTATAAATTGGTGAAAAGCAGCGGCAAACGTTGGGTCCTTTGCCATTTGACGTTCGAGGGCCTTAAAGCGCGATAGTGCCTGTGGATAACTATCAGGTATAACTTCCGGTAAATCTTGTTTCCAGGGTAGACCCACCTCAAAATGGCCATTGTCGAGTTGACGAGCCGAAGATTCTATTATATCTGTGGCTCGTTTATCGTCGTCGTTTAGGCGAGGAGCACTTTTCACAATACCCAAAGCGTCAATGTCGTATTGTGTTTTAATGAGGGCATCTAAATCTTCCGAAATGTGATGTACGAACTCAAGTGGCTTGGACGAAACGGAAAGTGCGCCATGAAGTACCCAACCTAATAAAGTTTTAGAGGCAACGGGCTCGTTTTTCTTTCCGCAACGTACTTCACGGCTCAAGGATAGGTGCCAATCTGGCGCGCCGATGAGGACAGTTGGGGGAGTATCGGCGTAAGAAAGTTCGTCAGATAAGTCTGCCAGATGACTATAATCCAAGTAGTTTACCAAGTTATGATTTTGTACGCGAAGCCCTAATGGTTTAATCGCCCGCGCATGTTTCACTAGGTAACGATCGGTTCGGTTACGTCCACGAATATGAAAGTCTACATAGCTTACTTCCACTTCCTTGGTCATACCACTGACACCTTCAATGTGAAGACGCTCTTGAGACGTGGGTTTCGCACCGATGCGTTCTATCACCTCTCCGTCAATCAATGTTGCCGTACTGCCCTCGTCAAGTAGTGCTGTCGTCTCGAACTCGCCGTCGGGACCCTCGAGTACAATCGGCACTACTTTCAGCAGACCGCGGGGACGTGACGTCGACGGCAGAGACCCTGTTGCGTTAATGAGAAAATCAGATGTGTTCGTGATCTTAACAGTAGACTCGGTTTTGCTGTCGGTACCGTCCATGTGGGTAGGGTCGGTAGTTTTAGCTGGAGATACTTGTGTATTATTGCACTGTCCGCAGGGTGCCGCGCTAATTTTAGCATTGGAGGTTCCCGTGCCGTGAAGGAGTGCGTTATGACGTCTCGAACATCCGTCAACTCCACAGTATTTCGCGCGGCAGTTGTTCCATGTGTGCGGATTCGACTTAAGGCAGCGATAGCACACTTTGTTTTCACGTACCCATCGCCACCTGTCGTCGAGTTTCAAAACTAAGAAACTCTTACAAGTTTGAATGTTGTGTGGCCTTTCTTTGCAATATATACAATACTCGGGAGTTTTATCGCTTGACAGCGTAGCGTGTATGGTTTCCTTTCGCGGTTGTTTAGAGGACTGTGCTGCAGTCGTTGCCTTAACAGTACTATCAGAAACAAAATTGTATTTTAATTGTTTGTCAGCTTCGGTCAAAAGAAAGCGTGACAATAATTCAATTTTTGTGAGTGATTGTCCTTCAGGTGCGTAAGCAGAGGCAAAATCTGTAAACCGAGCTCTGGTGTGATCGCTCAGTTTAATTAAAATGCACTGAAAAAGCTCTGGTGAACACAGATACTCATTTTGTTTCAGAAGCTTAAGCGTCGTAACAAAATTACGTAGTTTGTTCGCTAAACTATTTAAATGTTCGGGGGAACTTAGCTTGGGACTGTTACGCAGCTCGGTGACCTCGCGGGCTACCAGCAATTCCGGTCGTGCGTACGTTTGCTCCAGAGCCTTCATGATGTCGCCGGGGTCGCCGGACATCCACAGTAGTGACGCGATGGACTGGTACGCTGGACCGCGTACGGCGTTGTTCAGACGTTCTAAGTTCTCTGAAGGGGAAAAATTTGACTTAGTTCTTTCGTAACTGCTCTTGAAAGCCATCCATTGACCGACATCACCCGAGAATGTGACAAGTTCGGGTTTCTTTGGTCTGTTCGAAAGAGAGTTAATCGCTTGTGCGAGTTTGGTTATAGGGTCTGAGGAGCGTTCAGATTGTAGCGATTGATGTGCCATGTTGTTGTAGTTATTTTCGTAAGGTGCATACTCGTATGTGGGCTTAGAAAGGGTTCTATGGTTGACGTCGGGCACGAAAAACGGTGCCGTGTTGGTGAGGGTGACCGGCTGTGACTGATGTCCTTGTGGGTTACCCAGGGTGACAGTCGGAGCCTCACCAGGCATGTTTTTATGTGTTGCCGTGGTCATGTTTACGTTTTGTTCTAAAACCCAACTTTCAGTGCGCTTTTCAGAGACACGGCTAGAAAAACAAGATCTATGAGATTTGTCTGACTTATCTGAAGCTTCCAGGGCGGCGATGTTCGCTTGCAGTTCGGCCCGCTCTGCCTCGGCCTCGAGGCGAGCGAGCTCGAGCTCGCGTTCAGCCTGTTGACGTTCGCGCTCGCGCTCGCGTTCAGCCTGTTGACGTTCGCGCTCTACTTGGCGCCGCTTCGCGACTGCTTCAAGAGACAGCTTCTGTGCGCGGACGGTCGCCGAAGAAGAGTGGCGAGTGGCCTTACTGCGCGATATTCCGCTGTGGACACTAGAAGTGCTTTTAGTTGGCGCATTGACATTCGCCTTGTTATGTGTGCTAGCGCGAGCATCTGGGCGTTCCGAAGCGGGACCAGGTTGTGCCTCGCTAGGGAGAACGGTGCCCACCTGTTGTATGCCCGCACTATCAGGCAATGCCGAAGCGCCTTCGGTTGTTGTGGCTGAAACCGGCCGGGTGCCGCGCGGTGAATGTTGCACCCGTCCGAATCCCGTAGCCGTCAGGTCTGCCTTTGTCTTGCTACGTGTTTCCACCATGGTGTGAAATTTACGTGAATAATGAGTGAAGTGTTTACGAAATGAAAGCAAAAACTATAAATCAGTACGTTGAAAAATTTTGACAGATGTAATTATAATGAATGTTATAAGTACTTACGGCGAGAATGGACCAAAAATGATAGCGAGTGGATTGGATTGAATTAGTGGACTGTATAAATGAAATGATAGAAACACGTATATTAGCAATATTATAAATTTATTAAAATATTGACAAGGCGACAAGGCAATTATTATGAAACAAAAACGAAACCCGCCGGCTGCTCAGACGTAACAACAAAAAAGCTATATTTTTAAAATATGACATTAAATTGTATAAAAAGGTCGAATCACAGCCAGTCGCCAACACAAGTAATATACGAGTATATTTATTTTTACGTAATACACAAATAATGACTTCATTCAAAAAGAGTTACAAGTAATGGGGTAGTTTCATATAACAGATAATATCACGCCTTGTTTCCCCTTCGGGCTTAAGTAGAGGTGTACCTATAGGAGGTCCACCCACATTTTGCCAGTTATTTTTAAGTCCCATGTTATAAGGGGCGAGCCTATTGCCATCAACCGGGCACAAATCCAGACTCCGAGCTGGTACTAAGGATTTTCTAATAGAAAAACCCAATAACACTTTGCCCGACCTGGGAATCGAACCTCATGCAGTACCGCTTGCGACCACTAGACCAACGAAGCAGTACGTGGGCTAGTTTTCTGAGGATCAAATACTAAAAAGCAATGCAGTCCTCTAGACATGGGCAAATGTCATAGGTACTGTATATTTCAAAAGTGGGCCTACTCCCAACTTATCTACACTGTGGCTTATTTTCTTGTGACCAATATGCAATGAAACTAAAGTTTTCTTGTATTTGGGTAAGCTTGTAGTTTGAGTTGAAGAATTATAAATGTCTTTATGTGCACATTACATGAGAGGGCGCAATTTATAAGGCGATACAATTCAGATTGTTTACTCAGTTGTTGACTGCATTGTTAGTTTAGTTGTTGCAAGAACAACTGCTGAGCATGTAGTCCTGAGTTCGGTTGGAAAGTGTTATTGGGTTTTTCTACAAGAGACTGCCTCTTGGTCTAGTGGTCGCAAGCGCAACTGTTAAGTATGAGTTTCTGGGTTCGATTCCCGGGTCGGGCAAAGTGTTATTGGGTTTTTCTACGAGAGACTGCCTCTTGGTCTAGTGGTCGCAAGCGCAACTGTTAAGTATGAGTTTCTGGGTTCGATTCCCGGGTCGGGCAAAGTGTTATTGGGTTTTTCTACAAGAGACTGCCTCTTGGTCTAGTGGTCGCAAGCGCTACTGTTAAGTATGAGTTTCTGGGTTCGAATCCCGGGTCGGGCAAAGTGTTATTGGGTTTTTCTACAAGAGACTGCCTCTTGCTCTAGTGGTCGCAAGCGCTACTGTTAAGTATGAGTTTCTGGGTTCGATTCCGAGTCAGGCAAAGTGTTATTGGGGTTTTTCTGGAATTTCTCAGTAGCGGCCCGGAGTAAGGATTTGTGCCCGGTTGATGGCAATAGGCTCGCCCTCTAATCAAATTCAAATTGTTTATTGTGGTACACAGATAAAATTATAGTCAAACATTTTATAAAGTGAAGTACATCCATGACCCGCCTTTAAGCATACAATATTTAAAGACCTTTGCAACATTACAGCAGTAGTCACTAATTTAGTATCAATCAATATAACATAACATAACATCATGCCTGTATTCCCCGAAAGGTTAGGCAGAAGTGTACCTCTAATACACCCACATTTCGCCAGTTATGTTTTAATCAATATAAAACAATGGTTTTCTTATTACTTTGTCAATAATAAGAAATAATAATCAATCATTTAAAAGAGTCAATAATTAAATTTAATAGTTTATTTTATTTGTTATTATAATATTTAGAAACATAGGCAATAATGTAATAATATTTAATATAGTATTTTTTTTTTTTTTTTTTTTGTTAAAAAACGTTGCCCCACACTAGGATTTCTCCTATATCGTGGGTGCGTTTACAAACATTTATAATCACATACACAAACAGCCAATAATAACTTAACAAAAATACTAACAGCTATTCAACTAAAAATAAATAAAAAATAACTGGAACTCATTAACAGATTAATATACCTTCTAATGCAATAGTTTTAATAAAGCTTCTTTGAAATCAAGTATTTCATTTAATTCATTGATTTCAATAGGAAGCTTATTATAGATTTTAGGGGCCATTCCAAGAAGAGTTTTCGAAAATAATGCAGTTTTGTGTAGAATTGTACATATCTCTGTTGCGACGTTTAGATTTTAGTGTATTAAATATATGAAAGTTGGATTTTACAAATAATGCTGTTTCAAAAATGTACATACAAGGAAATGTCAGGAGTTTAAACTTCTTAAAATATGGGATACAACTATCAGTAGGCTTAAGTTTAAATACAGAACGCATACATCTCTTTTGAGCTTTGCACACAGTTAACCTCTCTGTGGAATTTCCCCAAAATATAATTCCAAAACGTAATGTAGATGTCACATAATATGGTTTGTACGATATGAGAACTATAGACTCGTTTGCCATTTTTGCAAGATTATAGAGTGCTTATGAGTATTGGTGTAATTTTTTACAGATTATCTCTACATGACATTTTCAGGTCAAGTGACTATAAGGTAAAAATCTGGCATTGTTCGTTTCAGCTATTTTTTGACTAGAATATGTTATATTTAAATTGGAGGAACGGTTGTTTGGTTAAATGTCATAAACTCTGTTTTTTCTATGTTTATTTTTAATTCATTCATTACAACCAATCTATTATGGAATGGATGGAGACATGGGACTTAAATACAACTGGCGAAAGATGGATGTACTATTAGGTACACCTCTGCCCAACCTTTCGGGGAACACACGCGTGATGTTATGTTATATCTACAAGAAACTCAGTAACAATTTTTGTCTGGAATTGTGCCCAGTCGAGTACCCACAAACTTACTTAGGCATGACTAGTAAGTGAACCTACCTTCCACTCTGCCTATCCCTTTGAGGAATTCAGGCGTGATATTATGTTGTGAGAATAAACCATTAATAAACCTTGCAGTAGGACTTTAATCATAGGCCATTAATGCTGAGTCACAGTATAAATATGGACAGTATGGAAACTAAGCCTATTTGTTGAAATAATTACCTACGCTCCATTATTAAAAATAACGGCGATCATGCGTCTCGACAAGGCACCCTGCAACTGACAGCACCGCGACCATATGTCTCGTCAGTGAGAACGTTTGAAACGGCACGCTCACATCAAACGTTTACTACTTAGTTTCTGTACTGTTCATATGTTATACTTGTGTGCCTTTTAGTCTGTGCTGAATAAATGTATTTCGTGTCTTTCTTTCTTTATACTGTGGCTGAGTGTTGCATGGTTCATGTGTGTAAGAACATGTCACCCCCTTTTGTCGGGGGCGTCGTAATGTTTGAGAAACGGTATTGGATTAAGTCGGTTGCATTTACACACAGAGCACGCCGCCGGCGCAATTTTTAATATTCGTGCCACGCAATTTGCGGTGAGCGCAAATACGAACGTCGGTTTCCACAAGCACGAAAAATTTAAATCGTCGCGCGAAAATTTTGCAATGAACGGAAAATACGATGTTAAGTGTGTGACATCTCTTCTCGCCATAAAACTAGAAATTTTGGCGAGTAAAATCGTAAAAACAACAAATAATGTATGTTTGAGAATAATAATAATTTTAAAAAAATACGTTACAAAAGGTGTCATTAATTCTTACATCATACTTTACACTTTTTATTTGATTTTTATATCGCTCATTATATGCTGATTACATTGTGTGCCTTTTAATCTGTGCTAAATAAATGTATTTTCTTTCTTTTCATGTTTTTCTTTCCTTTTTTTTTCTTTCTTTTTGTTTAATGTCACAAAAGAGAAACGTGATCATCTTTTGACGTGGTTGACCGAAGCTAAGCTGTGATAGCCTCGAGCTTAGCTTAGCTACGCTCGAGGCCTTCAAGCTGGTCATCATTGCAGCCCTTGGTGACCGCGCTGTGTTGGCTTGGAGCTAAGCTACGCTGTGCTTTCGGCCATCATCAGCGCAGCCAGCAACGCAGTCATTACAGACCACGGCAGTAATGTACTAAAACACCACAAAAACAAAATCTCGTGATTACGATTAATCTGATCACATTTTTACAGTTCAACAACATTCTTTGAGTTATTTACGTTGTTGAGCAGATTTTATTTCGAACTTATGTTTCAATGGATTAGCAATCTGTTTCCAAACGATTCAGATTCTGATGGATTGTGTATTATGCAATTAGGGTACAATACTCATATGTCAACATTTTTCGTAAAACAATCGCCAGTGTTTCAGTACCGGCAAAAACAACTCGCTTTTATGAATAAAAAATGGCTTCACTCCTGGCGAGTTAGTTCAAAACGTTTACGTCACGCTTTGAGTATTGTGTACGGGTGTAACCGTTCTTACTTAACCGTACATGTGACTGTTTGAAAATATCAGTGAGTCACAGTCATTTGAATTCGTAGGTACTTTTATTGATAGTAGTGGCACTTTTAAGATGAAAAATTCGGAAGACAGATAAAACAGTAGAATCCGGTGTGATTGTAGATATTTAAAAAAAAAGTAATAAAAATAGAAAGGAGGTAACTTAAGACATAAACCAGCATTTTTTTTTAGATTCTGTTTTTTGTTTGTTTGTTCCCGCACATCTCGGAACACCTGAACGGATTTTTATATAATTATGTAAGTAGTTTTCACAGATAGACACAATGATATAAGAAGTAAAAATACGTATAGGTTAACTACCTTTTTTTTTTTTTTTTTTTTGGGTGTGAAATCATCAAATGACGTCTCCCGCTCTGGGTGGAGCGGGAGGGCGTGTCAGACTCTTACTGACTAAAACCCACCCGTGTTCCTTCTGTTGCCTGTGCAATGCCAGGGGGCCACGGTATCCCTTTCGGACTTACCCGCAACCCCGGCAGGCAATGGTCTCATCGGACCCCTTCATTCGCTGACATCTCTTTGAGGCGCGCGTGGAACACAACGCGCCGTCGACCCGGGCTTGGTCCTTACCGGACGGCGAGCTACCCATTGCTCACCGTCCGCAAGCCCGCGCCTACGGTGGCCGGGAATCGGCAACCGATTCCCGACGCCCAGGGTGTCTCCTCCTGCGGCGGCTAGGGGCGTGAGGGCGCGAAATTTGCCTCTCCCTCACGCGCTCCGCCTCCTCCTTCGCGAGCATTACTGCTTCGCAGAAGGAGGTGACGGCCTCCCATGCCCTCTCGCTCCGTACCATGGCCTGGACCAGGGCCGGACGCGAGAGATCCCCGCCACCGATCGCCTCCACGAGGACACGGCGGTGCTCTGCCCAAGCCGGGCATACCTCCACCGTATGCTCCACCGTGTCCTCCGGGCGATCCACGCAGTGATGACACCCGGGCGTTTCCTCCCGCCTTATCCGAAACAGGTACCTCCCGAAACAGCCGTGTCCGGTGAGGACCTGCGTCAGGCGGAAGGTGAGGACGCCGTGGCGCCTCTCCAGCCACTCCTCAAAGAGGTTACCTACCTAACATTCTATCTTCAAAAACGGCACTATGTCACACTCTTATATGACACGTGGAAGTAGGAGGGCATGTCGTAATTATCGGGAGCGAAAAAGAGACAAAACGAAGAAAATGTGGCTAATTAGCCAACTTTTGACGTGCCACTTGCGGAACGTTTATAACCTATCTACCTCTTTTTACATATAATATCATTGGATAGACAGGATTAATTTGGAGTAGAATATTATATACATAAAGGCTTTGTTAAATTAAAATCAGATATTGCAATAAAGTTCTCAATCTCAATCAACCTATAATGGTCTTACTGTTGGGACATTGGCCTCCTACCTGTAAGAGGGAGTGGGCCGTAATCCGCCACGCGGGCTCAGTCCATGTTGGCAGATGTCACATGTCTTCGATTTTTTGGTTCTAGTCGGTCTCCTCACGATGTTTTCGTTCACCGTTATGTTATCGTCATTTAAGGAATTTAATAATAGACCAACGAGACAGTCTAAGTTTAAAGAAAATGTCTATGAACTTATTATCAAAGGGAAAACATGGCGTATTTTGTATCGTTTCTTTCAAAGATCGTCTTAGTCGTTCTTCTTCGTTCAAAGATGAACTTCTAGTAAAAGAATGTTTATTTAAATATTCTGCAATTTATGTTCCACGTGTTTTTCTTACGTTTTTGAAATGTTTATAAAGAAATCTAGATTGAGCTGAAAGCCTGTGAAAGTAAGAAGTTAGGAATTTTAATTATTATGTACCTCGAAAATAATTTGTCTGGTTTCGAGTTTGGGTTTGGTTTCCTCTTATTCAGGTTCTGTAACGAAATGGCAAAAACCGGAACCCTTATAATTTCGTTTACTTTTGACCGTTTTACTCGGAAACTATTAACACTATATCTATGAAACATACTTAGTCTGGCCATAAATACTGTTACAATATTTAAAAAAAATATAACATTTGAATTTAGAATCTGTCATTTTTATACGATTGTTCATTGGGTTTTCTAATTTTGGCGCCAATACATTGTACAATATTTTGCGATATTAAAATGGAGTGGGGTGATATAGAGAACCGAATCGCTGTGATTGCATTACACAAAGTTTGTATGGAGCCAAATGCAATTTTTAAAACTCTCCATACGCTTGTTATTAGTCAAATGTTTGTGTAACGGGCTATTAATAGGTACAATGAGACCTCCTCTGTTTGTGACAGAAAAAGATCTGGCCGTCCACGTAGTGTTCGTATGAAAAAGGTGATCAAAGCAGTAAGGGAAAGAATTCGAATAAATCCTGTCCGAAAGCAAAAGATTTTATCTCGGAAGATGAAGATACTCGTAGTACCCAGAACCATGTCGCGTATTTTAAAAAATGACTTAGGACTTGCAGCCTATAAGAGACGCACTGGTCATTTTTTAACTGATAATTAAAAAAAGAACAGGGTGGTAAAATCGAAACGACTACTGAAGCGGTACGCAAAGGAAGGTCACAGATTTTTTTTGTTTACGGATTAGAAATACTTTACAATTGAGCAACATTTTAGCAAAAAATGACCGTATTTTTGCTCAAAACTCTAAGGAAGCTTCCCAATTAGTCGACAGAGTGCAACTTGGGCATTATTCGACTTCAGTGATGGTTTGGTGGGGTTTAGCTATGAAGGAGTGACAGAGCCATATTTTTGTGAAATAGGTATCAAAACATCGGCACAAGTGTATCAAGATACCATTCTTGAGAAGGTAGTTAAGCTCCTTAACAACATCATATTTAATAACCAAGTATGGTCCTTCCAACAAAACTCGGCGCTGGGTCATAAAGCTCGGTCCACGCAGTCTTGGTTGGAAGTGAACGTTAGGACTTCATCAGAGCTGAAGACTGGCCGTCGTCTAGTCCCGATCTTAATCCGCTGAATTATGATTTATGGTCAGTTTGAGAGAGTACGGTTTGCTCTAAACGCCATGATAATTTGGAGTCCCTAAAACAATCCATACGATTGGCAGTGAAGAATTTTCCCATGGAAAGAGTGCGTGCTTCTATTGATAACTGGCCTCAACGTTTAAAGGACTGTATTGCAGCCAATGGAGACCACTTCGAATAAGCTTTTTATATTTTAAATTGTTTTATATTTATGTATTAAACTAACACATGTAAAAGTAATAAATATTATTTACAATAAAAAAAAAAGTTTTCTTTGTGACAATATTTATGGCAAGACGAAGTATATTAAACAACATATGAAACATTTATTCTGTACACCACGAAATAATACTGTAGCAAAACTTATATAAGCGTGTGAATTCCCCACACGCTTATATGTATTGAAAATTTTTGGATACCATAATTAAAAAGATTGAGTGACTTTGGAATTTTAAGTCAATAGTTTTAGTGATAAGGCACATTTTCGGCTACAACCACAGAAATAACTTTGTTTTTCATAGGTTTTTAGAAAAATACTATGAAATACAATGTTATTTTTGCAGTGCATGCGTAATATACTGACTTAGGAACCCCTCACTGTACGTGGTTCGACACGTTCTTGGCCAGTTTTGTTTTTTTAGACTTCTTGCTGAGTGTTTTTCAGATTCGACCCACGAGCTTTTTTTAATTAAAGGCCTGAGTAATTCTGAATATAAATTTTCCAGCCTAAAACCGCAAATCGGGTGAAATTCCGTCATAATACATATAACGTTTTTGTAAAGAATGCTAACTAATTTTTACCAGAGACAGGCGAATACCTATTCTAAAAAACTGAAGAAGTTACACGATGTTTTCATGAAAAGGGGTATAAATTTAAGTACCTACAACAAAACATAAAAAGCGGCCAAGTGCGAGTCGGACTTATACATGAAGGGTTTGGTACCATAAAAAAGAAATAAACAAAGTCGACAAAAAAGGGAAAATATTGGTCGAATTTATTCTAGAGAACACGTGGAGGCTCGTCTTAAAATCTGGACGGAAACGTGACCTGAATATTTTATGACCTGGACACGTTCTAGCTGCGTTTAGGCTGAAGCTGAGCTTGTACTTTTATAAGTCTTGGGTTGTAATTTTTAGTTTTTATATTTATTATAAAAGGTTTGCTTTTTTTATTGATAAACTAGCTGTTATCCGCGGCTTCACTCGCGTGGACCCTAATTCTTTTTCTAAAAAAAAACCTCAGCATTTCTAAAAAAACAGCTATCTGCCAGTGAAATTTCCGTCAAAATCTGTCCACCTATTTCGGAGATTAGCAGGAACAAACACGCAGACAAAAATGGTTTTTGTTATAAGCAGCGTAAGTATATACTTTCATATGCATCTAGTAAAAAGCTGTTATTTTGACACTACACACATACACTTAAATTTAGTTTACTTGTGTTTTTCATACATACGTATGTATGTATATATTAGTATGTGTAGACTAGCTGACGACCCACCTGCTCAGCGTTGTCAGGTTGTATGTATACCTAATGCTATCATTTGACATTATGCTGAGCTGAGACCCTTTTGGCATTACAAGCACAGTTTTCTGTTTTTTAAAGTTTTAAATGTTTTTTTTTTTCTTTTTGCTGTAAATGCATTGCCATGCCTTTAAATGCATTTGTTTTTTTTTGTTCTGTGATAATGTAGCTTTAGAAAACATAAGAGACGATATTGAAATGTCATATGTACGTGTCAATTCACCAAATCGGACTGGTCACTAAAACTTTTTAAAGGAAACTGAAACATACATAATTATTATTGTTAAAGAAATCTCGGAAGGATAGCCATCTAAAAACTATAAAAAATTCTAAAGTCATTTATTCAAACTAGGCTGAGAATCAGCACTTTTTGAACATCCACGTTACATAAGACAGTCCCCCAAAACTCGCACCCTTCACCACTTCCTAGTGCTTTAGCTGGGAAGAAGAATTGACTCCCCAAAAATAAAAATCAAATCAAAAATGTTTTTATTTCATTATTTTACACGTTGTACGTTAAACAGTTGGTGGCGTCTCCTTTTAAGCATAAAAATGCCTGTGCCAGGAGGCGCCGCTCTTTTATATCTTGCAATTAATGAGTGTAAACATGTAACGAAACAAAGTTTTATAAATTAATTATTTTTAGATATTATAATTAGTCTGTTGGTATATGTGTGTGTAAATTTAAGCTGTACTCCTCAGCATATAAACATTAAAGATACATTTTCTGTCATAGTTTCCATCAGTGTGAATCATCCTTATTTGTCATAGCGGCTTATTTTGAAAAAATGTAGACATCTAATTCGGCAACACACTATCAATCACAGTCTGAATGATTTTGAAGGAAAATAAAGTTAAAATAAAGTTACTATTCTAAGTAAGTGGTAAGTAGGTAAATTTTATTTCTTTAAACATGGTGTACATGATACACTGCATGCAGGATAGTAATGGGATACAGAAAAGTTGTAAGATGTTCAGCCGCATATCATGGCGTACAAATTGGTAGGAAGAGATCTTGCATAAACCATGACAATACCTATTCATTAAAATTACATTTCTTCATTATTCATTCAAAATTAGGTTTATTCACAACTCAATAAGAATGTTTTTTTGATAATATTCAATGTCAAAGTAGTCATAAAATAAATTGGTCAGTAAAATATGAATTACTGTCATTAAAAATTTCAATTCCAAATTACAAATAATCCAAAAAATACAATAGATTACAATAACATGTAAAAAATACAACATTGCCATCTCAAAAATAAAGAAAATTGTTCTCTTTCATAAACTCTGCTATACTGTAATATACTCTTTCAGTTAGTAAACTCTTCAACTTACTTTTAAGAGCATATTTAAAGATTTCCACGATTTCGGCAATTTATTAAAAATGGTCGGAGCCATGGTAGAAGATCCTCTTACGCATAAGAGTTGTTTTAGAGCCGTGAACACAGAATTTGAAAATATCACGTCTATTCCTAGGGACAGTATCAGACAAACGCTGAAATAAATTTGAATTGGATTTAATGAACATTACTGTTTCCAGGATGTAAAATGAGGGCAATGTCAAAATAGTCGGAGCCATGCAAAAGATGCTCTTACGTATACGAGTTGTTTTAGCGCCGTGAAAACAGAGTTTGAAAATATCTCGTCTATTCCTAGGGGCAGCATCAGACAAACGCTGAAACAAATGTGAATTGGATTTAATGAACATTACTGTTTCCAGGATGTAAAATGAGGGCAATGTCAATCTTACGTTCTATAAAATAAGATTTACAGATGTCCGTTATTTGCATCGATCGAATGCACCATTTCTGTGCATGAAACGATATTTAATTGTCCGTGCTATTCCCCCGATGACATTCTTCTAATCCATTACTTCATTATTATGTTCGAATAAAATGTCTGCTCAACGCAGCGCATTCATTAACACAAAATGTTGTTGAACTGTCAAAATAAAGCCATTTCTACTGTGAGTGTGTTACGTAATTACTACGCTTTCTTACTTGGGAGATTTCTTTATTAACCCTCATTGTATCGGAACCACAATTTTAAAACAAATTATGAGAAAAACTGCTATCAGAAAGAGAGCAGTAAATAAATATCAGAATTAGTGAGAAAGGACTCAAAGAATTTATTTTCACAGAATAAATACTTTCCATACTAAGATTTATTACGGTACAGATATTTCTCATAAATTGTGTTTTATAGTCACAACACGGAAAACATATAAGTGCAGAAGGACCACAGCCTTTGACCGCTTCGCATTCTGAAGATTGGCAGCTCAAACGTCACGTACACACACACTTTTTCTTTTCTTTATCCCTGGGTACTACAAACGATACCATGGTAAGGTGTGAAATCAAATTCATTTGCTCAGCTTACTGACCGTAAAGTTCCATGAAAACTAATGCAGACCTCACTTAGCATTATTTGAGCACTCACCTCACTTAGCAATTGGACGAGAAATTGGGTACGATAAAGATATCTCGAACTACTGCACAGCATCTAGAATCGTCAACTAGGATCTCCTACAAAAATGTAGCCGCTCTCCCTACCGATTGCTATATGTCGAAGGGCACATAATAGTATTTATTTATAATGTTCCTAAGCAAGCACACAGCAACAGCACCGTCATGTAGGTACAAAAACTGCTAAAATTTGCATTTCAAATAGACGACATAACAAACAGTTTTATGAGAGCGCACATATTACATTATGCCTGCGGTGCGTGGATCGCTGACGGGACGAAATGGTTAATGGTTACATTTTAAATATTATATTTATATAAACATTTAGGACTAAGTATTGTATTTAATTTATATAAAATGTTGTTATTTCACTATATGCTGCACAGGTTGAAATAATCACGTCAACGCCGGCTGTCGCTGAAAACCAGCGCTAGGGCGTTTATTCGCATAGGGTCGCAGCATTATGCTGAGCGATGGCCGTTTTACGTGGATGTGACGCATATTTCCCCCAAAATAATTATTTTCATGAATTTTTTCTTTGCGTTATGTGTACCTACCGCAAATATTCGTACTTTTTCTTTTTTTCTTTCTTGACATTTAAATGTTAGAGACAAAAGAGAACAATAAAAAGTATGTCTAGTAGACCTACAGTTCTAAATGTCAAAATTTGTAAGAAAATAGAATTGATTCTTGTTGCCCCGAACACACACACACACCCCCATATACACCTGGGCACATAACATTATGTGTATGACTTTAGAGTAGTCCTTCTGCTCAATATATTTTGTAGTTGGAAGGCAGTAAATATTTGTCGCTCATAAACGTTGTAATGGTAAACGAGATATTTATCCAGGTTCATTTCAAACGTTTGAATGTTAAAATAACTTCGTTTTTATGGAGCGGCAAATAGAGTGTCAGAATCAGAATCAGAATCAGAACTTTATTTGCTATGAATGTAGGTACCTACAGGTATAAGATGTTCATAAATTAATAAGATCGGCTACAGTCTACCTTACGGCGTGCAAATTATTACATTAATTAAAATATCAATACATACAAAACAATGTCAACAAAACAAAACAGAAATTATAGGGAAGTCAATTAATAAAATTATAGTCAGCTAGTTAAGTCTTACAATGTCAAATTGCAATTACATAATTATAACAATCATAATCTGGACAAGTTCATATCATTTAGAAATTCTTTCACAGTGTAATAACATTTGCCTAAAAGAAGTGCAGTTACCTTAAATTTAAACATGTTTACAGACAAATCCTTAAAACCGTGAGGTATTTTATTATAAATGACAGGTCACATTGTCATAATACTTTTCCTTAAAAGTGCTGTTTTGTAATGACCCGAATGTAGCAAGTTCTTGTATTGGGATCTCAAGGGCCCATTACGTGGTCTTATATTTGCCAGTGACGGAAATAAATGTATATTCGTTTTTACAAAAATTGCCACCTCCAATATGTACAAACATGGAAGAGTCAGTATCCTCAGAGACCGAAACACGGGTTCACAGCTGTCTGTGCTTTTTAGGTTTGACATAGATCTAATACACCGTTTCTGGGCCTTAAAAATCTCTTCCCTCTCACTACAGTTACCCCAAAATATGATTCCAAATCTTAACACTGACGCAACTAACCCATTATAAGCTAGTAGAAGTGTATCATTGCTAACTTTATGTGATAGGTTATATAGTACGTATGCTAATTTATTTAACTTCTTACATACGTCAAAGACGGTCTTATTTGTAAAGTTTGATTTTTGAACACAGTAGACAGTTGTTTTTTTGTTTGAATTTAACTTTGCATTACGCTTTTTAGTGTTCAGTAATAGTAAGGGCTGCTCTCAAAACGGTGAAGGAAAATATCGTGAGGAAACCGGCATGTCCTAGAACCAAAAACTCGAAGACATGTGACATCTATCAACCCGCACGGCCCACTCCCTCTCACAGACAGGAGACCAGGGTGTCTTCCAGCATTGGAAACAATATTGGCTGATTATGATATATGTTATGTAATAGTAAAGTTGGCTGATAAACGTAGTGTTCTAGGCCCGAATCCCTAACGCTATTTATCGTCTGGCCCATGTTAAATTTACCTACTGCACTTTCCCTACACTTTATTTCGATGCTAATGTGGGCCAGTCCTTTCGTTGGGGGTCACGTTTGGACTTTAGACAGTAGGCCGAAAGTCAGCGGTAACAAAACTAGTATAAGCTGGCATCTAAGTGCCAATATGTTGCTGCATGTTGGACACTTTGGACTTGACCTAGCCCAACATAGTACGGAGTTTCAATAGAATAAGGAAGAATAATTCACCAATGAAACTGAACGCGATCAGCACATTTAAACTGCGTTCGAAAGCTGTCACTGTCATTATTGTCATGGAATTTGACACTGACAGCTTTGAACGCGGTTTGCATAAACAAAATCACATTGCATTAATGTATGCAGTGCAATGTGATTTTGTTCATGCAATAAATTCTGTATTATTATTATTTACTATAATTATTTAAAAAAATATGTGTGTTGTAACAAAAAAATTAAGGTTTTCGGAATTTTTCCTTTATATAAGTGCTATAAAAAAAATTATTCATGCCTAATTTCAAGATACTAGGTCGACTGGGAGTATCCTTTAGGTTTTGATTCCCTTGCGAGTAGTTGCGAGTTTCAAAATATGCGGTTTAAATTGCTGTTTCTGTTGCTGAAGTTTGATTATGTTACAGCTTAAATGTATTAAAGACTAGGCTAGACTAGACTAAGGTATTTGATATGAATTTAAATTTAACACCTCTACGCGTTCATGAAGAAAAGGGTAGTAAGTTTAAAACTATTAAAAATATTTTTATTATATGATGTAATCAAAAATGTACGGTTTTCGCAATTTTTCCTTTATCTGTGCTACAAGACGTTGCTTAGTACCAAATTTCAAGATTCTGAGTTCACGGGAAGTAGGTTTTTGTTTTGATTCCCTTGCGAGTGTCGAAAATTTTCGGAAATTTTCGGCATAAACGGCTGTATCTTTTGATTGCGTTGGCTTGGAAGTTTTATTTTTTCACAGCTCCAAGGAACAGTAGATTTGAGTATTTGATATAAATTCCAGCTTGATACCTCCACGCATTCCTGAGAAAAAGGGTCTTGACAGACTGACAGATGGATGGACAACAAAGTGGTCCTATAAGGGTTCCGATTTTTCCTTTCGAGGTACGGAACCCTAAAAATTGATTTGCGTGCACGAGTAGAAAATCATTTGAACGAACTAATCTCGCAAACATTAATCAGAGATCTAAATACGGAAATGATACCAGATTAAGCAAATAAACTCACACATCTATACCACTAAAAATAAGCCCCAACCTTAATACCTAATAGTTCAAGATCACGCGAACATTTCTGTCAAATTAAGCGGACGCGCCCCTTCCGTTTCTACGTCAATCACTTAAGTAATAGCATAGAACAAGAAAGTGTAGAAGTGATACTGCTGCTTTGAACGCACTCTTAATGGCTACAGTTATGGGTCAAACTGCCAAAGGCACGTTCAACATGGCCAGAGGGCCTAGACAAAGTGACATTCTACCGATACGATGTTCTAGATGTCAGAACGAATAGCTTTGAAAGCGATTGCCACCAAACTTGGTTAGGCCCTCGTTATTGTAATTTGGCTTGCGACGCATGTCTGCCCTCAATCACGACAATTTTTACAACCCTATTTTGGCTAAGGCAAGAGACCTTCCGACCCACCCGCACGGGCCAGCGTGGTAGATTGTGGATCGCTCTCTCTCACAACGAGGAGGCCTGTGCCCCAGAAAAAATCTTACCGTGAAAACTAAAGTGAAATGAACTGTCATTCTACCTAATTCTAGGGATTGACAGCTTACTTTAGTCACAGAATAAATAAGTAGCAGTATTATATCCTCGGCAGTTACCTTGAAATAATTACCCGCTCACAATAAACCTTCGACGTTCGTGCGTAACTGCCGCGCACTCGATATTGTTGTGTACTGATATACACTGAGATTTAAAAGCGCTTCGTTTCGGCCGTTTTCTGTGAACATAGAATATTGTACTTATTTATACTGTGCTTTAACTCGCTTCACCCAAGTTTTCAAGATGATATTTTTACAGAATAAATTGGTTTAAGCATAAGGTTACCATCTTGATTTTTTCGGCAGCATTGGTACACACACAAAGAAAAATTCAATAGCTAGGCGTTAATCTTACTTTATTTATAATAAACGCGAAAGTGGGAGGATGGGTGGATAGATGGATGTTTGTTACTCTTCCACGCAAAAACTAATGAGCGGATTTGGATGAAATTTGGCACACAGTTAGTTTATTACTTGTATTATTATATAGAATACTTTTTATCTCGATATTCCCACGTGATTGAGACTTATGAGGGTGAAACCGCGGGGCGCTGCAGCTAGTAAGATAATGATTATATCAAGCTTCAGAAAAAGACTACTATAAGTGTGTGTGGTAGACATGACGTTCTATAAAGGTGAACTTTTTTTGGTAGGTACTGCAGGTACAATGAGTGTCACTTCTATAAGATTTTCTTATTTTATGGTACAAAGTTATTTAGTTTGACGCGATAAGTAAGTTGTCTGTTGTTGAACTTGACGACAATATTGAAACATTTACGTCAATGTCATGTCTCTTGAGAATTATGGAGTGAGAAAATGTCTCTCAGGGGATTCTGGGATTAGAAGATAATACCTAAAACCTTGTGAAAGATTGTTTGATGATAATTATCAAACCCTTAAGGGGGTGTGTAGGGGTCAAGACTAATTTATATATTAAGTCAAAATACTGTAATACTTACAGAATTATAGACTGCCACGTTAGTCTAGTACTCGGAATGAAATAAGAAAGATAAATAAAGAAAATACGTTTATTTGCGGTAAGCATGATGCTAAGAAATAAGAATTGCTACTGTTGAGCATGAAGTCCAGGGTTCGAATACGAAGTTGCGCATGTGTTATTGAATTTTCCATCAGGAGTTTCTCAGTAGCAGCTACGAGTCCGGTTGACGGCAATAACTTCGCCCACTTTTGCATGAGACTTAAACTTAAGTGGCAAAATGTGGGTTTGGTATAACTACACTTCTGCCTAACTCTTCAGGGAATAGGGATAATGCCTTGGTATTTTTTTTACCCAGAAATGATTTTTAGTCCGTCAGTCAAATATTAAAAAAATATTAGACGCTTTATTTGCTTTATAATTTTAATACTTAATTTACCTGAAGCCCAAAATATTTTTTTTGGATTGAAAATAGTAGATTGTTAAGGGTCGAAAGGAATCAATTCCCACACGAGGTATGGGAATTGATGACTTTCACCCGTGTTAAACACTCTACTTTTCATTTCGAATATAAGGAAAGTAAAATATTGTAGATTTTCTAAAATATGTATTGAGAACAATAACATATCCCTTCCCATGTTAAGCCCTCGCCAGGAGACATCGTCATGTGTAGTATCTATTTAAAATTAATTGAGAAGTTAGAACAATTTGTGAAATTTAAAGTAAAATTTTTGTTTGGAATATTTACGCTGTTTAATATATTATGACAAATATGGCTGTGCTGGATGATCTGTTAAAGTAGGAGACTCTGGTATTTGATTAGATGGTGGAATCCATGGCAGAGACTCCCTTGAAGTAGTTGGTTGAGGTGAATGGGGGCGTAAATAATATAATATAAGACATATATAAATATAAGACAGAATCCTCAATGTAGCCTTCCGCCACTGTGCTGGATTTCCGTCCTCCATGTCTTTTTAACATTGTCAAGTTCGCCCCAGAATCGGCTAACAGTGTCGCTGACGTTCTTCTAAAACAATGCCCGGTATACTGCTCACAGTTTGGTAAATTCAAATATATTGCAATCTGCTTCGGCGTACGTAAGATTTTATTTTGACCCATCACTTGTTTATAGCATTTTCCCTTTTGGTAGTTGAGAAAAAAGCGATCCGTTTTTATGTCGGATTTTTATATACTTTTTTACTATTTGTGTAAACTCTTCTTGTAATACAAACGTGCGATCAATATTAGTTTTGATTTTAGTAAATTTTATGAGTAATAACTGGCCTGGATTTTCAACGTCGTTAATTGTTCGATTTGTGAGCTCACTGTTTCTGCTGGCGGCACTTACACCGAGTATCAATACCACCTGTGAAAAACATATAATTTTGTCAGTATTTATCTTTTAGGTATGTAGGTAAAAAAAAAACAGAAATTTTACTCTAAAATTGCACGCCATTCCAACGTCATTACTATCAATATATGCAATCTGGTCAGTGCCATTGTCTCTTTTTATGCAAACCTATCTATAATACATTTCCGAGTAAAGACGTCAGGAACGACGTTCATTTTTAGAGTAAAATACCTCTCCTTAACTAGATAAATGTTTATAGCTTACCTTCATTGCCAAATATATCTCGTCAGGAGCTTCATTTAAAAATGTTTCCACTTCATAAGAGGCGTAAACCTTAGCTTTTTTGCTCTTGAACCCCAGATACTGTCTTTTCAAAAACGATGTTAGATTATGGATTTTTTTCTAATCTACATTGTGTTTTACACTTAGTTTACTCTTGAGCATTGAATACCTGCTCCAGACTGTATTTTGCTAGATAGTCCATTGAAGTATGTAAGAAAACTCTTTCGGAAAATGAATTTTATTTTCTTGTCTGCTCGCCACTACATAAAATCATTATATGTATTTAAGTATCTTTCCTTTGAAATTTCTGGCAAAAGATTTTGAAAAACTGTATTTGTCTCGTCTTTAACCGAATCTGGGGTCAACATTTCAGAATCACTAGAACTCATTTTTAATCAAATATTATTCAATAAAACCAAGATTTTGAATTTCGGTACAGCTTACAGAGTTAGTATCCCGCCAAATTATGTAGTCTTTTTATAATTTTAAATTTGGAACACAACGCGTCATTAAATATGAATAACAAGACTCCATTTTTAGGGTTCCGTAGTCAACAAGGAACCCTTATAGTTTCGCCATGTCTGTCTCTCTATGTGTCTGTCTGTCCGCGGTATAGCTCAAAAACTATTAGTATTAGAAAGTTGTAATTTGGCATGAGTATACAAGTAAATGACGCCAAAAAAGTCATAAAAGAAAATTTAAAAAATAACAATTATTTAGGGTACCTCCCCTACATTATGGGGTACTGTGTTAAATGTTACAACAGAATACCTTGTGCTATATTAGAATTAAATGAAAGAAAATTTAAAACTCATATAAAAAGAACACTTTGTAAACAAGCATATTACAAATTGGAGGATTATATCCAAGATAAAAATGCTTGGAAACATGCTGGTCCTGCTCCATAGGACAATTTAGAATCTTGACAAAATCAAACTGGTTGCCAATTTAATTGTATAATATTATTTTTTTAAACATTAATTTTATATTCTGTGATTACTTGAACTCACACACTGACTTATTATTGGTAGTACTTGTTAAAATGTTAAGAATATCGTATAATTTCACAATGTTTGTAAATATGTGAGCACCATGCATCTATCACATAATTAATTTATGTCATTCCTTCATTTTTCATTCTTTTTACCTATCTTGGTATAGTAATCTTATTCGAGGTGCATCGTCTTCACATAAAATTATATAATTAATGTATACATTAAAGTTTTATTGTGAAAATATTTTAAAAGAGTAACGGTGGAGTTTCTTGCCCATTCTTCTCCATACGACAACGACCTTTTGGAATGGGCGACTAGAATCAATTTTTTTTTGTAAATGTTGACGTTCATAAGTGCCTTTTTTGTGCCTAATTGAAATAAATTATTTGACTTTGACTTTGACTTTGACATGTAAAGTGGGGATGACCACTTTACATGTACATGATAATTTTTTTATTTTCGTCCTTCCCATAATATGGGATTTCTTTGGATAGATCTTTCAAAAATATTAGGGGTTTACCGAGACCGTTTTTTGATTAAGTAAACCGTTCGTGACTTATCAAGCTTTAAAGTACCTACCAATTTTCGTTAGAGTCAAGTGTCCCCCCCCCTCTACCAACTAAACTAAACGGTTGTAGTTAGAAATTCAAATGTTACGGCATTAGTATTTATATATAACGAAGTTTAAAGAAAAACTATCACACTTAAGTGGGCTTTACACGTTTACGAGTAATAATTGACCAACTTAAATTTGCGGTTGCAAAAACATGTTCTCCCATATATTCCGTATGGGAGAACATGTTTTTAAATTACAAAGTTAAGTTTGTTCTTACGGTAAATTCATTCCAACTACGGAACCCTTCATTGTGCGTGGTCCGACACGCACTTGGCCGGTTTTTTTTATATATATATTATTCTATAAGTATACACTATCACATCTATGATCAAATATATAATTAAATTGTAAAATAGACATATTATGTGTAATTTGTTAGCTTCGTAGATCGGTATATGATATAATTTGATAGTGTAATATCCCCCTAAGGGGATATACCCATAATAAATGTCTATTTTACCATTTCATTATATATTTGTTCATAGATCTATGATCATAGATATGACAGTGTAATACCCCCCTTAGTAAAATTTTTCGTAGCCGACCACCTAACCAAATGTTGTTCTATTTTTAAAATTCATTCCCGCCGCCGCCGTAGGGAAGTAATTACTATGAGTTTGTTTGTGTGGGTGTGGGTGTATGTTTGGGTGGGGATAAGCGTCTTCCACTAGCTACTCGGATCAAACAAACACTACTTTCCGAGTATGAGAAATGAAAAAAACCTTGCGTAATTAGCGCTAGGACTCAGTGCGCAGATAGACGATGACCTACTTAGATAAAGTTCACTTGCTGCGAAAACTTCTTATTTACTTCACCATGAGTTTCCCAATCATAGTAACTATTCTTTGTCTTACTTTATGCGTTGGATTAAATGCGCAGCATTTATTACTAGCAACTTTATAGAGCTGCTACCCGTAGTTGGTAGGGCGCTAACCAAAAATGGTATTGATGTCTATCAACCGTCTGCCTCTCAGACAGTTGTCAGACAGTTGTAAGTTGATTGACGAGACGAGGCATACGCCGCAAATTAATTTTGTGCTTATTTAATTTGTGCTATGCCACAATTGAATAAAAACCTACAGCACAGCGCAAATTTTCAGTGGTCACCCGAAAACGACGTACGGAAACTAAGTCAGGAAGTATGAAAATAATGAGCCTGACTAGCCAGACAGTAATTAATTAATATTTAATGCTCTGCAAAATGCTTTTTTAGTAAAAAAATCAACCGCCTACCAAAATTTTTTTTTGTTGTAAAATCGTTGTATATGTTGCTTTTTAGTGGTCAGTTTGTAATTTATTTAAGTTACAATAGCCTAATATCAACTACTCACCACCTTTTACAAAATATTGCTTTTCCCGAAGCAGGAACTTTAATCGTTGAGGAGATCTCCTGGTACTTCACCATCAGCTCCACTTCTCCAAAAGCATTTTTTTTTTTGTGACAGCATTGTGACGAGCTTAAATGGCTTGGCAACCACATGAAAGTAATCGAATCGCAACCCGTGAAATACTTATTATTGAGCAGTTCCGGTGGCGATCAGTGGTCTTTATCATCAAGTTCCACTTCACTAAAAACTTTTTAGTCTTTCCCAGAGCAACTGTACGAGTTACTATAAAAAATACCCAAATCGCTTTAGGTGAGCCTATATAATTTGAAGAGTTCCCGCGATTTCTCCAGGATCCCAACATCACATCCTGACCTGATAACAACAGGACTATCTCGAAAGTATACCCTTTCAAACAAAAAAACTATTTTGCAAATCCGTCTATATATGACGGAGTAATGCCCAAACAAACATTAAAAAATATATATATCAACATCCGAATTGAAAACCTCCTCCTTTTGGAAGTCGGTTAAAAATAATGACTGGCTTTTGTCCTTTATGAAAGTAGAAGTAATGATCACAGCAGTCAATTGGACAGAACAAAAAAAGTGTATAATAATCTTGTAAGGAGAGACGAAAAACACATCTCCTATTTCGACTATCCGCAACCCCGACACTTACGAGTATCATTGGGAAGTTCATACCAAACTTAGCCGGAGCGACAAACTGTAACTTCTACCTACCTATGTTAGCCTAGTAACTATAAAACGTTTATGATTCGTCAGCGAATCGATACTCAGAACAAAAAGTGTTAGAATAATCTTGTAAGGAGAGACGAGAGACCCATCACCTATTTCGCCAATCCGAATCATGACAGTTAACATTGGGAAGTCCGTACTAAACTAAGTCGGAGCGACAAGTTATACTTCCTACTTATCTATGTTAGCCTAGTAACTTCAAACGTTTGTATTTCGTCAGCGAAGCGTAACTTTAGATTGAGAGGTCCAAAGTTTGTTTTAAGCACACTAGTTAAGCACTATTTGATTAGTTCTGTTATGACTGGTTTTACTTCAAGAAGATATACTAGGGTAAGAAAAATTACCTTAATTACTAGAAGAAGGATTTTCGTTTCGGTTCATTCGGTTTTATGGTGATTACTTCTAATGACAACTATGTTTGGGTCTGCTTGCAGTCTAACCGGAAGCAGCTGAATACCAGTATTTTATATGGAGCGACGGCCTATCTGACCTCCACAACCTAGTAACTGGGTAAATACGATACCACTTGGTAAGACTGGTTGTCACACTTTTGCGCTTCTGATGACCCGTAACGACTACCAAAGATCCACGAATGACAGCCAGGACCAACGGCTTAACGTGCTTTCCGAGGCGGATTCAATCGCGGATTCCCGGCCATCGTAGGCGCGGGCTTGCGGACGGTGAGCAATAGGTAGCTTGCCATCCGGTAAGGACCAGGCCCGGGTCGACGGCGCGTTGTGTTCCACGCGCGCCTCTAAGAGATGTCAGCGAATGAAGGGGTCCGATGAGACCATTGCCTGCCGGGGTTGCGGGAAAGTCCGAAAGGGATACCGTGGCCCCCTGGCATTGCACAGGCAAGAGAAGGAACACGGGTGGGTTTTAGTCAGTAAGAGTCTGACACGCCCTCCCGGTCCACCCAGAGCGGGAGGAGTCATTTGACGATTTCCGACCCAAAAAAAAAAAAAAAAAAAAAAAAAAGGACCAACGGCTTAACGTGCTTTCCGAGACACGGAGGAGTCTCGATATACGAATATAAAGAAGGTCATCCATGCACGGGACTCACCCCGGCAAGCGTAGCTTAACCTGGTGGATGGACCCGTGCAACGGTTATTACTTAGCCACGAGCTCCTTTAATGACTATTTAAACAGTACTTAGGTACGAGCAGACAAAATAAAAAATGTTCACGACTACTTTTAGGACGGACAAAAACGCTTTATTCCTTTTTTATCGTAAAGCACAGTCGACACTCCTTCTCAAGGTCATAGGCATAATTCGGAACAAACGTTAACAACGACATGACATGTCAGAATTAATTAAAAAGATAATACTGTTACAGTCGAATACTTGATTTCATAAATAGATAAAAACCGGCCGCTTAATTAGGGCAAGATATAATGGTCATGTCCATTTTGACTGATTTATCCGGTCAGTTATAAATTTAATTAAATTCGGGCTATTTGAAAAATTCAAGATAATATTACGGTCATGTATATTTTGACTGATTCATCCGGTCAGATAAAATATTAATTTGGGGTGTTTGAAAAATTCTGCTAAGATTCATTTTAAATTGATGCTCTACACTATATGAATACATAAACTAACGCCTTCTTCCAACGGGGGTAGGCAGAAACTACAGAACGCCACCTCCTAGGATCCTTACACATCTTTTTGTGCTTCGTTAACGTACATACATTAGGCTGGTTGCCGGAGTACTACGCACCTGACCTTTCAGAAGAACATCACCAAAAAGGTCAAATTCAAATTCATCACAAGGGCACTTATGAAGCGTCAGAAGCTAGGTTCACGGTTCCAATTGGTCGTTTCCTATAGAGAAGAGCCGGCAAGAAAGTCCACGGTTACTCTTTCACTCACTATTTGTCACGGTTACTATTTGTCCTCCTAAGGCATTAACTAATTTTGTAGCAAACAACAATAACAAGAACAACTCCCACAAACGTGCGTGATGCGATAGCGCAAAGCGACTAGTAGAAAAATTTATATGAAAACGTCACGCTTCTTCAACGGTTTTATAGATAGTTTATAACCTGGATCATTATAACATTTCATCCCCGTTTTACGTTCCCGTGGGATAATTTCCAACCTCCTCGCGGGCGAGGCAAACGTTAGTATTTTGCTATATTTATTTTACTTAGAACAGCTGCTTTTACAGACACAAATCTTACTTATAAATGCATTTAAACCCAGATCGGAATCTTAAGTCGGCTTTTGTTTAAATCTTTCTTTAAATAAAATATCGCTATTCAGCTGCATGGTTCAGCTTTGTACCATTCAATTGATAAGCTGAAGAAATCCCAGAATTTTTCTGCTAACGGTTTTTGCGAATCACTAAAGTAGCTTTTGAGATTACTCACATCTATTTACCATGTAGTTAGATGTAGTTATACATCATCTGCATTATCTGCATAGTCTTTTTCAACTATGTTAGGGTCGGCTTCCAGTCTAACCGGACGCAGCTGAATACCAGTATTTTACATGGAGCAACTGCCTAAATGACCTCCACAACCCACCCAGATACTGGGTAATAATACGTTATTACCCAGTATCTGGGTGGGTTGTGGAGGTTGCTCCATGTAAGGGGTATCGTAGATACCCCTTGGTGAGACTGGTTGTCAGACTTTTGGGTTTCTGATGACCCGTAACGACTGTCAAAGATCCACGAATGACAGCTGGGACCAACGGCTTAACGTACTTTCCGACGCACGGAGGAGTCTTGGTATGTGAAGATCGATCATCCCGTGCCGCTGTTATTACTTAGCCACGAACCACTCTTACTGAACTTACTACTATGGCAATTAAAAACGAAAACAGTGCAATAAAACGAGTGTTGATCAACAAAAAATAATGACTCCGTAATTTCAATCAATTATAATAATACCCGACTGGTGGACTGCCTTGTTGGTCTAGTGGTCGCAAGCGCTACTGCTGAGCATGAGGTCCTGGGTTCGATTCCCAGTGGAGTTCCAGTTGGGCAGTGTTATTGGGATTTTCCATCTCGAATTTCTCAGTAGCAGCCCGGAGTCTGGATTAGTGCCCGGTTGATGGGACTTAAACATAACTGGCGAAAGTGGGTGTACTATAGGTACACCTCTGCCCAACCATTTGTGGAATACAGGCGTGATGTTATGTTATGTGTTATATTAATACCCTATTATTGTCCAACTGCAGGGCAAAGGCCTCTTCTCATACAGAGAAGGCACGAGCACTGATCACCACGCTGGCTCAAGACGGGTTGGTGATTTCAGACGTATATTTAACTATAAGTCCAGATTTCTTCACGACGTTTTCCTTCACCGATATCAGTAATATCAAATATAAACTCAGCAAGAATTTTCAATTAGTTTTACGAAGCTCATAAAAATCATATACCTAATTATTTATACGAAAGTTGGAATCACATCAAATGAGACTTCAAAAATAAATTACACGCCACATTTACCTGAAATATAATATTTTATAACTTGATTTATATTAAATCTGGGTCTGATTTGATATTAGTGATAAAAAATTTCATAAATTTGTTGCTGGTCCTGGCTTTTCGAAAACCAATTACAATTACTTACTTTTATTTTCAGTTTTTTAGTTTTTTATCTATTCTCAGTCCAAATTACAATAATAAAACTTATAATAATGTATATATTTTTGTAATTACTTGTCAAACCTTTCATTATCATAACCCCAGTCGATAGGCAGAAGTGGCAAATTAAAATGGCGCCATTTTGATTTTTTTATAATTTTAATCTAAACTGACACTTTTTGCGCAATAAAGACGAGTCTAACGACATATCATTCATTAAAATCGATTCGTAGTTACGAGGGAACAGTCCGTCTCTAACGGACATAATTATAATACATACAGGTCAAACCCTCCTTTTTTGACTTTGCTGCAGTCGGGTAGAAACATAGATTTCAATGAAATTAATTATGCTCGTTCGGGCACACGTCAGAGGTTACACACTTCAACGTTGAGCAGGCCTACGTAGTATGAAGTTTCAATTAAATTATTTAAAATATGAACATAAATGGCACTTCTGAAAGTGAAAAAAAAAAAAAAAGTTTCTAGTCTCCCCTTCCAAAAAGTAGTTTCCTATGGAGAAAAACGGGCCAAAAACTCCACCGTTACTCTTTTAAAATATATAACAATATTTTTTATATATTTATCATATAATTATATTTGAATACGATGCGATGCACCTATAATAAAAGTACTTTAACACAATAGGTAAAAAGAATTAAAAAGGAAGCAATGACAGATAAAATATTATTCTGTTACGAGTAAATGCTCTAGTCTATAAATTACCCAACAACCCAATACAATTACCCAATATTATTATATATTATATTAATTTATTACTCATACTATCACAAACACAACACAATTATGACTAATTGTTTCGGTATGCATGTACATTTGCACGCTTATATCTATTAAATAAAACATGTTTGTTCATATTATTAACATTACCATCTTTTAAATTTATATCTACCATGTTTTCAGCAAATAAATGATATCTCTATTTCTATTTCTATATTAAATAATCAATATTTAAACATGATATTTATTAACACTTATACACTGGATTTATTAATATTTATTTACTGGCTTGATTTCCGTACGTATTTTTCGGGTGACCAACGAAAATCAGCGCTGTGTTGTTATTGGTCCCCCATAGCACAGCATTATGCTGAGTGGAAGCCTTCTTGTCACAGTCATGTCGTGCAGCTGCCGAATATTTGTAATGTTTATATATTTATATTGTTGTGATTTTGTATGCACGTGTTTATGTGATAAATAAACCTATTTTTGTTTCTTTATTTTCTTTTCTTATACCCCTTTTTTTAGTCACATATGTTTTTCCTCCTCATCTTGCCAAATGATTCCCTTTTAACTTTTCTGTCGCTGGCGCTGGTATAATTATATGAAAATTAGCGGACCTGATAGACGTTGTCCTGTTCTTTCAATAGCTCATCCAAAAATCTAAAAATGTTTAAATTCAGGAAAACAAAATGAGTGATGATGAGTTCCTCAATGAGTTGAGTGACCCTTTCCTGAATTTAAACATTTTCCCGGCAACTTTTTTTTTTCTTTTTAAAAACTGATTCGAACTATTATGCACATTTTAAAACAATAAATAGCTAAATCAGCCCCGGTTCTCAAGTTATTCGCTTAGCAACGAAAATCATTTTTATTTTTAAACTAGCTTTCGCCCGTGTGGAGGTCGGAAATCCCACGGGAACGTACTAGCGGGATAAAATGTATTCTATATATAAACAGATTATAAACTATCTGTGCGCCAAATCCGTTCAACCGTTTTTGCATGATTGACTAACAAACTACCACATTTATAATATCATAGGATATAGATAGAAAAATTGTAAGAAAATGTCTCGTTATTTCAACATTAAAATGTAAATTCTCGTCTTATTCCGTAGTTATTAATATATTCGTAGTCTAGCTGCATTTAATACTATAACAATTTTAGAACACATTAATTCTAAAAAGGGTATTTTTTCAACGATCCAATTTATTTAAATTGCTTATTTTAAACTGTAATAACATAATTATCTTGTTGCATATGTATTGAATTTTAAGAAAGTACTGTAGGTACAGTACGACACAACTTAGTCAAAGCATAAATTTGAAAATTTGCATTCGTTCATTTCAATTTTACGAATGTATTTGGTTATATGACTTTACAAGTTATTGCGTTTGGGTAAAGAGCGTTATCACTTAAAGCAGTAACAAATATTGGTGATTTTAAAGGCGCACTCAGTTCGGATGGTGATCGGTTTTACGAGTTTTGCCGATGCTACATCTAAGTTGTGTCGTACTGTACTTAGATTTACGTATAAAAATAGCTTTTGGCTTTTATTATAAAAAGTGCTTCTTTCCGCGACTTTGTCCGCGTGTTTCTTGTTCCCCGACCACCGCGTCACATCGCATCGCCCGCCCGTGCTATTACTTCATTTTCGCTTAGCATTCTTGCAATTTTTTTTCTTTTTGCTCGTCTCCTAATGCTCCTAAAGAGCCTAGTGATGTTAAATAGCCTATAGCGTTCATTAAGAATTGGGCTACCAAATGCAAAAATATTTTTTCAAATCCAATTGTTAGTTCGAGAGATTTAGCGCGTTCAAACAAACAAAAAAACAAACTCTTCACTCTTCAATTCTTCATTCTTCTCTTCTCTTCTTTAACATGGCATAATTAAATAGACCATATTAAAAATAAACTATCAGCATTTACGGGCTCACTTCATAGCATAAACCAGTGCATACCTAAAAATATACGTTTTACTATGTATAATTCTCTCATTAAGTCGCATCTGTTATATCTCATAATTATACATTTGGGGAAGCACTAGGAAGTGGTGAAAGGCGGGCGTTTTTGGGGGACTGTCTTATGTAATTTTGACGTTCGAAAAGTGCTGATTTCTCAGCCTATTTTGAATAAATGACTTTTGAATTTGAATTTGTTCTTCTTTTTACCATGAACATGAAACAATAGCATGCTACCAGTAACGTTTCTACATTTAATGTAGCCAGCAACATTATTTCCAATAAACAACCAATAACGTCCCCACTGTTGGGACATAGACCACCTTTATGTGAGAGAGAGTGGGCCGTGATCCATTACGCGGGCCAAATTAACGTCACATGTCTTCCATTTGTTTGGTTCTAGGACAATATCGGTTGCCTTCTTTTGAGAAAATAATTGCATAGCACATGTGTGAGCACTGTGATCTTATACCTTATATAAAGCTACCATTTACTGGGTACGTCTTTCACTGACTTGATGTGCCCTGGCGGTTGAGAGTATGTAATGCTCACTCAAATGTCTCGCTGGTGGTGGGGTGTGTGTTGGATCGTTGAGTTCCCTTCAAAATGGTTGAGCTAAACGGTGCTGATCCATGAGTCATGTTCGTGAACGGGCGCCGTCAGTAGGGACTGGTCATCTCTTATCTGCCTCGGCTTATTTTATTTTATTTAAATTTTTTAATTGTTTGTATATTTTTATTACGGGTGCTTTTTACATGCACATCTTTCTACATTGTTCTCACATGTATAATTTCAACATGAATGATGTAACCAATATTTTTTAAGAATATTATGATTCACTCTTTTAAGAGTGTCCGTGGAGTTTCTTGCCCGTTCTGCTCCATAGGAACCTACGCTTTGGAATGGGCAACTAGCTTCATATTTCTGACTGACTGACCCCTTGACAATTCAAATAATAATAAATGGTTTAATTGAAATAAATGCTTTGAGTTTGAGTGGTGATAAAATAAATTACACAAAGCAAAGTGCCAGAGTTTGAGTTCGAACCCACGTCCTACAACACGTAATTTCCCTACATTTTTCATCTACTTCAGAGCCGGAATAACCCAATAACACTTTGACCGACCCGGGGTCAGACCCCACACTAAGCAATCGCTCTTGCGACCACTACACCTAAATCTAAAATGATCAATCTAGACGTACATATTACTAGGCCGGAAGGCTCCTCAAGGTCAGAAGATCTGACATGTGATAAGGGTATTTTATTTACATACTGCGTTACAAGACGGCTTTGTACTGTATTTGTAATTTATGGTAAGTAATTTCGTATCGAGGGTATTTTGTTTTTGCATGTATCCTATACTATTAAACGAGCAATATTTGTTGTAATCTCGCTCTCGAAAACGGCTGTGACGATTTCGATGAATGTTGCAGGGGGTTGCAGGGTTTACAGTGGCGAAAATTTGACATAGATAGGTCTTATATATCTGGGAAATGTTATTTTAAGATCATAGACTTCTTATAGGTTTTCTTACAATTTTTGAGTAAAGAACCATTCTCTGTATTTTTTTCAAAATTTTAGGCTCTGTAGTTTCGGAGATAAGGGATCTATGGGGTGAATGGTCAATTTTCATATTTTACTTAAATATCTTTAAAAGTATTTTTGTTAATATCTTCGCAATAAGCTCTTTCATTTAATATGTCACGCGGTACAGTTAGAAAAACATTATTTTTATTTTATTAATTGGCCCCCAAAAGTGACCTCCATATTCAAAATTCATATATTTACATTACACGTCCGTATTTGTCCACAGAAATACCAAATTTCAACTTAATAGGTCTATTAGATTCGGAGCAAATTGGCTGTAACAGACGGACAGACAGACAGACACGCGAGTCCTATAAGGGTTCCGTTTTTTTCTTTTGAGGTACGTAATCCTAAAAAAGTAAGTTCAAAAACTAAAACCCGATTACTTAAAAATCTAGCTCTAAAAAATAAGAAACAAGAAAATATTTCAGACAGAAATCATGACATAGACCGTACAAAAATGGAATTATACAAAATTATGAATTATTACGTGATAAAGTATTTGCAGAGCTGCTATTTTTTTTTTTTGTTTAGGTTTTATTGTATAATAGGTATTAGTTTTACAGCCACACCGTACACACAAGCAAACAGACTCACTTTTGCTTGTTTTTAAAAATTTCAACATATTTATTTACTTAGAAAATACATACATATTTGTAATGTGCTCGTCAAACCCTTACATTTGATACCCAACATGGTTTATTAAGAAAGTTTTTTTTTTAGTTCATTTTTTTTATGTCCTGTACTGTATCTCCTCGAGAGGGCGCCATATTGTGTATTTAATGTATAGTTATACAACCATAACCAGCGGACGATCAAGACGCTTCCAACGATACCTTATTTGTCAAATGATGATCAGCAGTTTAGAGGTTACGAGCTAACAGATGGACATACAAACATACCGGTCAAAATCTGACTCCTTTTTGCTTTGCCATAATCAGGAAAAACGTTCAAAATCTAGTAGCAAGCTCATCTCAGCGACAGTCAACGTCAAAAACTGGTCAAAATGTAACATTTACAAGAAATTAAAGTTATTTTACGAACACACTTCATACGCGCCATTTATTTTTATATGAAAAATGATTTTTTTTGTCTCCCGCTACAGAATGAGATGATTACCCTAGAAACATTTTTTTTGTCAACAAGATTCCCGAAAACCTCAGTCGTCTAAAATAACTTTTTTTCCAATAATTGAAAAGCAATGTACAAACTTATAAGAAATTATTGCTTCAAGAAATAGAAGCTTTAAGAACTTTTGCTTAAAAGCGTACCGTACGAAGTACAAAGGAAAGGTTTTATTAAGAGAAAACCAAAATGTTTGTGTAAGTATATATATTCAATATACATCCTAAGGGAATTAATACAAAGAAACGATGGATGGATTGTGTGAGGAGTGATATGAAGGAAAAAGGTGTAGATGATTGCGTGACGGTTGACAGGGGAGAATGGAAGAAGAAAACGTGGTGCGCCGACCCCAAGTAACATGGGATAAGGGCAGGAAGATGATGATCCTAAGGGAATTAATACGGTACATATTGTGTCTCGGCTTTGACTAATACTAGCACTTTGCCCGCGGCTTCGCTCCCGGGGTCTTTCCCGCGGGACCCGCTATTTTTCCCGGGATAAAAAGTAGCCTATGTTACTCCCTGAAAACTAAGCTTTCTAATTGTAAAAGAATTTTAAAAATCGGTCCAGTAGTTTTGGAGCCTATTTATTTATTTAAACTTTTCACACAAAAAAGTACAAAGGCAAAGGAGGCCTATTCAATACAAACAATCAAATCTTTCCTCTTTGTAATATTTATTATTATTATATTAGTATAGACAACTTTTGGACCCGCCTGGAGGTCGGAAATTATCTCACGGGAATTTACTACCGGGATAAAAGTATTCAATGTGTTAATCTAGGTTATAAACTATCTGTGTTCCAAATTTCGTTCAAATCTGTTTAACGGTTTTTGCGTGATTGAGTAACAAATATCCAAACACACAAACATACATACTTTCACATTTATAATATTAGTAGAATAAATAGATACCTACCTGTTTCAAAATAGAACTACATATTCAGCCTATAAAGTGCCCACTACTGGGACACAGGCCTCTTCTCTTTGAGAGGCAGTGGGCTATAATCATAATAATCATAATCATAAATCTTTATTTATCTCAACATCGTATTACAGGCACTGGTTAATAAAAAGCACACTCTTAAATAGAGAAAGGTGTCTGAGGTAGGAGGATCCTGAGTTACAGATCACCCGGCTCTCTTAGATAGGACATGTTAATTAACAAAACAGTAGTCAAGATATTAATGGTATTACAAAAGTTTGAAAGACCTAACAAAATTAAAACAAAATCAAAGAAAAGCAAGTAAACATAAAATTAAGAGAAATATATCTACCTATTATGTAGGTACATTACGTAACTATATTATTATTCATTAATACATACTTAGGTATCTGAATAAGAAAATAAAATAATAATGAGCTTATCACAAAATGAAAAATGGGAATGGGGAATTGCTGTGTGTATTGAATGATTGTATTGTGTAGGTGTGTGTAATAATCCACCACGCGGGCCCAGTGCGGGTTGGTAGATATCAAATGTCTTCGAATTTTTTGATTCTAGGACATTTCGTTTCCTCACGATTTAAAAACAATTGGTTTTTACAATATTTTCAAATAACAGTGTTATTAGGTATGGGAGGACAGTGTAGGTCTTTCAACAAGTACCAGGTACTTAACAAAATAATTATGGTCAGCAAATATACAGTTCACTAAGCCTAAAGCGTTCTCACATTCACAAAATAGAAAATAATCTATATAAAGATGAATAAATTATTTAAAATAAAAACGTATTATAAATGACGTGATTGCTATTACAGCTGTGACAATTCTGAATAATTATCATGTTTACAAAAGCCACTAATAAAGAGTTGAAGTTAAATTGTAGGTATATAATGTCAAATAATAGCGTGATTATGTCAAGGAAGAATGATAGATGATAAATAGGAGTGGTGATGACATTATGCATTATGCATTATGCTGGCAATGGATTTTAAAGTGTTTCATATTTCTACAACGAGTTTGAAAAATAAGCAACTATTCAAGACTGCAAATGATGTCAATCCTCGGAACCGACGAGATCCATATAAGCTGGTGTGCCTAGACTGTCTAAACACAAAGTAACTGCTTGGCAATGTGTGTGTGCATTTATAATACAATGCCAAGGCATTTCAAAGCTTTAAATACAAAATTATTTAAAATTAAATTTCATAAGTGGTTACTCGAGTGTAGTTTTTATAGTTTAAAAGAATTTATAGATAAAAAATGTTGATGTTATTAAAAAAAAAAAAACGATTTTTGTTGCTAAACTTGTCTTTAAGATTTTGCATGCTATGTGTTATCCTAGCTAAACATGCTTGTGCCTCAATTTGTATTTTACACCATTGTATACTATGTTTTACGCAAATAAATATTCTATTCTATTCTATTCAACAAGTTTGACAGTTTGAATAGTTTTCGGTAACTTTGATCGCCTCTGTAGTCTAGTGATTAGCCCACCTGTCTCGGACCTAGAGGTCCCGGGTTCGATTCACAGTGGGGGTAAAATTTTCTGATCGGTTTGGCTGGTGTTAGGACTTGTTATAAGTCCGCCTGGCTAGCTAACACCGTCTTATCTAAGTCTGTCGCCATAATAACAATGCTAACAGCATTGTTGTGTTTCGGCAGTTAGAGGTAAGATAGCCAGTTCCTCTGTGGTTGTGGATTCCAGTTGAAGCTCGCTTCCACCTTCGGCCTGATCATCACTTACCATCAGGTATGATGCAGGCCAAGAGCTACCCCGTTGTGGATTATAACAAATATTTCCTTGACTTTACAATTCCATACACCTTTATCTACACTTCGATGAGTGCAGGCGTGATGTTATATAACAAATAAACATAGATATAATATCGATTGCTCCCAAACAATTGTATCTCATCATTCTCTTGTAGCGGTTACACCGCCACATACGAACTACGCATCAAAGACATGACGTCACACAAATCCTGCATCGCGCCATTAGAGTTTACCGCACGAACGATATATATAAGACTATCCGACATCAACACCTGGGCAATACACCCGACACCCGTCGTACCGACCTCGCCGCCGAGGTCCTCCGCGATCGCGACCCTCCCAAGTAAATAATACTCCCCCCCCGACCCTTGTCCAATGAAGCGCCAGCCCGCGCCGCAGCTGAGCGCGTAGCTTTAAATTCCCCGCATAATAATAATGATATGTCCTTGATCCAGCCAGTCCCATCTTGCTATCCTCCCCTCAGCGACGCCCTAAGCCAAGGTTTGTACCCCACAGGTGGTGCCCTTAGCGAGCGCTCGCCTAATTTTAATTTAGAATAGTTTTGCTCCTGGCTGGAGGCTTTGAGTGTAGTGCTTAAGGCAGCAAAAAAAAAAACACCTGGGCAGCTGCCCGCCAGACCCAACACCCGTCTGGTCCGAGGATCCTCCCTTTTCTATGGTGGATGAGTGAACTTTACACCCTGTGTTCCTCATGCTCCTAAACTCCTACCCTGATCAAAATTTATTTGGGGTCAGCGCAACAGACATTTTGGACGTCTGTCTGTCTGTCTGTCTGTCTGTCTGTCTGTCTAGATCCTTATTCTCAGGAACGCGTGGAGGTATCAATTTGAAATTAATATCAAAGTATGGAAGACAAGTACATTTTTCTTCCATACTTCTACCCCCTTTCAAGCCATATCATCTTTCACACAACCGATACATTATGTCTATGATCTTCCATACTCTTAAAGCCATCCACATTGATAATCAAAAATTTCCTTTTATGACCGGTTTCCACACACCTTTTCAGTCACCACACCGGTGCCACTTTCAGACTTCCAGCAACAAGAAACAAACCATAGGATGTTGACTAAAAATATTATTTTGTCTGTTATTTCGATTATTAAAAAATATTAAACACGTATTTTTTCTTTTTTACGTAATCAAAAGATTACGGCAATACATTGAGTAGGCAATACGTTAAAAGGCATGACGTCACTCCTCAGTAGATTTTATACTGACTTGTGACCCCATAAAATGGTGCCATTACCATTTTTCATTAATAATTATGATAAAGCAAAAAAATACGTGTATATTTTTTTATTATCCCTATTGAATCTTAAAGCGGTGTACGAACTCCTCCGTCCTAGCCGTTGAAGTATTATTTAAAACTGGCAGCTGCTATCAAACCTCTGTGGCGACGTGTCACTAATGTGGTAGCCTGACAGATTGTTATTTATGACAGGAGCTTGCCAAGAGGCCCCGACATGGCCACGTTGTGTTGTTGTAAAAGTTTAACCCTCAATGGAAGCCTTTTTAATAACCTGACCCGAACCGACCACAATTTATGTTTTAGTAATGAAGTCTTTACCTCATGTACAAAGAGCCCTTTAAATAAGTGATCAACATATTAATTAAAATTTAACGTCCATTAACTACTAAAACTTAGAACAAGACAATGAATAGTCTATTAAAACCACTTCAGAAAATTAAGCGGTGTCTTGACTGTCATTTCATTTACGGACTGATTCATTTTAAAATAAAATAATAATAAAAAGTAATGGTTTAAATAATTAGTTTCCACTCAACATATTATAATGGAGTTTTAAAGAAAGAAAAAGTATTTATTGGGACAAGCACAGGAGATATCAATATTAAGCAAAACACACACTCGTTAAAAATAAAAATAAACAATACAAATAAAAACATAGTAAAATTAAAATATAGCAGGAAGTCTTGTGCGAGGCCAAAAGGCTCCTATCTCAGCTTGATGTTGCGACATTTACTAACTTTGACTTTGAGTTTGATCCTATTTTAATGAATAAGAATTTATGGGTATTAATTTACAACGGTTACCGCTTTTTAATAATAATAATATTTTAATTTCGGAAAAAGGAATCCAAAGAGTGTTACTTTATCTGGTGTTAGTACACATCCTCCGCACGAACTGCTTTACAATTCAAAGTCAAAGTCAAATAATTTATTTCAATTAGGCACAAAAAAGGCACTTTTAAACGTCAAACTTTACAAAAAATAATAATAACTGATTCTAGTCGCCCATTCCAAAAGGTAGTTTTCGTATGGAGAAGAATGGGCAAGAAACTCCACCGTTACTCTTTAAAAAAAATCTTTTTATCTTGTATACACTAATTATATAATTATTGGTATGTGAAGACAATGCACCTAGAATAAGATTACTATACCACGATAGGTAAAAATAATGAAAAATGAAGGAATGACATAAATTAATTATGTGATAGATGCATGGTGCTCACATACTTACTAACATTGTAAAATTATACTAAATTTCTAACAATCTAATAAGTAATACTAATAATAAAAAGTCAGAAGAATTGGAGACTTGAAGCTCCCCGCTACAGTTCTCAGGATGCTGTTGCGACTATCTCTCACTCTCCCCAGTAGTGAAGCTTTAGTGTAATTGTGTTGTATATTCACATCCATTCCTTCCTCCCCGAACTTTGCTTCCTTGCCGAATCGAACATAAATCATTTTCGAAGGAGTGCTCTTATCACGGTTCATAAATCCAAAACCCGAAAATTTGTCAGTTAAAATCAAATAGAAGATCTCGCTATTCTTTCGACGGGTATTTGCTATCGACGGCAAGACAAATTATGTCATTGAAATGTATAATTTTCGACACGACTGCCTGACTAATGGTTGTGTATATCTATGCTGATGAACTCTTTATTTTTCCTAAAACCTCTTAGTTGATTGATGGTTGGCATAACTTAATTTACAACGGTAACAGGTTTGGGCCATCTGTCAAGCCAGTTGATTGGTCATAACTAAATCAATACATTTACATGGAGCGATTGCCTATGTGACTTCCTCAAGCCTGTAACTGGGTAATACGGTCACCCTTGGTAAAATTGGTTGTCAGACTTTCGGGATTCTGACGACCCGTAACGACTGTCAAAGATCCACGATTGACAGCCGGGACCAAAATGGCTGAATGAACTTTCCAAGGCACGGTCTAGGTAGTGCTAGTAAGTTTTAAGTCACCCACAAGCAGTGTTTTTAACTATTTGTTTATATTCTTGACTCATTTCCCATTGGAAGTGACCTAAGTGCGATAGTCGTGCCCTCATTTTTTTTTCAAACCATTTTCAAGCTGTATACATTAATTATATAAAAGTTTAGTGGCATGAGGAACAGGGTGTAAAGTTCACTCATCCACCATAGAAAAGGGAGGATCCTCCAACCAGATGGGTGTTGTGTCTGGCGGGCCGACTGCTCGACTGTTGATTTCAGATAGTCTTATATATGTCGTTCGCGCGGTAAACTCTAATTGCGCGATGCAGGATTTGTGTGACGTCATGTCTTTGATGCGTAGTTCGTATGTGGCGGTGTAACCGCTACAAAAGCATAATAATACGTGAAGAAGAATGATTATTAAAGGTAGCAATACAATACAGTTTACTATAAAGTAAATATTAAAATTAACTTGCCACTTACTACTGCTACTCCCTAAAATGTCCATTATTTAAATGTAATTTTCTCTTTTATTACGCTAGTACTGTAGTAAGTCTTGCCCCGCCCACGCTGTTCCAACAATAATAAATGAGCTGAAAACTTCCTAACAAATATCTTCATTACTGTTCGAAATAAATCACTCGAGTAATCTCACTTGGAAAGTATTCTCACCTTTCAAACTTTTGTTTTAGGTAACGATTACATGGAATTTTTGTTGAAATTAACCAAGCAGGTAAAAAGAAGGATTAATTACTGTCTAAATGATGATATTATATCTGAATGATAGGCTGAGAAATGATGTGATAAGACAACGGTGTGAGTTAAAAGAATGTAGTGACAAAAATTGAAAAGGGTATGCTGAGATGGTTTGGTCATGTTGAGAGGATGAATGAAAGGCGACTAACAAAATGTATTTACAAGGCAGATGTGAATGGAAACGCCGGGAGGGGACGCCCTAGGAGGACATATACTGACCTTATTGGTGATGTTCTTCAGAAAGGACAGGTGCGTAGTACTCGCAACCGGCGTGCGTGTATGACCAGATGTATGAACGTAAACGAGGCAAAAGGAGTATGTAAGGATCGTAGCAGGTGGCATTCTGTAGTTTCTGCCTACCCCCATGGGAAGAAGGTGTGAGTTTATGTATGTATGTAATTACTGTCTATTTTTTTACTGCCACGTTGGTCTTTTGGTTGCAAGTGCTACATGAGGTAAAATACAAAATTCAAATTCAAAATATTTTATTTCACATAAACCTACATGGGCACTTATGAAACGTCAGAAGCTAGGTGCACGGTTCCAATTGGTCGTTTCCTATGGAGAAGAGCCGGCAAGAAACTCCACGGTTACTCTTTTAAAAATAATTGGCTTTCACAATATTTTCAAATAACAGTGTTATCAGGTATTGGAGGACAGTGTAGGTCTTTCAACAAGTACCAGGTACTTAACAAAATAATTATGGTCAACTAATCTATAGTACACTAAGCCTACAGCGTTCTCACATTCATAAAATAGAAAATAACCTAATAATAAAACAAAATTATTAAAAATAAAAACGTATTATAAACGAAATGACGTGATTGCTATTACAGCTGTGACAATTCTGAATAATTATCATGTTCACAAAAGCCACTAATAAAGAGTTGAAGCTAAATTGTAGGTCATCATAATGTCAAATAATAGCGTGATTATGTCAAGGAAGAATGTAAAAATAAAAATATATAAAATAAAATAATATATATAAAATAAATAATATAGGTATATAAACTGACCACTACTCCTGACCACTAGACCAGAGGCATTCAAGGCAGGCAGTTCAAATATAATTTTATGTAAATTTTTCAAGTATGCATCTGATTGTCTAATGTCCCAGTAACAGGAGGACAGATTGGCAGTCGCTCCATGTAAAATACTGGTATTTAGCTGGATCCGGTTAGATTTTAAGCCGACCCTAACATAATTGGAAAAAAGCTTGGCAGATAATCTACAGATAATCTGTCACGAACTACATACAAGCAAGTTAAAGCTATATTTACATATTCGCATTCACATCGCGAAGTTTTCGGGAACTTAACAACTGGCTTCCACTAATTACAATAAGTGGAAGTTTTGAACAAACATAATTAAACTATGAAGATGCACGTGCTGTAACTTTTGGGAGAAATTAATTTTCTGCACGAGTTTACAAATATTTGGTATTGTTCCTTGGCAAGTGCGAAATTCGCTTTAACATTATTCTTCTTATATTCATGAATAAATTATTGATTTTCATTATTTAGCTCTTTGATATTTATGTCTAGATAGTGTTGCGCTGCAAAAGAACTAAAACAAACGGGTTTTTCTACTTGTGTGCATGACAGCTGCTACGTCCTACACTCGCGCCACGTCATTATGCTTTTCTTGTGTGCGTGTATTAGCTGCTAACAATTAGACGCAATTTTTCTCGGCGATTTCACAGCTTTGACTGTCTATCTAGATATATGTCATGTATTTATATCTTTGATAGAGCTATCTTCAACATGTTTTATAGGCGTGTTAATTATTTCGGACCAGTCTAAAGAATAAGTTGCCTCACCAATAATAATCTTTCGCCGATAGTCGGATTTCGATATTTAAGTACTTAATTCATAAACACAATAAAAGTTATTGTCCTACGATTGGTAGCTTATCTAATCATCAGTTGACAGTACGCATAAGGGTATTTCAGTCAATAGGGTGTTTTACTCTATATGAGAATAAATCTCAAAATATATTATTGAGATAGCTTAGGCAAAAAGCAGTCGAAAAACGTTAGTTATAGTTCATAAAATAACAAACTAAATTTTAAAATTCAATTTAAAGGTTTCAGCTTTTTTAATCTGTTTCATAATACCATTAGATAGTAGTCGCCATGTTATTATGTCATACGGCTATGTAAATTTAGGAAGTGTTAACTGTCAACAATCATATATCAAAATAATAAAAAGCCTTTATAGATTAAAGGTACGCCTTTAATCTATAAAGGCTTTTTATTATTTTCGTAACCAACGCAATTTTTATTGAAATAATACCATGGAGGACGGTTTTGTAAAAGGAGACAACACAAATTTATAACTTAAAAAATATCACAGCATTTCTTTATACAGCCAACTGACGTCATGATCACAGAGCAATATGGCGTCCACTGCGTCCAGCGTTTTGCGCGAAATTTGAAAATGTAAAATTTAAATGCATTTTTATGGCACTTAACAGTTGAATAAAAATTTTGTGAATTTTTTAGTGATTCATTAGCAGTATAGAATCTAATTGAGACACTTTTCAAAAATGGGTCTAATACTCTATTGTTTAAAATTATGTGCTTTTTCTATTACTGATTTTGTTACGAAGTTACTAGGAATCACCGAAAAGGTAGGATAAGAATGACACTGGCTGGTGACTGTCACTCTAGCCGAGGGTCGCTTCGATGGTTGCGTGGTGGATGCTTCTATTGACAGGGATGGTAGTCAGGGCAGCTGTCGTACCACGTCCACGATGAACTGCTCTATTCTGGCACAATCTTGGTGTTTCTGAAGCTGTTGAACCACTAATACGATGACCACTTCTGGTAAAGCCTGCCCCGTTATATTTATTAATCAACTGATTCTGATTACGTTCTCAAATATTTCTTCTGAAGAATAATCAAAACTGATTAAAATATGACTCGGCAATATTTCATTACAATTTATCCAAACTTGCACCACCCTGTGTCTTCTTCAAAATAAGTTTCTGTTACAAAGTTTTGATATTTTGTTCTCTCGATATTAAATTATATTATTTATCGCTTTATTCTAGTTCCATTTAATAATATCCTTGTTAAATTAATGAAGAATTAAGACGACAGAAGCTTATGTAAATTCAGTTTGTACCTTTATTAAAGTCCGGGAAAATTTTTAGTATTTTTGGTTCTTTGATACATAATGTTGCGATGTTTGGTGATATACAACATACATTTATGCCTAAGCAAATCAATCATGTATTGTAATCTAAACTAATATTATTAAGAAAAAACATTTGATTTTTTGTATGATTGTTTGTAACGAATAAACTCAAAAAATACTGAACCGATTTGAATGCTATACTATCACTGAGCTATAATTTATAAAGATATCACAAAGGCGAAGCATCTCGCGGAAGCTAGTAAATAATATTTTATTTTCAGGCTAACAACCTAGCCGGAAATTGTAAATAAACTTGTGAGACCATGCAGAATATCACAAGATTATCCCTGAAGACAAACAACTCAAATACAGAATCAGTCGAGAAAAAAGCAATCCAAATTGAGTAGTATTTTGTACATGTGTAGAACCAAATCACCTCGCAATCGTTTTCAACGTACTCGTAGCTATCTATTTCCACGAAAACAATAAAATAAAGATAGGTACCTCTTCGGAACTCGGAACACCCGAACGGAGCTATATTTGTGAGAACATCAGATGTGCTGTCTCTAAACTTTGCACTTAAGCACTTTCGAGACCAAATATTATGTCAAAAACTTCTCAACATGATGCTCAACTAAAAACTAAGTGTTGTTTGGTCAAGTATGTCTATTTTGACGAAATTTCAAGGAGTTTCGACCTACAACGGAACAAGGATTTTTTGGCGCGTGATTAAAATTTGAACAACCGCCGCCATGTTGTTTTTTCAATACATTTCTCTGACAGTTTCGTAAATGTTCACCAATATTGCCCCTCTGTCAATGTCATTCAGGCAACATAAGATCCTTGTAGAACTATAAATTACATTTTAAATCAGGAGTCTTGAGACAAAGAAGTTTCGCGTTATCTACGTCACCATATGCGAACTACGCTTCACACTGATATCACGCAAAATCGATCGTCGACAACAATCGTCAGGCAGTTGCCCACCAGACACAGCACCCGTCTGGTAGGAGGAACCTCCCTTTTCTGTGTAGGATGAGTCTACACCCTATTCCTCATGCCTATATAGACATTTTTTTTTTGCAGAGAAGGGGATATATTATGTACTAGCTTTTTCCCGTGACTTCGCTCGCGTGGAAGTCGTAAAATATCCCACGGGAACGTACTACCGGGATAAAAACTACCCTATGTGTTAATCCGGGATATAAACTGTGTGCCTTTAATCCAAATCTATTCAGCCGTCTACGCGCCAATCTGGAACAATATACATCCAAATAGACAAAAAATCTAAAAACTAAATTTTCGGTGTCAGATTCGTTCCCACACCACGAAGCAATTACTTTTTTTCAAAAATATTCAATATAAAGTTTTGACCTCGTTACTATTTTAATTATAAGTATGTATAGATGTATAGGAGATGTATTAATTTATCGCTCTCCTATCCTTATCGTAATTTATTTGGAGTCGCCGCAACATGTACCTTTCTTCCATACTTCCCTATTAGTTGTCATCACGGTAGTCACCCCCTTTCTATCCATATCAACTTTCACACAGTCCATCTAAAGTTTATTTGGTCTTCCCCTACTCATAAAGCCATAGACATCAATGCTCAAAACTTTACTCACGACACTTTTCTCATTCAACACATAAATTAATGCACAATAAATTACACATCTTTAATTTATTGTGCATTAATTTATGTGTAAAAAATAATGTGTATAAATTAATGCACAATAAATTGAAGATGTTTAATTTATTGTGCATTAATTTATGTGTTGTGTCGTTTCTTTTGTTTCAAACCAAATAAAGATTTATATTACATCTATCTACATTTTGCTACCGCAGACTAGGCGTGGTTGTGAGACTATTAGTTACATGTTGGAAGCCTTCCGAGCTTCACAGCTGCATTCTGGCTAGTATTGATAGACCGTGTATCTCAGAAGTTTTATACAAATGAATATTGGATATTGGCATTGAATATTAATTGTTTTAGGAGTAGTTTAAGAGTGTGTCTCGTCAGTAACATCTGGATAGACTGGAATCGGAAATCCGGCGAGATAGACGAGGTCAAATAAAGTGTGTGTAGTCTGAGAAACAATTTTGTCAGAGCTGATAGCAAGAAAACAATTCAGTTTTTACGAAAAATTTAAGAAAAAGTACTCAAATACCCAATAATGAATTTGGCCTAGTTAATTGATTCAGGCATGACCTTGCGAAAATCCAATAAAAAATACAGTAGACGTAGATTTATTTAGTAACCTATTCCGCTTAACTATTCCTAAAGGGTCATAAGTTACCACGCCGTGTTCGGGTTTGCGACAAGTCAATCGGCATCCTGAGGATGCCTCGTTGAGAGGTGAACCACGTGTCGATTTATTACAGGTTTTTTGTGACTCTATTGAATTTTTTCCTACGCAAAACATTCTAATATTCTACTTATCTTTCATAACAAGATTTGGAATCAGCGCACGTAGAACGCCAATCTTTTACGACAACCATGTTATTAGGCAATTTCCTTAAGATGTCTGTAGCAATTTGCCTCAGAAAAAGAAAATTCCGATACAAATTATATCTCAATATTTTTCTTGAGACAATAACGCTTTTTTGGCGAACTTATCAAATTTTTAACGTCTTATCTCCAAAATACTATAGGATACTAGAAATTCTTGTAATCACCGTCGTGACCAAGAATTAGGCCAACGTTTTGTGATTTATTCCTAAATGTATTAGTTAAAACAAATGTTACCAGTGTCCTTGGATTTTTCCATCAGGAATTTCTCAGTAGCAGTCTGGATTTGTGCCCGGTTGATGGTAATAGGCTCGCCCTCTATTACATAGGACTTAAGCAGAACTGGCGAAATTTGGGTGTACTATAGGTACACCTCTGCCTAACCCTTCGAGGATTACAGGTGTGATGTTGTGTGTAAAAGAAACAGCAACGCGGGTTACTGATGTTTAATAAAAACATACACATAGATACATAAACTCACGCCTTCTTCCCATGGGGGTAGGCAAAAACTACAGAACGCCACCTGCTACGATCCTTACATACTCCTTTTGCCTCGTTTACGTTCATACATCTGATCATACACGCACGCCAGTTGCGAGTACTACGCACCTGTCCTTTCTGAAGAACATCACCAATAAGGTCAGTATAATTATGTCCTCCTAGGGCTTCCCCTCCCGGCGTTTCCAGTCACATCTGCCTGGTAAATATATTATGTTAGTCGCCTTTCATTCATCTTCTCAACACGACCAAAGCATCTCAACATACCCTTTTCAATTTTTTGTCTATTAGAATGAATGATTTTTATCACGATGTTTTTTTTTTGTTTAATAAAAATGAAGCAGGAATTCAAGAGTATCTAAGTAAAAACAAAAGAAGGAAAAAACAGTCCACACAATAAGGGCCAATCAAATAACAATGCGTCTTATCAACTCCTGACTAAGGCGTGTCTTCACGATCGGAGAATAGTTTGTAGTTGACAGACCTAGCCGGAGAACAATACAACTTTGTGTCCCGGTCCTTAAGTTGGTATTCAGGAAAATAGGAAGTACCTACTTGTAAATGAAGGGGTAACAAACTATTGTATAATGATATGCAAAAACAAAGTACGGACGCTTGCAGTTATTGGTTCCCGCCTTGAATAAGGTATTTGTATGCGTAAGGGGTATCCAGGGTACTTTATTAATGAAGTAAATTAAGACACATTATTAATGAAAGAGCTTAAATAATGAAGGTGGTACAGCAACTTAAGTTCATTAACACTGTCACGTTTACACATCATCAAAAAGCTCTTTTTACAAAACAAAACTGGCTTCCAAAAAAAAACACGAAACGTAAAAATAACTTTAATTTCGGAAGCGGTGTCTTTGGGTCTGTATTTTCTTTTTAAGTCAACGATTTCCGAAATTAAAGTAATTTTGCACTATTTAGTGTTTTTTTTTTGGAAGTCGGTTTTTATTTTGTTGATTTTTTATTTTCTCTTTTTAACTGTGGTTGACCAAAGCTTCGAGATGTTTTCCGTTTTACACTACACCCGTAGCTCATATCAATATCGAAGTAAATGTAAGCCGATAAAAAATGGTCTCGGTCCGATTAATAGTTTCGGAGAAATACATACAAACATACATACACTTATAAAATTTTATATATTGTTGAAAGACCTAATAGATTATCATTATGTGAATATATTGCAGTTCCAATAATATTACATACATACGTGTAGAGTTGATAACCTCCTTTATTTTATAAGTTGGTTAATAAAAAAAAAATAGACAAAATTATACGATAAACTGCTTTTCAGCATTTCATAAAATAGCTAGCAGTATTCATATTCTTACATTTTTCTTCTGTTCCGATTTTGATTATATATTTAATTTTAGATTTTAAGTAATCTACTTTAGTTTCCGATTGCTGACCGTACCTTTGCAGTGATCTTTCGCTAACATTGGAGATTTAGTTACAGTAGCATTTCTTGTGAAAGAGTTCATCTCTGGCAGTCATTATTCGCCTGTTTTGGCCGTTAAGCATATACACCACTTTTTTTTTTTTTTTTTTTTTTTTTTGCGTGGGAAATCATCAAATGACGTCTCCCGCTCTGGGTGGAGCGGGAGGGCGTGTCAGACTCTTACTGACTAAAACCCACCCGTGTTCCTTCTGTTGCCTGTGCAATGCCAGGGGGCCACGGTATCCCTTTCGGACTTTCCCGCAACCCCGGCAGGCAATGGTCTCATCGGACCCCTTCATTCGCTGACATCTCTTTGAGGCGCGCGTGGAACACAACGCGCCGTCGACCCGGGCTTGGTCCTTACCGGACGGCGAGCTACCCATTGCTCACCGTCCGCAAGCCCGCGCCTACGGTGGCCGGGAATCGGCAACCGATTCCCGACGCCCAGGGCGTCTCCTCCTGCGGCGGCTAGGGGCGTGAGGGCGCGAAATTTGCCTCTCCCTCACGCGCTCCGCCTCCTCCTTCGCGAGCATTACTGCTTCGCAGAAGGAGGTGACGGCCTCCCATGCCCTCTCGCTCCGTACCATGGCCTGGACCAGGACCGGACGCGAGAGATCCCCGCCACCGATCGCCTCCACGAGGACACGGCGGTGCTCTGCCCAAGCCGGGCATACCTCCACCGTATGCTCCACCGTGTCCTCCGGGCGATCCACGCAGTGATGACACCCGGGCGTTTCCTCCCGCCTTATCCGAAACAGGTACCTCCCGAAACAGCCGTGTCCGGTGAGGACCTGCGTCAGGCGGAAGGTGAGGACGCCGTGGCGCCTCTCCAGCCACTCCTCAAAGAGGGGACTTATCGCCGCAATAGTGGCGTGCCCAGCACTGGGTTGCGACAATCGCACTCTCCATGACGCCATGAGATCCCGTCGGAGCTCTGTCCGCTGTGCCGCGATTTCTCGCGGCATCGGAGTCAAGCCCCGGCGTTTCGCCTCCCCGCGCCACTCCCAAATATGCGCGAGGACTTTTGCCTCCAGATCCCAGCATATACACCACTTGGCCCCACGTATGCAACGTATACATCGCAATATACGATTTATATTTGTTTCTAATGAATAGTTTCTTTAGTATAAAATCAAGTCCATCGGCCATCCTGACACAATTGCGTTAGCAGAATTGGGCCCCAGATTTCATTATGCGTTGAATACGTCACGTACGTGGGACTTGACTGTGTTTCTTGTGTCCCAGTTTTCATTTAATTTACATCCCGTTTGTGTACGAAAATCACAAATTCTCCGAAATAAAAAAAAGCACCACGGAACCAAACAATGGCCGCGAACCCTAGCAAACAAAGTAAATTCAGTATCTCATTAACAACTCGTTAAATAAATGTGAATACAATAGGAATTAAAATTAAATTTCCACGGGTTGTGGTGAGTCGTGATATCACGTAGTTTTTCGCAAAAACATGTCACGCTTCGTTTTAAACTTGAGGGTTTGCAATATGTGGCGGTAAATATTTCGGCAACACGTTTGCGGGCCGAAGAACTAAAGGATGAACTGTGACGCCCTGCCGGTGTCTGAGTTATAATATTACTATTAGTGGGTCAATAGATGATTTCTAGGCAAGTGTACACCAGTGCAGAGCTGTGATGGCCCAGCAGTATCAGCCCGACTAGTCGTCCCCAGGTCGGTGCAGCGGTGGTTTCCTTTGAGTAAATCATTTCATCACCACTGCTCTCAAAACCGGCATGTCCTAGAAACAAAAAATCGAAGACATTTACCAACCCGCACTGGGTCTGCGTGGTGGATTACGGCCCCCGCCTCTCACGGAGAAATGAAATGAAATTGTTTATTCTGTAAATAGGATATTGGAATCACTTTTACACGTCATCTTAAAAAAATAATTAAAAATTAGCTAGATGAGTTCGGCGATTCCGATTCCTATTGACTACTCTGAGAAGAAAGGCCGAAACAAACTCAGAGGTCACAGTCTCTTTTAAAGTCCAGACATAATCTTGGTCAGGCCATATGAGGACCATGTAGATTTTTGAGAAAAGAACCACACAGATTTTAATGGACCTGTCCTGTCAGTGCAAGCATTTTTGTCAGTAATCGTGGAGCTCAACTCTGAACTTAAGGAGCTCAACTCGACGAACAATAGCAAAGAAAGGACATTTGAAAAGAAGAGGAGAGGAGAGGTGGCCTGTGTCCTAGCAGTTGAATCGTCATAACCTGGTTATGCTAGGCGTGCGTGCTAAGAGAGCATTATCGCTTACCATTGAGATAATCTCAAACGCGAGCCTATTACTTAATATTTTTATCACGGTCTCACTGCTGGAAAGACGTATTCCTTGAATCGGTCACGACTGCGCTACTTTTTTTCCAATGTTTTATGGAAGAGAAATACCTATTCAAATCCTTGCTTCCGTCAGCGGCTTCGCCCGTATGGCATCTTTATAAATTATACTCATACTCATATTCATTTATTTGCTCAGAATGTAGGTATTTACAATAGGGTGGTTACAATATGAAAAATCCTTGTACATTCTACCATTTTGGCATGCAAACATTGATGCAGTTCATCATCAAACATTGAACATTTAAACATTAATACATTGGATACTCAACTAAAATGTATCAGCTAGAAAATCCGATACGGAGTAATAACATTTACCTAATAGAAGGATAGTTAATTTCTTTTTGAAAATTGTTACTGGTTCCTCTTTTATGGAATTAGGAATGTGGTTAAAAATAGCCGGTGCCATACCAAAAACACTTTTCCTCAACAAAGCAGTCCTGTATCTAACTGTGCGTAACAAGTTTTGGTATTGAGATCGCAAAGCTACATCTCGGTATCTGCTTTCCGATAAAGTTAAAAATAGATGTTTATTACATTTAACAAAAATACAAATTTCTAAAATGTAAAGGCACCGAAATGTCAACAAATTATGACTTTTGAAAATTGGAACACAGCTGTCAGTAACTTTCAAACCAAATAATAAAATAAATAAATAAATAAAAATCTGTTTATTTCATCTCCACAAATTACATCAAGGTATAAAGTTGACAAGATAAATTGTCGAAAAGTTAGTAATTTGTGGGAGATCTGGAGTCTAAACTAAGCCGAGGCCTGTACTATAGATCTCCAGGCCCCCCATTTCATAACATTTGTATGTATTGTCAACAAGTGAAAGACGGAAAGAGTGGGAATGATTGAGAAAAAACGTGGAATGATGTGCGTGTGTGTGTGTGGTATGATGTGTGTGTGTGTGCGTGTGTGTGGGGTAATGTGCGTGGGTGATGTGTGGGGGTGTGAGTGTGTGTGTGTGGGTATAAATGAAGGTGTGCTTGGGAGGGGGTGTGTGTATGACTGTGTCAAAGGGCGGGTAGTTTTGTTAAAAAATTGTTTTTGCGTGTTTATATACATTTATTTAGTTTTATGGCACATTATGTTAAATAACATTTTGGTAAGTGTAGAATAGTGATATATAAATGATTAATGTATATAAAAACGCAAGTAGGTTTGAAGTATATGTAAGGTTTGCTATCATATTATTTTGTTTGTATGTACTGTAATAATAATATAATAATGCAATAAACACTACAGTTTATATTTTTATCTCTAAGTTTTTTTCTGTTTCGGAGTAATTAAGAGTCAGTAACCATTTATAAATTATTTTTTTACTTTCTTTTTTCGAATTATTGGAGAACGGAACTATTTTATTTTATTTTATTTAAATAATGCTCGTAGGCAGCGTTTTTGGGCCTTAAAAATACTCTCTCTTTCGGTACAATTGCCCCAATATAGAATACCAAACCTTAAAATAGAAACGACCAGACCATGATATGCTAGTAATACTGTTTTGATATTAACTTTTTTTTAAGATTATAAAGTGCATATGCAGATGTGCTAAGTTTTTTGCAGATTGCTTCTGCCTGTGGCTTCCATGTCAGTTGACTGTCAATTAAAATTCCTAGAAATTTTGTAACATCTACCCTGTCCACATTTTGACTATTATAATTAATATTTAGATCAGTGATACGAAGTCTTTGGTAAAAATGCATTATCTTTGTTTTTTGTATGATGATTTGTAACTTGTTACTATTTAGCCAATTTATTATCATTTTAATGGTGTAGTTTATATCATTTTCATAATTTTCATTACTGTCGCATTTTAAGAGTGCTGTACGATCATCGGCAAACAGTACCATGGGATAGTTGATTTGGCGTGGAAGGTCGTTAATGTAAATTAAAAATAACAAAGGCCCAAGGACGCTTTCCTGTGGCACACCGAATTTAACCTCTATTGGAAGACACGTATTTTTGTTCTAATTTAGACTTTACACATATTTTGTAAATTTCTGTTATCTGTTTGCGACCAGATAGATATGTTTTTATTAGATTCAGGATATTACCTCGAATGCCATAGGCATTTAGTTTTTGAAGCAGTATGTTATGGTTGACGAAATCGAAAGCTTTCGACATATCTGTATATATAGCACATATAAGCGTTTTAGTATCAACGTTCGACATAATAATATTCAACAGGGCATACATTGCCATGTTTATATTCCTATTTTTCCTGAACCCATAATGCTCATCGCAAAGTATATTAAATTTAGTCAGAAAAGATGAATGAATTGCTTCATATAAGACTTTTTCTATTATTTTAGAAAAAACGGGAATTAAAGCTATCGGCCTATAGTTCGATATATCATCTTTACTGTTCTTTTTATGTATTGGTTTTACAATTATTGTTTTTAAGTGGTCAGGGAAGACTCCTGATATTATGCTAACGTTAATTATATGAACTAAAGGGCCAGTTATACTATTAGCAACGAATTTTATGACTTTAGTGGAAATACCGTCATAACCAAAGCTCTTTTTGTTTTTTAGTGATTTAATTATTCTCATCACGTCTTGAGGTATGACTGGTGGCACAAATATTGAATTTGGGTTATGGTCTATTTTCTTAACGTCGTACATTATGTTATTAGGTATATTAGTAATTTGGTCAATGAAAAAATTATTGAAAGACTGCTATTTCTTTCGGATCCGTTATTGTCTGATTATTATTTATTATCTGTCAAATTGGTTCCCTATTCATTTTGCTATTGTTTATTATTTGCCATGAGGTTTTTGATTTATTCTTCGAGTTCTTGATCAAGTAATTATTTTGGGCTTTCTTTGTTAAGTTAATATTTTTTTTAAACCTCTTAGAGTAATTAACAAAAGCGTTTTTATTTTCTGGTGATGGCGTTAGTCTATGTTTCCAAAGTAAATTTCGTTGCCGTTTACTGCATAATCTTACGCGATAGCCACTTAATTGGTTTTTCTGATTTTATTGTCACTAGCATGTAGGGAAAACATAAGTCATGCATGAGCTTAAATATTTCAAAGAAATTATCATACGCCTTATTCGAATCCTCTGTGTTTTATATACGTCAGAAAATGATAGATTTTGCAGATAGTTATTGAATTTAGTGAGATTTTCTTTACAAGTATCACGAATCTTAGTTCTCCAAGTTTTAATTATGCATGATTTATTTACTTTTATCTTAATTATTTGAGCTGTGTGATCTGATAGCCCGAAGTCTATTACTTGACAATGACATTTTTGTCGGGTATTGTGTGCAATATTATCTAAACAGGTATTACTAATAGGACGTGTCGCTTCATTAATTTTTAAAATAAGGTTGTAACTCAGGAGAAAGCATTTAAATTCCAAAGTAATTCTATTATTTTTTTAAACGTCTATATTAAAATCGCCGGATACAATTATTTTAGTGTGACGATTAGTACATATATTTTTAAGAATAGTATCAAAATTTTCATAAAATTCACCTAACTTAGATATCTTAGGCGGTCTATAGATACATAATATAATTAAATTATGTTGTGTCATTTTAATGGCGCAACATTCTATTATTCCTGAAACCGAATATTTCATTACGTCGGGTAATTCTTTATATTCATGACCTTTTTTGACTAAAATACAGCCTCCACCGCGTTTTATGTTGCCTCTTGCATAACATGCAGCGAGCCTATAATTAGGTATATGAAGAGGATGTTCCTGGCCCGACATTATAAAATGCTCGGTTATGCATAAGACATCTACAATTATTTGTTTGCTTAACAGCTCCTGAATGTTCACGGTTAATAGATCAGATTTATTTATAAGTCCGGCAATATTCTGATGTATAACATTTAAGTGATCAAAGAAAAAACTCAGTATGTGTGACCGCATTCGTGTTTACATTATTTGTTAGAACAGGTTCAAGTTCAAGTAGTGACATTGAGAGATTGTTATTTATAAGTAACAGCAAATTTTGAAAAATATTTGTCATTCCTTGGTTATTTAATTTTCAATTATATTTTGAAAACATAGTAATATCGTAGAATAAGTCTAAATTTGAGTCTAGTACTGTTACATAATTATGTGACAATAAATCTAAATGAAGTAAGTTGTTAAACATTTCGATACGCCAGTTGAACATCGTTGAATAATCGCTTAGTTTGAACGTAGGTAGGCACAAAGTGGAATGGAAATGGAATGAATGAAATGGAATGGAATGGTGGAACTTCGTGGAGCATTTCCGACGTTTGGCTCCCAGACTGGACCGGGCCGGGGCTGCCTTGAAGTGGCTCCTGCCCAATCTAGGGGGTCCAAACGCCTCCTGCCGGAGGCTATACGCGGGGATCGTGCGGTCCATGGCCCTGTACGGGGCACCGGTGTGGGCGCGTTCGTTGAGGCGGCGGCCTGCCCGCCGGTTGAACGCGTCTCAGAAGGTCATGGCCACCCGGCTGGTCCGGGGATACCGCACGGTCTCCGGTGAGGCGGCGAGCCTCCTTGCCGGATTGCCGCCATGGGATCTGGAGGCAAAAGTCCTCGCGCATATTTGGGAGTGGCGCGGGGAGGCGAAACGCCGGGGCTTGACTCCGATGCCGCGAGAAATCGCGGCACAGCGGACAGAGCTCCGACGGGATCTCATGGCGTCATGGAGAGTGCGATTGTCGCAACCCAGTGCTGGGCACGCCACTATTGCGGCGATAAGTCCCCTCTTTGAGGAGTGGCTGGAGAGGCGCCACGGCGTCCTCACCTTCCGCCTGACGCAGGTCCTCACCGGACACGGCTGTTTCGGGAGGTACCTGTTTCGTATAAGGCGGGAGGAAACGCCCGGGTGTCATCACTGCGTGGATCGCCCGGAGGACACGGTGGAGCATACGGTGGAGGTATGCCCGGCTTGGGCAGAGCACCGCCGTGTCCTCGTGGAGGCGATCGGTGGCGGGGATCTCTCGCGTCCGGCCCTGGTCCAGGCCATGGTACGGAGCGAGAGGGCATGGGAGGCCGTCACCTCCTTCTGCGAAGCAGTAATGCTCGCGAAGGAGGAGGCGGAGCGCGTGAGGGAGAGGCAAATTTCGCGCCCTCACGCCCCTAGCCGCCGCAGGAGGAGACGCCCCGGGCGTCGGGAATCGATCGCGGATTCCCGGCCACCGTAGGCGCGGGCTTGCGGACGGTGAGCAATGGGTAGCTCGCCATCCGGTAAGGACCAAGCCCGGGTCGACGGCGCGTTGTGTTCCACGCGCGCCTCAAAGAGTGTCAGCGAGTGAAGGGGTCCGATGAGACCATTGCCTGCCGGGGTTGCGGGAAAGTCCGAAAGGGATACCGTGGCCCCCTGGCATTGCACAGGCAACAGTAGGAATACGGGTGAGTTTTAGTCAGAAAAAAAAAAAAAAAAAAAAAAAGAAGGTAGGCACAAAATAATATTTATATGCTGAAGTTTTTCCAGTGTTTTCCTTAACCCTATTATGATTTCTACATAGTTTTCGGTTTTTTGGAAATCTTCTTCTCCAATTAAAATTACACAGTAATCGTCAAACGAGTAATCCACTACTTTTTGATGCAAATTGCTGATAAGTTGTAACAATCCGCATTTCGGTGATACATAGTGACAGATCTGTAAGTTTTGGAATGTCTCTTCTGCGATGGACAGAATATTATTTGTTTTGTTAGCACTAACAATGCATAACCTATTCCTGTTAGATTTGACATTATCCTCTATTTCTGTCCTTCGAGCTGTTTTATTTTGTTTTGTGTTTGTGGCGCATAAAGTATTTGTTTGTTGTTTTTCTGTTGGGGTCCGTTTGATGGTAGGCTTCTGTGTTTTTATTTCAAATTTAGGTGTTGTATTTTTGGTTTGATTCTGGGCTTTATTTCGGTTTCGTAGCAAGTAATTTTCTTCATGGGAAAAGTTCAGTTTACCTTTATTTATACTTTTCCTTTTATTTACGGTTGAAACGCTTTTAGGTGTACTATTACATATTTTTTTCAGGTTGGTTATAACTTTCCCGTGGTTAGTTATGATATTTTTAAATGAAATATTCTCTGTTATTAAATTTTCAATTTCACTGTCCGCAGAAGCCAATTTCTCTCGCAAGGTGTTAACTAGTGCCTCTAATTCGGTTATTGTTTCATTTTCATTAAGTTGTAAGTGGGGGCAACTTATGTTATGTTTGTCGTGAGACGTAATAGATGAGTAGGAATCGTTGTCATCGTCCACTGACAAGGATGCAATAGTAGATTATGCACCGAGGGGCTAAAGTTGTGTCTTATGTCACGGGCGTCATATTGAATCTCGAGCGCAATGAAGGATTCGGGATTTAACTCCCGAGAGCAGCGAGGGAGTTAAGAGTTTAACTCACGAGCGAAGCGAGGGAGTTAATACAAGAATCCTGAATGCAGCGAGGGATTCAAGCTAGCCCAAGGCAAAGACACCTTTAGCCCAGAGGAGGATACTCTACTTTTTACACCTACTGTGAGAAAATAATAGCCATAGTACGAAAAACAAAGTATTTATCAAATAAACAAACAGTAAGAATAACATATTTAGAACTACACTCGAGAGCAATGAATCCGGGTCACTTAAAGAATGTTAAAAATCTCGGAAACTAAAAATGATAGGTTAATGCAATAAATTGTATTTAATAGACAATGTAATACTCCTTAAATAAAAGTAAAAAAAATATGAGTCACCATACATTTTATTAACACAAAATTACATAAAGAAAAAAACTGCTGATCTCTCCTTAAAACAAAAATAGGAAACATGAAATTTTTGAACTTTATTACGATTTTCTTGAATTTTAATACTTCGTATTGCCTCCTCGTGCTTCCATTACTGCGTTTACGCGGTTTGGCATGCTGTACACCAAGTTCCTTATACGATTTTGGGGAATATTCTCCCATTCCTCTGTGAGAGCAATTTTGAGCTCACGAAGCGTGATTGGGGGAGGGTTTCGTTGTTTTACGCATCTGCCTAGCTCGTCCCAAGCATGCTCGATCGGGTTGATATCCGGGCTGCGCGCTGGCCACTCCATACGAGTAATGTTCATCTCTTGAAGGTAGTCATTCACAATCCTACCTGTATGAGGTCGGGCATTGTCATGCATAAATATAGCATCCTCACCTAAATTGACCATAAATGAACCAACGTGATCATTGAGGATTTCTTCCACATATCTTTCGCTAGTTAAAGAGCCGTTTTCTATGATCACCAGCTCTGTGCGACTTTCAGAAGAAATTCCGGCCCACACAAGTACAGACCCACCACCGTAGGTTACTTTTTCTTCGATGCATGCTTGCTTGAATCTTTCCCCTGGTCTTCGATACACTCTGTGTCTTCCATCGTGCTTGTAGAGCATACATTTTGATTCGTCGGAGAACATAACTTTTGGCCAATCTTCAATACTCCAATTTACGTGGCTCTGGGCATATCTTAGTCTTGAAATACGATGCCCACGCTCCAGTTTAGGGCCGGTTGCAGGTCTAAGGGGTTTTAAGTTAGATTCAGCAAGCCGACGTCTTACTGTCCATGCACTTGGGTTACTTCCTCCGAGGCGTCGAAACTGATTTGTGAGTTCAGTTCCTGTAAGAAAGCGATTTCGAAGCATGGTGTTCACCAAGTATCGGTCTTCTCGTGCTGTGGTACACCTGGTTCTGCCCGTTCCTGGTCTGCGTAGGTTAGAACCAGTTTCTTCGTAACGTCGGAGAACTCTTTGTACTGTTGACAGCGACACACCGACAGTCCTGGCTGTATCGCGCTGACTCCGGCCGGTTTCCAGCATTGTAAGTATTCTGGTGCATTCTTCAGGCGTAAGCGACATAATTTCAGCTTGAATAATGAATATAGAGCACTATCAACATGGTTTATGTACCCACATAAATGACAGATTACAAAAAAAAGCAAAACCAAATGCTGTAATTTCGTAGTTCCATCTTCGAAAGTGGCCCTTTTTCAAATTTGTTTTTTTTTATGATATAACTTTACAATAACTAAGAAGTTTTAATACCTTCATTTAAGGAGTATTACATTGTCTTTTAAATACAATTTATTGCATTAACCTAGCATTTTTAGTTTCCGAGATTTTTAGGATTCTTTAAGTGACCCGGATTCATTGCTCTCGAGTGTAGTTAGTTATATGCACTTACATATTAATTGAAGTCTATGGTAACATTTGAGACATTAGTCCAGTTGTGCAAAGATAAAGTTAAGTTTTTATTTGGTACGTTTATCGATGTCGATTTGGAATTTATTTGAGTATTGCTCGTCAATGCTTCAGAATCTTGTATTTGAAAAAAAAATAAAAAGAAAAAAAAAAAATAATAACGTTTTCTTTTTAAAATTGAGAATATCATCCACGCGTAGGAAGGGTATCGAGAATAGCTTTCCTCTTTCTGGCACCAAAGGGTGTTTGTTAGTACTATACTGCCAATTTTGCTGAGCATGTGAGATTTCAAATTCAAATCACATTATTGACCAGCGGGTCATAATGAAATCCAGTACAACATTATTGTAGTGCCCCCGGCCACTAATGACTCACTTTAGGTTAAGGTTCCTGGACATATGAAAATGTCAAATTTTAAGTCTGTATTGTAGTATCGGCGAAATCGTTATGTTTATGTTTTTCTAGGAATTAAATTAATTGAATATGGGTTAAACTTTATTTGTGATGAAGATAAAAATAAGACGTGAATTCCACATTTACACCCAGTTACAAAAAGACAAACATTAATGCCCCATTACGTAATGAATCATTAACGCTAATGATTTCATACTTTCATCAAATCGTTTTTATTTTTATTGTTTTTTTATATTTTATGAGTGTGTTTAGTTTAATAAAATTGAGATCTCCCGTGCTTGTCCCAATAAATACTGTTTCTTTCTTTCTTTCAAAGAGCCATTAAAATCGAGTCTTTGACGTTCGAAAAGTGCTGATTTTCAGCCTAGTTTGAATAAATGACTTTTGAATTTTGAATTGGTTTCTGCAACAAGTTAATGGAAGATTAGTATTTATTTCTGCAACTAGCTGTTAGTCAGTTATGTTTAAATAATACGCGATAAATAAATGAGATTGTGTTATGATATGTAATGTTATGTTATCTTATGTTCCAATGATTTAAATAAACATTATAGTAACTAAGTTATTTTTAAGTAGGTAATAGAGGTCAATTTATTACTTACCATTTTTTTAAGGAAAATTTTTGTCTGGAGTCTGGATTAGATAACAGTCCATGACAATTCGCTCTCTATTAGGTACTAACTCAAACTTAAATATACGTAACAGGCGGAATGTCATGTAGGTTCTGCCGTATAACATTTCTGCTAACCCCTGCGGGGAAAATAGGCGTGATGATCCCAGGTTTTTCATCCACCTTGTATCGGGAACATGTCTTCATTAATCCAGTTTGCAGCGTTATCAGAAACCCAACTTTGAATGGAGTTATTTTACATGGAGCGACTGCATATCAGACCTCCACAACCCAGTAACTGGGTAATACGATATCCTTTATTCAAAAAAGAATGCAAACAGTTGATGGTGAATTATAGGCCTATTGCACTATTATCAATATTTTCGAAAATTTTCGAAAAGTATCTCTATGGAGAACTTAATTCATATCTAGAAAAAAATAAAATTTTGTGCAATGAACAAAAGGGCTTTCGACAAAATAAAACCACTAATATGGCCATTTATGAATTCATCCAAAATATTATAGGCCACGTTGACAAAACAGTTCCAGCTTGTGCAATTTATTGCGATATGTCACAGGTTTTTGATTATGTAGATCATAATATACTAATCAGTAAACTCGAAGCATACGGCATAAGAGGCAATATCTTAGATTTATTTAGATCCTATTTAACGAACCGACAACAGATAACAGTAGTAACTAAAGTGAATCCTAAAACAAAAAAAGAGGAAACATTCAGCTCCGTGAGGAGAAATATCACATACGGTGTTCCTCAAGGTAGTGTCCTAGGGCCGCCGTTGTTTATTATCTATATCAACGACTTGCCAAAGGCAACGACTCAACCTATGACATTATTTGCTGATGACAGTACCGTTTCAATTGCTTGTAAGGACATTAATAATTATAAATCTGACATAAATAATTCACTGACATCTATAATTTCTTGGCTTAATAATAATAATTTAAAAATAAATTTACCTAAAACAAACATAATGCACTTTGGACAAAGATTGCATAATCCATTAAATGTATATTTGACTCATGATAATTACACTATACATGAAGTATCTAATGTCCGTTTTCTCGGCTTAATTATAGACAGCAAACTAAACTGGAAAGAACACATTGACGCAATATGTAAAAAAATCAGTAGTCAAGCATATGCTTTGTACCAACTTGCTCCATCTATCAATACTAATGTGTTACTATCAGCTTATTATGGACTTGTTGAATCTGTCCTAAGATATGGCATTATCTTCTGGGGCAACTCAACAAATAAAGATATGGCATTTAAAATGCAAAAGCGATGCATACGTGCTATGTTCGGTATCCAAAGTACTGAGAGCTGTAAGCCACTTTTTACAAAGCATAAAATCCTCACACTCCCGTCACTTTATATTTTAGAAATCGCCTTATTTGTAAGATATAACCCCCATTTGTTTCCTCGAATATCGGACCTTGTAATACGAAATCGCCGGGATAATAGTAAACTTCGTGTTCAGCCAGCTAAGACAGCACTACTGTACAAAAGCGTCGTATGCAGAGCACCGATAATTTATAACAATATCCCTATCGGTGTAAAAAAACTAAATACAGACCAGTTTAAGAAAACATTTAAAAAAATGCTGACATTAAAAGCCTATTATAATGTCAATGAATTTTTAAACGACAAATCGCTCTGATATACCTACTGACTGAATTTATTATATTTATTTTGAATCGCATGAATATTTACCATTTTTTTTTTTTTTTTTTTTTTGGTCTTAATTTATTATTGTTGTTTTTTATTTATTTATTTTTGACATTATTTAACTTTGTATAATTTTTTTATTTTATTTTTCTGAAATCTTACGGTCTCCCAACCTAATTTGTACACCAGCCATGGTCAAACATGTTGTGCCAAAGAATATCCTGTAACACCTTTAATAAACATCATACCATGTATATTATCTACACATGTTTTTACAAATAAATGAATCTTTATCTTTATCTTTATCTTGGTAAGACTGGTTGTCAGACTTTCAGGCTTCTGACGACCCGTAACGACTGTGAAAGATCCGCGAATGACAGATGGGACCAACGGCTTACCATGTTTTTCGAGACACGGAGGAGTCTCGGTATGTAAAAGAGGTCACTCATCCACGGATCGAACCATGCAAGTGTAGCTTAACCTGATGGATCGACCCATGCGGCTGTTATTACTTAGCCACGAAAGATCGGAAAGTAGTAATTAACGAATAAAACTTATATCTAGTAGAAATAAGGCGTAATAAATATGTTATTATGATGTGGCGGGTAAAGACGCGCGACAAGAGTAGTTATGTGTTTTATATAGTTCCATGTCTGTAGTAGTTACAGTTAAGCTTAGTATACACGAGATAATGCATTATTTATGAATAAATAATTCGTCAGTTTTTTTTTTGGGCATCAAGTAACTTCTCCTTTTCTGTGTGGAGCGGGAGGGCGTGTCAGACTCTTACTGACTAAAACCCACCCGTGTTCCTTCAGTTGCCTGTACGTTTCCAGGGTCACGGTATCCCTTTCGGACCCTCAACCCCGGCAGGCATCGGACCCCTTCAGCCGCTGACATCTCTTTGAAGCGCGCGTGGAACAAACACAACGCGCCGTCGACACTGGCCTGGTTCTTATCGGACGGCGAACTACCCATTGCTGACCGTCCGCAAGCCCGTGCCTACGGTGGCCTGGAATCGGCCTGTGATTCCCGACGTCCAGGGCGACTCTTGCGGCGACTAGAGGCGTGAGGGCGTGAAATTTTAAATCGTTTCGTCAGTTTTAAATGACATCATCGTCATCATTGACAGCCGTGTTCCACCCACTGCTGAGAATAGACCTCCTCCCTTTTGTCCCATGCTTCCCTGGTCTGTTGGTGTCTCATCCAGGTCTTCCCTGCGATCTTCTGTAGGTCGTCAACCCACCTGACTGTTGTCTGCAGCTCATACAGTGTCTCGGCAACTATTCCGGTAGTTTTCGTTGTGTTGACTGTCATCTACCAAATTTGGTCCTCAATTTTAAAAGATTGGAGGAAAATAAACGGAATGTATCCATGTGTCGCAGTAAGATGGTTGATACCGTGATATAGTTATATCCCTAGGGATATAGCTATATATCGTTATATAGTTATAAGCGGTTCATAACTGTCAGAGTGCCCTAATTTTGTTACTGCGACTGCGCTGGCTAGCGCTGGCCGGTCACTACCATGGTACCGCTCGCTTCACTCGCTCGCCTTGGTCATAGTTCTAACCTCACCTTGGTAGAAATGCCCTAATATTTATATTACTCGTATTATAGCTATATCCCTAGAAATCCCTAGGGATATAACTATAGGCTTCAATCATCTTACTGCGAAATAATATACACAAAAATTTACAAAATTACAAGTTTCCCCATTACGAACACACTACCGCATTTTATTTCAAACGCAAGACAAGCCTTCAATAAAAATAAAACCTACGTAGCTAAAAGCTCTTGAACATTGAACTCTTCCTATTAGGCTGAAAAGTGCTGAGCGAAAGGTAATCTACCAACAAATGATGAATGGTTTATTTTGGAGACTACATTCGGTCCCTTGAATTGGGGACTATTTCCCAGTCGAATTTTGGTTATATTGTCCGCTTTTGTTTGGTGGGAGATTTCGAGCGTGCTTGTGTATTCTTCCTTGTAATTTTGGTTTAATTACCTTTTTGGTTTAAAAAGGCCTCTTTGCCTAAATATGTATTGCTAAAAGTAAACACATTTACATTAGGACTGTTGACCTTGACCTTGGGCCTACAAATGGGTCAGTGAGAGCTCGACCCGAGTCAGTTCAACCCGAATAATGATACCAGATATTTTACTCCCGATGACGGTCAGGCAGAAAATCAATTTTTTAAATAAAATGTAATTTATAAAAAATAAAAAATGAACGAATAATGAATGAATGAATAATGAATGAAAGAATGATTTTTTAAATGTACACATGAATGCAATAAAAAAATGAATTGAATTGAATTTTGTTTTCCGAAGATTTTGGTTTTTCATTTACATACAATGCAAGAAAACAATTATCTATAACGCCTATGTCAATTACGAAACCTTTATAAGTAGCCTAAGTTCATATATTTTTTAATTGTCTGGATTTAAAAAGACAAGCGTTCCTTTGCTAATAAAATGGCAAACATAGGATCTGATGACAATAGAAAAGTTTTAAATCTCACTCTTGCAGATCAAATTATCAATAGTCTAAAACATAAATTTACGCGTAACAAAATAGTTATGGTTGACGGTATTATAACGCGTGCGCAGCGGTAGGAGTCAATGTCCTCGGCTATAAGGTATGTTATGCCAGTAGTACATTTCCGTGGGATATTTTCCGACATCCACGCGTGCGAAACCACGGGCAAAAGCTAGTATATAAATAAATGAAAAAAAAAAAACAATATTTTAAGAGGTCAATACTTATTTTGCATTATTCGGGTTGAGATGACTCGGGCCGAGCTGTCCCTCCAAACAACCCCTAGAGCCGCCTAGTTGTCAGAAATTTCATTAAGTGGGCCACCTACCCATTTGGATGACCCACCTACCTTACATAAAAGGGATATCGTTAAACTAACACAACTTTTAATTACTCAACTTGTAATAACTCACATCTCCCGAGAATTATCCTCTAGCTACAATCAAAAGTGAGATTCACTAAAACTGATCAAAGCAAAAAAGACAGACTTACGGTAAAATGTAATGACTGATCAAAAGGATGAGTTATGTAATGATATAATTATTGTGAATACGAGTTACTGTAGGCAAATGAAAAAGAAAAGAAATTTAAAATTGGTTCACAATTGACGAAAATATCGATGAACATACTTATTAATAAAAAAAATATCCAGACATACAGACAAACATATAAATTCCTCCTTTTTGGAAGTCGGTCAATGATACCAAGAAACAAGAAAAACAAGCCAGCACATCGCCGCGAAACCGTAACAGCAAAACCGCAATAGTTCAATTCAACTGACTCGCGTCATGTTCCGCTTTTCGAAATTCAAGTAGCGGAACTCGATCGTACAACCCACAGTCACCTATGAACATCTAGTAATACCAACAATCTAGAATGTCTCATAACCCACGCCATTCTAACCATACCTAACACAACAATACTCTTTGGTGGCAGAAATAGCTAAGGTCATGGTAAAAGTTTCCAATTTTAAAATTCAGAAACTGTTCTTCGGCAAGATAGCTTTATATCATAGTTACATACACACAATCGTGACTTCAGTGACAACCAACTTGCTTCGTAGCGACAGTTTGTAGCTCCAAGACGACTGGCTCTGGATTCCAATTTACAATTTAAAATGACTTTTGCCACAACAAGAAAAAACGATAATATTATTATATCATAACCGTAATTTGCAAGTGTTGCCAAAGTTAAATAATACTTTCAGTAGCCATAATGAAAATAGATTTAGAGTTTTTTCATAGTATTCCACAGTGAATATTATAAAAAGATATTAAATTGGATAAGTTTTAGTAGTATAATAAAAACTATTCTTGCTCTAAAATAACAAATTTAATTCCGAATATAATGATTTAACCTCAATTACTAAAGACTAAAGTCGTTACCCTAATATCATAATTTAAAACTGTCTAATAAAACTACATGTTTACAATATTATTCAGGGATAAGGAAAATAATATGAAACACCATATCATCACACCTCCTATTCCACACATAATATAACTATTTATTTAATATTGGAATATTTACAATGAAACGAATAGGTTACCTTAATTTACATTAAATCACTAACCATTCTATGCCAATCTATCTTTTAACCGACACAGCACGCCGTACCATCACGAGCACCCGACTCAGAATGCCGTTGTTCCGCCATTTTGGCATATCGAATCTCTCGGTGTTGTAGAATAAAAATAATAATTGAATAATAAACTGAAATCAAAACAGTAAATTTCAATGAATGAGGCAAATGTATCTACAAAATGTGCACTATTTATTTTAAATTAAAATTAAAAAGAATTTGAAACAAGCTACTAATACCTACATACTTTCTCGGAGGAGATCCTACAAAAAGCCTTTCGGTCATATTCCAAAATGCCTCATATCACTTTAACTCCATGCAGTGTAACCTAAACTTTATATTAGTTAAACGCGTTTTACTGTGATCTAATTCGAATGTTTCCGAGCTATGCGTTTCACTCAAAATGTTTATTGCTCGTAACATTACGCTGTTTACGGCCGTGTACATAAGCAGAGATCATAAAGTGGGTGCTGTCAAGTCTATATGCGATATTATTATGTGGTTGGAATGTTCAATGTGTGGTTATAATAATTATTATTAACGGATTTTGCGAAGTGTGGTTGGTTTTTTTAGGATTTAAGGTAGGTATTTATCGGACTATTGAGTATTGTATGATGTTCTCATTCTTTGTGGCAGATATGTCCTTACTTTATTTTTAAATTAATTTAAATACCTAGTTTTTTTATTGGTAATAGTTTTAATTTCGTTTTTTGTACTTAATTTTAAACTTATCCTGTTGCTGTGCCCTTAAAGGGTTCATATTATTGTGAATTTTGTAACATCTTTTTTACAATAATTATGGAATGCAATAAATGAATATGATTAACTAATCATCTAGTAAATATTTGAATTCTAAAAGTGAAATTGACTTTTTCTAAGGTTTCTTGCAAAGAGCAACATCAGAAAATGTTAAGGTCGCAATGAATTACAAAATAACATTTTGGGATAAAATCACCAAAATACGTTTGAGTGCATTTGCGCACAATATTCCTGCCATCCTTAGTTATATTATTTCTATAATTTAAAGAAAAAACTGAATATTTACCCACCTAGTAAGTTGACTAATAATTCTCAGCTCAGAAAACTAACAAACGATAATATAATATTATAATTATTGGACTTTAAAAAAGACCATGACCTCTGAGTTTATTTCAGCATTTCTTCTCAGGGATCAGTTCAGCTAGGAAAAGGCGCCATCTCGGTTTAAAATATTTACCACAAAATTGACGTGTAAAAGTGTCTTTAAAGATCTACATAAAGAAATAAACATTTCATTTCATTTCGGGATAAAATGTAGTATTGTAAGGCAGGAGCATGGGAGTGGGGGTGCCCCCTCTCCCCTGGGATAGCTCCTATGAAAAGATAATGCATCGTTCTTGAGAAAAACGAACAATTGTAACCTAACCTCAAAACACTGTAAAAGACGTTGTAGCTTGCATATTCACGTTGGGGAAATTCTCGTGGCGGGTCTAAATTTGTTTCGAATCAATAATAGCGACGGTGTTTATTCGACGGCGGCGGCGAAGTCCACGGTATTTCTGAATGGTAAAAAAATAAAGTTTAAAAAAAGTTTTGGCCCAGTTCTAACATGTTAACTAATATAGAATGTTTCGAATAAATAATCCAACAAGTTAGAACAAGAAAGTCTAGTAAAATCAAAGATTCCTGACACAAAATCAGGTCTCTAGCTATAACCAATGTATCTATAGACACCGACTTAACTAAAAGATGTGTCAGACATTCGTCCGTGTCTACAGGTAACTAAAAATACCTTATTTTCTCGTGTTAACCTGTCCTTATGTAACAAAAGGTATATAACTCCGTTGTCAGTCATAATACAATGTTTTTATTATGACTAGAACACTGACTAGACCATTTCCCACCTGAATACCTATTTAAAACAATGAGAATACCTATCTGTGTTTATAATTACGTAATCCATTTTTCTAGAAGTAATTATCATGTCATAACTTGCACCTGCGCAACCCTGCCTCCCTCATTCGTGTCAACACCCTCGTCATAGCAAAATGGGAAATACCCAGCTATACCCCGACCCTCTGTCGCGTCCCTGAATAGCGAACTGCCCTGATCTATAGGAGCAAATTATTGTGTTTGCACAAATGGTACCCGCTACTTGCCCTATAGTAAAAATCTACTTAAGGTATCGGGTCTGATTTTACAATTGTAGTTGCCTAGTACTCTCTTAGAAAGTCTCAGATTCTTAGTCAGTTGAGCTTTAACTTCGTTCCTACAAACATCTCGCTACTTGAGGTATAAATTCGTGCTGAATAGAGTATTAAATTTGGATAACATCTAGCTCTAACCTTTGTCTGTATTACTGTTGTGTATTCTAAATATATTGTGTGTGTGTGTTTTATGTGCAATATACGTGGATCTATTACATTAGCTGCTTGTGGTTTTTCTACTGTGCCAAACCTTACAACAAACCGCCCCCTTCAAACGACATAAGCTGGTCGTTTACAACAGTAGAAGTAACATTGTAGTAACTAGTCGACGGTTTCCCGCCTGGAGGGGCAGCTATTTCTGAATGTTTTCAAAGAAGTGAAACCACGAAGGATAGATTACTCGTAGTATTGCAACTTTTCATAATAACATTATTTGTAGGAATGTTGAAGAGAAAAAATAAAAAATAATCCATTGATCTGATTAAATAAGTCGTTTTTATTTTATTACACCAACCTACAATAGAGCTGACATATCATAAGTAAAGTATGTCAAGAAAATCATATCAAAACCCCAACACCTGAACAAAAAGCCAAAACATTTACAAAAATAACTTACAAATAAATTAAAGAAAATATTTCTACAGACAGAAAGGCTTGACTAAATAAATCTTGGCTTTCTGGTGTAAATATTTGAGAATGAGTTTCTTTTATAGTGCTTATTTTGTGGGTAAAGAGTATTTGTGATTATAAGCGACGCCACCGACGCGAACCTCCGAGTATTGAAAGAAATAATTGCCCATTACAGTTTCTAGGATAATATAGTGAGTTGATGTATGTTCCAATGTAAAAAAAAACATTACTTAGGTAAATAAATGAATGAAGCTAATAAGCTTCATTCATTTATTTAATTAATGTAATTTTGCACGCTAGTTTAAGCGAATTGTTTTAAAAACTGTTAAAAAATGTGACCATCTGTAATGTACTACAATTCTTGCAAATAAATATCATTTCATTTCAGTATTGTTTTTAAGTCCACTAAACATCATCTGCATCAATCGCCAAGCATTTTCCCATCTATATTGGGTTCGGCATCCAGTCTAACCGGATGCAGCTGAGTACCAGTATTTTACATGGAGCGACTGCCTATCTGATCTCCACAATCCAGTTACTGGGTAATACGATACCTCTTGGTAACACTTCCTCTCTCCTTAAACATCATCATTACATATAGTTCCTTGCTCTTGTTTCATGTTTATAATTTTATATAAGTATATCTATGAATAAGTTTATGCTTTATGTATGTATGTATTTATTGTATATGTAGATGGTACACCGCTGACTACCTGCAGTATTGTCTCTCCTGTTACCTTTAATCCATCCAAAGGTTGTCTGTGTCACCCTATGTAAAATTTCTAAATTTATGTCTGTAATTTTTATGGTGTACAATAAAGAGTATTCTATCTATCTATCTAAGACTGGTTGTCAGACTTTAGGGCTTCTGACTACCCCGTAAAGCTTGTCAAAGATCTACGAATGTCAGTTGGACCAACGGATTAACGTGGTTTCCGAGGCACAGGGGGTCTTGGTATGTAAAGATGGTCACCCATCTACAGACCAATCGCGGCAAGCGTAGCTTAACCTGATTGATGGACCCGTGTGGCTGTTATTACTTAGCCAAAGAAGCGCTCCTTCAACGATTGCTTCATGTCAGTAACATTGATGACCAACGCTTCCGACATACCCAAATACTTATAGGTTTCGGATGCGGAGATTTGGGTTCCCACGGATTCCCCTTGCCCACTATATATGAGACTTAAATATAACTAGTAAAATGTGGGGGTACAACTCTGCCTAACGCTACGGGGATTACTGGCGTGGTGTTTTGGTTTTAAAAGCGCTTAACCAAAAAGTTGGCAACGTCGCAAATTGCTGTCAAACATTTCGCTGTTTTGATTAATTTGGCAATATTACTGTATAGAAATATGAAATGTGGCTAACTAGTGAACTAGAATTTTAATAATGAATTGCAATATAATACTGAATTTGATGTTGTAACCGTTTTAGGTGTAAAAAAGGCATTTTGAAAGTTTCCAAATACTTTTTTTACATTTAAAACTAAATAATCGGAGTTACGATATTAATTATTCCATTTCATAATCATTATTATAGTTAGTTAGCCATATTTCATATTTCCATACAGTAATATTGCCAAATTAATCAAAACTGGTAAATATTTGACAGCTATTTGCGGCGTTGCCAACTTTTTGGATAAGCACTCTTAAGAACCGGTCCTATAACTGACAGCGGTGGTTATTCAACCAGAACTTGACCTTGAAGCATGTTTGACATAAAATAAGTGCCCCCATGCAATGCTACTATTGCATGGGGGCACATATTTTATGTCAAACATGCTTTTGCAGAAATAATAACGATGGGACACTCCGCAAAATCAAATTTAAATAAAAAGCAACTCTTGCTCCGACACAATAAAGTGCAATTCAGGTCGCACAGCGCTAATTACCTACAGTTAAATTCACATAGAAGTTGCCTCTCTTTCTATCGCGTAACTCTTAGATCTTCTGATTACGTAGCTTCATACCTAAACTGCGGAGTGACACATTATGTATACATCTGTGGCCGTGGTTTATTCCTCAAAAATTGTTTATTTTTCCGGGACAAAAAGTTAGCCCATAAAAAGATCATGTCAAACAAACGTTACGTTGCAGTTGTTTTGTTGCTACATAAATAAACAAAGACTTTCGCATTTTTATATTATTAGTAACATTACTTTCGGAGTAAACCTTGCGTGCACAATTTTTTTTGTACACCCCACACTAGGAATTTCTCCTGTATTGTGGGAGCGTTTACAAACATTTAAAACTCACATACACAAACAACCAGACCCTCAACAAGAAAATAAGGTATGGAATAATATTCTGGGGACATTCTGTTTATAAAGATGATGCTTTTAAGGCTCAGAAAAGATGTGTCCGATCAATATGTAAACTTAGACAAACAGATAGTTCCAAAGAATATTTTAAAAATCTCAAACTACTAACACTTCCATGCATATACATTTATGAAATTATTCTTTTTGTAAGATCAAACATTACTTCCTTTGAAAAATATAAAAGTAAACGACACATTAATAAAATTTGTTGTCCTAATAATAAAACAACTCTTTTAAATAACAGTATATTTTGCATGGCTCCCCGTGTATATAATCGTCTACCTAAATATTTAATGGAGGCATCATCGCCTGATAAGTTAAAAAAACAACTAAAAAGGTTTTTAATAAATAAAGCATATTACAGTGTATCTGAATATTTGCTGGATAAACTGTAGACAGATAGACTGATCTCATTCTTAATTCTATTCTGTTTAGTTTTTATTTATTTTGTGTTTTCTTTTTACGTACTTTGCATGCCGAAAGGTAAAATATGGTGTTACTAAGACTGTGATATACCCTATTACATGAATGTAAAACATCTGCACATTATTTACCCATATTTGCAAATAAATAAATTTGAATTTGAATTTGAACAACTACTTGTAGGTCATACAAATATTTGTTCCGTGAGGGAATCGAACCCGCGACACGCAGCGCAGCAGTCAATCGCTCAACCACTGCGCCAATCGTGTCGTCAAGTTTTATTATTATAATAAATAAGTTTTAATAATACCCAAAGGGTAAGGCAGAGGTGTATCTATAGTAGGTATATACACCCGCATTTCATGAGTTGTGTTTAAGTCCCACGTAATAGGGGGCGAGCCTGTTGCCATCAACCGGGCACAAATCCGGCAATCGAATCCAGGACCTCTTTTTCATCAATAGCGCTTGCGACCACTTGACCAACGAGGCAGTTAATATGCTTGCGTATTCTGTACTGTTGAGCTCACGCAACGCACCGTACGTCCAGCCAAAAATAGGACTCGCCCATCAAGGAACGCTGTCCCAAATTAGACGTATTATTAATTTACTAAACATAAAAAACTGTATTTTAATAAAACACGTATACTAAAAGATCAATACTAAAATAATTATCTTTAAAATGAAGAAGGTTTCAAAAAAATATGCTTGATATGTTTTGCGTGATTCTCAGTTTATTATACGCGTTAGACATAACTTTACAAATTAATTTCAGCAATATAAACATATATATGTCGAAGTTGAGACAGGGCGGTTATTTTTAAAAATACGCAGAACCGCTGACCTTATTCTGGTCTTCGGTTCTGCTATAGCAACAATGGATTTTATGTTTGATCTATCAGGCAAACTCAAGGATTTCAGAAAAATAAAAACAAGTAAACTACTTAATGCAATAATTTTAATCAAACAGACATAGATTTTACTCACAATGTTTCCTCTCCAAAATCGGCAGCCAAAGTGAGCTCCGCGCTCGAGTCGCGCCTTTTATTAACTCGTTTGCCCCACCAGAGACAAACGTCAATCACACAATACTTTACCGCCGAATAAACAGATGACGTTTAAACGTAACATTTTAAGTAACTAAATTTTTAGGTAGCAGTATTTACAAAACAATGTTACAAAATAACAAGTTATTTAAAAATAATCAGATTGTGATTTTATCAGCACTACCAGATTTAATTCGGCAATTTCAGTCAAAATCATTACCAACCAAATCTGAGCTTTAAAATTAATTAACAAACATAAAACTTCTCTAAATATTAATAGGTACTGTTACAAACTTATAAATCACAAAATCAACTTAATTAGGTAACGGCCGAATAATCTCCGCGGCGACATATATAACATATATTAAGTTATTAAGAAAATGCTCCTAATTAACATATATTTTATCTAAATTGTTAACACTACGCGTTTAGACGTGATCTTCAGTATACAATCATTAAAAGTCGGCTATCGCCGCCTTACTAAGGATATGAAGTAGAATTATATTTTATTTTCATACAAGAGGAACAACAAACACCTACAATATAAAACATAGAAACAAGAAATACACAAACACGGAAATTCAGCAATATAATATTAATGATCCTTTCTCTATAAGAAAAAAGGAACAATGTGAATAAATGAGATTACTTATATTCTCAGATATTTTCAATCCGAGAGGGAAATAAAATCGGTAATATGATGAAACACAAGCAAGAGAAAGAAGGAGTAAGGTAAAAGTCAAAGTAAATACTGGGATGAGATAGAATATTCGCATCCTGTTAGAGATTTATACACTCTCCGCATATAATCATAGATAATCTTTTTAAAAGAAGTAGGAATATGGAGTATTTTATGGTCATATTTGAGTTGTACTTCCATCTACCTATCTATGTAAATATCAATATAATTGCCGTGCGTTAGTCAAACAAAAATCAAATTGTTTAAAAAAAACTGAAAACTCGACTGCAAAAACACAAACTGAATAGAGAAAAACACGCATTATCTGTAAAATGTTGGTATTGCAGGCAGTGACAAACAAAAGTTACACCATCATTTATATATAAAAATATAAATGATGGTATATATAAAAATATAAATGATGGTATATACATTTTTTTTTTCTATTTTTTTTTCTCTTTTCAGTTTGAGTTTTTGCAGTCGGGTTTTTTGTTTTTTTAAATAATTTGTTTTATTTTAAGCTTTTCAGTTTTATTTAGGTATACATATATATTTGGAATTGATACATTACTAGCGTTTATTTGATACCATTATTGTGGTAATTTATTTTTAAAAAAGCCTTCCCCTTCCTTTTTTTGTATTTTCAGATTCAATAAATAAATATTTTAAGCTTATGTCACTCCCACAATTAAGACAAATCTAACGACATCTCATATGTTGATATCCATCAAACCGTTTAGGCTACAGAGCGACCCAAAACTAAAAACTCAAAGCATTTATTTCAATTAAACCATTTACAGGCACTTTTGAATTTTCAAAGAGCCGGTCAGTTAGTCAGAAGCTAGTTGCCCATTCCGAAACGTAGATCTCTATGGAGAGGAACGGGCAAGAAACTCCAAGGACACTCTTTTAAACATCAAAATTACAAAATCCTGGGTACATTCTTGTTGCTTCTATACAGGGTGGAAGGGACATCGACGCGAAAACTGATGCCATGGACGAACAGCAGTACATGAACGAAAAATTTCAACGGAGGGGGGTTCAGAATCATGTACTGAATCCATGGTATCAGTTTTAGCATCGATATCCCTTCCAGGGTGGAAGGGACATCAATGCTAAAACTGATACAATGATATTAAAAATGAGAAAATGGCTTGACCTTTTGATTTCTTTTTTGTTTTGCTTTGGTCGCGTCATACTGGGGGTGGTTTACGAAAAACCCAAAGTAACTGAAGAAAAATCGAAAATATCCAAATTTCGTTCACATAAATACATAAACTCACGCCTTGTTCCCATGGGGGTAGGCAGAAACTACAGAATGCCACCTGCTACGATCCTTACATACTCCTTTTGCCTCGTTCACATGGTACAATAATTATAAATTAAGTATAAACAATATACCATACAAGTTTACTAGTAATACATATAGCTACACAATTACATAAAACCTCATAAGCGTATAAACATTAAAAATGGCATTTGAAAAAACCTATGTAATCTGGCAATTTTGGCAACTTTCCGGCAATATTGACTTTCCTAGTAAGTTTCGGAAACATTTGGCAATTTCGTGGTGTCGGCTCAGCTAGATTTGAAATAGAAAAATTACAAAAAAACCTAAAATTGAGAAATTTAATTCCAGTTGCGTGAATTGTGCCAAATAGGTGTAGTTCGAAATGAATGCCAGACAAAAAGCGCCTTTTGTTTTTCGTGGGAAATCATCAAATGACTTCTCCCGCTCTGAGTGGAGCGGGAGGGCATGTCAGACTCTTACTGACTAAAACCCACCCGTGCTCCTTCGGTTGCCTTTACGTTGCCAGGAGCCACGGCATCCCTTTCAGACTCTCCCGCAACCCCGGCAGGCATCGGTCCCATCGGTCCCCTTCACTCGCTGACATCTCTTTGAGGCGCGCGGGGAACACAACGTGCCGTCGACCCGGGCCTGGTCCTTTTCGGACGGCGAGCTACCTATTGCTCACCGTCTGCAAGCCCGCGCCTACGGTGGCCGGGAATCGGCCTGCGATTCCCGACGCCCAGGGCGTCTCCTCCTGCGGCGGCTAGGGGCGTGACAGCGCGAAATTTGCCTCTTCCTCACGCGTTTTGCCTCCTCCTTCGCGAGCATTACTGCTTCGCAGAAGGAGGTGACGGACTCCCATGTCCATTTCGCTCCGTATCATGGCCTGGACCAGGACCGGACGCGAGAGATCCCCGCCACCGATCGCCTCCACGAGGACACGGCGGTGCTCTGCCCAAGCCGGGCAGACCACCACCGTATTTTCCACCGTGTCCTCCGGGCGTTTTCTCCCACCTTATCCGAAACAGGAACCTCCCGAAACAACTGTGTCTGGTGAGGACACTTTCACCTCCAGATCCCAAGACAGCAATCCGGCAAGGAGGCTCGCCGCCTCACCGGAGACCGTGCGTTATCCCCGGACCAGCCGGGTGGCCATGACCCTCTGGGACGCGTTCAACCGGCGGGCTGGCCGCAGACAAATAGCGCCTGACGTTGGTTTTCAGCTAAGATTAACTTTGATCTTTATATGCTTCGATATATTGGTCGATCTTTATATGCCAGGCTCATGGCGAAAAACACGCCAATACCCAATTATGGGGCAGCTTCCAGTCTAACCGGATGCGACTGAATACCAGGTTTTGTATGGAGTGTCTGTCTATCCGATCTCCACAACCCATTTACCGGATAACATGATACCCCTTGGTATAAAGACTGAGTTGTCAGACTATTGGGCTTCTGACTACACGTAAAGCCTGTCAAAGATCTACGAATGGCAGCCGGGACTGACAGGCACTATTTGGTAGGAGGGGTTTCGATATTGCATGGATGGTCACCCATCCACGAACCGACCGAGGCAAGCGTAGCTTAACCTTCAACCGACACGCACCTCTTATAATTTAGGCACGAGCCGATACCAATACTTATCCCTGAAAAAATCAAACGCTGTTTAATTTCTTGAAATACCCAAATTAACGAAACATTTTTTCTTCCAAAAGAATTGGGTACAAATTACAAATGAAGCCAAAATTACTAACTCATTAATACGAATAGAAAGTTTTTGGAACAAATTCACGTTTACCGTGACGTCACTACGTTAACTTTGTTCTTATAATTAATTTAACGTCAATCTGGTCGGTTTGTTCATTTTCATTATGACTTTTATGTTTTTGGCGTAAAGATCTCCATGTTTCATTTAATTTGATAGGAAGAAACTTGAAACACTAAGCGCGACATCGGGAGATCTTTTATCGCGATAAAAGATTTACCGATAAACGACATTTATCACTAATGTGTGGTCAAATCCATAAAACTGAACAATTTTCTCTATAGGACCAACATCCTTAATGCGAAATAGTAGATTATACAACAAGTGAAAAAAAGGGAATTTAATTCGAAGGACTAAGTTGGATCCCGAGCGTAGCGAAGGATTCTAGAGTCGAATCACGAGTGTAGCGGCGGATTTTAGATTAGAATCCTGAGCGGAGCGAAGGACACAAGGACCGAGATGATATTTTTTACTCTACTTTTTACCATTGACTGCGAGAAAATAAATGGAAGTATAGTATTTATATTCGTCACATTTTATTATATACTCAGTAATATTAACAAATGATTAAATATACTTTTTCCAAATTTAAAATGATATTTATTCACTCGGTTACTAAAAGACTATTTTATCCACTGTTATTGATTCAAAATGTTTTATTCACTCAACTGACTAAAAGACAGTTTTTATCACATCTATTAAGCATCTATTCAAAAAGAGCTAGTTCTTATTATTTGTAAACTAAAAAGGTATTATAGCTTTTTAATCTTTAGGGACAAAAAGTGATTTGAATTTGGAATGTGGATATTGTTAATAAAAGTTCCAATCACCAAAGAGATCACGAACATTGAATGAACTAGTAACAGGCTGGCAAGCGAGAAAGTGTGAATTTGGTCAAAATGAAAATCCAAAATGGCGACTGCGAAAAGGTTCAGTTTTCATCACGAGTATCGTTTTCATAGTTTTAGAAGGTGCTAAATTTGATAGTGAGGTCAAAATGAAAATCCAAGATGGCGGCTGCGAAACTGTTGTTTTTGTTTTAAATCATACGTGAGAATAAACTTCGTTACTAACGGGGGTCAGACCGCACACGTTTTTTTTTCTCATAGATGGTGATAAGTGTTCACCTCGGGAGCAACACTATATTAAGTTCGAGTAACGTACTTTGAATTCAGAGCACCTTAAAAAAGTTTATACAATTTATATACTACTATTTATTCATCGATATCAGTGAATAAAAATATATTCTTTATCAAAAACAGTTTATAGCCCAATAAATTAGCTTAATGATAAGTTATAGGCACTATACCTACCAATTAATCAATTTTGCTAAAATAAAAATGTGTATCAGGCGGTGATTAATTACTTATAACGTGTCCATTATAGAAATTGTTATATATATACCTACCATAATTTTACTAGTGTTACCATTTTACTAAATTGCTAATCTATAAATCATTATGGTATTAAAATCTAGTGCTAGCCTAAATTATAGGCTATGACTGATTTATAATTAGGTAGACATAGCTAGCTTGGCCTCGCGGTTTTACCCGCGTAAGTCTCGATCCCGTGGGAATATCAGGATAAAACGTATTTTATGTTCTAACCCAGTTCATGGTCTACCCATATGCCAAATTTCTCTAAATCCGTACAGACGTTTTAGATAGATAGAAATAAAGAAAGAAATAATAATATTTATTTGGACACAGTTCGTGAAACACTAATAACAAAATAAAAAGTGAAAATAATCATAGAGCAATATAATAGCGTGTGCCTCACGGCTGCGCTTAAAAGGTTCATTTTGCCAGACAAAATGCTGTCTGACGCTGGTTTTCTAATGAACCCCTATGGACAAGTGACGATGGATACTTTTTTTTTTTTACTATGGCATCTCGCAGGTATACCACTAAGGTATTTACTGCTCAACCGGACAATCCTGTGGCTGCCTTAAGCTACTACACTCAAAGCCTCCAGCCAGGAGCAAAACTATTCTAAATTAAAATTAGGCGAACGCTCGCTAAGGGCACCCCCTGTGGGGTACGAACCTCGGCTTAGGGCGTCGCTGAGGGGAGGACAGCAAGATGGGACAGGCTGGATCAAGGATATGTCATTATTCGCTCAGCTGCGGCGCGGGCTGGCGCTTCATCGGACAAGACGATGGATACGAAGTGATAGATAGATATATCGTTTATTTGGTGCACACAAAAGACATTAGCTTAGTACATGAATATAGCTACAATGTGCCAATATACAAAAGAAAAAGAAGAAAACAAGACATTGTGGTGACACTATTGGCTAAGACACTTTAATATAATGAAATATACAAAGTAAAGTAAAGTAAAGTAAAAGTTTATTTACCAAAATAGTTACAGAAATGTACACAAGTAGATATAACTAGTGGGTAGACTTATTCTAGGCATTACAGTGTGTTGCAAAAATTTCTGTACACTATATGTAACCCTGCCTCTTAAACTAGGCTAACCTGTATTTTAAGAGACAGTGTCTAGCTTATAAATTCATTTTTATACAACAGTGGACAGTGTCGATCTACCTTATCAACTTGACAGCAGTAATAGTGGTGCGTGTACGAGTAAAATGTGGAGGGGATGTGTAGTGGTGTGATGAGTTATGTGTTTGTTGTGGGTTTGTATGTGTGAATGAATATAGGGTGAATGTGTGTGGATGTATGTGTGAATATGTTTGTAAGTGTGCGTTTTTTCATTTAGGCGATGTAAGTGAGTAAAGACTCCGTGTATGTGTAGTCTTTCTGTAGTAGCCACTCTGTTAACGTTTTTTTTAATGAATGTGAATTTAAATCTATAATTTTTATATGTTTATGAACTTTATTGTAAATGTGCCCACTTAGGGTATAAAACTGGCGTTTAGCGAAAGAAGTTTTGTGCTGAGTACCCGGGATAACAAATGTTCGTTTGTTTGGGTCGGACTTAGGAAGACTGGTGTGTTTTCTAAGAGTCGATTTAAGCACAAAAAGTTGACGAACCGAAAGGACTTTACAATCAGAGTAGAGTTCAGTAGTTGGGTATCTATAGGGTTTTTTTGTCATGACTTTTAGAATCGTTCTCTGTGCTCTCTCAACTCTTAGAAGGATAGTCTTTGCTGCACCGCCCCAAACAGCGATACAATAGCCAATGACCGATTGACATAGAGCGTAGTACACGATTTTCAAAGTGTCAGCATTAGCCGACTGTCTGAGGGACTTGAAAATGTGTATCAGGCGCATCGTTCTGGTAGTGAGGGCATCAATTTGTTTATCCCACCGTAAACCGTCGTCTATCTGCACTCCCAAATACTTTACACTATCAGTTCTAGTGAGTGTTGGGCATGTACATTGTACAGGGTCCTAAGGAGTTTGAGCATGTGTGAGCAGTTAAATTAAAGGTATTTGTCAGTGCGGTGTTACGACGTATTGCAAAAGGAATGTAGGTGGTTTTTTGTAGGTTAAGTGTGAGTAGATTTGAGTTGAGCCATTCCATTACTTGAGCCAGAACCATTTCTGCTTTTGTTTTGACTATATCCCACGTAAGTCCCTGCACGAGAATAGCAGTGTCATCTGCATACGCATATATATTACAGTCTGGGAGACTCATTCTGCACAGATCGTTGACGTAGATAAGGAATAATGTTGGACCCAGGATACTTCCTTGGATTCCATATGACACTGATTCCTCGTCGCTAAGGTACGTATCAATTTTAAATACAGAGTGCGGTGTGCGTCTCAAGGTTGCACCAAATGGGAGTCCAGCTCAGCATTTGTCAGGCAAATACGTACTTACATATACCTGACGCTGATATTCAACTGGATCTGGATTTTTACTTTTTATTTTTACATTCTTCCTTGACATAATCACGCTATTATTTGACATTTTAAACCTATCATTTAATTATTTTAACTCTCTATTAGTGGCTTTTGTGTGCATGATAATTATTCAGATTTGTTACAGCTGTAATAGCAATCACGTCATTTCGTTTAAAATAGGTTTTTATTTTTAGTAATTTATTTATTTTATATAGATTCTATTCTATTTTGTGAATGTGAAAACGCTGTAGGCTTAGTGGACTGTAGATTTGTTGACCATCATTATTTTGTTAAGTACCTAATAACACTGTTATTTGAAAATATTGTAAAAGCTAATTATTTTTAAAAGAGTAAACGTGGAGTTTCTTACCGGCTCTTCTCCATAGGAAACAACTAATTGGAACCGTGCACCTAGCTTATGACGGTTCATAAGTGCCCATGTAGGTTTATGTGAAATAAAATATTTTGAATTTGAATTTGATCCTTGCAGTGACATACGGACGTCGAACAGATGAGATAATAAATATGCGAAATATTTTTTGCTGTTGTGAAAAGTGGAATGTGCGGAATGAAATTACGTAAGTATACCCGCCAATTAAATAATGACAGAATTTTTGAATGATAACGTTACTTAAAGTTTAGATATTGGAAACGTTCTTGTTCGATGGTGATTGTGTATTTGATAGGTACTTGATTATTTAAATAGATGAATGAATAAATGAATAATATTATAGTGGCGTGTGTATAAAATAATTGATTTGCCTGGATTAAAAAGTGATTTCAATAATAAGCATATGTTAGGCATTATCTAGCAATAGATCCACAAATTAGTGAATTGATAATATTCTTTTGGTTCACGGATACAGATAGTGCAATCCACGACAGCGCGCCCCACTCCGCGATTACTGAACTGTAAGCTGTACTTTAGTACGGAGCGGAGCGGGGTGGGGCGCGTCGTCGTGGATTGCACTATCTATAATGCGACCACGAGTTGCACTAAGAAAGCAGAATTTTAGCGTAACAAAGAAACTCACATTTAAAATATTACTTAGGATTAGGATAGTATATAGATGAGTAAATAAATAATAACAGACACTCGGATCGATCGAAGGTTAAGCTATGCTTGCCGCGGTTGGTTCGTGGATGGGTGACCGACCATCCATTACATATCGAGACTCCACCGTAGTGCCTTGGATATCACATAAATCCGTCGGTCCCGGCTGTCATTAGATGATCTTTGAGGGTCGAGGGTAGGAGTACTCAGTAGAAGTCCAAAAGTCTGACAACCAGTCTTAACAAGGGGTATGGTGTTATCTAGTTACTAAAAACGTTCACCACGTAATTTATTCTTCACGGTTGGGAATAAATAGAAGTCGGTGGGGGCCAAGTCGGGACAGTACGGCGAATGACCCGTTAATTCAATCTTTTGACCTTCCAAATACCGAGTTGTTTCGGCCGATGTGTGGCAGCTAGCATTGTCATGATGAAGAAGGATTCTGCGTTGTCGATTGTTCTTTCTTATTTCTTTAAAGACTTCTGGACAAAAAAATGCTCGTGTACCATTCACATAAATCCGTAGATTCCGGCTGTCATTCGATGATCTTTGAGAGTCATTACGGGTAGGAGTACATAATTAGTAGAAGTCCAAAAGCCTGACAACCAGTCTTAACAAGGGGTATCGTGGAGTTACTGGGTTGTGGAGGTCAGGTGCAGCTGTTTCTGGTTAGACTGAAATCCGAACCCAACATAGTTGGAAAAAGGCTAAGCAGATTGAATCAATTTACACACGACATGCATACGCAAAGCCAACTATCGTCAAGGGAAATCTAGACTTTGCTTTAGAATATCTTTCCTTTAATGGATTGAGTTTAGTCGTGCATTTTATTCAGTAATAGCTAGCTGCAGCCCGCGACTTCGCCCGAGTGGACCCTAACTATTTTTATAAAATAAAAGTTACTTTTTATAACACTAGAAATCTGCCAGTGAAAGTCCCGTCAAAATAAGTCCAGCCGTTTTGGAGATGAGCCGGAACAAACAAACAGATACACCGTGTACACTTTCATATGCACTTGGAAAAATCTGTTAAATTTTTTAATTGGGAGTGTTGTTGTCACCAATTTCATTTACACTACAACATTTTTTTTAATGTCCCTCGACAAACTTCGTCAGTTGACTTATAAGTCCATTGAGAGCGTCCGGTCTGCACCAAGTGCAAAGGGCAACTGATAGAAATCCGAGGACTGACGAAACAAGAAGTTTGCCGAGGGACATTAAGAAAATACTTGTACTGTATTTGTATGTATGTAATGCATGTATTGTATTACAAACAGATACTTCAATTTTATTTATTTGTATGTAAATTTATGTATAGATAAAATCCAGCATGATAATAATAAATATTTATTTAGCACAGTAACTGCAACCACTTGGGTCACGGACCGCCTTCAAAGCTATGGTTTAAGACATTTATTTCTTGAAAATAATACAATTCACTCATTATGAGAAATACAAGCTAATCTTTATGTATTAAATGCACGAACTTATGAAGTACGGTAGGTACTCGTAAATAAGCTATTAAGTAGTAGATGCACAAAAGGATTTTTTTTGTGGTTAACAAGAAAAAGTGAGTGATCTTTTACATAATTATATCTTTTCTCGATCGCAAGTCAGTTTCTATACATTATTTGTGTCGCAGTACGAGTTATCAGTGCTATATTGAGTTTTTATGGAAAGTATTGACAATGAGGTGGCTCCGTGCTGTGTGAAATGTAATATCTTATGTAATACGGCAGTAAAAGGACCATTGTTAATTAGATAATATTTTTATTAAATTTTATTTATGGGCAGATGCCCGTCATCATCAGAGTCCGCCATGTCTTCTATAAGTGGTAATGTGGGTAGGCACCAACAAAGAATCACTCGAGTCACAATCAAAAGTTATTTATTTGCGAAAATATTTTCCTTACAGAATTTAACTGAAATGTTTTCACTGGTAATTAGGAAATCACTTAATCAATCGGTTTTAATTATTTTTGAAACAACAAAAAGGGACAGAATTACTCGGAACAAAGCGATTCGTCCGTTCGGTAAGCGGTGCACTCGCCGTTGACGTTCGGAAACAAGTGACGTTCAAAATGGCCGCACTGACCGCCAGACTGACAGCTGCCAAATCTTGTTCCGACGTATCTCTTGACAGATGGCGTTAGCCATGCGCCGTCTAAGCCAACGGCCAGACAGAAAAGACGCAAGACGAGGGCGGGGCGCGGACCCGTCGCAGACAGGGCGCCATCACGACTTTTTAACATATATAGAAAAGACACGGACCCGTCGCAGACAGGGCGCCATTATTGACCAAGCTTGATCTTGGACATTTCTGTTAGAATAATCTGGTCTGTTATAATTATAAATTACTGGATTATTTTCAATTAAATTACAAAATGTAACGTTAAATTCAAAGTCGTCACGCATTGTAACGTTCGTTCGCACGTAACGTTCTAACTACTCCGACGCAAGATGCATGCACAATGGCGAGCGGGCGAGTGCTGTGAGAACCTGCCCTCCGCGCCCTTTCCGCTCCCCCGCTTGCGCCCGTGCAGGCCCGCGCCCTGTCCTTTCTATATGTTTTCCAATAGGGCGCCGACGAGTTAACGTCGTGACGGCGTCCCGTCTTTTCTGTATGTTTTACGTCGCGACGGCTGTATACATTTTATATGCAAGTAGATTAAACGGGCGCCGCGACTGCGACGGGTCCGTGCCTTGCGTCTGTTCTGTGTGGCCGGTGCCATATTCTTGTTAGTGGGTAACAAAATGATGCTAACATTTTCTGATTCAGTTGCAAGATTCGATTGTAAAACCAATAGTGGATTTGAAAATAAGCCTCATACAGCGTGTATCAGAAATATGTAGTCATATTTAAGGGTGTGGTACAAGACTATGAAACTGAACCATTTTCCCAATAGAACCAACATTGTAATAGTGAAAAAATAATCAGCTGTACCATGCCCTTCAATGCCTACTCGACCCAAATGTATACCTACCTACCTACTGTTGTATAGGATTTTTTTCCCCGAGTTGGATATGAGTTTCATAGCGAAAGTTGTTTAGTATAAAGGGTTGAAGGGTTGGGTCGACGGAGGTGACTAAATTGCCACCTCAGACCAAATAAAAAACCACGACATAGCGCTGTCAAAAGTGACGTGAAGCCGGTTTCAATGTGCACATTATGTGGTGTAGTGTGATTGTAAATGGTTATAAATGTGTGCGTGTGAGCGTGTATGCACAGAGTGGAGGTGTAGTTTTGGCATGCTTCACTGTAATGTTCACAGCGCTCTGTCTTGGTTTTTTATTTGATCTGAGATCGCCACCTAATTTAATTAATAATTATAAGATAAAAACATTGACATTAATTGTGAGAGAAACGGTGATGGAAAACATCGTGAGGAAACCGGCATGCCTGAGAGATATTTCTCGACGGCATGTGAAGCCAAGTCAGAGGCCCATGGGTGGTATTAAAACTCTGACACCAGGGGCCTACTCCCTAAGCGAAGTCCGTAGTCTTACTTATGGACATAACGTAAGTGAAAAGGAGAAAAAAAAAACGAACTGCCCGTAACTTCGGCTGAAACTACGGATTACGTTAAGGGAGTAGACCCCCTGGTTAGTCACTAACCAGACGAAAAGAAGGAGATTATAAGATTTCTATTAAACATTGTTTTAGTTTCTCAGAAACAGCCTAATTATTTCACTAACACAAACATCACACACACAAACACACAAACCCAGAACACACCGCTAAAACAGTTAAATAATTCTTAACAAAATACATAATTCCTTTTCCTTCCTGTAACTTCTATTTCAATTAATTTCCAAGTTAAACAGTATCCTCTTATATAACTCAACACACATACTTAACAAATTCACTTAAGCTTGACAATGTTGTATCATGATACTGGCCATTTCCCGGGGCGATATCATCGTTAATCCCGGCCTATACCGTGATTTCCGGGAACGCGGCACAACACTATCTAGGGGAATAGTCTCAAGTAATTACTATGGTAATAGGAATCATGAATATTGAAAGTAGTCTTGTGTATAGATTAACTTATCTGATAGATTAGAATAACAAAATGTGAGGATATGGGTACTGAGTTGGGTAACATTGACTTAGGTTGTCCCTTAAGTTCCCGCTTGGGTGGTGCAGCGCCGTGCTCTCGCAGCAGCAATCGGGGCAGACCTCTCCTTGCCGGCCGTGGCCAAGGCCATGGTCAGCAGGGGGGCATGGGAGGCGGTAGCGTCCTTCTGCGAGAACGGTCGTGATCTCGCAGGAGGTGGCGGAATGCGTCAGGGAGGAAGATTCCTTCGCTGACGCGATTTGTCGCAGGAGGACAGGGCGGCAGAGGAGGCGCCATGGCGACCTGATGCCGCCCTAGGAGGTGCCAGCGGGCGATAGATCGCGGAGTCTGTCGCCGTCGTGTGAGTGGTGGCGATTTCTCCTGTGTCAAGCAATAATTAGATATTCCCCGTACAGGACAAACGTTCACTCCGGCGCGGCGCTCCGTTAAATGGTTTTTGTTAAATACACTCGAAGCGTACCTATTTTCTTTGGCAAATTTTCAAAAGTTCTTTATTTTTTTACATCGTTTTCGTAAAGATTTAGTTTTAGTTTCTACTAGCTGTGTCCCGTGGCTTCGCCTGCGTGGCCCCTAACTATTTTTTTAAAGTAAAATTAGCTTAAATTAGTCCTTATAATATCAGATATCTGTCAGTGAAAGTCTCATCAAAAACGGTAAAGGCATTTCGGAGATTAGACGAAACAAACAGACGGACAGACAAAACATTTAAAGTTTTTTGTTGTTGTTATAAGTACCCTATACTTCTATAGTAATAATATTATAAAGAGGAAAGATTTTATTGTTTGTTTGTTTGTATTGAATAGGCTCCGAAACTACTGAACCGATTTGAACACTTATTTTACCATTAGAAAGCTTAGTTTTCAGGGAGTAACATAGGCTACTTTTTATCCCGGGAAAAATAACGGGTCCCGCGGGAAATACCACGCGAGCGAAGCCGCGGGCAAAGTGCTAGTATTGTATACATTCAAATGAATTACCTAAAAAGCTGTTATTTTGACATTACAAACACACTTCAATTTTATTTATTTGTATGTAAGGATTGTGTCGTTACTTCTAATCTACACTACATAATTATTTCTGAGGAAAAAAAATCGTGACCGCTGAGGCTCCGAGTATTTTATATTGCGAATCTTCGCGTCACGTATTTGCGACAATTTATTTGAATAAAATTAATTGTTATACCTAGACTAGACTACGTATGCTAAACTATTCAGGATACTTTTTAGGTCTCTGACTTTGTTATCAGTCCTAACTATTGTTGGTTTAAAGTGTATAAAAACAGTTGTAAAAACTAGTCTAGGATTAACCAACGCAATACTATTTAGTTACACACCTCTTGCGATGCCAGAGCAATGGTTGCCCAGTTTTAACGCCCCGGCTTACGAGTTGTAGGCCGTGGGTTGGTGTGTAAATAATTTCATCATCACTGTGATCCAAACGGTGAAGGAAAACATCGTGAGGAAACCGGCATGTCAACTACATGTGACATCTACCAACCCGCACTAGGCCCGCGTGGTAGGTTACAGCCCACTCCCTCTCGAAAGAGGAGGCCCGTGTTCCAGTAGCAGGAACATTATAGGATGATATAATAAGATATATATTATTTACATGACATTAGTGTATGTACTGTGCGCGCGCAGGCGACGCGACGGTGAGGTTGGGAGCGAGACAGAACAACAACTCAATACAATTACCCAATATTATTATATATTCAATTATATTATTTTATTACTTATATTATATTATTTATTAATTTATTTATACTTCAAGCACATAAATGTACAGAGGCAGACTTAATGCCACAGGCATTTTCTACCAGGTCAACCTTTGGGTGATGCAGAGACAAACAGTCGTAGGTGCAATAGGTAGAATAGAGGAAAAAAATAATATTTAAATATAAAGATATACATATATACCTATTAAAAACTATAAATATAATAAATACACCTAATTATATATAAATATAATCACAAATAAGACAAACAATGGGAAAACATTACCGTTGTGATGATACTGCCAGCTACTTGCGAATGTGCTCGCGAACTTTAATTTTAAAAGATAATCGGTTGGTCGCCATCCTGATTACCTGGGGGAGCGCATTCCACAGAGAGATAGACTGAATGAAGAAAGAAGAGTGAATGAAGTCTGTGCGGTGTGTGGGTATTAATTACACACTGTATTTATTAACATTTACACATTGGATTTATTCATATTTATTTACTGGCTTGATTTCCGTACCTACGTGTTTTCAGGTGACCACCTAAAATCAGCGCTGTGCTGTGGCTCCCTCATAGCACAGCATTATGCTGAGTGGAAGCCTTCTTGTCACAGTCATGACGCGCAGCTGCCGAATATTTGTTATGTTTATATTGTTATTTTTTTGTTTTTTTCTGTGACAAATAAACCTATTTTTCTTTCTTACTCCCGTCATCCGAGGACAGTGCTGAAAAATCACATGTATGTCTGTAATAAGTACGCTGTCGGCTACCTCTGAGTTTAGTCAGATAGGAAATGCCGACCGTCAGTGCCGACATCTAGTTGTTACGTGTAGAAATGTTCGTACAAACCTACTTACAGAAATAAAATCATTTATCATGATCGTCGCACTCGTTCATATTGATATGACAAACTCGCGATCAATCTAGCCGCGTATGATGTACGCACTGAATAATGACGTAATTTTTACATACGTGACAAGATTGATTGCAAACGATCGCTAGTCACGTTCGTAATCGCTTTCTCGTGCGACGATCGGTTTTAGCTGGGACGCAGGTTCATAGTGGCCTAGTGGTGTGACCATCGGACTGCCAAGTCATAGGTCTCGCGTTCGAACCCAACGCCTTTCGACTTTTCGGATTTATGTGCGTGTTGTAATGGGTGATTTTTTAAGAGTTAAGTTTTTCAGGTTTGCGGCACTGGTTGGTAATGGCATCCAAACGTCATCTGTCAAAGTGAAAAGTTTTCAGTATACTCTGCCATTTCATCACGGAAAGACTTACAAACGAGCAACGATTGCAAATTGTTGAAATTTATTATCAAAATTCGTGCTCTGTGAAAAATGTGTATCGCTTGTTACGACCATATTATGGCGAACGATATCGAGCCATGATACGCAACTTTTTTTTGCCCCAGTTGGCCGAGTTGAACTTGGTTGACATGTGGTTTCATCAAGACGGTGCCACATGCCACACAGCTCGTGAAACAATGGACATGTTGAAGGGTGAATTTGGTGAGCAGCTGTGAATTGGCCGCCAAGATCATGCGATTTGACGCCTCTGGATTATTAAAATGGTTGTAAATGGTAGTGGTAAATGGGTTATGTAAAGTCGTTAGTGTATGTGGACAAGCCGAACACGATTGAAGCCTTACAGGATAACATAACACGCGTAATTCGTGGGATACAGGCCGAAATGCTCGAAAAAGTGACGCTAAATTGGACCTTCCGAATGGACCATTTGAAACGGAGCCGCGGACAACATTTACATGAAGTTATCTTTAAAATGTAAATGGCAAAGGCCAAGTTATCAATTTCAATAAAAAAATTGAATTTATGATGCAAATTGAGTGTTTTATTCGAATTTAAAAAAAACTACGCTTAAAAAATCACCGGTTATAATTATCACTTGCTTCAAAAACGGTGAAGGAAAACATCGTGAGGAAACCGAGAGATATATTTCTCGACGCCATGTAAAGCCAACGTAGAGGCCCATGCGGCGGTGTGGCGGTATAAAAACTCTGACACCAGGTTAGTCACTAGCCACACGAAAAGCCACAGATGATATAGTATGCACATCAAATGCAAGCTCAAAACATGTCTTTGTAGAAAGATTTTTTACATTCTTAGGCCCATTTCTGTACAATACTTAGTATTTATAAATTAATTTACTTTAGCTGTAAAAAAAATATACTTGAATATTTACTAACCATAGATTATGCACAGACAGAAGATCTACTTGTTGTCTGCAAATAGAATCGCTAACATGCCATTTTACTTTGATTGACCTAATTTTAATTTAGTTTATATACTTTATACTCCTTGTTAATTTATTACATAAAGTATTTATGCACTTCCTAGCCTGAAGCACAGGTTCAACCTAGTTCAGGAAATTAAGCAAATGTGCTCTATTTTAATTATTAAGTTAGTTATTGTAAATGTGCCCCTTTTTATAAATAAACGATTTATTATCATTATTAAAAAAAAAAAAAAAAAGATTCAAAGTAATCTGCGTTTGCAATTTATTTGCCAAACATGTAAACATACACGGATTTTAGGAAAAATAACTATAACGTAGTACACATAAGGTTCAGTTTGCGTTACATATACCTAATAGTTGTTGTTTGGTGACCGTATAACTGATGGCAAGATTTATTTTTCGTTCCTTCTGAAGTTTTGTCCCACATTCCATTAAATTCTTAGTTTGTCCCATAACACTATTGAAGTTGCTTCGTCCCAAATTACAAGTACGTCAAAGGAACAGAAAACCAAAAATAAAAACCTTTCCTATGACAAACTCGATAAATTTTCAATCTCAATTTACACACACTTTAACCCAGTGACGATTGAGTTGAATGCACTGTGCATCAAAATTCTAAAATTCAAAAGTCATTTATTCAAACTAGGCTGAGAATCAGCACTTTTCGAACGTCAAAGTTATAAGACAGTCCCACAAAACGCCCACCCTTCACCACTTCCTAGTGCTTTCGCTGGGAAGAAGAAGTGGCGCAACAAACTCCCCAGCAGCACAGCTGTCTATTCAATTAGGAAAAAAAAAATGATTCTATATAATAGTACATATGCAAAATTATTTACGGTAAAACATCTACATCACGGGAGCGGGTTTATTTTCATCACGGGAGCTAGCGTGAAGCCTGTTTTGCGAATAATGGAAAATAATGCTTTTCGTCAAATGAGTCAATATAAGCAAACCAAAAGACGCAATAAATAACGGGCATTTTTCAGTGACGTCAGCTGTATACGTATAGCTGGCTCACTAAGAGCGGCTAAAGAGTGTTGTTATAAAATAGCACAACATAACATAACATCACGCCTGTAATCCCCGAAGGGTTAGGCAGAGGTGTACCTATAGTACACCCACATTTATGTTTGAGTCCCATGGGAATACACATGGCAATAGGGGGCGAGCCTATTGCCATCAACCGGGCACAAATCCAGACTCCAGGCTTCTACTGAGAAATTCAATTTTGTTATGAAATAATACGAGTAAATTTATTTTCAGCGTTTGTTTTAAATAGTTGATTGAAGTTAAATATTTAATAATACGTAACCCTTTTTTGCCGATTGTACAAAAAAGTAAGTTTAGCATATACAAAAAAAAAAATGAGCCGTAGAAGGAATATTAAATAGGACGAAGCGGGAATAATATAATTAAAATTATATTTCGGGACGAAGGAAACATAGTTTTTGGCACGACCCAGGATTTCTTTTTTTGTGAGATAAAACTCAGTGGGCCAAATGAAGAATAAATCGATGGCAATAACAAATTGGTTAACAATTTATGCTTCCCTGAGTGAAAACATAGAAAGAGCTCTAAGTATTACAATAAATACACATGAAAATTAACAGCCACTTACAATGTGCTGAAAAACAAAAACACATTTAAAACAAAACAATTTTCAACCAACAAAAAAAAAAAACAACTTAAAACTGTTTCCGTTTATTTTCCTGTTAAATTATTCACATAATCACTTGACTTTTTTCGTATTTATTGTTGAGTTCGAGTTTACTGTTGAGCAACACCCAGTTGACATTTTAAACAGTACCTACCTTTTTCCATTTTTTCCTCCAGTCAGGAATTAGTGACGCATTCATTCCGGTTCGCATTTTTTTAATAAGCAAACCGTTTTATTCAAGATTTTTATTTTTGCCTGAAACAATAGGTTAGAAATTATTGTATTTTTTTTAAGGTCATGATAAATGATAAATGATAAATGATTTATTTCTGCAAGTAGGTTTGTACAAACACTTTTACACGTCAATCATATTTTAAAAACTAGATGAGGTCGGCATTTCCTATCTGACTACTCTGAGAAGAAAGGCCGAAACAAACTCAGAGGTCACAGTCTCTTTTAAAGTCCAGACATAATCTTGGTCAGATCATGTGAAGACGATGTAGATTGATGTCTGAAATGGTCTTTTGAGGAAATAACCATTCAGATTGAGAAGACCTGTCCAGTCAGTGCACGCATTTGTCAGTTATCGTGCAGCTCAACTCAGAATTTAAGGAGCTCAACGATTCGACGAACAATACCAAAGAAAGGTCGTTTGGGTAGGCCACATAAATTACTCAAACTGCCAGACCATGATAAAAACTAATTGACAACAAAAAAAAAATTAAAACAAAACAAAAGGGAATATCTGCATAGTCTTCACATTCACAATAATTAAAATAATATAATACTTTAAAGTAAATATTCATGTCAATGAATATATAACATTCATTAATGTCAATGTGTATATAATAACCCGGAAATAATCTTGGTCAGAGCATTTCAATTTGAGGACCATGTAGATTTGTGTCTGAAATGGTCTTTTGAGGAAAGAACCATACAGATTTGAGTGGACCTGACCAGTCAGTGCACGCATTTGTCAGCAATCGTGTAGCTCAACTCAGAACTTAAAAAGAGCTCAACGAATCGACGAACAATACCAAAGAAAGGACATTTGGGTAGGCCGCATAAAGTACTCAAACTGCCAGATTAACATAACAAAAAAATAAAATATAGCTAAATATATGACCCACATAGTCCTCACATCATAATAATAATATTATACTTCACAAAGTAAATATTCATGTCATTTTGTATATAATTTAAAGTTAGCAGAAAAACAAACAAAATTCAAAATGAAAAAAAAAAAAAAAAAAAAAAAAAAAAAAAAAAAAAAAAAAAAAAATATAATATAATAAATTGGAGCAGCTCAATCCCAAGCCTTTTTGTCCTCAATGAAATCTTTAACGGTATAAAACGCTTTCTGGCACAACTTACGTTTAATGAATGATTTGAATTTATTAAGGCTTAGGTCTTGTACGCGGCTTGGAAGTTTATTATAAAAGCGTATACATTGACATCTGAACGAGCCACCTATTTTCTTGAGCCTTGTTGTAGGTACAACAAATTTGTGTTTGTTCCTAGTATTTATGTTATGGATATCACTGTATTTTTTAAACAAGTTTAAATTTTTATGGACATATAAGAGATTTTCAAAAATATACTGAGAAGGCACAGTCATTACATTAATCTCCTTAAATTTCTCTCTGAGAGAGTGTCTCGGACTTAATTTATAAATTGATCGAACAGCTCTTTTCTGCAAAACAAAGATAGTCTGAATGTCGGCGGCATTTCCCCACAATAGAATACCATACGACATTACACTATGAAAATAGCTAAAGTACACTAAACGTGCTGTCTCCCTCGGTCCCTTTCATTTGCTTGAATTTTTATTTACTTTTTTGTTTCGCCAATAAACATCTATACTAGGTACACGAAGCCAAAAAAGGAGCGTTATGTGTTTGACCTGTATGTATGTCCATTTTTATGTTCTCTCCGTTAGGAGAGATGTTTAGTAGTTATACTAAACATCTGAACCGATTAAGAGTCACTGGTTATATTGTGTATTCGCCTTAATAGAGACAATAAGAAAAGTGCTATTGGACACATTCTTAGTAAAGACAATTTAGTAGTTTAGGTTATAATTTAATTACTTATTAGTCTATTTAAAAGGCTAGATTGTAATAAGATTAGGGTTCATTCTATTGATGAACCTTAGGACAAGGGAAAAAAAAAAAAAAAAAAAAAAAACTGGTTATATTAAAATTATAAAAAAATCAAAATGGCAGGTATTATAATTATAATCTATAGAATTTTGATATTGCAGGCAAACAACAGCAGTTACACCGTATTTGAGGTTATTGGTTTGTCCCGCCTGCAATACTAAAAATCTATAAATTATAACTTTTATTATAATTATCTTGTTTTCATTCCCATTTTCAGCTGTGATTTTGCAGAGGGGTTTTTTATTTTTTTTACTAGACACTATTTCCTTGTGACAAAAAGGAAAAGGTAGGAACAGGATGGTGGTCTTTAGGTTCTAATTAATTAGGACCAAAAACATGTTAAACAGATTGTATTCTTCACGTTGCTCTTTGCACTTATCTTATTATGTCGTAGGATGACGTGATAGTTCGAATTTTCGCGAAAACCCTAGGGATATTGCGAAAACACGGATAATTAGAAAATGGTGAAATATTTTTGCGAGATACTTGGAAACAGCTCTGGCCGGCCGCTGCCGCGGCACCGCTCGCTCCGCTCGCTAACCTAACCTATTTCACCTAGTTCAAATGACGAAAAGTTTTCACCATTTTCTAATTTTACTATCCGTATTTTTGCAATATCTTAAATATTCGAATTCGATACGATTCCTAAGACATATGCAGAACCACATCTCTCCTCCTCTCGAAGAGGTGTGTCACCTACGTGGGACGTGATGGCGCGAACCAGTGCCGCATGTCGTGCGGTGTTCCACAGGGCTCGGTCGTAGGACCCCTCCTGTGGAACATCGGCTACGACTGGGTGCTGAGGGGCGAACTTCAGTCGGGCGTGGACCTGACGTGCTATGCGGATGACACGCTGGTCACGGTCCGGAGGAGTTCGCACAGGGAGGCAGCGTTGCTGGCGACGGCTGCGGTCTCACAGGTGTTGGGCCGCACACGGCGTCTTGGCCTGGAGGTGGCCCTCAACTAGTCGGAGGCCATGGTGTTTCATGGTCCCCGGTGCGCGCCGACGCCTGGTTCACACATAGTGGTCGGCGGGGTCCGGATCGCTGTCGAGTCTACCATGAAGTATCTGGGATTGGTGCTCGACAGCCGGTGGGACTTTGGACCCCACTTCCGGTGGCTGGCACCCAAGTTTATGGGCGCGGTTGGGGTGCTGTCAACGCTGCTTCCCAATCTGGGGGGCCCGAGCGTCGCCTGTAGGCGACTCTACGTGGGGATCGTGCGATCGACGGCCAGTAGCATCGCAATTCTGCGGAGACCGCAGCGAGCAATGGCCGTCAGAGTCATCAGGGGGTATCGCACGATCTCCTACGAGGCGGCTTGCGCCCTGTGACCTGGAGGCGAAAGTACTCGCGTCATTGCATCTGTGGCGCGAGGAGCTGTGGGAGCGAGGTAAGCGACCGATGCAGCGACAAATGGAGCAGCGTCGGTCGCAGCTTCGCGAGGTCCTGGTGGCGGAATGGCGGGACAGGCTCTCACGCCCTATCGCCGGCCTCAACACCATTGAGGCGGAAAACCCTCAAAACCCTAAGGATATTGCGAAAACACGGATAATTAGAAAATGGTGAAAACATTTCTGCAAGCTACTTGGAAAAAACTCTCACCGGCCGCTGCCGCGACACCGCTCGCTTCGCTCGCTAACCTATTTCACCTAATTCAATATGACGAAAAGTTTTCACCATTTTCTAACTTAAATATTCAAATTCGATACAATTCCTAAGACATTATGTAGAACCACATACTCTCTCTTGATTTTATATTAGGCAGTTTCTAACACATTTTTAATTCAAACAGTAAGAGTACCTACTTTTGTAAAATGGACCTAAGACTATACTCCAGAACTTTGATTAATAAAAGTGATAGACGGTTCATTTGTTTTCTTTGCTATTTTTATGTAAATAACGGAATAATTAACGATTTGTTTTGCTATCTTTGTTTATTCCTGTTTTGTCTACTTTTCTTGTTTCTGTTTTGATGAATGTGGTAATTATGATGAGAGGAAAAAAGTTACAAAAACTTTTTTGAGGAAAATATTTTTTGCTCACTTTCTGTATCAATGTTCCATCTCAATCGTATATCGCAATGTGGATGGCTTAGTTCGATAGTAAGCTAAACGTGTATAACTAAATAAAATATCTAAATAGCAACATGAAGGTTTGATAGATTGATTGATAATAAATTAACCATACATCAATATGACTTGAAATAGACTTGGTACTCGTGGCTAAGTAATGACAGCTTCACGGAACGATCAGGTTAAGCTGCGCTTGCCGCGATCGGTCCGTGGATGGGTGGACTATCTTTACATACCAAGACCCCTGCCTTCCGTGCTTGTGAAAGCATGTTAAGCCGTTGGTCCCGGCTGTCATTCTTGGGTCTTTGTCAGTACGATAGTTAGGTACAGGTCGGCAGAAGCCCGAAAGTCTGACAACCAGCCTTACCAAGGGTTATCAACCAGTAACTGGGTTGTGGAGGTTGAATAGGCAGTCACTCCATGTAAAATACTGGTATTCCGTTGCATTCGGTTAGACTGAAAGCTGACCTAACATAGTAGGGAAAAGGCTAGGCAGATAAATAATCTAGACTTGATACGACGTGAGTGTTGGCCAATATTTGAACCAAAAAACTAAAGGAGATTGCAGCTAAGAGGACAAAAATATCTGAAAACTCAGAAAAGCACAGGAAATACTTTAAAAAGTGTTTGGCATATTTTTATTAAGTACCTACTCGATACAGTAGGCCATGTTAAATAAAACCTTCTACCGAAAATCTGAACAAAAGAGTCTTCACAATAATGACGAGCTGTGTTTACAAAATTCAATTTGTTGAAGACTGTTTTTTCGCTTTGTCATTTATTTGATTACCTACCGAGTTTTCGGGTGACTAATATTGTCGCGGCTTTTGTTACACCGACGTGTAACTTCTTAAAATATACAACGAACATAAAATTGATTTTATTTATTTATTAAAATCTCCCTTGAATATGTAGCTGATGTGACAGCACGGTCAATTATAAGTCTATATTAACTTATTTATTTATTTAACCATTTAAGTACACACATAATTATGTTTATATAAACAGACAAGTAGAAAAGAACGGTAATATGCGTACGAAGGTGTAGCAGGTACTTATCTACAATTATTTAGTTACTTATATTCAATTAAAACTTACATCAGCAGAGAAAAAAAATAATTTCCTCGATCGGTAAAGTGTGCGGAGACCAGGGCTTGGAACAGCTACCAAAAGTACAAGTTCTGTACCGGACTAAGCAGTTCTTGCCATTTAGTACCTTGGTATGGTTCCCGGCGGGTACTGGTACTCCACCTAACAAGCACAGAGTAAAAAATCGTCGATTAGGTCATTCAGTATATTTCTAGTAAATTTTTCTTCAGTAAATTTTAGAAATATACTGAACTACCCATCGACGAATTAAAATAAAACTAAAAATTAAAAAAAAATATACGCATACACGAAAATATCTTAAGTTCAGACTCATAGGTATTTGGCTCTGAGTGATCGTCATCATCAGAATATAATAGTCCACTGTAAAGGCTCATGCATACTACAGGCGGGCTGCATCGCACTTTTTTGTATTGAAATGCGCCGCGCTGCAGTCTGGAATGTGCTCTTAGCTGAACTGGATATAAAAAATTGGGCCTCTCCAATAGCATACCTATAACTATAATCTACTATTTAACTCATTCCATTAGATCAATTCATTCCTTAAAGTAGTTAAAAGACACACATGAACTGAAACTTCTCTTATTAAATGTATCGAACCTGAATTAAAATTGAACGTCATTTCGATACTAGGAATTAACACCGATAGTCCGATATGACAGAATTTACTTATCGCCTCCCAAAAACACGCACAAATTTCAGCAATTTAATCAATTAAAGTGTTTAATATTTACCACATAGGGAAGCATGGTTTCTCTCATAATATTTTTAATATAGACGTTAATGGATTCTATATAAATCACTCATTTTATCCTTGAGTAAAGTTTTAAATTGAGTGTTGATTGCCTAGGTGTAAACATTATAAATATTAAAATTTTCCATTGAATATAGTAGGTACCTACATACTACCGTACCTTTTTAGTATACTTACCTTGAAATGAAATGAATTGAAATTGTTTGTTCTGTAAATATGGGAATCGCTTTTACACGTCATATAAAAAAAATGCTTTAATGAGTCGACAATTCCTATCATACTACACTTGAGAAGAAACAAAGAAACAAACTCAGGTGTAAACCAGACATAATTTTTGTTAGATCTGACTTGCTAAAACTGTTAAAATAGAACACTTATGAAATTACTTTAATATCCGAATGTTTATACTCTACTATTATTTTCTCTTTATGTATTTGACGAATAATTTGTTTAGCATTGGATCCCAAAACAAAAAAAAAATATATAAAAATATCCACATTATTAAGTTCAATAGTTAGATATTAATGTGGATATTTTTTTTTACATTATTCAAATTGTATGTGTCGTTTATTTTTAAATCAGTTGTACGGTTTGCCATATAGCCATGACTGTCGTAAATAATCACTTTTTATAGGAACTGTTTTGTGCGCACGAAAAAAATATAATTGGGGCGCTGTAGCTTTGATCGCAGCTACTAATAATAATTAAAAAACCGGCCAAGTTCGTGTTGGACCACGCACAATGAAGGGTTCCGTAGTTGGGATGAACTTATCCCAAAAACAAACTTATATAGAGTTATATTTGAAAAAAATGTTCTCCCATACTACACCTACGTATTTGATATTAATTTCAACTTTATACCTCCACATATTATTGAGAAAAAAGGTCTAGACAGACTGACAGACAGAAAGACAGACGGACAACGAAGTGATCCATTATGTAATAATATAACTATTGTATAGACAAATAAGAATTGTCGTTTATGATTTGTAAGTGACACTCAAGCTTAAAGTGATATAGCAATAACGAGGTCACCTATAGGTACCTACGCAAAAATAAGTCTGGTCTACATGAAAACATATTATCATAGTGCAAGGCTGCTCAAACCCAGGCCCGCTGGCCACCACGTGGCCTGCCAACGCATTTAAATTGGCCCGCCGAAAGCTATCAGCTTGCGATAGTCTTTTGAGAACAGATTTCAGGACCTCGTAGTATGGCAGCTAAGTTGAAATCGCGAACATGGTGTTTTGGAACATTTTGGATGATCCAAAACACTATCATTCACGCTCCATTTCGACTTATACTGGCATTAATAAATACTAATATTCCATATTTTATATTTATTACATACTAGCTGCGCCCCGTGGTTTCACCCGCATACGTTTCGATAACGTGGGAATATCGGGATAAAAAATACCTTATGTGTTAAACCAGGTTAAAAACTATCTGTGTGCCAAATTGTATCCAAATCCGTTCAGTAGTTTTAGCGTGAAGAAGAGACAAACATACACACTCACAAACTTTCGCCTTTATAATATTAGTGTGATTTTACTGAGGGGCTTGTGGCTAAGTAATAACAACCGCATGGGTCGATTGATCAGGTTAAGCTACGTTTGCCGCGGTTGGGCCGTGGATGGGTGATTTAAACAAAAAAAATCATATAAAAAAATTCGTTAAAGGCACGATTATTTATGTAAAAAACCTTTACTTGAAATACTTACAAAACATGACAACGTCGCATTTTTTTAGCTTTAAAAATTATGAATGAGTTTGAATGAAAATGATTTACTCGTTTTATCAATGAAACTTACATACACAATTTTTTTATATTATTTAAACTATAAGTAACTTCAAGTTGTGTTTAATTTGAATTGGTAGGTATCCACCATAGCTGTAGACAAGTTTTTTTTTACTAGATGGCGTGCCGGCTGTCACGGAATCAAAATTGGTCCACCTTCAAAGTTGGTTGGGCAGCTTTGTCTAGTGTATCGACGTTGCTCATATCATCCCACCTTCGAAGGTTATTGGAAGACGAAACCCATTTTTATTATTAGCTGGAACGTGGCCCGATCTGTGATGAGATGCAATCATATCGCACTTCCAATATGTTGTAGGTACTGTGTCCACTGGTTTGTACGATAAGACATTTCATATTTGCTGTAAGGGGGATTATGTCATTATGTCTAAAATCATATCTTAGATTGATCGATTGTAACATATACAATTTTTGAATCATTTTAGAGCTTCGGTAGGATTTTTTTATTATTATTTTTTTCATATAGGATAAAATATATAGATCCTATGTATGATCATAGTGTAATATCCCCCTAAGAGATAAGTAATAATATAACTATATTATTTAATCGAGAAATTGTAGACATTAATTACAGAGGTATACAAGTCAATCATAAAATTTTTTACCACTTTTGACTAAAACTCCCAGTCCTCAACGTATTGTGATATGCAACAGACATTCAACCTTGATGTGGTGGATTTTATGGCCGACCTATGTCATCTTTTCTCATTTACAAACGCAGATATATTATTATGCAGCACGAAACGTGTAGATACTTTTACATAATGATTGTTACATGCAGGAGCGTATATTCAAATAAAATAAAACAAACAGTCAGGGGACAGACGCCCAGGGGGTCTCCTTCGACGCCTAGGGGCGTAAAGGCGTAAAATTTGCCTCTCTTTAATGCGTTCCGCTTCCTCCTTCGCGAGCATTACTGCTTCGCAGAAGGAGGTGACGGCCTTCCATGGTCTCTCGCTCCATACCATGGCCTAGACCAGGGCCGGACGCGAGAGATCACCGCCACCGATTGCCTCCACGAGGACACGGCGGTGCTCCGCCCAAGCCGGGCAGATCTCCACCGAGTCCTCCAGGCGATCCACACAATGATGAAATCCGAGGGTTTCATCCCGCCTTATCCGTAACAGAAACCTCCCGAAACAACCGTATCCGGTGAGGACCTGCATCAGGTGGAAGGTGAGGACGCCGTGGTGCCTCTCTAGCCACTCCTCAAAGAGGGGACTTATTACCGCAATTGTGGCGTTCCCAGCACTGGGTTGCGGCAATCGCACTCTCCATTACGCCATGGACGCCGGAGCTCTGTCCGCTGTGCCGTGATTTCTTGTGGCAGCGGAGTTACGGCCCGGGGCGTTTCACATAATATACTTCGCCTGTTAAAATCATAACCCTCCTTTGTCTTTGTCATAGTCGGGTAAATAGGGCCCTGAAACGGAATATGGGCGGGCTTATTCACTCAAATATCAGAGTATCTCCTAAATCACCTTTTACCCGATTTAAAGGCAGCCTTTGAGGTCACAACTATGTTGGTTTGGTATTGACCTCAAATCTTTTAATACATCCGATATTACCGTCTGGGTTGTATAAGCTACTTAAAAGACAACTTTTAAGTAGCTTTCTCGTTGCTCGTAGGACCCAGCTAACTCTAATAATCCTTATGTAACCTCTTACAAATTGAGTGATCTATTCTCGATCGAAACCCACAACCCATTCTAAGGTCCGTATTACAGAACGTTCCTCAAGTCTAGTTTGATCTTCAAACAGTTGATCACTGTTTAAGTATAGAATCAGTACTTGAGCATCAGTCTTATTCCAGAACGGTAATCAATCTATACTCAGCTGAATCGAGACTCAAATCGAGTTTCAAGCAGAGATGTGTATTGTCTATGCATCAGTCTGTTTTCATTTACAATTTATTTTATTTACCAACTTTGTTCTGATTAAAATATAACCATATGAGCCCAATTATTTAGGAAATCAGCATTATTATTTCGATCCCGAATAGTACAATCCCCCATTAATTTATTGAAGTAAAATTTAGTCATTTTGTAAGAAAAATAAGTCAAGCTTAAAAGATTTATGTATGGCCATAAATAGGTATGTTATTTAAAAATGTTAATACGTAGATCAAAATTAAATATGTGAAAACATCAGTTTGTTGAAGCTAGTATCCCTATGTAGTCTGTGGTTGAAGCCGTCGCCGTCGCATGAAAACGTAAACACACAAGAATTTGCAATTCTGGGGCTATGGGATGCCCTAGGTGTGATGATATATCATAGGTAGAATTAAATATTTCACCACATCTCGTGAAAAACTGTACCTTTTTAGGAGCTTTCACGATTTTTTGGGCCTATATAAAAAAATAAAATAAAGGCCTTTAAAAATATCTATAAGTTCAACCTTCTATTTGAATTATCGTCAAACAAATTGTTGTAATGATCTACCTCTTTAATTGCATCCATTTCAATAGTAATCATTCAAAAAAAACAACAATATAGAAACTCGACACAACAAAAATGGACAATCAGACATGACAATCTATGCTCAAGCGCGGTCTCGACCACACTTGGGTGATTATAGATCAAATCACTGCTTGGGTTCGATTCGCGAACTGAGTAACGATCTAAAATAAAGCCAAACTCAGCTGAACTATGATCAATGAATCTATGCTTGAGGAACGTTCTAAAATTAAAATCAGACTTAAAACTAGTTTTAAACAGAGATCAATACTTGAGTTTCCTTCTGTAATACGGACCTAAATGTCCACAATAAATGTAAAATCGAACTGAATTAATTCACCCAAACGGTTAAGCCGTTTCGCCCTTCCGTTTTTCGTTTTAAGACTATTAAGTTCTCGAAACTTTTCTTTAACGTTCAAGTGCTTAAAACCTTTTCGGTTCAATAGTTACTGTTATGCGTAGTAGGCTTCATAATTCTTCTTATGGTGAACGTATTTACCCACCGCTTGAGCCGTAAGCTATGATCATCAATCATTTTGCGGTTTTGCGCAGTTTCTGAGCGATGGTGAGCGATAAAAGAAAGCCACGCGCTTTGATTCCGGCATGATCTACATTTAGGTAGTTAGTCTGCGGACCAGTGTTAGTGTTTATAGCGTATAAGAGGTTGAGGCATAAGCAATAAGAAATAAGCTCTCATTAGAGCATGTGGTAAAACTATACAAATGTTAAGTTAGAGGTTATTCACACGGGACACGTCATTGACGATTCGTCAAAAAAAAACGAACGTGATTTAAGATGTGTACGTTTTATTTCACGAATTGTGATGTGTGTGAACACGGGCATTTAAAAAGCTTCGCCGGCGTAAAAAAAAAAACGGATCGTGAAAAAAGTCGATTCGTCACTTGATTCGTGATTCAAAGTTCAGTCTTGGACGAGCGCTTCAGTGGGTCCGTCACAGTAAAATCACTATTCATGTTTTTTGACGAACGTGATTTTTAAAATACGATACCTGCGTGATTCAAGACGTGTCTGTCATTATTTACGATTCGTGTTGCGTATGAACACAGGCATTTAAAATCGAATCGAATCGTACGAAGCATAGCCACCGTCAAAAAATAAAACAAATCGTGAAAAAAGACAATTCGTCAAAAAAACACGAATCCTCCTCTTGTGAATGAGCCCATGAGGAAGAAAATACGAACGTAAAGTTAGAGAGAAAAAGAGAAAATGAGGGAGAGACACTTATGAAAGCGGGAAAGCCGACAATGGGCGAAAACCAAACCGAAAGAGTAGCACAGATAGAATTGGCGGAGATCTGTCGTTTGACCACCAGCTGGGGGCATACAAGAGAAGAAGAGCAACTCTATAAAAATTACTCTATAAACTCTCTGTAAATTTAAAGCCATAAAGAATAACGTGAAACAATGGAAATGCGCTTCTGGATTTTATAGTCATATGGCGAAGGAAGGTTACCTTCCGACTAGATTTGAATTTACTAGGAAGGAGGGGTATGAATAAAATATTGCGAAACATTATTATTTCTTCATTTTTAGCATAATGGAAAGGCAGATCTTGGAAATTTGAGAGAGAGAGAAAGTTGAGTTTCCAGAAACCTACTTCCAAACGAAGACAATAAAGAAAATCCCAGGAAGTGTATCCCAATTCTATAACATTAGTTTTAATAATAAACAAATCAAGTATCTTGACTTGGCTCGCGCGGTTGTCGACATGTGGGACGTGGATTCAGCGATCATTGTGCTGATAGTCGTAGCAGCCAATGGCTTAATTGCCAAGAGCCTCGACCAACACCTAAGGACGCTCTCGTGGGGCAGCTGGATTAAGGGCTTGATTCGGAAAGCGGTACTCCTGGACACGGCTCGCATTGTTAGGAGGTTCCTCTCTCCGGAGCCCTGACCGCCGGGTAGCTTGGACCCTGTTCTCGATACCGGTGGACTACTATTTTTTATATTTTTTTAATTCTAATATTTAAAAATAGAATGTAAATGTTTATAGTAAAATAAAGGAAATAATAGTAATCAGCCTGTATTATCCCACTGCAGGGCAGGGTAAACCAAAACTGGGAATGGGATGCCCCTTTCCTATTCCCCAGTTTTGGTTTACCCTAAGCTCCTTGAAATAAATCTGGTTTCCCATACACATTTTGTCGGTTTTTGTGAATACAAATGTACAGATAGCTGTTTTTTTCTCGCGATTTCAGTGTTGGTCCCATAGCAAAAGTTGTTCATATTGATACATAAAATAAACCCCTAAATAAAAGGTTTAGGGTAAAGAAAAACTAAGCTTGATATAGATACTGTTTATTGACTATCCCATATATATATCCCATCAAAAACATAACTGTGAAAATGGGAGCCTAGTTCAATATTAAGAATATGCTTGGTTGGTGACTTCGCCGTTAAAAGAATTGAGATCTAAATGGGTGCCAAGTTCTGTAGATAATCTTGAAATTTATTTAAAAGAACACAACATTTGAAAAAAAAATTAAAACATATTTAGGGAAATAATCATAGGAAATCAAAAAATTCGTCCGCATCGCTGTCAACAGGAAAAGTGGCAAAAAGGCTGGCAGCATTGCCACGTTGTATGGCAATGCTGATCAATGATATCCCCGCCCCTTTTTATACACTTGTATACATTGTAAAAAAAAAAAACATAATATATTTTATGATTTCAAGATTTGACTTGGCTAGTTTTTACCAGCAAACCAATTTTTTTGACTTTACAATTTATAATGGTAACTTGCGTATGACATAAAGAAGATAAATGTTGGTAAGCCAAACTCAAACTCAAAGCATTTATTTCAATTAAACCATTTACAGGCACTTTTGAATTTTCAAGGGGTCGGTCAGTCAAAAATATGAAGCTAGTTGCCCATTTCAAAGCGTAGTAGGTACCTATGGAGAAGAACGGGCAAAAAACTCCACGGACACTCTTTTAAATAAAAAAATTGATACAAAATATTGGTTACATCATTCATTTTTAAATTATGCATGTGAGAAATATAAGATAACTTCTATGTTTGGAGTTATTTATAGTTATGTTAAAAATTGATTTAGAGTTATTTGTAAAAGGTTCTTGTAATAGAACACACGGCTACTGTATCGCCAGTTCCTTTTTGTTGGTTTGAACTTGGCTTGTTGGAACTTGGTTTTATTGAGTTTGTAGAATTTACCAAAATCAAAGTTTGGTGATTGTTATTTTGATCGACCAATCACAATAACTAACATAACATTTGTCAACGGATTTACTGGCATCTTACCTGCTTCTGAATACAGCCTGTATTGTTAGAAGTCTGTGGCTTCGTTACTGGTAGACTTGACTACCAGTAACCAAACCACTTTTTTTTTAAACGTTTCCCCACACTAGGAATTTCTCCTGTATTGTGGGTGCATTTACAAACATTTAAACTCACATACACAAACAGCCAGACCCGGAACAACTACTTTTAGATCATACAGATATTTGTTCCGTGCGGGAATTGAACCCGCGACACGCAGCGCAGCAATCAATCGCTTAACCACTGCGCCAACCGTGTCGTCACATCGCTAATTCACGTCGTCTAAAATTGTTCATGGCCTCCTCTTGTTGTTGTCCGCTATCTTGCCTAAATGACAAGCAATGATTCAATCAACTATAGCTGCCGTTTTTTCAAAATCACTATCCACCTAGCCATTTCCCAACTATGTCGGGCGGGTCTTCCAGTTTAACCGGATGCAGCTGGATACCAGTATTTTATACGGAGCGACTGTCTATCTGCCTTACACAATCCAGTTACTGAGTAACATGAATTAAACTACAAAAAAATAAGTATGAAAAATATTCTAATACACTAAATTCAAATTCAAAATATTTTGTTTCACATAAACCTACATGGGCACTTATGAAACGTCAGAAGCTAAGTGTACGGTTCCAATTGGTCGTTTCCTATGGAGAAGAAACTCCACGGTTACTCTTTTAAAAATAATTGGTTCTTACAATATTTTCAAATAACAGCGTTATTAGGTATGGGAGGACAGTGTAGGTCTTTCAACAAGTACCAGGTATACTTAACAAAATAATTATAGTCATCAAATATACAGTCCACTAAGCCTACAGCGTTCTCACATTCACAAATAGAAAATAATCTATGTAAAAATGAATAAATTATTAAAAATAAAAACGTATTATAAACGAAACTAAAAATACAGACAAGAGTATGTCTAATGCTTTCGGCAATCTATCTTCTATAATCCCCTGAAAGCTTCATAAGTCCCACACAAGAAGCATAGCTATCAACAAAAATAATTATTATTATGTTTGTTTTAGTATACGTTGTTATTAGTGGCCTTTATTTGACTCGTGACCCAATCCGGCTAATAGATTAGTTTAGGCTTGGAATGTAGAAACAGCTATTCTATTGTTTGCTATTTTTCCGGTAGTTCATCGCTTATATACCTTTTTTTTCTTTTTTTTTTTTTTTTTGGGTGGGAGATCATCAAATGACTTCTCCCGCTCTGGGTGGAGCGGGAGGGCGTGTCGGACTCTTACTGACTAAAACCCACCCGTGTTCCTTCTGTTGCCTGTGCAATGCCAGGGGGCCACGGTATCCCTTTCGGACGTTCCCGTAACCTCGGCAGGCAATGGTCTCATCGGACCCCTTCACTTGCTGACATCTCTTTGAGGCGCGCGTGGAACACAACGCGCCGTCGACCTGGGCCTGGTCCTTACCGGACGGCGAGCTACCCATTGCTCACCGTTCGCAAGCCCGCGCCTACGGTGGCCGGGAATCGGCAATCGATTCCCGACGCCCAGGGCGTCTCCTCCTGCAGCGTCTAGGGGCGTGAGGGCGCGAAATTTGCCTCTCCCTCACGCACTCCGCCTCCTCCTTCGCGAGCATTACTGCTTCGCAGAAGGAGGTGACGGCCTCCCATGCCCTCTCGCTCCGCCTGGACCAGGGCCGGACGCGACAGATCCCCGCCACCGATCGCCTCCACGAGGACACGGTGGTGCTCTGCCCAAGCCGGGCATACCTCCACCGTATCCTCCACCGTGTCCTCCGGGCGATCCACGCAGTGATGATCGCTTATATACCTACATTTATGTTACGTTTTACCGGTAGTTTATCACTAGTACGAGTACCTATCATAACGTTACATTATGACAGTTAATTTTTCAACTTTTCTTTTTGTTGTAACGTATTTAATTTCGTAACTTAACTGCGTAATATAGTACACCCACATTTCATGAAAATGAATGTTGACAATTTTGTTCTTGTCCGTCAGATAGTTTATTAAAAATATTAGACACGATTTTTTCTTTTTTACGTAATCAAAAGATTACGGGTTATTGAGTTAAAATGTGTTATGACGTCACTCCTCGTTAGATTTTATACTGAATTGTAACGTAGCGAGGGGCACTTCTCTACTATAATGCGTTTTATCTAAATATTTTTTTATTAATATGATAAAAACAAAATATACGTGGCTAATATTTTTTTTTTATCTGACTGACGTTCTAAATGGTTTTTTTTACCCAGGCAACATCCCTATTGTATTGAAGTCCCATGCAATAGGGGGCGAGCCTATTGCCACTAACTGGACTCAACAACGACTCTGGATGAAGAAATTTCTAATAGAAAAACCACAAATCACATTGTCAACTTAAAAAAAATCTATTCTGTTGATAATTTGCGACACTTTCATGTTACAATATGAAGTGATATAGTATATAAGGGACCCTTTAAAACTTTCCGAGCCATCTAGTAATTTATTAATGGATCTTGAAATGGACCGGGAGAAGTCGTAAATAAAAAGTTTCATTGATCGGAAAAAGGTCATCTTCAAATATACCCAAAAAATAAGAAGTAAAATATTACTTATAATGGCGACTTGAAAAGAAATATACCAAACAGTAAAAACTGTAATATATCGGCTATCCTTTATAAATGCGAAAGTGAGTTTTTTGTGTTTGTTCCTGTAACCAAATAGGTAAAAGTTATTAAGTTTGAAGTTTTTCTGCAAATAAATTTTTATATATTTTAAAAGTAACTAAAAAAAAAACAAAATTCAAAAGTCATTTATTTGTGGTGTCAAGTGAATAAGACCCACATTAATTGTAAATATTGTTCACAGTCCTACCTACCTACTTACTTATTGGTGGCGTGAAGGTGCTCGCGCGCAGCAGGTGCATGCGCTGCGTGCCACCACTCCACCGGCCTGCCTACCTCACCCCTGACGCCGCGCACCGCGCCTCCTCCGCAGCCCTCTCAAGACGCAGTCGGCGGCGACCACCAGACAGTCAGCCAGAAGCCCTCAACGCAAACCCTCGTCGCTTTGGCTCGCTACCGAGTAGTTTATTTAGACCGCGTAATTCCTTTTTCTCACATCGCTGTTCATTCGTAATTTATTCTGTATTGTTTAAAGTCGTTTCCTCTTCGTCTTAACTGCTGTATAACACTGTATCTCATTTCATCTTCGCCTTATTATACTTTCACTTCTTGCTATTTATCTTGCCTCTTATTTACACGCTCCTATACGCTTCCAAAAGTGGTGACCCCGTAAGTAAGGCGCGGCGTGAGGATATTGAGACGCGACCGCGTGACGTCAGAGAAGTTTCTGGAACGTTCGCGAAGGGCAAGTTGAGGTCAAGCAATATTTTTTTTGCAAGTTGTTGCAGAGATGGCAGACGAAAAATTTACGGAAGCGTTGGTTGCAGCGTTGGGATCAGCAGAGATCGCTAAGGTTAGAGTACGAGTTCCTCCTTTTTGGCCTGATAAACCCGCGGTATGGTTTGCTCAAGTTGAAGCCCAGTTTGCTTTATCGAACATTACCTCCGATTCGACGAAATATTTTACTGTGGTCGGTAATCTAGAACCTTCCATTATGGCTCAACTAGAGGATATTGTAGAGAATCCACCCACTAGTAATAAATACGAAAAGCTAAAAGCGGAGCTAATTAAGCGTTTGTCAGTTTCCCAGGAAAAGAAAGTGCGTCAGCTGCTTATTCATGAAGAGCTTGGAGACCGCAAGCCATCGGCATTTCTTCGCCACCTTCAGAGCCTGGCTGGCCGAGGTGTACCTGATGACTTTTTGCGCACCATCTGGACCAGCCGTCTGCCGACCGGTCTTCAGGCGATTGTGGCGTCCCAAGCAAGTACGTCCCTGGAAGCTGTTGCGGAGCTGGCGGACCGGGTATTGGAGATCGCTCCGGTGAACCCGGTCGCCCAGGTTGCAAGTACTTCATCCTCTGCAGGGAGCTTACTTGAGGTAATGCGTACAGAAATAGCCAGTCTCACGCGGAAACTAGATGAGTTGTCGACTACAGTGGATCGGCAATCTCGTACCGGCGGTAGGTCAGATAGGAGTCGTAACCGGCATTTTTCCCGGTCAAGAAGTCGTTCAAGAGCCCGCTCATTCAAGATGGTCGGCGATCGTCGCTTATGTTGGTACCATCATAAATTTGCAGAGAAAGCTCATCACTGCATAAAACCGTGTGATTATGTTTCGGAAAACGCCAAAGCCGGTCGCTAAAGACGGCGAGCGATTGTTGCAGCATTTCCAGCCGTTTATTCGTCGTAGATCTTCAATCTAGAAAACCATTTCTGGTCGATACGGGTTCCGATCTGTGCGTCTACCCCCGCAGTTATTTAAATGAGAAACGGGTACGTGTAAATTACGACCTGAGCGCAGCTAATAATTCTGTTATATCCACGTACGGGTATATTAATTTGCAGCTGAATTTAGGATTACGCAGGGAGTTTAGCTGGAAGTTTGTCGTCGCAGATGTGACCAAGCCAATTATTGGTTATGATTTTCTTTCCCATTATAATCTATTAGTAGATTGCCACAACAATAGGTTGATTGATGGATTAACTAACCTTTTTGTTAGCGGAGCAGTTGCGAAGGTGGAAATCCCCAGCGTCAAGGCCGTTAATGGTACTTCTCGGTACCATGAGTTGCTGCGAGAATTTCCGGCTATTTCACGTCCATCTGGTGCACCAAGGGAGGTACGTCATTCTACCGTACATTTTATTAATACGACGCCCGGACCACCCGTTTTCTGCAGGCCACGCCGTTTAGCACCAGATCGTTTGAAGGTAGCTAAGTTAGAGTTTCAAGCTATGGTTAAGGAGGGGACAGCTCGTTGCTCCAGCGGACCTTGGGCATCTGCTTTACACCTGGTGCCAAAGCACGACGACACTTGGAGACCCTGCGGTGATTACCGTGCACTGAATGCAAGGACAGTGCCAGACAGATACCCCGTACGTCACATTGAAGATTTTTCACAGCATTTACATGGAAGCACTATTTTCTCAGTCGTAGACCTAGTTAAAGCATACCAACAAATTTCAGTAAATCCAGCAGATATAGAGAAGACAGCCATCACGACACCGTTTGGGTTGTTTGAATTTCCTTTTATGTCATTTGGTCTGAGGAACGCTGCACAGACGTTCCAACGTTTTATAGATGGATTGGTTCGTGATTTAGACTTCTGTTTTCCATACATAGATGATCTCTTAATAGCTTCTAGAAGTACACAGGAGCATGAAGAGCATCTAAGGAAACTGTTCGCACGACTCGAAGAGTATGGAGTGGTCATCAACGTAGCTAAGTGCAATTTTGGTCAGCAGCAGGTAACTTTCCTTGGTTATACTGTTTCAGCAAAAGGAGTGTGCCCGTTAGAGGAGAAGGTGAAGGTTATTCAGAACTACCCACCGCCACAGACTATAAAATGCTTGAGAAGATTCTTAGGGATGCTCAATTTTTACAGGCGTTTCTTGAAAAATGCTGCAGAGTTACAAGCCCCATTGAATGATTTATTGGCAGGCCCAGACATGAAAGGATCAAAACCAGTAAAGTGGACTTCCGAGTTGTTAGAGGTGTTTGAGCGTTGTAAACATAGCCTTTCAGATGCAGCGTTATTGGTTCACCCAGTTTCTGATACGCAGCTGGCATTGGTGGTAGATGCATCTAATGTTTCCTTAGGAGCTGTATTACAGCAGAGGGTAGATAACATCTGGCAGCCCTTGGCTTTCTACTCCAAGAAGATGAGCCCCACACAGCAGAAGTACAGCGCTTATGATCGCGAACTCCTAGCCATATACGAGGCTATCAAACATTTTCAGCATATGGTAGAAGCACGAAATTTCACAGTTTACACCGATCATAAGCCACTCATAAGTGCATTTAAAAAGAAGGACCAACAAGGCTCACCAAGACAGATTAATCAACTGTATTTTATTTCCCAGTTTACAACTGACATCCAGCATGTTTCCGGGCAGAACAACCAGGTGGCCGATGCATTGTCTCGTATTGAGGCAGTCACTGCGCCAGTGGACTTCATGGAGCTTGCCCTTGCGCAGCGTGACGATCCAGAGCTACTACAGCTACTGAAGGGTAACCATTCGTTGACACTGGAGTTAGCGCAAGTACCAAATTCTAACGTGCCTATTTATTGTGATGTTTCTTTGGCAAAACATAGACCATTCGTGACAGCTACCCACAGACGCCGTGTATTCGAGACGTTGCACAGTCTAAGCCACCCTGGTGCAAAGGCATCCATCAAAATGGTCAGTGAACGTTTTGTTTGGCCTTCCCTTAGGAAAGATGTTCGCGCTTGGGTTAGAGAGTGCATTCCTTGTCAAAAGTCGAAGGTAACAAGGCATACGACATCTCCTCTTGGTAAATTTGATATACCAGATGTTCGTTTCGCAGAGGTTAATATGGACCTAATTGGACCACTACCGATATCTTCCAGTTTTAAATACTGTCTTACTATCATTGACAGGTATACCAGATGGCCTGAGGTGATTCCACTTCCCGACATGACAGCGGAGACTGTGACGAAGGCATTTGTGATGGAGTGGATTGCTCGGTATGGTTGCCCGAAGAAGGTAATAACAGACCAAGGTAGACAATTTCAATCACACTTATTCCAAAATTTAGCAAAGACGTATGGAATCAAGTTGGCGAGGACAACAGCGTACCATCCAGCCTGCAACGGCATGATTGAGCGTTTACATCGCACGCTCAAAGCTGCTTTGATGTCACACGGTACGAAGGATTGGGTAAGTTCTCTTCCCGTAGTACTTTTAGGATTACGGACAGCATGCAAAGAGGATTTGCAATGCTCACCAGCAGAATTGGTGTTTGGAGAACAGTTACGAGTCCCCGGTGAGTTCTTCACCACAACAAACGACAAGGTAGATTACCCAGATTTTGTCAGTATTTTACGACAAAGAATGTCCGACCTACGCCCGTGTCCAGCATCGGACCATTCGCAGCATAGGGTTTTCGAGCACAAGGATTTACATACCACTACGCATGTGTTCTTGCGCCAAGATCTGCTTCGTGGATCGCTAGAACCACCTTACAGCGGCCCTCATAAGGTCGTTTCAAGAAGTCCAAAGACGTTCGACATAGTGCTCAATAACAAAACCGTCAAGGTCTCAATTGACAGAGTAAAACCAGCATATGCATGGCGTGATAACGTTGAAACACAAGTTGCGCGACCAATGCGTACTACTCGTTCGGGACGCAAAGTAAAGTTCCCTGAACGGTACAAATAGAGCGGCCCTTTTATTCGTAAGGGGGTCCTGTGGTGTCAAGTGAATAAGACCCACATTAATTGTAAATATTGTTCACAGTCCTACCTACCTACTTACTTATTGGTGGCGTGAAGGTGCTCGCGCGCAGCAGGTGCATGCGCTGCGTGCCACCACTCCACCGGCCTGCCTACCTCACCCATGACGCCGCGCACCGCGCCTCCTCCGCAGCCCTCTCAAGACGCAGTCGGCGGCGACCACCAGACAGTCAGCCAGAAGCCCTCAACGCAAACCCTCGTCGCTTTGGCTCGCTACCGAGTAGTTTATTTAGACCGCGTAATTCCTTTTTCTCACATCGCTGTTCATTCGTAATTTATTCTGTATTGTTTAAAGTCGTTTCCTCTTCGTCTTAACTGCTGTATAACACTGTATCTCATTTCATCTTCGCCTTATTATACTTTCACTTCTTGCTATTTATCTTGCCTCTTATTTACACGCTCCTATACGCTTCCAAATATTCAAACTAGGCTGAGAATCAGCACTTTTCAAACGTCAAAGTTACATAAGACAGTCCCTCAAAACGCCCAACCTTCACCACTTCCTAGTTTAGCTGGAAAAAAGAAATGGCGTAACAAACTCCCCAGCAGCACAGCTGTGTTCAGTTAGAAAAAATTGATTCTAATTAATGGTATACAAAATAAGTTAACACAACACAAAACATAATTTTAATAATAAATTAATAGCCATAAATCAGCTGGCACACGTCAATATACAACCAAAAATATCGAGAACTTTACTCATACATCTTGTCCATGGGGATATGCATAAACTACGGTTTTTTTTTCTAGGACATGCTGGTTGCAACCTTGTTTAACACTCTACAGAACACCTTGTACAGAATTTTTGTGCAAAATTTCATGTTTCTGGACCCGTGGTTCAGGTTGTGCGTTCTCTGTAAGTGAATTAATGAATTTAGGATTTATATTAAGTAGAATATCGACGTAACCTATTGCCATTATAACAGCTAACAAGCTAGTTTATCTCTCAGTGTAAAACCGACCTTTTAATGTTTGCATGGTCTCAAATTCCGTCCTCATGATCGATCATCAATGAACCTTAATTATTTTGTAAATATACGCTTTTTGGTTAATGTCATACATACACATACATTATCGCATTCACGTCTCGATTCCATGAGGTCATACAGATGAATGTTTACCGACGGGTATTGATAGAGTAAAACAAAAAAAAAACAGGATTTGTACCTACATAACTGTTTTTTTTTAAAATTGTGTTTGGGTGGCAATCAAAACAGAAGTAACAGTTATTGACGATAAGCCATTTGCAAGCCTCCACCGTTAGCAATAGACTATTGTTGTACAAATTTTCAAATTGATTAACTATTCGTAAACTATAACGCTAACTAAGTATAACATTAAATTAACTATAAAATTATTTACCTGCATAGGTGAAAATGTATGCGCAACGTCTATTAGAATGCATCAGAAACAATATAATAGTGTTTAGATAAAACAATGGACGCTAAGCTGCTTGCAAACAATGCGAATTATGGTTTCATGTTTTTATCAGTCGGTAAAAATATTTTCCAAAACACTCCGCGCTTTCGGATGCTTTCTAGGGCAGTCACCCTAGAGTAAAGTATTACTCTAAATAAAAATAATTCCAATATTTTCTTACGATACAAGTGCTGTACTTTTACGCGACGGTGAGTGTGGGAGCGAGACAGAACACTGGATTTACTCAATATTTACACACTGTATTTATTATGCCCACTGCCCACTGCCTCGATGGTCTCGGTGGTTGCAAGCGCCACTGCTGTGCATGAGGTCCTGGGTTCGATTCCCAAGTCGGGCAAAGTATTATTGGGTTTTTCCAACAGGAATTTCTCAGTAGTAGCCCGGAGTCTGGAATTGTGCCCGGTTGATGGCAATAGGCTCGCCCCCTATTACATGGGACTTAAAAAAACATAACTGGCGAAATGTGAGTGTACTACAGGTACACCTCTGCCCAACCCTTCGGGGAAACAAGGCATGATGTTATGTTATGTGTAATTATTATTTATACACTGGATTTATTCATATTTATTTACTGACTTGATTTCCGTACGTATTCTTCGGGTGACCACTGAAAATCAGCGCTGTGCTGTGTGTCCCCATAGCACAGCATTATTCTGAGTGGAAGCCTTCTTGTCACAGTCATGACGTGCAGCTGCCGAATATTTGTTATGTTTGTATGTTTATATTGTATTTTTTTTTTGTCTGCACATGTTTCTGTTTCAAATAAAACTATTTTCATCCCACCATCTCGGAAAGAGTATTTTTAATCTTCAGTATCTGAGTGGAAAAGCCGTTTTTATTCTCTAGAGGATAAAGTAAATTGAATTTAGAACATCGTGTGCACTAAGTTTGTGAATTAAAAAAAACATTAAACCTATTTACTGCTACCTCTATGGTGCCGAATATATCATACAACTTTTTTTTAATTTGTTAAAAACTCAGACTCGGAACCTTCTTGGTGTTCTTTTTTCAGCGTTTTTTTTTTTGCATTTAGTCATTTCCTCGCTGAGGTGGAATGAAAAGTTACGTGTTGCACTCGAGTGCAAAGATTTTTCACCTCGTGCTCTTTTGATTCCCTCGCTAACGCTCAGGATTCTAATTTTGAATCACTCGCTGCGCTCGTGATTCAATTTTAGAATCCTTCGCTTGCTCGGTCATCAAAATTGAACACGCGGTTAAAAAGCAACTTTGCACTCTTGTATAACAAATAACTATTTCCTTTCTTTCTTACTCCCGTCATCCGAGGACAGTGCTGAAAAGTCTCATGTATGTATGTAATAAGTACGCTGCCAGCTACCTCTGAGTTTGTTTCGGCATTTCTTCTCAGAGTAGTCAGATAGAAAATGGCGACCATCAGTGCCGACATCTAGTTTTTACGTTGACATGTAGAAGTGTTCGTACAAACCTACTTACAGAAATAAAATCATTTATCATGATCGTCGCACTCGTTCATATTGATATGACAAACTCGCGATCAATCTAGCCGCGTATGATGTACGCACTGAATAATGACGTAATTTTTTTACATACGCGACAAGATTGATTGCAAACGATCGCTTGTCACGTTCGTAATCGCTTTCTCGTGCGACTATCGCTTTTAGCTGGGACGCAGGTTTATAGTGGCCTAGTGGTGTGACCATCGGACTGTCAAGTCATAGGTCTCGCGTTCGAACCCAAGGCCTTCGACTTTTCGGATTTATGAGCGTATAATCACTTGCTTCAAAGCTTCAGTGGAAGCCTTCTTATCACAGTCATGACGTGCAGCTGCCGAATATTTCTGCTATGTTTATATTGTTTTTTTTTTGTATGCACGAGTTTCAGTGACAATTTTTAGGGGCATGAGGAACAGAGTGTAATGTTCACTCATCCACCATAGAAAAGGGAGGATCCTCCGACCGGGTGTGTCTTATATATGTCGTTCGCGCGGTAAACTCTAATTGCGCGATGCAGGATTTATGTGACGTCATGTCTTTCACGCGTAGTTCTTATGTGGCGGTGTAACCGCTACAAAATAAACATTTTTTTTTTCTTTCTTTCTAAAGAGGCGGATTGTTGCAGAAGACCCCTTGGTGGATCTTTTTCGGTTCACATCTAGCTGTAAGAAAATGCAACTTTATTATTCACCATACAAAATATCTAAAAAAGACAACCCCGTCCTGTTTGGAGGCAAATAGTACACTTCACTGCTACATAACTCCTTTATCAATCCGAGAGCCACTAAGTAGTCAGGTAGGTGCCTGTCAAGCATCCCAAATCTATATCTGTCTAGCCTTTTCCCAACTATGTTGAGCCCGGGTTCCAGTCGAACCGGATGCAGCTGAATACCAGTATTTTACATAGGGCGACTGCCTATCTGACCTCCACAACCCAGTAACTGGGTAATACGATACCCCTTGGTAAGACTGGTTGTCAGACTTTCGGCTTCTGACGACCCGTTACGACTGTCAAAGATCCACGAATGACAGCCGGGAACAACGGCTTAACATGCTTTCCGAGACTCGAGCGAGTCTCGATATGCAAAGATGGTCCCCCATCCACGGACCGACCCCGGCAAGTGCGCCTGTTATTACTTAGCCACGAGCTCCTTAAGCATCACAAATATCATCTGTAAAAATGATTGCGGATGAATACCAAAACTTTACATGGAGCGACTGTCTATCTGTTGTCTACAACCCAGTTACCACTTGGAAAGACTGGTAGTCAGACTTTCGATCTACTGACTACATGTAACGACTCTCACGAATGGCAACCGGGACCAAAAGTTTAATGTTTATACTCCTATAATTTGCAACACATTCTGCGTATCAATTCCAATCGAATTATCCCTGCTTTGTTCCATAATCAGTACTGTTCGAGTGTGTCCAGTTGATTAACGACACGCATCGGATTTCGGTGAACGTACTTGTGTTCGGAGTATTAATGACGTCAGTCGATCAATTGTCGACATTAACATGAACGGGATTTATGATTCTGTTCCATGAGAGTTGTGATCAACTTTGTGGTTTGAGCATGTTATTAAGTTGGTGATTTATAGTTGTGTATTAATTAAAAGTTAAAATAGCCTTCATGACTGGCGAATTGACGATTAATGTGCAGAACAACTATTTTCTTAATGTCCCTCAGCAAAGATCGTTTGTCGTCAGTCGTTGGATTTCTATCAGTTGCACTGTACATCGTCTGCCTTGCTTCCGGACTTTTGGCTGAATGGTGGACTTTTCTAACATCACGCCTTGTTTCCACGAAGGGTTGCGCAGAGGTACCTGTATTAGGTACACCTACATTTCGCCAGCTATGTTTAAGTCCCATGTAATAGGGGGCGAGCCTATTGCCATCAACCGGGCATAAATCCAAACTCTGAGCTGCTACTGAGAAATTCCAGATAGAAAAACCCAACGAGGCAGTTACACATAGGAGAAAGCCCCAATAACACTTTGCCCCGGGAATCGAACCCAGGACCTCATTAGGTCAGTAGTAGCGCTTGCAACCACTAGACCAACGAGGCAGTTACACATAGGAGAAAGCAAGAAATACACTTCTTTTTTTTTTTTTTTTAAATGTTGCCCCACACTAGGAATTTCTCCTGTATCGTGGGTGCGTTTACAAACATTTAAACTCACATACACAAACAGCCGCAGTAGCAGTTTATGCAGTTTATGTTCATACATCTGGTCATACACGCACGCCGAGTGTGAGTACTACAAACCTGATCTTTCTGAAGAACATCACCAGTACGATCAGTATGTGTAAAAGGCACTTTTGAACGTCAAAATTTACAACAAAAAAAAAGATTCTAGTCGCCCCATTCAAAAGGTAGTTTGCGTATGGAGAAGAATGGGCAAGAAACTCCACCGTTACTCTTTTAAAATGTTATCACAATATCTTGTATACATTAATTATATAATTATATGTGAAGACGATGCACCTAGAATAAGATTACTAATACCACGATAGGTAAAAAAATGAAAATTGAAGGAAAAACAGATACATTAATTATGTGATAGATGATGCATGGTGCTCAAATATTCACAAAAAAAAAAAAAAATAGACATCAGACGTTCTTCTAGGGCTGCGTTTCCACTCAAACCTGCATTGTACAACAACATGACATGACCAAACCATTAAAGCATACTCTTTTCAACTTTTTTCACTACATCTTCTTTTAAACCACACCGTAAAGTTTAGTAAAGATTCTGAGAAATAGCTGATGTTTTTCACTTCGCAAAAGACCGACAGAAATAATAGAAGCTGACTGCAAATCTTAGCAAATTGAACAGCCACAAAGAAAAAGAAATTGGTAGATACAGGTAAGTACGAAAAAAAAGCGCTGATTTATATCGCTCACCTCAAAACCAAAATTAAACATAACCCAACACACACACACACAACACAACAGTACTAATCCTATTGCCATTTGTACAAATATCAAACCAAATTGACGAGACACTCCGAAACCGTTGTTCATACAATAACTCAATTATATGGGTCAACAACAAATAATGCTATTCACATGGCTTTGAGCACCGAATTGCGTTCATACCTACCAGTGACCTTTGTAAAGTACAATAGCAAATGTCATGGGAAAAGGACTTGGGCCTTAGAAGTAGCGAGTGTATTGCAATAAGCATGAAACGGGCAAGAATATTTTGAAGAAAAGTAATCAGCGATGGCCCCAGTAGTCACGATCCATTAGCCATTAGCTTTTACTTTGTGTATTTTATATTTATTTATTTATCATAAGCACACCAACAGCACAGTCACTTACAATTCAAATTAAATAACAACTAAAATTAGCATTTCAGTATCCGTGCAAATGACAGACGTATGCATGACATTGACATATGAAATTTAGAGACAAAGAAGAACAAAATACTAGTTCCATGGAACAAAATTATGTGTGTCTAGTAGACATTAATCTACAACACTGAAAAAACACACTGTTTAAATAGGGAGCGTCTGTATGAAGCGAAAGTCATGGAGAAAATATCAATAGGGTAATCCGTCAAGTTGGATCTTTCATTATACTGCCTTTCCATACGTGTAAGGGGGCTGTTAAATTTAGTATTCAAGGTGGATGTAGGTAATTCAAAAATACGGTGATTACGCTTGCTACATTAGCTAGGACTAAAGTTAAAATAGTTTATTAATTGCGCATCAATGGAGGAGCCCGTGGCTAAGTAATAACTGCCGCACGGGTCGATCCATCAGGTTAAGCTACGCTTGCCGGGGTTGGTCTGTGGATGGGTGACCATCTTTACATACCGAGACTCCTCCGTGCCCTGGAAAGCACGTTAATTCGTTGTTCCCAGCTGCCATTCATGGATCTTTGACAGTCGTTACGGGTCGTCAGAAGCCCTAAAAATCTGACACCAGTCTTACCAAGGGGTATCGTATTACCCAGTTACTGGGTTGTGGAGGACAGATAGGCAGTCGCTCCATGTAAAATACTAGTATTCAGCTGCATCCGGTTAGTCTGGAAGCCCGACCCCAATATAGTTGGGAAAAGGCTAGGCAGATTGATTGAATTTCACATCAATGGAACCGTTCATCACGGCTGCTCCCAAAACGGCAAAGGAAGTTATCATGAGGAAACCGAATTCGAAGACATGATGTGACATCCACCGACCTGTGTGTTTGATAATCGCGTGCCAGCAGTGGGAACGTTCAATCAACTAAGGGTGAGTTGATTGAACGTTCTCACTGCCAGTTTCGCAATCCATTACTGGACACAGGCCTCTCCCAAGCTGCGCCACAACACCCTGTCCATCCATCCTGTTCTGCATCTAGTCTGTCCTAGCCACCTTCTTAAGGTCGTCGGTTCATATAGCTGGGGGGCGCCCCACGCTACGGGTAGTGGCTGATCTTTGCGTTATGCTCGTGAACGGGTACTGCTTGTGGTGACTGGTCGTCTTGCTGATCATGGTTTTTGTTATTGTTATTAGTAATTAACTGTTTATTTATCGATTTACCATCGACCATTTACCTCGATGGTCCTAGTTTATCATTTATAACTTCCAGTTACAGCTATATGCAGGCACGCCCTTTATGACTGCAGGCTTTTATTTAGATATTGTTTACGTTTAGTCTTTATTTATTTTTTATTTCTGCTTGAGTACAGTTCTCGATTTTTTGGTTGGTATATTGGCGTGTGCTAGCTGACATATGGCTATTAATTTAAATTATGTTTAGTCTTGCGTAATGTAAATAATTTTGCATACTATTTTATAGAATTTTTTTTTTTCTAATTGAACAGACAGCTGTGCTGCTGGGGAGTTTGTTGCGCCACTTCTTCTTCCCAGCCAAAGCACTAGGAAGTGGTGAAGGGTGGGCGTTTAGTGGGACGGTCTTATGTAAATTTGACGCTCGAAAAGTGCTGATTCTCAGCCTAGTTTGAATAAATGACTTTTGAATTTTGAATTTTGCTACGCTTGCCGATACGTGGTCTCCACTCCAGGACTCGTCTACTCCGCCGGCCATCGGTCCTCCAAAAGATTTTTGCTTACTCTGCAAGCTATGTCGGTACTCCGGTTTTTTTCCGGATAATAACAACTTCAATTTGCATGTGCAAACAGCATGATTTTGATCCTTTCATAACAGGTGTGTCGGGCCAGAAAGTGCCTGAGGCTTGGCTTTTTAAATTAAAATTTGTATGTTTAGGTTTTTATTCTTGTATTGAATATGAAATGTGAATTTGGTTTAAGCTTTACACTGTTTTTTTTTCTCTACTTTTTTTTGGTAGCTGTGTTGTGCTGTTCACACTCTTTCTTTCCAGTCTGTTTTTAGAAGTGAAGCTATTACTATTTTGTATTCTGTTTATTTTAGCTGTAAGTCATCCATAGTATAAATAAATAACCTTCATTTCTGATTTTATCCTTCAAAGAAACTCCAGAGCGTACACATTGGGAACGTTATAGGCAAATTATAGATAGATCGTTTATTTGGTGCACATAAACGACATAGCACAACATACAAAAGCACGATTAAATAATAACTAATTACGTGAATATTAGGAAATAGCTACAAGGTGCCAATATACGAGCAAAAACTAGAAGAAAACAAGGCATTGTAATGATACAATATAATATATAAAAATTAATGCTTATGCATGTTGATATATGGAAAAGAAGAGGGAGACCAAAAAAAAAAGATGGGTGGATTGTGTGAGAGATTAGAATGAACGAGATGAGACCAACAGCGTTTTTATCTACAATACTCATATTTGCCATAATTTCATTAGAAATAACGCTTCAGTTGCCATAATTGTGAAATTACATAAAAACATTTTCACTAATTTCATAATAATTTTAATCCATACAATTTGCTATATTTGTCATTTTCAATAATGTCCCCCGCTCTACAATACTCATATTTGCCATAATTTCATTAGAAATAACGCTTCAGTTGCCATAATTGTGAAATTACATAAAAACATTTTCACTAATTTCATAATAATTTTAATCCATAAAATTTGCTATATTTGTCATGTTCAATAATGTCGTTTTCCATAACATTTATTCACCATAATATTAATTTAATTATATCGATTAATATATGATTATACGATACAGTTTTTATATTCACAAGGAAACCTAAAAATAAACTTAATCTACCATACATGCTTGCTTTGCAAAACAGGAAATCTAGCGCTCGGCGGCCGCTTCCGCGGCACGCTCGCTTCGCGCGTTGTGGTCACAGTTCTAACCTAACCTAACCTAGCCGTTTCTAATCTGACAAACTGTTTATTGTCTAAAGATTATTTGCTGTAATAACTCATTTGATTACATACCAAAAGCCTTAATAACATTATTTTTGGTACAAAACAATAATTCTAAATTAAAATCTAATTCTAAATTATATCAAATGTTGGTTATGTCAAGTATCGATTATGTAATGTGTTACTTATAGGAACTAATGATTATAACACATTTTGTTATGGAAACTTATTTTATGGCAAATAAAAGTTATGACGTGTTTGTGACAAGATGATATGACAAGCGATAATAGTATAAATGATAATAGTGCAAGTAAATATTATGAGGTTTATAGGAATAATATGACGATTATGGAAAACAATAATAGTACAAATTATTTTATGGAAAACAAGACAATACCGATAGAAAAACTAACTTATGTAAAGCTATTCACAAACTAAAATATGGCGTCAAAAAATCCATCCGCATCGCTGTCGACTGGTAATGTACCCAGAGACTGGCCGCATTGCCACTTGCATGGCAATGCTTAGCCTCTGACCAAGGTAAAAACCAGCCCTTGGGTGACGGGAAGTGCACAAATAGCCGTTTCGAGATTTCATTTAAGACGCGCACTCGGACCCCACGGCCCGAGGGTTTCAACGCGAAACGGCTCGAAAATATAATTGACAATAAGGTCACTATACTTACGCCCCTTGAGGTTTTCCGTAGCCACAACAGTAGCACCAATACAGTACGCCAACCCAGGAAGATGGGATGGCGCAAGAGTATCGACACACATTGCATCCCACACTAAAAGTAATTTTATACTAGCTTAGATATCATTGTTTCTCGTCGTGTGAAAAATTATCAAATTTTAATCTAAATGTTTATGAAACGCAAAACATTCCTTTGATTGTTGTGATTCTGGTGAAATGTCAGCAAATCAGGATCCAGACAAAATCCATTAGACATTAAAGAAATCTTGCTGTACTGCGAACCTTTCTAACGAAGAGGACCCTTATCTTATTACTCTTCACTCCTTTTGAAACGCGAAATATACCTAGAAAAAGATTTCTTTTCAGTTGCGATTCTTACGAAATGTCACAGGTCAATCAAGGTCCAGGTAAAATCCACAAGTATTTAAAAAGGTTTTGCTCTTTAGTAAATTATTATTTCAAAGAAGACCTATTATACTATTTCTCATTACTTCCGGACCTTTATCCTAGGAAGGTTTCGGCGCAAACATTACGTTGATCAACGCAAAACTTATCGGATCCGCACACCAGATCTGAAATATAATTACCCACCCGCCACTAACTAACAGCCCCAAAGCTGCAATAATTAGTCTACCTGATTCTTTTGATATTATCGTTTCAGGAAATCTAGCGAATGTAAGTACACGGAACTACTCTGTACAGAAAAGAGAGCTTGTTCCTTATCTAAAGAATCTCTAAAATAAGTGACGTTCCTGTTGCCAAAAGATGAGGTAAAATAATCCTATTTAAAAAAAAAATATTTATAATATTTTATCTCTAAAAGAACGCTGGTATGGATAGATGATATGGATGGTAACGCTGAATGGTTGAGCTGGATGGTGCTGATCCACGCGTCATGTTCGTGAACGGGCGCCGTCAGTTGAGACTGGTCATCTCTTATCTGCCAGGGCTTATTTTTAATCGTTTTTTATTTATATATATATATTTTTTTACATTGTTCTCACATATAGAATCAACAAGAGTAATGTACCCAGGATTTTGTAATTTCTATATTTAAAACAGTGTCCTTGGAGTTTCTTGCCCGTTCTTCTCCATAGAGATCTACGTTTTGGAATGGGCAACTAGCTTCAACTTTCTGACTAACTGACTCTTTGACAATTCAAAAGTGCCTGTAAAGGGTTTAATTGAAATAAATGCTTTGAGTTTGAGTTTGAGTTTGAACGCGATATTATACGTGTGTGATGTAATCATCAATACCATTCGTAAATACTGATATGAATTAAAATTACCCACCCGCCGGTATTAAAAGCGGGTTAGAACTACGTTTTGGACCAGGTGCAACAATGCCGGTTTTTCACTTCCGAGTTCAATTAATAATTTTCGGCAGGTTGTTTATCGGGGAAATGAAATACATGACTCATATTTTGTCAATGTATTATTTTTGGAATTATGACCTATGGGAGGAACCACCGTGTAGTGGACCATGACCTACGAAACTGGACACAGTATGAAGGATCAATTACTGCTATTTTAAAATATACTGCCTCATTTGTCTAGTGGTCGTAAGCGGTATTACTGAGTATGTGCATGATAGATTTTCAGGTCGGGCAAAGTGTCATTGGGTTTTCTCAAGCAGCCCGGAGTCTGATTTGTACCCAGTTGATGTCAATAGGCTCGCCTCCTATTTCTTTTGACTTGAACATGACTGGCAAAATGTGCGTGTACTATTGGTACACCTCTGCCTAACCCTTCGGGGAATACAGGTGTCATGTTCTGTGTCTAAAATAAAGATTGATTCGATGAAGTTTGCGAGAATTCGCTGGATATTGCCCCCCAATCGCCGCCACAATGATGGATCTTGCACTACCCGTTAGTTCTATGCGGCAGCTTTGGACGTCTTTCGGCTGATGATGATTACTTCGAAAACGGAAATCAGGCGAAGTAGATTGAGTTTCTGGACGTCTCTTACTGTCAAACTTTTATTCATTTTGAATATTGAATACGAGGCTTTTGGCTAATTTATCAATCTGTATTTTATGTTTTTTTATTTTTTTATCTGCGTTTATACTGTGAAAAACCTATTTTTTTTTTCTTTCTTACATTGCTGAAGCCATTAATCCAAGATCTTATAGGCCTTTACTTTTGACGGTCACTACAGACAGCCCACGTCTTTTAAGTTGAACCGTAATCAGCGCATAACATTTCCAATGCTGGGTCTGTGGGCGGGCCATAATCCATTACGCAGGCTGAGTGCGTGTTGATGTATGACATCCACCGTATCCGATTTCTAAACAGCTCCAAAAATGAGGAGCTTACAATATGTTCGTCTGTATGTACTTTTTTTAATGTATTTTTTTCGATATTGTCGTCAATTGTGGACCGATTATGAAAATTATTTTTCCTTTTGGTAGAGGATGCTCACGCTATAATAGTCCCATATAAATGTTATAAACTGTTTAGATAGCAAGTAGTGGAATGCCAATTGGTGTGGGGAGGGTACCATGGTACCATAACAATAAAATGAAAAATAAAAAACTTATGTACAATAAAAAAAACAACCGGGTTCCAAAAACACCACTACAAAATACTTTAATTTAGGAAGACGGTGGCAAAAATATAAAATACAGATCCAAAGACACCGCGCGACTGCCGAAATAGAAATAATTTTTCATTCTGTAGTGTTTTTGGAAGTCTATTGTTTTTTTTTTTTTTTAGAAATGTTAGTTTTTTTGTTTTTCCTCACGATGTTTTCCTTTACCGTTTTGAAAGCAGTGGTGATGATACAAAGTAAAAAAGAGGTTCATTACTTTATGTAAATAATGTTGCTGGCATCAGCCTCATCCAGCAATGAAAGTAAACCATAGTTTTCAAAGCCCAACACAGAAAAACATGCAAATTTTATTGTTATTTTACCCTTTCCGTCAAATTGGGTTTGGTTTCATATGGTGTGTTGTGGGCGTCATAAATTTTATTGTATGAATACATGCATAACATTATGAAGGTGTTTTTACGTTATTTTCCTTTGTGTTTTCTATGTACTGATTCGTGAAAGATATAAATGTTTTTGCTGTTTGACTCTAGACGCGACTGGAAAAACAATATAAGTTGGTATAATTTTCTACATTATGTTATTAGCTACCTCTTCGCTTGGCACTTTAATGAAAAGCTACAGTAACAATGGTATTCTTTACCAATAAATTTACCTTCTTTATTAAAAGATTTTTTTTTTGCGTCCCTCGCCTTTTCGAATCACACCCCATTTAACTTGATTCTCGGCCACATCCAGCTACTGTCAGAAGATCTTAGCTCCACCTAGTCTAATCCCTTAAAGCTGAGATAGGATTATTTTGGCCTCGTACTGAACTTCAAAATTCAAAACTAAAGACACCGACTTCCGAAGTTAAAGTTATTTTTTACTCCGTAGTGTTTTTTCAAGGAAGTCAAATCGTTTCACCCGCTTAAGAGCTAAGGTGCCACAGACAGACACACAGCCAGACACATACACATAGCGTTCAAACTTATAACACCCCCCTCCCCCCCTTTACGTCGGGAATTAATAATAAGAGAGCAATGGTGGCTGCTCTCAAAACTGTGAAGGAAAACATGGTGAGGAAACATGTCCTAGAACCAAAAAATTGAAGACATATGACATCTACCAAGCCGCGCTGAGTCCACGTGGTAGATTATAGCCCACTCTCGCTCACAGAGAGGAGGAATTCCCAGCAGTGGGAACATTATAGGCTGATTATGCATCAGATTTATTTCACATGGAGCGATTCAAGTTTTTAAAAATGAAGTTACCAAGAACTGAAATAAGGGTATTCAGGTTATAAAAATAGAATCGGTAATAGCTATAGTCTGAGCGCAAGTGCTAGTCACCGCCTGAGGTATGTGGGCGGTGAGAAGGGGGAGGGCGCCATTGACAAAATTGGCAGACTGAGTTAGCTTGGCCTTCGTCTACCTCCCCCGTCTCACCGCTCACATACCTCAGGCGGTGACTAGCACTTGCGCTCAGATTATAGTAAAATAGCTCGGTATCCTAACTAATATTATAGATGCGAAAGTGAGATTGTTTGTTTGTTTCTCTTTCACGCTAAAACGGCAGAACAGATTTGGATGAAATTTAGCACATGGGTAAAAGTATTTTTTGACCTGAATTATGACACAAGATACTTTTTATCCCGATATTCCCCTGGGATCGATACTTATGCGTGTGAAACCGCGGGGCGCAGCTAGTTTTTCTATAAATGATGAAAAGGTCGTTTACAAGCATCACAACTATTGGGTTGAATTGTAAACATTATTTACTGTAATTATAGGTAATAAAGTATAGTACTTATATTATGCGCTGTGCTGAGAAGTTTCCCAAAAACCATTTTATTTCACCAAAAATACAAACTTGCCCAAGCAATTCAGTGTCCGTACCAAAATCCCAATTATCAAAACTTGGTCCTCAACACAGAACCACATATTGTCACACACAGAAACCTCCACAGGTACCCTCGATCTAAGTCAAGTTTCTCTATACTCAGAGCTTCGTCTCTACATCTCGCAATCAACGCGTATTGTGTACCGCACACAAGATTCGATCTTACATCTTAGCGAGACTTCTCACTGCTTATAATAATAATATTTATAAGAAATTACCTAATGCTTTGTTAAGTATTAAAGATATCCATTTATTTAAGAAGCAACTCAATAATCTACTGATAAGTAAGACATACTACACAATAAATGAATATCTGTCTGATAGAAATTTGGGTGTATAATAATAATACATATAATTAGGGTGAATACTGGAGTCTGATTTGAGGAGCTCGTGGCTAAGTAGTAACTGCCGCACGGGTCGATCCGTCAGGTTAAGCTACGCTTGCCGGGGTTGGTCTGTGGATGGGTGACCATCTTTACATACCGAGACTCCTCCGTGCCTCGGAAAGCACGTTAAGCCGTTGGTCCCGGTTGTCATTCGTGGATCTTTGACAGTCGTTACGGGTCGTCAGAAGCCCGAAAGTCTGACAACCAGTCTTACCAAGGGGTATCGTATTACCCAGTTACTGGGTTGTGGAGGTCAGATAGGCAGTCGCTCCATGTAAAATACTGGTATTCAGCTGCATCCGGTTAGACTGGAAGCCGACCCCAATATAGTTGGGAAAAGGCTAGGCAGATTGACTGGAGTCTGATTTATTTTTATTAAAATTCACTGTTCTCAAACCGGTGAAGGAAAACATCGTGAGGAAACCGGCATGTCCTAAAACCAAAAATTCGAAGACATGTGACATCTACCAACCCTCACTTGACCCGTGTGGAGGATAACGGTCCAATGTATTTATCATTAAAATAACATTGTTTACCTACCTATAACCTATAACTTTTGGTGAACAAGTTGACAACTCGGTAAATAAGTTGATAACCCGTTGTTGAACGACTTGACAAGTCTATTATTATGGAGGAATTTCATTTATTTATAGTCATTATTTACAAGATGGCATACAATAACCTAATAATATACTACCTGGCCGAACTGACGTTGTCCTGTCCAAACTTCAATATCTCATACAAAATTCCCATAGAAAATACACTTTCAGTTTTCCCGAATTTTCCCAGCAACTTTTCAAATTTTTCTTTTCTTAAGAACTTGATTCGGACTATTACGTAAATTTTAAAACCAAAATTGGCCAGATCGGTCTAAGATATCTCTAGTGATGCGCTTACCAATGAACAGCATTTGATTTTAATTACAATAGAAAAGTGCAGGTTTCCTCACGATGTTTTCCTTCACCAATGTCAGTTATGTTCAAGATAAACTCAGAAAGTACATATTAATTTTTCTAGTACAGGTTACCATAATAAGTGTCACGACACAGTGAGAACGCTGCCTAACATGCACTTACCGTCACTGGGTGCAAGGTGACGTACTTCGTCGTGTGCAGAACTAACCTTGAAGAGAAGCGGTTAATTCAAGGTGTGTTGTAGTAAAGTTAAGAGAAAGAGCTAACTTTGTCGTGGAGTGTTAATAATTTTAGGGTTATAACTTATAAGGTTTTAGGCATGTTCTTGTCTTGGTAGCAACTGCTTAAGTTTAGTTAGTAAGGTGAATTTTTGAATTAAACTCTCTTGCCGTGTCTGTTTGTGTGACCGCGTTGTTCTTCTAAACTACGCAACGAATTTTGATGCGGTCTTCACCATTATTTAAAAAAATATTCCGAAATGCTCATGTGAATAATACGTTTATACTAAATTTGCATACAATATGTAAAAAAAACCCTGCCTGATCCGAAAGGGGTACATATGTACTGCAATAACATTACCAAAAAGCTTCTTTTTTAAAATTATTATAGAAAATATTAAAGTTATTACTATTTAAAATTCCCACATTTACAGTTTTAGTACCAAAATTACGTCAAATCCATAAACATTAGAAAATTTTCAACAGGGGTCATAAGTTATGACTTGTACACACCCGCTAAACGACGGTCGTCTGCGCCCCAAGTAATAACCCCGTAAAATTCCCCATTGAAAAAAAATGTGGCGAATTTTGTTTCCCTGAAAATTACCACATAAACAGACTCTCAATACGATACCTAAAAACACCCTCACGGATAGGACAGGGTTTTTATAAAAGAAAGTCGTGTTAATTACACTTTTTATAACTCAAGAACAGCTGAACCGATTCGGCTGAAAATTGGTGGGGAGGTAGCTTAGAACCAGGAGACGGACATAGGATGCTTTTTATCCCGGTAGGGTAGGTAGGTAGGGTAAGTTGGTAGGTGGGTATGGTAGGTGGGTATGGTAGGTAGGTAGGTAGGGTAGGTAGGTAGGTAGGGTAGGTAGGGTAAGTAGGGTAGGTAGGTAGGTAGGTAGGTAGAGGTAGGTAGGGTAGGTAAGTTGGTAGGGTAGGTAGGGTAGGTACCATCATCTACCCCGGTCACCAGGGAGAGTGGAACCGGCGAGAGATGTCGTGCGGTGTCCCACAGGGATCGGTCCTGGGGCCGCATCTGTGGGACATCGGATACGACTGGGTGCTGCGCGCCGACCTCCCCAATGGCGTCAGCATCGTTTGTTACGCTGACGACACGTTGGTCCTGGCGCAGGGGAGGTCGCACCAGGCGGCGGCCGTACTAGCGACACACGGGGTTGCGACAATCGTGGCCAGAATCCGGCAGTTGGGACTCGAGGTGGCCTTGAACAAGTCCGAGGCCATGTGTTTTCATGGTTCTCGGAACGCGCCACCGTCGGGTTCCCAAATGACGGTAGGAGGGGTTCACATCGGCGTCGAGTCGACGATGAAGTACCTGGGACTCGTCCTCGACAGTCGGTGGAACTTCGTGGAGCCTTTCCGACGTTTGGCTCCCAGACTGGAGTGGGCCGGGGCTGCATTGAAGCGGCTCCTGCCCAATCTAGGGGGTCCAAACGCCTCCTGCCGGAGGCTATACGCAGGGATCGTGCGGTCCATGGCCCTGTACGGGGCACCGGTGTGGGCGCGTTCGTTGAGGCGGCGGCCTGCCCGCAGGTTGAACGCGTCCCAGAGGGTCATGGCCACCCGGCTGGTCCGGGGATACCGCACGGTCTCCGGTGAGGCTGCGAGCCTCCTTGCTGGATTGCCACCATGGGATCTGGAGGCAAAAGTCCTCGCGCATATTTGGGAGTTGCGCGAGGAGGCAAAACGCTGGGGCTTGACTCCGATGCCGCGAGAAATCGCGGCACAGCGGACAGAGCTCCGACGGGATCATCATGGCGGCATGGAGAGTGCGATTGTCGCAACCCAGTGCTGGGCACGCCACTATTGCGGCGATAAGTCCCCTCTTTGAGGAGTGGCTGGAGAGGCGCCACGACGTCCTCACCTTCCGCCTGACGCAGGTCCTCACCGGACATGGCTGTTTCGGGAGGTACCTGTTTCGGATAAGGCGGGAGGAAACGCCCGGGTGTCATCACTGCGTGGATCGCCCGGAGGACACGGTGGAGCATACGGTGGAGGTATGCCCGGCTTGGGCAGAGCACCGCCGTGTCCTCGTGGAGGCGATCGGTGGCGGGGATCTCTCGCGTCCGGCCCTGGTCCTGGCCATGGTACGGAGCGAGAGGGCATTGGAGGCCGTCACCTCCTTCTGCGAAGCAGTAATGCTTGCAAAGGAGGAGGCGGAGCGCGTGAGGGAGAGGCAAATTTCGCGCCCTCATGCCCCTAGCCGCCGCAGGAGAAGACGCCCTGGGCGTCGGGAATCCATAGCCGATTCCCGGCCACCGTAGGCGCGGGCTTGCGGACGGTGAGCAATGGGTAGCTCGCCGTCCGGCAAGGATCAAGCCCGGGTCGACGGCGCGTTGTGTTCCACGCGCGCCTCAAAGAGTGTCAGCGAGTGAAGGGGTCCGATGAGACCATTGCCTGCCGGGGTTGCGGGAAAGTCCGAAAGGGATACCGTGGCCCCCTGGCATTGCACAGGCAAGAGATGGAACACGGGTGGTTTTAGTCAGTAAGAGTCTGACACGCCCTCCCGCTCCACCCAGAGCGGGAGGAGTCATTCGATGATTTCACACCCAAAAAATAAAAAATAAAAAGGTAGGATAGGTAGGTGGTAGGTAGGGTAGGTACTGTAGGTAGGGTAGGTAGGTAGGGTAGGTAGGTAGGGTAGGTAGGTAGGTTAGGTAGGTAGGGTAGGTAGGTAGGGTAGGTAGGTAGGGTAGGTAGGTAGGTAGGGTAGGTAGGTAGGGTAGGTAGGTAGGGTAGGTAGGTAGGGTAGGTAGGTAGGGTAGGTAGGTAGGGTAGGTAGGTAGGGTAGGTAGGTAGGGTAGGTAGGTAGGGTAGGTAGGTAGGGTAGGTAGGTAGGGTAGGTAGGTAGGGTAGGTAGGTAGGGTAGGTAGGTAGGGTAGGTAGGTAGGGTAGGTAGGTAGGGTAGGTAGGTAGGTAGGGTAGGTAGGTAGGGTAGGTAGGTAGGGTAGGTAGGTAGGGTAGGTAGGTAGGGTAGGTAGGTAGGGTAGGTAGGTAGGGTAGGTAGGTAGGGTAGGTAGGTAGGGTAGGTAGGTAGGGTAGGTAGGTAGGGTAGGTAGGTAGGGTAGGTAGGTAGGGTAGGTAGGTAGGGTAGGTAGGTAGGGTAGGTAGGTAGGGTAGGTAGGTAGGGTAGGTAGGTAGGGTAGGTAGGTAGGGTAGGTAGGTAGGGTAGGTAGGTAGGGTAGGTAGGTAGGGTAGGTAGGTAGGGTAGGTAGGTAGGGTAGGTAGGTAGGGTAGGTAGGTAGGGTAGGTAGGTAGGGTAGGTAGGTAGGGTAGGTAGGTAGGGTAGGTAGGTAGGGTAGGTAGGTAGGGTAGGTAGGTAGGGTAGGTAGGTAGGGTAGGTAGGTAGGGTAGGTAGGTAGGGTAGGTAGGTAGGGTAGGTAGGCAGGGTAGGTAGGTAGGGTAGGTAGGTAGGGTAGGTAGGTAGGGTAGGTAGGTAGGGTAGGTAGGTAGGGTAGGTAGGTAGGGTAGGTAGGTAGGGTAGGTAGGTAGGGTAGGTAGGTAGGGTAGGTAGGTAGGGTAGGTAGGTAGGGTAGGTAGGTAGGGTAGGTAGGTAGGGTAGGTAGGTAGGGTAGGTAGGTAGGGTAGGTAGGTAGGGTAGGTAGGTAGGGTAGGTAGGTAGGGTAGGTAGGTAGGGTAGGTAGGTAGGGTAGGTAGGTAGGGTAGGTAGGTAGGGTAGGTAGGTAGGGTAGGTAGGTAGGGTAGGTAGGTAGGGTAGGTAGGTAGGGTAGGTAGGTAGGGTAGGTAGGTAGGGTAGGTAGGTAGGGTAGGTAGGTAGGGTAGGTAGGTAGGGTAGGTAGGTAGGGTAGGTAGGTAGGGTAAGGTAGGTAGGGTAGGTAGGTAGGGTAGGTAGGTAGGGTAACGGGATTCACGGCCTAGTATTGGCCCTCGCTCTGAAAGAGCTAGAGCCCCAGCTGAGAGGACTCTACACGGCGTGCCTTGAGCGGGGCCACTTTCCCACGTTGTGGAAAACTGGTCGTTTGGTCCTGCTCAGGAAAGCGGGGCGCCCTGCCGACTCGCCGTCAGCGTACCGGCCCATAGTGCTGCTCGACGAGGTGGGTAAGCTGTTTGAGCGAATCATCGCAGCCCGCCTCGTCGGCCACTTGCGCGGAGAGGGGCCGGACCTGGACGATTGTCAGTTCGGGTTTCGGTACGGGCGCTCCACCATACACGCTGTGTCGCGGGTGAGAGTCCTGGCGGAGGAAACGGTGTCCCGGGGCGGGGTGATGGTGGCGGTGTCGTTGGACATCTCCAACGCTTTCAACACCCTGCCCTGGAGTTGTATTCGGGAGGCACTGCGGTATCACCGTGTGCCTCTCTACCTCCGCCGCATCGTTGGGGCTTATCTCTCGGAGAGGTGTGTCACCTACGTGGGACGTGATGGCGCAAACCAGCGCCGCATGTCGTGCGGTGTTCCACAGGGCTCGGTCGTAGGACCCCTCCTGTGGAACATCGGGTACGACTGGGTGCTGAGGGGTGAACTCCAGCCGGGCGTGGACCTGACGTGCTATGCGGACGACACGCTGGTCACGGCCCGGGGGAGTTCGCACAGGGAGGCAGCGTTGCTGGCGACGGCTGCGGTCTCACAGGTGGTGGGCCGCATACGGCGCCTTGGCCTAGAGGTGGCCCTCAACAAGTCGGAGGCCATGGTGTTTCATGGTCCCCGGCGCGCGCCGCCGCCTGGATCACACATAGTGGTCGGCGGGGTCCGGATCGCTGTCGAGTCTACCATGAAGTATCTGGGATTGGTGCTCGACAGCCGGTGGGACTTTGGACCCCACTTCCGGCGGCTGGCGCCCAAGTTGATGGGCGCGGTTGGGGCGCTGTCAACGCTGCTTCCTAATCTGGGGGGCCCGAGCGTCGCCTGTAGGCGACTCTACGTGGGGATCGTGCGATCGATGGCCCTGTATGGGGCCCCGATCTGGGCGGCTGACCTGACGGCCGGTAGCATTGCAGTTCTGCGGAGACCGCAGTGAGCAATGGCCGTCAGAGTCATCACGGGGTATCGCACGATCTCTTACGAGGCGGCTTGCGCACTGGCCGGATCCCCGCCCTGGGACCTGGAGGCGAAGGTACTCGCGTCACTGAATCGGTGGCGCGAGGACTCGAGGGCGCGAGGCGAGCGACTGACGCAGCGACATTTGGAGCTGCGTCGGTCGCAGCTTCGCGAGGTCCTGGTGGCGGAATGGCGGGACAGGCTCTCACGCCCTACCGCCGGCCTCAACACTATTGAGGCGGTCCGGCCGGTGCTCGACACTTGGCTCGGGAGGAGGCACGGCTCCCTGTCGTTTCGGGTGACGCAGGTGCTCTCGGGGCATGGTTGCTTCGGGAAGTACCTGTGTCGCATAAACAGGGAGCCGGACGCCCGGTGTCACCACTGCGTCGACTGTCGGGAGGACACGGCGCGGCATACGCTGGCAGAGTGTGCCGCTTGGGAGGAGCCGCGCCGTGCCCTCGTCTCTGGAGTAGGCAGTGACCTTTCGCTGCCGGCCATTGTGAATTCCATGGCCGGCAGCGAGGAGTCCTGGGACGCGGTGGTTTCCTTCTGCGAGACAGTCATCTCGCAGAAGGAGGCTGCGGAAAGGGAGCGGGAGATTGCTTCCACTAACCCGATCCGCAGCAGACGCACCGGGCGTCGGCGGAGGGCGGATAACGCCCTCTTCCAGCCCCCCTAAATGGGTCCAGGGGCGACGGATCTGGGGAAATCCATCGCCCCCTACTCCTTAGGACCCGAGATGGCGGCGCGTAGTGTTCCACGCGCGCCTCTCTATGATGTAAGGGGGGAGTTTAACACCTCACTCCCCCCAAACTCGAGGTGGCCCGCAGAGGCGGGCCGGCACCAGCCGAGGGTCGCGGAAGTATCTGCGTTCCCGCGACCTCCGACGTAGGTGTGAGATGGAACACCGGGGTGGTTTTTAGTCAGTACGAGTCTGACAGACCCCTCCGCCCGCCCCAGGGCGGAGGACATCCATGAGGATTTTCCACCCCGAGACCAAAAAAAAAAAAAAAAAAAAAAAAGGTAGGTAGGGTAGTAAGTTGGTAGGGTAGGTAGTGCGCCATAGATAAGTACTTAGTGCTACCCATGCGAAGCCGGGGCGGACTGCTAGTATAATATAAATATATAATAATCGTTTATTGGGAACAAAAAATAATACATTCAAAGATTAAAGTGTTAAACGATGATAGCTGCAATAGTTAAAAACTGTGGCGCAGCTAACAACGCCCGACTCCTAGTGAGAGGGTAGGTTGTTCAACACTAACTACGTTTTAACAAAGTTAGTGGTTTGTATGAATGAAACAAAAAGACTAATTAAATTACGCTTCTTGTTCATTGTATTTAATTGACTGCTTTGTTGGTTTAGTGGTCCCGGGTTCAATTCCCAGGTTGGCAAAATGCTATTAGGCTTTTCTCTATAGAATTTTACGGTAGCAGCCTGGAATCTGGATGTGTCCGGTTGATTGCAATAAGCCCGCCCCTATTACATAGGACTCAAACATAACTACGTGGGTGTACTATAGATAAACCTCTACCAACCTCTTCGGGGAATCAACGCGTGATGTTATGTTATAGTTTAAGGAAATAAAAACATAAGTATTACAGCTCAAAAGAAGAGGAAGGAAAAAAAATACGTTTAATTGCGGTACACATAAACGAACAAAACACGAAAATAACAATTTGGGGGAAAATTTGCGTCACATCCACGCAAAACGGCCATCGCTCAGCATAATGCTGCGACCCTATGCGAGACAGAGCCCCAGCGCTGGTTTTCAGCGAGAACCGCAGTGCTATTCTGTAACCATCTCACCGTGAGAACTTAGGTGAAGTGAGCTGTAAGTGAACTGTCAGTCCCTAGCAGCAGGTGGAATGACAGCTCACTTCACGCTCACTTCACCTAAGTTTTCAAGGTGAGATGGTTACAAAATAGCACTGCCGGCGTTGACGTGATGACATCATGTTAGCTGGCGACCTCGACAATTATTTATTTTACCTCGATGATCCTAGTTTATCAACTATAACTTCTGGTTAAGCGGGCACGCACTTTATGCCCGGAGGCTTTATTTTCTTTTTTAGATATTGTTTACGTTTAATTATTTTTATTTCTGCTTGAGTATAGTTCTCGATGTTTTTGGTTGGTATATTGGCGTGTGCTAGCTGTCATATGGCTATTAATTTATAATTTAAATTATATTTTGCGTAATGTGTCTTGCATACTATTGTAGAGAATCTTTTTTTTTATATTAAACAGACAGCTGTGCTGCTGGGGAGTTTGTTGCGCCACTTCTTCCCAGCAAAAACGCTTGGAAGTGGTGAAAGGTGGGCGTTTTGGAGGACTGTCTTATGTAATTTTGACGTTCGAAAAGTGCTGATTCCCAGCCTAGTTTGAATAAATGACTTTTGAATTTGACATCAACCGGTGCGATTAAAAGAGAAATAACAAAATAAGAAAACATTAAAATAAACACATCGTTAGTCCTAATTATATAAAATATAATATTTAAAATGGCAACATTTCGTAGCGTCGGCGATTCTCTGTGCGCGCAGGTGTCATAAAAAACTATTTGTTTGACGTTTTGGCATATTGGATAAGTATTGATTACGTAATAAATTATAACATGGCGCAAAAACTTTACTAGTGCATCCATTCCACATCCATCCGTTTCTGTACCTAAAGGGTAAAAACGGACTCCTAATACTAAGACTTCGCTGTCTGTCTGTTCGTCTGTTACCAGGCTATATGTCATGAACCGTGATAGTTAGACACTTGAAATTTTCAAAGATGATGTATTTTCCGCTATAACAACAAATACTAAAAACAAAATAAAATAAATATTGAAGGGATACATGATTTTTTTGCCTTTTTTATAGATAATGGTACGGAACCCTTCGTGCGCGAGATCGAATCGCCCTTGGCTGATTTTTTTTTAGATCCTCAATATAATCTACATAAAAGATTCCTGCTACAAAACTATTTGTAATACAATTATCAAACACGTAACCTTATCATTTTCATTAAACAAACTTTTTAAATCTCATTTCTTCAAAGCAAGTCTAATTCTAAAAAACATTTCGGCATGTTCCTTAATTTTTAATTTTCCTCCGCTTTGAAGGCTTGCTTCAGATTGAAACCACAGACGAGTCTGTAGCCTAATGGAAAATCTTGAAGGTTGTTAGTTTCTAATTCAGAGCTTTTGGGACAAAGATATTGTTTTTTTCAACCTTGCTTTTTATGGTTTTCATGATTTGGGGGTCATATATTCGCTAGTTTGATAAAAAAAATATCTGCTGTGACTATAATATTACTTATAATATTACAACTTACCGAACCTGATCTGCCCTGCTTAGTCGAAAGGCGCTATCTCTGAGATACGCCCTCTAAGTTTTTTTGCATACCATTCAACAGATGTTATAACAATTTCACATAGCTAATGTTATAAGCCAAATACCGATATCTAACTTAAAACATAAAAAAAACACTAAGAAGTTTTTTATACCCTTAATGTTTCCTTAAATTACAATTTACGAAAAGTGAATTTTCTCAAAACTTACTGCGATGTTGGCTTAACAGGGCAGACGCCAGCATATCAACCTCTATATTCTATCAAATTTCTTTAATAGATTTTGAATTTAATCACTAAAGTATAAGGCCCAAAGTTGATTGGGAAAAATTGACAGTTTCGGGTTGGTTGACCTACTGGCGTCTGTACATAAATGCGTGAATTGGTACATTAAAGCGACTTAGGGAAGTGTTTGGGTAGTAGCATCCACCTATGTGTCAAACAAATTGCGATCACTGTAGTGATTAAGGACGTACTTGTAATTAAATATAATAAAAATTTCTATCTATCTATCAACTGTGGCATCTTTACTTTCCATGAGCACTGTACAACAGATTAGTACAGAAAATTCACCCCGCAAAATCATTTAAATAAAAAGCGACTCTTGTTACGACACAATAACGTGCAATTCAGGTCGTACAGCGTTAATTACCTACATTTATATTCTCCTAGAAGTTGCTTCTCTTTCTTCCGCGTAACTCTTATTACTACGTTCTTCTGACTACGTTACGCCTACTAAATTCGACAAGTCGAGCCCCCCGCGTAACTACTTGTAGCTTCATACCTAAAATGCGGAGTGATCCGTCTATATTAATCTGAAACTGATCTCGATTACTAAAAATCTGTTACCACCATCAAAGTGATAAAGAAGTAGAATAATTTTTTATTTATTTATTTATATCATCACTTACAACTATTATTACAGGTACAACCCAATGCAATAGTGAAGCAAACTTAATAATAACAACTTATTTTCTTAAACTTATTACATAGCGCGTTATTCTTGTGAATTCACTCAGTGTACAAGCAAAAATGTCAATTTCCTCCGCTACAAGGTTAAGGGTGCGAAGCGCCCGCGTCAGGGGCGCCTCATTTACCAGATTAGTGCGGCCACGAGGTACAGCTAGCAGCTGAGGCCGCCGTCGCCGCCACACATATCTGTCGGGCACACTCAAAGACACCAACTCTAATATGTTCGCGTTATGTATCTTGCCTCTAATTAATTTAAATAAATATGACACAAGTGCAAACTCACGCCTAACTCTTAGCTCATTGTATCCGACCATATATAAACAAGGTGGGATACATGAGCGGGTAAAAAGGATATACTCCATAGAGCCTAAAATATAAAAATCTAACAAATTTATTTTGTATTCGCTCCAACATGAGACTATATTTAGTCTCATGTGGGGCCCAGATGACTGCGTTGCATTCTAATTGGCTTCTCACCAAAGTGTTGTATAAAGCGATAATCGCCTTAATATTTGTGAAACCACGAACAGTACGCATAATAAACCCCAAATTTCTGTAGGCCTTTTTACAGCACCTGACTATATGATCACGAAACGCTAGCCCCGCGTTAAGACTAACTCCTAAGTCCCTAACCTCTGTAACCCTGATCATCGGCATCCCATCAATGTTGTAATTATGTACAATAGGATTACGTGCACGCGAGAAAGTGATGGTGACACATTTTTGGGCGTTGAATTGCAGAAGGTTTTCCTTACTCCAAGTAACTACGCTATCTATGGCCTACTGTAATCGTTCACAATCCTCATCACCCCTCACTGCCATGGATAATTTAAGATCGTCTGCAAATAATAAACAATTTTCATCCTTAACGACTTTGGGCAAATCGTTTACCATAATTATAAATTGCAAAGGTCCGAGGTTACTCCCTTGGCTTACACCAGACCACGTAAAGTACGGCTCTGACTTGTGTCCCTCGTAGTCCACGTATTGCTGCCTATCCCTCATGTAACTGGCGAAAAAAAGAAGTAGATGCGGAGTGAAGCCAACTGCTGCGAACTTTCTGAGCAACACGTCATTATCGACCAGGTCAAATGCTTTTTTGAAATCGAAGTAAGCAGCGTCAGCTTGCACACACTGTCTACAATCGGCAACACGTGAGCCATGTAACTCTGTAGGTTACTGGTGTGCTCCTCATTGGTCTAAAACCGTGCTGTGCATCTGAGAGTTGCGTTCTCACTTGCATAAAAATACTGTTGTGAATAGCGCACTCCAACACTTTAGCCGGTGATGACAGTACTGCAATAGGTCTGTATCCATTAACATGGTCGCCACTTGTACCTCCTTTCGGCACTGGCACGACACGAGTGGTTTCCCATCTCTCTGGAAACACGGCTGCCTTCAGACACTTATTGAATATATGGAGGAACGGTACAGCCAGCACAGATCTACAGTCTCTGAATATGTAAGGCTTAATACCGTCAGGTCCTGCAGACGGCTTAAGTTGTTCAAGTGCACTTTGCACATCCTTCAACACCAATTGACCACTTGTAACAGATTGTTATAACCTAATCGAGAGATATTTGTCTATTTATTGCTCAAGGGTAGAGTTGCTCATGGAAAATAAAGGTGCCACAGTTGACGGTACCTAACTGTCTATACGGATACAAATATATACATATAGAAAGAAATAAATAAAGAAAATTTGTTTTTTTTTGTCACAGAAACACGTGCATAAAAAAATAAAAAAAATATAACAGAAATATTCGGAAGCTACACATCATGACTGTGAAAAGAAGGCTTCCACTCAGCATAATGCTGTGCTATGGGGGACCCACAGCACAGCGCTTATTTTCAGTGGTCACCCGAAGACAGTAAATAAATATAAATAAATCCAGTGTATAAATGGTAATTCGGTGTTCTGTCTCGCTCCCGTCGCGTCGCCCGCGCGTTATATAGGTAGAAAAGAAAAAAAAAGGTTATTTAGAAAAATATTATGATTTAAACCCCATCACCCATTACACTCACTACTGACGTAGAACTCCTCTTACCAACTTAGTGACATATGTGTTGTCACCTAAATATCGAAAAACTCGGTCGTTGGTATCCAGTTACAAACCCAATATTCACTTCCCGACATCTTGTTAAAGAATCCATCATTTTTATTACCCCTAACTTCGTAGGGTCAGACATCAAACTTCAAGTTTGTAGTAAAAGTAAATTGAAAATAGGATTCATCCATATTGTATTCCACGGTGTATTTGTATTTTTGTATCTGTTCTTGTAGAACATTGTTCGAGGAGAAAATAGGGGATTTGATTCGATGTTCGGTGTGACTGGGTCACGTTCATTAAAATGTAGGATGAAATGAAAGTACATAGGAAAATAACTTTGAACGTTTTCAATTGTGAGTTTACTTCATGGAAAAGTGGTTTATTTGGCTAGAATATCTTTTAGTATTTATTTTTTCATTATGTGTTATAATTGCTTGACCATTTTTTTTTTGGCTTTGTGTGAGGCACACTTTGAACCATTAATTTGTCTTGATTGGAGACTAAAAGTATCTCAAATAGAAAAAAAAAGGCCTGCCATACAAAACAAAGTAAAACTATAAAAATATCTAAGCAAAGATTGTAGCGTTGTAACTAACAATAATAGTCGAGTGATGCTAAAATTCACAATTAGTAAGTTCTTAAGCACATCACTAGAATTGTGGTACAACACTAATTTGCCGGAGACTCTCTGGCATTTCCCCTTCGCTAGCAGAACTAACTGGTGAATACTATTCAATCTATCAAATCAAATCTAGAAATCCTGTGTGCCCCGACCTAGGGGTTCCTTGTACGGGCTGAGGGAAGGCCCCTTACCAATTCCTGCTGCTGAGCGTTGCAATACTGCACGCCACCTAGACTAGTTGTGCTAACAGCCTGTGGTCTGCCGCCACGTGCCTGTGCTGACAGGCCTGTAACCTGTGCTGACAGCCGGCCTCCGCAGCCTACCGTCATGTTCCTCTGCAGGCTGCCGCCACGTGCCTCTGCAGCGAGCCTGTGACAGGCCCCCTACGTCTGCCACGTGTTAGCCAAGGACGGTACCCTACCTTTTTAGTAGTGCTCAGAACGATACAGTGTCTAGGACCTTGCCCGCGACCTAGCCGTGACTAAGTACCTACTACATATATGTAGTAGTTAAACTAGGTAAGGTAGACTAAGGTAGGTAAGGTAGACTGCACAGGCCGTTACAAGAGAATTAAAAATATGTCTCGATAGACAAAGCTGTGAAGTCGTCGAAAAATAGTGTCCAACTGTTAGCCACTAAATGCACGCATATTAGAAAAGCACAATGATAGCACTATGACATGGCGCGAGTGTCAGACGTAGCTGTCACGCCACCAGCAAAAAAAAATTGGCTTGCTTCTTTTAGTTCTTTTGCAGCGTGACACTCTATCTAGACATCATCACACATCATTACACATAGTTCCTTGCTCTTGTTTCATGTTTATGGTTTTATATATCTTTATCTATGTATATACAGGGTGTTTGGTGCATGGACCGACACAATTTTTTCAGGGATTTGGGAGGTCATTAGCTAGGTTCTAGCTAAGTTCAAAATAGCTTTTAGTTTTTTTTTTATAATTAATTTAGTTGTAAAATTTCATTCATTAAATACAAAAATTAACTTTGGAAGCTTGTAAGGAATTTTCTTGAAACCAGTTGTATAAAACAAAGATGTTTTTAGATTTAAAGGACTTTGGAGAATGCAACAAAATTTGTTTTGTGCCACTACACCCACAAACAAAAAAGTTATTTCAAATTAAAGGACACATTTTGGGATTTTTTTTCATTTAAAAAAAATAATCATATGTAACCAACCGTGACATTTGGGACAAAGGGTGTATGGGTAGAACCTAGCTAATGACCTCCCAAATCCCTGAAAAAATTGTGTCGGTCCATGCGCCAAACACCCTGTATATATGTATATGAGTAAGTTTATGCTTTATTTATGTATGTGTTTATTGTATAATATACAATTATGTAAATTATACACCACTGAATACCTGCAGACCCTGCCGTATTGTCTCTCCTATTACCTTTAATCCATCCAAAGGTTGTCTGTAAAAGATCGCTAGAAGACCGCCCATTGTGTCACCTTATGTAAAATTTCTAAATTGATGTCTATAATTTTTATGGTGTACAATAAAGAGTATTCTATCTATCTATCTAGACATATAAATAATCAAATTTTATAAGTTTATTTTTATTGTAAATGAGAAAAATTTCCAAAAACCTTTTTAATTTTAATTAAATCATATTTTATAGTCTAATATTATCTCAAACCGGAACTACAATAATTATATCAAAGATTTCAATTTTAGGCATATCATACCCAAAAATGTGCGTTCATTCATATTACAGCTGTAATACTTACGAGTACTAGCCACAATCTGATTTTACACACACGTAGGCCGCCCTCGTAAAACTTTGCGAGGAGACCTACCACTTAACATAGACATTGGAGGTTTACATTTAGGGTTGTCGCTTACAAATTCTTTTCAGTATCTAGCGGGTTCCAGTTGGTAACACCATTTTTAGTGCGGACCAATGGAAGACTATCATGTCAGTAAGTGTGGAGTTCTGTGATATGAATGGAAGTTTTTTTTTCTACAGTTTCACCGATACCACTGCACCACGGCTTAGGGAATGCGCGGTGAGGCGAGGGGGGGGAGCGTTGACGAATGAGTGGACTGCGCTGCCCCCTCGTCTCGCTGCGCATATACCTAAGCCGTTATTAACTAATGTGCATAATTGGCGGATAGCAGCACGTCAACAAGCAAAGATTTATGTAAAAATAAACCATATTATTAAAAGGATAAAAGGAAGAGGAAGGAAGGAGGAAGGTTTAAAAGCTTTCAGAAAAATTACATAATTATCAGCTATTTACGCTGTTTTGACTTACATAATCGGCTCAGTTCTCATTGCTGGAAAACAGGCCTCCTCTAATCGACCATGCGGCGAGCCCAGTGCCAATTGTTGGTTCTAGAACAAGCCGGTTTCCTGACGATGTTTTCCTACACCGTTTTGAGACCAGTGGCAATTAAATAAAAGTAAAGTACCTGCCGGAGTTCGAACCCACAACTTTCATAAAAAATATCTTGACTCACTTGTCAATCCGAATACGGAGCAACCCTAGCTGAATTCCAACTCCACTTATAGATATCCACTATACAGTTTGCCAGCGATTTCAATTTCCAGCGTTATTTCTCAAATGTATCTAGGAAAGGTATTCAAATGTTTGTCACGCATAAACGTGCGTCTAAGAGATCCCTGGTATTTAATGCTTCCGCGAACAGATTACAGTGTTTCAGGAATGCGTTATCTATGTCAAGATTGTTTTCGAGCTTAAGATTTTGGTAGGAAATCTTTTGTATAATTTTTCAGTGTAGCTTTGTAATGTCTGGCTTGCCCTTTGAAGTTATTTAAGGATAATGTCGCGTACACCCAATCCATCATCGGCCAAACTCGGTCGATTGAACCAAACAAAATTATTAAATAATATTGATGATTATATTAATTGTTTAACTTAAGTGGCAGTGGGCAGGGCGCATTGCTCGTAGAACAGATGGCCGATGGGGTTGAAAGGTTCTGGAGTGGCGACCACGCACCGGAAGACCTCCCACATTGTGGACCGATTACCTTGTAAAAGCTGCAAGAATTCGCTGGATGCGCCAAGCACAGAACCGATCGAACCGACCGAAGTGGCGGTGCTGGGGGGAAGCCTATGTCCAGCAGGCCTATGTCCAGCAGTGGACGTTTTTCGGCTAAAATGATAATGATGACACATTTTAATGTTTTTTTTTTCGCTCACACTTCTTTAGCAGCGTTGCGCACTTTTTTTTGTGAAGGGTAAAACATTTTAAGCTCGGGTCAGGACATGTATCGGTGGCGGGGATCTCTCGCGTCCGGCCCTGGTCCAGGCCATGGTACGGAGCGAAAGGGCATGGGAGGCCGTCACCTCCTTCTGCGAAGCAGTAATGCTCGCGAAGGAGGAGGCGGAGCGCGTGAGGGAGAGGCAAATTTCGCGCCCTCACGCCCCTAGCCGCCGCAGAAGGAGACGCCCTGGGCGTCGGGAATCGATTGCCGATTCCCGGCCACCGTAGGCGCGGGCTTGCGGACGGTGAGCAATGGGTAGCTCGCCGTCCGGTAAGGACCAAGCCCGGGTCGACGGCGCGTTGTGTTTCACGCGCGCCTCAAAGAGATGTCAGCGAATGAAGGGGTCCGATGAGACCATTGCCTGCCGGGGTTGCGGGAAATTCCGAAAGGGATACCGTGGCCCCCTGGCATTGCACAGGCAACAGAAGGAACACGGGTGGGTTTTAGTCAGTAAGAGTCTGACACGCCCTCCCGCTCCACCCAGAGCGGGAGTAGTCATTTGATGATTACCCATCCAAAAAAAAAAAAAAAAAAGGGTCAGGACATGTGACCAGATCGAAAATTCGTAAGACGGAGGGAGAGAAGACTGTTATACAATAACGAAGTGAAAACTTGAATATTAACGTATATATATACGTTAATATTCAAGTTTTCACTTCTCCGGCACTCCCGGAGTGCAACCCGTTGTTGTTTTATTTTAAACTTTGCCCCACACTAGGAATTTCTCCTGTATCGTGGGTGCGTTTACCAACATTTAAACTCACATACACAAACAGCCAGACCCGGAACAATTACTTGTAGGTCAAACAAATACCTAGTATGATTTTGGTGTGTATTTGAGTCATTGGTTACTAACATAAAACAAAAGTATGGAGCACTGTGTCTGAAGTAAATTAATAAATAAAATTAATTATGTAAGAGAAAGTGACTACGTATACTTCTTCAACCGATATCGTCCAATGACATCCAAAAACTAGCTGAACGCATTTACTTTATTTTACATAAATATTTAGTTCGATCGTCGATCAGCCGAGTTCGGCCGACGTCGTCCGAGCATAGTTCGACCGATGACTTGCCTAAACGCGAGTAAGGCAAGTTGCTAACTTGCAATATTTCCGAAAATAAAAATGCCTAGTCATTTATGTTCTATATTTTATTACATGTGAGTAAACCCACAAACATGCTTCGACATAAGCAGCTTTTGTGTCTATAAAATTGTTACTTATTTAAGTCTGCAAAATCTATATGTGGGCGTCCAAGCAAAAAGGGTCCAGTAGTGGGGTATTGAGTTAAGACTAGATTCGGTATCTAGAATAGTCAATTGATAGTAATGATAGAAAAAAAAACAAAAACAGGCATATATTTTTTTGATAGACATTTGAAGATGAAATTCTGAAAAATCGTATATAGTCAGTTACTATAAGAAATTGTAGATAATTGAGCATTTATTAAAAATCAATTAAAATCGCGAAACGCAATTTTTTCACCCAACTTTACAAAACTTCTTATAACTCGGAAGCTAAATGCCGAGAACTGGACCCTTTTGGCTTGGACGCCCACATAAAGGTACTAATTGTAAATCTGAAGTGTTATTTTGCTAGTTTTTGTGTTTGAACGCGCTTATCTCTGGAACCACCATAACAGAACATCACGCCTGTATTCCCCGAAGGGTTAGGCAGAGGTGTACCTATAGTACACTCACATTTCGCTAGTTATGTTTAAGTCCCATGTAATAGGGGCCGAGCCTAAAAATGTGGGGTTTTAAAATAACGGGCTGCTACTGAGCAATTCCAGATGGAAAAACCCAATAGCACTTTGCCCGACTCGGGAATGGAACCCAGGACCTCATGCTCAGCAGTAGCACTTGCGACCACTAGACCAACGAGGCAGTCTGGAACTACCAGTCGGATAAAAAATAAACTTTTTTGCATTTGATAGGCTAATTCATGAGGAAGGCTAGATACTTATCATCCCTAGGACGATATCAGAACGCTTAGCGGAAACGAAATAATGGACGCGGACAGGCGATGTGATAGGGATGGGGATGTGTTGGGGTGGGACGAGGGAACGAGAAAATTAAAGCGGACGAAGTCGCGGGTTGAAGCTAGTCCGGTATAAATCACAGCTTCTTACTATAATTGAAAACCTAGATAAAACTTCCAATATTTATTTCTTAGAGCCTATTCAGACGACACGCGCTCGCTAAGCGCTCGCCACGCGCGTCTAACTCGCTTTGAAATGTTTTGTACAACGCGTGTGCGGATCCTGCGGCGTGGTCGGCGAGGGTTATCAGATAATCAGCACGCGTTTAACGGGCGCGTGTCGTCTGAACAAGGCCTTTTATACTGTTAATTTATTCAGTCATCTATCAATACAGCGTATCTTTATCAATATTTACCCAAGACTATGAAATAACTGTTGCGTGTTCAAATACGTTAAGAATAACGGACGACTCTATTCAACAATAATATTGGTTGGTAATACGAACTTCGCGTGGACAAAAAACTTTTTGGTAAATGGTTTGACGAGCTTAGATTAAACAAATGTGGATACGGCAACATTGTAACTGTTATTTTAAACCCCCCATTTTTATTCTCGCCCCCTATTATATGGGACTTAAACATAACTGGTGAAATGTGAGTGTACTATAGATTGATACACCTCTGCCTAACCCTTTGGGAATTACAGGTGGATATTGTTATGTTAGGTCATTTAAAAACCTTGTAAAAGCCATTTATTTTTAAAAGAGTAACAGTGGAGTTTCTTGCCAGCTCTTCTCCATAGGAAACGACCAATTGGAACCGTGCACCTAGCTTCTGATGTTTCATAAGTGCCCATGTTTATGTGAAATAAAATATTTTGATTTTCGATAGCTATGTACCGGACTAGAATGTTTCGAAATTTGATTTTATTTCTAATAGAATATTGTTGAAGTGAAAACTTCTTTGGGCGCGTTGAGCACTTTTTGGGTGAACAAAATCATGGAACTCGCGTCATCGTCACCGAACGCTTTCCATGAGCTATATGTATACTGTGTATATATGTGTACTTTTTGGGTGAACAAAAAGTGTGAAACTCGCGTCATCGTCACCGCACGCTGTTTTTACTTCTATCGGCAGTCCCCAAAGACTGCCCCGCATGTTTTTTTTTAATCAATAAATTTTGACCGCAATATGATTTTGGACGAATAAAAAAAGTCGGACGGGGTTTCGCTAACAACTGTGTCACTCAAGACGGCCAGCTGTACGTATGGGTAAATATTTATGTGTGAGTGTTGACGTTTGCGTGACTGTAGCTGACCAACTAATGTGTGAATGTGAGCGTGCCGGGCTGCGTACAGCGAGCTGGCCGACTTGAGTGACTCAGTTTCTTGTTAGCTAGAATCTGACCGACTTTTTTTGTTCGTCCATGGATTTTGGGTGGAAAAGTAATAAACCTTCAAATCCATTCATGCGTTTTAGCTTAATGGGGCCAACTAGTTAAATTACGTCATCAGTGTAAAGTTCTGGTTTTTTATTGAAGATATTATCTTTGATATAGGTAGATTGCCGTCCTAGCCACTTATTTCTTTATAGACGTATTACTAAAATATCACGCAATACCGCAACCTATTAAAATATTGAACTCGATGGCTTACAAATCATTTAGTACATATCTGCATGCACCATAATTATACTAAAACATAGTGACTCATAAAGTTCTAAAAATAAATTTTCTCTTTTATTTTTTTGAGGTTAAAATATGTATAAAAACAAGCATTAAAAATACATTTTTGAAATAGAATACTTTACGTAATCTAAGCTCAAACCCTCGACTATTCTAAGTGGTCGCAAGCACTACTGCTGAGCATGAAGTCCTGGTTTCGATGCCTAGGTCAGACACGGTGTTATTGGGTTTTTTCATTAAGAATTTCACTGCAGCAGCCCGTAGTCTGGATTCGAGATCCATTTGAAAGTCAAAGGTAAAGGCTCGTGCAGACTGGCGTGACTTGTCGTGCGACGCGGTGCACTGTGGATCGAAAAAAGGCTCTCAAAGACATTGGAGCTTCAATTTTAAAGTATAGTTTTTTGCTTAAAATGACTTCTATGCATACATATATCATAGGATACAATGTGGTAAGGCAAAATATTTCTTTTTGCAAAAAAAATGTATATTTGTAAAAAGTTAGTTTATCGATAATTTGTATCGTTTTTTTTTAAACGTTTTTTGGTAAGAACCAAGTACTGAGAAATATGTTCAAAATCAACATATATTTTTTCCGCTACACCCAGACTATATAATAATAGATTTGGCAATTTTTTTGTTTAAGTCAAGTCTACTGTAACTACCGTTTGCCTGTTGTCAGCGCCTTAAACTAATCGATCCCACAAATGGAATGGATAAGATTTACTTAGTTCACTATTCTAGATTTATTTTGTCCCAGGCCCAAAGATATATTTTACTTTTCAATTCAAACACTGAATACCTGAAATTCTCTCTTAAAAAGAATTCATCTAATCTTATAAAGAATTTCGATAAAATACGATTCTCTTTTACAAAAGTATTTTAATTTAATTTCAATAGAGTGTGTAATATTTCTAAATGTAACTCCAACTGGCTTTACAAGACTTTTTCGTGAATAATTGAGTTAAACAATTATTCAGGGACTATTAATGGCTTACCAATTTCAAATGCATTGATGTTTAGAGAGAAGAGTATTCTGATCTAGTTCATACTTCGTGGACATTATTTCGGCCCTTTTTAGGGTTCCATAGTCAACAAGGAACCCTTATAGTTTCGCCATGTCCGTCTGTCTGTCTGTCTGTCCGCGGTTTAGCTCAAAAACTATTGGTACTAGAAAGTGGTAATTTGGCATGAGTACTCGTATACAAGTTAATAACGCCGAAAAAGTGGTAAAATATTAAAAAAAAAAACGACAATTATCTAGGGTACCTCCCCTACATGTAAAGCGGGAATGATATTTTTTTTTGTCCTACCCATAGTGTGGGATATCGCTGGATAGGTATTTCAAAAATATTAGGGGTTTACGGAGACCTTTTTTTGATTAAGTAAACCGTTCGTGACTTATCAAGCTTTAAAGTACCAATTTTCGCTAGAGTCAAGTGTCTCCCCCCTCTACCAACTAAACAGTTTTAGTTAGAAATTCAAATGTTACGGCATTAGTACTTATATATAACTAAGTTTAAAGAAAAACTATTACACTTAAGTGGGCTTTACAAGCTTACGAGTAATAATCGACCAACTTAAATTTGCGGTTACAAAAACATGTTCTCCCATATATTCCGTATGGGAGAACATGTTTTTCAATTACAAAGTTAAGTTTGTTCTTACGATAAATTTTATTAATTCCAACTACGGAACCCTTCATTGTGCGTGGTCCGACACACACTTGGCCTGTTTTTAATTGGGGCCACGATATCCTTTTCGGACTTTTCCCGCAACCCCGGCTCGATCCTATCGGACCCCTGCAGTTGTGCTGACATTTCTTTAGGGGCATGAGGAACAGGGTGTAAAGTTCACTCATCCACCATAGAAAAGGGGGGATCGTCCAACCAGAAGGGTGTTGTGACTGGCGGGCCGACTGCCCAACTGTTGAGGCTGAGGGTGATGACCAGTAATCCAGACCGCGTTCGCTGCATGCTGATGGCCAGGATACCCATTGAAGCCGTGGGTGCTGGCTGGCTGTGTGACTCGCCTCCTGAAAGCTTGCGGGAGTGATGATGATGATGACGTCACGCTGAAGTAGTTGAACGAAGGCTGCGTTGACGTTCATACTCGGGGTCACCAATTTAGGGGCATGATGAACAGGGTGTAAAGTTCACTCATCCACCATAGAAAAGGGGGGATCGTCCAACCAGAAGGGTGTTGTGTCTGGCGGGCCGACTGCCCAACTGTTGAGGCTGAGGGTGATGACCAGTAATCCAGACCGCGTTCGCTGCATGCTGATGGCCAGGATACCCATTGAAGCCGTGGGTGCTGGCTGGCTGTGTGACTCGCCTCCTGAAAGCTTGCGGGAGTGATGATGATGATGACGTCACGCTAAAGTAGTTGCACGAAGGCTGCGTTGACGTTCATACTCGGGGTCACCAATTTAGGGGCATGATGAACAGGGTGTAAAGTTCACTCATCCACCATAGAAAAGGGAGGATCCTCCAACCAGACGGGTGCTGTGTCTGGCGGGCCGACTGCCCAACTGTTGATGTCGGATAGTCTTACATATGTCTTGATATGTGATTGTCTTATAATTGCGCGATGCAGGATTTGTGTGACGTCATGTCTTTGATGCGTAGTTCGTATGTGGCGGTGTAACCGCTACATCTCTTTGAGGCGCGCGTGGAACACAACGCGCTATCGACCCGAGCCTGGTCCTTATCGGACAGTGAGCTACCCATTGCTCACCGTCCGCAAGCCCGTGCTTATGGTGACCGGGAATCGGCATGTGATTCCCGACGCCCAGGGCGTCTCCTGCGGCGACTAGGGGCGTAAGGGCGTGACATTTACCTTTCTCTCACGCGTTCTACCTCCTCCTTCGCGAACATTACTGCTTCGAAGAAGGAGGTGACGGCCTTCCATGCCCTCTCGCTCCGTACCATGCCCTGGATCAGGGCCAGACCCGAGAGTTCCCCGCCACCGATTGCCTCCACGAGGACACGGCGATACTATTTTGGCCCTTAAAGTAGATTTGCTGGATTTTTAGCGATCGTTATTTTCCCTCGATATGTTGCGTTATGACAATAGTAAAATCTGTTACCTTATTTTTTTTTTTGACATCTTTTTGAGGTGCACGTGGAACACAACGCACCTGCGAGCCGAGATTGGTCCTTACCGGACGGCGAGTTACCCATTGCTCACCGTCCGCAAGCCCGCGCCTACGGTGGCCGGGAATCGGCAATTGATTCCTGACGCCCAGAACGTCTCCTCCTGCGGCGGCTAGGGGCGTGAGGGCGCCAAATTTGCCTCTCCCTCACGCGTTCCGCCTCCTCCTTCGCGAGCATTAAAGTTGCTCGATTTTTATCGATCGTTATTGTCCCTCGATATGTTGTGTTATGACAATCGTAAAATCTGTTACCTTCTTACTGAATTCCTCAGAAAATAGTATGCCGATTATCTTTTATTTTTAGCTTATATTTACTCGATTTTGATTGATCACACGTGTCGATCCTCAAAAATCGAGCTAGTCTGTGCGACACCTTTAGTGAGTTAACATTGGCAAGTTAGCCTTGATAAATAGGTCACGATTAATTATTGTCTATTGATACGTTATCCCAGGAGGGGGGGCAACGTTGATAGATCTCTTGCACGTGCCTCCGGCACTGACATAATACATTTAGAACCACCTTATCTTTATTCGAACACAGAAGGAATAATCACTGATCACAACCTTATGTAGGCCACACACGTTACGATATACTTGCGCAAAATTGGACTTGCACAAGTATATATAGGGTGGAGATTTAAACATCCGACAAGGGGTTGATTCTACCTGTCATACTAAACAACTTTCACCATAAAACTAAAATCCGATTCGTGAAAAAATAATCAAATTCCTATAAAGTAGACAGAATATTGTTGACTATCCATGTATGAAAAGTTTATTTTAATTAATATTTAAGGGTACATAGCGAAAGTTGTATGTATGACTACAAAATGAGTACCCTGGAAGCTCGAAGGGAGCTTTTGGATTTGAGATTCGCATATAAACTGCTCAATAACACCATTGACTGCCCACAATTGGTATGTAGGTTCAATTTCAGAGTGCCCCGCAGACCACCTCGCAAACCTATAACACCCTTAGCTCCACCTCTTCGCCGTACAGTGTATGGTTCTAATTCACCTATAGCCCGCATGTGCAAACTCATAAACGAACGCAGCGACCTGGTTGACGTCCACGCAGACTCAATATCGACGTTTGTCAGACAAAATTAGTACTAGTATTTAATATAATTATCTTGAATTTAAGTACATTAAGTCTTTAAAATTAAATTTATAATTACAAAGAGCATGTTGCATGTGGTGTTTGCCTGTAATTGGTTGTGCAGTTAGATTTAAGACACAATTACTTGTATGTTCCTATCTGTTTATTATCTGTAACAACTGTTGGTGAACCTTAATTAAATAAATAAATAAAATAAATGACAGGTAGAATCACCCCCTTCACGGAAGCAAGTCACAAAATCACCAACCTGTATTAATTAACGTATGCGGCTTAGATGAATGATTGGTCTCGCTGCGGTCGAGCGCAGCGAGACCAATCATTTATCTAAGGTATGCGGGATGAATTAGCACAAGTTTCAGAGCCGGTATTCGGTGACACGCAGACTTTTGTACGTCTAATCTTGCGCAGGTTATCTAATTTTAGACTTATTTAAAAGTGGTAAAACTGGTAAAAACAATATGTGAAATTGTCAACAACTTGTCATTAAATAATAGTCGCAATCGCTGCAATAAGGTGTGTAGAGATGCCCAACGCCGCCATATCCACACCTCAGTTGAAAACGGAGATCCAGCTAAAGTCTGGAAATTTCTTAAGTCCTTGGGAGTTGGAAAATCGCGCCAAGAATCGATTCCTAAAAACTTAGATATTGATCTACTGAATCAACACTTCTCATCTTCGTCCCACTGCAGCGGGACCATGAAGGCAGCTACAAATGCTACAATAGACTATCTTTCAAACCTTCCAACTCCGGACCATCCCCCATTTATTTTTAGTCAATTCTCTGATTGTGATGTTAAGAAGAGCGTTGTTTCAATCACATCTAACGCAGTTGGTAGTGATTGTGTAAGTCGAAAAATGATAGTCCCTGTCCTCGACGAAATCCTTCCCATCCTATGCTATATCCTAAATTACTCTATATCCTATGGTGTTTTTCCATCAATGTGGAAAGAGGCAAAAATAACTCCTTTACCCAAAAAATCGAATCCTATTTCCTTTTCCGAATACCGTCCTATCTCTATCTTGCCTTTCCTCTCCAAAGTCCTAGAACGCCTTGTCCACAATCAGCTTAGTGCTTTTCTTTGTAAGAATAGTCTACTGAATCCTTTCCAATCCGGTTTTCGTCCTGGTCATAGCACCGCTACAGCCTTAGTTAACGTCACTGATGATATACGGTTAGGCATGGAAGAAGGAAATCTGACGGTTCTTTGCTTACTGGATTTTAGTAATGCTTTTAATACGGTCGATTTTGATATCCTGCTTGGCATGCTTCGCTCGCTTAACATATCTCCAACGGCGATTGACTGGTTTCGTAGTTACCTGTATGGCCGCCGGCAACGTGTATGCATAGAAGAGTCTCGTTCTTCTTGGTGTTATACTTCTGCCGGTGTACCTCAGGGTGGCGTTTTATCTCCTTTACTCTTCGCAATATTTATAAACTCTATTTCCAAAAAACTTCTTTCGTCCTACCACCTTTATGCAGATGATTTACAAATATATAAAAAAGCTGCCCTTTCGGATTTGGCTGATGCAATTAATGGTATAAACAAGGATTTGGATTCAATTTGCGAGTGGAGTGAGGCACATGGGTTACAGGTCAATCCATCGAAGACCCAAGTCATTGTTGTTGGCAGCTCAAGGATGATCCCCAAGATAAACTGGACACAACTTCCCCAAGTTCAATTTAACGGAACTGCCATTCCAATTAGCGAAAAGGTTAAGAACCTCGGAGTTTGGATCGACAAACATCTTTCTTGGGGTCCCCAGCTACAGGACGTAAGCCGCAAGATTTTTGCATCTGGTAAGTCCCTGAGACGATTGCGGAACTTTCTTCCAACTGCCACTAAGACTGCGCTTGCACAATCCCTTTTACTTCCCATCCTTGACTACGCTGATGTCAGTTACCTCGATCTCACTGAGGCACAACTAGATAAACTTGAGCGACTTCAAAACTTTTGCATAAGATTTATATTTGGCCTGCGCAAATATGATCACATTTCTGAATTTCGTACAAAGCTCAAGTGGCTTCCCATACGTCTTCGCCGGAATTCTCATATCTTATTTCAGCTCTACAGTATTCTGTTCAATCCTATAACCCCCTCCTATCTTAAAGAACGTTTCAAGTTCCTACATGACACACATAATAGATATCTGAGATCATCGGAAAACTTGAGACTAGAGATGCCGATGCATTCAACCAGCTTTTATGACAAATCTTTTACAGTTCAAGCAGTACGGTTATGGAATGCCTTGCCCGTGTCGATAAGGGGAGCTCAATCCTTGTCCACTTTTAAAACTCTGGTAAAAACACACTTCCTCTCTCCTTAAACATCATCATTACATTTAGTTCCTTGCTCTTGTTTCATGTTTATAGATTTATATATTTATATGAATAAGTTTATGCTTTATGTATGTATGTACATATTTATTGTATATGTAGATGGTACACCGCTGACTACCTGCAGTATTGTCTCTCCTATTACCTTTAATCCATCCAAAGGTTGTCTGTAAAAGATCGCTTTAAGCGATAAGACCGCCCATTGTGTCACCCTATGTAAAATTTCTAAATTATGTCTGTGATTTTTATGGTGTACAATAAAGAGTATTCTATCTATCTATCTATCTAATAGTAAAAACAATAGTTTGACAATAAGTAAATGGACACAGAATTTATCGTTGGGCTCTACCTGTTGGTTCTTCTACAATATTGTACATAGGTTACAATTTTCTCCGTGTCACTCAAACTACAACGGCTTTCAGCTCCGGTTTATTTTCACGCGTTAGGTTTTTGTTTTTATGAAATGGCATCTCGCAGGTGAACCTAGAAGGACTTAATAAATTAAGGCTTCAGAGGCATGGGGAACAGGGTGTTAAGTTCACTCATCCTCTTTAGAAAAGGGAGGATCTTCCGACCAGACGGGTGTCGTGTCTGGCCCAACGATTGATTTGATAAATTATTATAGTTCTGTAAGTAGGCTTGTATAATTTTTAGATGTGTAACATCTTTGTTCTCGCTTGTCCGAGTTATATAAGCTAGCCTCTTATTCTATTGAAACTCCGTACTACGCTAGTTTGTTTATGAGTACCTACCGTATTTATAAATTAAAAAAATTGGCGTTTGGCGAACATAATACATTATAAAGTCTCATTATACTTGCTTTTATTCTGCAGAAACCGTTTATTTACGGAGATTACAACCCCTGAAAAATGTATGGCGAGGCCTGTCTAGGCATCCAACTTAAGTAATGTCTTCGTTTTCGGTGGATCTGGCTTACACTTTACCCGAATCACTTTACCGAGGCAATAGCGGTCATTGCCCTTTCCCTAATATCTCTCCGTAGGAACCCAAACAATAAACTATGTATGGTTTTCCGTTATTTGAGCACGTTGAAGATCACAATAGATATTGATGCGGGACGTTAACGGACTTTATTTCAGTTTTTTTAATAAAGAATGATAGAAAATGTAGGTGGGTCAATGACCGCTACTGCCACGCTAAAGCGATTTGGGTATAGTTACCTATAACTACAAGTTGATTTCAAAGGATTTTTCAATTTATTTTTTATAGAATCTCGTAATTGGTTTACCTTTTATAGCTTGTATTAAATGTCATTGGTTTAAATGTCACTTGGTGACAAAGTCTATTTATCTATGTGACAGTTACATATATTGCGTATCATTAAATAGTTTATATGCCGTAATGTTGGCTCCACTGTTAAACCATATCAACGGATTAGGTAGCGCCGTAGCAACACAAATACCCTACGGTGTGGCAGCGCTACCTAATAGATCCGTTGTTAAAGTTAACAGTGGAGCCAACATAACGGCAAAGGAACTATTTGATGAAAGACACTCTAGATAGTTTCAACCTTAGTGATGTTTTATTTTGGAATTTTTGACAAAAGTGGTAAGCAAATGAAGAGATTCGCGACATAGGCTGAAGAATTGCTAAATTTCGCCCCCTCACGCCCCTAGCCGCTGCAGGAGGAGACGCCCTGGGCGTCGGGAATCAATTGCTGATTCCCGGCCACCGCAGGCGCGGGCTTGCGGACGGTGAGCAATGGGTAGCTCGCCGTCCGGTAAGGACCAGGCCCGGGTCGACGGCGCGTTGTGTTCCACGCGCGCCTCAAAGAGTGTCAGCAAGTGAAGGGGTTTGATGAGACCATTGCCTGCCGGGGTTGCGGGAAAGTCCGAAAGGGATACCGTGGCCCCCTGGCATTGCACAGGCAACAGAAGGAACACGGGTGTGTTTTAGGCAGTAACAGTCTGACACGCCCTCCCGCTCCACCCAGAGCGGGAGACATGATTTGATGATTTCCCAGCCAAAAAAAAAAAAAAGGCTGAAGAATTGCTAAGCTTAAGTAGCAGTGGGCAGGGCACATTGCTCGCAGAACCGATGGTCGTTGAACCTTTTTAGGTTCTGGAGTGGCGACCGTGTACCGGAAGACATAGCGTTTGCCCCCCACAAGGTTAAACTATGACTTTATGTATGATGATGAATCACAGGACCGGTAAAAGTGGTGGTGCTCGGTGGAGGCTTATGTCCCACAGTTGACGTCTTTCGGCAGAAATGACGGTAAGCAAATACGAGGTCAACTATATATCCACACCTAAGTTTATTACAACGGTTAACAATTGTATTTCACTGGACAAGTTCACAATTTTTATTTACTCCCACAAATATTTATCCTTTAATTCAAATAAAGGTGTACTCATAAATCAAATAAGCTTTATAAAGTGTTCTCGAAAACAAATAAACTTATTTGCAATAAGGTTTAATTTCGTTAGCTTATTAATATTTACCCACTGGATAGTTTATCAAATAGGAGCAAATAATAATGTCAACAAGAATAATATATTTGCAAATAAAAGCAGGATTCATAATAGGGCAATAATTTTATTATTTTGGCAGAAAAAGAAATTCAGCATGAAATATAATAAACATTAAGACTTATTTGTGGGGTTACTAAAAGAATAAGCCTATTTAGGCTGGCTATAAATCTAGATTAATTACCTGGAAATAATAGCTCGAATTACGCGATCTTCTACCTGAAAAATGGCATATATATTAAGTGACTTGGTGACTTGGTTACTAATAATAAACCTGAAGAGTTAGAATTTTTTTTCTTTGTTTGAACGCGTTTATGTCAAGAACTACCAGTTGGATTAGAAAAATCTGTTTGCATTTTGATAGCCCAATTCTTGAGGAAGCCTATATTCTATTTAACATCACGCTAGGAACGTAATAGCCGATCGAAAAAAAAATGCGCGGGCAGGCGATGCGATGCGACGGGGTGGGACGCGGGACAATAAATTTCTAGTAATTATTCATCGTCGTTATTCAAGAAAGCTAGTAAGTATTCATATAAAGGAGCGCGACGATCGCGTACGGCGCGGCAATAACCTTTGGTTAGGATGCGGCCTTACTGCCAGCGCAAACTGTATGACTTGTCGCTGCGTCTAGTCGCTACAACAAAACGCAGATTTCTTGTTTACATCTGCGTCTTGTCGTTGTGAAAAGACTTAAAGCTGTCGTTTGCGTCTAGTCACCGAGCTGTTACTATCGCATGTGACACAGTGTGCCCTATGTCTTAAAGTAGGGAACTATAACCAAACGGCTGGTTGACACTTGAGCTGGCTTTTACCTTCGCCAGAACTCAAACTCAAAGCATTTATTTCAATTAAACCCTTTACAGGCACTTTTGAATTGTCAAAGAGTCAGAAGTCAGTTAGTCAGTTAGTCAGAAAGTTGAAGCTAGTTGCCCATTCCAAAACGTAGATCTCTATGGAGGATAAGCATTGCCATAAACGTGGCAATGCCGCCAGTTTCTTGGGTACATTACGAGTTGACAGCGATGCGGAGTTACTTTTCGACGCCATATTTTAGTTTGTTTATAGTTAGGTTAGGCTATAAAAATTTTATCCTACCTATTTGTTTCTAAGCAATATATTTTAAGAGGGAACAGGGCCCGCGATTCTCCATACAAACGTATTCCCCGTTTTTCTTCCTGAATAATGCCTCTAGAGCTGTATTTTTTTAAAATCTGGGTCTCTATAGGCATGTCCCTGTCATTTCCTTTTTTTCAGCAATTAATAAGTAAGGAAACTATGACCCTCCAAAAATTACAAAAATGCCCCATTTTTACCGCCGTGATTAGAGGACTACCAGGCTAATTCAGAAAAGTTTTTAGCATAAAAGAAAATAATAAAAACCTAGATATACTCTTTCTTAAAATTTTAATGTAAAAAATTATTATATCGGCTTAGTTTTCGAGGAGAAAAAAGGAGAATGCCAAACGTCGTTTTTGTCAAAAAATTTGTGATATAATCGGTCTGAGCTGCAGTTGTCCCTATCGCACTTTACGGGGTTTAACTCGGTTTTTCGGGTGCAGCGCGACGGCAATAGTTTCTTCAAATACCTATTTTTCAAATTCCTCGCAGCCCCTGTTCCCTCTTAAAAATCTCGCGATCAACGTTTAAGTTAAGAATAATGCATAGCGTGTAACTTGGTAGAGGGGTGTCCTTACAGCGTTACATGAGGGTGAAAAAGTAAAATTCTATTTCTAAATTTTGAATAAATTTCCATTTTTTAATATATCATACTTAGTAATGTGGAGAAGTGACATAGGCTCAGTGACATTCTAGAATAAAAATGATATTTTTGCAAAGACTACAAAAAAACACACACTACGACTACTTAAAAATCTCGAATCCTAATCCTAGTTAATATGTATTATAAATGCAACAGTGACTTTCACGCTAAAACGGCTGAACGGATTTTGATGAAATTTGACACATGGGTAGACCATGACCGGTGTTAGGTCATAGAATACTTTTCATCCCGATATTCCCACGAGATGGAGATTTATGTGGGTGAAACCGCGAGGCGCAGCTAGTTTTAGAATAAATGTTTTTTTTAAAGGCAAGAACTACTGATGATTGCTGCATATTTATTTAATACCGATAGTTAAATGATTCAAATTTTAATATTTTAAATGTTACAATCGATCAATATAAGATCTACGATTTTAGTCATAATAACGGTGTAATATCCCACTTTTTTTTTTGGGTGGGAAATTATCTAATAACTTCTCCCGCTCTGGGCGGAGCGGGAGGGCGTGTCAGACACTTACTGACTAAAACCCACCGTGTTCCTTCAGTTGCCTGTACGTTGCCAGGGGCCACGGTATCCCTTTCGGACTTTCCCGCGACCCCGGCAGGCATCGGCCCTAGCGAAACCCGTTAGTTACTTAAATTTTCTCAAATCCTAATCCTAATTCATATTATAAATGCGACAGTGACTTTGTTTGTTTGTTACGCCTTCACGTTAAAACTCCTAAACGGATTTGGATACAATTTGGCACATAAGTAGACCATGACCTGGGTTGGGTAAGGTTAGGTTATCCCTGTGGTCCAATGTCAACACGGGTGAAAGTGCGGGCAAAAGCGAGTATTATATACTTTCGATGCTTCTACGTTTATCATTGTGACAGTATCTCCTAAGCTCGTAATAATCTTTCCCACACGCAGAAAGTCCCACGCGGTTCATTCAATAGCCAAACAGTAATCCAATTTCCTTTTATGTTCGTCATTCTTCTCGGAACTACTATAATATATCATAGATTCGATACTTCAGACGTCCTTTTTCGTCTAACATTTGACCCGGCTATCAATCTGATCAACATCACTTTCGAGGAAAAACTTACTATCAATTCACATACCCTCGATCCTGAAAGAAAAACGGAGGAAACACAATTACGGAGAAACGGAGGAAACACATTGCATCATAACATTCAATGCGCCATGTTATAATTATTACGTAATCAGTACTTTACAAGTCAAAACATCAAACAAATCGTTTTTATGACAGCTGCGCGCACAGATTAAGTCTGCGGCGCGTGAGTCGCTGACGATACGAAATGTTGCCATTTTAAATATTATATTTTACATATTTTAGATTAACTACCGTGTTTATTTATTTATTTTTGTCTTATTTTACGAGTATGATTTCTGTTTATGCTGCACCGGTTCGACGTCATCACGTCAACGCCGGCTGTCACTGAAAACCAGCGCTGGGGCTCTGTCTCGCATAGGGTCCCAGCATTATGCTGAGTGATGGCCGTTTTGCGTGGATGTGACGCATATTTTCCCTCAAATTTGTTTTTAGTGTTTGTTCCTTTGCTTGCGTCATATGTACCGCAAATAAACGTATTTTCTTTCTTTCTTTTCTTTACAATGAGTTTTTGAGTGAAACGAAAGTGAGTTCTTTTATTTCATGTTTCTGTGGCGGCATCTACAACGCATCATACTGACGTCACGCAAAATCCAAATATACAGGGTGGCAGGACATCGACACAAAACTGTTGGGTACCTTGGATTCAGTATATGATTCTGAAGCCTTGAAAGTTTCGTTGGTTATTAAAAAAAAACTGCTGTTCTATTATGAACGCGTAGGTTTAGGAAACAATTCAACTCAGGGGGTTCAGAATCCACCCTTTATAGAATGTCCCGACATCAATCGTTGGGCAGTAGCCCACCAGAAACGTCACCCGTCTGGTCGGAGGATCCTCCAGACATAATCTTGGTCAGGCCATATGAGGGCCATGTAGATTAGTCTGAAATGGTCTTTTGAGAAAAGAACCATACAGATTTGAGTGGACCTATCCTGTCAGTGCAAGCATTTGTCATTAATCGTGGAGCTCAACTCAGACCTTAAGGAGCTCAACTCGACGAACAATACCAAAGAAAGGACATTTGGGTAGGCCGCATAAACTACTCAAACCAGACCATCATTCAAACTAAACGAGAAAAAAAAATTAGAAAACCTTACACCCTGTTCCTCATACCTCTATATTTCTATGGAATAGTATAACCCATTGACCGATACGGCCAATTAAACTCATTTTACTCTAAGCATCATCATTTTCGCAGCCTTTTTTCCAACACTATTGTGGCGGCATCTACATCGCTAAATGCGAACTACGCATAAAACACATAAAATCCTGACGTCACACAAATTCTGCATCGCGCAATTAGAGTTTACCGCATGAACGACATATACAGGATGTAACGTAAATAACGCAAGATCTCTGGGGTCATTGTACTCATCATTATGAACAACTTTACTATGGGACCAACCCTAAAATCGCGAAAAAAAGATCTGCTGTTCAGTACATTTGTGTTCGTATAATTCGTCAAAATGTACTGATCGGCTCATTTTTTTTTTCGTGATTTCAGGGTTGGTCCCATAGTAAAAGTTGTTCATAATGATTAGTACAATGACCCCTTAAGAGGTGTTGCGTTAATTACGTTACACCTTGTATAAGGTCCCATTAATATAGATGGACAAACTTTTAGAAATCATTGAGACCACCAAAACAAGGACAATGAACAAGAAAAATAAATCAGTTAACGAAAATACACCAAATTTTTTGGTTACCCAATGCCATTTATTATTCCCAATAATAAAATCATTTTAAACACTGTTTTTTTTTCTTGTGTTAAAATGTGTCCATCTATTTTAATGGGAAATCGTTGGGCAGTTGCCCGCCAGACACGACGCCCGTCTGGTCGGAGGATCCCCCTTTTCTATACAGGATGAGTGAACTTTGCACCCTGTTCCTCATACCGGTACCTCTAAGCTATCCTTACAGTCTAATCGGAGGCAGCTGAATACCACGTTTTTTACATGGAGCGACTTCCTGACCCCCACACCCCAGTAGCTGGTTAACACAATAACAGAATGTTAAACACGATGTTTATTTACTACTAGCCTCTGTAAATCCAACGCTGGCTCGCGCTCACCATTTCATTCTTTGGTTTTGAGACATATAACAATGAGTTTAATTCAATCGACATTATTTTTCTTAGTAAAACTGCATTTAAGAAGAAATTCCAAGCAACCCTAAAGGATCAGCAAAGTAATTTATAATGAATATCGTATAGGTATTGTATCTGTGTTACTAGCTAGTTTTAAATTCTTTAAATTTTAATCTGTGGAGAAGCACAATTTTTAAAATTTCCTTAAATAAATAAATAAACACAAAACCCCTTGGTAAGTATCTTGTAGACAGTTAGTCTTTCAGTGTGGTTACACAAGTGTGTTTTATTTGAGGTCTCTACGGAAATAGTTTTGACGGCCGCCAACGGTCCAATACTTTGTCTCACAGACGCCGCCGATCCTTATTTTCTTACAATATGAAGTGCAAAGTCGTATTTGACAGTCATGGCAGTTGCGATTTTTTGTCGTATTAACTTGTGTTTTGTGAAACACTGCCAGCAAACTGGATGGGACAGTTAGGTGGGTACATTATTTATGCACGCACGGTGATGCCTAAGTATTATTTTTTTATGTTAATTAATAATATTCATTCATATAATTCGTTGTATAGTAATTGTTGTATGATATTCTAAGTACTGTTTATTTTATTGTGTACAAACAAATCACTGAACCTGACTTGATTTCCATACGTTTTTTTCGGGTGACCACTGAAAATCAGCGCTGTGATATGGGGGACCCGCAGCATTATGCTGAGTCTTCTTATCACAGTCATGACGTGCAGCTGCCGAATATTTCTGTTATGTTTGTTGATATTAATGATCTATTTTGCTTTCTGCTTACCTATTCTTGTTTTTTTGTACAGTCACGAGCTTTAATTTGGGACCCATTTCCGTTAAATGTTGTTAGAACAATCATAATGCAATAAGGTCGAAACTTTGAAACTTTGCTTGGTTGAAATGTTGAATGTCAAGTTAAGACATAAAATGTCTTATCTAATCGACCTATGAAATGATAACCTCGTTGCAAAAAGCTATCATTACGATTTTCTAATTACAAACATGTGTCGTGTCAGTGTCATTTAAGAAAATAGTTTAATGTGATATTTTCACAAAATATAATTTACCAATTAATAAAATGCTTGCGGCTAATCGTGACCAAATAAGGCTCCAAATTATTGATTTGCACGAACAAGGAGTAGGCATTCACGAGATATCGCGACGAATAAATGTGACAAGAAACACAGTTCGCCGCTGGGTTCGACGCCACGGGAACGAGGAAAATATTATTGACTTACGACGAAACAACCATCACCCGCAAGTTATAACACAAGAGCAGAGCCGCTTGATGCAAAGGCAATACCTGATGAATGGATTTACGCCAACGAGGCATTGTGCGGAAGCGTTTGAAGTCCACCCTTCAACAGTTAGAAGGCATCTTAAAGCTATGGGACTGCATCACAGGCGGCCTGCAAAAAAAATTGCGTTGACGGATGCCCATAAATCTGCTCGACTTATTTTCGCACGTCAGTATCTAAATTTTGATTGGACGACGACGGCTTTCATCGATGAAAAGACTTTTCAATCTTCCCAAACGGGCAGACTACATTTGTGGCGAATTGACAGGACGCGATACACGGAAGACCACGTCATAGCTAACAACGCGTCTGGTCGCATTACAGTTAACATGTCTGGCTGGATTAGTTCAGCCGGCATTGGAGAACTAATAAATTTACCACCCAGGGCCACTGCTCAAGATTATGTCGATTTATTAGACGAGAGTGTCCTTCCAACATTGCAACTATATTATCCACAAGAAGATGTTGCTCCAATAAACTTTGTTCAAGATAACGCAACAATTCATACGGCAAGAATCGTTAGAACTTGGTTCGACAATAATAGAGCAAATTTAAATCGTATTCCGTGGCCTGCAAAGTGTGCCGATTTAAATCCTATAGAAAATTTATGGGGCTTAATGGTTCATAAATGGTCAAATAGAAACGAAAGAACTAGAGAAGCACTTATGGATCACTGCCTCACAGTCTGGGAAAGTTTAAGGGGTACTGACATATGTGACAAATTGATTGGATCCATGCGTAACCGGCTCCAGGCTGTGATTGACAATGAAGGTGGATATACGCGGTTTTGAATATTTATGATAAAAAAATTACTGGAGAGATTTAAATTAATTTAGTCGTAGCCTTCGGTGATAAGTGTTTATTTTGTGCACCGCTAACCATGCTTTCTATATAATTGTGTTAAGATTGAGGTTTGTGTCATAAATGCCTTAATAAATATAAAGAATAAATAACTTTGTTTTTCTAAAGATTTTATTAATCAATATTTTAGCTGAAATCTTCTAAGCCCCCATAATCATAAACGGCCTTTAAACCTATTTTATTTTAAATATGTTGTTTTGGTCCGTCACTTTGATATTTATGTTTGAGAAAGAGACAAAACTTTTTAACTAATATAGGTTTGAAGAATAAGCGGGTTAGTTGACTAGCTATCATATATTGACAATATAATTTTGTTCTTTTTTATTTGTTTCTTTTTTCTTATGGGACCACAGGACCAAAAAGTAATTATTACTCGGAAATCGGTAATGATCGTTTGCCCTCGCTCCAGTTGACGTTAGCGCCTAGAAACGTAAAGTTGTCGATGGTAAACATTATGACGTTTATTGTTTGTGCAGTGACAGCGTTAACATAATAGCTCTAAATGGCGAAAGTTTGCTACACGATATTCAACCTTAGGTGGGTCCCAAATTAAAGCTCGTGACTGTACGCACGTGTTTCTGTGACAAATAAATATATTTTTCTTTCTTTCTTTCAAACTTGCCTTACCTAATCAAAACCGATATTCTTAAACGAGTTTACGTACCCCCGATGCAATCAATGGTGACCAGCTATTTTAGGATTAGAAGCCGCTTAACTTCGGAGATCAATCGTGCCGCACCGAAATTCCCTATGATGTAAGTTTGACAACAAAATGCAATATTCCACTCACAGATAATGTTTTTTTTTTTTTTATAAACATTGTACTTACATAATACTTAAGTACCTCTTGAAAAGTGCTTTAATATAGATATACTTACACAGATAGTAGTGTTGTCACTTGCCCAAAATATGAGCTTTTTTGCGCAATATCACTGTACATACTGATAAGCGCTTTAATACCGACTGTATATTACGAGGTTCTGTAATCCGAGCGAATAGGGGAAAAGGTTTTAGGGTTCCGTAGTAACGGGCTGCGATTGAAGTATAGAGGTACCTATTTTCAACGTTGGACTCAAGCCCCGACGAACACAAAGTCATTACACATTAGTGTTGATGTCTATGAAAATAACCAGACATTTACTAAAATTATATATTTATAGGCAAAAGCTTTCGGAAAAGAAGACTATCGTGAACCTTGCGGTGTGATTACAGGCCGAAAAATTGTTATTCTCCTAAACAGAAGTTTGGGCTATGTAATTATTTCAAGCCGAAAAACTACTACTTTTTACCCCGTAGTCGCGTAAAAAGAAGTAGTTTTTCGGCTCGATGCAAAAAGGAGGGTTATAATTTCGACCGGTATATATGTATCTGTTACCTCATCTATACATATTAATATGTAAAACAAAGTCAAAGTCACTTTTCGCGTTTGTCTGTATGTCTGCGTTGTTCTTCTAAAATACGCAACGGATTTTGATGAGGTTTTCAACATAATTTAGAGAATGTATTCCGGTTTATGTGTAGTACATTCAAATTCAAAATTCAAAATATTTTTATTTCAAATAAACCTACAAGGGCACTTATGAAACGTCAGAAGCTAGGTGCACGGTTCCAATTGGTCGTTTCCTATGGAGAAGAGCCGGCAAGAAACTCCACGGTTACTCTTTTAAAAGTAAATTGTAATTTACAATTTTTTTAAGTTACAGTGTTTATAGGTATGAAAGTACACTGTAGGCCTATCAACAAGTACCAGGTACTTAGCAAGATAGAAAATGATCGACAGATCTACAAGTCGGTTATGCCTACAACGTTCTCACATTCACAAAATATAGAAGAAGAGAATCTATATAATAAATAAACAAATTGAAAACCTATTTAAACCAAATGACATGACTTACTAAAGCTGTAACAAATCTAATTGAATAAAAAATATAGTATATTGAAGAATTAATAATAATTATTAATTAACATTAATATTAAACTTAAAGATAATTAAGAAATATCGATGTTTTGTCTAGTCATAAAAACCTTGCGAAGGAGGGGCGGGCCGCTGGCAACTTCTACACTACAAATCATAATTTGACAAATGAGGTATCGTTAGAAGCGTCTTGATCGTCGCAGAAATCAAGACATAGGTACGAAAATGGTCAAGGTAAGCCCTTCGTCGCATGCCATTATAATTTTGTAGGTTTACAGGCATGTTTTACCTTGAAATTTTTTTTACCTATGTCTTGATTTCTGTCTGAAATATTTTCTTGTTTCATAGTTATTAGAGCGTGTTTTTTCAGTCGTCGGGTTTTAGTTTTTTTTTCTGATAAAAATAAGTTTAGACCACAATGCTTCTACAGCAATTTCAGACATTAATGTCAATTATTTCGCTCATTAAAATTCAGGCGAAAACTCACAATAATCATGACAGAGTTAATGTACCATCGAAGAAGTTCATATCTATACATCGTAAGGACTATTTCTGCTTGCAGCGCTCGGCCACTATAGAACCGGAGTGGTAACAGATGTGGTCATCGTGTTCATGGGATTTTGTTTTCTAACTGCTAAGATATAAAGTTCTTCGATAGTACTGACCCTTTTCTTATCATTTTCATTTAACCAACCTTGAATTTTCTTCCATTTTCATTCAGAGTGGTTCATAATTTACATAACAGTCCTGTTGGCTTAACATATTCTCCTCGGCTTCATAACTATACCGCTTAACCAACATTGCAAGTAATGGCTTGTTCTAATCGTGAACATCGCAGTATTTCGTGTGACTCTGACTTTTACGAGTCTATTAATAACAGATAAATGCTCTTAATTACTTTTACTAAGTACTATAATGTAGTGTTAACATTATTATTAAAAGCTTTATAGCTTTAGCTATGTAAGTTAGTAATAACTTCATGAAAATTAATGCTGTTTTAGTTATTAATCAATTTTTTTGTAACGAAATATTTAAATAAATAAAATCCATTTATTTCAGGTTCTCCCGTATTACAATCACAAGTTACGAAACACTAGATAAATACAAATCACAATATAAAAATAAATACAATGTCAAATAAAAATACACAAGTCAATGTCAAATAAAAATAAATTAAATTTAAAAATTTAAATTAATAAGAATCAAAATAAATAAACGACAATAGGAATATAATAAAGCTGAAACGTTTGTGTTTTTTTTTTTTTTTGTTTGTTTGTCTGAACGTGCTAATCTCTGGAAGAAGATACCAGTCGGATACATTATATTATTTTTTTGCATTTTAAAGTCCTATTCTTGAGAAAGGCTACGTAACATCACGCTAGGACACAAAAAAGTTAGAAATAACGCTAAGTGGAAACGAAATAATAGCGCGGGCAAGCGATGCGATGCGATGAGGTGGGTCGGGGGAGCAAGAAATTTCCCTTCGACGAAGTCCCGGATAGAAGCTAGTATCTATAAACGGTGACTAAATTGGTAATGCGAAGTTCAAAACGAACCTAAATTCATACTTTTAATTGAGAAATAAATAAAGGTAAATCGGATTGGGTACGAATAACTACATAAACATACATAATTATATACAGGGTTATTGGTTGTAATTAATTAATTTGTCGGCAATCCATTAAAAGGATGTAGGGGAGGTCATTTACAGCCAAACGACCCCTTTTGACCCATATGAAAATGTCAACAATTTTGATTTCATACAGTAAGTTGTGAATGTCAAATTACTCGAGAATGGTTGACATTGGTATAGGTGTCATCAGGGCACGCGGTATACAAATTCACGCGTTCTTCCCATGGGGGTAGGTCAAACCTACAGAACGCCACCTGCTACGATGCACTGTGTTTTCTTCAGGAAACTCCCGTGTTGCCATCATCAATTACATAAAATGACTGCATTATAAGGTTACCCCTTTTTTCAATCAGAGACACAAATTTGAAACTTATTTTCGAAGACAGTTTAAGCTCAATTCCTCGCATTAATTCTCTGACTGGAGCAATGGTAACCGCCCCGACTTACGAGTTGTAGATTGTAAATTCGAACCCAGGGAACCGCTGAACATTGTGTAAATTATTTCATATGAAGAGAAAACATCGTGAGGAAACCGGCATGTCCTAGAACCAAAAGTCGAAATTATCTTGTGACACTGACATCTCAATCTCTCTCTCGCGTCATGTTCGTGAACGGGCGCCGTCAGTTGAGACTGGTCATCTCTTATCTGCCAGGGCTTATTTTTAATCTTATATTTTTAATCGTTTTTGATTTTATATTTTGTTTACATTGTTCTCACATATAGAATCAACAAGAGTAATGTACAATGTACAATGTATGTGTGTAATTTGTATGTGTAATGTGTATGTATGTATGTGATTTTGTAATTTATATATTGAAAAGAGTGTCCTTCGAGTTTCTTGCCCGTTCTTCTCCATAGAGATCTACGTTTTGGAATGGGCAACTAGCTTCAACTTGCTGACTAACTGACTGACTCTTTGACAATTCAAAAGTGCCTGTAAAGGGTTTAATTGAAATAAATGCTTTGAGTTTGAGTTTGAGTTTCTACCTACCCGCAATGGTAGATTGAGGCCTGAGTCAGTCACAACCGACTGATTATGCAGTGTCTGACCTACTCCCGAGTAGTCCCGAAACTAATTATTAAAGAGTGTGTTACAGTGAGTTCACTTTTGTAATTAATTTGCTGTTGTTCTATAATTATTAGTTATAAAAAAAAATTATGCGTTTCCCCACGCTAGGAATTTCTCCTGTATCGTGGGTGTGTTTACAAACATTTAAACTCACATACACAAACGGCCAACACAACATATACTCGTACAACAATACACAACACACTTAAACATATAGTACAACAGCTTGTATTTTATTAACTATGTAACTTGTATATTTTATATGCACGAGTTTCCGTGACAAAATAATATTTTTTCTTTCTTTCAAAATACCTACGGAACCAAACCACCTCAGTAAGTCGCCATGTCCCGCCATTGCAATGAGCGTATGAGAAAAAATGAGGTGTTTAATAAGTTGTGAACCGCTACCGGAGTTGTATGCCTACTTACAAGTACCTACACACGACGACATAATATCAAGCTATTCAATTCTAGTATAAGTTACCTCGCTTTGTATAGGCGTTCCGTACAATGAGAGTTCAGCTTAAACTGGAAAAATGTCTAGCTTGGTATTTCGTCGTGTACCTACGAAGTTTACGAGGAACGCATTACGCGTTCAATGAAGATTGCTCACTATTTTACGAAGGCACTTTTTGCACTAAGAAAAAATTGTCGGGATTTTTTTGGGGTAAGTTAGCGTTACTGTACTTTGTTCTTTTTTATGATGATTGATGTGATCTTGCGTTGGTAGACTAGTGGCCGTAAGGGGGACAGCTGTGCGAGCACCTAAGTTCGATTCACAAGTCGGATAAAAGCATTATAGTTTCTTGTAATAAATTTCTCAGTAGAAGTTGGTATCTCGATTTTTGCCCGTTTCATGGCAATAGGATCGCCTCATTACATAGGCCAGCTAACGAAATGTGGGTGTGCTACAGAGTCACACATTTTCCTGCCCTCGCAACAAATACAGATTCAACCTAATCATCCTATAATGTACCCACTGTTGGAACACAGACCTCCTCTCTTTTGGACACAAGCTGCTTACAGTGCCCTTCGTGTTCAATACAACAACGCGTTCAGGGCCTCGGGCATGTTTGCAGAAGCGCGCACCGACTGTTTCCACGCCACCATGCGCAAGCGGTGTGCGACCTTGGTGCGCAGGGTACGGGTCAGCTCCAATACTGTCCTGGCGATGGTTGCTCAGCGACTTGATTGCCCATTTATTATACAGCTTTAATATTTAATTTATTTTATTTGTTTGCTTCTGTCATCAACTTAATTTGTTAATTTTATTCATTGTTCTATTAAATTTTTATTTAATATAATATTAAATTTAATTTTTACATTATTTGATTTGATCTGTACATGTAATGTTTGTACAAATAATGTTTTCATAATTTTTGTCAGGGATTTTGTAATTTTAATGTTGTGTATCTAATAAGGGTCAATGACCTGATATAAATGAATTTTAATTTTAATTAAAGGAAGTGGGGTACCACGCGGGCCCAGTGCAGGTTGGTAGATGTCAAATGTCTTCAAATTGTTGGTTCTAGGACATGCCGGTTTCCTCACGATATTTTCCTTCACCGTTTTGAGAGCAGTGGTGATGAAATAATTTACACAAAGTAAAGTCCCCACGACATACAACTCGCAAGTCCATTACCACTGGTGGCCACCGTCGTTTAAATAAATACTGGCTTGATATTGTTTAATGTAATTTCATATTTTCAGGTAAAATAAAACAACGATAAACAAAACTTAATCTTGATTTTTATTTACGCAGGTAAAGCAGGCCTTTTCAACTGTCTCTCAATTTGTCTCACACTTTTATTCCTAAGGTTAGGTACTGCAAACAACGAGTACACCACACCAAACAGGTTTATACATGCAAATATATAGAACGTCGTATAAACTCCGACGTAATCTTCTATATATTGGAACGTATGTACGTGGAGGAGTTTTATTATTTGTGAATATGCGTAGATTGCTCCTATTAGTGTAGCTCTGATCTGAAAATAAATGAAACATTAGATGAGCTGTGGGCTAAAATAATCAATGATTGGGACACATTAAATGCTAAGTGATATTGCAGCAGACAAAGACGATGATGGAGAAATGAACTTGACTCCTACCGAGAGGACTGGCTCTGACACTGAGCCGATGTCAGACTGGCTGGGACACTATCGGCTAAATAGAATAGAATTATAAGAAACTGGCTCCAACCCGCAGTTTTACCTGGATAAGACTCGATCCCGTGGGAATATCGGGATAAAAGATATCCTATGTCTTTTTCCAGGTCATGATCTACCCATCATCAACATCCGTTGAGCTGTTTTAGCGTGAAAGCGTAACAAGAAAACTCACTTTCGCATTTTTATTATTAGTTAGGAAGCTTTATGGGAAAGGCATGTATTTTCTTTCAGTTAAGGTATCATATCGCCAAACAGCTTAATTTGCGATGCTTGAAATAAGTTGATAAAATTACGACTCTTGCATATTTGGAATCGACAATTTTATATCGAAAAGCATCCCTATAATTTTTGGCAACTCACAGTAAGTCCCATAAATTGCCCTGGTTTCGCTTGGCTACAACCTCTTCACCGATTTTAATAATCAAATAAAATTTAATCTTTAGGCTTGCCCTCTTCTTTCTCCTAGTTTGCTGTTCTTGATTAGGTCTTTAATGATTTTATTACTTCTGCATTTATCATGAAATACAAAATTGTGGGACAAAATAATGAAATATGGAGAATTGAATCATTGCAAACATAATGCAGTTCCAACACAACAATACAGGAAAACGTCTAACGTACATTACAATACCAATACCTCAAAATACAATACAATAATAAAATGCGGTTAAAGCTGAATAATATTCACAGCATTTTTAAGGCGTCACACAAATAATGAAGCCAGTTTGAACAGGCCAGGTCCAACCTGTGTCAGTGAATGCTTATAGCTTGACATAATGTGGACATACTCGTACACAAAAGGGCGAGAATGTTTGGTTTGAAGGCCATTACCATGCATGGCCAATTCTATCTTCAGATCTGTCAGATCTGACCTGAATCTGTAACATGCTGGACCGATTACTACTAGAAGTAAATCGTAGTGTCTAAACCAGCTGATCGTTTTGTGAGTATTTTCAGTACATTAGGTCAGACCGACCTGACGTAGATTTGTCAGTGCATATTGATCTCTAACAGGCAGACGTAGGACGAAGGCCTGGTACAAGGTGGACCGATGACCTGGTGAAGGCCGCAGGAATCCGCTGGATGCGAGAATCACAGAACTGCTCGAAGTGGCGGTACTTGGGGGAGGTCTATGTCCACCAGTAGACGTCTTTCGGCTGAATTGATGATGACGATGATATTGATCTCTAGTATGTTGTCGTAGTCGCCCATCCATCGTCATACAAAAACTGGTATGGACTTTTAAAGCTGGGACAAAACTGAAGGTAGAACTTATGGTAAGAAGTAGCCTTACGAAACAAAAAGGCAATACACCGATGCATACGAACATTTTCGCAGTGACCCGGATCTGCGAAACATATTTTAATACTGGGAATTTTTCAATCTACACCGCGCACCGGATCTGGCAGTTACATAGATTGTTACAATTGCCTTACAAAGAGAACTTGTATGGCTTACTTTGATATAACAACTTCGAATACCGTTTCAAAAAAAAAAAAAAATTTTTTTTTTTTTAGGTTTTAGTATTTTCCTTTAAGCTTTGTGCGACGACTATGTATATAGTTAGAAAATATTTTTAGCTTAGATACTCTTTCTTAAGGTATTTATGAGTCAAGGGAAGCGGTCATTATGTATTTTTTGCTACTTTTTGTAACGTCGCAAATAGCTGTGATATAAAGGAGACTGAAACGATTACATACAATCTTGGGCCTGGTTGTAAAAAGATGAAAGTGGTGTCAATTAATAGCTTATATATTATCAACCTTTCACTGAAAATTCTGCGGATTTTGTCAATCTGAGAACAGAGATAAAAGAGATTATGTAAAAGTGAGGTTATGTTACAATCTTTAACTAACAGCTGATTACTGAAGTGCAAAATATGGGCTTTTGCACTAATAGTTATTATATTTAGTAGGACATATTTGATAAATCATATGAATGAACGTCAATGACTTCAGTCCTACCTACCTATGTAGGTAACAGGTATGGAGTTACGGAAAGGATGTCTAAAATAAAATAAAAAATAATTTAAGTATTAAAGTGTTTTATTCGTCTTCAATTATAATTAAAATGTCGTCTAGGAATTGTGCAGGTGGTGCTATATGATCTTGGTACCTAGCCCAGCTAAGATACCATATAATGCAGATTGTATGAGCGCAGCAGCCTACAGTTCGTCTCCCTTCAATACAATTTACAGTAATGCATTACTATAGACTCCCTTCCTGTACGAGAGCCATTGCCGAATCACTGACAGAATTGTTTCATCGTGTAAGGGTCGTCGACCCAGTGTATTGCAGTGATCAGTTGTTGTCCCACAATTCACACAGCGATCCATAGTTTCACTTTTTTTTATATTCCGTGGTTTCAACAATATCCAATACACAAGCCGGCGGTAAAATCCAAAATAACAATTCCAAGTCAAAGGTGTGAGCGATCTTCGGTGTCCAGTGTGAAAGCAAGGGTCGTATGAGGTAGGCAGGGTCAGAATCCGTAAAATACAAAGCAAAGGTCGTGAAAAATGAAGAACAATCGGGAAAGCACTAAAAACGCATCGGAAAACAAGAAACGAGTGAGCAAACGAGATCATCAGAGCAGTTGGCAACCACAGTCTACATAGGGATACTACGTTGGCAACTGTCTAGTGTCCGTGTCAGTCAGCTGTCATGCCAGTGACTTAGATTAAAAATAGAAAACTAATTTTAATCGATATGAAATCGATAATCATTAATATTGTTTTTTCAGTAATTAATTGATATTTTATTTATTAATATGACTGTAATTATATGCCCTATATTGCACATAAGTGTATAAAGTGCATTTAATTACTTTGAGTTAATTATTTAGTGCAAAGGTTTTATTTTCGTAACTGTGTAATCGATTACTCAATCGGTAATCTCACGAAAACTATCTTTTCCATATTTCTCCGCTTCCAGATTGAGAATTGAGGTGATTTTTCATATTCTAAGATAGAAAAATATGACTATTTTTTAGATCATATCTTAACTTATTACATTTGGGCCCACCGTTTTCCATCTCCTTTACCTGTTTTTATTAATTTGTTAATATTACTGTATGGAAATATGAAATATCCTTATAACTTAAATATTAATAATGATAGTTTTGCAATTCATTATAACGGTAACGGTGGTAACGGTTCTATTTAAACAAAAAGGCATTTGGAAAGTTCCCAAATATTTTTTTTACATCTAAAACTATATATTCAGTGTTACGATATTGATTATTGCATTTCATAATCAATATTGTATAGTTCACTAGATAGCGACATTTCATATTTTCATACAGTAACATTGCCAAATAAATTAAAACAGCGTAATATTTGACAGCTATTTGCGACGTTGCACAGTGGATTGTCCCCATACAAAAGGTTGGACATAGAATCAAAAATTAAAACTTATTAAATTTAAAAAATAATAAATATACAGTTGCATTCCTCTATTAAAGAACAACAAAAATTGTTACTACGCTTTTTTTTGTTTGACCAGCACTTTAGGAGCGATTCGATGAAAACTGTTATTTTTGTATGTAAACGAACACAACAATATCTGTATCTCATGATTCCCTGACTCATTCTCAGTAATAAGTATACTTAATGTACCTCCACACCGTTTTTTTTTTTTAATTAAATACTTTTTAAATTTTTGATTCCTTGTCCAACCTCTGGTATGGGTACGATCCACTGTGCGTTGCCTACTTTCAGAATGCATGCAAGATGCTCTCATTGTTGCAGTAAGCGCTGTCATTAGTGCGTGCTTTAGCATATCCACTGTTCTAAATATCACTAGACATCAGGAGTCCCATAAGAAAATGTTTCGAGTGATGATGCATCATTTTTTTCTTGAAATATGTGGTATGGCTGGGGAAACTGATAATAGTCCTCCAAACCAAATTTCGGCCTTGGCGACCAATCTCAGCGGAGACCAGCTTTCGACGCGGGAGATATTATAGTGCACAAGTGTATGCGCAGACACAGGAGCACTCTCTCTTAGTCCGATGGGACGGCAATCCGACATGACCGAAGAGAGATCAGGCGCAGGACCAACGGCTTAACGTGCTTTCCGAGGCACGGGGATATCACACCGCCAACTTCCAAACTCCGGGCTGTTACTAAGAAAGTCCTAACGGAACAACCCAATAACACTTTGCACTTGTGACCACGAGGCCAACGGGGCAGGCCAAGACTAGGGGTAAGTACTAAGATGACGGATAATAGCGAAGCGATGTATGGAAATAGAAGACTCGCTGCGGCAACCCCATTTAAATAAGGATAAGGGCATGAGAATAATAATGATAATAAAATCTTAATTCTCACCTCCAAATTAAATATCTCCACCATAACCATGATGGGCAAGCCCCACGCTACACCGTAGGCGAAGACTAGGATTCCTAGCGCGATGACAGGCAGCCATCTTAGTGACGTCACTGTCAGATCAGCTTGTGTATATACGGCTAGTACTCCCGTTGATACTGTCATTGTGACGTAGCTCGCAGTGAGGAGATGCTGAAAGGAGAAGAGAAAATAGTGCGTGATAATGGTTAACTCCGATGCAATGTACCGATTTAATGTACAAGATAATTTCGAAGTTATTTTCGATTTTGGAGAACGTTGAAATACGGAAATTATCTCGAACATTACAATTCTAGCTATGTTGAAGGAGTTAACAGGAGTTATACCAATAACTCTTGTTAACTCGCGTACCGGAAGACATCTTGTTGGAAACTGGAAAGCCTCCAATAAGATGGACCGATGACCTTGTAAAGGCCGCAGGAATCCGCTGGATTCGGGAGGCACAGAACCAGTCGAAGGGGCGGCGCTTGGGGGAGGCCTATGTCCAAAAATGGACGTCCGGCTACCGGTAAAATATACCAGTTTTATAATTATATACATTGACATTGTTAAAAATTATATTATATACAAAATGACACGATTACTTTGATAAGTATTAAATTATTTTAATTATTGTGAATGTGAGGACTGCGGATATTTTCTTTTTCTCTTTCACTATTTTTTTCTATATTATACTCCCTTTTGTTCACTAGGCTATCATTGGTACTAACTACGGAACTACTACGGAAGTTAGTATTTTTTGCCGACGCGAATCCCATCGGGCACACACTTTTTTATTCTTAGAAATTCAGATGTCAGTTCTTACCTTTCTCTCCACAACCATACAGCAGACCCAACAGACGACACTACCAGCTAACAGAGTACCCAGAACCAACGTGCTTTCAGGGTCAGCGGACACCCTGAGCTGCATCAACGTCTTCTGCTGGTCCAGGAACAGGATGCTCCCGCATATTACTGTTAGAGTGTACAGGGTGATTCCTATTTTTGTGCCGTCCAACCAGATTTTGTTTCGCCCTGAAAAGGAATGGGATTGTTTCACATACAGTTTTATTTATTATTGCTGCGCCCCGTGGTTTCACCCGCATAAGTCTCGATTCCATGGGAATATCGAGATGAAAGGTCTACCCATGTGCCAAATTTCATCCAAATCCGTTCAGCCGTTTTAGTGTGGAAGCGTAACAAACAAACAAACACACTTTCTCATTTATAATATTAGTTAGAATTATTATTTATTTTAAAATCAGATAAGAGTGGAAATAGTGGAAGTGCCGGAAGTGGACTCCCAAGAAAGACATAATAGTTACTTTATTCGTGATGTTCTTCAGAAACGTCAGATACGTAGTACTCGCAACCGGCGTGCGTGTGACCAGATGTATGAACGTAAACGAGGCAAAAGGAGTATATTAGAAGGATCATAGCGGGTGGCGTTCAGCTTCTTCCTACCCCCATGAAAAGAAGGCGTAAGTATTATGTATGTATGTATATATTTATTTAAACTTCATGTACAGAAGTGGTACATAGGTAATGCCTAGGATAATGCCTTATGACGAGTCGACCAAGTGTAAAAAAAAACATTTTGTGTTCTGGTTTTCTTAATGTGGGTAATAATTACGTAACACGCTTAGGTCAATCAGTAAATCTAAACCGCGCTAAAGAGCTGTCAGTGTCACCATTGATGGGGAATATTGAAACTGACAGCTCTTGATCGCAGTTTAAGTGCTGAACGCGTTCAGTTTCATTGGTGAAATCAGCCCTTACAATCGCAATGTCTTTCGACAATTCAATGTATTTTGACATTTCAACAATATTCGTTACGTAACGTTGTCGAACAGATTATATTTCCAAACATTTGTGAAACAATGGATTAGGAATTTTCTTCAAAAATCTTCGGATGATGCAATCCCATCACTTACTATAAATTTGATTTTAAAAAATATTCTCACGGGTTACTTTGTGGTAATGAAATAAAGGTCCAGTTTTTTTCTTAAATATTCTACGGGTAAGCTCTTGGCCTTCATCTCACCTGATGGTAAGTGCTGATCAGGCCGAAGGTGGAAGCGAGCTTCACCCGGAATCCTTAACCAATCTACTCTAAATCATCCAAATGAAACACATCCAACTCAAATACTACACAATTATAATACCAAGCTATGCGAATCCCACGGCTCCCCCCGAGTGTGAAGTTTTTTAATTTTCTGATCACATTTGGCCTTTGTAGAGAAATGTGCTTTGTAGGAAGTAGCTATGAATACATTAGGTTCAGAAAGTGAAAATGTATCATCAAACTTTATAGCCACACTGAGGCAAATCCCACATGGGATAAGAGACTCAACTCCTCGCGTTTATTGTTTAAGACCGTTATCACACTGACGATTTTCCAGCGTGTTTCCAGCGAAGCAATTTGTGAACGTGCTCTCCGCGGGTGCGATGCGAGGTAGCCGCGATCAAGCGACGTGTTTGCCACATTTTCACAAGTATTGTCTTGCTTGTCTCGATCTCTCTTGTGAACTCAGGTCAATCGCTCTCGTTCCGCAACCGCGGCGAACTCGTAAAGCAATTGCCAGCGTAAACACGCTCGCAAATAGCAAGTATGATATGACGCTTAATGATATTGATATTTTTTTTTTATCTGACCGTATTTTAATTATTGAATACTCAATCAATCTGCCTAGCCTTTTCCCAACTATATTGGGGTCGGCTTCCAGTCTAACCGGATGCAGCTGAATACCAGTATTTTACATGGAGCGACTGCCTATCTGACCTCCACAACCCAGTAACTGGGTAATACGATACCCCTTGGTAAGACTGGTTGTCAGACTTTCGGGCTTCTGACGACCCGTAACGACTGTCAAAGATCCACGAATGACAACCGGGACCAACGGCTTAACGTGCTTTCCGAGGCACGGAGGAGTCTCGGTATGTAAAGATGGTCACCCATCCACAGACCAACCCCGGCAAGCGTAGCTTAACCTGACGGATCGACCCGTGTGGCAGTTACTACTTAGCCACGAGCTCCTCTAATTATTGAATTATTGAATACTCCAATGGATAATATTGATTTTCTTTCTTTTGGTGGTAAAATTCTTTAAAGGTTACAAATACATTGCAAACTATAGTTTTGTATAACTTAGACGCATTTTTATTTTCATTTTTTGTAAATGTGAGTACCATGGAGTCGTTTACTGTGTTGTATTTTGACTTGAAAGAGCAGGGTAGTTGAGAGTATGTCATGCTCACTTAATGTCTCGCTGATGGTGGCGAGTGTGTTGGATCATTCGGTTCCCTACAAAATGGTTGAGCTGGATGGTGCTGATCCACGCGTCATGTTCGTGAACGGGCGCCGTCAGTTGAGACTGGTCATCTCTTATCTGCCAGGGCTTATTTTTAATCGTTTTTGATTTTTGTATTTTTTTTACATTGTTCTCACATATAGAATCAACAAGAGTAATGTACCCAGGATTTTGTAATTTCTATATTTAAAAGAGTGTCCTTGGAGTTTCTTGCCCGTTCTTCTCCATAGAGATCTACGTTTTGGAACGGGCAACTAGCTTCAACTTTCTGACTAACTGACTCTTTGACAATTCAAAAGTGCCTGTAAAGGGTTTAATTGAAATAAATGCTTTGAGTTTGAGTTTGATAATGAAGTCACGCGACTATGATCACTTCAATACAAGTTAGTTGACACAATCGGCGTGAACAAACTTTGTCCCACATCTCGCGCGCGCTCCCACGTTTCAGTTTCGCCGCTACTTTAAGTCTTAAAGTTGTTTAAATAAGCACTATATTGGTATACTTACAGACAGTGCAAACAGTAAGTTTTCCCTTCGATTTCGCTTTATCACTTTCATCTTTCAGATTGGATATTTCTTTTGATATGTAAGGATCATCCTCCGCCAATCGAGTGAGCTTTGATAAATTTCTTCGCGCGTTCTGAAATGATACAAATTGTTTTGTTAAGGATTTTTATTGGATAATAAAAGGATTGGTTGGACCGGCGAGAAAGTTACGATAGCTTTCTTGACTATCTATATTTAATTTTATATCTTTAATCTCTCTTAACTAAAACAAAGTTAGCAGTGATAGCCTAGTGGTGTGACCGTCGGGCTGCCAAGTCATAGGTCTCGAGTTCGAACCCAAGGCGGACCTCTGACTTCGGATTCATGTGCGTATTGTATAATTATCACTTGCTTAAAAAACGGTGAAGGAAAACATCGTGAGGAAACCGGTATGCCTGAGAAGTATTTCTCGACAGCATGTAAAGCCAAGTCAGAGGCCCATGGGCGGCTTTAAAACTCTGACACCAGGTTAGTCACTAACCACACAAAAAGAAGAAGAAAACAAAGTTTTGGGCTTTTAATTTTGATTTTAAAATTTTACAGGCTTAAAATAATAATAACAATATATACAAGTGTATAAGGGGGGAGGGGGGGGGAAATAATCATAGGGTATCAAATTTAATTTAATTCGTCCGCATCGCTGTCAACAGGAAAAGTGCCCAAAAGGCTGGCAGATTCTTTGGCCAAAGAATAGGCCAGGCCTCTGGCCCCGTGAAGAGTCGACCAACTAAGTGGGCACTTGGACCCCATGGCCCTAGTGTTTCAACCCCAAACGGCTCAAACATATAAGTCCCAGTAAGATTGGAGTATTTGCGCCGTTTGGGGTTTTCCGCACCTGCAGCAGCAGCCCCAGCACAGCCCACCGTGCTAGGAATATGGGATGGCGCAAGGGTGTCGACACACGTTGCATCCCACACCAAAGGCCTGCCTACCTTCCAAGGCATTATGGTCATTCCGTCTGGTTTCTTCCCATCGTCACGTGCCAAGCTATTGGTTTATTTAACTTAATTGTATCTCAGAAATTGTGATGTTCTGGTATGTCGCCACTGCTCCCGTGCGAAGCAGGGTTCGCAAAAAAAGTATATTGAGTGCCTTTTTATTTAAGTGATTACAAAAGTGGGTTCCAAAGTTTGAAACGTGGGTTTCCCAAGGTGTTATTGGGTTTTAAAATTATAAAATTTCCGGTTATGGAAGTATTTCTATCGCGGCAATTTTATTTCGTACAGGATTTTCAACTTTCGGTGTTGAGCCGAGCGTTGAGAATCCAACGCGTTGGGACGCACTCTCGTCACAGCGCGTTTAAAATACACTGTTGGATTTTCAACTCTCGGCGCTAAGCAAAGCGTTGAAAATCCATTGCACGAAAAAAAATCGCCGTGATTTTATTACGTCCCGGTCAATTTAATCACTCTTTATTCCATGGGACAAACGTCATGTATGACTGATAGAGCACAAACCTAGACTCGAGGCTGCTACTGATAAATTCCTGATGGCAAAACCCAAACACTTCGCCCGACCTGGGAATCGAACCCAGGACCTCATGCTCAGCAGTACTCGTAGCACTTGTGACCACCAGAACAAAGAGGCAGTCCTTATTTTCACATTTGTTCGGTAAGTAAACAGTATTTTGTACGAAAACTGTTTTGAAGTCAACGTTTACGTTACAAAATATGATTTCCCGAAGGACAGCATATAGTCCGACTATTGCCGCTTTGTTTCATAACCAGGAACTCGCCACAGCAATATGTTGCAGACTAAGAAGTGGTTTATGCATGGCTACAGAATGTAATGATTTTAGCAGAGTAGAATTTAAAGCAGAGTTTAAGTTGAGGGAATAGAAAATAATATATTTGGAATCAATTCAATCATGAATCAATTCAATGTTTTTGTTAATTTTGATGTTCAAAACTGCCTTTTACGTGCCTATTTGAAATAAATTATTTGACTGATGAGTGTGCATGCTGAAGGGGAAATATAATATGTAATTACAGGCTGAATACTATGCCAGTCATATCATTTCAAATCTGAAATTTGTATGAAAATCTTCAAACATTGATCAGATGTCTATGATAGTACACGCATGCCTAGATTCCCAAATTCAGCCATCAGGACATCAACACACGCCTCCAGCAAGAAGTTCCATCCCTTAGCGGTACGCGGAACGCAGTTTTATCCATCTAAAGAGCATTTTACCGAAACTACGAACCATTCCTTTTTACGAATTGCTATTTTATCCTCATAAATAAAGGCTTTAACATCCTTAAAAGAAGGCTATTTATAATCAATGCAACACAGTGAACTTATATATCAGCGTCGTAACTGCAGCGAGCTCTGTTTTATTCCGAACACGTATTTAATCGACTGTATTGAAGTTTCAATAAAACTAGATAATTGGAATCGTGTTTATTGTTTTGTTTTGTTGAAGATTTTGAAATTGTTTATTTCGATGTATCGTTGCAATTGCTTCCTGTAAATTATAGAATAATTGTATGTACTATTAAACAAAGATAAGCATACTCACTTAAGAAAATATTCCTGCGAGAGCGCAGCTAGTGACAAACCACACCCCTTCCTAGTTTCCCCCAATTAGAGACAATATGCATTTGTGTGAGTAATGAACGAGTAACATAAAATTATAAGTATTAAACCAAAATACAAGGAACAACTGCAAAACATTTGAGATAATCCTAAGGTAATAAAAAAACGTATGGGCCGTCCTCTCATTCCCACTAAATAACAATGGGACTTAGATAATGAACTTATTTTTATTGCAGTTGCAAGAGTTGTGCGGCTTGCGGCCTTGCGGCAGCTATAAACAAAAAGCTCTGATAGCATTGTATGAACTGCGCAGAGTATTGGTTCAAATATTACTGTAATTTCCAAGTATTCCCAAATTGCCCAAGTATAAACAAACACATAGAAATTTAGATAGTTATTTACTTTTAATAAAGTCGATTATACACAAAAAAAAACAATATAAACATTTGATACCTTCATGCAGTGCCGGTCAACGCACCTATACCTACCGTATTCAGGGAGCCGTGAGATAAAAAGTAAACAAACCATAAATGTCCGTTCAATCGATTTTGAATGCTATTGCCTTGGTGGCATGACAAATGGCAGCTGCAGTAAACAGTTGGTATTGTAACCACTTTTTTGCCTTTAATGCCATCCATAAGCCTACGGAATAGAAGTCAAAATCGGTGGATCGGACTGTAGTAAAACGGTTCGTTTCAATGTCTCATCTTATTGTGAATGGAATATGGTGCGGTCGCTGCGGCATGCGGCATCACATAGGATATGGTGAAAATTGGAGAGGCAGTGAAAGTGTTCATAAATAACCTATATCTATAGACCCGATAGAGAGAGGAAAATATTAAAATGGATTAATGCATATAAATTGTAGTTTGACATATTTGTTATTAGTTATTACAAATTATTTTTGTAAATACTGCAATACCAATAATACATTTTGTAAACCAAACAAACAGAAGATATGAGTACTAAAATTAATTCTTGTCAATAATAAAATAACATTCAATTCAATAACAAAGAGCTTACGCCGCGCTGGCCGTGCCCATTAAAAACTCGTCTCTTAACAGAAACAAGTGAGCATAGTACGCTCCTAGTGTGAGTGTCACACATTCTATACATGATTATACTAATACGAACACCACTAAAATACGCTTTGTGCATCCTATTGGTCAAAACTCGTTCATTGTGCGATCGAGTCGTGAGTCGTGCTATGCGATTATCACCTTTAAGGTGAGCATGCGGAAGTTAGGCTGATTGTACCTACTTTTCCAATATAATTATGCAATGGTTCAATAGGGTTATTAATATTTAGATTTTTGTTTTTTAATAAAGTTGTCTACAAATTAACTCCTTGTTATCATAATAATTATGCTAACAGAAAGTACAAAAAAAAAATGTTACGTTTAAAATCTTAATAATATAAATGCGAAAGTAAGTTGGTTTGTAACGCTTTCACGCTAAAACGGCTTAACGGATATAGATGGAATTTAACACATGGGTAGACCATGACCTGGGTTAGGACTTAAAGATACTTTATATCCCGATAATCCCACGGGATCGAGACGTATGCGGGTGAAGCCGCGAGGCACAGTTAGTAATCCATAAAAGTCGTCAACCGATAAAATATTATTACTGTATTGTATTTACCAATTTAATGATAATTTTATTTGCAAAACATATTGCTGTTTTAAACTCACATGCCGTCTTATAATGAAATATTTATTTAACTAGTTTACAAAAGTTCACATCGTTCATTCGTTGTAAGATATTTTAATATCAATGTATTGACATTACAGAATATAATAATTTTCCTGTCACTAAAAATACTATTCCTCAATATCACATGATTGTGTGAATTATATAGTTTAGAGCTTGCACGCTAAGTGACAAATCGTTACCGTACAGCTTCGTCTATCACTATTTGTTATTATTGAAGTACAAGCTACGTATTGAGAGCAGCTGCAATTTGAGAATTTTCATTCATTCATTTCAATTTTACGAATGTATATTGAAATGAATGAATGAATATAGCTGACATATGGCTAATAATTTATAATTTAAATTATGTTTTGTGTTGCGTAATGTAAATTATTTTGCATACTATTATATAGATATTTTTTTCACAGACAGCTGTGCTGCTGGGGAGTTATATGCGCCACTTCTTCTTCCCAGCTTCACTAGGAAGCGGTGAAGGGTGGGCGTTTTGGGGGACTGTCATAAGTAACTTTGACTTTCGAAAAGTGCTGATTCTCAGCCTAGTTTCAATAAAGGACTTTTTAATTTTGTTTTTAATTTTATTTTAAATGACTTACCAAGTTCTTGCGTTTACGTATGGTTTCGTAATCATTTTCACCAAAAGCAGTAATATAGATTGGTGATTTTGTAGGCGCACTCAGTTCGGATGGTGATCGGTTTTACGAATTTTGCCGATGCTACATCTAAGTTGTGTCGTACTGTAACGACTGACTAAAAAAATGGTGTGGTGGATATGAAATAAATAGCAGAAAGTAATTTCTTAGTGCTATTTATTTAATGACGTGTGGTTCACTGCTCTCGAAACAGTGAACAAGAAATGTGGTAAAACATAACGGTCACACGGATCGATCGTTCAGGTTAAGCTACGCTTGCCGCGGTTCGTTTGTGGATGCATAACCATCTTTACATACCAAGAGCCCTCCATGCCTCTGGCCGTTGGTCCCGGTTATTCAAGGATCTTTGACATTCGTTACGGGTCGCCAGAAGCCCGAAAGTCTGACGACCAGTCTTACCAAGGGGTATCGTATTATCCAGTACCTGGGTTGTGGAGGTCAGATAGGTACGCAGTCATCATGACCAGCCTATAATGTTCCCACCATGCTGGGACACTGGACTCCTCGAGGGAAGTGAGATCGAGAGGGAGTGGGCCGTAATCCACCACACAGGCCCAGTGCGGGTTGGTAGATGTCACATGACTTTTTGGTTCTAAGACGTTTCGGTTTTCTCACGATATTTTCCTTCACCGTTTTGAGAGCAGTGATAATGAGATTATTTACGCAAAGTAAAGCGGCTGCCTGTGTTCCAACCCACGACCTACAGCTCGTAAATCTGGGTCACTACTGCTCTGGGCCACTGCACCCGTACGGATTTACCACCTCCACCCACCGGCACCTTGTTTCACAAAGAGGAGGCCTGTGCTGTATCCAAGCCGTGGGAACATAAGGCTGATTACGCTATGCTTAAGATACGTCGTCTCTCTCGATGTCTACATTTTATAATTAGAGAAATTCTAGTCAGTCATATGAAGTTATGAGTCATTGTTTAAACCGGATTATCATTTGTGGTGGGGTGTTGTAAAATTAATTTCATGATTTATGTAACGAGTGTGGGAAACAGCGTCTTCCTGTCTTCAAATAACAACAAACTGCGGTTACACATCCGCCTACAAAACATAATTTATGATTTCCAGATTATCCGAACTCGCATAACACACGCCTATATTCCCTAAAGGGATAGGCAGAGAAAGTCCCATGTAATTGATGACGAGCAAGCCTATTGTCATTAACCATAACCAGTAACAAATTCAACCTTCGTGCTGCAACTAAGAAATTCTTAATTAAAGTAATGTGCGTTTTATTTGTGCATACTAAACTTTTTTTTTCTTTATGGTCAAACTTAATACCTCTTTCTTCGACCTGAAGGTCGAATAAGTACACGTTCAGCAGTTGCGTTATTTAATTTTTCTGACGTTTTCATTTCGCGGTTAGTAGGTGGTACTAGACTATTAATAAGAATGTAAAAATACCAGCGACTCGCAAACGAAGGGTTCCGTACCGTATTAAGATCAAGCAGAAAACGCTGAAAAAAACATGGGGCTTTAACTTAATTTTAAAAAAAAATGTTGTTATAGCGGCAACAGATATACAATCTGTGAAAATTTCAACTGTATATCTATTATACTATACTATTATACAGTTCATTCCTAAAAAGAGAAAACATAAACCGCACTCACCTCATATTTCTTCACCATCACCAAATAGCTCGGGCTTTCCACCATCACCATGATGGACAGAAACTGGACCATCACCAAGGCCAACATCAGATAAAGCCGCACTTCCACAGCTATCATTTTTGTCATATACCCTGCAGTCGTCATCACCATTAGAAGGGGGACGGAGAACCCTCGTAGTGTGGTGATTTCTCTGATGTAGATTGGTAGGATTGTGAATAGCCCTCCTGAAGACATTCCGGCCAGTACGTGGAGTATAATTTCGACGTTGTAAATGTTCTTTTTGTTGAGCAAGAAGTGGGGGACTAGGGATATCTGGAAAGAAAAAAAGCAGTTTTGGAAAAAAATACAATTTCAGAAATGATTCCTCTGACCCTGAGTACATCAAATATCAACTAGTATAAATATTTTTATCTGCTTATAAATCTAAAAGATATTAATAAATATTTTTAGATGTGCGCGTTTATTATTTAAAATAACCCTTCGGGCTAAATCTAGCTGCCAAAGAATATATTAATTATAATAATTAATGAAAACATGCATTATCTACGAAGTTCATCAAAGTATTCATGTTTCAATTTAGATGTAATTAATTTCCAATAAAGTAGCATCATTATTTTCAAAAATAAATCCTCTTTGTGTTTTTTAGGTTTTCTCGGCAATTATTTTAAAATTCTATGTTTTATTCAACATTAATAAATTTAAAACAATTTCATTATAAAAGTATTTTTCTACAGCAGCTTCTCCGTATAAAGTTTCTTATATTCAGGTACATATTTTTATCACCACGCCGCTGGAGAAGCTGTTAGCCTTCATCTCATCTGATGGTAAGTGATGATCAGGCCTAAGGTGGAAGCGAGCTTAACTTGGAAGCCTCAACCACAGAGGAACTGGCTATCTGAATATTTCTGTTATGTTTATATTGTTGTTTTTTTGTATGCACTTGTTTCTGTGACAAATAAACCCATTTTTCTTTCTTTCTTTTCTCTCTTCATCTTATTTTTGTTTATTATAAATAAAATACTTTAACTAAAACAAAGTCAGAGGCGCCCAAAATAAAGTCGGCAATAAACATTCCCATTAATAGCTTCATAAAATTAACAAGCTATTAAATGCTAATTGAATTTATTAATTTAATGATCGCCATTTAACGGCCTTTGATCCCTAGAGGGCTTGTTGCTTTGCGTCCCCTTTTGAATATTTTGGTGTGAACCCAGATTCGTTTTACGTAAGCATGACGGCCGAAGTGGCGATGCTTGGAGGAGGCCTATGTTCAGCAGTGGACGTCGTTCTACTGAAAAGATGATGATAATTACTTGATTAGTTAATGATTATTTAAATGATAAATGTAAATAATTCTAATAAAATTAACAATTTCCCTAAGTCCCTAAGTGTAAATACATAAATTTTACTAAAAATAAAAATACGACGCGACGGCGCGACGCGACTTGAACAATACAATTTAAATATATATGTTTAATATAATTATATTTTTTTTTTTTTCGTTTTAAGAAAACTTCACGGTAGGTATAGCAATAGCCTGTGTCGCGTCGCGCTGGTCTGCACGAAGCTTAAAGCATTTCAAATTGTTATGAGATCCACGACAGACTTTAAATTACCTACCACTTATCTGTATTTATGTAATTCTTTAGTTCGCCCACAGGTTGAATATGCTTGTATGATCTGGTATCCATATTATAGTAAATATGAGATTGCAATTGAGAGAGTTCAGCGTAAGTTCCTCAGTACATTGCAGTACAAATGTCGCACCGTACATTTACCATATAATAACGCTTTGAGTAAGTTTAACTTATTAACATTACTTTTAGTGTATGTGTCACCTCATGTACCGATATTCAAGCAAATAAATTATTTGATAGATTTTTTGTAAAAAATCACAAATGTTTTGGAAAAGCTTAATTAAAAAAAAAAAAAAAAAGATTATGCAGGGTGGAAAGTTGAAGCCGGCCCTGGTGAATTAGTACCCTTAATATTGATGCTACCAATTTTGACTCAAAGGAAACATTCTATTTTTTTCAAAAGTAGGTAGCTAAAACTGCATTTAAATATTTTTGAAAAGTTGACTGTACCGGGAATCAAACATTCTATATTTTTGTAGCACCAATTGATAGAGTCAATCAACAGGATGAAAATATAACATTTCTTTATACAGCTTGTATCAGAAACGCATGGTCATATTTAAGGGATAAGACTGAACAAATTTATATTTAAGATTAACATCGTAATACGTAATCGTAATCCATTTGGAGTTTTTGGTGAAGTTTTTCTGGGATGGCTGATTCCGCGATTACGATTATGGTCCCATGGAGAAAAAAAATACAATAGACGTTGATATATTTAGTAACCTATTCCGCTTAACTATTCCTGAATAGTCACTATTAAGTTATTTTATCTAACGTAAAATAACTAAGTATGTAACTATGTTTCTTCCCTCCAATACCTAGTCCATAAATGTGAAATAATAATTATTATAATAAACAATATTGTAATATGAATGTTCAATCTTGATTTATGTAAATGTTTCTTTGTTTTTTTTTTTTTAATGTCATCATTTATTTTCTCTATTTATATTTTTTTCCTGTTTACACCTAGTTATGTGTGAATGCTGTGGTCTCCTATAATTGAAGGAGCACACGTAAAACAACCCTTTTTATGATTGTTATTTATATTGTTTAAGTGTATCCTTTGTTGGATATACCAAACAAATAAATATATAAAAACCCAGGATGATGATTGACTTGTCGCGAACCCGAACATGGCATGTTTCCACGCCGAGCGCCGGACGCAGAGTGAACCATGCCGTTTTTTTATGTAGAGCATCTAGTAGCAGGCCTCTGAGGTCATGATTACTTAACCGAGCTTTCCTATGGCTGCCTTAAGATGCTAAACTCAAAGCCAGCCAGGGGCAAAAACTATTCAAATTATAAAATAGGTGAGCGCTTGCTAAGGGCACCCCCTGTGGGGTAAGAACCTCGGCTTAGGGCATCGCTGGGGGGAGGACAGCAAGATGGGACAGGCTGGATCAAAGATTATTATTAATCGGGGAATTTAAAGCTACTGACTCAGCATCGACGCGGGCTGGCGCATCAACGAGCAAGGGTCGGGAGGAGCCATGCCACCCGATAACCGCACTTATACAACCTATAGGATTACTGCTCGGTCCACCTCGGCTCGGATCTTTATCAGTATGATTAGGGGCTAACAATTGCAGTAAAAGTGATCTTAGAATACTCTTATTTAGTTCGTTCAACAGGGTAACGTTTTCTGAATTAATATTTCAGCGTGGCAACACGCCGTGTTCAGTTTCGCGATGAGTCAATCGTCATCCTAAGGATGCCTGGTTGAGAGGTGACAAGGTGAAACGTTTGTTGATTCCTTACAGGGTTTTTATGACTCTTCAGGAATCGTTAAACGGTGTAGGTCACTAAATATATCTACGTCTATTGTATTTTATAGTGGATTTCCGCAAGGTCACGCACGCCTGAATCAAGTAACTGGTCTGTATAACATCCTTACATAATGCAACACATGTTTGATACAATAATTTGTACAGTTGAATCCCATGCTGATATTATTATTGTATCTGTTTGCTGGTATGATGCGTATTTTTGCAGGTAAAGTAAACATTTCAGGAACACCATCTATCAGCCATTGATTAAAAGCAATTAAGGTATCAATCGACGTTAATAACAATTATAGGAATCCGATCATCGTGGATTGCATTACTAATACATACGTTGATAGAACTTTAAGTGGATTAAGACGAAATGATTGAATGCAGCCATGCATACTGTGTTCGATAATCAGTTTGCAAAGTATAATTATATCAAGCATCATACAAGGATAGTCGACTGCACATCGGTGGTAACGCTTTGATCTTGAGCCTAGCTTAGCGTAGGACTGAGTTTAATAGAATATTTCTTTCTTTTTCGTGTGGTTAGTGACGAAACCATATTCCGGCCGCCGAGAGAATGTATCTCTGGCCAGTCAGTTGGACAACATTAGTAACTAAAGTTTGAAAACACGTATACTTTTGTACTCAGCTGACAGGAACGTAACTGTAAGGAACACATTCATCGGCAGGAGTGTAACAACAATATAAAATTCTATCCCTACTCGATCAAATTATGTTTGAGTAAACAGGGATAGAGCATACTTTCGTTGGTCCATTCATACTTTTTTCCGTTTAGTTAGTGACTAACCTGGTGTCAAAGTTGGCCGCCCATGGGCCTCTGACTTGGCCTCTCAAGCATGCCGGTTTCCTCACGATATTTTCCTTCACCGTTTTGAAGCAAGTTATATAATACGCACATGAATCCGAAAAGTCAGAAGTGTATGCCTTGGGTTCAAACTTGAGAATTATATATAACTTGGCAGTCCAACGGTCACACCACTAGGCTATCACTGCTTATAAGAATTATGGAATAAGAGACCAGCTTATAGTGGTTTTCTTAGCACTAGCGTGCTGCCTATTGTACTATAGATCAGAGTGACAAGCACTCCGAAATCAGAAGGTCTGACAAGCAGTACAATGAAGAAAAGTAATATTCTATAAACTGTCGATAATATTAATTCACAAAGTGACGCATAATTGGGTTCTCGCAAGCATAAATATTTTGTGTCTTATTAGTCAGGTCTTAATCATTATCATCGTCATTTCAGTAGAAAAACGTCCACTGCTTCAACTGGTTCAGTGCCTCTCGCATCTAGCGGATTCCTGCGGTCTTCACCAGGATGAGCTGATCCACCTTGTAGGGGGCTTCCCAACGCTACGTCTTCAGGTACGCGGTCGCCACTCCAAAATCTTTCAGCCCCATCGGCCATCTGTTCTACGAGCAATGTGCCCTGCTCACTGCCACTTAAGTTTGGCAATTTTTCGGGGTATGTCGGTTATCTTGGTTCTCCTACGGATCTCTTCATTTCTGATTCGATGACGTAGGGAAACTCCAAGCACAGCCCGTTCCATTACCCTCGCCATTGAAGTCACCCAGGTCACAATAAGTTAATATGATTATTTATAATCATACACAGTTAATTTTAAGGGTAATTCAACAAAACAGGGCCGCTGTATACGATGACATTTTTGCACACAGGTCGTGCGAAACATGAAAGTCGTCATGTACAAAGACACTTACCTGGAAAAATAATAGTTTATAGTTCACTCACCCCCTGAATCATACTGACTGAGAACACCCCACTCATCCTCCCATAAGTATCCACGATATAACAGAGAACCGGTCCTGCCAACCCCGCGCCCGCCACCATGGCTGTAGTGGTCCATTGTGTGCCATTGTGGCTGATGAAATGGCCGGAGTGGGCTGATGACGTCAGGTTTGTGGTCTCAATGCCGTGCGTGAAGAAGGGCAGGTTTACTAGAAAAGAGAAGAAATTGGTTAGAAATGATTCGTGTCTGGTTTTCAAGGAGTATACATTAATTAAAGAGTTTGTGTTTGTGGCTAAGTAACAGCCGCACTGGTCGAACCCTTGCCTAAGACGGTCCGCGAATGAGTGTTCATTTAATTTATGGAGTCTCGACGCCAACATGAGAGCCCGAAAGTCTGACACCCAGTCTTATAAAAGGGGTATCGTGCCCAGTAACTGGGTTGCGGAGGTCAGAGAGGCAGTCACTCCATGTAAAATACCAGTTCAGTTCAGTTCAGCTCAGCTGCATCCAGTTAGAGCGGAATCCGACATTAACATAGTTTGAAAACACTAGGCAGATGACGTGTTAGTAAAGCTCATAATGGCGTCACAGGACGCGCGCGACATGCTTCGATAGCACGTGTTTTTTTTTTGCTTGTCAAGCCATTTTTACCGTCTTGGGATGCCATTACGACTTTGCGACCGAATTCGGTCGTATAACGATCGCTATCTATGTCGAGATTGCCGCCCCCGGGTTAAAATTGGTTGATTTATTTACTTCAGGGTGTTAGATTTATGTTTATATCAATGTGTTGTTGTGCTATATGCCGTTTTCAGACATTTGTCGTTTCACATCAATATGAATATTATAAATATTGATGGATGGAGAGGGATAGGAAGGCCAAAGAAAAGACGGAAGAATTGTGTGAGGACTATGATATGAAAGAGAAGGTTGCCAGGGGAGAACAGAAATAGAAAACGTTTTGCACCGACCTAACATGGAACTAGGGCAAGAAGATTATGATGATCGTTTCACATAGCGAATGAATTGTTTGTGTTTTTCAGCAAAAATACAAACTATTCATTCGTGGTGTTACGTGATGATACTTATGTATATATTTAAACATAAAACGGCTAAGAAAAATTTAATTATTTAAAGATACAAACACATTATTTAAGTACAACAACAAAAGTTTACAACTACTCGACAGTCATCACACAATACTCTAGAAGTCTAGACATATTGACAAGATCTTAATAAATTCATCCGCGAACACATCACAGTCAGGCTAAGCGTCTAAGAGATCGTTGAGCGCAGAGAGTATGCGAGAGTCTGACAGTAGACTGGGCTTGAGCGATGGTTCTACTCCGAGAAATATAGTTTATTGGAGCAAAAAATGGGATCTGTTTTTCCGTGAAGGATCTTACACATATTAATATTTTGGTATGTTTTTCTTCAACCTCGAGAAAATGGTATTCGAAGGGTACATAAACAGATAATATCCATTCAAACGTTTATATAATATAGATACTTAAGATAAGCTTGACGTGCAGCTGCCAAATATTCCTGTTATGTTTATATTGTTGTTTTTTTTTTGTATGCACGTGTTTCTGTGACAAATAAACCTATAATTATTTTTCTTTCTTCTTTTTATTCTTTTCGTAAGTGTCAAGTGTACTTCTTTTCGTGCGGGTTCCAGACGCTTGCAGTGGTGTCCAATTTACCATGAACAAGTACATTATAAAAACTTTTTCACAAAAAATAAAACCTCGGAAGTCGGTGTCTTTGGTTTTTTTTGCCACCGACTTCCGAAATCAAAGTTATTTTTCACTTTGTAGTGTTTTTTTGGGAAGTCGATTTTATTTTTTGTGAAAAAGTTTTTATTTTTCACTTTTTAGTTGTGGTACCTACACAAAACCCCCACAAAAATCCCTGCCTGTAATGTAAATTACACCTGCTATGTAAATTACAGTGACAGGAACTACACTCGAGAGCAATGAATCCGGGTCACTTAAAGAATGTTAAAAATCTCGGAAACTAAAAATGATAGGTTAATGCAATAAATTGTATTTAATAGACAATGTAATACTCCTTAAATGAAAGTAAAAAAAATATGAGTCACCATACATTTTATTAACACAAAATTACATAAAGAAAAAAACTGCTGATCTCTCCTTAAAACAAAAATAGGAAACATGAAATTTTTGAACTTTATTACGATTTTCTTGAATTTTAATACTTCGTATTGCCTCCTCGTGCTTCCATTACTGCGTTTACGCGGTTTGGCATGCTGTACACCAAGTTCCTTATACGATTTTGGGGAATATTCTCCCATTCCTCTGTGAGAGCAATTTTGAGCTCACGAAGCGTGATTGGGGGAGGGTTTCGTTGTTTTACGCATCTGCCTAGCTCGTCCCAAGCATGCTCGATCGGGTTGATATCCGGGCTGCGCGCTGGCCACTCCATACGAGTAATGTTCATCTCTTGAAGGTAGTCATTCACAATCCTACCTGTATGAGGTCGGGCATTGTCATGCATAAATATAGCATCCTCACCTAAATTGACCATAAATGGACCAACGTGATCATTGAGGATTTCTTCCACATATCTTTCGCTAGTTAAAGAGCCGTTTTCTATGATCACCAGCTCTGTGCGACTTTCAGAAGAAATTCCGGCCCACACAAGTACAGACCCACCACCGTAGGCTACTTTTTCTTCGATGCATGCTTGCTTGAATCTTTCCCCTGGTCTTCGATACACTCTGTGTCTTCCATCGTGCTTGTAGAGCATAAATTTTGATTCGTCGGAGAACATAACTTTTGACCAATCTTCAATACTCCAATTTACGTGGCTCTGGGCATATCTTAGTCTTGAAATACGATGCCCACGCTCCAGTTTAGGGCCGTTTGCAGGTCTAAGGGGTTTTAAGTTAGATTCAGCAAGCCGACGTCTTACTGTCCATGCACTTGGGTTACTTCCTCCGAGGCGTCGAAACTGATTTGTGAGTTCAGTTCCTGTAAGAAAGCGATTTCGAAGCATGGTGTTCACCAAGTATCGGTCTTCTCGTGCTGTGGTACACCTGGTTCTGCCCGTTCCTGGTCTGCGTAGGTTAGAACCAGTTTCTTCGTAACGTCGGAGAACTCTTTGTACTGTTGACAGCGACACACCGACAGTCCTGGCTGTATCGCGCTGACTCCGGCCGGTTTCCAGCATTGTAAGTATTCTGGTGCATTCTTCAGGCGTAAGCGACATAATTTCAGCTTGAATAATGAATATAGAGCACTATCAACATGGTTTATGTACCCACATAAATGACAGATTACAAACAAAAGCAAAACCAAATGCTGTAATTTCGTAGTTCCATCTTCGAAAGTGGCCCTTTTTCAAATTTGATTTTTTTATGATATAACTTTACAATAACTAAGAAGTTTTAATACCTTCATTTAAGGAGTATTACATTGTCTATTAAATACAATTTATTGCATAAACCTAGCATTTTTAGTTTCCGAGATTTTTAGGATTCTTTAAGTGACCCGGATTCATTGCTCTCGAGTGTATTAGAATATCATCCACATATACTAGGTGGGAAAAATACTTATTATTGAAGCTGAATCAAAAACCGCTCATCAGATCCTGACCAAATTTATATGGGACCACTTCTAAAGTATGCCCTCCCAAACAAAAAAAGAATCATGGAAATCAATTCATAATTGTCGGAGTAATCGCGTAACAAACATACAAAAAAAAAAAAAAAAAAACGTACAACCGAATTGAGAACCTCCTCCTTTTTGAAGTCGGTTGAAAATAGATTTAATACAGATACAGACCTACATTTTGTAACTAGTCTTTAAATCATATTAATATTATAAATTTATGTAACGATTGTATTATTCAAATTACCAATCTAAAAGTTTTCGGGTGGCCTTTAGTGAAGCCAGTTTTAAATATTTACGACCTGAGGGCTTTCAATTGCTATCGTTAAATTTATTATTTCGGTTCAATTTCAGTAATGCATTAGCATGTTTTATGTATAAACCAAAGGATTTGGCTTAAAGCTTTAGAAAGACTTAAAATTTAAATCACAATCCTTAAAAAAATGTTTTCTAAAATAAACCTTAGAAGGCGTAATTCAATCGTAAGTTTTTTTTGTCTGCGTACAACCTTTATTTTCTTTCTTTCATGACCTTCTCTTTTACTCCTATAATGAACCCACACACACTCTCGGTAATAAATGGGCTACAATCTACCACGCGGGCCCAGTGCGGGTTGTTCGTTGTCACATGTCTTCGAATTCTTGGTTCTAGGACATGCCGGTTTCCTCATGATGTTTTCCTTCACCGTTTTGGAACTGTGGTGGTGAAGTTATTTACACAAACTAAAGCGCCTGCTTGGGTTCGAACCCACGACCTACAACTCCACTGGCCCATCACCACTCACCTCTTGTGAGGTGCTCTTATAGTTGGCTCTGTCGACAGCAAATTGCTGCTCGTCTGTTTGACGCCTAAGAGTCACGCGATCGAAAGAGAGGCAACTTCTAGGTGAATATAACTGTAGGTAATTAGCGCTGTGCGACCTGAATGCACTGCACTTTATTGTTGTCGTAGCAAGAGTCGCATTTTATTTAAATGATTTTGCGGAGTGTCCCATCTGTATTGGACGTGCACTGGATTTTCAACTCTCAGTGTTGGACCAAGCGTTGAGAATCCAACGCTTTGGGACGCACTCTCGTCCCAGCGCGTTGAAAAAACATACTGTTGAATTTACCACTCTCGGCGCTAAGCAGAGCGTTGAAAATCAAGTGCACGAAAAAAAATCGCCGCGACTTTAATACGTCCGTCCGTGCGAACGTGGGCTTAATCTGTGTCGGCACTAAACTAAACTATAACACGTCGTGGTAAAAATAAACCGGTCAATAATGTGGTAATGGGGGTGAATGCCCTGGGTACGGAAAACCACCGACATAAGCATTGCCACTCGTGAAAGCTATTTTAATGTCTCACCGGCCAACCGCTCAACATCTATGTCTGTACATCTATGCAGCATGTTTTAGAAAGTTGTCGTCATATTTAAGGGTGTTGTACAGACCATCACACTGAACAACTTTCTTCGTGAGACCAACATCATCTTCTCATTATCATTTCTCATCATTCTTTCTCATTTCTCCTCATCGTACTCATAATTATGATTATGTCTTATCTGTATCTACTTTTCTGTGTGTACATAAATAATAAAATAAATAAATAAATAACATCGTAATCGCGAAAAAATTATCAACTGTCCGATATAAAACTTCAATAACCAACTAACAACAACTTAACTTAACTAAACTCAACTTTAATACCTATTCGACCCAAATGTACGCGACAGCTGATAATTTTTTGCATGAGTAAGTACATAGTATAAAACAGTTACTTTTATTGTCTGTCTGTGTGACCACTTAGATCTTCTTAAAGCTTCGTGCAGACTAGTGCGACGCAACACCGGCTATTGTTATACCGTGAAGTTTTCTTAGAAATTGTATTGTTCGAGTCGCGTCGCACCGTGGCGTCGCGCTGGTCTGCAAAAGCCTTAACTCCACAATGGAAATTAATGCGGTTTTCACGATCATTTGGAGCATTTACTCCGGAAGGTTTTTGTTTATAATACATTAACATCTAACAGTTCCTGAAAATAGAGAAAAGATTTTTTCCAGATATGAGACCTACTTAGATAGATATTTCGCCCCCGTAAACCCCTATATTGCAACTTTCATCGAAATCATCAGAACCGTTTTCGAGAACGTGATTACAAATATTGCTCATTTAATAGTATAGAATAGATATAGCATAGAAATCTTGATGTTTTTGACATATCCCCACTTCAATACATTGTAGGTACCTGTGCGAAACAGGGTTGGGTCGCTATTTCTTGATAAACAACGACCTATTCATCAAACAAAGACTAAAGGACCTACTAATTAGATAAACTAAATTGATACCATGTTGATACACTGTAAGATTAAAATGCAAAATGTCTTCAAACTCCCGACCATGACCAAATAAAGCGTCTGTAGACGAAAATAGGTCACAACGTTGTTTCCATAAACTCCGTAGCCGTGTTTACATTGCACGTACACGGTTATTCCGTTAGCCGTCTGGAAGGACTGAAATAGGTTTCAGTGAGCAAATGTGAGCAATACGTCTAAAACACGGCAAAGAACTTTACTATTCTATGAAGTATTGTGTTTGTCGGCTGAATTTACCTAAGTGCTTGCCTTTACCTAAACATAACATAACATCACGCCTGTAATCCACGAAGGGTTAGGCAGAGGCACACCCACCTTTCGCCAGTTATGCCTTTTTTTTTTAAAGTTCCATGTAATAAGGGCCTATTACCATCAACTGGACATAAATCCAGACTCCGGGCTGCTACTGAGAAATTCCAGATGGAAAAACTCAATAACACTTTGCCCGAACCGGGAATAGAACCCAGGACCTCATGCTCAGTAGCAGCGCTTGCGCCCGCTACACCAAATTCTCAAGTCAATAATATTATTATGAAGAGGTATTTGCGAGTTTGTATGTAGGGGGTGATCTTCAGAGCTACTGAACCAATTCCGAAAATTCTATCACTAACGGGAAACTATAGTTATAATATATGGAGTATAATATTTTAGGTATATAAAAACCAGAAACATGCGGATTTAGTCACTGGTAGAAGCTAGTTGCAAATTAAATGAATAGTTCATGCCTACTCAAATTAACGTAAACCATAGAATTTTCCTCTCTAAAAATGAACCTTTTGCTACAGAATAAAATCAAGTCATAAATCTAATACATTGTAACAATGAATAAATCACGCCTTCCCCTCAAGACTTAGGCCAAATATTTATTGGTATTCAGATAGATCATGAATTCATGATCTAAAGAGGTGCGATAATGAATATGAATTAAAAATCTCGACTGATTAAAATTTTACGCAAATATGCGCGAAATTTTACGGGTATTTATTACATTAAAGAAACATAAACAGAAAAATCTTACATTCAACCTAATAAATATAGTACCCACAACATTTTTCACAGATTATTATTATAATTATAATAAAAACAAGCTGTTAGTAAACGTTAACTGTAGCAGGGCTAACTAAATGAAAAATGAATTAAAGAGGAAAAAAAAAAACATAAACAATATTCTATAGAAGATGTAACAAACACAAAAAAAAAACATTGAAATTTTTTTTAAGATAAAATAATAAAAAAAACATGCGTGATATTCTGGTATAATACCACTTTATAAATATTACCCTGAATCCAAAAAGATTTGAACATTGGATTGTTTTCCAAGATTTCACGGTTGGTATTAAAGTAAAAGTTCTTCATAATGATGAGTACAATGATCCTTTTTCAAGTTTAGGGTAAACAAAAAGCAAAGTTTTATTGTTTCAACCCGAAACGCTTTAGCGTGGCAATAGCGGTCATTGCCCTTTCCCTAATATCTCTCCTTAGGAACCCAAACCATAAACTATGTATGGATTTTCATTTATGAAACATGTTCAAGATACATATTGATTCAGGACGCTAACGGACTTTATTTCAGTTTCATGAAATAAAGAATGCTAGAAAATGTAGGTGGGTCAATGACCGCTATTGTCACGGTAAAGTGATTCGGGTATAGTAGGTAGGGACTTATTTTGAAAGACGTAAATCTCAGTTGGTTACTCTCTAATGTATCATTTAAACATGGCCATCTTTTCATTTTGACTGAAGTAGAAGCTGGAAAACTGGAGTGATATCTTATTGCGTCTACAATTGGACAATAATTTGCAAAATGACAACATGGTTGTCAATTGATGTTGATTCAGGTCATATCGATTGGAATTCTAAACGAGCCTTGTGACGTATCCATGAACAATCCCACAATTAGAGGATAATTAATCTTATTTTACACGTCTTAGAGAGAAAAAACTGAAAGATTTTCTCCAGCCAAGGGAATAACGCCTAATTAGGACTTACTTGTTACATTCGGGACTTAATTAGGAAAGCTTTCACATTTTTCTTTACCGAATAATCCGAACTTAGTTTGCAGCCATTAAATCCGGACCGTACTTGAATATTCTGGTCTACGACCTTGATCATTGTCCCGGCGAGACGGTTGATATCCAATTCTTACCAATCGTTTCGACACAATTGGGACTAGAAATGGCGATTTGCAAATACGTCCATTTTCAGTCGAATAACAACAAGTAAAAATATAGAGCGGTAATAAAAACCTTTTGTAATAACGAGTAACATCAAGACAATGAAAACGGAATAGTATTACTTATACAAGCATTGTAGAGAATGTGTCACGTTCAAAAAAGAAGTTTGTGGTGAATAAATGTATTTTTTCAAACTTGCTCGGATATTTGAGCATTATTTTGACAACCTTCTTTGAGATAAATCGAAAATGCTGAACTGGTCAGCCAAATGCGAGCGGCCGGCCATGTTAGATTTTCATACTAATATTGCCGGCCGCCTGCTCGCATTTATTTGGCAAGCGGGCATAAATCCAGACTCCAGACTGCTACTGCAAAATTCTAGATAGACAAAAACCCAATAACCCTTCGCCCGACCCGGGAATCGAACCCAGAACCATAGCCCTTGCGACCACTAAACCAACGAGGCAGTTGACTTTTACTTATAAAGCAATAAAGTAATTAGCCATCCCCAAGAGCAATTAAATGATCGCCGGTAGTACTTTCTAATCGAGTTAGTTTCTACTGTCTCCGAATCGCCTAATCTTTACATTTTGCGGTTCGACAATTTTTCTTAGGGGTGGTACATTTCACAAAATGAATCTCAATGCAATAGGATAACCCGATTAATTGCATTGAGAATGTGATTTCAGTCTAAGCATCGGTTCAAAATTCGAATGGTGTCTCGTGTAAATCTGGGTTTCACGATCACACATCGGTCACGTCAAGATCAAGTCGCCGATCAGTCACGTCAAAAAATATAGTTACATAGAAGTTGTAGGATGTTGGCTACACATACTAGTCACGTAACTACCGGTAAGTCTCAGTTGACGTCGCATCACCGGCAGGTCAAAACTTGTATTGCTACGGCATTGTAACATTGGCATTTGTAAACGGGGCGTGGCTATATGACTGACTGACTGACTATCTGTTTACACACGTCCCTGAAATTGACGTGACTGATCAGCGACTTAACATTAACGTGATTGATGTGTGTGCATGAACTTTTAAACGATATTCTTTTAAGACAAATGAGTTTGCTTTTGATTTGCTTTTTATGTGCGGTCACGTGAGTGTGGTTCGAAGTAAACTTTTGAGAACTTAAGTAATAAAACCTCAAAAGGGTCAAAACGTCTATAAGTCTGCAAAACTACACCTCAACTGTGTAACCCATTTTCAATCACAACCCGAAGGATTTTGAAGGAAATTGTAAATGCATTGCTTCATATATTTGAAACATTCGTTTGCTCATCAACGTAAATAACGCAATGAATGTTGTTGAACTGTCAAAATGAAAGACATTGCAATTGTTAAGTTACGCAATGACCCCGCTGGAATTATAAATGTGTCTGTAAATAGACATTGCCTCCCTGCAAATTTAAGTATCAGTAGACGCTTATATTGTGATCATGAAGTTTGCAATACGCTTAAGAAAATAAATACCAAAAATAAAATATGAAAATACGTGCCTTCCTGCACACAAATAGTGAAATCTTTAGAAAAACAAAGTGATTCAGATGCTTACATTTCATGATTATTTATGAATCATATAAATTATCTAGACAATTATCTTCTTAGCGTCAGGCAGGCGTAGAGAATTAGCTGACAGTAATTACAATGTGAGTAATAAGTTGATTAAGATTTGATAACTAAAGAAAAAAAAGTCAAGTGCCCGTTTTAAGTGGCACTTGGCGCCCCTAAAATGAATGTCTAAATAAAACCGCGTTGTTGGATTTTTAACTTTCGGCTCTTAGCCGAGTGTTGAAACTCTAACAGCGCGTTTGAAAACGGGCACAAAGGTCTAAAGTGAAATATAAGAGACTTCAGAAAAAACTTAGTTCGAAGGGAAAGAAAAATCTGCTATCGAATTTTTATACCGAAACCAACCATTTACAACGCAAATTTGGATGAGAATGGGATTAAATTCGCATTTACCTATATAAATACCATTTACTTTAAATACTTTCAGGAGTCGGTCTGTTGTTCTGAAACGTTTCCATTAATATTTGATATTTCCATAATTTCGTTAAATTCAGAGGGATTTTACAACCCACTCACAAAATCTTCAGTAACCAAAGTTTCTTCTTCATCTTCGTTCCCTCATCGCTGAGGATCGTGACCAAGCTATGCGGTCTGCTGCAGTGTGGACTGCTTGGTAAATGCTGCCTCCTTCTTGATCGCGTCTGACCATCTCAATGGTACACTGCCATGAGCGCGTTTGCTTCCACCCGGCCTAGTAACATTAGCCTTTCCAGACCTTGCTTAGGTGAACGCATAATATGTCTGAATAAACTGAGGGCACGCTCCTGGCATATTTTAGATAGCCGCTTGGTTATGTTCATTCGTTCTCATGGCGATCCATGGTACACGAAGTAGCCAACGTTTACGACTAATGAATTCAAATGGTTAGAGATTCCAAATTACTTTTTAGAGATCAGACATACAATTCTAAGTTGGCCAACAATAGTCACTTACTAAGATACAGATACCTACAGATTTATTTGGACAAGATGTGCGGGCTTGCATATGTCACCACGGGCCATCAAATGACTTCTCCCGCTCTGGGCTGAGCGGGAGGGTGTGTCAGACTCTTAATACTGACTAAAACCCACCCATGTTCCTTCAGTTGCCTGTGCAATGCCACGGGCCACGGTATCCCTTTCGGACTTTCCCGCAACCCCGTCAGGCATCGGTCCCAATGGACCCCTTCACCCGCTGTCATCTCTATGAGGCGCGCGTGGAACACAACGCGCCGTTGACCCGGGCCAGGTCCCTACCGGACGGCGAGCTACCCATTGCTCACCGTCCGCAAGCCCGCGCCTACAGTGGCCGGGAATCGGCAATTGAGGGCGTCTCCTGCGGCGGCTAGGGGCGTAATTTGCCTCTCCCTCACGCGTTCTGCTTCCTACTTCGCGAGCATTACTTCTTCGCAGAAGGGGGTGACGGCCTCCCATGCCCTCTCGCTCCGTACTATGGCCTGGACCAGGGCCGGACGCGAGAGATCCCCGCCACTGATCGCCTCCACGAGGACACGGCAGTGTCGCGTATTTAAGAAATAAATAAATTCAATTATCTACCTAACCAAATTTATATCTTCCTAATTGGCTACCCCTAATCAAACACAACCTCTCTATGTAATTTAATTTCTTCCACATATCCTATTGTTTTTAAACAAGTTTTTCCACAGGTCCTAATGAAGGATAAAATACTTTGAAAACAACTTGTCACTACGTTATTCCGTTGTTTATTTACACTGTTGGGCAAGAGATGTAATGAAACAAACAAAACGCACCATTGCGCGTTTTATTTGTCCACCTTATAATCACAAAATTACTTTTTGCCACGCTCAAACATCGGTCGGAATCCAACAAATATTTATAAATTCGAAAGTGAGTTTGTTTGTTTGTTACGCTGTCGCGCTAAAACGGCTAAACGGATTTGGATGAAATTTGGCACACGGTTAGACCATAACCTGGAATAGGACATAGAATACTTTTTATCCCGGTAGTATATTTCCGTGGGATAATTTTCGACATGCATGCGGGTGAAGCCGCTGAAAAAAGCTACCTTTTCTACACTAATATTTTATAGAGGAAATATTAGATTGTTTTTATATTATAAATGCAGAAGTGAGTTTGTTTGTTTATTACGCTTTCACGCTAAAATGGCTGAACGGTTTTGGATGAGATTTGGCACATAGGTAGAACATAACCTAGAGAAGGACATAGGATACCTTTTATTCCGATATACCCAAGGGATCGAGACTTATAAGGGTAAAACCGCGGGGCGCAGCTAGTGTTCTATAAATATTTTATCCATATCCATACTAACATTATATATGCAAAAGTAACGGTCTATCTGTTATTTTTTACGCATGTTTTAAAGGATGTTTTTGGGCACCTGGATATAATTGTACTATGACCCTGTCACAGGAACAATCTGCGACTCCCGCATTCTTCTTAAACTTATGGAGCAGCAGGCTGTCTTGTATGGATCACAATGTTGGGCCGCAAAATGGATGAATGAAAGTCAATTGCAAGCAGCTGAGATGAGAATGCTAAGAGGGATGTGTGGTGTTACACCAATGGATAGAATAAGAAATGAGTAGGCACATAAGAGGAAGTCTGAAAGTGGCACCGGTGACCGAAAAGTTGTGCGGAAATCGGCTGTCGTGGTATGAGCATGTGATGCGGATGAATGACAAAAATGTCTTGAGGAAAGTTTTGAGCATGAATGTCGATGGTTATAAGAGTAGGAGAAGACCAAAGAAACAATGGATGGACTGTGTGAAAGATGGTATGGCTAGAAAGAGGGTGACTGTCGAAATAACGACTAATAGAGAAGTATGGAAGTAAGGGACATGTTGTGCCGACCACAAATAAATGAGGATAAGGCCGGAAAATGATGATGGTCTATGTTAGGACACAAGATACTTTTTATCCTGGTAGTAGGTTCCCGTGGGGTAATTTTCGACTTCCATATGCGAAGGCACGGGCAAACGGATGACGTTGGACGTTTTTTGTTGGTTGAATACGAGGCGTTTGGCTACTTTTGTAGTTTAGTATGTTTTTCTGCTACTTTTGTATTTTTGTGTGTTTTGATTGTGCAAAAATAAACATATTTTCTTTTCTTTTCTTTCTTTCAAAAGCTAGTACTTATAAATATACATTAATCCTTGTCACCGTATTTCGCGACAGCGGTCCAGCCTAATCGTGAGCTCTTGAAAACCCGGTCACACAAAGTTAGAAGAGCTGATCAGCATCATTGTTTGTGTAGGTCAATAAGGTTTTGGGCGATTTTTAGCACTCTCCGAGTCGCCCAAAGCCTATCCATAGGTATCTTTGTGTGTGTACATGCACTGCCAGCCAGCACTGCATAGTGCAGCCTAGTGGTGTTACCATCAGATATCAAAGTCCTAGATCCCGTTCGAAACCAAGGCACGCACCTCTGACTTTTCAGATTCATGTGCGTATTGTGTAATTATAATTTGTTCTAAAAACTGTGAAGGAAAACATCGCGAGGAAGCCGGTATGCCTGAGAGATATTTCTCGACGGCATGTGAAGCCAAGTCAGAGGCCCATGAGCGGCTTTAAAACTCAGACACCAGGTTAGTCACTAACTACACGAAAAAGAAGGAACATACAAAGATGCCTAATTAAATGCAGTCTTGTTATTGTATGCACCCTGATTCTGAATTGAATCCAATGAGTAGGGATAAAGTCATCATAAAATACTCAGAGCAATGACTTGTGTTATTTCCTTAAGATGACACTAATTTTAATAACTACTAGTAGGACAACTCATAAAAACAATTACAAAGCAAGAATGTAAAAAATGACTCATTAAGTTTACTCCAACTTCAACGAATTCGAACGCAAACTCAGACCAATATCTTAGAACCAGAACAAAAACAAGAACATTAATTTCTTTATATTGACATTTTAGTATTGATGGAGCAGTGATAGTCTAGTGGTGTGACCGTCGGACTGCCAAGTCATAGGTTTCGAGGTCGAACCCAAAACACCTCAGACTTTTCGGATTCATGTGCTTATTGTATAATTATCACTTGCTTCAAAAACGGTAAAGGAAACCATCGCGATCCTCATGTGAAGCCAAGTCAGAGGCCCAAGGGCGGCTTTAAAACTCTGACACCAGGTTAGTCACTAGCCAAAAAAAAAAAGTATGGTGGTATACCAGACGAGTGTGTCTGGTGGGTGCCCAGGTGTTGATGTCAGATAGTCTTATATAATGTCGTTCACGCGGTAAACTCTAAAATGCGCGATGCAGGAGTTGTGTGGCGTCATGTCTTTGATGCGTAGTTCTTATGTGGCAGTGTAACCACCACAGTTGGATCAAAGAAAGCATGCTCTATCCCTGAAACTCAAAAATAATTTGATCGAGTAGGGATAGAATTTTATATTGTTGTTACACTCCGGCCGATGAGAGAATGCGTTCCTTACAGTTACGTTCCTGTCAGCTGAGTACAAAAGTATTTGACGAACTTTAGTTCCTAATGTTGTCCAACTGATAGCGGCCGGAATAAAGTCTAAGTCGATATTAATGCCCAACGTCCAACCTATTCAAGAGTAGGGTGTCTCGAATCACCAATGAGTAGCCAGAATACCGCCATTACTAGTTCTGTGACATTCTGGCTACTCAGTGGCGATTTAAGTCGTCGTGGTCGACAGGTCATAACCTAGGATACATAGGATTACTAACAAATACACTCGAGAGCAATGAATCCGGGTCACTTAAAGAATCCTAAAAATCTCGGAAACTAAAAATGCTAGGTTAATGCAATAAATTGTATTTAATAGACAATGTAATACTCCTTAAATGAAGGTATTAAAACTTCTTAGTTATTGTAAAGTTATATCATAAAAAAATCAAATTTGAAAAAGGGCCACTTTCGAAGATGGAACTACGAAATTACAGCATTTGGTTTTGCTTTTGTTTGTAATCTGTCATTTATGTGGGTACATAAACCATGTTGATAGTGCTCTATATTCATTATTCAAGCTGAAATTATGTCGCTTACGCCTGAAGAATGCACCAGAATACTTACAATGCTGGAAACCGGCCGGAGTCAGCGCGATACAGCCAGGACTGTCGGTGTGTCGCTGTCAACAGTACAAAGAGTTCTCCGACGTTACGAAGAAACTGGTTCTAACCTACGCAGACCAGGAACGGGCAGAACCAGGTGTACCACAGCACGAGAAGACCGATACTTGGTGAACACCATGCTTCGAAATCGCTTTCTTACAGGAACTGAACTCACAAATCAGTTTCGACGCCTCGGAGGAAGTAACCCAAGTGCATGGACAGTAAGACGTCGGCTTGCTGAATCTAACTTAAAACCCCTTAGACCTGCAAACGGCCCTAAACTGGAGCGTGGGCATCGTATTTCAAGACTAAGATATGCCCAGAGCCACGTACGAGTATTGAAGATTGGTCAAAAGTTATGTTCTCCGACGAATCAAAATTTATGCTCTACAAGCACGATGGAAGACACAGAGTGTATCGAAGACCAGGGGAAAGATTCAAGCAAGCATGCATCGAAGAAAAAGTAGCCTACGGTGGTGGGTCTGTACTTATGTGGGCCGGAATTTCTTCTGAAAGTCGCACAGAGCTGGTGATCATAGAAAACGGCTCTTTAACTAGCGAAAGATATGTGGAAGAAATCCTCAATGATCACGTTGGTCCATTTATGGTCAATTTAGGTGAGGATGCTATATTTATGCATGACAATGCCCGACCTCATACAGGTAGGATTGTGAATGACTACCTTCAAGAGATGAACATTACTCGTATGGAGTGGCCAGCGCGCAGCCCGAATATCAACCCGATCGAGCATGCTTGGGACGAGCTAGGCAGATGCGTAAAACAACGAAACCCTCCCCCAATCACGCTTCGTGAGCTCAAAATTGCTCTCACAGAGGAATGGGAGAATATTCCCCAAAATCGTATAAGGAACTTGGTGTACAGCATGCCAAACCGCGTAAACGCAGTAATGGAAGCACGAGGAGGCAATACGAAGTATTAATCTGTCGCGCGCGCAATTAGCAGACACAATAGAATTTTATTGTTATCTGTCTCCAATATGAGACACCAGTATTATAAAGGTTAAAATTCAAGAAAATCGTAATGAAGTTCAAAAATTTCATGTTTCCTATTTTAGTTTTAAGGAGAGATCAGCAGTTTTTTTCTTTATGTAATTTTGTGTTAATAAAATGTATGGTGACTCATATTTTTTTTACTTTCATTTAAGGAGTATTACATTGTCTATTAAATACAATTTATTGAATTAACCTATCATTTTTAGTTTCCGAGATTTTTAACATTCTTTAAGTGACCCGGATTCATTGCTCTCGAGTGTATTATAAATCAATGCGAAAGTGAGTTTGTTTGTTTATTTGTTAAGCTTTCACGCTAAAACGGCTAAACGTATTTCGATGAAATTTGGCACATGAGTAGACCATGATGACCTGGGTTACGACAAAAATCTTCTTATCCCGATATTCCCACGGGATTGAGACTTATACGGGTGAAACTGCGGGGCGCAGTTCACCTCATTACTATTTGAATTGAAAAGTTATGTTTATGTCGCAGGCAGATTGTTTGTCATTATACAAACTGCGAGCGTTTGTAAACGGACGACCCGTTTACAAACGCTCGCAGTTATGCAAAATGCCGAAGGCAAAATGTAAACTGCCTTGTCACTATGTAATAAAATAATATGCCACAACATTTGATGGACAATTCAAACGCCGCGCCGTTTACAAAAGGCCGCGACAAATATAAGTATTTAGTTCTATTCACGCCCGTCGCTGCTAATCAAAACAAGAAAAATGGCATCGAGCAGTGGTTTAGTGAACAAGAAAAATATTGAAAACAGTGCGAATCCTACGTGTGCAAAGGACTTTCGTATTATAATTAACTCTTATTATAAATCTTCATAAGTATATGACTGGGAATAAAGTCTTGTTTACCCAACCTTTGTTTTATCACCATCTGCCTTTTCCCAACTGTGTTAGGTCAGCTTCCAGTCTAACCGGATGCAGCTGAATACCAGTATTTTACATGGAGCGACTGGCTATCTGACCTGCACAACCTAGTTACTAGGTATAACGATACCCCTTGGTAAGAATGGTTGTCAGACTTTTGGGCTTCCAACTACCCGTAACGAGTGACATTTATAAGGCCAGGCTAATTGCTGGTCCGTGGATAGGTGACCATCATTACATACCAAGACTCCTCCGTGCCTTGGAAAGCACGTTAAGCGGTTGGTCTCGGCTGTCATTCGTGTTTGACAGTCGTTACGAGTCGTCAGAAGCCCGAAAGTCTGACAACCAGTCTTACCAAGGGGTATCTTATTACCAAGTTACTGGGTTGTGGAGGTCAGATAGGCAGTCACTTCATGTGAAATACTGGTATTCAGCTGCATCTGTATAGACTGGAAGCCAAATCCAACATAGTGGGGAATAGGCTAGGCAGTTTCATTTACTCAGACAGACAACGTAGGTACAGTCGTAACCGCTGGGTTTAGAAGCATGAAATTTTGCACTAACGTTCAGTTTATGACGTGAGGAATGTGGGGATGAGCGCGCGTATGGAAGATCGTCATTTTGGCCGATGAGAAACCCAATCTGGAATATTATTTATTATTATTTTTATCTACAACTCTTGGCCTGCATAAAAGAAAGAAAAAAGAAAGAAAACACGTTTATTTGCGGTATATATGACGCAAGCAAAGGAAAAAACACTAAAAAAACAATTTGGGAGAAAATATGCGTCATATCCACGCAAAACGGCCATCTCTCAGCATAATGCTGGGACCCTATGCGAGACAGAGGCCCAGCGCACGAGGTGCATCTCACCTGATGGTAAGTGATGATCAGGCCGAAGGTGGAAGTGAGCTTCACCCGGAATCTTCACACCACAGAGGAACTGGCTATCTTACCTCTAGCTGCCGAAATACAACAATGCTGTTAACATTGTTCTTATGGCGACAAACTTAGATAAGATTGTGGTAGCTAGCCAGGTGGACTTAGAAAATGCCCTACCATCAACCGAACTGAGCAGAAAATGTTGCCCCCACTAGGAATCGAACCCGGGATCTCTGGGTCTGAGACACGGTTCTAACCACAAAATCACCAAGGCGGAATCGGGGTTTTAGTGTTCAATCTTAGGATTACTTCCAGCCATATTTAGAAGCACTGCAAAACATGTCTGTGAATATGAAATACATTGGGTAAATATACATGTTACGCATAACCGCAACTGAAAACATGAATGACTTCATAGAACAGCATAAATATTAAAATAGAAAAGGAGTCTGTCATAACTCATAACAGAATACTGTATCGAGTTAATATGAACGGTAGTGATTTAGTTTAAAATAAACTTTAATTACGATATTTACAGTAATTAGGAGGTGTGCTTGGTTAGAGCGATACAGATGAAATGGCTTACAAACTATTGGTACATATTATAGAAAAAAAAGCCTAATGTGAAAACACATTATTTCTGGAATGGACCACCAGGTCACTTCAGATCAACTGTCACGCTGTCGGAATGTGAGCTGGGCTTAAGGGTTAACTTAAGTGTTAGAAAAAGGTGTCAAATTCAAATTCAAAATATTTTATTTCACATAAACCTACATGGGCACTTATGAAACGTCAGAAGCTAGGTGCACGGTTCCAATTGGTCGTTTTCCATGGAGAAGAGCCGGCAAGAAACTCCACGGTTACTCTAAGAAAAATAATTGGCTTTTACAATATTTTCAAATAACAGTGTTATTAGGTATGGGAGGACAGTGTGGGTCTTTCAACAAGTACCAGGTACTTAACAAAATAATGATGGTCAACAAATCTACAGTCCACTAAGCCTACAGCGTTTTCACATTCACAAAATAGAAAAGAATCTATGTAAAGATAAATAAATAAATTTAAAAAACAAAACGTATATTAAACGAAATGACGTGATTGCTATTACAGCTGTAACAAATCTGAATAATTATCATGTGCACAAAAACCAATAATAAAGAGTTGAAATTAAATTGGAGATATATAATGTCTAACAATAGCGTGATTAAGTCAAGGAAGAATGTAAAAAAAAAAAATGGTATTTCGGGAGCAGTTAATAGACTCTAACATAATTTGCCGATAATGAGGTATCAGGGAATACACATGTGCAGTAAGAATTATTGCCAAACTTCCTTGTCTTCATCGTAGACTTCAATTTTATTTTATGCATTCTTGATAAGAACGCGTGGGTGGGTTTTGAACTTCCCATCGCTAAGTTCTATAACCGACTTACGCAACTTGTTATAAAAGCGGATACTGTTTATAAGAAATTACTTGCTTGTTTTAGTTAATCTAAATTTGGGTATTTGGGTGTCGTGTCGAAAGAGATGTATAATAAATAACTGCAATCGGTGACATGGCTATTAACTCTTAAAATGTCGATTGCACCCCATGTCTGCAAATGACAATAAAATTCTATTGTGTCTGCTAATTGCGCGTGCGACGGGTTAACTAAATAATTAATACAAGAGGTTAGAAACAGCTTAGGGTGTCGAGTGATTCACTACTATGGGAATGCCTGGTATGCATAACTATCGTGTTTATAAGCCTCTCTCATCATAGAGTTTATGTTAACATCATTTAAAAACTAAAAATAAACACCTAGAAACTAGCTTCCAGTTTTCAGAAACACATTTCATTCACTTGTTTGAGACGATTACACAAAAAAAATAATGAAATAACATGTTTGTCATGACATTTTTGTTATCAAAAGAGAGTTCTTGACGAGCACATTACAAATAAAATAATATAGGATATATCATATTGTATTACAAAAATATATTTTTGTTTTTAACCATTAAATTGTTAAAACAAGCAAAAGTGAGGCTGCGTACGTGCGTTCGGCTGCCGTAAATAATACGGCGTGGCTACAAAGTAATACCTATTATACAATAAATCTGTAAAGTATCAAATAAATAAATAAGTTTGTAGCGGTTACTACGCCACATACGATCGACGCATCAAAGACATGACGTCACATAAATCCTGCATCGCGCAATTATAGTTTACCGTGCGAACGACATATTTTATAAGACTATCCGACATCAACAGTTGGGCAGTTGCCCGCCAGACACAATACCCGTCTGGTCGGAGGATCCTTCCTTTTCTATGCTGGATTTTTTAGGTGTTCCTGGTACCCACATGGCTTTACTTTGGCCATTTTTGTGCCAATGTCTTGATTTCTGACTGAAATATGTTCTTGTTAAATACCATGATTTGCCCTGATTACTTATAGTTTGACGGAGATCGCTGTACGCGCCTTAGAAATGCGAGGTGAGGCAGAGGACAGTGTGGACGAATATGAGGTGGGATGCCATGAGCGTTGTCGAATGAGCGGCGGGATGCCATGAGCGTTGTCGAATGAGCGGCGAAATGCCGTGAGCGTTGACGAATGAGCGGCCTGCACTGCCCCCCGTCTCACCACGCACATGCACAAGGCGCGGCACTGCGGTTTTGGTCAAACTATAGCTGAATTTTTTTTAGATAAATGACAACTAATTACGGAAAGGTCTTCTTCTTTTCGTGTGGTTAGTGACTAACCTGGTGTCAGAGTTTTAAAGCCGCCCATGGGCCTCTGACTTGGCTCCACATGTTGTCGAGAAATATCTCTCAGGCATGCCGGATAGAACCGGATACGGAAAGGTAATAGGTAAATATATTAATTATTCGGTATCCCGGGTCAGGCGAAGTGTTATTGGGTTTCTCAATCCTATTGAACCGGGCACAAATCTAGACTTCCAGAAATTCCAATTTCTGGAAGTCTAGATTTGTGTCCGGTTAATGGCAATAGGCTCCCCTATTACATGTCACTTAATTATAACTGGCGAAATATGGGTGTACTATACTACTCTACCCTGCTTATCCCTTCGCAAATTACAGGCGTGATGTTGTTATGTTAGTCGGTATGCTGGTAAGATCATCTCTAGCACAAATAAACTTTGAACAAGTTGCTTTCAGCGCATAAGTTCGGTACGAAGAGTAGTATGACGAATGTCGATTTAAAGGCATGTCATTTTAATAAGATGGTTTTGATTAACGATACTAAAAGGTGTAAATAAATTAACTGAAAACCTATTTAAGGGGTAAATTATACTCCACTTTATGAACCACTACGAACTAAGGGACTAGCGCCGCAATAGTAACAAAAATATTAGCTGTTTCCTCCATTAGTTGTGCGAAAATAAATGTCAGTCATACTCCGAGTTGGTCCCATGAACACGGTCGCAAGGGGGACGTCGTGCGCAAACTGTAACCATGGATTCAGCACATGATTCACCCCCCGAAGCGCGGCGCAGAAATATTTTGTCAGTATTAAAAATAACAGCTGTTTTATTTAAAAAAAAACGTGAAATACCTACGCGGTCAAAATATATGAACAGGTATAATTATGATAATTATATTATGAGTACAATTTATCCACTTAGGCCCACTGTACACTCACGTTTTTCTTGCCATCAAAAACTACGGTTTATTCGCCGTGTGTAGGTACGGTCGTCAGTGTTGTAAGAAAGAAAGAAAGAAAGAATAATATTTGTTTGAACACAGTTCGTGAAACACTATATAAACTTCACGCAACTTTTCTTTCAACACTATAATTATAATCATTGTATAAACTTTTTTGAAGTGAAAACTTCTTTAACGGCGTTGTGTACTTTTTTGTGATGGGTAAAGATGTTAAACTCGCGTCATAACACGTGAAAATTCGTAAGACGCACTCCTGGAGTGCAACGCGTTTTTTTCTACAGCACGGTTATTGGATTGTACAATAAAGAAACCATGCCGTGTACCTGAGTGCTGGGCCTTAAAAAGTTTCAGTTATTTCAATTACAACTTGTTAGTATATTATTTTGCATCGTAGTATCATAGTTTTCTATGCAATTAATTGGCGCAGTAGTCTCCTTAACTTATCTATGTTTACAAAAAAAAAACAAAAATGGAAAATATTTAACTGAACCTCTACAAACTTTTTGGGCTTCTAATAATGCTCACTTTTTTTTGAATAAGGGAGCCTCTTTTTATACTTCAGGCCTTTTCTCACAGTTGGTCGCAGTGACAAAGCTAGGATACCCCGATCAAACTGGTCTGGTTAGGTTAGGTTAGAACTGTAACAAACCGCGCGCAAGCTGAGCGAGCGAAGCGAGCGATGCCTCGGCAGCGACCGACGAGCGCTACATCCAAGTTAGTCGCAGTTACTTGACTATTTAGTATTTTTAGGACCACAAAATAGGAATTATTAGAGGTTCACAAAAAGAAGCACATTCATTTTATTAGAGTATCCAATAATATTTTTAGGAAAGCAAGGAAGAAAAAAAATCGACGAATAAAACGACATACAACACGGTATAAATGAGGGAGTTTTATTAAGTGTCTCCACGTTCCTTGTCTACAAAGGTCATTATTCTCCGCTGATAAGAAGCTTAGCGTCAGCACAGCTCTTTGACTACAAACACACGAATATTCCGTGAAATACCGAAACACGTTGCCTTTGTTTACTGTTACTACTAAGTCTACCTACGCGAGATAAGACGGGGATATAGGGAGGTACTGTTTTTTTAAAATGTAATATGTTATTAAGGGTACGCTAGCCGGTCATTTATTCATACAAACGTAGTATGTTGATTACTCGATGATTACTGTTTGACCGTGTACGATCAGAACTAAAAATTATATATTTTTTTCTTGTCATCATGTATGTTCCCTGTATGAAAGCAGAATTGGAAAAAAATATTATTTCAACACTAATTATTTTAACTCGTCTTTGGGCGAAAATAAATAACATAAGTAGTAAGAAAATGGCAAAACAAAAACCGTACATGAACAGATAATTTATTCAAATAGTTCAAATAATTTTATTTTGAGTAAATACATCCAATAGTTTTTTTCATAATATCTATACGACCAAAGGTCTGTTCATGATAGTCTATTTCACTAAATAAATAAATTAATAAAAATTAGGTAAATAAATACTAAAAAATTAAAACTAAATAAATAAATAATTAGACTAATTTAGCATGCATATTATTCACGCCCACCAACGAGTTCGAGCCGTCGACTAGTGTACCCTTAAGGAACTTTGTTCAAGACTAGTGATTCATCCCGGCTCTGCCCAGGTGCTGGAAATTCTATGACACAAAATATCAATAATAAAGTTTTTTTTGGTTTTGAATTAATATGTCTAATTATTGTGAAAACCAGAATAAAATTTAAAAAAATAAACTGTAAAATAAGGAAGAAAATTGCGCACAGACAAGTAGACTTCGCCGCCCATCATATGCATACATACAGCATAAATCTGGATTCGTCAGAAAACATTACTCTTGCCCATTCTTCGTCTCCCCATTGTGCGTATTCGCGGGCGTAACGTAATCTTGCTACCCGATGTTCCCTTTCAAGTTTTGGACCATTTGCGGGTCTATCTGGGGTCAAATTAGCTTCAAGGATTCGCCGCCTTACAGTCCGCTCGCTTACGTCATCTCTACGGGTCTCTCGAAGTTGATTTGTTACTTCAACTGCCGTGAGTAGGTCGAGCCGTAGTACATCTTGGTCTGCCGGTGCTTGATCTTCTTATGTTCTGTCCAGTTTCTCGGAAACGTTGGACGACTCGCTGAACTGTAGAAAGTGACACACCTATTGTTCTTGCTGTACTTCGCTGACTTCTGCCTTCTTCTAACATAGTGACGATACGTGTACATTCATCTGGTGTTGGCGAAATGATAGTAATTCAATAATGATGCTGAAAGACGACAATGATCGCCTTTTATCATTATGATTTTAAATATGGAAAACAAAATTCAGAAAACAATTAAAAGTAAAACAACCGTGAATTTAATTTAAATTATTTCCAAATTCGAGGTTTTTAAAATTTTAACTTTTTTAATTATGTTGTAGATCATTTAGTTTTCATACAATTTTAAAATTCTCTTTAATATAAAGTTAATTTCATGAATGTACCATTATGAATTTGCAGGTTACATGGATTTTCGTCATCGACCCGTATTATTTGACCGCGAGTGTAGAAAAAAAATGCAATATTTATCAATATTTTAGCGACTGTCATCTGACCTCTCAATCTTTATGACTGCGTAACGTGGACGTAATGATTATGTCCTGAGGGGAGATCAGTGTCAGACTTGTGGGTTACCTATAACAGCTGTTAGTAATTTGTATGTCAAATTACTAACGCAATATCAATGTTGCGTTTGGAGAGGGGACTGCTAATGAACGCACCGTGCGATTTTGGTTTAAACGCTTTCGTGATGGAAACTTTGATTTGAAAAACGAACCACGTGGAAGACCGCCCACACAGGTGAATAACAATGAATTGAAAGAGATGGTGGAAGCCGATCCGACAGGAATTAGCGGCATGGTTTAACGTTACCTTACCAACAATATTGACTCATTTGCGTCAAATCAATAAAATAAAAAAATATGAGAAATGATGCCTCATGATTTGACTGATCTGCAGAAAGAAACGCGTGTTGGAACTTGTGTTGCCTTGTTCAATCGATACTGAAATGAAGGAATATTGGATTGAATTGTGACATGTGATGAAAAGTCTATCCGCATAATTATCAGAGCCAGTCCCTCCCTGGAAACCCACATTGTCTCAACAAGCATAGAAAAAATATTGCATACATTTGAACCTTTTCACAAGTCATGTCAAAGTTAAGTGCGCAAATCAATTGATCCGTGATAATGTTATGTTGCGAATAACAATACTTCACTGACGTTGCCTTGCCTAATTCATGTTCATGGTTGTTTATGTCTGTCATCTCATACTATTATCACTGTAATTTGAAAACATTGTAAAAGCCATTTATTTTAAAAGAGTAAAAAAAAAATATAGACGAAACTATATAAAATTAATAGATCAGAGGCAGAATTTGTGTACAAACTGAGATTTACAATATAGACGTAAAGACAAAGAGGTTAAACGTAGTATTAGAAGTTACAACAATAGACTAATTCAAGATGCACCAGATAATAACTGCTCCCTGATAAAAGCAAAACAAGGTATTACTAATCAGAAGTCACATACTTATAAGATGTGGATGTGGATCACATATTTATAAGATGGCAATGTTAAGAAACAAATGATTAGAATATATTAGATAAATGTACAAGATTTTATTAATCCCTCTACTCCGACGACACTCAACTACCCTCAACACCTGATTATTTCTGCCCTGACAGTATTCCACCTATAACCGGATACGAGGTTCATGTAGCCCTTGCTGGACAAACTGTGTGCCCAAATAGCACAGAGCTGGTGCCCTGAAACTGTGAGGCGGGGTCGCGGCAGACCACGTAGGAGATGGCGGGACGAGCTGGATAGGTTCTGTCAAAATTGGAAGGAGGACGCGCGAAAATAAATATTTAAATATTTTCTAGTAAATACATTTTCTAATTTCACTACAAAAAAAATATATGACACTAACAATTACTTTTCAACTACCTAACTGAAGGTTTTACAATTTATGTAACAAAAAGTTCCAGTCAGAGCCTGCGACCGCTGGCGGCACGACACGAAATATAACTATAACTTAATAATGTGACAATAAAAATTAAATTTCATTGATACCTAAGGACGTCGTGGCATGCCAAGAATTTATTGCCGTCAGTTTTCACTTGCATATAATTAGTGATACCGAAGGACCGCCCCTGTCGCCAGTGGGCGCAGAACCTTAGTCAGTTTGTCAGAAAGTTGAAACTAGTCTGACAAACTGATGCACGCCTCAACAAAATTCATAAATTATATTACGAGTATTACTGAGACTAACCACATCATCATCTGCCTTTGTTTTTTCTTTCCTCAGCTTCCAGTTTTACCGGATGCAGCTGAATACCAGTATTTAACATAGAGTGACTGCTTACCTGACCTCCACAACCCAATTTACTAGGTAATACGATAGATACCCCAAACCAAGACTAACCAAGTGATTATAAATAAAATAAACAAACATAAATATTATGTATAACGCGTTTCTACCAAAATAGTCACATAGATATATAAAACCAAACCGCACTGGGCCCTTGTAGGTCAACCCGCACTGGGGCCGCGTGGTGGATTATGGCCCGATCCCTTCCACAGAGGGGAGCCCTGTGTTCCGTGAGAGCAGTGGGAAATATCACAAACTGATTATACCAGCTAGGTAAACATAATGTGTTTCTTTTGATATCCCATAAATCTAGGTTATTAATGAGAATCAACTGGCAAAAGACCTATATAAAATTTAAAAAAAACGGGTTGCACTTCTGGAGTGCCGGCAGAAGTGAAAACTTGAATATTAACGTTGTGGATTTTTTATATTTTGTAATGGTTAGGGAATAATTTTGCACCGGTCTACTCCGTCTTACGAATTTTCGATCAGGTCACGTGTCCTGACGCGAGTTTAACATTTTTTACCCATCACAAAAAAGTGCATAACGCCGAAAAAGAAGATTTCACTTAAAAAAATAAACGAATTTGCCTCAATGTGTCATTGATAAGTATAACTAAATAATTTTCATTCAAACCAATCATTCATATTTGAAGCTAAGAAAATATGACAACTTCGCATATATCGCAAATATCGTGACTGTCTTATTAATTAATACGTTACATGAAAAGGAAAAAAAATAAAAATAATGTCAGTTGATTTTTTGACATGGTCTCATTAATATCCTAGAGTATTAAAAGGAACACGTTACATAAAAAAACACTTCAGTAAACAAAAGAAACAAACACATACCCAACACAGCTAAAAGTATCTCCTTCCACACACAACATTTTTTTTCACTTTTCTCCACATTGTTATTAACTTGTTGACTGATTGTGTACACCATTGTCACTGATTCACCACTGTTTCTGCCTACCCTCTTACTAGCACTGTCTTTATAAGCCGTCTGGAAGAAAATCACTGTTTGATTATGATCCTTTTATAGTATTAACTGTATTTGCGTTGTTCTTATCTCTCGGTACACTTGAACGTAAAGGTGGGTTTAGATTGTTAAAATAAAATATTAAAATGTAGAAGTAAGTTGGTTGTTTCATAGTGCAATAAAAAAAAACTGGTCTATTAAGAAACTAGACGAGAGCCACTGGTAATAAAAATATTCGTAGATGGATTTTTATTTTAATTTTTTTGTAAAAAGGAAGTTCTCAATTGAACTGCGTACTTATTTTATTTTTATATTACAACAAAAATGACATAATAAAATGGATATCTAGACCTAGGTCATGCTTTACAATTACTAAAATAAAAAACAGCTTAATGTATTAGCAAGTTCTCAATGTTTTTCATTGTTTCTTTTTCATACTCGTATTAAAATGATCGGTGACGTTTTAGACACACAAGTAAGTCTTTTCTGTTGGATTTGCTGTAAATATTTAATTTTTAATCTTACAAAGATTACTTAGGAGTGGCAGCTTAACATCTTCGTAAATAATTTCATAGTAATGTGTTTTTATCTCGTTCTCAATATCGTTTAGTAATTTTATGAATTTTATAAACTATTCATTAAATAATATATAGGTATTTTACAGTTATTATAATAACAACAAGGCAATGCATCTGGAATTATTTAAGAAAAACAAAACAACTTGAAAAATTTCACAAAAACAACTACGGTAGCATTTGGCAAAAAAATTTTTTTTTTTTTTTTACTACGAATAAAGTGATTTTTATCGATAAATATTAAACTAAAACAAAATTATGAAAATATAATAAAGTAAAAAAAAAACAAAACACTATATGAACCCACCATTACAATCCTCATCCACTTAAAATCACACTTTATCACTTTCAAAATAAAACGTAAAATCCTTCAGCACTATAATTACCACCGCTTTTTACGGGCCTTTTAATATCCTTAAAGATAAAGTATTACCATTTGTATAATACAAGTAAATGCTCGAGACGTGACGATCGCCGCGTGCGATGATACTGAGTTTAGAAGTTAGTACTGCGCGGGAGCATTCGAACGAGCGAGCTACTGCGCTAGCCCACTTGAATAATGTTGTTGAAGTTTATAAATTAGAGTTCAGTGTATTGATTAGTATGTTCTATTTTTGTTTATTTAGGTATAGGGTTTTTTCGGGTATAGCGATCGATTGAAAAAGTAAATCAATGTTGCTAGCAATGGGTCTACGAGCAAGGGAAATAATAAAGTCAGTCAAACTTAATTTGGTGAGTATTTCTATGGATTGATTGAAAGAGTTTTTTTTACAAAAAAACAAAAATTTAAAAAATTACTACAAATTCCCTTTTGTGATGTCTTACAAAATGTTTTCAGAAGATTGAAGAAGATTATTTATTACACATACAAACAGACAAATCAAGCAAGTATACTCTGCCATTCAAACGAAAATTCCCGTCAATCAGTGTGAATAATATTGGAACATGACCACGCATCCTGTTCTTTTATTCATGTAATGAAAGAGATAGCACGATTCTGTGTCGCTGTTAGTTCTCTAGAGTTTAGAGCAGTGATTCCCAAAGTGGTCTATCTTGACCCCCAGTGGTCGACGACGACCTGCAAGTGGATGGACAAAAAATGGGGGCCCATGAGATACAAATGGGGGTCCACGATAGTGGATCTCATTCAAGCAGTTCCTGACTTTAGTTTTGGCTTTCCATGAATGGAATTATCTATATTTCTAGACAGATAATAGGTACATAACACTTTCTTATAAAATAAATAAAAATATCTATTTATATAAATTACGTTTTTATTTTCTCTGCGTGTAAGTTTTTAAATTGTAAAAAATATTTTCCGTGGTAAATTGAAGCCTGTGTCAACTGTTTAGCTGGCTAGACCTCCAACTTTATCTGTGCAAAAGATCACGGAGATTTCTTGCTTAGTTTTTACCTGAAAACGTCTCATACAGACCTACCTTATTACTACGGTTTTGTATACAAACTTTCGTAATTATAATATTAGTAGCTATACTCCATAGAAGAAAATTAAAATCTAAGCTTTAGAAAAAAAATCTTGAGTCATTGGCATATTGATTGAAATCAGTAGCACTATACCAGCAGATCCGTGACCAGCAGACACAATTGAAGTTGATGATTTTCCAAAAAAATAAAAATTGGGTAAGCAGTGGTAGGGGGGTCTACCCATAACCGAAAAAGATGCCAAGGGGTCTACAACATAAAAAAGTTTGGGGACCGGGTTTAGTGGAAGATTCACGGTAGACTCTGTCTGTTTCAAGCCCAGTTATGTCTCGTTCAGTTTAGGTCGTCCGTGAAATGCAGGACGCGAGTAATAAGTAGACAGCGTTTGTTTTGCCAAGATGCTATCCGCAGTCTTCGCATTGAAAGTTTGTCCTACGTAGATGTTGGTTTCTCGTAGACAACGCGTAGATACCGCATAGACGACGGGTAAATAGCGCGTAGAAGCCGCGTAGATGCCACATTCTATTGTACAGTTTCAACACAATAATTTAAAAAATCGGTCAAGTGCAAGTCGGCCTCGTGCATGAAGGGTTCCGTATTATCTATAAAAACGAAATATAAACATGTATGTTGTATGGGAGCCCCCCTTAAATATTTATTTTATTCTGTTTTTAGTATTTATTGTTATAGCGGCAACAGAAATACATCATCTGTGAAAATTTCAACTGTCTAACTATCACGGTTCATGAGATACAGCCTTGTGACAGACAGACAGGCAGACTGACAGCCGAGTCTTAGTAATATTGTACCGTTTCACCATTTGGATACGAAACCCTACAAACTAATTTCTGAGGAAAATCTTCTGTTATATTTTCTGCTGAAAAGAAGATTATTACGGAAACAAAAGAAGAGAAATACAAAGCTATGAGCGAACTAAAATCATTCTTATGACTTTAGGACTATAACCTGAAATTACAGATTAATTATTGGCCGATTCAAAAAAAAGAAATTAGAGATAAATTAATTAATTAATTAAATTAAAGAAATTAGTTTGTAGGGTTTCGTATCCAAATGGTGAAACCATTTGGATACGAAACCCTACAAAATAATTTCTGAGGAAAATCTTCTGTTATATTTTCTGCTGAAAAGAAGATTATTACGGAAACAAAAGAAGAGAAATACAAAGCTATGAGCGAACTAAAATCATTCTTATGACTTAAGGACTATAACCTGAAATTACAGATTAATTATTGGCCGATTCCTATAATTTACGAACCATTATTGGTTAAAATTAAGGCTCTTGTATTTCAACCAATAATGAAGCAAAAACCTCAAAGCTTTGTATAGTAGACCGTCCCTTAAGGAAGTAGCTATAATGATAATAATAATACAAGAACTTCCCAATACAATAACTTGCTATATTCGGGTCATTACAAAACAGCACTGTTAAGGCTGCAGTCTCGCAAAATGCACTCGCGGCGAATTATTTGCGCAACTTTATATTTTTATTTTTAACAAAATAATGAAATATCATGAAATATTTTTATTGCACATAAATAACCGTAATATAAGTTATAGCTAGTTATTTTTTGTAAGTTCTTCTAGGTGGATTATGTTAGGTAAATCAAGTGTTAAATACAGCTCTTTCGCGCCCAACATCATTGCGAGTTCTGTTTGTGCGCTTAGTTTATAGCAATGAAGAATTAATTTACAAATCTGTTCCGCGCATAATTAGCTCAACATTCTCGTTTTCAAAATTCGCTGATTAGTTTTTTCTAATTATGTTTCATTTTCTTAATTCATAGGTCACAATTTCATCAAAATTCTCTGTTTTTATCTCCTAGTAAACAGTTTGTTCCATAATAACTATGCAATGACATGGGACCTGTCATTTATAATAAAATACGTCAAGGTTATAAGGATTTGTCTGTAAACATGTTTAAATCTAAGGTAACTTCACTTCTTTTAGTCAAATGTATTACTGTATGTATTACTCTGTGAAATACTTTCTAAATGATATGAATTTGTCCAGATTATGATTGTTATAATTAATTGCAATTTGACACTGTGAGACTTATCTACCTGACTATAATATTATTAAATTGACTTCACTATAGTTTCTGTTTTGTTTTGTTGACATTGATATGTAAGTATTGATATTTTAATTTGTGTAATAATTTGCACGCCGTAAGGTAGACTGTAGCCGATCTCATTAATTTATGTACAACATCTTATAGGAACCTGTACCTACATTCATAGCAAATTAAGTTCTGATTCTGATTCTGAATACCAGCCTATTACTGGCCAACTGCAGAGCAAAAACCTCTTCTCATACAGAGAAGGCACGAGCATTGATCACCACGCATACTCAAGAGGTGTTGGTGATTTCAGACTTATATTAACTATAAGTCCAGGTTTCCTCACGATGTTTTCCTTCACCGATGTCAGTAATGTTCAAGATGAACTCAGAAAGTACATATGAATTAAAAAAGTCACATTGGACTTGCCCGGATTTGAACCCACAACCTCGTGCGTGGGGCATCACGACATATTGCGTGGAAGTTTTTTTTTTTTTTTTGATATGGCATCTTGCAGTTGACTCTCAGATTGAGGTCGCCGCTGCTTAACCGGACTATCCTGTGGGTGCCTTAAGCTACTAACTTAAAGCCTCCAGCCGGGGGCATAAACTATACTATGATTTATTAAGCGAACGCTCGCTAAGGGCACCCCCTGTGGGGTACGAACCTCGGTTTATAGCGTCGCTGGCGGGAGGACAGCAAGATGGGACAGGCTGGATCAAACAGTTATTAATATTATTATTAGTTGGGGAATTTAAAGCTACATTTCTCAGCATTACGCGGGCTGGTCGGGGGGGAGTGTTATTTACTCGGGAGGGTCGGGATCGCGGATGACCTCGGCGGCGAGGTCGGAATGCGGGTCTTTTTTTATTGTGGTGTATTGTGCTGGTGTCCCTATTGCTTTCCTGAAGGAGGGTTATAGGGTCATCTGGATCGGTGAAAGTGTGGAGGTAGCTTACGAACCTTATGCCCAGTTTGGCAATAAAAAAAAACGAGTCGTTTTCTTTATAGGAACCGAGCTGAAGACTACTTGTACTACCCAGTTGTAGTACAGTAAAGTACAATACACTTGAGATAACGTGAGTATGTACGCATTTATCACAATTGTGATACTTAAGATAATATGAAAGACTTTGTGCCATCGACCGTAGACATGTCCACGGTCAACGGTAAGCGTCCAGTGAAAACCTAGGGTGGTGGATTTTCCTAGATTTTCCCTACCCTTTCTGAAAGCCAGATGAAGCCTCCAATCAAGAGACATAGAACGAAAATGTTGACGTATGGTAATGTAGATAGATAACGAATACATTATAAACCATACGTATAATATACACCATCCTAACTCATCATAATCATCATCATCATTTCAGCCATGGGACGTCCACTGCTGAACATAGGCCTCCCCCAATGATTTCCAATTTGGCCGATTGGAAGCGACCTGCATCCAGCAGCTTCTTGCGACCTTTATTAGGTCGTCTGTCCACCTTGTGGGCGGACGTCCTACGCTGCGCTTGCCGGTACGTGGCCTCCATTCCAGAACCTTTCTGCCCCATCGGCCGTCAGTTCTGCGCGCTATGTGCCCCGCCCACTGCCATCCTAACTATCATAGTAATAATATAATAATTATATAACATAATATAATAATATAATGTGATTTTTTTATGTTTGTGTGTCTGTTACGCTTTCACGCTAAAACGGCAGAACGGATTTAGATGAAATTTGGCACATGGATAGACCATGACCTTGGTTAGGACATAGGGTGCTTTTTATCTCGATTTTCCCATAGGATCGAGACTAATGCGACTGAAACCGCGGGGCACAGTTAGTACATTATATACCACTTAGATAAACCGTTTATTTAGCGCACACAAAAGACATAGAAAAATACACAAAAGCACAATTAAATGATAACAAAATACATGAATTTAAAGAAAAAAATATTTAAAATGAATAAAGTAACCTACAATTAATACCTAACGTAACAGAATCGTTGTGAGTGAATTGTTAATAGAAAAAACAAGTTTCATAGATAATTTTATTTGAACTGAAGTCATTTTCATATTCTTACAGCCACAAGGAGCAACAAGAACTATAAAACCTCTTTTTACATGACTGCGACGAAACCAAAAAAGGAGAGTTATGTGTTTGACCTGTATGAAAGTATGAAAAAAAATCTCCGTCCCATCAAGTGGGGTATCAAAACGAAGGCTCTTCTGCATAGGAAACTACCAATTGGAACCGTGCACCTAGCTTCTGAGGTCATATTTTGTAGGTTTATGTGAAATAAAACATACGTTACATAATTACTTATTACAAATACTTTTAACTCATCAACACACAGAAGATCTTCTTTTAGGCAACCTTTAAAGTTAAATATAAAACTGATTCCAATTTTCCACACACAACACACACTCACATTCATACACACACCATCACATACAACACACTCATACACACCTCAATCACACATTAACGGCATACGTTCACTTCTTTTGATTTGTAGAAGTATAACCTTCATTTTTATTTTTGCGATATTTAGTAGCTGTCCTAGAGCGGTAAAAATTAGGAAAAATACAGGTACTAACCTAGTTTAGAGGTCAGGGTTACAATGTTTATACCTACCTAGCATAAGCCTCTCAATGTATGTACTTCTACTATAACATTCTAATAGTTATTTAGGCTTTAATTCAATAAAGGTTATTAGATTATAAAATACTTTGAATATTGAATATTGAAGGGAAAAATATCATTACCTATAATCTATATAATTTTGGTATTGCAGGCGGGACAAACCGATGACCTGAAAATATGGTGTAACTTTTGTTTGTCCCGCCCGTGATACCAAAATTGTATAGATTATAATGCTTGCTTTTATTCTCTTTTCAGATATGTGGTTTTGTAGTCTGATTTTCATTTTTTTATTTATTTTTTTACTTTCAGTTTTTTAGTGTTTAATCGTTTCTCATTAAAAAATAACATTTAAACATATAACTTGTATAATTATATATCTTTGTAATCACCTTTCAAAACCCTTCATTTTTATACCCCAGTTGATAGGGAAGGCATTTTTTTTCATACATACACACATACAACATACATACAATTGTTTTTATTCTATTTTCAGTTGTCAAAGTTTTCATTCATTCATTAAAAAAAAGCTCTAGGTGTGGAATTTGAATATTGTTAATATTAATAATAATAATGTTGAAATTGTATCTCATAAGTTCACTTCAACAGTAACATTACATAAACAGAATTAAGTATCAAACGTGAACCTTGTTATCCTTTATGTTAATAACCGAGGACCCAACTTATTGTGACAAATAGGTAGCTTCTTTAATTAATTAAGTACCACAACAATAGAGCAATACACTACGTATTCTATTTCCCAATAGTTACCATGTTTATTTGTTTTATAAACCTGTTATTCTAAATAGGCGCTAAATGAATTTTCTCGACATTTTTACTTGTAGGTACACTTTGTTTGTGGTTATTATAATTTTTTTCGGTACGTTTGTTGGACCCTAATACAAAATATTCACTGTTAAAATAAATGGTACAAAAAAATAGTCCTATCAAATTATTTTATTTAATGAAAATGATATGTAAGTAAAATAACAAAAGAAAGATAAAAAAAAATGAAGTATCTTGACGTAGCACACGAGGTTTTTGACATATGGTACGTGACCTCTGCAATCTTTGTACCGATAATCGTTACGGTTAATGGCCTAATATCGGAGCCTCGACTATTGCCTCAGGAGGCTCACTTGCGCGGCTGGGTCAAGGGCTTGATTCTGAAAGCCCTACTCCTGAAGGAGGTTCCTCTCTCTAGAGCCCTGACCACCGGCAGCTTGGCCCCTTTTCCTGATGCCGATAGGCTACTATGTATTATAATTATGTATTGAAAATAAAATAAAATTAATAATTACGTCAAGTAACCCTTCCTCTTTTCTTTTTCAGAACATTACCAATAAGTTCTATATGAGATCCCCTAGGGCGTTCTCTAACAACTAATATGACAGTATTGTCTTTATTAAATCCTCTATCTCTCTAAGGCGTTCCAAGAATGTATTTGAAAGAAGAATATGATGAATGTATAAAATAATATCAAAATCCTATTATTTCTCTTTAATACCCAAGTTTTAAACTCTCAAACTCAAACTCAAAGCATTTATTTCAATCAAACCATTTACAGGCACTTTTGAAATTATGCATGTGAGAACATGCATAATTTCAAAATGAATTATGACGTGCACGTTCGTAAAAGCGTCCGTAATAAAAGAAACAGAAGAAAAAAAAAGAGTCATTCAAAAACTTAAAATAAATATCCATATTTTACCAAACAAGAGTTTAGTCAACTTATTCAAATACGTGATACGTGGAAATGTCCATACCACAATACAGATTTCAACTTTCGCGGTGGTAACTTGAATAGGTTGATTTGAAACAATTGTATGGTATTGTGGCTTTTAATATTAAAATCTATGGGAGTCGAAATAGATTCTGGACGTGACAGCTACAATATCTATTGAATTCATATCCGCTACAATATCCTATTGATTACCTTTTCATCTTTATTTATTCTTGTTTTTATAATCGGGTTCGTTTTTGTAACAAATAAATAAATTAAATAAATATAATAGACCCACGCGAATTTCAAATCATCTTCAACTAACGAATCTTATTGCTATACTCTCAGGATAGGTAGTCAAATACCTCTAAGCTAAATATAATAATCATGATAAGTACGAGTCGTCAATTTTAATAGGCGCATTTCCATTTCAATTTTATGTCCGAAGTTCCGAGTTGATCGAAATATTGTAATTGTGTTAGAACTTAGCCTCAAACAGAACTACGAGTACAACGGTTCAAATGAAGTATACGGGTTAGAATCACGGTTTTCACCCTTTTCACAATCCTGCTGCAAGCAGTGTCAGCTGTGTAATTGCATTTATAGTTTCGAGATATTTGCAACCTTGAAACTGGCATTACTTCTATTGCAATAGTCAATGCTCTATCTATCGGAGGAGCTCGTGGCTAAGTAATAACAGCCGCATGGATCGATTCATCAGGTTAAGGTACGCTTGCCGGGGTGGGTTACCGTACCGAGACTCCTCCGTGCCTCGGAAAGCACGTTAAGCCGTTGGTCCCGGCTGTCATTCTTGGACCTTTGACGTGTAACGGAAAGGTATATACATAAATTATTGTGCACTGCTTCTTCGGATGTTAATAAACTATACGGCAAGGATTTTTAAATCCTATATCTACATGTTAGGAACATATGAGAAATTTTAGTACATCAAAACAATCGCTCGCTCTTTTCAGCATTGTTGGCTCGTTTGATCCCCTCGATTTAACTTTATATTAGCAAATGACGTGAAAAGATAATGACCGTCGTAGTGCGGTGATACCTTTGTTACGATTTGAACTCAATTTGGTATGAATTCTTTGAGTAATTTATTTAGAGACATCTTTTTGAGGCGCGCGTGGAACACGACGTGCCGTCGACCCGGGCCTGGTCCTTACAGGACGGCGAGCTACCCATTGCTCACCTTCCGCACGCCCACGCCTATGGTGGCCGGGAATCGGCTATCTATTCCCAACGCCCAGGGCGTCTCCTTTTGCGGCGGCTACGGGCGTGAGGGTGCTAGTTTTGCCTCTCCCTCACGCGTTCCGCCTCCTCCTTGGGGTGACGGCCTCCCATGCCCTCTCGCTCCAAACCATGGCCTGGACCAGGGCCGGACGCGAGAGATCCCCGCCACCGATCGCCTCCACGAGGACACGGCGGTGCTCTGCCCAAGCCGGGCAGACCTCCACCGTATGCTCCACCGTGTCCTCCGGGCAATCCACGTAGTGATGACACCCGAACGTTTCCCCCCGCCTTATCCCAAACAGGAACCTCCTGAAACAACCGTGTCCGGTGAGGACCTGCGTCAGGCGGAAGGTGAGGACGCCGTAGCGCCTCTCTAGCCACTCCTCAAAGAGGGCACTTATCGCCGCAATAGCGGCGTGCCCAAGAGATTCTATACTTGATGTAGTCTTCACCCCTTTTGGATAGATGTAGCCTTTCTGTTATATGTTTTATATTTGTACCCAAGTAATAATTTAAAAAAAATTAAGTAGTACACTTTAATTATTTTTAAATCAATTGTTCTTATTGTTTTAAATTATAGGAAGGAATTGTGACCAGTAGTTTTTAATACGGGCGAAGCAAACGGAGTTTATAAGGTTTATCACATATCTAGGTAACTTTATATAGTGGTGGTAGGTAAGGTGGTAATTACGACCTCTCCCCGTAGGAGAAAGCCACAAAAATACTGTTCATGACAAAATCGTGTGAATTTTGTCGTACCAAACAGCATCAGACAGTATTTGTCTAGCATTAATATGCTGAAATAAACTTTTTTGGCGCAGCCGTGAGGCACACACTATTATTGCTATAAGATTATTTTCACTTTATATTTTGATACTATGTGTAGCATGAACTGTGTCCAAATAAATATTTTTCTTTCTTTCTTTTCTTTAACAGGGACAAATCGAACATTTAAATGCTTGCTGTGTGAATCGACCATTCTAACGTGTCTGTCATAACTCCGCTCCCCTATATTACCTAACTAAACTATAGTTACCCATTCATCATTTGTCACAGTTTACGGCGTATCTGATTAACCTTGGACCAATAACAGTCCTCTGAGAAGATGGTAAACTTGTTTTATAGGTAACCTTGAATTGTAGAGGAGAGCAGAACTTTGATGGTGATACATTATTGAGCCTGATATCAATGCGGACGGATATCAATGAGAGTGGTTTAGAATTGTTTGTTGCGATTTATTTCCAGATCGCACACAAAACTTATTGGTTGTAGTTTGACCGGCACCGCTCTTCCGTGTCTTAGGTATGTGCGTGGCGTCCCACCCGCTGCTCATTCGTTAACGCTGTTCCCCCCTCGCGCGCATTCCTAAGGCGTGAAAAAGTGGTCTCGTTCAAACGAACAACTGCCAAAATAGCTAATTGCTTTGTTCATTAAGTGTTTTTTTTTAAATAAAAGTTAAGAATATACGAGATCATCGGAGAGTCGTGTTTGTTAGGACATTCATGTTCCTAATCACGTAATAAAATGGCAACACATTGGCAGAAATCTTTTTTACTACCTAAGCAAACGGACCCCAAGGGCTAATGAGTGTATTGTACTTGCATACTCTCTTCTAAATTCCTGACATATTCTCAGTAAAAACTTATTACATTAATAATAAACCACACGAGCTTCAAACATGTAGTGTACAAAATTCCTGAAACCAGGAAACGTTTTCTTTATACATCAGTAGTAACACTTGCATTACGAAAATAGACCTTATCGTTTCGACATAAAGGCGCTGTCGATGAGAAATTGTTTCTACTGATGTGAAGTTCTCTGTACTCTCAAACAGTAGTGGTTTTGGCAAAGTTTTTCAATTATCCGCCCTCATAGCTTTAGGGCTTAGATGCTTTTCATTAATTGCTTCTTGAAACAGTATTTATTACCTTCTTGTTTCTATAACAACAGGATGAGTTTTAAAATGGAATAGAATAGGATCAACATCGTTATCACGAAAAATTATCAACTGTCCCATCCCATACATTTGGGTCGACTAGATATTGAAGTTTTGTACAACTACCCGCATAAGTCTCGATCTCGTGGGAATATCGGGATAAAAAGTATTCTACGTCCTAATCCAGGTCATGGTTTACGCATGTGCCAAATTTTATCCAAATCTGTCCAGCCGTTTTAGCGTGAAAGCGTAACGTACAAACTCACTTTCACATTTATAATATTACTAGCTTTTCCCGCGGCTTCGGATTTAATGTTGGAGAATATCCCACAGGAACGAGCTACCGGGATTCAGAGTAGAAATCCGTTCAGTGGTTTAGCCGTGAAAGGTAACATACAGAAAGACAGACAGACAGTGCTACTTTCGAATTTATAATATTACTATGGATATATTATATATTATTATAAGTTAAAAAGTGAAAAAAAAGCGCTTAGGGAATGAATGTTCAAATTCCTTCCTTAGGACTCATTTTCGTTATTTACCGAGGGGTTGTTGTCTGTCAGTGGATAAATGAATGTATTTTTTTATTCTTCTTCTTTTTGTGTGGTTAGTGACTGTTGAGACCACTACTCTCACCATCGCCGCGCGCTGGCGGCAGTGAACGAGGGGTGCGGGGACAGCGGCGAGCCAGCCGGCCGTACAACGGCAGGCGGGCGCCCGCGCCACGTCAGTCAGCTGTTGCACACCTCCACGCACGGCTGCGCTTACGCGTTTTTCATATTATCCATTTTCTTGTTACTTTAAAACCGACCCGTTTGTAATTCATTTCTATCTTATTATATTATCCATGTTATACAGTCCACTCATTTTCATTTACTTCACCACGACCTATCGTCGCGATCAGTGACTAACCTGGGGCCCAAGTCTGCTATTTTTATAAATTCTTCATTCCAACACGATCTCATTGTCATTTTGCTAAAAGTTCGTAATCTGCTAAATTCATAATGGTCGATCATTGGTTGATCATTGTATTCCACAAACACGATACTCGTAACGAATTAAAAGAAATGACTGCACAATGAGGTTCTCATGGTAGGTCACTGATCAAAGGAACTGTCAAAATTTTAGCAGATTACCGCCTAAGTCAGTCATTCATTTTTTATTATGTACGAGATTACCAATAGATGCCATTTCTTTCAATGGAGTGTCAGTGGCTGACCATTGGAAAGTCATAATGACGCCAATATGTTAGTAGATTACCAAACTTGTCAAAATCAACAATTGTGAAATCAATGGTAGACCATTCTGACACTATTGTAATAGCAGACTTGAGGCCCTGGTATCAGAGTTTTAAAGTCGCCCATGGGCCTCTGACTTGACTTCACATACCGTTAAGAAGTATCTCTCAGGCATGTCAGTTTCCTTACGATGTTTTCCTTCACCGTTTTAGAAGCAAGTGATAACTATACAATACGTACATGAATCCGAAAAGTCAGAGGTGCGTGCTTTGGGTTCGAACTCGAGACCACCACCATTAGGCATTTTTTTAAAAATTAAGTAGATACAATTAGTATTGTTTAAATTTTGACAATCGTGAGGTATTGGTAGTCAGAATCCCGAAAGTCTGACAACGAGCCTTATACAGATAGTGCAATCCACGACGACGCGCCCCACTCCGCGATTACTGTACTCTAAGCTGTACTTTAGTACTGATTGCGAGGCGCGTCGTCGTGGATTGCACTATCTATAAACGGGTAATGTTGCTCAGTAACTAGAATATGGAAGACACATAGACAGTTATTACATGTACATAAAATATTGGTATTCAGCTGCAACCGGTTAGACTGGATGTCGACCTCGTCTAACCGGTTGCTCAAAAATGAAATTGCCAAATGTTTTTCACAGAAATGGAATTTACTGTAAGTGTAGGTTGTTACAGGTGATAATATAACAACACGCCTGTATTTACCGAAGGAATGTGCAGAGAATTACCTATGGTACACCCAAATTTCGCCAGTTATATGTAAGTTACAAATAATAGGAGGCGAGCCTATTGCCATCAACCGGAAATGAATGCAAAAAAAACATGTTTTTCAAGCATATTTTTAAGTGGTGTTAATGGATGTTTTCAAGGAATTTTGTTCCAATTTTTCTGTGTGAATTAAAAAATAACTTAAAGTAAGGCCATTTTAATAGGTAACATTTGACGTCTGTCAGTTTAGTGAAAGCAAATCGTAAAATTACTCGTATGGGTCATTATTACAATAAATATGTAATCTTAATTGAAAAAAGTTAAGCAATTGTGCAGTTCTAACAAAACGAAAAAATATATTATTTTATGCCCGGCGTTATAAGGTTACGTTTTGAATTTTGATGAATTGTCAAATGTTACCTATTAAAATGGCCTTACTTTAGTAATCAATTAAATGGTCAATGTTTTCATCACGAAACTGAAAACTGCTAATATACAGGGTGTTTGGCAGAACGTTGAACATACGAAAATGGTGGATAGGTTGGGTCATCTGCTACTTACTCAGCCCTAATTTAATTAGCCCTGGACCCCAGGATATTAAAAAAAAAAATTTTTTTGCTTTCTTCTAGTTTCACCACTTTCTTAACTTTAGAGTGTAATTTTTATCACAAATGGATAAAACAGGCATTTTTTTTAAATCTTTGATGTTGGTAGATTCTTATAAAATTATTGCTTTATTCAGATGTTAGCTAGAAAAAAAGTTATGAGTCCTCAAACTTACAGAAAGATCTAAAAAATATTTAAATCTAAATCAAACTGTCCTGCAGTTTGGCAGAAGATTTGTAAAATACACCTATGTAACTTTTATTGAAAAAAAAAAAAAAATAAAAATATATATATATATATCAACTTGCATTTTAAAAAAAATGGTTTGAGTAAGTAGCAGATGACCCCACCTATCCACCATTTTCGTATGTTCAACGTTCTACCAAACACCCTGTATAAACGATCAAAATAAACATTAATGTTCACATAGACTCCCGTTTAGTGAATCAGATATTATGATGATCAGTACAGTTTTGGGATCACACGGTAGTTTCATACTACATTTGTTTTAAACCAGATAAATAGTGAGATTTCGACGTGTGATTCCAACTTTTTTCCGTAAAATACATACAGGCTGAATTTTTAGTCACCGTCCAAATTTGTTCTAGGCATTAGATTCACTAACTCCATTTTTTAAAAAAAAATAGATATGTAAAATTTTCTTATTAAATCATTTTCTCGAAAGAATTATCGGCTCCTATAATAACTTTGTGATGTGATATCTCAATATTTTGGTATTGAGTGATACTAAAAGAAAAAAACACATATTCAATGATTTTCGCCAAAGATTAATATATAAAAATTTGGACGGTGACTAAAAATTCAGCCTGTATAGTACAAGCCGTGATATTAAAGCTGAGACTTGACCGCGTCTCCCACCGCTCTTTCTACCGACCCAATGACGTCCCGGCAGGTATGTCATACTGCTAAAGAGACCCAAAAAATGTCCACTAAGTCAAACCACGTCATGCGTCAAGTCTCAACTTTAATGACTTGTACATCCACTTATGTATGTCGTGTTAAAAATTGATCTAAAGAAACATTTTAGATTACCTACGGATATTTTGGGATACAATTATCTATTCATAAATTATGACTAAAGAACCGTGCACCATTCCTTCGGGAATTAACAATGCCACCTATCAAAACAGCCTGTAATATGGAAACCGGGTTTGGTGAAAAGGAAATTCAACAGCGTATTATCTTAATGTTGCGGGTTATAAGAAGGGTATTAATGGATATAATGTAAGGTATATTATTAAACCGCATATTTGAGGTTTACTCATCTTCCTTTTCCTGAATACCCATTTTTCAAAGCTCGCTTGAGTATTAAGCAATCCTCGGAAACTTATTTTGGTTAACTTCCTCCTGCACTATTGAAGAGTCTCGCATATTTGGACGTCAAAGTCAAATCGTTTATTTCAAAAAGGCAAGGCACTTTAAAACGTCAAAAATTAACAAGAAAAAACTTTTTCACAAAAAATAAAACCGACTTCCAAAAAAAACACTACAAAGTGAAAAATAACTTTTATTTCGGAAGTCGGTGTCTTTGGGGTTTTATTTCCGTTTTTTTGCCACCGACTTCCGAAATAAAAGTTATTTTTCACTTTGTAGTGTTTTTTTTGGAAGTCGGTTTTATTTTTTGTGAAAAAGTTTTTATTTTTCTCTTTTTAGTTGTGGTACCTACACAAAACCCCCACAAAAATTTGAATACCCATTACCTGCTATGTAAATTACAGTGACAGGAACTATTAGAATATCGTCTACATATACTAGATGGGAAAAATACGTATTATTGAAGCTAACTCAAAAACCCCTCATCAGATCTTGACCAAAGGGGAATGCCCATCAGCCACACAAAAAAATGCCTGAAATGAACAACAATGAAATATACGCCAAATTGCACTACAAATCGTAGGGAACCCATGACAATTTCAATAATAATCAAAAAACTTGGTAGTAGCCAGCTCCAAACATTTTTTCTAAAATATAGGTTAAGTCAAGGTTAAGGATTAATATGCAATAATTATACAACAAAACAGCATTTAAATGTTTTAATCATCATTAAAAACCACTAATATGTCATCAAGAAACTCTGCAGGAGGATAAATATTAAGTTGGTACCGGGCCCATGCTAAGTACCATATTATTGACATGGTATTATGGGCACAGGTACCAACTGTTCGCCGTCCCACTAGGCACTGGCAGTTACAATAACGATGCTGTAAAGCCCCAATCCCAGATAAAGAATTGTTAACTATTATGTAAACAAAATATATTTTTTGAGAAATATGTCTGCTATGTATTTTTCCTTGCAGTAAAAAACAATTACCCGGAAGAGCTAAATCCTCAACCAATGCGTTATCAATTTCCCTGCATATCTCAATCGTATATATACCTTGTGGTGTTATCCATGCCTGTATTAAACAACGTACTTCATCATTTTGCACTGATATGAGATTACGTCTCATCGTTGCAATATCGAGATAGCAATTAATACAGTGTACGTTTCTATCCATTCTTAAATGTACACGGTGGACAAGTCCAAAACAACAGCAGAGTCGTATTTAAAGCAGGTTCAGGTCCGTCGTCAAAAAGCCGAGTCGTCGTTTAGGCGGGTCCAATCTAAGTCGTGTTCAAAAATGGGTAACGTGTGCAGAAGTAAAATCCTTAAAAAATAGCCACAGTCGTCGTTATAATATAATATCCTGAATTTACTCGAGCCGCAAACGCAAAAATCCGCAAAACCATGAATCACAGACTACATAGGGATATGCCATGAATCGAAAAAATGAAAATGCATTCATGTCAAACTGTCAATAAGGCAAAGGACATGTGATGCATACAGCCTACGATACGATTTATAATTCAAGTTTTTTGATTTTAATTAATATTCACACGCATATACTTTTTTAATTATATTTACGGTATAAATAGGTCGAATAATATTAAATGAATGATAACTATGCAATAATTCTATAAAATAGTTCGTTAAGGATTATTTGGCTGAATGTCGATTACTCATGTCAAATAAACACTGACCGCCATTATAAATTAAGAATGACTATGACGGATATCAAAATAAATATTTTAATTATCGTTATATTTTCACCCTAGGTAAACCAACTTGAGATACATTTCGTTATACAAATTTTATTCTAAATAGAATTAAGGACTATTAGTAGTTTCTGTCTATTTCAGGCATTTTTTGGGCGTTTTCCTTTATATGGGACCACTTCTGAAGTATGCCCTACCAAACAAAAAAAGAATCATCAAAATCAATTCATAATTGGCGGAGTAATCGCGTAACAAACATACAAAAAAAAAAAAAAACATACAACCGAATTGATAACCTCCTCCTTTTTGAAGTCGGTTGAAAATAGAATTGATTCCAAAAGGTAGTTTCTTATGGAGAAGAATGACCGACGAATGGGCCTCACCGAATCGCAACGCATTGCAAAAATCCTTTTTCATCACTTTACTTTCGTAAAATCGTACACTACATTCAAATCAAATCAAATCATTTATTTCTTTGCAAACATGGGTATAGTACATGGGTGAGAGGTGTTTTTATAATAAAGTTCTCCATATTTTACCGTCAACTGGGCATGCAAAGGTTTACAATTCAAAATTTAAAATAAGCGGCAGATCATAGGAAATTACAAAAAAATAAATAATAATAATGTCAGTGTGGTCACAGCAATCAAAAATATAAAATAAAATAAGATTATATAATGTCAAATGGAAACAAAAAGTAAGTGAACCACTATCATAATAATAATTGTCAATCAAAGTAACAGCATGTCAATCAGTTAGTGAATCATCATTAAGAAAATCGTCAATCTTGTAATAAGTTTTTATAATCAAAATTTCGTACATTGGCAGGCTAGATCGCATCGCATTGTATATACGCCTGCAGAGCGATCCGCTAGTGCGTTTCGCTGCGGCCCGCGGATTTTAGCAATGCGTTGCGGTACGGCCCGTCCATATGTGCGCAGCCTCACGCACTCGACTGGAATCAGTTCAAATTCTAATTCGAAATTTGAATCTGACTGAATCAGTTAAATTATTGCGCTGCAGTGCGGCCTGCCGCGGCTTGGTGCAGTTTTGCAACGCGGGACACTGCGGCCCACCGCGGCTATACTGTGCAAAACTTTATATTGTACTGCTCTTTTCGTTATAATAATACTTTTATGATATTAAAACCAGGATTGTCTTTACATGATCCTAGTCTTTAGCAGTTACATACTATATTATTTTATTATAGTATTGTCTAGAAATTAATTATGCACCTTGAGATTTGATACCAAAATGCTACATCCCATATTACGCTTATTAAGCTACACTTGCCATGGCCGATTCGTGGATGGGTGACCATCCATTACATATCGAGACGTCTCCATGCCTTGGAAAGCTGTCATTCGTAGATCTTTGACAGTCGTCAGTTACGGGTAATCAAAAGCCCAAAAGTATGACAACCAGTCATAACAAGTTTTCGTGTTACCCAGTAACTGGGTTGTGGAGGTCAGATATACAGTCACTTCATGTAAAATACTGGTATTCAGCTGCATCCGTTTAGACTGGAAGCCACCCAAACATAGTTGGAAAAAGCCATTTTATTGATGTTTGAAAATACTTTACCAGATTTTTTGCGCCTTCAACAGGGCCGTCTACAGAATCTACGTTGTCATCGGCTCTAATTCTATTATTATTAATCATTTATCCCGTACAACCTAATACCTATTAAAGGCGGCTCCAGCTACTTTACATAACATATTGCCATGTTTTCCCCGAAGTGTTAGATTGAGCTGAACACATAGGAACTATTTCGTTTGAAGACCTTGCAACTCGGGATGGCAAAGTGCAAATTAACCGTACCAGACATTGTTCGTATTGCATATTTAAAGGAATAGCTGGCGCTGGCTTCATACTTCCTTCATTATTTACTGAAATAATATTTACTCAACTAACAAGAAAGGCCAGACTTCCGTGTAAAATTTGTTGTACTTTGTAGAGCGGATTAAATAACAGTTATTCGTTAATGAGCACATGAAGCCACTTGGCTGCTTGCCAAGTTGCTGCGATGAAGATTTTCCGTATTTGGAATTTAAGTTTTCGAGACGTTATTATTATATGAATTTGCTTACATAGTTACACAAGTATGTATTACTGTAGCGGTTACACCGCCACAAACGAACTACGCATCAAAGACATGACGTTACACAAATCCTGCATCTCGCAATTAGAGTTTACCGCGCGGACGACATTTATAAGACTATGCGACATCAACACTCGGGCAGTTGCCCGCCAGACACAACACCCGTCTGGTCGGAGGATCCTCCCTTTTCTTTGGTGGATGAGTGAACTTTACACCCTGTTCCTCATGCCCCTAAATTACGAACAGTCTATGAATTATTCTGAGAATAACTTGAATGATTTAATAATTTCTGTGTTCTTTGCAGTTAGCTAAGACAGACCGGATGCGGAAGGCGGAGTAGAAGGTGTTGTGGCACAGCCTGGGAGAAGCCTATGTCCAGCAAGGGGCTGCGAAGATCAACTTTCAACTAATAAGATACCTACTGCTATCAGCAACCTTGCTACTCAACGGGATTCCGCAAGGAACTAATAATCCGCCTATTTGGCGCAGCCGTGAGGTATACAATACTGTTTTATTTAAGATTCTGTGTGGTCTTCTGTATTTTTTTTGTGTGTTTATTGTGTGAGCCTATTGTGAGTCTATTGTGTGTGTAAAAAATTACTTGACGATTAAGTTTTTTTTTTTCTCTCATTTTCTTGAGCTTTTAGTGAGGTACTTGTATCGTCTTCACATATATTATTGAAATTACTCTTTAACTCCATTGCTTTATGGTCAAGTCATGAATGAGTCCAAGTAGTAAAATGCGTTCTGATTTATATATTATATAAATAATATTTTGGATAATTATAATTTTGTGCATCCCACTTTAACAATTTATCAAAACATTACTTGGTACCTAATTCAATTAGTATGTCATTTATTTCGACAAAATTAAACTGTTTCGGATCCTCATTGATATAAATTATATCCTCATTCATCATTATCAATGAATTGAGTTCAATTTAACAAATTATATGGTTCAATTTGAACGCCAAAATGACAATCTAGTGCACATAATCCATTAATGTGTCGAGTTATGTTCACTTCCCGATTATATGTAGTGTAGTGAGCATTTTGAATTCCCTACGCATTACACAAATATATAGAATCTATCTATTTGTGTAATGCGTAGGGAATTCAGTTCAATTAGGGAAGCAATAACATTTATCAGTCAGCAATATTGACATCTGATGTCAATATTGCTGACTGACAAATTTTATTGCTTCGTATATTCCCTATTGACTGTAATACAGTCGTGCATGCCTACACAAGTCAAGAATTCCAGTCTAAACATGATATACAACCAAATCATCATCTGCCTAACCCTTTCCCAACTATCTTGGGGTCAGCTTCCAGTCTAACCGGATGCAGCTGAATACCAGTATTTTACATGGAGCCACTGCCTATCTGACCTCTACAACCCAGTTACTGTGTAATACGATATCTCTTGGTAAGACTGACTGTCAGAGTTTCAGGCTTATGACTACCTAACGACTGTCAAAGATCTACAAATGGCTGTCGGGACCAACGGCTTAACATGCTTTCTGAGGCACGGAGGGGTCTCAATATGTAATGGATGGTCACCCATCCACGGACTGACCTTAGCAAGCGTAACTGAACCTTCGATCGACCCGTGCAGCTGTTATTATTTAGCCACGTGTCCCTCACCATGGGTAAAACTAAAGAATACACAATATATATTTTTTTTTTTCTTCTTTAATTATATTTTAGTTAACAGTTCGAATATGTAAAAAAATATATTTTAATATATTATTATTCCAACTAAAATATAGCGTCGAAAAATTCATCCGCATCGCTGTCGACTGGTAGTGTGCCCATGAGACTGGCCGCATTGCCACGTTGTATGGCAATGCTTAGCCTCTGGCCAAGGTAAAAACCAGCCCATGGGTCACGGGAAGTGTCAAACAGTCGTTTAGAGATTTCAGTGAATAGACCATGAGCACTCGGACCCCACGGCCCTAGGGTTTCAACCCCAAACGGCATGGGTAAATAATAAAGATCACTTTACATCTACCTACCCTTTTCCGAACTATGTTGGGGTCGGCTTTAAAACTGTCCGGATACAACTGAATACCAGTTCCCAGTGGTTACGACCCCGACCTACGAGTTGTAGGTCGTGGGTTCGAACCCAGGCAGACTCTTTACTTTGTGTAAATAATTTCATAACCATTGCTCTGAAAACGGTGAAGGAAAACATCGTGAGGAAACCGGAATTTCCTAGAACCAAAAATTCGAAGACATGTCACATCTACCAACCCGCACTGGGCTCACGTGGTAGATTACAGCCCACGCGCTCTCGAAGAGAGGAGGTTTGTGTCCCAGTAGGGGAAACTTTATAGGCAGATTATGGCACTATCTGACCTCCACAATCCAGTAACTGGGTAACCCTTGCTAAGACTGAAAAAAGAAGTAGAACTAAGAAACACATAATAAAGATCTCTACAAAGTCATGATAATTATTTCCTATTTAACTCGACCATCTTCTGCTAGTAGTCATGTAGGTACCTACGTCGTTTGCAATTTAACGTACAATTGAAGTAATCGTTTCCCTTCTTAGTTACAATTGGAGCTACCTATGTACACACTTGTAGATCATTTGTAGGTCATTTACATTACGATGTAAAGTCGCTCAGTATAATCTGTTGAGTTATGTACTGAGAATCTTTCATGGTGCAAATAATGCAATAGGTTTTTTGAAAACGGTTAATAGTTATCTTCTGAAGCACAGGTTTGCACGGATGACTTTTTCCCGCGGCTTTTTTTTTTCGTGCACTGGATTTTCAACGCTCTGGATTTTAAAATCCAACAGTGTTTTATCAACGTGCTGGGACGTCATTGCGTCCTAGCGCTTTGGATTCTCAACGCTCGGCTCAACACCGAGAGTTGAAAATCCAGTGCGCGATAAAATTCCGCCGCGATATTTTTACGTCCGTGCTAACTTGGGCCAATTGTGTTATTGATTTACAGTATCATCTTTCCTCTCGATTTTCTGCAATCCACAGACTAAATAGTACCTGCAATCTGTGGGACTGATTTCGTGAAAATGGACAGAAGTCTGTAACAAGAACCTGGGAAGCGCGCGCTATTTGATTTGACCAAAAAGCGCGCGCGGTTCTAAAGTTCGTCCTTGACGAGGCCCCGCTCGTTTTCGCTCCACTTGCGTTTAAATCCCGATTTCTCGCTATTTTACTATGAACCCCATATAAAACTGGTAACTGTAACTGTTTCGTAATCTGTATAATATTTCATATTGGTTTTCAAAAGACAACTAAGAATTAGGATTACAATAACACGAACATGTTTACACTAACAACAAGTTTTATTGTTTTCACCCAATTTTTCAACAATTTTTAAATACTTTTAAATCACAAGTATTTAGCTATGTCTCTTATTTTAGTTATCATAAGTCTATTGTCTGCGCTCTCCCCCAAATTGAACAAAAATATCTTCAATAAAAAAAATCTGTACTCCTAGTGTTAATTAAATAAAATACAATTTTCATTCAAAAGAATTATTCTGTGTTACGAAAAATCATTTCAAATAATACCTGAATAATTATTTTTTCAGGATTCAATGTTAATGTTGCTTATTACCTGTGTACCTATCAGGCAAGATGTTAGATGTAATGTAATTCCATCATAATTATATGCGACTCGTTCGTTTTTGTTTTTTTTTTCATATTTTTACTTTTCTCCGCTCAAAGTGACGTATATAGTATACCTTATAAGTTATCTCGTACTCGTACACACGGCTACACATCAAGCTATACATTTCCATTATAACCTGACCTCGCAATGTACCGAAATCTTATATAATGCGAGATCAGCATAAACTGGAAATGTATAGCATTTGTACACATTTTTACAATCAATAAAAGAAAATAATGCCCGTTTTCCCCAACACTGGGTGACACCGAAATAAAAGGCTATTTGGGTGTTTCCTAATGTTTGTAAAAAGGATAAGTATCCGAAAAAAAATCCTGTGACTGTCAAACTAACATTCACCATCCGCTCGTGTGCGAGATCTTGTGACAAAGGAGATAGGAAGAGGCAGGCATATTATAAGTTGGGGGATTACAACACTGATAAAAATGCTTGGCTCATTGCAGGTCCTGCACAACCACAACTAATTGGTTAACATTTTGAAAATACTGTTGAAGCTGCTGAAGATTGTAAGACCATATTTGTATTGTATAAACTCAATCTCCTTTGTATTATATAATTGCATAGCACAGGTGTGAGTACTATGCACTAAAGAGCTACCATTTACCGGGTAATATGTATTTCATTGACTTTAATGTGCCCTGGCGGCTGTGAGTATGTCATGCTCACTCAGATGTCTCGCTGATGGTAGCGCGTGTGTTGGATCATTTAACTCCCTTCAAAATAGTTGAGCTGAATGGTGATAATCCATGCGTCATGATCGTGAACGGGCGCCGTCAGTTGGGACTGGTCATCTCTTAGCTGCCATGACTTATTTTAAATTATTTTATGTTTTTCAATGGTTCTTTTTTTTTTTTTTTTTTTGTTACTGGCGGTTTTACAAACGTGCACGTCTTTCTACATTGTTGTAAACAATGTAGAAAGACATGCATAATTTAAAAATGAATAATGTAACCAATATGTTGTATCAAATATTAAAAAGTGTCCGTGAAGTTTCTTGCCCATTCTTCTCCATGTACCTACTACGCTTTGGAATGGGCAACTAGCTTCATATTTCTGACTCACTGACCCCTTGACAATTCAAAAGTGCCTGTAAATGGTATAATTGAAATAAATTCTTTGAGTTTGAGTTTGATAGTTTTTTTTTTGGGCCCCCTGTACTGTAACGTCTATTAATTCTAAGTTTAACAGGAATCACAAAATTGTAATACAAAGAACATGTATTGTTTATGGTTATGATCGTATTTCTCAGTATTCCCGTTAGACGAAGTATATTTATTACAAGGAACTAATCAACATGCGTTTCAAGGAGATGGTTTTTTTTTTGATCGACGAACAAAAAAGACCATCTCCTTTTCTTTTAATCTGAGCTAAAATATTAACAAATCCAATGCTTAATGGATTTTCACATCATTTCCTCATTTTGTTTAAAATTAACCTTAAATGGGAACAAATCGATCGAATTTCATTTTCAAACAAGAATATCGTTTTCATTCACACATGATCTTAAATTTATGGGAAGTGTGTTTATACTTTGGGCCCTATCAGAATACCAGCGCGGTGGTATTTAATTATTATTTTTTAAATATCGCCGCATTATGCTGAGATATGGGCCTTTTTGGCCTCGCACAGGTCTTTTTTATTTTATTTTTTTTGTTAGTTTTGCTGCTTCTTTTTTTATTTTATATAATTTTGTTATTTTTAAAAAAAAATATTATTACTGTTTGTATATATCCTGTGCGTGTCCCAAATAAAATATTTTTCTTTCTTTCTTTCTTTCTTATATTTACACCATTGCCATTGTGTTTATTGTTTATGGAATCGGATGTATAGTTCCATTTTCGATTTTTCAGCTGTTCCTTTGAGTTTTTTCTAAAAAAATTTTAACGACCTCAGTATTGAGGCAATCAAAACAAACAAAAATATTCTATTTTCTAATTTTTACGTGACTAACGCATGGCGATTGGTTTTTATATATACATATAGATACATGTTGGCAATTCGTCGTTGAATAAAATAACGGTGTAAAAATTTACCTTTAAGGTGCAAAAAAAATTCAATATTTGACTTTACATTGTCAAGGACAATTTTCGTTGATTAAAAACCCAAAAATTTCACAAGGAACTGTTGTACATACTTAAACTTACCCCTTCTTCCCATTGGGGTGGGCAGAAGCTACAGAACGCCACCTGTTACGATCCTTACATAATCCTTTTGCTTCGTTTACGTTCATACATCCAGCACGCGTAGCATGACCGTAGAAACGGGTTTTGTCTACGGAAGAATAGACAAATGAGAGATAAACAATCATAATCTGTCATTTTGTCTGTTCTTCTGTCGACAAAACCCGTTTCTATGGCAGTCACGCTACGCATGCTGGTCATACATGCACTCCGGTTGCGAGTACCACGTAATACCTACGCACATGACCTCTCTGAGGAACTATTGTGTTAGATATCATATCGTTTATCGTTAGCTACACGATATCACGACATAGCAAGTCCAATTAAACCATTTTCCATAGAACAAAGAAAATCAGCAGTGTCAATGATACAATCTTAGTTGCCGACATGAAAGATAATAACATAATGCATTATAAACCTTTTATCTTCACAGCATCTTCTCATTGTATCGTAGTCGTGGGTCATTATTATAATTTCAACCTCACTTCATAATTATTGTTCTAACTTCTGTACCCTTGGACAACACCGTATACCTAGTTTTTCCAGGGAATAGGTATATGTTTTCCTGTTAAAGAGTTGTGCTATTTTAATCGATTTTAATTTTTACCACCCTGAACTTCCTCTCACAGAGCATAACCCTCCCCGCTAACTGTCGTATCTCACAAACTGACGTATCTACAGAGACATTACCTAAGTGTTCATAACTTTTCGAAAAAAAGTTTTATGGCAAAATATAATAAAAGTTATTCATTCATTAATATAGCCACGGCTAACGCAAGGACAGTAACATGATTGTAGCACCCGACTGAAAAACTGTTGCAATGGATAAATATCAATTGCTAGATAGGACAGTGAGCGGGGAGGGTGACGAGAGATGAGGCCTAGTATGTCCCAGCAATAGAAATGTTAGGCTGGTTATGCTAGTTAAATTCATGATGAAAAGGTGTCCACTACTAGACATAGGCCTCCTCCAAGAACCACCACTTGGAACAGTTCTGTGCTTCCTGCAACCATTTGCATCCCTACAGTCTTCACAAGGTCATCGATCCACCTTGTGGGAGACCTTCCAACGCTACGTCTTCCGGTCCGCTGTCATCACTCCAGAACCTTTCAGCTCCATCGGGCATCTATTCTGCGAGCAATATGCCCTGCCCACTGCCACTTAAGTTTAGCAATTCTTCTTAAATTATTTAAATTATAATGATTGATGAAGATGTATTTCATCAGGATTAAAGGATATGCTGAACCAATCCCAAATAAGTTGGAATAAGAGCAAAATAATGATGATTATGAGACCTATTTCAATGTTATCCCTAAAATCTCCAATGCATTCACAATCCCTTTGGTATTGCAGACCCGTAGGTTATCCACTAGCACTAGGTGAGAAATGACATGACGTCATCACGCCTGAATTCCTCTTACGGTTAAACAGAGGTGCACCTATTAGTACACCCACATTTCGCCAGTTATGTTTAAGTCCAATGTAATAGGGGGCGAGACTATTGCCTGAACCTAGCTTTAGTGATGCACTTCTGTGTTATGGTCGCGAATTTGATTCAATACGGGAAAAAAAATTGTATTGCCATTTGCCAATAGTTGTTTGGTACAAACACTTTTACACGTCAAACATTATTATTTTAATAAAAACTAGATGAGGTGTAAGAGGTTTACTCGTTGGTCTAGTGGTCGTAAGCGCTGCTGCTGCGCATGAGGTCCTGGGTTAAATTCCCGGCTCAGGCAAAGGGTTATTGGGTTTTTCCATCTGGAATTTTTCAGTAGCAGCCCGGAGAGATTTGTGTCCGGTTGATGGCAATAGGCTCTTCGTCTTTACATGGGACTGGCGAATTGTGGGTGTACTTATAATAGGTAAAACTCTGCTTAATGTCGGTTGTTGTTACGGGTTGTCAGAAGCCTGAAAGTCTGACAACCAGTCTTACCAAGAGGTATCGTGTTACCCAGAAAGTGGGTTGTGGAGGTCAGATAGGCAGTCGCTCCACGTAAAATACTAATATTCGATATGTCCTGTTTAAAAGGAAGCCGACCCCCACATTGTTGGGAAAAGGCTAGGTACCTTATTTCTTGTTAATGAAAAATGCCTTTTTTTTACAGAAGTATTGAATCCATTCTGAAACCTCAACTCAGCCAAGACTTCTGCTTTACTATGATCATTGCGTAGGTGTATACTCGCAAATCCCTATCAAGTGTAATAAATTCAAATCAATCAAAAATAATAAAGGAATACAATCTACTTTTTGACGGGCAGCCAACTCATATACCTTTTACAACCACAGACATGTAGCGAGACCAGCGCCAAACCACACTGAGCTATTGCCAACAAAATGTTACGTTTATTAATATTGTTAGTATGTATATTGAGGAACATAAAATTTCCTTTATCATAAAAAATATGACATAACATCGAGCCTATACAAAAAAAAAAACTACTGTAATATTAAAAATATGACTTCAAATCAAAAGTATTCTAATGAGGCTGGAAATAAGCTTTGTTTTTGTTTACGAGATACGACACATTCATTCACTGACATAGCCAAAAAATAAAAATACAACCCTGCACTTTAAACACATACTATTTTAGACAACCTGAATACGGTACATTGAATTTTATTTCCATTTGTGTGAATGTTGAAGAACGCGCCTGCAGCGTAAGGACGATGTAATACAGGAAGCGGGTTTTTGATTATATATTTTCTTGCGACCTTAAATATGAGCGGTGAAAAGTGGTGTGGAAATTGGTTGTCATGGTATGTGCATGTAATACGGAGGAGTGAGGAAAGTTTTGAGTATAATTGTGGATGGCCATAAGATCAGGGGAAAACCAAAGAAATGATGGATGGACTGTGGGAAAGATGATATGGCTAGAAAGGGGGTGACAACTAAGATGACGATTATTAGAGAAGAAGAAAACGATATGGTGCGCCGAGCCCAAATAAATTGGGATCAGGCAAGAGAATAATGCAACCATGCGACTTAAAACTTGACGACTAGCCTAGCTCAGGCATGCCTCTCATCCCCTCAATCAGACTCAAGATCTAAGTCATCCAAAAATACGCATTGGGCCAAAAAAAGACTTGACGAAGCTTCCAAAATGCTGCCAACTCAACAGTATCCTCTTAACGACTTCTTTCTTGAAGTTTGGTCTAACGAGCTGGTTGTCTTATCCTGAATAGACAACGAGTCTTCGATGTGGATTGGCTTTAGTTGGCACGATATTTGTGAATGTTGATCACTGCTATCACAAAAATGTACAGATGTCCATTGTCCGCCCTGTTGTTATAATCCAATGGTAAGTTATGAAACTGCTTTCTTTTTTGCGTTCCTAAATCAATTCGGAAGTACGTAGTGATAACTGGAATTCTGAAGATCGTAGTCCAATCCCTACTCTACAAGCAGCCTGAACGAGCTGTCTCTTGAAAGTTACAAGAGCGCCACTTTCCGCACTTTCCAATTATCGGGAGATTTGGATATCAAAGTTGGAGTGTAATTAGTGAAGTTATTAAAGTAATCGTTGAGTCTTAATTGAGTTTTAATTGTTGAGTGTAAGAGTAGGTACACAATGATGTCTATTCCCGCTATCAATAAAACCAATTCCTTACACTATTTTCAACAAATCAAACGGAATGAAATTTCTCGTATTCAACTACACTTGAAGTTTCACATCATACTCTCGTAATGCTGCGGCCGTATCTGCGTCTATCGTGACAAAGCAATGCGTGCCAAGCTTCGTATGTTTTGCTCGCTAAATAGTTATCGCACTAATGCGGTTATCACATTAGCGGCTTTGCTACGTTTATTATGTACCGCCGGCGATAAGTGATACGCAGTCCGAACTATCGCGACGATAACCGATAATGTTTGGTGACATCTGCCTGTATCGTATCACTGCGCGAAGCTTCGTCACGATAGACGCAATTGCAGTCGCAGCTTAACTTTTAACAGACACGGATGGATGGTTCAGTGCAGTTTGTAAAGTTACTTCATGAAGTTATTATTTGTGTGGGATAAGAGCCAACGGTCTGAGAGTATTATTGCATTATTGAAAAGTATTTTATTTTAGTTTGGCTAGAGTTTAAAGTAGGTATACAAGAGCAAAATGAAAATTGTAGCAGTCATTTTCAACTCTAAAAGCCATTAAGCTTTTTATAATTACCAGCTGCGCCCGTGGTTTCACACGCATAAGTTTTGATTCCGTGAGAATATCGGGATAAAAAGTATAGTTCTATGTCCTTACCCAAGTCATGGCCTACCCATGTGCAAAATTTCATCCAAATCTGTTCAGCCATTTTAGCGTGAAAGCGTAACAAACAAACCAACTCACTTTCGCATTTATAATATTAACTAGCACTTCGTGCGTGGCTTCGCTCCCGTGGTCTTTCCCGCGGGACCCGTTATTTTTCCCAGGATAAAAAGTAGCCTAAATGTTACTCCTTGAAAACTAATCTTTCTAATGATTATTTTTCATAGTTTTCGAGGGTGCTAAAGCCGATAGTGAGCTCAAAATGTAAATCCAAAATGGCACCTGCGAAAATTTTCAAGTTTTTCGTCATTTGTGTCGTTTTCATATTTTTCGAGGGTGCTAAAGCCGATAGTAAAGTCAAAATGTAAATCCAAGATGGGGGCTATGAAAATTTTCAAATTTTTCATCAAGGGTATCGTTTTTATAGTTATTAAAGCTGCTAAAGTCGATAAAGAGGTCAAAACGTAAATTTTGTTTTGGTTTTAAATCATACGTTTTTCTCATAAAGGGTGATGAAAAGTAGAGTGTTCACCTCTGGAGCAACACTATTTTAAGCTCGAGTGACGTACTTTGAATCCCTCACTGCGTTCAGGATTCTACTTTAGAATCCTTCACTCCGCTCTGGATTCAAAGAAGCATTCTCACCTTAAAAATAGTTGTTTGCTCCCTAGGCAAACAATCTACTAATCTATCTACGTGTATCTATATCGTTTATAGTTTAGTTCAGTTTCAGAATACAACAGATGTATAGCTTTCTTTATTTACAAACAATACCATTTACCCATTCCACATTCTTCCTTTATTTTCGGACTCGAAAAGGAAAAGCAATGATCCTCGTAACACAATACACCGTTACATCAAAGGTTGGTTGTAAACTAAGGCATAGAATAAATTATACAGAAGGGTGACTCCTTACGAGCGAAAACAGGCGCACGGACACACAGACGCTTATCTTCATAATATTATATAACTTAATAACATAACATCACGCCTGTGATTTTAAAGGTTTACTTTAGTTATATTTACTACAATTTTATTTTTAACAAATCGTGTAATTAATCTGTGAATCACTACAAGAAGCCTTCGAGAAACAAATAGGAAATAAAAATTACCAAACAATTATTTTTGTACTTTTATTTAGAAACACTACCTAATCTGCGTTCGAAAATTTATATTTATTTGCTAAACATGTAAACAAACACGAGTTTTAGGAAAAACAACCGTAATGGCTACATTTACGGTTGAGTTTGCGCTACAACTTCATATTTTTTTATGATCAACTTTATTTACACTTGCATACAGTTGAAGTGGAAATAACATCAATTAGTTAAACAACAAGGTTATACTTAACATTACCAGTCCTACCTACATTTTACTTAGATGTATATTTCTTATTATTTCAAAACAAATATAAAATACGAGAATACCTACCTACACAAATTCTAAGATGCCAACCCTAGTGGGGCAGATTCCATCAAGATTTTAGACTGGTGGAATCTGCCCCACCAAATTATAACTAGTGGGGCAGATTCCACTGATTTTTTTTTTGGTATTCCGCATTGCCCGGGCCACTTGGTGTAGCGATTCTGTACGGAAGCGTATCGAATGGTTGTAAATAGCTATAGAATAGAATAGAATAAATTTTTACTTTATTAGAGTAACCAAGACTCAACAAGGGTTGTTAGTAAAACTTACGACTACGTTAGTAAACACAGACACTACACAAAAAGAAAGAAAACATTCACGAAACAACGCACGGTTGGTCACTGTCGCGACATCCCAAGAGAGATGGCACAACAGTGACCCACATATACACACTCCAGGCGACTCGCAACCATGCTTAAGACACTGTTGGAGCTGCCCCACACCCTGCGCACCAGGGAAGCGCACCTTTTACGCGTTGCATTGCTATGCTGAACAGGTTTTGTTTACACTGCCATTTGAAATAGATCATAATTTATCTCCATCTATTTATTGACAGTCTCGAGTGCACTTGCGCTCTGGGTACATCAAGCGTGTCTATATGTGTCCGTCCGTTTTCGCTTTGTACGGAGCCAACCTTCTACATAACTCTGTGACTGAATAAAAGGGAAAAGCAACGTATCGCGTGAGAGTATAGTATAACTGTATTTTGGTTAGGCGTTATAGGTGATACAGTGTTTTTATATTCCTTTGTTTTTGGGAATCTATTCTTACATGTATAGAACAAAGGGATGCTTTGATGGATTAGATTTGTCTGCTAATAGATTGGACTGGACTGTTGAAATACATAATAAAGCATATAATATGTATGTAGGTACATATAACGTTACAAGTGAGCATTGATAGTCTGTAGTGAAAGCAACTACTTACAAACTGTGTCAGTTTCTTTTTGAATAGGGATGTTGACTGGGAAAAAAAAAACTATTTAGATAATAAAAAAATATTAGACACGTATTTTTAGGGTTCCGTAGTAAACAAGGTGTTCACGCATGATGTTGACAACCTGCGTGTTGCTATCACATAAGCTATAGGCGCTCTTCTACCTATCTACCCACCTTCTTATGGATACCTACTTACGCATCGAGAATCAAAATTATAAATTCACCTTCGGACAACCAATGAGAGGTCCTCGAGGAATGTCATCGAAGAAACACCAATAGGAGCAATTTACGAAGACTTCCGAATGCTTCTTCGCGGAACGATAAAACCGCTCGGTTTTTCTTCAACTAACACATTTTGAATCGACCTTGCTCTGTATAAACTGCTTTATAAAACCTTTAAATCTAGACGAGTTCCTATTGTACAAGGCACTAACTATTTTGCCATAAACCATTTATATTCTGGAGAAATCAAGAAGTTATCATTTCATACTCAACCGCAACCACAATTTCGAAGAGTAAGACGCATAACGCATGAAAACAAGGATCCCTTATAGTTTTGCCATGTCTGTCGGTCCGTCCGCGGCTTAGCTCAGAGACGGTTAGTACTAGAAAGCTTTTATATTTATTTTTTATTTATTTATTTATTAATCACCAACTTGCACTAACAGTAGTAAGATACCAAACATACAAGTGATAGGCTAATAAGTGACAATCATGAAATTAAAACAAGACAAAACTAAATATACACGCAATTATACAAAATTAAATCGGATTATACAAGTTAAATAGAATTATACAAAATTAAATAAAATAGAATAGAACTAGGATGGAATTATTAATAGTGTTCAATTAAAATGAGTATATAAATATCAATATTAAAGCAGCTTTGGTTAATCTAATGCAATGAGATGGTACTAGGTGCAGCTATGGACTCCAGGTATCGTGCAGCAGTGGTCAGGAATTTCAGCTCAGTACTAGCGAACACATCTAAGGACTTGTCATATAGCAAAATGTTGTTTAAATGCGTGAGGGCTACATACAACGGACTTGTTTTAAGGGTCGCGGAACCGATTTGTGGTATTGAAAAAAGGGGAAGTTGTGGTGGGCGAAGTGTATGTCGAATAGGTAAAGGGACGTTGAAGGAAATAAATTTCAATAGAGAAGAATTGAAGTGGGAACCTCGGACTAGACGGAAGAAATATTTGACAGTTGCAATATTTCTCCTTACTTCTAAGCTCTGGTATTTCACCATACCCAGTATGAATGGTGTTGGGTACATATACGGGTAATAGCCATAAATTTTAAAGTAAAGTTAGCGGACAAACGACTTTTGCACCCTTTCGAGGACCAAAGTATATTTTTTTTCGTGAGGGTTCCAGATTAAGTGTTTGCGGGACTTGTTGCAGGTTTGTATTATGTGTTGATTAAACGTGAGGTGAGAGTCAAAGTTTGTACCTAAATCACGTATGGTGGAAACTCGCTTCAGGGGCTCGTTGTTCAAAGTGTAGGTGTTGTTTATGGGCGGTGCAGCTTTTGAGAAAGTCATAATCGCACATTTACCTACATTGAGGTTGAGATTATTAGCAGCACTCCAAGGCTATACTTTCGTATGAAATACCTACATATTAATCACGCTGAAAAAGTGGTAAAACAAAGTAAAAGATTTTTTTTGAGGGTGGGTACCTACCCCTGTACGTAAAGTGGGGATTTTTTTTCTCGTCTATCCCATGGTGGGGAGTCGTTGGAAAGGTCACTCAAAAATATTGTAGGTGTATGAAAACCATTTTTCAATTCAGGGATTCGTTTACGAAATATTAAGCTTTAAAGTGCTAGTTTTTGTTAGAGTCAAGTGTCCCCCCCCTCCCCCCCAAAGGTAATTTTCTCGGGGTATTTCTTCACTTTAAAAGTTGAAAAAAAATGTGCTTAGAAAGTATTTTTAATTGTAGAAGACGCATTGGTAGGTGCTTGCCAGCCGAGGAGAACGCGCTTTGTGCAGGTCCTATAACCACGTTAAAATCTGCTGAGCCTTTTCCCAACTACGTTGGGGTCGGCTTCCAGTCTAACCGTATGAAGCGGAATTCCAGTATTTTACATGGAGCGACTGCGTATCTGACCTCCACAACCCAGTAACTGGGTAATACGATACTGACTTTCGGGCTGCTGACGATAACGACTGTCAAAGATCCACGAATGACAGCTGAGACCAACGGTTAAACGTGCTTTCCGAGACACTTTCGGTATGTAAAGATGGTCACCCATCTATGAACCAACCCCGGCTAGCGTAGCTTAACCTAATGTATCGACCCGTGTGTCTGTTATTACTTAGCCACGAAGAACGAAAAACCGAAAAAAATAATATAAAGACATCTGCTCCGCTTTCAATGTCACCTTGCCGAAGCAAGCGGAAATACAAAAATGCACACCTACATAAATGCTACAGAAAAAGGCATAAAGTAATTTCTAAGTTTCTTTCGAGATAAAAGTCTTAGCACAAATTACTTTAGTTGCTGTTCCTCTACCAAGCGAAACGAAATATAGCGGCAACGTACGGAAAAAGATACGGTTTTTTTTTTTTTGTTATTTGGATTAAAATATTCTATTTGGGATTCCTTGCTCGCAAGTTTGTAGGTAATTTTCTATTTTGAGTGGAAATACTCTGTCTTTCTTAAATATTAATTTGCGAGTTTTGTTTGTTCCAAATTAATTATTAAGAAAAACAGTGTTTCCACTGACCACATGAAAGTAAGTGGTGGCGTTAGTGTTGTATCATTAAGTTCCCTTCAAAATGGTTGAGCTGAACTGAGCTTATTTTGATTTACTATTCTTTGTTTTCATCTTTTTACTACGGACGCTTTTAACGTGTAGATCAACCATTTTTCAGACTATCTAAAGTAAATACATCTTTTATGGGGTACTGTGTTAAATGTTACAACAGAATACCTTGTGATATATTAGAATTAAATGAAAGAAAATTTAAAAATCATATAAAAAGTACACTTTGTAAACAAGCATATTACAAATTAGAGGATTATATCCAAGATAAAAATGCTTGGAAACATGCTGATCCTGCTCCATAGGTCAATTCAGAATCTAGACAAAATCGAACTGGTTGCTAATTTAATTGTATAATTATTTTAATTATTTTTTTTATTTTTTTAAACATTTATTTTATTTTATTTTTTGTGATTATTTGAACTCACACACCGACTTATTATTATTAGTATTACTTATTATAATGTTAGAAATATAGTATAATTTTACAATGTTTGTAAGTATGTAAGCACCATGCATCTATCACATAATTATGTCATTCCTTCATTTTTCATTCTTTTTACCTATCGTGGTATAGTAATCTTATTCTAGGTGCATTGTCTTCACATATAATTATATAATAAGTGTATACAAGATATAATGTTTTTTTTTTAAGAGTAACGGTGGAGTTTCTTGCCCATTCTTCTCCATACGAAAACTACCTTTTGGAATGGGCGACTAGAATCAGTTTTATTATTTTTTGTAAAGTTTGACGTTCAAAAGTGCCTTTTTGTGCCTAATTGAAATAAATTATTTGACTTTGACTTTGACTTTGTACGTCTTTCTACATTGTTCTCACATATATAACATGAATGATGTAACCATATTTTGTAACAATATTTTGATTTTAAAAGAGTGTCCGTGGAGTTTCTTGCCCGTTCTTCTCCATAGAAACCTACTACGCTTTGGAATGCTTCATCTTTCTGACTGACCGAACTCTTGACAGTTCAATAGTACCTGTTATTGGTTTATTTGAAATAAATACTTTGATTTTGGGAAATACTGTATATTTTTTCAGATATTGAAATAAATATGCGTTTGCTATTTTATGCTATAAAATAAGCACCCGAATTATGGAGGTAACTTACACACTTCCAAGTGAATTATGAAATTGGAGTGTCACCATCAGAAGGGTTCTGTAGGAATAATCCATTGCTTCATATTATGTTTTAAAATTCCGATTACTCAGCGACGTAAATATCGCAATGAATATTGTAGAATTGTCAAAATGGAAAGTATTTACATTTCAAGTCTATTTCGCAATTAGGCTGCTAGTCTCAATGCGACAGGAATAAGAATAATTTTATAGGTCTATTATTACAAAATAAAGTTCAAAAATAATAATATTTTATGCTTAATGGGTGAAGCGTGGGCGTTTTGGGGGACTGTCTTATGTAACTTTGACGTTCTAAAAGTGCTGATTCTCAGCCTAATTTGAATAAATGACTTTTGAATTTTGAATTTTACTGTAACTAGAATATTAATTAACATAATTAAAACAGTAGTCCCCAAACTAGGCAGCGTCTCGCCTGTATCTTGAAATTTAAGATACCGTAACTCACGCCGAGTTACGGTATCTTAAATTTTAATTCGAGACATGTTTACGTTAGCTTAAATTTAATTTCAATGTCAGTTTAATTTAGAAATATCTAATATCTTACAAAATATTGACAGAAAGCATGACAGAAACGCTTACTTGACACAAAAACACATAGCCAAAATAATTTAATTAAACTAAAACGAATCGACTCGTTTGCATAGAGGCTGTGCCAATGCCAAATAGGTCCACCCAGTTCAGCATGCCAGAATTGCCAGACAACCAATGCTTGATGCTGATTCTGTTGAATCTATTGTGAGTCATAAATGATGAAAACCAGTTACTATAAAATATATAGTTATTGTCATTTGAGCGGTCACTTTAACTATTTTAATCAAATCATTAGGCAAACTTTCTACAATTTGAACCTCCAACTTGATGATAAAGTGTCGAATATATGACCCTCATAACCAGCATAAAAATATATAGAAATTATGTTACTATCATTCACCAAAATAAAGCACAATATACAAATGTAAGATAAAGCAACAAGCATGTCACTATATTACATGTTTTAATAAGAAATAATAAAGGAAATCCAACATTTTACTTTGTTTTATCGAGTTTATAACGTGAAAACGAATAAAATATTATACTACCCACCATAAAAGTTCTAGACATGGAGTTTATGGTAAACCAGAGCTGAACAAATTTGGCGCCCAACGTGGGGCACGCTGTCCAGTAATTCAATTTTGCAGCTTTGTATTTAAGCTGCGGTCTAGATAAATGAGGACATAAAAGTGAAGTTTTTATGCAAGTTACTGGTATTTGTGATGTTTTAATATAACGGTAAAGTTTTAATATAATTAGGAACCAATTAATGGTAGAAACATTATATTATGACCTGAACAAAAATAAAATTGAAATAAAATTAAAGATTAAATTAAAGCAACATTTTGATTGAGATACTTTTCATACTGCACAGTGTATAGGTATTTATTAATAATATGTAAATATTAATAATTTGTCTACCTACGTCTCCGATTTTGAAGGAGTCGAAGCAAAAATGATGAAACACAGATGCTCAATATTTTCAAATTAATATTTCATCAAAATTTGATGAAATAATAATTTGAAAATATATAGTTAAATAAAATAAAATTTGAAAATATTAATTATCCAAGCTAAGAACTGTATAAAATTGCAATAAATTCAATACTTTAATAAATTGTGACTCATTCTTCAATACAATATTGGCGCTCAAATGGGACTCTTAAGTAAATATGCTCGGTTAGAACATTTTCAAATAAACAACTTTATTTATTACAAAATGTCAAAATGATTTCGACAAAATTGCATTTGCTGTAAATTGCACTGAAGCGTAAACTGTGCATTTATTACTAAAATTTTAGATTTCATACAAATAAATATTTCTGTTCGAAATTCGTTAGTAATCGTTGAATAGAATTGGAAATGTCTGAAAACTTATTTAAGCAAATGATGACTCTTAGTTTTATATAAGTTGGGTCAGTACTGATATTTGTTAACAAGGCTTAAAAGTTTCTCATTGTTCATCCAATATTGCTAACTAAGACTTAGTAACTAATAGAAGGCCTAAGTAGATAATTTGATTAAAATAACAATTTAGTCTTATCACATATTCTTTCCCTTAAAAAAAAATAACAACTTAATTCAGAATTCTATCAATTTTAGATGGGCTGGCCCTTAAATGTTAATTCGCGGTACTTACTCTAAATAAATTAGTCGGAACCATTCAATGAGTATCTTTGTTATCTGTAACAATTTAGGTTATAAATAAACTTAAGGCAATAAATAACAGGGAGAAGGAATTGAAGGGTAAAACTTATTGGCGCCCACCGTGGGACCGCAATAGATCTTATTACCCACATAATATTAGAATTAATTTAGACACTAGACTTAATTCAAATAAAATGTAGTACCTACCTACAAAAATCTTTACTAAAACGAACAGAAATTGTAAAATAAGTAAGAAAATGGTAGAATACAAGTTAAAGTATCTGTCAAAATGCCAGTCACTTGGCTGCATATAATTATGATTTTATTGCAGAATAACGGTTTGAAAATGCATTTTTTTTTAAGTTTTTAGATTGAAATGTTTGAATGAAAAGCTTTCGTTTTCATGAAACAAATTTAATATTCATATCTATTCTAGGAATGTTCTAAGTCTATAGTTTATTTTATTTCTTTTCCAGTAACAATACTTTGCGAAAAAGCCAAAGCCAGTAGGTACCAAAATAAAATATTGGGTCTTATTTTACGTATTATCTTCAATAAAGTCTGGGGCAAACCTATCAAATAAATGAGGCTCTCCCAAAACACTCCTAGAAAGTAATTGGAAAGGGTGTTGAGAACAATAAATAAGCAATTTGTTTCTTTCTAATGCAGAGATAAGTCAGTTTTTGTAAAACATCTTTACTGTTACATATATGTTACAGTTAAAACGCGGTTTTTAGTTAGAACACGTTTTCACTAGTTTAAACTAGTTTTTTCGGAACAACTGATCTAAGATAAATATCAGTTAAAACGAAATCTAGATAAGATAAAAATAGAAGCCTAAGAGTTTGTACGCACTTTAGTTTAAAACCACGCGAACTAAGCGCCTTAATCCGATCCAGCGAGTCCCTTGCTGTCTTTCCAAAGTGACGCTATAAGGTGACGTCCATACCCGACAGGGGGTGCCCATAGCGTCTAGTCATTTAGTTTTTAAGTTGTATGCCCTGGCTGGAGGCCTTAATTTACTAAGGCAGCCTCAGGAAAGTCCAGTTAAGCAGCCGACAACCTCCTAGGTTGATCTGCGAGATGACATTACAAAAAGAAAAAAAAAGAGCTAAGCGCCAAGTGTTCAGTGCGTCGACTGCGTGTAATTCTAACCACTCAAACTCATCGTCGTAACTTGTGACGGTCGCGACCGCTTAACTACCTAGCTCAGGAAGAATTTTTGGGTGGTTAGAAAGTAGTGGGATGACTAAACCAGTTAATTAGTTCGAAAATCACAAAATTTTAAATATTTCAACACTGCCAATTCTATGTTTGTCATCATTATCGCCTATTTCAAAAGCACCTCTAAATATTATTGTGAAAGTGAAAACTTCTCTAGTCGCATTGAGTTTGGTGGGGAAAATATTATGGATTCACTTCACCGACATGCTGTAATAGCAGTATATCTGTAGCTATAAGGGTGACGTATTGTGCCACATTACTGCTGTATACCTATATCTACTTATTAATATACAATTAAAGTTAATTTCATAGTTTGTGGTGTTCTGCCATTCAGAACCACATCTTTTAGTCTTTACGAGTATAAGCTATTAATTATTATACAAAAAAAATATTATTATCTATTTACCTATTGAAATCCAATGTCCAAAGTAACTTTCCGTTTGTAGGTATAATCTGTAACGTTGCACCTCTGAAAGCATACTTTTAATAATCTTTGATTGTTTTGCCTCCAAAACCTATTTTATACTATTAACTTTCCTTTTTGTAAAAAATCTTAGAATATTTTATATTCTGACAATTTTATTAAATGCTATCGCCTGTCACAGAGTACATTTTATATGTCACCTGTCTTCTTTCTGACATTATTTGCTGTTCTTGTGGCTGTATCCAACGTACATAACGCACCATAGCCAATTACACTTCTAGACTTCTTATAAAGCTGGTGAATAACGCTGTTACTGGAGCTAAACGTAACGTTACAAGTTTTAAGGGTAACACCGAAAAATTCAGAAAAATGATGAAAGTGACGTAAACCGCGCCTCACTGTCAAACCGCGGGGCCAATTTTTCTTGCCTTAGAACTTAATAACAGTAGGTGTATCTGTCCGCCGCGGTTGGCGGCCTGTTGCGCTTTGTGAGTGCACGGTGCACTATTTTAGCTCATCGCTAAAAACAGGTTTTTGCTTGGACCGTTCCAAAAACAAAGAAAAAAACAAAAACAATCCGAAATCAACAATTTCGGATTGTTTTTGTTTTTTTCTTTGTTTTTAATTAATATTTGATGTACCTACTAGTTTATTTATTTATTTAGAGGCATAAACATTATGTATTAGGTATGTTGAAACTGTTGGTACTCGTCACTTCTCCACAGGGGTTCATTAGAAAACCAGCGTCAGACAGAATTTGTCGGGTATTAATGCTGAAATGAAACTTTTTGGCGCAGCCGTGAGGCACACACTATATTATATATGTATACAATGTGGAGCAGGACGATTGACATTCCTCAAAACCACATAAAGAGTGTCATGTTCTTTACCCGTATACAAAAAATCAATCAAATCCAATGAATACTTTAGCCACAGGAAATTATTTTTCATTTTCTTATTTTTCAACATGATGTAGATCTGAGTCCGTAATAATAGGTAAACATTGTAAGGTCAAGAACCTGTGAAAAACGTACGATTCTATCCTGCACGTCTCAATATGCTTGAGAGACAGAGAAAGGTGTCATACGATTCCACTCTGACGCGCCCCGCCCAGTCCCACAAAATAATACTACAACTAGAAAGAAAAAGAAATATTACTTACGCAAATTATGCATTAGTGGTGCATAGACAATTGCGAGTGTGTGTGTGAGCGGAATTTTTTCGGCAGTCTCGGGACTCGATCACAGTCAGTGCATAGCGGCGCCCTTTGAGGAGCGCACACGGCTACTTTTTTATCACGAGACGAGCCGCGCGCGCATTGTTGTGATTTTGTGAAAAAAATTAGTTGTTATTTGTGATTAAAGACGATTTAGCGTGACTTATTGTTCAGTGTTAGTTTAATATTAGTTAGTTAATTAGGTATCGATGTCGCTTGTGCATAATGAACAACGCTGGAAACCTTGAAAATGTAGAAATTTGACTATTGATGTAAATTCTGATTGTGATGTGATATTATGTGATTAATTATTCAACCAGTGATCTTTTAATTAACAACGCGCAACTTAGTGAGTTTATGCCGCTAATTTGTTGTTCTCCGACTAAATTACCTACCCACGTCCACCTACGCCCCGCACCGCAGCGCAGGCGCCGCCGCGCCGCCCCCCGCCGCGACCCGCATCGGGCCGCGCAACAGGTTAGTGACTTTTCGTAGATAAAGCGTGTTTACTTTTTATGCAGTTGATTCTGCTATTTATTTTGTTTGAAAATTGCAATTTTTCAATTTTCCATTAACTACTAATCTTCGTATTTTAAAATATTTCTATGGACTAGTACTGTGCTCGTTTTAATTTAATGTCGTAAGTCCAGATCCACATTGTATATATTTTTTTTATTTTTTTCAACCATATGACGTCCACTGCTGAACATAGGCCTCCCTCAATGATTTCCAAATATTAAATTGCTTTAAGATTATGTTCACTTTTTCTTTTGTTATTAGTGTTTCACGGACTGTGTCCAAATAAATATCATTCTTCCTTTCTTTTGAGATTGGCTTGACTTCTGTCGGAAGTCCCCATGACTAACTATGTTTTTTTTTTTATATTCGTACCTCGTTCGATAACTAATTAAATAAAGATGTTTTCCCTGTAATTTGAACGCATAATCTCATAAAAGATAAATATTTGAGATAAATGGTGTCCAATTTTATGTACGTATATGATTTTGAAAATCATTAGTTAACTTCTTGTTGTAACCCCTGTTTGATGAAGAACACTTGACTACGTCGAAAGCTTTGTTAACGTAATTACTAACAAATAAAATAGCTTCGATGGCCATTCAATTTGAAAGTTTAGATATTTTATTTTATTTTATTTAGTGACTAATTTTGGGAAAAATTCAAACATTCAAATCTTGAATTTTCCCAAATCCCATGGATTTTCGTCTTGGCTATATGGGGTGCTTAAATGTTTCAAAGGGGTCACACTATAACGTTCTGTAAGGAATACGTCGAAATACAGTTCACGCTGTATATACTTTTACGCACGTCATTCTATTCTGACCTTCTGATATATTATTTGAGATTCTAAGTAGTTCTCTCGTTTCAAGCGAAAATCCTTTTTCCCGAAGGGAAAATAACCATCGAGTTAAAAATGGCGAGACAAAACAAAAGAATTTGAGGCTCCCGCAAACAGCCACGACGCGACACTGGTAATGGTTCTACCGTGAAGTTTTCATAGAAATTGTTCCGCCAGTGACGAGTTGCGCCTGTTTGCAGGAGCCTTTAAAATTTGTCCTATCGAAAAAAGTTGCTGGTACAGTCTGTTGTCAACATTATCTGACCCACCCTAAAAACAAACGAATTTGGACCCTGTGCTTGTAACATTAAGGTTTATTCAATTTATATGAGCATATCAGACTAGTTAGTGCTCTACTCGATGAACAAATACAATAATAATACAGACACGCAAATTTGATCTTTAACACGTAACGTTAAGGTAAACCCACCCAACATTGTCGGAGCCACCGGCATTATATATCATTTTGTTATGCTATTGTAATAATTATCTCGTTGACATTAAAGTTGAAAAGCTTTTAAGTACACTACATAATTACAACCCAATCTTTAATTTCGCGCATTTCTAACAAGTTCTTGTGGCTTAGCGGTTTGATGCTGGGTTGGCGACGAACAACATGTGGGTTTGAAAACACAGTCCACCTATTATCAGTTCCTTTATTAATAAATTTAATAAATAAAAACACACATGATACAGAAAATAAAAAAATGTAAAGAGACGTTGTTATTGCAATTTAGTAAGGCAAGGTAAAATATGTTTGCGCGTAGTCACTGCATACCCTTAGGTTTTATAATGAATACGAATATTTATTTTTGAACTACCCACTTATTACAAATTATGCGAAAATATTACCATTTTAGAAAGTTTATATTTGAAGGTTATCTGTCTATAGTTCATTACAATATACAAGAAATGGTTTTGGAATAAATTCTAAATTGAAAGCAAAACAATTATTTTGTCGCAGGATTTGATCTCACAACTTGTTTTTCTCAGTCTTATATTCAGACCACGAGACCAGAATTACTTGAAATTAGTTATTAAAATAAGTTATTACATTAATTATATTATAACAAGTAGTTATAACATATAACCTACCGCTAACGTTTTAAAGATCAAATTTGCGTGTCTGTATTATTATTGTATTTGTTCATCAAGCCGTCGAGCTTGTCTGATAAGCTCATTTAAATTGAATAAACCTTATGGTTAATGTCAGAGGGTCCAAATTCGTTTGTTTTTAGGGTGAGTCAGATAATGTTGACAACAGACTGTACTAATATAAATTGATGTAATAATAGAACACAATCATTATATGTATCATCAATTTTAATAAATATTAGTCTTGATATCCAAAACTTTCTCCTAAAAAACAGGCACTGGTTTAAAAAAGGAACAGTTAGGTTTTAATGCCAAGTCTGAGTGCCCAAAACAGTTTTTCACAGAATATTTCCAATACCGTTATTTTGCTCTTCGAAATTCGGGAGTGTTTTTTACAAGAGTAACTAAATTTACATAGAGCCTTGTTTCCAATTTAACCGGGCCTTTTTTCCGACCCAACCCAAAATTAGGTTTACCTCACAGGTTTCTGTTTCAACTAAATTACCTACTAACACAATTTCATGTCCTCACACATTATAAACATTAATTTAATTTTCCTATTTTTCGTCACACCGTCATTAGAATGGCCCTTTTGTCTCTCGTCCTACATAATTCGTTCACATCACAATCAAGAGGGTACATGCACTAATTATCATATATGTTGTGTGACAACCTAAACCAACAAGGTCCACTGTATAAAGGGATGATAATTAAGACCAAGAGTCTGTTTGTTTAGTACTGCCTCGTGTAATTAAGTTGTAAAGTCATTTTGTACGGTAAATTTTGGACATGGGTATGAAGATATTCTTCTTTGAGCATATTGTTGGAAGATCAATCGACATAAGCGAAACAAGGGTTGACAAAGTTTGATGGATGATCAAGATCCTAAAGTAAGGCCATTTTAATAGGTAACATTTGACGTCTGTCAGTTTAGTGAAAGCAAATCGTAAAATTACTCGTATCGGTCATTATTACCTCGAGCGCGCCGGTCCGACAGGCCCCGAGTGGTCCGCGGTGGGCGCTGAAGCAGCTGGACCGGGAGCTCCTCCTGGAAGCCTCGATCGTGCAGGCCTGGGTGTCATCACCGGACAGGCCGGCCGACATCAACGACGAGGCGGAGTGGTTCCGGGAGGCCATGTCCGAAATATGTGACGTGGCAATGCCCCGGGTCCAGCCCGGACGTGCTTCGCGCCAGGTGTATTGGTGGTCGCGACAGCTGACGACACTGCGCAATGCGTGTGTTGCTGCGCGACGCCGGTACACCAGGCACCGCAGGCTCCGTATTCGACCTCCGGATACGGAAGCCATTCAGGCGGAGCTGTACGAGGGGTACAGAGCGGCGAAGACCGCCCTCCAAGCGGAGATCCTGCGGGCCAGGGCACTGGCCCGCGAGGAGTCGCTGGAGACTCTGAACAGAGACCCGTGCGGACGCCCATACAAGATGGTGCGGGAGAAACTCCGCCCATGGGCTCCCCCGCTGACGCAGAGTCTCCGGCCACAGCTTGTGGGGGACGTGGTGAGCGCTCTGTTCCCTTCGAGAGGGGAACATGCCTCCCCACCCATGGCTCCGCCTACTGCGGTGCCCGATGCGGACCACACCGCCGACGACGACGACGATGCTCCGGAGGTGACCGAGGTAGAGATGAGGGTGGCGGTACGTAGGCTAAATGCCAGAAATACCGCCCCAGGACCCGACGGCTTACCTGGGAAAGCCTGGGTCCTGGCCTCAGAGGCTTTCGGGCCTCGACTAAGGGGGCTCCTAAGCGTATGCTCGGAGAGGGGCCAGTTCCCGCTTCGTTGGAAGACGGGGAAACTGGTCCTCATCAAGAAGCCGGGGCGCCCTGCGGACTCTCCGTCCGCTTACCGGCCCATAGTGCTGCTCGACGAGGTGGGCAAGCTCTTTGAAAGAGTCATTGCAGACCGCCTCGTCGGGCGGCTGGTGCGGGTGGGGCCGGATTTGGCGGAGAGCCAGTTTGGTTTCCGCAGGGGGCGCTCCACGGTGGACGCCATCATGCGCGTGCGAGCCCTCACGACGGGGGATGCGGTGGCTCGGGGTGGGGTCGTCTTGGCGGTGTCTCTAGACATCGCCAACGCCTTCAATACCCTGCCCTGGAGTTGCATCAGGGAGGCACTCCGGTATCACCGGATGCCGACCTACCTCTGTCGTGTGGTAAAGGCCTATTTGACGGACAGGGCCATCATCTACCCCGGTCACCAGGGAGAGTGGAACCGGCGAGAGATGTCGTGCGGTGTCCCACAGGGATCGGTCCTGGGGCCGCATCTGTGGGACATCGGATACGACTGGGTGCTGCGCGCTGACCTCCCCAATGGCGTCAGCGTCGTTTGTTACGCTGACGACACGTTGGTCCTGGCGCAGGGGAGGTCGCACCAGGCGGCGGTCGAACTAGCGACACACGGGGTTGCGACAATCGTGGCCAGAATCCGGCAGTTGGGACTCGAGGTGGCGTTGCACAAGTCCGAGGCCATGTGTTTTCATGGTCCTCGGAACGCGCCACCGTCGGGTTCCCAAATAACGGTAGGAGGGGTTCACATCGGCGTCGAGTCGACGATGAAGTACTTGGGACTCGTCCTCGACAGTCGGTGGAACTTCGAGAAGCACTTTCGACGTTTGGCTCCCAGACTGGACCGGGCCGGGGCTGCCTTGAAGCGGCTCCTGCCCAATCTAGGGGGTCCAAACGCCTCCTACCGGAGGCTATACGCGGGGATCGTGTGGTCCATGGCCCTGTACGGGGCACCGGTGTGGGCGCGTTCGTTGAGGCGGCGGCCTGCCCGCCAGTTGAACGCGTCCCAGAGGGTCATGGCCACCCGGCTGGTCCGGGGATACCGCACGGTCTCCGGTGAGGCGGCGAGCCTCCTTGCCGGATTGCCGCCATGGGATCTGGAGGCAAAAGTCCTCGCGCATATTTGGGAGTGGCGCGGGGAGGCGAAACGCCGGGGCTTGACTCCGATGCCGCGAGAAATCGCGGCACAGCGGACAGAGCTCCGACGGGATCTCATGGCGTCATGGAGAGTGCGATTGTCGCAACCCAGTGCTGGGCACGCCACTATTGCGGCGATAAGTCCCCTCTTTGAGGAGTGGCTGGAGAGGCGCCACGGCGTCCTCACCTTCCGCCTGACGCAGGTCCTCACCGGACACGGCTGTTTCGGGAGGTACCTGTTTCGGATAAGGCGGGAGGAAACGCCCGGGTGTCATCACTGCGTGGATCGCCCGGAGGACACGGTAGAGCATACGGTGGAGGTATGCCCGGCTTGGGCAGAGCACCGCCGTGTCCTCGTGGAGGCGATCGGTGGCGGGGATCTCTCGCGTCCGGCCCTGGTCCAGGCCATGGTACGGAGCGAGAGAGCATGGGAGGCCGTCACCTCCTTCTGCGAAGCAGTAATGCTCGCGAAGGAGGAGGCGGAGCGCGTGAGGGAGAGGCAAATTTCGCGCCCTCACGCCCCTAGCCGCCGCAGGAGGAGACGCCCCGGGCGTCGGGAATCGATCGCGGATTCCCGGCCACCGTAGGCGCGGGCTTGCGGATGGTGAGCAATGGGTAGCTCACCGTCCGGTAAGGACCAAGCCCGGGTCGACGGCGCGTTGTGTTCCACGCGCGCCTCAAAGAGTGTCAGCGAGTGAAGGGGTCCAATGAGACCATTGCCTGCCGGGGTTGCGGGAAAGTCCGAAAGGGATACCGTGGCCCCCTGGCATTGCACAGGCAAGAGAAGGAACACGGGTGGGTTTTAGTCAGTAAGAGTCTGACACGCCCTCCCGCTCCACCCAGAGCGGGAGGAGTCATTTGATGATTTCCCACCCAAAAAAAAAAAAAAAAAAAAAAAAACGTCGCACAGCGCTAATTACCTACAGTTATATTCACCTAGAAGTTGCCTCTCTTTCTATCGCGTAACTCTTCTGACTACTCAGGATGGATGAAATGGCGACAGGTCACTGGAACAACTGCGACCCACGGATGCCCCTCAAGTTAAAGGGGAAAATATACAAGTCCGTGATTAGACCTGTCGTATTGTATGGATCGGAATGCTGGGCTGTGAAGAAGATGGACGAAAAAAGATTGCATGTAGCGGAGATGAGAATGTTGAGGTGGATGTGTGGTGTGACAAGAATGGATAAAATAAGGAATGAGTATATTAGAGGAAGTCTGAAAGTTGCGCCACTTACAGAAAAGTTGAAAGGCAATCGACTGTCTTGGTATGGGCATGTGATGAGGAGGGAAGAATCGCATGTGACTAAAAGAGTGATGAATATAAATGTTGAAGGATGGAGAGGGAGAGGAAGACCAAAGAAACGATGGATGGATTGTGTGAGGAGTGATATGAAGGAAAAAGGTGTAGATGATTGCGTGACGGTTGACAGGGGAGAATGGAAGAAGAAAACGTGTTGCGCCGACCCCAAGTAACATGGGATAAGGGCAGGAAGATGATGAACTCTTCTGACTACGTCACACTCGCTGAATTGGTCCAACAAGTCGTGCCCACCGCGTACTTGTAGTTGCATATCAAAAATGCGGAGTGAACTATCTATATTAATCTCTGTTACAGTGTAAAATGGGAATTTGCATCATGATTCTGACCACGACCATAAGTAACACATGACACTATTGCTGCGTGCTATGCAATTATATGTATTATATAATTGCATAGCAGGGGTGTGAGTACTATGCAATAAAGAGCTACCATTTACATTTACGTAATATGTATTTCATTGACTTAAATGTGCCCTGGCGGCTGTGAGTATGTCATGCTCACTCAGATGTCTCGCTGATGGTGGCGCGTGTGTTGGACCATTTAGCTCCCTTCAAAATGGTTGAGCTGAATGGTGCTGATCCATGCGTCATGTTCGTGAATGGGCGCCGTCAGTTGGGACTGGTCATCTCTTAACTGCCATAGCTTATTTTAATTTATTTAAAGTTTTTGAATGATTCTTTATTTTTTCTTTTTATTACGGACGCTTTTACGAACGTGCACGTCTTTCTACATTGCTCTCACATGCATAATTTCAAAATGAATGATGTAACCAATATTTTGTATCAAATAATTGATTAAAAAGAGTGTCCGTGGAGTTTCTTGCCCGTACTTCTAAATAGGTACCTACTACATATTTTTGACTGACCGACCCCTTGACAATTCAAAAGTGCCTGTAAAATGGTTAAATTAAAATAAATGGTTTGAGTTGGAGTTTGGCTAGAATCAACTCACGTGTGAGTGACTAAAGACCCCCGCAGACAGGCGCGATGGACGGTGCGACGCGATTCAGGTAGAGTAATTTCCATGAAGTTTTTATTAAAAAAAACCACTAAGGTTGTGTCGGGCTATCGCATCGTACCTGTTTGCAGGACCCTTAATGCATTGTTTGCCATTCGTAATAGGTCATCGGCTCTGTCTTCCAAATAATGTAGCAACCCAACGACCTGCGATCAAAAATCTAACTAAATCTTACCAACATAATTCCAGTAGGTATTACAAAATTACGATTATTTATAAAGACTGCTTCACTACAGCAATGGGTATCTTAAACACTCATTTCTACAACCTACAACATAAACATGTAGGTGATTTTATTTCAAATACAAAACATACTCTACAATAAACAAAATCCCAAAGCGTGAAGTCTGCTTCACGAGACAAAACAAAAGTTTGAACAAATATTGGACAAACTTCTCATTGGAACAAAATGCTAGAAGGTACAGTTGAGAGCAATGCCAATAACGTAAACGAACAATGGAATGCTTCAAGCCATTTTAAAACATAACGACAATTTTTCTTACAAATCTTGGACGATTTTTAACCAGTTTTCAACGGGCGTAGAGTAAAACTGTTTGTGAAACTCGCTTCCTTGTTGCTGTTTGACCTTTGAAGTGTCTAACGGCTTTGGTAAAAGGACTATATTAGGAACTGTTTTGATAAAAGGACTTAATCAGGCACATAGCAATCGCTTGAGTGGATTTCATCGTTTATTGATGCGATTTTTTTTAACCTTTTTTTTTCTTTGCTTTTTATTTTTAAAATTAAAACGTTTTATATCACTCACTTGTAGTTACTTCAACAATCATTTTTGTGGCTGTATTCAATTTTTTTTTTAACTATAACTATCATTTTAAACATAATCAATGCAATTTCCTGAGAAAAAGTCCATGAAACTAGAAAAACGGGATTATGTTGTTGAACAAAGTCACGGGAATCATTTACTTTAGTAGGTATATAAAACATTACTTAAAATCATTCCTGTTTCCTCAAAGGGTTTGAGATGGGCAGAAAGGGCAGACATCTACCTATTTAAAGTACTTACATATACATTTCGCCAGATACAAAAGCGAAATTCCAGACGTAAAACCCCAATAACACTTTTCCCGATCTGGGAATCGACCACACCCACGAGACAGTCCGTCAGAGTAGTTTAGTTTATGTACAATTCAATACAAGGTAGGTACAGTTCAATTCACAGATCTACCAAACACTACCATAATGCCAGTCCATTGCAGGTAAAATTGGAACGACTGCGCGGCCATTTTTCTAACAAATCCTTTGCCATTTATATTTGTGATTGTACCTAACAGCCGCATAGCCTGGTTTACAATGAAAAATTATACTTTGGAATTAACTTTTCACATAGAATTTTACGTGGGTCGGTTTTCAAATGGAACTTGACAATTTGCGTGTTAAATATTGAAATTTATTTTTCGTGGAATCATAATGTTAAATAAACATAAATATAGCCTAGGTTTTTCTCTTCGGGGGTTGGCTTTCAACCTGACCAGATGATAATAACCCTTGACCTTCGTAACATGTGAACAATTCTCATTCAAAATTTCGTTCTTTTTTCGATTTCTCGGTTGTTTTTTTCTTAACACGGGAGAGTATTTTTCTTAATTGTGATGAACAAAACAAAACAAAAAAAAACAAATTGGTCGAGCCATTTTCGAGTTTTTGCGAGACTAACGCATGGTAATCGATTTTCAAAGTTGTTATCTGTAAGTTGATATAAAAGTAAAAGCAACTTTTTTATTTAAAAGTGACTTGGTTATCAGTCGTTCCTAATTAATATTAAATCCACATCTATAAGTATAGACAGATAAATAAATAGGGAAAAAAATAGTACCCACGAATGGATGTCAAAAAACATGGCATAGTCTATATATAGGTATTTAAGAGGAAAAGCAATTGACAAATGTTGCTTGTCAATTGGTTTTCTTCTCTTCTACCGATGCCTAGGCTGGTTTATACGAGCATTGCTAACTTCGTACCCTCAAGTCAGTCCAGTTGAATAACCTACCCGTCTATTTTCTGACCCAGTGGCTTTCCTCGCCTGACTTACTGACTTACTGCCGATTTCGTCTACATGAACCCACTGACTGGCCGAAATATATGCTTGTGCAGACTTTGATTTTCCCTATCATCGACTATGGTGATGTGTGTTACTTTGACTTGAATCCGATTTTGCTGGATAAGTTCGACAGACTGCTCAACAATTGTATCCGGTTCATATTTAACCTCAGGAAATATGATCATTTGTTGAGCTATAGGTCTGAGCTCAAATGGATGTCCATTCGCCAAAGAAGAACTTTGACCACGCTTTTCTCCCTTCTCAACTCTCCCACTCCTCCTTCTTATCTTATGTCTCACTTCCAATATCTATGTTCTTCACACACTAAGAATCTGCATTCTTCTAACAATCTTCTCCTACTTTGTCCTTCTCATACTTCTGACTTTGTTCATTCTTCCTTTCATATTCAGCCCATTCCTCTATGGAATGCGCTTCCTCTTGATATCAGGACGTCCACCATTCAGTATGCATTCAAGCGGAAATTGCAGAGTATTTTTCAAAATTCGGCCGAAATTCCGAGTCACTGGGTCCAGTCACTGCCATCGTATAAACCCAGGAATAAAACACAAATCAGTTGATTAAAGCTTAACATAAATTAACAGCTAGTTGTTTTAAAGTCTTTTAAACCTTATTTCAGGAATATCCGACTTAGTTATGCGAGATTTAATTAAAAAGCAATACCTTTTGTTTTAAAGATATTAAGCTTTTAAATCGAACCATACCATCAGGGTTGGCTATTTAGATGATAATGATTAATCACGCTTCTTGGTACCGGACCAATTTCTCCTTTATGCGTTAACTTCGTCCCGACATCTACGGCTGGGTCTAGCTAAGCTACAAAAAACTTTTTTTTTTTTTTTTTCAAAATGGGTATATTTTACAGACTTGAAAATGGTAGGTATCATTAATTAGCTTTTCATTGAACCAGGTTGACTTTAATAAAACATGCGGGGCAGTCTTTGGAGACAAAGTCAAAGTCAAATAATTTATTTCAATTAGGCACAAAAAAGACGTCAACATTTAAAAAAAATAAAATATAATAATTGATTCTAGTCGCCCGATAGAAGTAGACTGCCGATAGAAGCGAAAACTAGCGTGCGGTCTTTTTGTTCACCCTAAAAGTACACATATATACACAGTATACCTACATATAGCTCATGGAAAGCGTTTGGTGACGATTACGCGAATACCATGATTTTTGTTCAGCCAAAAAGTGCTCAACGCTCCTACAGAAGTTTTCACTTCAAAAAAGTCGGGCGATGTCGGTTGGAAAAAAGTTCATTTTGCTGTATATTATGTTTTAATACATACAGAGCCATCTATTTTAAGTTTTTAGAAGCAATAAACTTTTACTTACTAGATGGCACTGTGTTAAAAAACAAAAACTTTTGACACTTGAAACTTGAGTCCTTGAAACTGACTTTCGGGCATAACGCTTTTTCGTTACGTGACGATTTTAATCAGTCCACTCCTACCGCAAGTCGCGTTAAAGAACTTCGTTCCAAAAAGTTTTAATATAACCAGATTGTTCGACAGCCCTAAATGCAATGGAATTACGAAGATAATAGCTGAATCGCACCCCGAAGGCGTTTGATAACCCAATTGTGACGTCGATTTGTTTTGGAAAGGTCAAATATTCAGCCAAGGGTGGCCGCGTTTTTCTCAACATCTTTGTAATTAGCTGAAATGTCAAAAAGTTTTATTTGGTGATTTAGCTCAACTTAAAAAAAAAAACTGTTGCTGTTTCAAGGGTATAATTTGACTATTTTACTTCACCGTAAAAGGTGACTAAGGGATTATGTGAAGACATAAAAACAGCAATCGGTTGTTCAAGTAAACATTATACAAATGTAGTGACTACATCTGTAATACAGGTAGGTACTCTAACCTAGCTCTGGAGCCCACTCGTTACCCGTGGTCCCGGTGGATCGACCCATTACTGGGTCCATGGGTAATTTTAATTACCCGTGGTCCCATTGGTCTCAAATTGTTCTGTAAAAATGTATTGATTTATTTATATAATGTTTTTTTTTCATGTGTTACTAAAGTTCCTCTCGCTTTTCTGAAAAGCAACTGAAGTGTGTAACAGGAAGCCAGGGAAGCGAGCTCTTTGATTTGACCAATGAGCGCGCGCGGTGCTATAGTTGGCCATCAGAAACGACCTTGACGAGGCCCCGCCCCTTTAATGTTGCTTAGTACCAAGGTAAAATGTCAGATGTTACACATCATAAGCGTCTACTGTAAGTAACGCTAGCTCGTTTGTTTGTTTCGTTTTCAAAAGGTAGAATTAGCAACTGGAATCTAAAGAACATTAATTAATCGTCTTTAGAGGCTTGAGGAACAGGGTGTAAAGTTCACTCATCCACTATAGAAAAAGGAGGATCCTCCGACCAGACGGGTGTTGTGTCTGACGGGCAACTGCCCAACTGTTGATGTCGGATAGTCTTATATATGTCCTTCGCGCGAACTCTAATTGAGCGATGCAGGATTTGTGTGACGTCATGTCTTTGATGCGTAGTTCGTATGTGGTGGTGTAACCGCTACATCACTCCCCTCCGGAGACCGGAGGTCGATAGTGGGCTGAGTCTTGTATCTTGCGATGCTTCACAGTGCCAGTGGAGGTTCCAGTGAGTCGGAATCGGGTGGCGCATAGTTCGCGGTGATTCCCCAGTGAGTTGGGGTGGCGCTGCGTCACAATCCAGTGAGTTGGATGTGGTATAGCGCTGGGTTGTGGCTGTCTGCTAAGGTCGACCAAGAGAGGGTAGAAAGAGCTCTGCTTGTGAGACCGGCTGAAAGTGCAGTTGCTGTGCCAAGGTTGCTGATGAGGCTGAGGGTGATGACCAGGAATGCGCGTTCGCTACGTACTGGTGGCCAAGATACCCGTTGAAGCCGAGGATGTAAGCTGTCAGTGTGATCTGCCTCATGAAAGCTTGCGGGAGTGATGATGATGATATCACGCTGAAATAGTTGCACGAAGGCTGGTTTGACGTTCATACTCGGAGTCACCAATTTAGAGGCATGAGGAACAGGGTGTAAAGTTCACTCATCCACCATAGAAAAAGGAGAGTCCTCCGACCAAACGGGTGTTGTGTCTGGCGGGCAACTGCCCAACTGTTGATGTCAGATAGTCTTTAATTGTATAGTCTTTTATTCAGGATTTGTGTGACGTCATGTCTTTGATACGTAGTTCGTATGTGGCGGTGTAACCGCTTCACGTCAATAGTACCCAAGATACAAACTCAAAATCACTGCTACTGTTGGAACTGCTGAAGATTGCAAAAACTATCTTTGAATTGTATAACTTCAATCTCTTTTTTATTGTATAATTGCATAGCACATGTGTGAGCACTGTGACCATGTACCTTCTAGAAAGCTACCATTTACTGGGTAGGTACGTCTTTCATTGACTTGATATGCCCTGGCGACTAAGAGTATGTCATGCTCACTCAAATGTCTCGCTGGTGGTGGCGTGTGTGTTGGATCATTGAGTTCCCTTCAAAATGGTTGAGCTAAACGGTGCTGATCCATGCGTCATGTTCGTGAACGGGCGCCATCAGTAGGGACTGGCCATCTCTTATCTGCCACGGCTTACTTTAATTTTTGAATTGTTTTTTTATTTTTTATTACGGACGCTTTTTACGTAACAATATTTTGTAAGAATATTTATTTTTAAAAGAGTGTCCGTGGAATTTCTTGCCCGTTCTTCTCCATAGGAACCTACGCTTTGGAATGGGCAACTAGCTACATATTTCTGACTGACTGAGTCCTTGACAATTCAAAAGTGCCTGTAAATGGTTTAATTGAAATAAATGCTTTGAGTTTGAGTTTGACTTCAAAAAATCACATATGTAACTTTAACCATAGAAAATATTCCTTTCATAATCATTCCTATCTACCCTCACAAAATCACGCTTAATGCTTTAGTTCCCACTTGATCCCATCGCAGCATTCCTAACGCTTCGGCTTTCAAAGGAAATAAGATAAAGGAGGCTGCATGAATAAAATATTGTAAAGGCACGTGTTCACTCATGTGCAGTTTTGTTAAAGCCATTTTTCAATAGAACGCCGCGAGTGTGGGTTGAATGGTCCAGACCATCACTTTTTGTGTAAATTGAATGAATGTTAAAATGCTATTAATAATAATAATACCTTTTATTTAAGAGTCCTATTACATTTTTTTACGGAAATTCATGATTTTTGACCATGCAATTTTCAGCAGCAGTAAGATATTTTAATTATTTGATTATAATAACTATAGTGCCATTCTCTTTCTTGTAAGTTGGAGTTACACATTATTTTCGTGTAATTTGCTGAATTGACGCGGAATATATAGTACTTTAATTTAATTTATTGTAATTTTGTCTTATTATATTGAGAAACAAAAACTAATGAAACGTATTCACTGTAGATCGAAGTTTTATATCATATTAGTTTATTTGATTTAATTGTGTTTATTTGGAATATAATAGACATGAAAATCAAGACATTTATTGGTTTTCTTTACGACTTTTCCCTGAAAACTCAAGGAATTTAAAGAAATTCTAGAACTCCAATAAACAAGTAAAACATTCAAATTATCGTTTAGTAACTTTCGCTTTTATTAGAACTGAATGAAACAATGTGAATTTGAGCGTCAAAGTTCCATTGCCGACGTTTTTCCTTGTAAATTGAGTTCGTAAAATATTCATAGTAAATTACACGACAAGAAAAGTTAAAATGTGTAACTCCAACTTACAATATAGAGAATGGCACTATCGTTATTCATAATCAGATAATTCAAATATCTTACTGCTGCTGAAAATTATAACGTCAAAAATCACGAATTTGCGTCAAAAATGTAATAGGACTCTTAAGACGACACAGGCCCGTAGAAAAATACCTTAACCCAAATATACTTATTTTAATATAAACAATACTTGTGTTAATAAAAAAGACATACGACTATGTTAGTAGCATTTCACTTTGAACTAGCTTGATCTTGTGCAGTCCTGTGGAACTTGTCCGCGGAAGCGACGTAACACCACGTCCTGCTGCTTTCTAAGTCTTCATCCATGAGAAGGGGCAGATAACAGTACGGTACACGCACCACGTACGCTTTAAAGTTGACGTTCCGATGCGATTCCTGTAACTGCACCCTCGGCGTGTATCTCATCTTTTGGCGCACGTACTCCACGATGTCCTCCGGCTTAGGGGTGTAGTGCAGGTAGAAGATGTACACTGGGTTGTTCGACTTTGCGGCAAGCAAACTCACTTTGGGCTCTGTAGGAGGTTTGCCGCAGCGGCAATTATTGTGAAAAAAAGTCACTCATTTATATTTTTGTAAAGTTAATATAAGTAGGTATTGTGCATTTTTGACTTTGTGAATCTACGATTACTTACTCAAGAGCTCGTGGCTAAGTAATAACGGCCACATCAGGTAAAGCTAAAAAAAAAAGTAATGGGGCCCAAGATAAAGGCTGTGCCTAGTTTGGGACCAACAGTACCTCAATAATGTAATTTACTTGTTGAAATAAACGTTTTTTTTTGGGTGACCTTGTTTACATACCGAGACTACTCCGTGCCTCGGAAAGCACGTTAAGCCGTTGGTCCCATCTGTAATTCGTGGATCTTTACCAGTCGTTACAAGAAGCCCGAAAGTCTGACAAACAGTCTTACCAAGGGGTATCGTATATCACCATTGTGTGGGCACTGCCGTGTCCTTGTGGAGTCGATCGACGGCGGTGATCTCTCGCGTCCGGTCCAGGCCATGGTGCGGAGCGAGACAGCATGGGAAGCCGTCACCTTCTGCGAAGCAGTAATGCGCCGTCTGAGGAGACACCCTGGCTGTTGGAAATTTCAGGCCGATTCCCGGCCACCGTATGCGTGGGCCTGGGGACGGTGAGCAATGGGGAGCTCGCCGTCCGATAAAGACCAGGCCCGGGTCGAGGGCACATTGTGTTCCATGTGCGCCTCAAAGAGATGCCAGCACAACTGACGGGGTCCGCTAGGGCCGATGCCTGCCGGGGTCGCGGGAAAGTCCGAAAGGGATACCGTGGCCCCTGGCAATATACAGGCAATTGAAGGAACACGGGTGGGTTTTAGTTAGTAAGAGTCTGACATGCCCTCCCACTCCACCAAGAGCGGTAGAAGTTATTTAATATTTACCCACCCAAAAAAAAATGGGTATCGTACTACCCAGTTACTGGGTTGTGGAGGCAGTTGCTCCATGTAAAATACTGGTATTCAGCTGCATCCGGAGCACTGGCAGCCGACCCCAACAAAGTTTGGAAAAAGCTGGGCAGCTTGATATCAACAAAGTCAAATTCCATTTATTTTAAAAGTATGTGTTCAGATAATGTTACAGATTAGTGGACTCGTACCCTAAGATGTAGCGTCTTGAACATGTATTTCTGAATTCCAAGTTAAAATGCCGTTCTTTAATATTACATAACTTGACTGAAAACGCGGTAAATAAACTGTAAAAATCTCATTTTGTGTACCCTTTCCTTTTTTATATTAAAGGTTTTAAAAAGCTGTATCATATAATAGGAACATTAAACCTAATTTAGATTTAAAAAACTCTTCAATATCGATTAGGAAATGAGAATAAATGAAAGTTCACGATGGCAATAAATGTAAACATCAACATCTTAAAAACTAATGGAGTGAAATCAACTCTAATTGAGTAGAAAAACGAAACGCGATGTAAAAAGATTCATTGGATTTATTATTATTTTGTATCGATAATAATTTTTAATTTCTATTAGAAATTAAAAATTATTATCGATCACGAATATCATTTAATTTGTTTACCAGGTTTGTTTATTTTGAAGCATCTTTCAGTATCGTTTCTTCAAAATAATAATAAATCCAATGAATCTACCTAGCCTTTTCCCAGCTACGTATGTTGCGGTCGATCTCCAGTCCAACCGCATATCGCTAAATACGAGTATTTTACATGTCATGATCATGAAGTAACTGCCTATCTGACCTCCACAAGTTACTGCATAACACGATACCTTTTGGTAAGCCCGTTTGTCAGACTTTAAGGCTTCCGACTACCCGACTATCAAAGATCTACAAATGGCAGTCGGGACTAACGGCTTAAAAAATGTTCTTTCCGAGGCACGCGAGATCAAAAATACGTCTTTAGTGCTTCAGCATATAGGTTGTTCTACTATTACTGAGTTCAAATAAGTTCCATCCTGTGTTTTATCTTTGCCACGTTCCCAGTAAAAACCTTTTGTACCTACTTTATAAACCTAATATTATTTCCAGCCATCTTCAACCGTAAAATAATTTCGGCAATTAAATTACTTTGCCGCGAAGAGGCCAACGCTTTTGAGAGCAAGTTCCTTACAAATTGATAGACTACCTTTGAAGATAGAGATGAATATTCAAACTTGAAGACTAAACGTCGTTTTAGATTATTCTGGAGAACCAATTAACTGAATTGAATAAATAGAGACACGTATCGAGTTCGTGTTTGTTTATTTGATAGATATGTTTGTGTGAACAGCACTTACACTTTGATTTATTTATATACTTCGATGTGACGATGTGTTAGCTTGAAGAACTCTCTTTTACGAAGTGTTGAAACGTTTGTATAGTGGCTGCAATAAACCTTCGTGGTAATAGAGTAACACATATAAAATGACAATTGACCGCAATGGGTTCCATTTTGACAATTCACCTACCACGTTAATTGCATTATTTACGTTATTGAGCAGACAACTTTTTAAACCTAAGAAGCAATGGATTAGAAATATCCTTCAAAGCTCTCGGATTGTGATTTGAAAGTGTGCTACGTAATTAGATTGCGGGATTTTTTCTCATAAAATTCGCAAAAGGCGTGCGTGTATGACCAGATATATGAACGTAAACGAAGCAGAAGGAGTAAGTAAGAATCGTAGCAGGTGGCGTTCTGTTTTTTCTGCCTACCCCATGGGAAGAAGTCGTGAGTGTATGTATGTCTACTATGTGATTTTCTTTTTTGATGTGTTACATCTTTCCTACCACTTTCCTGCAATGTGTGGGAGTGATTTCGTCAAAAGGGACGAAAGTATGTAACAGGAAGTCGGGGAAGCGCACGCTATTTTATTTGACCAATGAGCGCGCGCGGTGCTAGAATTGTCCTCACCATTTTCCGACGTGTTAATGGATGATGGTGAGCCAAGATGTCAGATGTACACATCGTGACTACCGTAAGACTCGCTCGTTTTTTTTTATATTAATAATTATGATCACTTATGGTGGTCATAATTATTATTATGGTAAAAACAATAATATCAACAATAATATATTGGTATTTTAACTATTATGCTGGCATCACCCTTTCACCACCCGCATCACCCTTTCTAGAGCAGGCACAGGCCTGCTCTAGAAAGGGTGATCCCAGCACACGTAGCCTGACAACCATATAAACGGGTTTTTTACGGGTTATTGTCGACGGAAGAATAGACCAAATGACAGATTGTGATTGTTTGTCTGTCATTTTGTCTATTCTTCCGTCGACAAAAACCGTTTCTATTGTGATCATGCTGAGCGTAGTTATAAGTTGATAGATCGGCTTACAAAACTACGTTCTTTGTTGGATTGCGGGCAGTGCAATGGGGTTGGCCGGTGAAATCTTTAGATAGATGGCGCTAGCATAGCTTTTGTTTTGTATTTTGGTTTCTCTTGTTAACTGCGTTTTTTTTATAATATTAAAATAACTGTTGTGAAAAAACATGTATTCGGCATGCCGGATAAGTGAGTTAAAAGCTGAATTGAAGACACAAGGTGCATTTTACGAAGAAGGAAAGCAGACCTTGTCAAATCAAATCAAATGTCAAATCAAATGTTCCTTAGAAAAATCTTCTATTTTGGTCAAAGCTATGCTAGCGCCACTTTGACAGTTGCCAACCCCATTGTTATTGTTTTGACCATGTAGAGTTGTTAACTGTTTCCTAGAATCAGAACGATTTTGCCATTGTATTCATATTTTTATTTACCAACCTGCACTGGGCGTGGTACCGCGTGGTAGATTAAAACCCACTCCCTCTCGGGGACAGGAGACCTGTGTCCTAGCAGTGGGACCATTATAGGCTATTTATGTAAAAGCTTATTAATATTTGAAATACGTCAGCTGTCACGTAAAACAAATTAAATACTCGTACTTCAGAGAGATCTCTGAAAGGCAGTTAATTAAAAAATGTCTGTAATAGACAGATGGACGCCCGGTTGATTTTATAAGGGTTCCATAATTTTTCTATATAATGAAATAAATCTGAACATTAGGAAAAACCACTCTTTTTCTCTTTTTTTTCTAACTTATTTTTGTTCCATGGTGTTTCATCGTCTTGAGGAGCTCGTGGCTAAGTAATAACTGCCGCACGGGTCGATCCATTAGGTTAAACTACGCTTGCCAGGGTTGGTCTGTGGATGGGTGACCATCTTTACATACAGAGACTCCTCCGTGCCTCGGAAAGCACGTTAAGCCGTTGGTCCCGGCTGTCATTCGTGGATCTTTGACAGTCGTTACGGGTCGTCAGAAGCCCGAAAATCTGACAATCAGTCTTACCAAGGGGTATCGTATTACCCAGTTACTGGTTTGTGGAGATCAGATAGGCAGGTACTCCATGTAAAATACTGGTATTCAGCTGCATCCGGTTAGACTGGAAGCCGACTCCAATATAGTTGGGAAAAGGCTAGGCAGATTGATTGGTGTTTCATCGACTTGGTACCGGAATATTGAATAATAGCTTTCCCGCTACTTCAACCGCTTGAAGTTCGGCAATTATCTCATGGGAACGTACTACCATGATAAAAAAAGGTTTTAAGGTCTTGGTCTGCCTTTTTTTCTGGGTGTGCCATGCCATGACATGATATGTCAGACGCTTACTGATTAAAACCCACCACACACCACATGTTCCTTCAGTTGATTGTACGTTTCCAGGGGCCACGGTATCCCTTTCGAACTTACCCGCGACCCCGGCAGGCATCGGTCCTACCCCGTCAGTTGTGCTGACACCTCTTGAAGGCGCGCGTGGAATACAACGCGCCGTTGATCCGGGCTTGGTCCTTATCGGATGGCCAGCTACCCATTGCTCACCGTCCGCAAGCCCACGCGTAGGGTGGCTGAAAATGTGATTCCCGATGCCCAGGGCGTCTCCTGCCGCCATGGGATCTGGAGGCAAAAGTCCTCGCGCATATTTGGGAGTGGCGCGAGAAGGCGAAACGCCGGGGCTTGACTCCGATGCCGCGAGAAATCACAGCACAGAGGACAGAGCTCCGACGGGATCTCATGGCGGCATGGAGAGTGCGATTGTCGCAACCCAGTGCTGGGCACACCACTATTGCGGCGATAAGTCCCCTCTTTGAGGAGTGGCTGGAGAGGCGCCACGGCGCCCTCACCTTCCGCCTGACGCAGGTTCTCACCGGACACGGCTGTTTCGGGAGGTACCTGTTCCGGATAAGGCGAGAGGAAACGCCCGGGTGATGATCCACGCAGTGATGACCACTGCGTGGATCGCCTGGAGGACACGGTGGAGCATACGGTGGAGGTATGCCCGGCTTGGGCAGAGCACCGCCGTGTCCTCGTGGTCTGGCCCTGGTCCAGGCCATGGTACTAAGCGAGAGGGCATGGGAGGCCGTCACCTCCTTCTGCGAAGCAGTAATGCTCGCGAAGGAGGAGGCGGAGCGCGTGAGGGAGGGGCAAATTTTGCGCCCTCACGCCCCTAGCCGCCACAGGAGGAGACGCCCTGGGCATCGGGAATCGATTGCCGATTCCCGGCCACCGTAGGCGCGGGCTTGCGGACGGTGAGCAATGGGTAGCTCGCCGTCCGGTAAGGACCAGGCCCGGGTCGACGGCGCGTAGTGTTCCACGCGCGCCTCAAAGAGATGTCAGCAAGTGAAGGGGTCCGATGAGACCATTGCCTGCCGGGGTTGCGGGAAAGTCCGAAAGGGATACCGTGGCCCCCTGGCATTGCACAGGCAACAGAAGGAACACGTGTGGGTTTTAGTCAGTAAGAGTCTGACACGCCCTCCCGCTCCACCCAGAGCAGGAGACGTCAATTAATGATTTCCCAACCAAAAAAAAAAAAAAAGGGCGTCTCCTACGGCGGCTAGGGGCGTGAGGGCGCCAAATTTGCCTCTTCCTCACGCGTTCCGTCTCCTCAGAAGGCGCATTACTGCTTTGCAGAAGGAGGTGACGGCTTCCCATGCCCTCTCGCTCCGCACTATGGCTTGGGCTGGATGCGAGAGATCACCGCCGCCGATCGCCTTCACAAGGACACAGCCGTGCCCCGCCAGAGCCGGACAGACCTCCACCATTTGCTCCTCTGTGTCTTCCGGCCTTGGTCTACCAGTATGTTAAATTTCTTAAGAATTCAGCCGTTATCGTAGCCCTGAAATTCAAACTTTCTTAAGTTTTTTTTCAATTTGCAGTTCAGTGTCAGGTTTTATCTTTGTTGATCAAAATAAAATCTGAAATATCACGATTTCATGAAAAAATTATTCAATCGACCTATTCTAACTTAGAGAGAATAAAATAATTATGTATTTAATTATTGTAATGATTATAATTCTGTAAATTTATATTTGTTATGGTCGCGAATCATAATATTTTGATCAAGAAACAACCTGATTTTTGAGGGAAAAGGTCCTAAAATTGTTAATTTGTAGTTTTAAATCACATTAAAAAAAATGCCATTATAAACTTACATTTGAAGTTGGAGAATTGACCGTGGAGTATGGGAGAACATTTTTTCTACTAACTTTTACTACTACAGGTAAGTTTGTTCTAGGGATAAATTCAGCCCAGCTACGGAACCCTTCATTGTAGGTACGTGGTCCGACACGCACGTGACCGGTTCTTTTTTTCACTTTTGCTAGATAATTTAATTTAACCCTGTATAAAAGACGAATTATTACGAATTAAGTATAGTTTACAAAAATAGACACGAAAAATTTAAATCACTTCAGCGGAATGCAACCAGTTCAAAGAGATAATTACACTCAAACATTTCATAGAAACTCGGAATTTCACTCCCAAAAGAAAAGTGCATTCACACAGTGCATTTTACTCAAACGTTTCAAACGAAATGCAATGCTCAGAGAAACTAAATATCGTTTGAACTAGGAAATGTACTGAAAATTATTTTAAACTAGCTTTGCGACTGTGTTTGACTGTTCGGGATAATATTCTGTCCACTTAATGCGGGCGAAATTTAGTTTTGACTAAAAGTAAATTATAAAGGCGTGTATGCACGGACGAACAAGAACATGGCGACCACGAACATCAAACACTATGTTCGTCAAAAATGTCCGTGGCGATTCAATTTCGAATCAATGGCTACTAAAGAGAGGGCGGTTGAGCGAACACAAGTTGAACGGTGTTCGTGTTCGTGCGTACACAGCTTTCAAATCTGCATAGGTACACGTGAGAGCCTGCGCACACGATGCGTTGTGGAGGCGGCGCGGCGCCGGAGCGGTGTCGCTACGGCGTCCTACATACAAATATCCACGGCGTGTCACACGGTGCGTTCCGGCGTTGCACCGCACGTACACCGGACTTGCAGCCCGCGAGACGACCGGAGCGGCACCGCTTAGTAGTTTTTGCGTTGTCAAAAACAGATGTTTGTCAGATTGCCATTTACGATTTTTGCGTCGCGTCGCCGCTACGGTGCCGCTGCGCCGTAACAACGCTACGGCGCCGCAGTGCCCTTGTGATCTCTCTCTCTTTGCGGTGCGGCGCCGCAACGCGTCGTGTGCACCTGCACTAAGCCAATTAAGGTGAAACAGTGTTCTTTAAAAACTGATTGGTATAAACATTTGAAATTAGTGGAAAAAATTGATAAAGTAAGCTGTCATTCAGCCTGACGCTAGGGATTAACGCTACTGACAGCTTACTTCACTAAAGTTTTACGTTGAGATATATATACAGATTAAACCGGCTGTAATTTAATTAGTTCTGGATAGTGTATATCTAGAGACTGTGACTGAATAGGTACGTATACTGGAGTAAAACAATAACTTGACGTCCGAGAGAGCTTGTTCGGCTCTAGAACGAATGCGCAGAGTTAACGTAACGTAAATTCGAACGATTTTCAAATTAAAAATACTCGTTTCACACATCATATTTTTCCTAGTTTTAAGACTGTATGAGTCTATGAGTGATACTAATTGTTCGCGTACGTACTTGAGCATTAAAACTTTACAAAAAAAGTTCAAAGTCACCAAAGTTGACATGCTCATGACACACTCGCTAACAATTTTTTTCTGACCCTATGTGCATTAAAAAGAAGTTTGTTAGTACTTCTTGACAGGAGGGACTCATGACAAATTGTTCACTGACACGAAACGAAAAGGGTATAAACTTATATCGAAGAAGAAAGTAATCCAAATGATCATTATGTAGCTTGAATATGACCAAAGTGTACCTTACCTGCCTACGCGTTTATTCTGCAAGAGGTTATTTGAAATATAAATATCTTGTTATTAACTCTAAGGATTTATTTCAAAACTACGGGCAGAAAAATATTACGTGAGGAAACTCTAATATTGAGAGCAAAATTATAAAGTTTAGTTTGAGTGAAATTACCAAGGATCCATTACGTTTTAAGTGTTAATGTTACTGCTGAAATTTGAATAAAAGTTTAAAACTACAAAAAACTTGATTTATTTGTTTAAACATTTATGTACTCACGTATAAACAGACAAGAACAGAAAAATACGTACAAAGGTGATGCTTATTTCTAATGAAATCTCTTCCAGCATACCTGCGACAGAAAAGTAGATAAAGAAATAACACCGTATGTAAGATGAGAAACTAATATACCTACATAATATCAAAAACAATTCACTATACATATAACTAATAACTAATTATACTACTATTCGTGTCCAGTACAACAACACCTTCCGGGTGTTGTTGGGGCTACAATTCTATAGCGATTCTGTAGCGCGTCAACCATGTTTGCCGAATCTACTACCGATAGTTTTTCAGCAATCATGAGGAAAAGAACGGCATCATTGTTACACAGGATTGGAGTGCCAATGGCATCCTGAAGGTGATTGGGGATAGGCTGGACGGCGTTTTCCTGGAGTATTGGACCCGTTTGCATAGCTACGGGTCTGATACTGCAGGAAAATACAGAATTAGCATAATTATAGGTTTTATTTTATTTTATTTTTAATTAAATGTAAGTACTAACATAGTTACGTAAGTTGTATCACTAACAAAGATCTATGGAGCAAGTTTCTGAAATAAACGTTTTTATTATTTATTATTATTATTAATACTACTAACTTGTACGCCAAATAAAATCGGTAGGTCCGACTCGTATTTTTAGACACTCTCGTGTCTAATATTTATACATACATATTAGACACATTAGACACGAGTTATAATTTGGGTCACATACTGGCAGATCGGCTATAGGAGGATGAAGACCAAGAGAGGGAAAGGAGGGCGCTGGCAGTCCGCTGCAATATGTTACAGCTGCAGATGTACCACAGTTGTAAAACAGTTAATTTTCAGTGTTCTGTCAGTCTTTTTACACGTGCAGTCTGTGGATCATATTTACGCTGTGTTCTTCCAACGCCCTGCGTGTTCAGTACGACGGCGACGCTCCGATAAAATGTTTGCGGATGCATCTGTCGATGTTTTTTTTTGCAATCATTAGGAAAAGAACTGCATCAATGATGAGCACGGTCCGTGGTAGCACTAACACTGTCCTCAAAACGTTAGCGTGCAAAATTGATAGTACATTTACTGTGTACCTGCACAGGTATAGGAAATAGATTTATGTAATTATTGTGTAACTTGTAACAAATTACTCATACCATTTTATTTTATTTTTATTTGACGGTAGACCATACGTTAGTAGTTATTACTACAATGAAAATTGATGGCAATTAATCTATTGCAATTGACCGTATCGGGGACCCCTAACGTGCGCTCTACTGAACGTTTATGCCGTATCCACTCTCTTTTTAATCTAGGGGCTCACAAGCGTGACATATTCTCGTTCGCCGCTTATTGTCGCGGTTCGGTTACATTTTTCATACACAACCGTATTTTGTGACGTGTTTGTTACTTTGTGACATGTCGTTTCCTATTATTTTGGTACCTTTAAGAAACATACTTACGTTACTTTAAGTTATACAGCCCTTCTTCATCTAAGTACAAACTATACGATAATAGCTTATGTTGTAGTCAAATAACTTTAATTTCGAAGTCAGTGTCTTTGATGTTGCCACCGACTTGCGAAATTAAAGTAATTTTTCACTTTGTAGTATGTTTTTGTAAAGAAGCTTTTTATTTTTCACTTTTTAGTTTTGGTACTTTTTTTGTTTCAGTTGGGAAATTATCAAATAACTTCTTTAGCTCTAGGAGGAGCGGGAGGGCGTGTCAGACTCTTACTGACTAAAAACCACCCGAGTTCCTTCAGTTGCCTGTATTGCCAGGGGCCACGGTATCCCTTTCGAACTTTCCCGCGACCCTGGTCTCACCCACACAAATTCGTATTCCACTACTTGCAATGTAAACAATTAAATGTTAACAATGAAAGGATCTTAAAATGACATCATCAACATAAACATAGTGACAGTATTTTTATTTTCAAAATCTGGCAAATCATATCAAATCAAATCATTTTATTTGTCACAATGCAGGAGTTTAAATCAGGATTTGATTTCTGTGGTGCGGGATCAAAATTTCTCAAAACTATAAAGCCCTAAGATCGTTTTCATGTAGCTAATCGATAATGGTACCTGCTCTTATTGCCTCAACTCAAAAGTTATATAGAGTGAAAATATTAAGGTCGCGGTGAACCGCCTTTGGCATGTTTCGGTCAAGGAAAAGAAGCGATGCAATGTAGTCTATAGCAAAAGACCACTGTTCGGCCCTTAATGAGTTTTTAATTAGATTTTTTTCAGGTCTATAACATTTTGTAGAGTAGCAATGCTTTTTAAATTTCTTATGACACATTAAATTTCCTTTGCCCCTGCATGTACATCAAAGAACTATGTATGCTAGTAAAACAATATCCGCACTATTTTCGCATGCAATCAGTCATAAAAAAGCTACTGCTAGAAATAATTATAAATACGAACTAAATTTACCTCAATGTAGATTACAAATGTTTAGGAGGAATGTATATGTTAATGCCATTCATGTGTATAACAAGTTACCTAATTCACTTAAGGAACTTCCCATCCCCATGTTCAAGAAAAAGCTGACAAGTTGGCTATTAGATAATTGATTTTATGACATTGGCGAATATATGGAATATAGTAAAAATCCAAGATGACGTAGACTTAACGTTGAAATTTTAAAGTAACGATTACCTAATTATATGAATACTATTTCACATTGCACTTATCTAAATCACAAATCTTAAAATTAATATTGTACTTAGGTATGAATGACAATTGAATACTTGTACACCATATACTTTGTGGTAGAATGTATAGAACTAACAAAAATATTTTAACACAATACTATGTAAAACTACATTCTGACATATAAATAAAATTCTAATTCTAAATTAGGTCGGAAATTACATCGCTTTCATGGATTAAAAACTAAAACCCGACTATGACAAAAACGCCAATCGGGATTAAAATTTCTCAAAAAAATAAGGACAGTCTCATAAGACCGTTTTCCTGTAGGTACTACAACGGTCAAGGTACCTACCATTAAAAAACCCAGCTTGTAAAGGTTAGATTTTTAAATGAAAAGTTTTTTTTTCTGTGACTAACGCTCTGCAATGATACGTCTAACTTCAATATTATCTTGTTAAACAATTTTTTAAAGGTTATTCTGAAAGTGGGCAATGTCGCAAATATACATGTCAAATATTTAGCTGTTTTGATTAATTTGGCAATATTACTGTATGGAAATATAAAATATGGCTAACTAGCGAACTAGAATATTAATAATGAATTGCAATTATAACACTGAATTTGATGTTGTAACCGCTTTATGTGTAAAAAAGGCATTTGGAAAGTTTCCAAATACTTTTTTTACATCTAAAACTAAGTATTCGGTGTTAAGACATGGATGGAACTGATGAAAAAACACGATTTATTTTCCGACCTGGGAATTGAATCTCTACAGTAATTCTTGCGACTATTAGATCACGACTAGGCAATTATGAGAATCTTAAGTATTAGTAAATATATTAAAGCTAATCAAAAATCTAATATCCTTGGCTATGTGTATTTATATCAGATACATTTTATAAATTCTCAACTTGAAAATATTTTGTAAATTAGACGAGTATTAGGTCTCAGATGACAAAATGAAGAATTTCATCATGTCGCTGTTATTAGACGATGAAATTCATAATCTTATGTAAAATTTATGAAATTCCATTTTTATTTTGAAGATAATTTAGTAGTTATAAAAATTTTAATAAATATAAGTGAAGGTTTGGAACTGGTATGAGAGGGAATTTATTAATTAAACGTTGATACCTGCTGATCTATTCTGTAAAAATCTTATTCTGATAATATAAGTGAAGTAAACCTGAAGTCAATCAATAGTGTTTTAGAGGCATGAGTGAGGTGAGGTTTTAGGGTGCGTGAAGAAAAGGGAGGATCCTCCGACCAGACGTGTGTCATATCTGGCGGGCAACTGCCCAACAATTGATGTCGGGGAAGTTATATATATGCTGTTCACGCGGTAAACTCTAATTGCGCGATGCAGAATTTGTGTGACGTCAGGCCTTTGATGCGTAGTTTGCATGTGGCGACAGGGGCGATGGCTTCAAACAAGCCGATTCCTACCGGTTTTCCTACGGAAATTCGGAACACAACCACTCTATCGCCGTTAAATAATCACAATATAAGTACACCATACACTATCAAATTAAAACATCACAAAACGCCTATATTTTTTTTTTGTCTTTATGTCCCAACAACAAAACATTTCGCTCTAAAATAACTCGTAGGCGCGTCCGGCTTATTGTGAATTCAATTTCGATAGAAAATAAAGTCCTTCTTGACGTCACTTCGGTCACGTGACACCGCTATTTCTTAGCAGCTGGGTAAACCGCTCTGTACCGAGTTACGATAGAATGCGCATGCGCATCGTGAAACGCGTCGGTTGTTGTCGTTGAATTTCGTAATGCGTTCGGCTCGGAGTTCGGACATGATAACATTCATCATTCGATTGACAATGTGTGTTTTTTTTACGTAATTGTATTAGAACCATATAATTTGTACAATTAAGTAGTTAATTTGCATTTTGTTCGCTCAGTATAAATTGAATTCATTTCTAGTAGTAGTTATATTGGTGTAGGTATAAAACAGTGATTAAGATAGTGTTTGTTTTTTGAGTTTAGTGAAAGAAAAGTACGTTGTAATTAGGTATTTGGGGTAAGTACATTATGACCAGCCAAAGTTCAGGTGAAATTTGTGCACAAAAGCAGATTTTTGGAGGCATAAACTGAATTTGTTTCTCAAATTTTCTATATTTTGCTTTCATAGAAACCTAGATAAAGTGCACAATATACATAATAGTTACAGAAAATCAAAAAAAGATGTGTTACAACGCCATGATCACGTACGAGCGTTTGTTTGAAAAGTATGACAGGTTGGCCGCTCTTAAGCGCCGGCGCCGTGCGGAATGCACACATCCTACAACAACAGTAGTTTTATGAAAACCAAACATTATTAACGTAGATAATTTAGGAATGCGCGACGCAATAGGGTGTTTTACTCAATATGACAAAAAATCTAAAAATATATTATTGAGATAGCTTAGGCAAACAGCAGTCGGAAAACGTTAGTTTTAGTTCATAAAATAAAATTTAAAAACTTAATTTTAAAATTAATTTCAAAAGTTTCAGGTTTTTTAATCTGTTTCATAACAGTATTAGATAGTAGTCGCCATGTTATTACGTCATACGGCTATGCAAACTTAGAAAGTGTTAACTGTCAACTATCAGCGTTCCTTTAATCTATAAAGGCTTTTTATTATTTTCGTAACCAACGTAATTTGTATCGAAATAATACCATGGAGGACGGTTTTGTAAAAGGAGACAACACAAATTTATAACTTAAAAAATATCACTGCATTTGTTTACACAGCCAACTGACGTAATGACCACAGAGCAATATGGCGTCCACTGCGTCCAGCGTTTTCGTCAAATTACGCCCGAAATTTGAAAATGCAAAATTTTAATGCATTTTTATGGCACTTAACGATTGAATAAAATTTTTGGGATTTTTTTAGTAGTTCATTAGCACTATAGAATCTAATTGAGGCACTTTTCAAAACTGGGTGTAATACCCTATTCTAACAAAACAATTTCTAAGAAAACTTCACGGTAGAACTTATTACCGGTGTCGCGTCGCACCGTACGCATCGCGTCGCGCCAGTCTGTACGAAGCTTCATACTTTCAAAATCACGTAACATAATATCACGTCTGTTTTCCCGAAGGACTAGTCACCCATACTTCGCTAGTTATTTTAAGTCCAATTTAATTGAGGGCGAGCCTATTTTCACCAACCAGACACAAATCCAGCCTCCGGGTTACATAGAAACTATATATTATCTAATGCTCCAGGCTGCTAAACCTACTAAATTGCACGCATATAAATTGTTTTTGTAGGTAGATTTGTTTAACCTTTACATTCATCCTACTATACATAATACATTAGTTCTCGGAGCCGCAAGCACAGCTAGTATCAAGTGAAGTGTAAACAGTATTAATTTGTACTATTGGATAGCGTCAATATGGAAATGAACGCCATACCGGAGATTCTCTCGCCTTTGCATAACCATTGCACACGTATTCCTGACTAGAAATTGATAACGTTAACTTTGACTGCATTTAAACACGAACTACCAATAACAATATACATATGTAAATACCATATGTATGCATTGCACCATCTACAAGCACCTGACGCATAAATCTCTTGATAAAGATTTGAAAATGATTCGTGAAATTGTACAAAACTAGATTCCGTCAGCGGCTTCGCCCACGTGATCATCATCATCTTCCTGCCCTTATCCCATGTTACTTGGGGTCGGCGCAACACGTTTTCTTCTTCCATTCTCCCCTGTCAACCGTCACGCAATCATCTACACCTTTTTCCTTCATATCACTCCTCACACAATCCATCCATCGTTTCTTTGGTCTTCCTCTCCCTCTCCATCCCTCAACATTGATATTCATCACTCTTTTAGTCACATGCGATTCTTCCCTCCTCATCACATGCCCCTATCAAGACAGTCGATTGCCTTTCAACTTTTCTGTAAGTGGCGCCACTTTCAGACTTCCTCTAATATACTCATTCCTTATTTTATCCATTCTTGTCACACCACACCACACCACGTTCACCCACGTGATATCACTATAAGTTATAACTGTTGCCCGCAACTTTGTCTGCAATCCAGGATAAAAAGTAGCCTATGTCCTTCTCCGGGTCATAGTCTACCCATCTCCTAAATTTAATCCAATTCGTTACAAATAAATAAACTCACACCCAAAATTCTACTGGTGAAATATTTTTTGAAGTTGGTCCCTTGGTTTTTTAGTTTATTCATTACAAACAAAAATACAAATCTTTAATCCGTATAATATTAGTGTAGATAACAAGATGGCGCTACTTCCATTTTGGCCACGGGCCAAAAGGTCCTTGTACAGCTATACATTATACGTACACAAACTAGGGCCTCATAGGTTTCAGGTATAGTCGATCTTGTACATAACTAACGCCGGCTCTCGCTGGGGCTGTGTCTCGCATAGGGTCCCAGCATTATGCTGAGCGATGGCCGTTTTGCGTGAATGTGACGCATATTTTCCCCCAAATTGTTATTTTCGTGTTTTGTTCTTTCCTTGCGTCATGTGTACGGCAAATAAACGTATTTTCTTTCTTTCTTTCTTCTTTCTAACTGCTTTACCAACTTTGACAAGAACTGCCAGTAAGTTGAAACTCCAATACCTATCTCAAAATCTAAATTTGGAATTTAATTTCAGCGTGAATTTTCAATCACCAGTGTGAGATACATAAGATACACGTGTTACAGAATTGCGACAAAACTTTCGCGCGATTTTTCATCGCAATGCGGGCTGGTGCTCCAAATTATATCAAAATAAAAATGTTCTCTCTTTGTGGTTGAGTTCCACAGAATAATTATTATAGTTGTTCGTATAGAGCGGTTTGCGGTTGCGGCAATTAAATTAAATGGCATAAAAACGTTTGCTGATATTTTCCACTGGTATGCTATGCTGGTATGGTATTACTATTCTAAGTATTTTTTTTCTGTTTTTCTAGGGTTCCGTACCCAAAGGGTAAAAACGGAACCCTATTACTAAGACTTCGCTGTCCGTCCGTGCGCCTGTCACCAGGCTGTATCTCATGAACCGTGATAGTTAGACAGTTGAAATTTTCACAGATGATGTACCTATTTCTGTTGCCGCTATAACAACAAATACTAAAAGCAGAATAAAACAAATATTTAAGGAGGGCTCCCATACAACAGACATGACTTTTTTGCCGTTTCTATAGATAACTAGCTGCGACCCGTGGTTTCACCCGATTATGTTTCGATCCCGTGGGAATATTAGGATAAAAAGTATCCTATGTATTAATCCAGGCTATAAACTATCTGTGTGCAAAATTTAACCAAATCCGTTCAGTAGTTATAGCGTGAAGAAGAGACAAACATACACACTCACAAACTTTCGCCTTTATAATATTAGTGTTATATTGGGATGAAAAGTATCCTATGTGTTAATACAGGTTATAATCTGTGTGCCAAATTTTATCAAAATTCGTTCAGTAGTTTTAGCGTGAAGAAGAGACAAACATACACACTCACAAAATTTCGTCTTTATAATATTAGTGTGATGGTACGGAACCCTTCGTGCGCGAGTCCGACTCGCACTTGGCCGGTTTTTTTTTTTGTTTGTTTTTGTGTATATTGTGTGCCTTAACCTGAGTCAAATAAATTTATTTTCTTTATTTTATTTCTTTGACTTTGACTTTGGCGTTCGCCCAGCAGTGGGATTATGCAGGCTAACAGTAACAGTATGCATTTGTTTGATTTGGATAGATCATAATCAGCCTATAACGTTTCCACTGCTTGACACAGTCACACAGGCCTCTTCTTTATGAGAATAATATTTGGTAGATGTCGCATGTCTACGAGATTTTACCCGACTGCCCCAGAAGGAGGGTAATGTTTTTCGAGAGTATGTACGTATGTATGTATGTTTATTTCTTTGGCACGCTCTGTAGCCTAAACGGCTTGATGGATTTTTATTATTCTAGTACATGTATGTTTCCTCTCGATTCTTCCTTCACCTTAATCATAGCTGGTGAAATGTAGGTGTACTATTAGGTACACCTCTGTCCAACCTCGGGGTTTACAGGCTTGATGTTATGTTATAATTTTTAATGATTACGGGCCACTAGACCTACCCGAGTGTTAAATTAATGTCGTCATTGTAGCGGCACGTAGGATGTGAAGAAATGCAATTACCTAATCCCTTAACCACCCCCACTTTTTTTTTTTGGGTGGGAAATCATCTGGTCCTTACCGAACAGCAAGATACCCATTGCTGACTGCCCGCACCTTCGGTGGCCGGAAATTGGCCTGCGATTCTCTGTCCGCTGTGCCGCGATTTCTCGCGGCATCGGAGTCAAGCCCATGGCGTGTCGCCTCCTCGCGCCACTCCCAAATGTGCGCGATCCCATGGCGGCAATATCGGCAAGGAAGCTCGCCGCCTTACTGGAGACCTCCTACCGTTATTTGGGAACCCGACGGTGGCGCGTTCCGACGACCATGGAAACACATGGCCTCGGACTTGTGCAGGGCCACCTCGAGTCCAAACTGCCGGATTCTGGCCACGATTGTCACAACCCTGTGTGTCGCTAGATCGGCCGCCGCCTGGTGCGAACTCCCCTGCGCCAGGACCAACGTGGCGTCAGCGTAACAAACGACGCTGACGCCGCTGGGGAGGTCGGCACGCAGCACCCAGTCGTATCCGATGTCCCTAACCACCCCCCTCTCATCTTACTTATGTATCCTATGCTGCATCGGTTGACGTTATCATAAACATCTCATCATATCTGTCGCTGAAAACCAGCGCTGGGGTTGTATCTCGCATAGGGTCGCAACATTATGCTGAGCGATGGCCGTTTTGCGTGAATGTGACGAGTATTTTCCCCCAAATTGTTATTTACGTGTTTTATTCTTTCTTTGCGTCATGTTTACCGCAAATAAACGTATTATCTTTCTTCCTTTACCAACCAGGCTGTGATTATTATCCCAAAAAACAAAAATAAAAGACTCGATCAGTCGTTGTTTACGTTAATCACAGACTTGTTTCTGGAAAGACCAAAGTAGCACAGAGATATTTATTAGATTTCGTTACAGTGGTTAATTACTTTATTATTAGATGTAGGTATTGGGAAGAAGGGTATTTGTACTGAAGTGGGTTGTTGTGCCAATTTAGAGTTATGGAGATATTTTGAGCTCAGAATGAATTTTATGTGGTGGAGGAAGTTAGTGGTGAGTCATAAAATGATGGCTATAAATTGGAGATATGGATTGATCTTTATTAATTTAACTGTTACTGCGTCTGATGTTATGACTACTCGACGCGTCACTTTATTTAATTTCATGTTATTTAGGTGTCCCATTGGTTTTCATAATATTTTACGATTCCATAACATAAAATAACATCACGCTAGTAATCCCTGAATGGTTGTGCAGAGGTGCACCTGTAGGTGGTACACCCATATTTCGCCAAATATGTTTAAGTCCCATGCAATAGGTGGCGAGCCTATTGCGATCAACCGGGCACAAATCCAGACTCCGGGCTACTAAGAAATTAAAAATGGAAAATCCAATAACACTTTGCCCGTCCGATCGAAACCAGGACCTCATGCTCAGCAGTAGCGCTTGTGTCCACTAGACCAATGAGGCATGCAATGTTTTTAATTTACGATTGGCTTTAAGTTTTTTTTTTTAATATTCAATAATGCCATTCAATATTGTCTTAAAAATTACTCAATTAATTGATTTTTTCGCAAGCCGTTGCAAGATGATTTCACGTGTGAAACTCGATTGACGGGTTTTGTAAAAACAATTTTGATGATTTTTTACGTTTCTGCTGCATTGAATCAATTTTTGAAAACTAAGTACTGCAAATCTACATTAAATTATGTATACAATGGTATATAAATTAAATAGGTTCTGTGTACTAGCAGGAGTGTAACAATAATAACAGTTTCAGAAAGAAGGCAAAACAAACGTTTAGATCGCAAAGCACTCTCTAATGCTTCGCATTATGAGTCGTGCAATATTGTTCCATAGAGTATTATATTCGCATGTACGAGAATTTTAGCTCTAAACACATAGCAGATTAAATCCATCGATTGTGCCTACCGACTGCCATTTTGAATTTTCCTGTTGCAACGATATTTCGCTACAAAAACACATTCCTAGAAATTGCGTCCATCCCAAACGTTTTCGTCGTTTATTTCAAACCATTTGTTTTAGTTTTTCATTCGCTATTTTTCTGTGGACGTATTTTCAATACCTCTCCGTATGTATTGGTGGGATGTGTGGTGTGTTTTCAAACTCAAGTCAAACATTAATTTGACGAATATGGTCTCTGTTATGTCGCGTACAGACTGGTGAAACGTAACATGCCATGGCTGTCAGGCTGCAATGCATCATGCAAGGTTACAAATTCTCATAGCCTTAGCCCACGTTCGCACAGACGTAATAAAATCGCGGCGATTTTTTTTCGGGCACTGGATTTTCAACGCTCTGCTTAGCGACGAGAGTTGAAAATCCAAGAGTGTGTTTCAATGCGCTGGGACGAGAGTGCGTCCTAACGCGTTGGATTTTCAACGCTCGGCTCAACACCGAGGGTTGAAAATCCAGTGCGCCATAAAATCCCGCCGCGATATTTTTATGTCCATGCGGAGGTGGCCTTACGCGCACGAACTGTGTATTTAACGCGCACGCTATGAGCATTACAAGTCGCACGCGGAGCGATCCGAGATTTTTCGGTTTTTCTGACTAACACAAAGGACAATCGTCAGAGCAAGAAGTTGGTCGTCGCACTCCATTACGCTTCGCGTGTTTGCGGTATACTGGCGGAAATAGCAGTGCTATTCTGTAACCATCTCACTGTGAAAACTTAGGTGAAGTGAGCTCGGAGTGACCCGTCAGTCCCTAGCAGCAGATGTAATGACAGCTCACTTCACCTAAAAATTCACCGTGAGATGGTTACAGAATAGACCGGCTGATGCGCGGAGTAGGTTCGTAGTAAATGCGCGGTTCGTGCGCGCGACGCGTCCTAACTGATGCAATGTAACATGCGACTTATTGAAATATCATTAGATGTTAAGTTTCACCAGTCTGAACGCGGCATTACCCCACTTCCTATTAAAACGTTATGGTCGTGCAAATACACGATCGTTAGAACTTTTTGTTCGGTGAACCTGAACGCGTGGTCGCGCCGACAGAGGGCGCTCTTTGGTTTTCCGAACAAAAAGTGATTTAGCACGCGACCGATCGCGTATTCGCGCGACGATCGATATAGGACCCGGCCTTAGGTTTTTATATAGGACCCGGCCTTTGGCTTTTATCAATGCGTTTCAGTTTATTTATCTGTTTTTAAAAGTACTACTGCCTTAGAAGAAGAGTAACGTTTTTCGAATGTTACACACATTAGAAAATATAACTTTTTCAAAGCTTTTATTGCCCACACAAGTCAATTTGTTATTAACCTTAGGCTAATGTTCTTGAAATTAGGTATTCTTTTTGGGTTTTGTTCTCTCAAATACTGTTTGATTAGAGAAAAGACTCTTTTCGTATAATTATGGCTAATGTGATAGAGTTTTCACTACGACGCGACGAAAGAGGTGCTTCTCGCATGTCGCATCGTGACCCGAACATTCGATAAAAAAAACAAAGCCGACCCGAAGCAATTACTACACATATTCGGGTTTCAATTTGTTTTAGGCTTGTGTTGATTCGCAAAGTTTATTCGGGATATACCTTCGCCTAATCAGGTTGGGTCGGCTCAGCACTACTCGAGCTAAGCCGAGCGGATTTTCCCGAACATAATATATATGTCGCAGATGGATTGTTGTAACCGCTGCTTTATTTATTTCTTTTTCAAAAGCTATTATATTGTTGTTATGACACACAAAGCCACGAGCGACTCTTAGGACTAAAATCAACAATCTGACGTTTCATTTTACAGTGTTTTACATAACCTGTAGTCGTTGACACGCTGCATTGATAAATGCAAAACATTTATGCAATTCTGCGTGTTAAGTACCTAAATTATAAAAAAACCGATAAACGTCGTTCAGCTATTTTACATAACGGAGCTGTTTTGTAAAATAACTAGCGGCTTTGTAAAACAACTAGCGGTTTTGTAAAACAGCGGATTTGACAATCCATCGGTGACAAAACCAAAATACACGATTTTTTTTGTTGCGAAATGTTATTTTAATATTAATGATTATTTAAATGAAAGATAATAGGCCTGCTAGGTTCATCTGATTTATTATGTTAGGAAAAATCATTAGTTATTTTGAACTTAACCATCGATTATTCTGAATTTAATAGTTAGGTAGATATGTATTATTTATTATTATTTAATTTTGTTATTATTGTTTTTAGAATTGTGATTTATTGAATTTAGTTGACATTATTGATAGTTTTAAATTGTATTACACTACTTGCATACACATGTAATGGAAAAATATGGAGAACTTTATTATAATGAAAATATTTTTATTTAAAAAAAAAAAAAAACGTTGCCCCACACTAGGAATTTCTCCTGTATCGTGGGTGCGTTTACAAAAATTTAAACTCACAATATGTGCTCACATATTGCCAAACACGTGTGACTCCGGATTTTTTATTAGTCTGTCTGTGATGTCTTGTTTATACCTTTTTAGTTGACTTTTTTGTCGTAATTGGGTTTTAGTTTTTATAACTTTTATTTGTTTAACTGCTAGAAGTCAATAAACACCGTATAATATAGCACGTCTCAGCAAACCTTCAACCTAATGTTTACCACTGCAGCAAACCGGGTTAGTTATCCAATGCCAGGGTAATGATGTTACGTTCAAAATCTAGTTACGACCCGCTGCTGCCCGCCTCGTAATACCGACTTCACAATCTGGCTGGTTTATTCTGATTCAATTTTAGCTAAACGTTTCAAGGAGCGGAGAAGAAGATTGAAATATTCGATGAGATGCTACGATGTTGAAATGAACGAAACACTGCTTTCAGGGCTTGTGAACTTGTTTGGCTCAGGGTCAAAACAAAATTCCGTTGAAGACAAGGAAGTTTGGCAATAATTCCTTCTGCACATGTGGCTTCCCTGGTACGTCATTAACGGAAACATGATTGTGTAAATGTCTACTAACCCAAATTACAATGTTCGTTTTTATATTCTTCTATGACATCATCTTAGGTATAATGATTTGACATCGACACACTTGGCATAATCTTCTTTAACGACGAATATTTTAAAGGTATAAAAAATATTTAATGTAATGATTATTTGGCCGAATGTTTATATGTCCGAATTTACAATGGCATACTTTTAAGATGGCAGAATTTTATCTGGAACAATTTTACTAGGCATATTGCCATTTCTATAAAATATAATTTTAAATCATAAACTAAAATATTGTCTTAAAAAGTCAATATGTTGTGCTACAAAAGTTAGCGACAGAAACGAATCGCTGTAAAACCGACTCCACGTAGTCTTGTCTGCCCTACCCCAACCTTTTTTTTTTTTTTTTGGGTGGGAAATCATCAAATGACGTCTCCCGCTCTGGGTGGAGCGGGAGGGCGTGTCAGACTCTTACTGACTAAAACCCACCCGTGTTCCTTCTGTTGCCTGTGCAATGCCAGGGGGCCACGGTATTCCTTTCGGACTTTCCCGCAACCCCGGCAGGCAATGGTCTCATCGGACCCCTTCACTCGCTGACACTCTTTGAGGCGCGCGTGGAACACAACGCGCCGTCGACCCGGGCCTGGTCCTTACCGGACGGCAAGCTACCCATTGCTCACCGTCCGCAAGCCCGCGCCTACGGTGGCCGGGAATCAGCGATTGATTCCCGACGCCCAGGGCGTCTCCTCCTGCGGCGGCTAGGGGCGTGAGGGCGCGAAATTTGCCTCTCCCTCACGCGTTCCGCCTCCTCCTTTGCGAGCATTACTGCTTCGCAGAAGGAGGTGACGGCCTCCCATGCCCTCTCGCTCCGTACCATGGCCTGGACCAGGGCCGGACGCGAGAGATCCCCGCCACCAATCGCCTCCACGAGGACACGGCGGTGCTCTGCCCAAGCCGGGCATACCTCCACCGTATGCTCCACCGTGTCCTCCGGGCGATCCACGCAGTGATGACACCCGGGCGTTTCCTCCCGCCTTATCCGAAACAGGTACCTCCCGAAACAGCCATGTCCGGTGAGGACCTGCGTCAGGCGGAAGGTGAGGACGCCGTGGCGCCTCTCCAGCCACTCCTCAAAGAGGGGACTTATCGCCGCAATAGTGGCGTGCCCAGCACTGGGTTGCGACAATCGCACTCTCCATGCCGCCATGAGATCCCGTCGGAGCTCTGTCCGCTGTGCCGCGATTTCTCGCGGCATCGGAGTCAAGCCCCGGCGTTTCGCCTCCTCGCGCCACTCCCAAATATGCGCGAGGACTTTTAACTCCAGATCCCATGGCGGAAATCCAGCAAGGAGCCTTGCCGCCTCACCGGAGACCGTGCGGTATCCCCGGACCAGCCGGGTGGCCATGACCCTCTGGGACGCGTTCAACCTGCGGGCAGGCCGCCGCCTCAACGAACGCGCCCACACCGGTGCCCCGTACAGGGCCATGGACCGCACGATCCCCGCGTATAGCCTCCGGCAGGAGGCGTTTGGACCCCCTAGATTGGGCAGGAGCCGCTTCAATGCAGCCCCGGCCCGCTCCAGTCTGGGAGCCAAACGTCGGAAATGCTCCACGAAGTTCCACCGACTGTCGAGGACGAGTCCCAGGTACTTCATCGTCGACTCGACGCCGATGTGAACCCCTCCTACCGTTATTTGGGAACCCGATGGTGGCGCGTTCCGAGGACCATGAAAACACATGGCCTCGGACTTGTGCAAGGCCACCTCGAGTCCCAACTGCCGGATTCTGGCCACGATTGTCGCAACCCCGTGTGTCGCTAGTTCGGCCGCCGCCTGGTGCGACCTCCCCTGCGCCAGGACCAACGTGTCGTCAGCGTAACAAACGACGCTGACGCCATTGGGGAGGTCTGCGCGCAGCACCCAGTCGTATCCGATGTCCCACAGATGCGGCCCCAGGACCGATCCCTGTGGGACACCGCACGACATCTCTCGCCGGTTCCACTCTCCCTGGTGACCGGGGTAGATGATGGCCCTGTCCGTCAAATAGGCCTCAACCACACGACAGAGGTAGGTCGGCATCCGGTGATACCGGAGTGCCTCCCTGATGCAACTCCAGGGCAGGGTATTGAAGGCGTTGGCGATGTCTAGAGACACCGCCAAGACGACCCCACCCCGAGCCACCGCATCCCCCGTCGTGAGGGCTCGCACGCGCATGATGGCGCCCACCGTGGAGCGCCCCCTGCGGAAACCAAACTGGCTCTCCGCCAAATCCGGCCCCACCCGCACCAGCCGCCCGACAAGGCGGTCTGCAATTACTCTTTCAAAGAGCTTGCCCACCTCGTCGAGCAGCACGATGGGCCGGTAAGCGAACGGAGAGTCCGCAGGGCGCCCCGGCTTCTTGATGAGGACCAGTTTCCCCGTCTTCCAACGAAGTGGGAACTGGCCCCTCTCCATGCATGCGCTTAAGAGCCCCCTTAGTCGAGGCCCGAGAGCCTCTGAGGCCAGGACCCAGGCTTTCCCAGGTAAGCCGTCGGGTCCTGGGGCGGTATTTCTGGCATTCAGCTTACGTACCGCCACCCTCATCTCTACCTCGGTCACCTCCGGAGCATCGTCGTCGTCGTCGGCGGTGTGGTCCGCATTGGGCACCGCAGTAGGCGGAGCCATGGGCGGGGAGGCATGTTCCCCTCGTGAAGGGAACAGAGCGCTCACCACATCCTCCACAAGGCCCTACCCCTACCTACAGTGTAATTTAAAATCGCGTGGGACCACCGGAGCCCCGCAGCGCCAAAGCCGTGACAGAAACCATGCCTGCTACATGTTACATGCTCGCTTGCATGCCGCATGCTTGCTCCATGCATGGTGTGTGCTTGCTTGCATGTTTGCATGTTTGTGTAACTTAACTTTTTGCGGTATGATGTTTCTGCTTTTTAATTACTAGGAATTTAAAATTTTAGCCTAAAGATGATTCTGACTTACAAAATTATGAGTTTTTAATTATGATAAATGAGTGTATGCTTAACGATTTTCTGCAAAATGAAGTTTAAGCTATAATAATAATATAATAATAAATCGTTTATTTATAAAAAGGGGCACATTTACAATAAGTATCTTAATAATTAAAATAGAGCACATTTGCTTAATTGCCTGAACTAGGTTGAACCTGTGCTTCAGGCTGGGAAGTGCATAAATACTATATGTAATAAATTAACAAGGAGTTTAAAGTACCTATATAAACTAAAATAAAATTAGGTCAATCAAAGTAAAATGGCATGTTAGCGATTCTATTTGCAGACAACAAGTAGATCTTCAGTCTGTCTGTGCATAATCTATGGTTAGTAAATATTCAAGTATAATTTTTTTACAGCTAAAGTAATTTAAATTATAAATACTAAGTTTTCTATTTAATCTATTGTACAGAAATGGGCCTAAGAATGTAAAAAATCTTTCTACAAAGACATGTTTTGAGGTTGCATTTGATGTGCATACTATATCATTCCGTCTCTTGTTAGTATTCTCAGCGGTGTAAGTAAGCATGGTGTGCTGTTTTAATACTAAGTGCATAATGAAAAGTTGGCGAACAGTCAGCACGTTGCAGGATTTATATAGCAGATCTGTGGGAAAGAAAAAGGGATGGAAGTTTGCTACCTTTAAAATTGATCTCTGAGCTCTTTCAAGAGGAAGTAGATTGGTTTTTGGTGCGCCACCCCATGAAGTGATGCAGTATTGAATTATAGATTGACATAGGGCCAAATAAACTTGTGTGATTAATTTTGAATCTGCAAATGTTCGCAATTTTTTAAAAACATATATTAATTTGCGCACTCTTTTTACTAGACTTTCAATATGTTTTCTGAAAGACAGTGTTTCATCCATTATTACCCCGAGGTATTTTATGCTGCTCGTTTTGAGGATAAAAGGGCAATTACACATGACTGAACGATTTCCACATTGATGGGCATATAGATGAGGGTTAGTAATGTAAAGTTGAGGCGTGCGCATGGAGAAGTGAATGTATTTTGTCTTGTCAGCATTTAACGTTAGTAAATTGCTTTGTAGCCAATTAGTCACAGTATTAAAACCTAGTTGAGCAATTTGGAACAGTTCGCTACTGGTTTTAGCGGTAAATAATAACGCCGTGTCGTCGGCATAGGATATTATTTTGCCTTCTTTAATATTCAGATTACACAAGTCATTAATATAAATCAGGAATAGCGTAGGGCCCAGAATACTTCCCTGGGGAACACCAAAACCAGTACTTTTCTGCTCATCGCTCGTAATATTGTCTATTCTAACACATTGGTATCGGTCAACTAAGTACTCCGTAAATAGTTTCAACGGCGTTCCCCTTATTCCTATGGCCTCTAATTTGTTTAGAAGAACGGAAACAGACACCGTGTCGAAGGCCTTGGCTAAATCAAGGAAGACTCCCAGGGTCTGGTTACCTTTGCCGAGTTCTTTTGAAATATAATCGGTGAGGGTATGCACCGCATCGGCTGTGGATAATTTGGCTCTAAAACCAAATTGTGCAGGGGATAAGAAATTATTTTTTTCTAGATAGTTAACTAGTCTACTGTTTATAATTTTCTCTAATATTTTTGATATTGAGGGGAGTAACGATATTGGCCTATAATTATTTACTAAGTCTTTACTACCAGATTTAAAGACAGGGATTACAATTGCCTTTTTAAGACAGCTAGGGAAAATTCCTTTGGATATACAGATTCGAAATATATGCGTTAAGGGAGGTACTAAAATATGCTTAAAAAGTTTAAGGATCTTATTACTTATATTATCCCATCCAATTGCACAGTCATCTTTTAGTCCAGAAATAATTCTGGTTATTTCGTCTTCGTCAGTGTCCAGCATAGCAAAAGATTTCAGGTTACAGGTATTGCTTGATTTTTGGAAAGGTGGTTGGTGTTTCGGAATCTGTTCAGCAAGAGTTTTCCCAACATTGACAAAGAAGTTATTAACGTTGTTAGCTGACAAGAGTGGTGAAGGATTAGTAAGCAGTAAACTCGAAATTGATTCACGCTGTTTAGACATATTGGTGACGTTTTTAATATGTTTCCAAAGTTGCTTACTATTGTTACCTGCTCTATTTAATTCATTTTTATCGTAATTATTTTTTAAATTCTTTAGGAGATTGTTGCAGAAGTTCCTGTATCTTTTATAAGTGGTTTGAATTATTAGATTATCAGGGTATCTCTTAGTTCTCTGATGAAGTTTATCTCTGTGTCTTATACAGCGAATTAGTCCAGGAGTAATCCAAGGTTTAATATTATAAAGTTTCTTATTCACTGTAGAAACTGTCGTGCTACGTAATATTGCTTGTTGGACATGTTTTATAAAGTACGATAAAGCGAAATTAGCGTCAGCACTATTGTAAACTTGACTAAAATCTAGGTTGCATAAATCATATTCGAGTTTATTTGTATTTAATTTGCTTTTGGTCTGGGGACGATTTAGCTTAGGCAGCGTTAAATTTACGGTAAGTAGGACAGCATGATGGTCAGTAATTGTTGCGTTAGTAACAAGCGTAATATAAGGTAGGCTGGTTTTAATCATCATATGATCGAGACAGGAACCGCTCTGATGAGTAGGCAATACGTGAGTGGGGAGAAAGCCATGGAATGAGCAGATATTAAGATAATCTTGGGTTCTTGTGTCACAGTTTTCGGAGCCAATATTTATATTTAAATCACCTGTTAGTATAACATTCTTAAACGAGGTTAGCGCTTGAAAAATCTGGTTTAAGGAATTGTGAAAAGAATCCAAGTTTCCACCCGAAGGGGACCTATAAATAGCGATTATCGCTGTGGTTGTACCAATTTTGATAACTAAGCACTCCGCTGTTATACAGAAATAGACACACATAAGCCTATCCGCTGTTATACAAAATAATAATTATGACATAAAAAGTTCTGCTATAAAGGGTAGACCCGTGGACATGATATCCATTCAGATTTGTTACAGTTAGTTGTAATGAAAATCATGTCACATAACATAACATCACGCCTTATTTTAGCGAAGGGTTAGGCAAAGTTGTACCTATAGTACACCTACAAACGTGTCGCGGGTTGGATTCCCACACGGAACAAATATTTGTTTGACCTACAATTAGTTGTTCCGGGTCTGGCTGTTTGTGTATATGAGTTTAAATGCATGTAAACGCACCCACAATACAACGTTTTTTTATTAAACAAAAAAAAAAAAACATTTCGTTAGTTATGTTTAAGTCCCATGTAATAGGGTGCGAGTCTATTACCACCAACCAAGTACATATTCAGACTCCGAGCTGCTACTGAAAAACTCCTGATGGAAAAACCCAATAACAATATGCCCGACCTGGGAACCCAGGACCTCATGCTGAAGGAAAATCATGTCATTATCCTACCACAAGTAACATAAACGATTAGTGGTTGGCACAATATAGGAACCCACTCCTTTAACGTCCTACTTTCAATTACTCTCACAGACGTCTTTAATCGAATGTCCGTCAAGTTGATAAATGCTTGGCATTTACTGGATGTAGGTATTTATCAAACTTGTAACATTTCCTGCAAGCGTGGAGAGTATTGCAGCTTGATAGATTTTCCTTCGGTGCTTGCGTTTCATGTTTTATTCTGAAAAAAATCGTTACTATAAAGTTGCACCTGATAAAAGAAATGGTTTTTATTATGCTGTAGTTTGTTCCGGAAAGAATGGGATGCATAACACTCGCCTTATGCTTCATCATCAGTATTACAGCCGAAAGACGTCCACTGCTGGATAGGGGCTTCCCTCAAGCACGGCCACTTCGACCGATTCTGTGCTTTTCGCATCCACCAGGGCATTCCTGCTGCCTTCACAAGATCATCGATCAACCTTGTGGAAGCCTTCCAACGCAACGTCTTCCGGTACGCGGTCGCCACTCTGCCATCTGTTCTGCAAGCAATGCCCTGCCCACTGACACTTGAGTTTCGCAATTCTTTATTCTTGGTCTGACGCTTATTTTAAACAGTACAGAGCTTTGTCATGATGAAATAAAATGTGGATATTTGAATATAGTTTTAATAGCGTAAGGAAACCATAAAGAAAATAAAATGTTATTGTTGGATGATTCAGGCAAACCATGGTTACAAGAGCTAATTGAATTATAGAGGCGTGAGGAACAGGGTGTAAAGTTCATTCATCTTCTATAGAAAAGGGAGGATCCTCCGACTGGACCGATGTCGTGTCTGGTGGGCAACCGCCGATTGATGTCGGGGAGTTATTTAGCAAAAATAACACGAAAAAATATATTATGTTCTTAGTTTTTTTGAATTGTTTGGCCCAAAACTCAGAAACTTGAATATCGTTCGCTGACGCTGACGTTGCCATTCATTCAGGTCCTCACGTGTGCAGGTGACAAGGCATGCAAGATGGGAGGTGAGCCATTGTCTGTGGAGAGACGCCGCATACAAACCGGAGATTTGAGCCGTCCATGACCCCCCCCCCCCCCTTTTGGAGGTTATTCTTGCTGCAAACTACCTGGGTATGAAGTCTATTTAAGGCTTTCCAAGTAGGCCACGGTAATATGTGCGCGGTTGGAATTTTTTCATTGAACCATCAGAGATTAATTATATGCTGATAGCCAAAGATATTAGAAGTAAAAAGACGTAGATAGGTTACCTACCTAACATTCTATGTTCAAAAACGGCACTATGTCACACTATTATATGACACGTGGAAGTAGGATGGCATGTCGTAATTATCGGGAGCGAAAAAGAGACAAAACGAAGAAAATGTGGCTAGTTAGCCAACTTTTGACGTGCCACTTGCGGAACGTTTATAACCTATCTACCTCTTTTTACATATAATATCATTGCTGATAGCACGGTAAACCAGCTTACGCGATACAGGATTTTGACTGACGTCAGCTTGATGTGTAGTTTGTATGTTGCGATGTAAATGCTGCCACACCGAAATTGTAATATGAGCTACTGTTCGCCCCATCCAAGAAGGTTAAAGATGTTCAATTTTGTTTTTTGTTGATGATAATTTTTCTCTCGATTTTTGCCATGGTCCAACTCAGAAAGCCATAAAGATAATTCTACTAAATCCCAGTTTCGTACATTTCTTACTTCGTTATCTTAACGACTTTAATGCGAAATGGGCTAAGTTGGTGCAACAGCTTGAAAAAGTTGAGGAGATACGTAAACTTGTATGAAAAACGTTTCTTAGTGAAAGAAATTTGTTAAAGAGTTTTATTTAGGGCTGATTTCACCAATGAAACTGAACGCGATCAGCATTTCTAAATCGCGTTCACAAAATTCAAAATTCAAAATATTTTATTTCACATAAACCTACATGGGCACTTATGAAACGTCAGAAGCTAGGTGCACGGTCCAACTGGTCGTTTCCTATGGAGAAGAGCTGGCAAGAAACTCCACGTTTACTCTTTTAAAAATAATTGTTTTTTACAATATTTTCAAATAACAGTGTTATTAGGTATGGGAGGACAGTGTAGGTCTTTCAACAAGTACAAGATACTTAACAAAATAATAATGATCAACAAATCTACAGTCCACTAAGCCTACATCGTTCTCACATTCACAAAATAGAAAATAATCTTTATAAAGATAAATAAATTATTAAAAATAAAAACGTATTTAAACGAAATGACGTGATTGCTATTACAGCTGTAACAAATCTGAATAATTGTTATGTCCACAAAAGCCACTAATAAAGAGTAGAAATTAAATTGTAGGTATATAATGTCAAATAATAGCGTGATTATGTCAAGGAAGAATGTAAAAATATAAATTAAAATATAAGCATGATAATTTGGGAGCAGTTAATATACTCTTACATAATTTGCCGTTAAGGCGCAGCATTCTGAAAACGGGTTTTTTTTAAGCAGTGTATCTCTTAAACCGTAAATAATTTTGACCAAAAAAAAAAGATATTTTCAAGTCTTATTTTAATACAGTGATGGAACTCAAATCATAATTAAACATACATTAATGCTTCAAAAAAATCTTCAAACACACCTCTTAATTGTCTTTAAAAGCAGTTTATACCTTCACTAACAATTATAATTATAGTTAAAAATATACCTTAAAATGTCTAATGCCAAACGGCATTGAGTGATGGATTATGATGAGTAATATGAGCAATATGATGAAAAAAACAACGAAAAGCATTGAAAAAGTACATAAGTTTGGTTATTTTCTTTACTCTTCACACGTAAAGAAAAAGATAGAGACAAAGGCAAATGGTCGGTAGGCCCTTAATGAGCTACCAGGAAAGCCACATGTGTAGAAAGAAGCAACTGCTTATGCAATATGCAATATTGTACATTGACAGCACTTTATCGCGTTTAGATGTACTGAACGCGTTCAATGTCATTAGTGAAGTCCGCATTTAGTGTTAAAATATTTAAAAGGATTGAATGTTCCCCTTATTTGTTATATTCGTCAATTATTAGTGTAATTTGAGGAACACCAGCTTCTTATAAAATACAGTGCGTTTTGGCTGAATTTCGCAGTCTTAGTTTCAATACTAATAGAATTTAAAATGATGACTGACAGAACAGTACTACCAACTATATGACTGCAAAATTTAGTGCTACCAATCGCGTCACGAGTCAAGTTGTAATGAATCCACGGTGTGTATAGATACTCAATCTAAGTACTTTTAATTAATGCAAATGTGTCATATGAATCTCTTTAGAAAAGTAATGACTGAAGATGAGCGCTTTTTAAACGTCATTATTGCAATAGAGAGCCAATAAAAAAGTAAGCATACATGATGGGGAAAGAGAAAACTTAACACTGGTATATAGCACCATCTAGCTTCTATAGCACAGCACTACGGCGCGAGCAAGTCGGTGACGCGAATCCATAAAGTTTACCCCGTACCAAAAATCGCTCAAGGCACCTAAAGAAGTTTTCATTTCTAAAATCCACACTTACTTTCTAGTAGGTACCCTGTTTTCACAAAATCTTTTATAAAATGTTTCGGTTTCCGCAAGGAAAGGATAGTGCCACACATATCGTTGATCCTCTGCGACCGGTTGATCCAGCAGGTGTTAGCTATACCCAGGTACAAGATATACGCGCACTTTACTCCCGCACGTAGATCGTTGTAAATGGACCGGGGAAATGAAATGGATGAGTAGAAAGAAGATAGAGGAAATTTAATTTTTACTTTATTTCTGTAGACAAAAATATGCACAATATTATGATAATCTTTCTACAACTAAATAGTTTCATTAACAACTCAAAACACTAATGTGATATTATTAAAAACCTCGTCTACGGCTCGGTTTTTAAACACGCACTCGTATTTTAATACCCTCATTATGCAACAGTTTCATAAACTACTATTAACGCTAAATAATAAGTGATTTATGGTGGAAACGGGCCTTAAAGAAATAATAAAAGCATTAATATCTACTGCTTGTTATTTTTGTGGTAACGGCTACACTGTTTTAAATGTAAGTTTAAAATGCTTCCTCTATTCAGTCACACTCCATGTTGTCAGCACCTCAAAGGTAGATGCGGCGTCATAAACATGGCCGGAGTACACGCACGCGGCTGCCCGCTCCTATTATTTAATTACACCGCTATTTCTCCAGATTATTCGGAGGGAATTTAATTTCCTTTACGGTATCTAAATAATAATTGTGTGAGCAAAAAAATAATATGGGCTGTTTTTAGCAAAGTCAGATTAACCTTATAACCGAGGAATGAAATTGACGTCTGACAGTTTTGTACGAAAATAAAGTAAAAAATTCAGAATTATTCCTTGGAATATCCGACTTTGGTAAATCATTCACAGTGATGTTCATGTTCTTTTTCATGTTGTATTTTTTTATGTTGGTAACATTATGACAGTTTGACAGCACGGCGGTCTTAGCAGAAAGGAATGAAACCGTGCGAGTCGGACTCGCGCACGAAGGGTTCCGTACCATTATCTATAAAAATGGCAAAAAAAATATGTCTGTTGTATGGGAGCCCCCCTTAAATATTTATTTTATTCTGTTTTTAGTATTTTTTGTTAAAGCGGCAACAGAAATACATCATCTGTGAAAATTTCAACTGTCTAACTATCACGGTTCATGAGATACAGCCTGATGAGAGACGGACGGACGGACAGCGGAGTCTTAAAAATAGGGTTCCGTTTCACACTTTGGGTATAGAACCCTAAAAAAGAAAGAAAATACGTTTAGTTGCGATAATCATGACGCAAATACAAAAGAGAACAGGATGCAGTGAGCAGGATGTCTGGTAGCACCTGGATGAGAGTAATCACGGATCGAGGTGAGTGGCGACCGTTGCAAAAGGATAGGCCTATTGTCCAGCTTCGGACTGCTATAAGCTGATCATTATGAAGGAGTGCCTAAATAATGTCTTTACATTCAGCTGATGACATTGGAAGCTCTTTGACAGTCGTTACGGATAGTCAAGGAGTCTAAAAATCTGACAAACAGTCTTACCAAGGCGAATCATGTTACCCAGTATAGATAGTGCAATCCACGACGACGCCCCCCACTCCGCTCCGCTCCGTACAAAAGTACAGCAGTCCAGTAATCGTGTAGTGGGGCGCGTCGTCGTGGATTGCACTATCTGTAGCTGGGTTGTGGAGGTCAGATAGCTCTATGTAAAATACTGGTATTCAGCTGCATCCGTTTGGACAGTTGTTAGCCGACCCTAATATAGTTGGGAAAAGGCTAGACAGTTGATAATGTGGCGGCATCTACAACGCCACATGTGGACTACGCATCACACTGACGTCACGAAAAATCCTGCATCGCGCAAGCATAGTTTACAGCGCGATCAACATCTATATAACTTCCCGACATCAATAGTCGGGCAGTTGCCCACCAGACCCGACACCCATCTGGTCGGAGGATCCTTCCTTTTCTATAGAGGATGAGTGAACTTTACACCCTGTTCCTCATTCCACTATTATGTCATCATCACTACTCTCAAAACGGTGAAGGAAAACATATTCAGGAAACCGGCATGTCTTAGATTAAAAAATTCAAAGACATGTGATACTACCAACCCGCCTTGTGCCCGCGTGGTGGACTACGGCCCACTCCCTCTCACAGAGGAGGCCCTTGTCCAAGCAGTGGGTACATTATAGGCTGATTATGCCATGGCGCCGAAATACCTGTCTTGCCATAAATATTGTCACGAAGATTATTTTTTTTTAATTGAAAGAACACAAAGAAAGAAAATACATTTATTTGGCACAACTAAAAGGCACACAATAAGAAAGAGAAAAAAAAAATAAGGTAAAAGGAAAGAATACCAAACAAAAAGTGTAAAACTGCAGGCAGCAGGAATGTGTGCCTTGCAAATAATATTTATTACTTCTACAGTGTGTTAGTTTAATACATAAATATAAAACAATTTATAATATAAAAACCTTATTCGAAGTGGTCTCCATTGGCTGCAATAAAGTCTTTTAAACGTTGAGGCCAGTTATCAATAGAAGCACGCACTCTTTCCATGGAAAAATTCTTCACTGCCAATCGTATGGATTGTTTTAGGGACTCCAAATTATCATGGCGTTTAGAGCAAGCCGTACTCTCTAAAACTGACCATAAATAATCATAATCCAGCGGATTAATATCGGGACTAGACGACGGCCAGTCTTCAGCTCTGATGAAGTCCGAAACGTTCACTTTCAACCAAGACTGCGTGGACCGAGCTTTATGACCCGGCGCCGAGTCTTGTTGGAAGGACCATACTTGGTTATTGAATACGGTGTTGTTAAGGGGCTTAACTACCTTCTCAAGAATGGTATCTTGATACACTTGTGCCGATGTTTTGATACCTTTTTCACAAAAATATGGCTCTGTCACTCCTTCATAGCTAACACCCCACGAAACCATGACTGAAGTCGGATAATGCCCACGTTGCACTCTATCGACTATCTGGAAGCTTCTTTAGAGCTTTGAGCATAAATACGGTCATTTTGTTTGTAAAAATGTTGCTCAATTGTAAAGATTTCCTCACCCGTAAACAAAAGTTTTCTGTGACCTCCCTTTGCGTACCGCTTCAGTAGTTGTTTCGATTTTACCACCCTATTCTTTTTTAAATTATCAGTTAAAAATGACCAGTGCATCTCTTATAGGCTGCAAGTCCTAAGTCATCTTAAAATACGCAACATGGTTCTGGGTGCTATCTTCATCTACCGAGATACAATCTTTTGCTTTCGGACAGGATTTCTTCGAATTCTTTCCCTTAATGCTTTGACCACCTTTTTCGTACGAACACTACGTGTACGGCCAGATCTTTGTCTGTCACAAACAGAGGAGATCTCATTGTACCTATTAATAGCCCGGTACACAAACATTTGACTAATACCAAGCGTATGGAGAGTTTTAAAAATTGCATTTGGCTCCATACCAACTTTGTGTAATGCAATCACAGCGATTCGGTTCTCTTTATCACTCCACTCCATTTTAATATCGCAAAATATTGTACAATGTATTGGCGCCAAAATTAGAAAACCCAGTGATTAATCGTATAAAAATGACAGAATCCAAATTCAAATGTAATATATTTCTTATTTTTAATTGTAACAGTATTTATGGCCAGACTAAGTAATATACTTGAAAATAGCGGTTGTGTTAAAGTTAAAAAAAACAACAAAAAAGTTTTTTGATTAATAAAGCATATCACAGTGTATCTGAATATTTGCTGGATAAACTATAGGTTTTTTTTACTAGTTAGACTGATCTCAGTCTTAATTTTGTTCTTTTTAGTTTTTATTTATTTTGTGTTTTCTTTTTACGTAGGTACTTTGCGTGCCGAAAGGTAAAATATGGTGATACTAACACTGTGATAAACAAATTATTACATGAATGTAAAACATCTGCACATTATTTACACTTTGCAAATAAATAAATTTGAATTTGAATGTGCCTGCTAAGTTCTCAGACGGTTCGAGAGTTTTAAAGACCTGTGTCCTAGCAGTAAGAAGTTATATGCTGATAATTATGCTAAATGATTATAATTATAAAGAATAATTCCTTTATATGCGTCCTCGTTCATACATTTTTCTTATAAACACACAGCATTTCACAAAATCTACCTGACCCATATCCACAAAATAATTATAATGTATTCTATAGAAATCTCGATCCACATCTACTACATCAGAACGGCGTCATCATACCTTATTTATTATTACTATGCTGTAAATTGCCATCCCAACTCAAATGCCCAAGGGTCAGGTCACACTGAGACGTGACGCGATGCGACGATGTTTGAAGTGGCCAGTGGATTCGCGCTGCGCAGCGCCGCGAGACGCAGCGCGACGTCGCAAGGCGCATCGTTAACGCCGGTAGCATACCTCCACCGCGAAACCGTAGCAGCGAAATCACAGTAGTTCAATTCAATAGACTCGCGTCATGTTCCACTGCTCGAATTGGATGAGAGTAGCGGAAAATGACGCGAGTCTATTGAATTTAAATACAGCGGTTTCGCTGCTAAGGTTTCGCACGGAGGTGTGCTACTGGGGTGAGTCGCTTGCAGCCCCACGGCCACGCCTCGCTGCTTCGTGATGCATCGCGCTACGCCGCAAGGCATTTTAGAATTATCTCAATTAAATGTGTATCTTTTTGAGTAGTAAATAAGTTTATTTTGTATCACTATCTTATAAAGTGCGCGCAGCGACCCTTCGCGTCACGTGTCGTTGTGAACTGACCCTAAATCGTTTAAGCAATGCGAAGGAACATCACTAGTTATTGATATTTTATCATGTCATTTGAAAGGTTTTCCACTGATTCGTAAAAAGGTTTTTAGAACCATTTTTCGGTCTTAACAAAACTGTATTATTTTTTGGAACGAATTTCTTTACCGCGATAGGTTCTGCACACTTGGTGTATAACAGATACGATAGACCAAAAATAGTGTTTATTTATTTATTATTAGGCTCTGCAACAATGACTACACTATTAATTTACAATTTTTAGATTGCAAACTTAAGTCTAAGCGCCTCATTAAAAGTAAAAAATATATTATTAAGAGCTAAATTAATTACAATAAATTACATTGATTAATTATTTAAATTAGTCATTAGTCCATTTAGTTACTCTCAACGATGTTAACTACATCATATTCAATGACTATTTTAATAAAATCATGACATTTGAGGCCCATTCTAACTTAAGAAGTGGTATTGCTGATTGTAATGATTATAATTCTGTAAAGCCATATTTGTTACGGTCGCGAATCATATTTTAATCAACATACAACCTGATACTGTCCTGCAAATTGCAAAAAACGTTTCACTGACTACCTTAAAGCATCCCCTTTACTCCCTTGAAGATATAAAAGCGTGGGCGTCTGACCGTTTCCTTATTGCATTTAACAATGCCATTCTCATGATGTACACTGATGAGCAATATTAAAAAGCCACTTGCAAAGTGCCACAAAAACAAAGTTAGCTACATGCAGTAAAAAAAAAACTTGAAAACAGTTATATAATTGTTTTTATGAGCTATTAAATACACTTGAATGTTGGTTTTTACTCCAAGAAGCTATGTTGCGTGGTTTCGGAAATATTTAATGATAATTTAGTGTTTTTTTATATTGCTCGTCAGTGTTTGTTATTATAATCAATATCGTTTGTTCAACCCTTATTCAAAGGGAATTGCTGTGCAGTAATCCTTTTATAAATTTTCAGGACTATAGTGAGAAATGATTTTCAATCTGATGTGAAAAAATGGTGCTATTTTAATTAGAAAATAATCGCTGAAAGTGTTTTCTATGTTAAATGGAAACGTCATTTTTAAAGACGTAATTCAATTAGGCTCTCAGTGTATATAATTAAAAGTTCAAACTGAGACAATTCTCTCTTGATGTTTTTCAGTATGCTTCTTATGTTTCAGTAATTAACTAAATTATGAGTACAATGTTTTCAATTAATATTGTAATTTTGTGAAGTTGACAGATTTTTTTGTTTGTGAAAAGTTTTATTGTTTACACTTCGAAAGGTAGCAAAATATAGTCGATTTTACAACAAGTGCACAAAACGAACCATTTTTATCCGAGACTTCTAGCAGCCCGAGACGAAGGCGAGGGCTGCTAGATGTCGTAGTACTTAATGTCGAGGAGAAAATGGTTTTGTGGACGAGTTATAAACTCTGCTTTTCACTTGCAAATAGCAACCTGAGACGTAGGTACAGTAGCGCTAGAAGAGCACTAGCTGTAGAACAATATTATGTGGGGGCGTAGAATAATAGATGAGCATGAGCATAATCAGCCTATAATGTTTCCACTCCCACAATTCCCATGGGCGGCATAAAAGCTCTGACAACAGGTTAGTCACCAACCAAAAGAACCAACCTGCGCTGGGCCCGCGTGGGAGAGCCCACTCCCTCTTGAAGAGAGCAGGCCTGGTCCCTTGTTCCCACTGCTGGGACCCAGGAATGGGCCGTAATCCAACACGTGGGCTCAGTGTGGGTTGGTAGATGTCAGATGTCTTCGAATGTATTGATTCTAGGACATGCCGGTGTCCTCATGATGTTTTACTTCACTGTTTTTGAAACAAGTGATAATTATACAGCTTGTCCACTCTGAAATAACGCGCCCCACTACCGCATTACCCATAGAAATTCGCATCACCATGTACGTAAATGCGGTAGTGGGGCGCGTCATTTCAGATTGGACCAACTTTACAAAGGATCATTGATGGTATCTGTTTGTGTATTGTTTCAGTGTGGTGCAATTCAGCAGAGAAGTGAAAATGTTTATTCTGTAAATACGATGTCAGAATTCCTTTACGAGTCTCTAGAGAAACAACAACAAAACAAACTTAGGGGTCAAAGTCTCAGAGTAATTCAAAGTCATAATCTTGGTCCGATCATGTGAGGATAAGATAGATAGATAGAACACTCTTTATTGTACACCATAAAAATTACAGACATAAATTTATAAATTTTACATAAGTTGACACAATGGGTGGTCTTATAGCCTAATAGCAATCTTTTACAGACAACCTTTGGATGCATTAAAGTTAACAGGAAAGACAATACTGCAGGTAGTCAGCGGTGTACCATCTACATATACAATAAATATTTTTTTTTTATTTATATTTATTTTACACATTACAAGTTCCTCACACTTAAACAAAGCACACAATTAGACCTCTGGGGTCTGTCTTAGCATGCCATGGCCTGAGATTTGATCAACGCGCTATTAACAGTTAAGTTATGATCGAGTTGATGTAATGTTCTTCCAGCTTACGCTTTATGTTTTTACTATTCATTGAGTCTCTAATGTCCACAGGTATTTGGTTTAGTAAATTGGGTATTGTGAAAGAAGCGGTACGCCTGCCATAAAAGTTATTTTTGCGTGGCACTAGAAATGATTTTGATTTGGCTTGTCGTGTATTCACGTTATATTTGACAGGAATTTGAATATCACTGTTATCAAAATGTTCTATGAGGAACAGATACTCAGCGCGCGCCAGAACAGGTAATACTTTGCAATGTTTAAATAACCCTGTGTAATTGTCTTGGTATTTATTTTTTACATAGTTTGGTACTACAAGTTTCAACAAACGTGTTTGCAAATTATGTATTTTATCCAGGTATGTTTTAAATGTGCGTCCATAACTGGTGAGTCCATAGGATATTATCGACTCAGCAAGAGCTGTGTACATTTTAAGGAGGGTTCGGTACGGTATATTGCGCCTTATAATGGAAAATTTGGTGAGTATCGCACGTAACTTACCGCAAACGGATTCCACCTGATAACTCCAGTTGAATCGGTTATCAATTATTAATCCCAGATAGGTATGATATGGGACTTGCTCTATAGATGAGCAATGGCAGTCTGGTACGTTTTTATGCAGACATTCATGACTATGAGCTATGATTTGAAAGGAATGGGAAGAACTTATATGACTCGAATGTACGTGTATAACTTTAGTTTTTTGTGGATTCAGAACAAGTCCCATATCATGGGCCCACTTGGTCATAGAAGTAAAATCCCTTTGCAAACATTCTGCAGCCAAATTAAGGTTTCTGTTAGCAGAGAGTATACAGGTGTCATCAGCGTACTGATAAAGGGAACAGTGTGATATAATATTTTCTAGGTCATTGACGTATGCCAGATAGTGGAGTGGACCAGACACTGAACCTTGAGCTGTGCCTTTCGTCACGTTTACAGGTCTGCTAAGGCTCGGACCAACCTTGACGCGATAACATCTGCCACAAAGGTATTCTTTGCACCAGTCGAGTAATTTCCCTCTTATACCCGAGTTTTCGAGTGTTTTTAATAGTGTTTTGTGCCCGAGTGTGTCAAAAGCCTTGCTGAAATCAATAAATATGAGTATCACATGCTGCTTGTTATCTAGGTAGTTGTTAACTTCATCAGTAAAATTGGAAAGTAACTGAGCTGTAGATTTCTTACTTTGAAAGCCATACTGCGCTTTGGAAATTATGTCATTGTCCCGATAAAAAGTGTGTATTTGATCGCATATAAATTTTTCAACTATTTTATTTATCGCCGGCAATATCGTTATGGGTCTGTAATTTGCCAAGTCATTGAATTTACCTTTTTTATGAATGGGCCTAACTATACCTGTTTTTAATTCAGACGGATACATATATGCCCTGTTGAATACTCGCATTAATTAACTTTACTATTACATTCGCAATTTTATCTCCTATCATTTTGAGGTCCATTATTCTTATTTCGTCATATCCAGCCGCTTTGTTAGTATTTAAATTTATAATGATTTTAATTATTAGAAGAGGCTAACTTTTAAAAAAAAAATTGATTTATCTTGGGATTTCATAAATTCGCATTCATCCAACAAGGGTATGTCACACCCGGACACAATACCAGACACACCAGTTTCCAATTCCATTGCAAAGTCATTAGCGATACTCAATTCATTATTTGATTCATTTAAAAAAGCGTTCGTTATCACCATATCTACAGACTTCACTATTTTACCGGTAAGTTTATTTAATATTTCCCACAGTTTTTTGGGATTATTTTTGTTTCTTGTTATTTCTTCTCTGTAATAATTATTTCTAGTGTTTAGTATCACTTTATTAACTTTATTTCTAGTTTTATTATATTCTAACTTAAGTGTTTTATTATCTGGGTCATTTTTCCATTTTATAAATAGCTTGTCTCTTTTGGTACAACCTATCCTTATCTTATTGTTGACCCATTTTTCACAATTTCTTTTGCTCGAGTTATTTATCTTTTTAGTGTATTTACATTCATTGTAGCACTTTATAAAGTTTTCATTTATGTACTTATATATATCATTGGCGCAGTTTAACTCATCTATCGTTTCCCAGTCGGTGCAAGCTAAGAGTGTTTTTATTTTTTTATTATCAATAGACTCAATGTACTTTGGATCCCTACTTTTAGGTATAGACACAAGCGTGACAATCGTCATGCGATGGTCCGCCAAGACAGTCCCCAGAGCAGCTGAGTAAAGGTCATCAAGGCGAGATCTCACAAAAATGTGGTCAATACAAGTTTTAGTGACTATATTACCTTTGGTTTCAACTCGCGTGAAGTCTGAGATCGCACATTCAAGTCCGCACTCAGCCAGTTTACTCAGATAATAGCTGTTTACATTATTGGTAATTTTAAGGTCCATATTTATATCTCCTAGTAAAATAAGATCGCTTTTCTTTATATAATCAACATTAATCACACTGGACAGTTCATTAACAAACAGGTGCTTGCTTTCATTTGGTGGTCTATATACTGCACATACATAGATATTATGATTTTGCTGCGTTGTTAATTTACTTTGTATACATTCACAATGTCTAGTTTGAGTCTTTATCAGTTGAAAATTATGCTTATTATTAACATAGATAATAATCCCACCACCTTTCCTGCTTTTACGCAAGATACTATACAGTGTAAAGCCATCCAATTGATACATTAATACAATTTGTTCCGATATCCCCACCTCCGTGAGAACTAGAATGTCAATTCGTGATTTAGCCGAGATTAAACAATTCTTAAGATTAGATTGATCACAGGCAACTGAAGGAACACGAGTTGGTTTTAGTCAGCAAGAGTCTGACACGCCCTCCCGCTCCACCCAGAGCGGGAAAAATCATTAGATGATTTCCCACCCAACAAAAAAAAGGGTTGGTCCCGTGGCAAAATTTGACCATAATGATGAGTGCACTACCACACCCCTTTTCAGTTATTTTTAGGTACATTTTATAGTGCAAGAGACTCTCCAAAATGTTTTTCCAAAAAGATGTACTACAAAATGTAACAGAATAATCGCAAGTCACAATAACAATCAAAGTAGTTTGTTCAGAGCAGGCTTCAGAAATTATTTATATATTATGTTATTTTTTTCTCGAAAAATCTGATAAACAATCCAATCTACCTAGCCTTTTCCCAACTATGTATATTGGGTTCGGCTGCCAGTCTAACCGGATGCAGCTGAATATCAGTATTTCACATGGAGCGACTGCCAATCTCCACAACCTAGTAACTGGGTAATACGATACCCTTCATTAAGACTGGTTGTCAGACTTTCAGGCTTCTGACGACCCGTAACGACTGTCAAAGATCCACGAATGACATCGGGGACCAACGGTTTAACGAGATTTTCAAGGCACGGAGGAGTCTTAGTATATAAAGATGGTCACCTATCCACAGACCAACTCCGGAAAGCGTAGCTTAACCTGATAGATCGACACGTGTGGCTGTTATTACTTAGCCACGAGCTCCTATTTAATATTACTTAAATTAAAACCACCGCGTCATCAACAATTAAGTTAATTAAATCTTACATTTAAGGGAATTTAAGTCTTATCTCCGAGCAATAAGGCCTACTTAAATGCACGACCGAATTAATGTTCTTTTTTTCCGATTTGTCAGGACATAAAAATATAAAAATTACATGGTTTGGTTTAACTAAATTAAATTACAGATGCTATTTCGGTGTTATAATCAAATATTCTAATTGGGGTGTCTGAGGTCTTACGTTTGTTCAGTTACATGTTATATAATCCTATGGCTTACACCATAGAATAAGACTATTTGACAATGATAAAGTATCACTATAGATACAATCACGGCTTTAAACACCCGATCGAATCCAGCATCACTTTTTTCACAGACCAGTGGCTTGTAAAATCAAATATGGAAACTCATCATTCATTCTCATTTCGATGGACGTTCCAATATGTTTGAATGGCGAGTTGTAGGCGTCGGTACCATTTGCTGAGCATTTTTTACCTACTATATTCATATTTTATGGCTATATTCGTAGAAGTACGATACTCGTATTTTTTTAATGGGACTCGTCTTATAGAATTTATAACGTCGTTGGCTGTGTGTATCAAAAACTCTAGACCCTAGACAAAAACCCGTCAGCAATACATAGGTATTGCATTAAAATAACCTAAAAGTAATTAAAAAAAATATTATTGTTAAAAAATTTGAAGTAAGTCCTTTTTTTTAAATCTTTGCTTTTTTATTTATTTATTGGTAAACTTTGTGTATACAACTAACTAAGTATTATTTATGCAAACTAAAATATAGCGTCGAAAAATTCATCCGCATCGCTGTCGACTGGTAGTGTACCCAAGAGACTGGCCACATTGCCACGTTGTATGGCAATGCTTAGCCTTTGGCCAAGGTAAAAGCCAGCCCTTGAGTCACGGGAAGTGTCAACCAAAAGTTATTGATATTTAAACTCAAACTTAAAGCATTTATTTCTATTAAATCATTTACAGGCACTTTTGAATTGTCAAATTCGTTCAGTCAGAAATATGAAGCAATTTGCCCATTCCAAAGCTTAGTAGGTAGGTACCGATGGAGAAGAACGGGCAAGAAACTGCACGGACACTCTTTTAAATCAAAAATTTGATATTATTTACACGCTCCTATACGCTTCGAAAGTTACATCATTCATTTTGAAATTATGCATGTGAAAACAATGTAGATAGACGTGCACGTTTGTAAAAGCGTCCGTAATAAAAAGAAAAGAAAAATAAAGAACCATTAAAAAACTTAAAATAAATTAAAATAAGCCATGGCAGCTAAGAGATGACCAGTCCCAACTGACGGCGCCCGTTCACGAACATGACGCATGGATCAGCACCATTCAGCTCAACCATTTTGAAGAGAGCTAAATGATCTACACACGCGCTACCATCAGTGAGACATCTGAGTGAGCATGACATACTCACAGCCGCCATGGCACATTCAAGTCAATGAAATACATATTACCCGGTAAATGGTAGCTCTTTAGTGCATAGTACTCACACCTGTGCTATGCAATTATATAATACAAAGGAGATTGAGCTTATACAATACAAAGATAGTCTTACAACCACCTCACACTTCGGGTTCAGTTGAAAACCAGCGTCCGGCACTAGTTGTCTGGCATATATGCTGAACTGGGCCTATTTGGCGTAGCCGCGAGGCACACATTCCTGCTGGTATCATGTAACGCAGTTTTTACACTTTTTATTTTGTATTCTTTCCTTTTATCTTATTTTTTTTTTCTCTTTCTACTTGTGTGCCTTTGCTTGTTGTGCCAAATAAATGTATTTTCTTTCTTTCTTTCTTTACAATCTTCAGCAGCTCCAGAATTAATAATTAGTTGCGGTTGTGGAGCAGGACCAGCAATGAGCCAAGCATTTTTATCAGTGATGTAATCCCCCAACTACATATATGCCTGCCTACTTAAAATTCACGTACCAAAATTTCCATAAAACATTGGTAAATTTTCTATATGGGTTCATAAGTTAATGCTTTGTAGACACCCGCTGAACGACGACCCCTCGCCCCATGTAATAACCCGGTAAAATCCGGTAATTTTGCGGCAAAGTTGGCACAGTGGTTAAGTGATTGACTGCTGCAGTGCGTATCGCGGGTTCGATTCCCGCACGGAATAAATATTTATATGACTTAAAAGTAGTTGTTTCGGGTCTGGATGTTTGTGTATGTGAGTTTAAATGTTTGTAAACGCACCCACAATACAAGAGAAATTCCAATGCATTTTTTTATTAACGTTGCCCACGATTAAACCGGCGATTTTTTTTCCTCTAAATTATCTCTACTATTTAAATAGACTCAGTATTATTCTTAACCATAACCTCAGACAGGGTTTTTGTTATACGTTTTATTTATAAGGGTTATACGGAACGGATTGCCGACATAATATATTTATAACCAATAACCCTGTAAACGTCTTCTAAACGTTATTAATAACGTTATACGTTCTCGTCGCACCGCGTTCTCATCGTTATTATATCGTTCTCAGAGTTATTAATAACTGTATTAATCTAAAATTGGTATATTGGCGTGTGCTCGCTGTCATATGGCTATTAATTTATAATTTTAATTATGTTTTGTGTTACGTAATATGTTTTATTTTGCATACTAATGTATAGTTTTTTTTTCATACTATTATATAGAGTTTGTTGCGCCGCTTCTTCTTCCCAGCAAAAGCACTAGGAAGTGGTGAAGGGTGGGCGTTTTGCGGGACTGTCTTATGTAACTTTGACGTTCGAAAAGTGCTGATTCTCAGCCTAGTTTTAATAAATGACTTTTGAATTATATTAAGTATTTTCTCGACATTGATTTATATCTAAATTCTGCTCAAGAAATAAGCCATATTATTATGCTCGTAGAATATAATAAGTAATTCATAATTTCAGCCGCAAGCCACTCCAACAGTGGACCTGTTGGACATAGGCCTCCCCCAAACACCGCCACTTCGACCTGTTCTATGCTTCACGCGTCCAATTCATACGGATTTCTTCGGTATTCACAAGGTCATCGGTCTACCTTGTGGGAGGCCTCTAATATAATAAAGTAATTCACTTTTTTATAAAAGAGTAAAACCACTCATAAGTTTTAATTTATTTCTTTTTTAAAGTTCTCTTTGTAGCGCGTAATCAATATTTTGTCTGAACGCTGTGAACAACGCTGATGATTACATGATTTTTATTTTTATTTTTTGTCGTTTGTATTCTCTATTTTATATAGATAGTGCAATCCACGACGACGCGCCCCACTCCGCTCCGCTCCGTACTAAAGTACAGCTTACAGTTCAGTAATCGCGCTGTAATTGTTTATTGTTCCAAATAAAATTGAATAAACAAATAAATGAAGCAGTGTTTCCTTACCCAAACCATTCGTTCCACCTGCTGAAGGACTCCCACCTGGAGTTCATGAGTTGCCTTGGGTAACCTGGAAGTCTTTAAACTAAACAGACTCCGGACCCAGGTTGTCCAAAGCAGGGAAAACCTGTTCAGGTGGAGATTTATAGACGACTCCGCCTTGGAGAGTAATGTGGTGCTGTTCCACAAACGATGGGACACTTAATGTCATGTCCTGCGCGTCCTATCAACTGCACGTTACAGGATCTAATGGACGCTAGTGATGGCGCCAAATACGTGGCCGAATTCTGGGCCGAGTCTATTTAGTTAGCCATCGCTACGCCAAGAAGAAGACTCTTTCAGTCCATTTTTCCAGCAGTTTGAAAAACCTAATAAAATTGACAATAAAGTGCATGTTTGCGACTAGTTTATGAAACTGTGGGCAGAGCGGTAGCAATTCCAATAAAAGTATATTGGTCGCTGTACGACATCGAAGCTATAAAATGTTCCGCTGAAAGATTGCAATGGAAAAGTTTCTAGTGTATTGGCTGAACATATCATAATGTTAGTTTGAAAAGATACTTTATAGTTGCCAAGCGTGAAGTAGGATCAATGTAGGATATTTAACTCCGAAGGCGTAAACACTATTTAGTAGGTACACCCATGTTTCGCATAATCAGCCTACTTCATGGACTTCAACGGTCCTACTGCTGGGACAGGCCTCCTATATTTAAGAACCGGGACTGGGCCATAATCTACTGCGCGGGCCAAGTGTTCCTTGGAGAATAGATAGATAGATAGAATACTCTTTAGTGTACCTACACCATAAAAATTACAGATATAAATTTAGAAATTTTACATAGGGTGACACAATGGGTGGTCTTATGGCTTAAGAGGGCCCTTCCCAGTTCGTCTATCTTCAAAGCGAGTATGTTTGAAAAGCTTGTTGTTTCAGCGAGCGCAAGTGACAACGCGATAACATTGTACGAAAAATAATAGTCTCTAAAAATTTGTTTCATGTTAAACGGTTTTTTTGGGCAAGCCTTACAAGTTTGTGAAATAAATGTTTGTCATTTAGAATTTCCATTACATGTGCGAGGTTTCTATGAAGATGTTTTCTTTACTTTTACTATTTATGAGTACATTATGACCGGCTAAAGTTCAGGTAAAATTTGTGCAAAAGAGCAGATTTTTGGAGGTTTATACTGAACTTGTTTCTAAATTTTTCTATTTTTTGCTTTCATAGAAACCTAGATATTATAGTGCACAAGATGCATATTAGGTAAAACAAAACAAAGAAAGATGTGTTAACTACAAAGCCATAATCACGTACGAGCGATTCTATGAAAAGTATGACGGGTTGGCCGATCTTAAAGCGATCTTTTAATGGAGAATGAAACGTCTTCGGATTATTTGGTTCTAGGTTTGCCGGTTTCCTCATCATGTTTTCACCGTAAATTTCACCGTTTTCAAATCAGCGGAGATGAAATAAATTACACAAAATAAAGTGTCTACCCGGGTTCGAACCAACTACCTACGACAGCACGTAAGTCGAGACCGCTACCAGTGGGCCACCACTGTTCTCATAGTACCTATGTACTTATGACAAAAGTTTCATGTTCTAGCGGGCGAATTAATCGGGAACAAATCCAGGTTCACTGATAGTACTGTAATAATAGCCTACCGTGTTATTTCCTGCTTAAATCTTGTAATAGTTTTGTGTTGTGTTTCGCCAAATACGAGTATCTACTGAACCACCTGCTCCTCAGGTCGCGGGCCGCCTCGCCCCTCCGCGCCTACGTGGGCTTAAATTACACTCTCGGGGTAGGGCAGACCAGACTACGAGGAGTCGGTTTTGCAGCGATTCGTTTCTGTCACTAACTTTTGTAGCACAACATATTGACTTTATAAGACAATATTTTAATGTAATGTAAGATTAAAAATGCTATTTTATAGAAAAGACATTATGCCTAATAAAATTATTCCAAATAAAATGGTACCGTCTTAAAAGTATCATCATCATCTGCCTAGCCTTTTCCCAACTACGTTGGGGTCAGCTTCCAGTCTAACCGGATGCAGCTGAATACCAGTATTTTATATGGAGCGACTGCCTATCTGACCTCCACAACCCAGTAATTGGGTGATACGATACCCCTTGGTAAGACTGGTTGTCAGACTTTCGGGCTTCTGACGACCCGTAACGACTGTCAAAGATCTACGAATGACAGCCGGGACCAACGGCTTAACGTGCTTTCCGAGGCACGGAGGAGTCTCGGTACGTAAAGATGGTCACCCATCCACAGACCAACCCCGGCAAGCGTAGCTTAACCTGACGGATCGATCCGTGCGGCAGTTATTACTTAGCCACGAGCTCCTCCGTCCAAAAAACCGTACCGTCTTAAAAGTATGCCATTGTAAATTCAAACAAACGATCATTATATTAAATATTTTTATGTCTTTAAAATATTCGTTCAAAGAAAATTATGCCAAGTGTGCTAAGCCAAATAAATTTCGGAGCATCAAGATTCTGCCAGATAACCAATAACGTAAAATTGGTTATCCTAAATTGATTATTTTAATATAGTGAGATATTTTCAAGAGAATGGGGAACAGAAACTTTTGATTATTACACGTAAAATAACATCTGTGATCCCCGAAGGGACGACGACAGACGACAGACGTTTGTAACATTTTACAAAAAAACTTCCGTTGTGGTTTTTTTTTGTAATAAGTTTTTTTTTTTTTACTTTCTGGTTGTGGTACCTGCCCCACGATATCGATGTACCTACATAAAAAGATACATAATATGCACACAGACGAACATAGAACCTTCTTCTTTTTTGAAGTCAGTGAAAAAGATTTTTCTTGATTTTTTTTCAACGACTTGTTCTAATCTGGAAAAACCTAGACAAAGCCTTTGCAATACATTGCTTGGGAACAAAGGAAGAAGCATCGGATAAGCAATTACACCAGGAACATAGCTGTGTGATAATATCTTATTAACGTTCTTGAGCGCAGAGAAGCAACGACTACTATTATTTCTCGGTTCCGTTTGTGGTACAAGTCAGGAGCAATAAGCGGTTAGGGAAGCATTTTCATCGTTAGTTTTATTTTTCCCTCAGACCGGTGCCTCTATTTCGCGATGATGCGATTATTAAGATCTTTTTTAACGTGTTATATCCATAATGTACGTGAAAACTCATCTGTGCCGTAGTATTTTATCTTATCTGAATTCATGTTTATATAATACCATTTCCAGAATTTTCATAATGATTATCTAATGATTATCGAAACTATCAGTTCAATAATTCGTGTAAGACTTAGACAGATATTGATAAACACCTCCGACCCACCACCGATATTGATATAGCACCTGCTTTGGCTGAGATATGTTCCCATCTCTATCTTGCACTTGTAGTTTGACAGTTGTGCGACAGTGACGGAAATAATACTGAGCCGAAGCGCTAAAGCTGATAAAAAACGCTTCACTCGCGTGAGTGTTAAGTTGTGTTTCATTCCACGTTCAAAATTGAGAAGGAATGAACGTTCATCTGCTCGTATCATTTAATTTGTCGATCATTCTGAAAATTTGTGAAATATGGAGATTTAGGTAGGTACTCGTATCTACTAATGAATTAATTTTTCACCTTTGATCATTTTTTTGTTGAGACGTTTCACTTCAAGTGAAAGATGCCAAAAATCATCAAAAAGTGAAGCATCTAATATTTACCTTCTTACCTTGGTCTTAGGGCTCGTGTAGACACAGTTTCAACCCAGTCCAGTGGTGACTTGGCGCTCTCAAGTCAGTCCAGTTTTCGGGCCCAGAGCTGCCATCAACCATCCATCTGGGTAGGTTAGTCGACTCGACAGAGCTTCCCCACCTGACTAAGACTTAGGTAATAAGTAATACGGGCTGGTTTCCGCAACTCCACGCCAAAGCACGTATTCTGCGTATGGGTGGGAAAAATCGGTAATTCGATCCACCCCAGCTCCTTAAAGAAGGCCAGCAACGCCTTTATGTTACTGGCAATCTCGCGTAGGGTACCTGGGTTACCGAAGTACTTTGCCCTGTATTTAACAGCACTTGAGCTGCTGTCTCGTCGTCCTCCATTCAGGCCCTGCAGAGCGGACTGTCTGTGACTCCTATGACAAAGAGGTGTTTATTATTTGATCCATGGCCAGTTATAGCTGCTGTAACCGCACGCAGCTGTTGTTTAGTTAATCGGAGAACCTGTTACGTGAGGCGGCTGACTAAAACTTACTGCCGACCTCGTCTACATGAACTCTGACTGGGTCCGAAATTCCGAGGCACTGGGTTCAGTCACTGCCATTATATAAAGAGCCTATGGCATGGACCACAGCCGCAATTACATGTTGTCCAGCGCGCACTATCAGTTATCCTCCGCTCCTCGCTGCACGCATCTCACACTTACGACTATTCATTTAGAACCTGGCGTTGAATTCTGAAATAAAGATACAAGAAAACAACTTTATTTATATTAATTTCTTTGTTATGTTGAGGAGCTCGTGGCTAAGTAATAACTGCCGCACGGGTCGATCCATCAGGTTAAGCTATGCTTGCCGGGGTTGATCTGTGGATGGGTGACCATCTTTACATAACGAGACTCCTCCGTGCCTCGGAAAGCACGTTAAGCCGTTAGTCCCGGCTTCATTCGTGGATCTTTGACAGTCGTTACGGGTCGTCAGAAGCCCGAAAATCTGACAACCAGTCTTACCAAGTGGTATCGTATTACCCAGTTACTGGGTTGTGGAGGTCAGATAGGCAGTCGCTTCGTGTAAAATACTGGTATTCAGCTGCATCCGGTTAGACTGGAAGCCGACCCCAATATAGTTGAGAAAAGGCTAGGCAGATTGAATTTCTTTGTTATATTATATCCACTCACATCTTTGTTAAAAAACTAAGTACACAAAATGTATTTTATGACTAAAACTAAAGGTGGTTAGGTGGCCGGTGTGAGGACTAATTAAAAAAATCTTTTATCATTCTAGCAAAATATGGGTGTGTCCCACATAGTCTTATACACGAGGTTGTGTTAGATCCAAATCCGAACAAATATATTGTGGCTTTTTTAATTCACATGTCATTATACTTTTTGTGTTTATCTTTTTCCATAGTACTGACATCGGTGAAGGAAAACATCGTGAGGAAACCTGGACTTAGTCAATACTAGTCTAAAATCACCAACCCGTCTTGAGCAAGCGTGGTTGTACAGTCTTACACTGTACATGTTTTGCTGACGCAAATAACAAAGGACTTGCAGCTGGAGCCTCAACCTGGAAACAGGCACATCACCTTTCAATTTGATTGACTAATTTACTTTATTAACTTTGTGATGCCTTTTCCTTTCTGTGTGTGTCATAGCCAATAGTGTCATTACAATGTCTTGTTTTTTCTTCCTTTTATATTTGTTTGTATATTGGCACCTTGCAGTATAGTAATTATTTAATCGTGCTTTTGTATGCTGTGCTGTTTTTTGTGTGCACTAAATAAACGATTTATCTATCTATCTTTCGTTTATACAGGGTGTCCAAGAACCTGGCGTCTAACTGGATTCCCACGATGCCCCAAGTTCTAACAGTACTCAGAAAAATATTTTAAAAAATCCACCCCATGTACTTACAGAATTATACAGATTTCAAAAAAAAAGGGGAAATGAGCACCCTGTGACATACTTTTGAATGCTGTGACTGCTAATGCTGATAATTTCGATATTTCTTGGAGGTTTTGTAATCTAGGGTATTGCTGTGTCTAAATAGAATGTAAAAATAATGTACTTATTGTACCATTTTAAAATAAAATATTATTTTAACTAAAGGTGATATGGAAAACTATTGAATTTCGCAACTTTGACCGACTGTAGTGTAAAAAAAATGTACCAAAATAGTATGGCAAGTGACGTCAAATTTTGACGCGTTTATTCCTCTTTTTAAAAAGGTATAATACTTACACATTAATTTGAAAAAAAAAAATTTTGATAATATTTTTACTCAACAACCCAATTTTTACGATGTCTTACAGAATTCTTAGAAAGAAAAATTTACGACGAATTGAATCTAACCTCTAAAGAATTAATATTGTATGCTCATAAAAATAACAACAGGCCTCTCAAAAAACAGGTTAGACCGTAAGGGACGGTATGTGCATGCATCTCACCATAGTGATTCGTTATTACAACAGGAGGGAGCAAGACAGAAACTATCTTTGCGATTTGCTGGTTCTTCTTTATGGTACCCCATTATTCAGGTAAGAGTGAGGGAGAAAAAGGTTAGAGGTGCGAGTGAGATAGATAGTGACGCTATCTGGGATCGTGCTATTTCGGATAACAGTACGGTCAGTACGCGTCACTGCCTCCTGCCGTTACTACGCACCTCTCTCTTATTGTTACCATTGATCACGTACTACGATTTAAAGCTTTGTTTATTGGACTCGATTACTCTTTGTGCTCTGGACTTTGAAACGAACTCTTTACGACGACCTTTGCCTGTGTTTGGACAGTTTGTGTTTTGTGTGTGCTACCATGGCGACCTACACTCCGCAAGAATACGCAAATATGCACTACATTTATGGAGAATGTAGAGGTAATGGACGAGCTGCAGCGAGACTTTACAGAGAAAGGTATCCGAGGGCTACGCGATATCCCGACCATCGAGTTTTCATTAATGTGCACAGATCACTATGTGACGGGCGGTTCCCCAATCAAGTAGCTGGTGAAGGACGACCCGTAAATGACTTCATACGCGATGAAGTTTTAGAGGCGGTGTCGGCAAATCCAAGCATCTCTGTGCGAGGAATAGAAGCTGATACGGGGATACCGAAGAGCACAGCACACAGTATTCTCCAAAAAGAAGAATATCATCCGTACCACGTACAGCGAGTGCAAAGTCTTTTACCTCGAGACTATCCGAGCCGAGTCGCGTTTTGTGAAACAATCCTGCAAAAACATCGAGAAGACGAAAACTTTATCGACAAAATTTTGTGGTCAGATGAATCAACATTTAAGAAGGATGGCTACATGAACCTACACAACTTGCACGAGTGGCATGTGGAAAATCCGCACTTGATGCGAGAAGATAGATCCCAGTACCGGTTCAAAGTGAACATGTGGACCGGTATTCTCTGTGGGAATATTATTGGTCCATTTGAGATGCCCGAGAATTTGACTGGCGAATCATATTTAAATTTTCTTCAAAATGATTTGCCAAACTTACTAGAAGAGACCCCACCAGATATGTGGTTCCAACACGACGGCTGTCCAGCACATTTTCGCGTATCCGTTAGAGAGTTTTTGGACGAGCAATACCCGAACAGGTGGATTGGGCGATCAGGAACAATCCCGTGGCCAGCCCGCTCACCTGACTTAAATCCGCTGGATTTTTTTTTCTGGGGAACTATGAAGGAGCTCGTTTATGCGAAGCCCATTAATGACATCGCTGACCTTCGTGAGAAGATAACACAAGCAGTGCAGGTGATACGTCAAAAAAGTTACTCGCGAAACATAAAGCGGTCCTTTTTAAGGAGAGTGAGAGCTTGTATTGCCGCGGGTGGTCAACATTTTGAACATTTATTGTAATAAAATATCTTTAAACTAACATTCTTTGCTTTTATTCTACTGGGAACCCATCTACCTGTGTGGATTTCCTTCTTGCTCACTCTTGGAACCGAAGTAAATAATAGTAGTAACATAACAGTTTCTAAGATAAGAAAGGGTCCGACAGTTACCGTTAGTAGGTAAGCACTTCGTAAAAATTGGGTTGTTGAGTAAAAATATTATCAAAATTTTTTTTTTCAAATTAATGTGTAAGTATTATACCTTTTTAAAAAGAGGAATAAACGCGTCAAAATTTGACGTCACTTGCCATACTATTTTGGTACATTTTTTTTATACTACAGTCGGTCAAAGTTGCGAAATTCAATAGTTTTCCATATCACCTTTAGTTAAAATAATATTTTATTTTAAAATGGTACAATAAGTACTTTATTTTTACATTCTATTTAGACACAGCAATACCCTAGATTACAAAACCTCCAAGAAATATCGAAATTATCAGCATTAGCAGTCACAGCATTCAAAAGTATGTCACAGGGTGCTCATTTCCCCTTTTTTTTTTAAATCAGTATAATTCTGTAAGTACATGGGGTGGATTTTTTAAAATATTTTTCTGAGTACTGTTAGAACTTGGGGCATCGTGGGAATCCAGTTGGACGCCAGGTTCTTGGACACCCTGTATATGGCAGTACTAATAAAATTCGTGGCGCCAAAAGCGCGTTAATCACCTGACATCTGTCACAGACCGCCTTAAAATCCTTTACTTTTTCCGGAACAGGGTGTAAAGTTCACTCATCCACCATAGAAAAGGGAGGCCGACTGCCCGACTGTTGATGTCGGATAGTCTTATATATGTCGTTCGCGCGGTAAACTCTAATTGCGCGATGCAGGATTTGTGTGACGTCATGTCTTTGATGCGTAATTTGTATGTGGCGGTGTAACCGCTACAGTTTCTATACGTCATTAGTGTCGTAACGTGACTAAAGGGTGATACGCTTGTTTATAAGGGCCTGGCGATTTGCGAGCGAGTTATTAGCGAGGCGATTGTACGACGTGCTCGCTGCGTGTGCTTAGCGAGCACGCCGCGTGTGTGCAACGTGTTCACCGCGTTTGCGAAACGAGTGCTATTGACGTGAGTGTGACAAGAGAGAGCGAGACATGCGAATGTACAATATTGTGGAAACGCGGACAACGCGTCGCGTAGTCGCGGTTAGCTCGCTTCGTTCAAAATGGTTGAGCTGAATGGTGCTAATCCATGCATCATGTTCATGAACGGGCGCCGTCAGTAGGTAATTAAATTTAATGTTTGAATTGTTTTTTTTATCTTCTGTTTTGCATCGTTCTTACATGTAGAACTTCAACATAAATGATGTAACCAATATTTTGTAACCATATTTTGATTTAAAAGAGTGTCCGTGGAATTTCTAGCCCGTTCTTCTCCCTAGGAACCTACTACGCTTTGGAATGGGCGACTAGCTTCATATTACTGACTGACCGACCCCTTGACAATTCAAAAATGCCTTTAATTGGTTTATTTGAAATAAATGCTTTGAGTTTGAGTTCACACCCGCGGAGAGACCGAATACAAATCGCCCGCTGGGAAAATATCATTAGTGTAATAACGGTCTAAGGAAAGTGTTGACAATGCCGCCCCTAGCAGCGGCCGTCGACGCGTCTCTGTACTCTGCGGCTTATATCTATCAGAAAGAATTAATAGAATCGAAATCAAATAATTGAAAGAGTGACTTAATCCTCTTCACCAGACTTGTACAAAAAAAAAGTTTCAACTATTTTTGTCTACAACAATATGGAATCGAAATTGAGAACAAAAAGCTTAACAATTTAAATGGAGATACAAAATAAACTATTTATTTTCCTGTATCCCAAAACAAAAGAAATGTTTACAACATGGCTTGTGTGAAATTTATATGTGTTTTTTTGCAAGCATAGCTTGTTAGTTTTCATTGTAAAAGGTTAAAAGTCAAGATTAATAAATGGCATTGTACCTATACAGGGTGACTTGTAATTTGACGTATTCCTTCCAGGACGTGATAGTGTGTCCCATTTGCAACAATTAAACACCCCATAAACCCTTAGCAAATATTTATGGGATTCGAGAAAACCCAATTTTTATGTGTTTTTGAAAATTCCTACACCCTGTATATCGAACCTCTAATCATTTCCATTTTGCGCTCCTTAAAATATTATTGAACACTAATATAATGATTGGGCCTTCTAAACTCATAATTTCTTGTAACTATAGCTGAATATGAGGTAAACGGAAGCTGGTAAAGTTACTTTAAATTATGAGTTCAGATTTCTTTTCTTGTGTTATCGTCATACAATTTTTTGGCCTGATCTGAAAGAGTGAAACTAGTCCAGTCATTTGGCAGTTTTACCTGGAAAGTTTTTCCGGAGTTTTAAATATTCGTGATTTCATTGATTTCGTCGTGGTCTTTTTGAAGTTTAACTTTGCCATCGCGTTTCTTTGGCCATATTAGAAAAACGGTTTCCAATATGTCCAAAGAAACGCGATGGCAAAGTTAAAAAACTCCGGAAAAACTTTCCAAATACGAAAAGTTTTTGAGAATACCTTTCAGACTCATTTGACAATCGAAAAATGGACGTCGAAATCAATAAAATCACCAATTTTCAAAACTCCCGGAAATTTTTCTAGATAACCCCTTTTTGAGCACCAAATGACTCTAAACGCCAAATTCTTGAAAGAAACTTAGTTCTTATGGGTACAAAACGGATTAAAGTAAAAAGTTATTGTAAATCTATGGTTTTCAGATCACAACTCGGAAACGAATAAGTGTCAGAAAGAATAGGGTGGAGTGTGTTTCATCAAATAGTTCTTTTGCCGTAATGTTGGCTCTACTATTAATTGCTGGACAAACACTAATACGCTACGGGCTGCGGCGCTACCTAATTGGTCCGTTGTTAAAGTTTATCAGTGGTTGGCTCCACTATACTCATTACGGCAAAAGAACTATTTGATGAAACGCATTTTAACAGAAATTAGGCCACAGATTGTAATAATTAGCCTTTGCTACTTACTCTCTAGATTCTAAAAAACCAGCCAAGTGGGAGTCGGACTCGCATACGAAGGGTTCCGTACCACCGTACATTATTTAGCAAATAAATGAAAATACTAAACGAAGAATAATAACATTGTTAACTTTCATCTTAAATTTAAAAAATCGCAAAGATAAATTTGTATTTGATTACGATACTATAAATTGCAAAGTTATTTTTGCAGTTGCAGAAAATCACCCATATTGTGACGTTGCAAATGTAATCAAAGTGACACAAGATGGCGTTGGTGTCTTTGTTTTCTAATAAATTAATAACAAGTTTATTGTTAATTAAAATAAATAAAAAATCATATATAATTTACCATATTTTATATCATAAACAATGTTTGGTTGATTGAAGATAAAAATCGATAACAAATCTATATAGTCTGTGAAAGATTATTCTAGAACCTGTCAGAGATTGGTTTTGGAAAAAACGGCGTCGGTCTTTGACGATTCAGGACACGAGCCTAAAGGCTGATTGAGACGGACTGAATCTTAAGACGATCAGAATATGTCCAAATAACCCGATGGGGTTTATTAAGTCCTGTTAGAAGCTGAATCCTGTGAGTATTCACCATTTGCTTTGTTCTTGCTGGATAGCCTATAGCCTAGTTCTTGCATGTGTGTTGTTACAAGTCTGGCTGTGATGCTAGCCTTTTAAGATTGGTGCTATGCGCTATTGGATGCCTTGGTGTTGCGCCGTTGTGTGACGAGAAATCGATCAGAGCGCAGGCGGCTTTTAGGTTATCCCTTGCGGTGTGGTCATCCGACGTTTAGGAAGGCCTTACCTAACCGATCCAGGTGATGAGGGAAGTTCGCCACTCCAGGTAACGAAAGCGTCACTATCGAGTCCGTAGGCCACGTTCGCGTGTGTTGGCAGGTTTCTCCTGTCAGCGAAGCCAAGGACGGAGAATCCGTCAACTGGGAGAGGCAACTGAGAGAGTCATATGAGAGTTCAACTCAAGGTTAAATCTATGTAATGTTATAATTTAACCTATGAGAGAGTTAGGCCTTTTGTGTTAAGACCAGTTGTTGTAAGGATATTGTGTCTCGGGTTTGCCTATCATATTGGTTATTTTCCCCTTATGAGCACAGTCCAAATAGGTCATACGTGTACAGTTGAGCTAGAGGTTGTTATTTGGTTCGCCTCACGGACTCGCTATAGCGACTCTGAGAAACTGCTATTGTCTCATTGCAGGCGTTCACCAATACCACTAGGAACGGAGACTAGTTGTGTGGGTGGATGCCGTAAGTGTCAGGAAAGGGTATATTAATATAAGGGCTTGCCACATTGTTTGTATGTGTGCCTTGACTTTGTATAATTCCAATAAATTTTGTATTGTGTAAGAAGGTACTTGTTTAATTGAATCTTTTCCTAGCAGATTATACCCTATAAATTTACTTTAGCACGGTGGTGAGTAGTATAGATCATATAGAAACCATCATCAGCTTGTTTCCAATTAATTTCTGTAAACTACTCAAGGCCGAGCCAAGGAGCAAGGGCCGGGTTACAATATAAATAAAATACCTTATTAATCAGCGTTTTTGGTATTTGTTGATTGTATACAGAATTAAGGTTCATGATACATAGAAGTTCAAAAAATTCCTAACTTTTTTAGTTGTTTAGATAGAGCTCGTACAAAAATGGTCTAAAACTGACAAATTTATGGCCTCTTATTTCATCATTTTTAAAGATTTAAAAAAAATTATAAGTATATTTGTTCTCTACTCGATGAGCTCTAGACAATGACAACCCACATGTTAGGGTTAGGTAATTTTTTTCAAAATCTAATGATTATTGTATGGAGCCCTTTAATTTTTTTTTTATAGTGGCAATAGAAATGCTTAATCTGTGAAATTTTCAACTGTCTACCTATTACGGTTCTTGAGATACAGCTCGCTGACAGACAGACGGACAGCGAGGCTTAGTAATAGGGTTCCGTTAGGCACCTTTCGGGTACAGAACCCTAAAAATAATAGAATCGCAAATCTCTTCAAAATCGTTAGTTGTTCCTTTAATAGCCCAATTTCCAAGTAATTTCGGAGCCATTTATTTTTATTACCTTTTACTTTTAATTTTATTGGCGTTCATTACACGCTTTGCTTTTCTCGTTGTCATTTGTTTTTACCCGAATACCCCAGAAGGAGGGTAATGTTTTTCGACAATATGTATGACAGACAGACGCGGCGGGGGACTTGGTTTTATATTAAGTAGTCTTCTTTTTTTCGTGTGGTTAGTGACTAACCTGGTGTCAGAGTTTTAAAGCCGATGGGCTTCTGACTTGGCTTCAACTTGGCGTGGCTTGACTGAAGTAAGTGAGAATTATACAATAAGCACATGAATCCGAAAAGTCAGAGGTGCGTGCCTTGGGTTTGAACTCGGGACCTATGACATGGCAGTCCGACGGTCACACCCACGGATATCGAGGGATATGCCTTGGAGGCGTGGCACGTGGCGCCTCGACATTGCTAAATTGGGCTTATGTTCGAACGGCGGCTGTACGCTTCATTCAGTCGCTTTGCAACTGCGTACAGTGTACTATTGATGCGTAAAAAACCAAAATGCCGAGCTGTGCAGTAATAATTTGTAAAAATAGGTCTAGTACATCAATCAACCTGAAGACAAATGTCGTGTTCTACGACCGGTAAGTAAAAACTTAAGTCACTGAGTTAATATTTTACAAGGCTTTTGACACCGTCTCTATTCCCATCCTGATAAACAAATTGGAAGCAGCGGGAATAAGAGGAACACCGCTTAAATTCGCAAGAGACTACTTGTCGAACCGAAAGCAACGAGTCAAGGTAGGAACATTCGTTAGTCGCGATGCTGATATCACGGTTGGTGTCCCCCAGGGAAGCGTGTTGGGTCCTACATTGTTTCTCCTGTATATCAATGACCTCTGCAGCCTCAGGATCAGCAATGCTACAGTATTTTCCTATGCTGATGACACCGCTGTCGTTTTCACTGGGAAGACCTGGCATGATGTTGCTTTGAGTGCTGAGGCTGGTATGACCCAAGTGGCTAGATGGCTCAAAGATAACTTGCTGACTTTTAACACAGCTAAAACCAATTATATCTGCTTTAGTATATCTAATCGTTCCCAGCCTAGCACAGAACTTAATTTGAGAGTTCACACCTGTGATGACTCGAGTAATTGTTTATGTCCAACATTAGATAAGGTAACACAAACAAAATATCTAGGTGTTATGATCGACCAAAACCTGTCTTGGTATCCTCACCTTGAACAGGTCAATAACAGGATAAGAAAATTAAGCTGGATTTTTAAGACCCTAAGGCATATTGTTCCAAAAGTTGTACCTACTAGTACGAATAACCCGAGACACCTCCTTAATAAAATCTACATAGCTTTGGTGCAATCTGTTTTGACGTACTGCATCCCCATTTGGGGTGGTGCAGCAAAAACTAAATTTATTGATCTTGAGCGGGGTCAACGTGCTCTAATTAAGATGATGTATTTTAAAAACATGAGATTTTCCACCCAACACCTCTACCAAATTAGCAACTTATTATCGGTGAGAAAGCTATACATTATTAGAACTATAATTAAAAAACACAAATCCCTTCCTTATGACCCTAACTTAAATTTAAAAAGAAGAAAAGACTTAGTAGCAGATGTTCCCCAAACCAAAACTAAATTTGCTAGCATCCAATTTAAAAAAAGGTCTGCTCAGCTTTATAACAAATGTAATGGGGAAACTTACATATACAATAAAAAACTAAATGAATGTAAAAAAAATATAGTTCAATGGATAAAACCGCTTAATTATGAGGAAACAGAGGCATTATTGTTATAAACATAATATGCTAACAGTATCCTAAGGCTCAACCTCATTCGCTCATGATATAGGTACTAACCCACCCACACACATAATGACATAACACACACATACCACACATTCAAACACAACACTGATTACAACAACCCAATCACAATTACACACAATCACACTATCACACACAACTACACTATCACTAACAATTTGAATTCTGAAAGCACTTATTAGCCTAACTTATATCCATAGTTTTCATAGATTAGATTCCTTTATTATATTTTTTATTTTTTATTATTATTGTTTTAAATAAGCAAGTTTATAGTTAATACCAACAATGTATGGAAGAGCGGAGTCTCCTAATACAGGCTTTATTAGCTTAAAAGGAGGCTCCAATCACTGCCTAGTAATGTAAGTAAACTTGTTAATACTAATAAACATTTTTCATTTTCATTTTCATTTTCATATTTTAAATCAATTTTTAAATCATTTACTAACTTACGTCCGGAGCGATACGAACTAGCCCGAATCTTTCCGAACGGAACGAACGTTTTGGATTTAGAGAGGTGCAGTCGAGTGCGTGCGGCTGATTTTATCGACATGCGTATTATTGCAGTCGATTTTTTTTTTACAGAAGTCATTGGATATTCTCGTATTACATGTATGTATGAGTAAAATTTAAGTATGAGAGTTAAATTTGTTATTAATTTAATTTTGTTTGAAGTAAATAAATTCATTATTATTTCAATACAGAGTATAGCATAATATTTAACAGAGAGGGTTCCCTTTACCCGGTAATACAATATTTAAAAAAAAAACTCATTTTATTTTAGTAAAAATAACCCATATTTTCGGATAGGTATATAAAAACAAAATAAATTATATAAAGAAAATTAAACGAAGTTATAATAATACAAGAATGTGCTAAAGTAAATATCGATAAAAATTATCGACCATCGCTTTCGACTCCCTAATTGCATGCGTGTGCATTGAATGTTCGCCAATAGCAAGTGTTTACAAGTGAATGCCCCGCCCATTCTATGTATGTGTGCTATTAGAAATTGATTTTGTGTAGCTGCTTCCTTCTTAGTGTGCGAGTTCAAATTTTAAGTGTGTGTCGTAAGTACACTATTTGTTAATGTTGTAATTATTTTGGTGGGAGATAAGCGGCCGCACTAGGATTCCTTACTATTCCGCAATGAAGGCATATCTCTGGATATTTATGGTCACACCACTGCTATATAATTATGTAGTGATAGTGATGGGTTATTCGAAAGGTCATAAAAGAGTAATAATAGGGGTTAAAGTATGAAATTGCCGTTTTATTGTAATAGGTACTTCGAATTGACATAGAACCTGCATGGTTTGAGATTTTTGAGTGAATTTTTTTTCACATGGTACCTATGAAGTTCTTCTTTATAAAATGTGCAACATTCGATTATCGACTTTCAGTTGTTTTTTTTATTCAGCTAAGACAAGAAAGATGGATACTTCAAAAATTCAAGTTATTTTTGAATACGAGTTTCGACGTGGAACTAATGCGGCAGAAACAGCTCGCAATATCAATGTTGCGTTTGGAGAGGAGACTGCTAATGAACGCACCGTGCGATTTTGGTTTAAACGCTTTCGTGATGAAAACTTTGATTTGAAGAACGAACCACGTGGAAGACCGCCCCACACAGGTGAATAACAATGAATTGAAAGAGATGGTGAAAGCCAATTAGGTCAAGCAATAACAGCAGATGTCTACTGTGCCAAACTCCGAACAATGAAAGCAAAACTAGCAGTGAAACAGCCTCGACTCATGAATCGATTTTCACCATTATTGCTCCATGATAACGCGAGACCTTATACAGTACGAGAAATTACCATTTTAACTCTACAGGAACTGTAATTAGAACCCGTTCGTCACCCTCCGTATTCGCCAGACCTTGCTCCAACGGACTACCATTTTTTTCGTGATTTGGACAATTTTCTACGTGATAAAAAGTTTTCTTCTCAGGAGGCAGTACCAAATGCTTTCACACAGATCACGAGAGTTCTATCGCAAAGGCATAAATGACTTTCCTGTTAGATGGCAGCAATGTATATATAATAATGGTAATTATTTTGATTAAATAAATATGTTAAATTAACAAAAAACGAATATCAATTTTTCTGTACAAATCGGCAATTTCATACTTTAACCCCTAATATTTGTACTGATAACAGGTATTATAGAGGCAAATATTGGATTCAATCATCTATGCTGAACTCCCATTGAGTCAATATTTTGATATCGTTTTAAATGTTTACGCAATCAATCATATGTGGTCAATGCTGTTTTAATGTTTTTAATCATTACGTTCGCTGCTTACTTTTGGGGATTTTTGAAGTGAAAACTTCAAAACACTTTTTTGCGATGGGTAAAAAATGTTATCTCGCGTCAGAACACGGGACCCTGATCGAAAATTCGAAAGACGGTGCAAAATTATTTAAAAACGCCATCTAACTATGTATACACTAAACCTTGAGCTTAACGGAAACCTCTGGTAGAACCTGGTTCGAATAACGTCAAACAGATAGCGTTAGTAACTGAAGCGGCGTTGTGCACTTTTTTGTGATGGGCAAAAAATGTTAAACTTGCGTCAGGACACGTGACCTGATCGAAAATTCGTAAGACGGAAAAATGCACAACGTTAATATTCAAGTTTTCACTTCCCGGAGTGCAACCCGTTGTTTTTTTTATTTGCGTTAGTGAGGCAGATAGTAGAATGCGTTACGCTACTTTCAAAAAGATTGGTCCTTAGTAGCAAAAAATCAATCAATTTGCCCAGCCTTTTACAAGCTATGTTGAGGTTGGCGTCGAGACTAACCGCTTGTAGCTGAATACCAGTAGGTATTTTACACGGAGCGACTGCCTACAACCCAGTTACTGGGTAACACAATAGATAATCCACCGAGGGTTATCGTAAGACTGGTTGTTAGACTTTTAGGCTTCTGACCAACGGTTTTAAACGTGTTTTCGAGGCACTGAGGGGTCAGAATACGTAATGGATAGCGTTTCCTTATTTAACAGTTTATGTACACACATATAAACAGACAAGAAAAAAGACACAGAAAATTACGCTTATTTTTATAGAAATCTCTTCCAGCATACCTGCGATAGAAAGTGGATAAAAAGAGATGTAGACAACGTGTGTAAGAGTAGAAGCGAAAATAAAATAAAAATAAAAACATTTAACTAATCACTAATTTAAAAATTCAAAGTCAAAGTATTTATATTTGTTGAACATAGGTGATATGGTACATGGTATAAAATTTGCGTTGTATCACTGTTTTGCCTTGCGAGGCGTAAAAATTAGGCGTAAAAAAACTACAAATTTAATAAAACTGTTTTAAACAAGTAACGTCGTAAACAAGACTGAATAACAAGAAGATCGGACATTTTTTATTTTATGCTTCTATCATCTAAAAACTCATTGATAGAGTAGTAAAAGCCTTTTCAATCAAGATTTTTTTACGTTGCGATTTAAAATGGTTTATGTTGGTCATGCTTTTTAAAGTTTTTGGTAGTTTATTCTGTGTTCAGTTTATTATCTTTGGACCCATGCCGAGACAACTCTTTGAGAAAAATGCAGTATTGTGTTTGTAAATTAACATACAATATGAGAATATACTCACATACATACTTCTAAACTCAGTAAAATATATATACTAATCATTATAATGTAGTATATAATATAATAATAAATACAAAATATGCAACTATGACGAAGTGGAAAGATCCTTTCACTCTTCTTTTCAAAACTGCAACAGTTTGGCAGTCCCTAATGTTAGGCGGAAATGAATTCCACAACCGAACTGCGTGCACACTGAAGGAGTAGGAGTAGATGTCGGTTGAGTGGGGAGGGGATTTAAGGAGATTTCTAAGGCCTTCAATCGATTCATGTTATTATTTAGACACTTGGCCCACTGTTTGTAACTAGATCAATCAAATACCTAGAAGAAAAATATCCAAAGAAATTGATGAAGATAAAATCCTAAACCTTGTCTAAAATACCGTTTTTTGTGTTAATCTGCAGCCCAGTATGCGCCGGTCAATGGTTATGTCATTCATTCTTTGTTGTTTTGCATTCGTTCCACCGCTCTTTCACCGATCCCTTTCATTCGGTCACTGTAGGTTTTCAATCATGGAATCCAATCTACGTTTGTAGGAAAATTCTATTACCATTTCAAAGTGACAATTCTTTGAAATGTATTGAAATACGTGACCGGGTTGAGGTGATGCACTATGGGTTTCATTGTATTTATTTATTATTTTGCATAGTAAATGTGAGCAGGAGATAACGTTTAAGTTACATTACTTTCTCCGAAAAGGAACCACTGTTCCTTTCGTTCATTTTATCAGTTCAGTGTAACAATTTTTCGTTGACTCTATAAAACCTCAGCTCAAATTCACTCCTTATCTCGCTCGCACAATACTGCTCGCGGGCTGAGTGAGAGCGAGACTGAGCAGTAGGCGGGAAGGCTCCAAGGCGCCAATATAGTTAAGGTAATTTCTTATTACGACGAAAATAATGGTAATAAAAGTAATAAAAAACATAGTAACTGTTTTATTAGTTCAGTTATTATGCAAAGTTTCATGACATCATTTGAAGTATTTTTTGAATACCAGCGGTTTATTGTTCGGTTTGAAGGTAACTTTGGATTTTATTTCTGTCGAGTAAATTTTATGGAATCGTGTTTTCGTCAAACATAGTACTTAACATTATATTCCCAACATTATAATATATTTATTTCAAAGTTAATGCTGCAGTATTTTCGATATAAGAGAGGATCATGCTAAGCAATTTGAGGTATTATATACTCTTAATTTACAGCTTATTTTGTACCAATAAACCAAATAATAGTAGATTATTCAGTAACGTGCTAAAGCAAGACTGCCTTGTTGCCCGGAGCCTGGATTTGTGCCCGGTTGATGGCAATAGGCTCGCCCCCTGTTACATGGGACTTAAACAATACGGGCTAAATATAACTATTAGGTAGTCCTCTGCCCAACCCTTCGGGGAATACAGGCGTGATGTTATGTTGTGAGCTAAAGCAGTGTCTTATGTAATGGGCGCTGTATTGAATTTCGAGCGTAAGGAAGGATTTTAGTGCTCCCGAGCGCAGCGTACTCTGAAATACCTAGTTCAGAGTTACTAGAGTAAGTGCAACGAGTCAAGCTTGCCCAAGACTTAGTGCTTAAATACACGGCGCCGCCGTCTATTTAAGCACAGTGATATAGCAAAATCAAGCGGCGCGGCGGCGGCATGGTCAGTGTACATGGTTACGCGAAGCAGTGTCGGCGCGGCTGTGGTGCTGTCTACACGAGCCCTAAAACACCTTTTACACCCGAGGAGAATACTCTATTTTTCACAATCTGCGAAGTAATAAAAGCAATTAGACCCGCATTTTTGTTTTTTTTTAATGTTTCATACGAATTTTAAGTTCTGGTTCCAAATTCAAATCGCGTTATTGACCCACGGTTATAATAAAATTTAGTAAAATATTATTACCCTGCTAAACTCTTGGGCTATAACGACTTACTTATTGATTAATGGTTAGGTTTGCATGACAGTATAATTTGACATTGGTGCCGATTCTCTTGCCACAAATGCCTCTAAACTAGACAAAAAATCACCAAAATTTTGTTTATTCCTGTCAAACGATGATTTCCCATTCTGAAACAAAACCAAAACTAAAACTCACACGAACACCTCAACTTCAGGTGGAAAAACAGTAATGATATTTTTCTTTTCTTTTGCTCATATCTCGAAAATGGTGTGTCCTATCGCAAAAGTAATGAAAATATCGACCCCCTTTGAAACACCCTTATACTCCTAATACTCAACACGTAGGTAATATTTTTTTTTATATTTTCGATACAAAGAGTGAAAAATTCCATATAAAACACGTCGAGCCCGCGACCCTGCGCACCTCCTCTCTCTCTAAAAAATTCGCAATTGTCAAATTCAATTTAAATGTGTCAAAATATTTTTTTTAATTTAGATACTCTTTATTGCAGAATAGCTTTAAGATTCTCATAGCCAAAAGTAAGGAATTTTAGTGATAGTTTAGTTATTTTAGTTCGATGTACAGTCACGAGCTTTAATTTGGGACCCATTTCCGTTAAATGTTGTTAGAACAATCATAATGCAATAAGGTCGAAACTTTGAAACTTTGCTTTAAGGTTGAAATGTTGAATGTCAAGTTAAGACATAAAATGTCTTATCTAATCGACCTATGAAATGATAACCTCGTTGCAAAAAGCTATCATTACGATTTTCTAATTACGAACATGTGTCGTGTCAGTGTCATTTAAGAAAATAGTTTAATGTGATATTTTCACAAAATATAATTTACCAATTAATAAAATGCTTGCGGCTAATCGTGACCAAATAAGGCTCCAAATGATTGATTTGCACGAACAAGGAGTAGGCATTCACGAGATATCGCGACGAATAAATGTGACAAGAAACACAGTTCGCCGCTGGGTTCGACGCCACGGGAACGAGGAAAATATTATTGACTTACGACGAAACAACCATCACCCGCAAGTTATAACACAAGAGCAGAGCCGCTTGATGCAAAGGCAATACCTGATGAATGGATTTACGCCAACGAGGCATTTTGCGGAAGCGTTTGAAGTCCACCCTTCAACAGTTAGAAGGCATCTTAAAGCTATGGGACTGCATCACAGGCGGCCTGCAAAAAAAATTGCGTTGACGGATGCCCATAAAGCTGCTCGACTTATTTTCGCACGTCAGTATCTAAATTTTGATTGGACGACGACGGCTTTCATCGATGAAAAGACTTTTCAATCTTCCCAAACGGGCAGACTACATTTGTGGCGAATTGACAGGACGCGATACACGGAAGACCACGTCATAGCTAACAACGCGTCTGGTCGCATTACAGTTAACATGTCTGGCTGGATTAGTTCAGTCGGCATTGGAGAACTAATAAATTTACCAGCCAGGGCCACTGCTCAAGATTATGTCGATTTATTAGACGAGAGTGTCCTTCCAACATTGCAACTATATTATCCACAAGAAGATGTTGCTCCAATAAACTTTGTTCAAGATAACGCAACAATTCATACGGCAAGAATCGTTAGAACTTGGTTCGACAATAATAGAGCAAATTTAAATCGTATTCCGTGGCCTGCAAAGTGTGCCGATTTAAATCCTATAGAAAATTTAATGAAAATTTAATTTAAGGCTTAATGGTTCAAAAATGGTCAAATAGAAACGAAAGAACTAGAGAAGCACTTATGGATCACTGCCTCACAGTCTGGGAAAGTTTAAGGGGTACTGACATATGTGACAAATTGATTGGATCCATGCGTAACCGGCTCCAGGCTGTGATTGACAATGAAGGTGGAATATTTATATATCAATTTATTTTTTTTATTTTATCAATACGCGGTTTTGAATATTTATGATAAAAAAATTACTGGAGAGATTTAAATTAATTTAGTCGTAGCCTTCGGTGATAAGTGTTTATTTTGTGCACCGCTAACCATGCTTTCTATATAGGTAATTGTGTTTGATTTTGAGGTTTGTGTCATAAATGTCTTAATAAATATAAAAAAGAATAAATAACTTTGTTTTTCTAAAGATTTTATTAATCAATATTTTAGCTGAAATCTTCTAAGCCCCCATAATCATAAACGGCCTTTAAACCTATTTTATTTTAAATATGTTGTTTTGGTCCGTCACTTTGATATTTATGTTTGAGAAAGAGACAAAACTTTTTAACTAATATAGGTTTGAAGAATAAGCGGGTTAGTTGACTAGCTATCATATATTGACAATATAATTTTGTTCTTTTTTATTTGTTTCTTTTTTCTTATGGGACCACAGGACCAAAAAGTAATTATTACTCGGAAATCGGTAATGATCGTTTGCCCTCGCTCCAGTTGACGTTAGCCCCTAGAAACGTAAAGTTGTCGATGGTAAACATTATGACGTTTATTGTTTGTGCAGTGACAGCGTTAACATAATAGCTCTAAATGGCGAAAGTTTGCTACACGATATTCAACCTTAGGTGGGTCCCAAATTAAAGCTCGTGACTGTACAAGAGAATCGGCACCATTAATAATAATTTAAAAAAATATTAAAAAAAATATTATTATTATACACGGGAATTGAACCGTCTTTGGTTCACTATAAGCCGCTGTTCCATTTAGGTCAAAACGTATCGACAGCTGTCCACTACATTAACACTTGCCAAAGAATAGAAAAAAAATACTTTCTTATTTTAATTTTATTGAAAAATTACAGTTAACAAAGGATAACTTAACTTAGTAGAAATAGTAATTTATTTCTCCCAAAAAAAAAGAAAGGTAGGTACAATTTGATTCATAGCATCAGTTTACATTATATCATATCCTTTGTGAGAGCTGGAGTCTATAGGTACTGGGTTCGGGACCTGTATGACAGATCTCCAGGCTCACACCCTTAAAATTACAATATTTAATTGCACTTACGTACTACAACATTATAAAAGCTCCAAGTACTGAGAGGAAGGCTATGTGTGTCTTTGGAGAGTGTTGTGTGTTCGTGAGTGCAATATAAGTCCTGAAGCCCAGCGCCCGCGAAGGGCACTGGGCGTAAGCACCTACTTTCTCGAAAGTGTGTGTGTGTCTGTGTGTGGTTCACGAGATGGTGAAATGCGATCTAAGATTAATTTGAGTATAGATAGTGCAATCCACGACGACGCGCCCCATTCCGCTCCGCTCCGTACAGCTTACAGTACTCACGGAGTGGGGCGCGTCGTCGTGGATTGCACAATCTGTAGGTGAATATTTCCGATAGACGAATTTATTTCAGAATATTTAGCATATTTTCAGTCTCCGCATAATCTAATTCAAGTAGCCATTTCGTAACAGTCCTTTTACATTTTGATCTGCACCTAGGGTACTCGTATATATCTAAAATATTATTTAAACGTTTAACTTAATGCATGTTTTCACTGAAAGTTTAGACATACTGGTATTACACCCACAATTTTGAACGTGTACGTAATAGGTAATTAGGTATCGATTATATAGTCGACCTGGTAATTGCATTACCACCTTAGGCTTCCTGTACATGACATCGGAGCTGCGCCGGAGCCGAACCGCATGTTTCGTTGGCAATGCTTTACTGAATTGTGATCGTTGCTATTTAACTCGTCATCAATGACAGTATAGACGCGGTTCCAGTGCGTCGGCGTGGGCGCGTCGGTGTGCGGCGCATGTGCGATATTCATTCGTATACTTGTATACTTCATGGTCTGGCATCCCGGGAGTGACACATGCTTACGTCACTATCCAGTTGCCACTTTATTGCAACAAAACACGCATTAAGGATAGATTTTCAGTCAACATTCTGTTAAAAAATATATACAAAGCATTTAAATTGTCGTGTCGTTTGTTTAATCAAACGAAACAATTCAATTTAAACATATACCAACGTAATTGTTAATTAAAACCTCATTGTTTTATCGGATTCGCATAGGTAATAAAGGTCGTTGGAGAGTTATTATTATACACTACTGGTAACACATGTTATGACGTAGACTTGTGTCTCCCACGTGACCACTGTGCCTCGGAATGCTATACCTGGCGAAGTATATTATTATACTATGGTATACTCAAACTTGCGGTCCAGCGCTGGTTTGACTCCGGATTCATGACTCCCCAAGAAGCCTTAAGGTTGAATGTCACTTGTACGTCATAAAACGACAAGCGGGGTCATTGCATAACACACTCACAGTAGCAGTTGGCTTTCATTTTGACAGTTCAAAAACATTAATTGCGTTATTTACGTTATTGAACAGACTAATTTTTCGAATATAACGAGTCAATGGATTAGCATAATATCCTTCAAAATCATTCAGATTGTGATTGAAAGTATGTTATGCAATTAAGCTTCGTGCAGACTAGCGCGACGTGACAGCGAGACGCGATAGCGCGACGCGACAGCGCAACGCGACAGCGTGACGCGTCAGCGCGACGTGACAGCGCAACGCGACAGCGCAACGCGACAGCGCAACGCAACAGCGCAACGCGACAGCGCAACGCGACAGCACAACGCGACAGAGCAATGCGACAGCGCAACGCGACAGTGTGACGCGACACCGGTTGACCGGTGAAGTTTTCTTAGAAATTGTTCGAATTGTTTTTTGATCGAGTCACGAGGCTTTAGGGTGGAGTTCTATTTGTCTATGTGATAGTTAATCTTACTACACAAAGTGCCGAGCGGCACTCCTTTGTGCGACAAGCCGGGTGTACCGCGGCTTGCCAGGAGTGTGTAGGTGCCTTTAGATAGTACCAAACTTAGTGGAGTTTCAGTTTACTGGAAAATGTTGTCAAAATTGGTTAAGCATTTTTTTAAAGACAACTGAATGCTCTTAAAGCCTCGTGCAGACAGGCGCGACGCAACACCGATCATTGTTCTACCGTGAAATTTTCTTAGAAATTGTTTTAGTAGAGTAGAGACGCGCTGTCGCGTCGCGTCTGTTTGCACGAGAATTTATTGATACGCTAAGGTAACAACTGCTCAAGTTCAAATTAAATTTGAGCCAAATTCTGAATTAGAGATTAGGATTGATGATTTTAATTATTATAAATTCTGTAAATACATATTTGTTAAGGTCGCAAATCATATTTTAAGTAACAAACCACCTGACACTGGCCTGAAAGTTGCAAAAAAAAAAGTATGAAAGTTTGAATTTCGCGGGCTACCCTGACGCTTCCGCCTTAACAAGAAATATGTTTCAATACAGTTCCAAAACTAACACTACAGCCGGTCTATTCTGTAACCATCTCACCGTGAAAACTTAGGTGAAGTGAGCGTGAAGTGAACTGTCATTCCACCTGACAACCTGACACCTGCCGGTATATTCTGTAATAATCTCACGGTGAAAACTTAGGTGAAGTGAGCTGTCAATCCACCTGCTGCTATGGACTGACAGCTCACTCCTTGTTCACTTCACCTAAGTTTTTACGGTGAGATAATTACAGAATAGCACTGCTGAGCTAGGGACTGACAGCTCACTCCGAGCTCACTTCACCTAAGTTTTCACGGTGAGATGGTTACAGAATAGCACTACAGTACACGGATCCACGTGCGTATCCACCACTTGCTCCAGAATCCTCATTTTTCAACGGAAGTCTCCCATTTGTGGCCAAGTTGTGTGGCGTGTATCCAAGTGCTGATACTAGGTGCCGACACCAACAGGACGAAGGTAGATCCGGCCGCAATAGTGTTACAGTTATATGGTCTCCATGACGATACGATGCCCCATAATAGACCGTTTAATACTACTGGTGATCCAACATCTCTCTGGAAAAATAAAGACAGTTTTTAAATTTATATATACTTCTCGCACACAATGCTTAGGCTAAATAATAACAGCCGCACGGGTTGATCTTTAAAGTTAAGCAACACTTGCCGAGGTCAGTTTGTGGATGGGTGCCCATCCATTACGTACCGAGACCCCTCCGAACAACGGAAAGCACGCTAAGCATTTGGTCCCGGTTGTCATTCATCTTTGATAGTCATAACGGGTAGTCAGAAGCCCGAAAGTATGACAATAGGGTGTTTTACTCTATAAATGAGAAAAAATCTAAAAATATATTATTGAGATAGTTTAGGCAAAAAGCAGTCGAAAAGTTTTAGTTCATAAAATAGCAAACAACATTTTAAAATTCAATTCAAAGGATTCAGCTTTTTTAATCTGTTTCATAACACCATAAGATAGTAGTCGCCATGTTATTACGTCATACGGCTATGTAAACTTAGAAAGTGTTAACTGTTAACTATCAGCGTACCTTTAATCTATAAAGGCTTTTTATTATTTTCGTAACCAACGTAGGTAATTTTTATTGAAATAATACCATGGAGGACGGTTTTGTAAAATGAGATAATTTAAAAAATATCACAGCATTTGTTTACACAGCCAACTGACGTCATGACCACAGAGCAATATGGCGTCCGCTGCGTCCAGCGTTTGCGTCAAATTACGCGCGAAATTTGAAAATAAAAAAATTAAATGCATTTTTGTACCATAAAAAATAACGATTGAATAAAATTTTTGTGATTTTTTTAGTGGTTCATTAGCACTATAGAATCTAATTGAGACACTTTTCAAAAATGGATGTAATTGTCTGTGCCAAGTGGTATCGTGCTACCCAGTAACTGGGTCAGATAGGCAGTCATTCTATGTAAAATACTGGTATTCAGCTGCATCCGGTTAGACTGGAAGCTGACTCCAACGTAGTTGGGAAAAGACTAGCCAGATTGATTGAATTCACGCACACAATAAGGTACAAACTAAAAAGTGAAAAATTAAAAACTTTTTTACAAAAAAAAAAAACACCCGAATTCTACAAAAAAGTTGGTGGCAAAAACTAAAATACAAAACAAAGACCGACTTCTGCCTTTTTGTTGGAAGTGTTTTTTTTTTTTTTTGTAAATAGTTATTTAGCTACGAGCCACAAATAGGTCCTAGTAGGTTCTCCTTACCGAGCACGGGTCAATCATGGCTGCAGTATCCAGACACATAATGTTCTCAGTTTCATTTACACCAATCGCGAATAGATCTTCTTCGCAGTCCTCGTCATCCGTGGGGTGAAGATGTGTGACTGATAAGACACGCCGCCTTTTTATCAACTCTGTTGACTTCAGCTGCTCCGATTCATGCGTTAACATCTGCGAATGATGAAACACAAACAATAATGGCAATGTGGGGTGGCCACAGCAGCAGCAGCTTGGCAAAGCTACGCACAAGTAGTTAGCTTTGCTTTGTATGAGAGAGATCGTTCACTGTGACCCAAGGTCACTCTACGCAGTAGTAGTTTTAAGTTAAAAAACCCGACCAAGTGCGTGTCGGACCACGCAGAATGAAGGCTCCGTAGTCGGGATGACTTTATCCCAAAAACCAACTAAACATTGTAGTTGAAAAACATGCTCTCCCATACATCGATATACGCCAAGGTCAATTCTCCAACCGCAAATTTAGGTTTGTAATCGCATTTTTTATTGATTACAAACCAAAAATTAACGCTATTCGGACTTTATTCTTTATTTGTGCTGTGTGGCTTCTTGTCAAATTTCATGATACTAGGTCAACGGGAAGTACCATAAAGGTTTTGATTTATTTGCGAGTATCAAAATATATTGCATATACGGCCGTATTTTTTATTGCGTTGACTTAGACGGTTTATTTTGAGCTCCAACGGACCGAAATTAAAGGAGATTGCCCGATTTGTAAGGAAAGTTGGGTCCCACTGGAAAATTGTTGTGCCCTGAAGATTTTTATTTTAAATAATAGTAAAAACATAGTATTTTCATAATCAGAAACCATTTTTAATTTATTCACCCTGGTTCAAGAGATATAATTGTTTTTCTGTTGTAGCACTAAGAGTCAAATATCTCACAAAGAACAGCACTATTAAGAGTCAAATATCTCACAAAACGTAATGCACTCCAGGAACTTAATAGCTCAACTCGGTAGTAGCAGAAATAGCACGTATCGTAAATAATAACTAAGTAAAAGATTACGGAATTCAAAACTCAAAGTATCTAAACAAAGCAATGACGCACGTAACGAACCACAGAACATACGTAAGTATCTCTATGTAGTCTGTGCACAGAACGAAGTCTGCGAGTTCTGTGACATGCACAAGTAAATATTGCCAGATATTTTTTTTTATAATTTATTAATAAATCATTATAGATCAATCGATAAAAACTACTTTTCTACTAAGGAGTTATCTAAATAAACATGGCTATTATTTTTGTGTCTATTACTTTTCTGAACATTTATTATTTATCAATGAGTATTATGAGTTTAAGCAACCTATTATTGTCATTGTTCCATCGGTTTTACTCGCATCGACTATGAGCATTGTTTATTTATCCAATAGTGTTCGTCATCAAGAATACAAGAATACTTTACATACAACTCATATTTGGCGTACACGTATTGTTGTTCATTTCAGATAAATATGGTACAATAATACGTATAAAAGGACAGGGTTAACATCATTCTATCTCATCGTCCTAAAACAAAATACTAACACAGTAGCGTTGAAGTTGTCAAATGTTGAGATCTAATTGAGATGTAAACTGCCCATAGGTTATATATAATTAAATAAAAAATAATAGTTTTTTAATTATTTAATATCGTTTTAATTAATATCGATTACTCAATTGATTAAAAGATAGCTTTAGTTATTAAATTCTTTGATACCTGGCAACTTTTTTTTGTATGCCAATCAAACCACATACTACATTGAATCAAACGGATGTCGACGTAATGTTTAACTATTAATTAACTTTATCTTTATTCCCAGGATGAAATAAATTGTATAAAAAATACCCTGTACACAAAAAAAATAGTTATCTTTTTTGGTTATTATTAAAATCAGGCACTCGATACCACAAAAGGGACCTGCTCCGTGGCAATCTCCTTTCAACTTGATACAACCAGATAAATAATTAAATTTCAACTTGATAACTCCTCCAAGCGTTACTGAGAAAAAGGGCCTTGACAGACTGACAGACAGTTGGACAACAAAGTGATCCATTGGAAGTGGTTTCATATTTTTTATTTTGAAGTACGGAGCCCTAATAAATGAAACGCGCAGCTAACGTGACAAACCTCTCCGTGCACATCCTACGTGGCTATGGCGGTGTGTCGATTGTCTGAACTGTAATAGATAATAGTGCATCGGGGCAATTCGCGCTGTTTCGCGTTGATGGCTTTCATGTCATCATTGGCAAGTGGACGGTATACCTCATCTGCAGAATGCGTGGCAGCCGCAACGAAATCTTGAAGATATTTGCTGATAGGGTCTCATCCCCGCTTTGGAGGTCCCTTGTAAGGTCAGACTTACTTGGACTGACTCTTGCCTTAATTATTTTATTACAATTATCAAAAAAAAAAAAAAAAAACAATTATTTATGTCTCTTTTATTTATTTTCTTTCATTTATTTCAAAATGTTTATTCTGTTTTTTTTTAAATATTATATGTAAACTACCTCCTTAAATACAAGAATTAATCTCCTCATTACTAACATACATAGTTTTATGGTAATGTAGTACTAACAAAATGAGGACATTTAAATAGTCTGAAATAAACGAATTTTATTTGTATTTATTTATAGAGCTCTTTAAGCTCGTCACAGACGTAGCTATATATTGATATACTTACTTTGCTTTGTTTTTTTTTGCGTAGTTTTTATAAATATACAGGGTGTCCAGTAAATAGCACGACATACTGCAGGGGGTGATAGCTAGGGTCACTACCTATCAATACAACACATTATATGTTCAGCAAAATCTTACGGATTTACAGTTTTACAAAATTTAATTGTTGAAAATTGTTCTGTGAAAATTTTAACAAAAAAAACTATTTCTTCAAAACATTCTTGTTTTTGATTAAAAAAAAAACTTATAATGAGTAGAGTAACTTTTCACGAATAATTTGATGTAAAAAAAGTTCTAGAAAAAGTTTTTTTTATTACGAGATGCTTAAAAATCTGTTTCAAGGTAGAGATTTTTCGATATTTCGGAAATTTTTGTAACTGTGAATCCGTAAGATTTTGCTGAACATATATTGTGTTGTATTGATAGGTAGTGACCCAAGCTATCACCCCCTGCAGTATGTCGTGCTATTTACTGGACACCCTGTATATTATAGCTCCGTCTGAGGACACTCTAAGATTACTAAGGAAAAGATATCGTAATATGTTTTGCTATAATATAATAATATATCATAGCTCCGTCTGTGGTGAGCTTTAAGTATGGGTTAACTCACCATTGGATTAGGCCAGGATGGCACAATAAAATGGGTTGCATCCGCCTCTTTCAAGGTTTTCTGTAGTCTTATAGGTTTAAGGCTAGGAGTATACCTGACGGGCTCAGGCAATCTGATCATAGCCAGGTCATAACTTGGTGATTCGTCATCAAAATTAGGATGCATTACAATATATTTGACTGGAAGTACTATCCCTCCTTTTCTGTAGTTAATGCTGCCGAGTCTAACCCGAAGTGTTCGTGATGCTTCTCGTAATCTGAAATAAGAGAAGAGAGAAGAGCTGTTTTAATTCCTATTAAGTTACTATAAGACTATTACGTTTTTGCCAAAAATCGTCTAATTTGATTTTGTGGTTTGGCAACTTAACCCTTAGTTTACCTGGTGACTCCAAATCACTTAGTTTACCCCATGAAGTCCATGAGACTCCTTGCATAAAAATCATTGATTTTGGTCAAAACAAAAGCAAAATGTGTACTCAAAAATGGTTTATTATACTTAGCAACATTATAATTATGTTTTAATATCACATTTCGTTATTCGTTTATAACAATATTGTTAACGATTGTAAAACCTAATAGACAAAAAAATAAGAAAACAAAAATCAATGCCAACTTCTGGCTCAAAACTTAAATACAATAAATTATTATATAGAACTATTTCCTTCAATAATATGTCTAAAATATAATCAACGGTTAAAAAACAAATAAAAATTTGCAAAAGTTTATACAAAAAAAAACGTGCAGTGCTTTTTACTACTTATTTTTAGCTGCACACAAAACACAGATTTAATTTGTACATGCCAAACCAGTATGTTTGGCATGTACCTACTTACAAAGAAAATCTGTATCCTCACACAGCTATGGCATAAGTAAATTGTCTTTCTTTTCAGGCGGCTGGGAGATATGTGACAGTATTTTCTTTGGTCTCTGGGCAACTTTCCATCTTACTCCTCATCATCACATCTGAGCCAGTCTAGAACTACCGACTCGGCTTCTGATTGGAGTAAATTGACTGACCGACTGTGTGAAGTCATTAATTGGTAGCCCAAAACACAAAAATAACACCGAATAAATGATAACATAACAATCAAGCGAAATTATATTTTTATCACACACATACCCCCATGGAGTCCGCTGGACTCCTTGGGCACAATTACTCACCTGTACGCATTGTGCAGGCGCACGTCCTCTTCACTCCGCGTCCAGGCCGCTACTACAGGAAGGTACTGAGACGCGCAAAAACAAAGACGCCATAATAACATTTTTAAACCAAAATGAAACTTCGCTCGGAGTGCCCTAACAGATTTTTTTTTTCTAAAAAGAACACTTTATTTTCGATCGTTCGAACTCTTCTGGATAACCATACCTTTTTTACATAGCGTTGCGTTCTGGTCTATAGGGTGCCGATTTTACCGCCCCCTATGGTCTAGTGGTCAGTCCACCAGTCTCAGACCTAGAGGTCCCGAGTTATATTCCCAGTGGGAGATTTTTTTTCCGATTGATTTGGTTGGTGGCAAGCCTTGTTCTAAGTCCACCTGGCTAGCTACCACCATCTTATCTAAGTCTGTTGCCGTAACAACAAAATTAATAGCATTGTTGTGTTTAGGCAGTTAGAGATAAGATAGCCAGTTCCTCTGTGGTTGAGGATTCCGGGTGAAGCACGTTTCCACCTTCGGCCTGATCGTCAATTATACCATCAGGTGGGATACAGGCCAAGATCTTCCACGTTGTCGTTAAAAAAAATAAAAAAATAATAACAATAACACGAAACATTTCGGTTTTGGCTCTCTGGAATCGGAACGCATTTGCGATTGCAAATTGTCCATAGTCGGCGGTAACCACTTCACAGTCATCAGGTCGGTTGCCCGCCTTTTAACCACTCAATAATTTAAAAAAAACGATAAGCAATTTGTGGAACTTACAGAAAAAAAGAGTCGGCTGCAGTCAAGACCCAACTGCTATGAATTAAAGCACCAGCACTTATGAACTTGGACTTCATCAAGATGGCGACCACAAAAGGAAATACATCGCTATCCGTAACCAAAGCATGTTCATCCAACTCATTGTATTTAATCTCATTGGACAACATATTTTTTGCTTCCATCGTTTCAATTTGTTTTATAAAGCCTTCATACACAACTATAAGGATTAATACTTTTAGTCGCATATTGATGGAATTAGTTCGGGTTGGAATTTTGTGTGAGCTTCAGGTAATTTCAACAGAGTTTTATTCCATAAGAACTTGAAGTTAGAGACTCATTAGATCTTCGAAGCACATATGAAATTCTTCAAGGTTTTTTCTTTAATCAAATCTACACCAGCCTTTGGCAGATGATGAACTTCAAAACTTTATTAATTTACACAATATTACATGTCAATGTTAAAAGTCAAATATTAACAGTAACGGCTTGAGGGTGATACAATAATTCAATGTAAACTTGGCTAGCTAACTGGTTAGGCACTGTGTAAAGGACTAATTAACTGCGTGTAGGTTTGTTGATATAAAACTGTAAGGTGCAATCACAGCGTGGTCAAGAAAAAAAAAACTATACTGGAATTTGTAAAAATATACAAAAGTAATATTGGTATTTGGATCAGTAAAGAGATTGACTAGAATGCGGTTCACGGAGAGATGAGACGTGAGATATCTCACCAATTTATTTTTCTTTTTTTTCTGTCTACAACAGATGAAAAAAATAAAAGAAATATCAATGAAAGGATTTCAAACTGACAAAAAAGAAGTTCAGCCTTACTCTACATAGACATAATAAAACCTCAAAATAGTGATTTGAAAAAGATACGTAATATTTTATTTTTTTAATTAGCCGAAACACCGAACTCGTTACACTAGTGTGAACAAGACTTTATCATAAAACATTCGATAAGGCATTATGAAAGCAAAGGGATTGTTTACAAAGGAACTATATTATTACAGTTCTATGCATAAGGTTACTCAATACACATTGACTTATTGTTCGTACCGGAAATCGTAATCACAGTTAGGTACTAGATAGAATGAACGATGTTTTTGAAAACCGAATTAAACTTTTCACTTGAATCTTTGAATTCAAGTAATAATCTTTGAATTGTGGGGCTCGTAGCTGAGCAATAACAGCCGCACGGGTCGATCGATCAGGTCAAACTACGCTTGCCGCGGTCTGTCCGTAGATGGGTGACCATCTTAACATACCGAGCCCTCGATGCCTCGGAAAGCACGTTAAGCCGTTGTTCCTGGATTTCAGTTGTAGATCTTTGACAGTCGTTTCGGGTCGTCAGAAGCCCGAAAGTCTAACAACCAGTTTTTTTATTTTCAATTAAGGAATAAAACAAAATATAAACAGAAACATCACAAAAACCTCAATAGGTTACCAAGGGGTATCGTGTTACCCAGTTACTGGGTTGTGGAGGTCAGATAGGCAGTCGCTCCATGTAAAATATTGGTATTCAGCTGCATCCGGTTAGAGTGGAAGCTGACCCCAATATTGTTGGGAAAAGGCTAGGCAGATTGATATATCTATGAAGGTTAGCAATCGATGCCAGTAGTCTATCTGTGGCTACTTTTGTTTAGCGTAGAAACTTCATGCTACTGTATGAAGTTTCTCAAAGATTCTGTACTCCTTTAGGGGCATGGGGAACAGGGTGTAAAGTTCACTCATCCACCATAGAAAAGGGAGGATCCTCCGTCTAGACGGGTGTCGTGTCTGGCGGGCCGACTGCAAAACTGTTGATGTCGGATAGTCTTATACAATATGTTGCTTGCGCGGTAAATTCTAATTGCGCGATGCAGGATTTGTGTGACGTCATGTCTTTGTTGCGTAGTTCGTATGTGGCGGTGTAACCGCTACACTCCGAATCTTTGAGTCCATGTTTGATCGTGGTCTACGATCCAGTATGACAGCTAGCCTATGGGCTTCTCCAGGTCATGGTCTACTTATGTGTCAAATTTCATCCAAATCCGTTCAGCCGTTTTAGCGTGAAAGCGTAACGAACAAACAAATAACCAAACTTACTTTCGCATTTATAGTTATGATTGTTAGTTAGGTAATCAGTTGAAATTCTTCAATAGACAAAGAAAAATGTTTCGCTTTGAAATGCCTTAACCAGATAAAATCTTATTAAATTCTTCACAAATAATAACGTGACCTTCATGATCAACTTTCAGAACAATCTCTAATATGACATTATTTAATATATTATATTACATTATTCGCTCTAAATTATATTTTCGGATTTTGTGTTTTTGTCAGTAATTGGACCGCGCATCTGTTCCAATTTCTATCTTTTATACGATAGTGAATATAAAAGTTTAAGAACTTTTTTTGGTTCATCGTTTCATTATAAAGCCTTTTGTACACGGCACGGTTTCTTTACGATACCGGGTATAAACCAGCCCTTGAAAAAACGTGTCTGTAAACAAGTTTCTATAGTGATCCAAACGACATTGACGACCGTGCGTACACACGGCGTATAAACCGCGCCGTAGAAAGGCGTGTCTGTCAACAAGCATCCATAGTGATCCATACTCAAACTCAAAACTCAAACTCAAAGCATTTATTTCAATTAAACCATTTACTGGCACTTTTGAATTGTCAAGGGGTCGGTCAGTCAAAAATATGAAGTTAGTTGCCCATTCCAAAGCGTAGTAGGTACCTATGGAGAAAAACGGGCAAGAAACTCCACGGACACTCTTTTAAATCAATAATTTGATACAATATATTGGTTACATCATTCATTTTAAATTATGCATGTGAGAACAATGTAGAAAGACGTGCACGTTCGTAAAAGTGTCATACGAGTACAACACTGACGACCGTGCCTACACACAGCGAATAAAGCGTAGTTTTTCACGGCAAGAAAAACGTGAATACAAAGGACCTAACGTAACGTGGCAGAATATTATTCATGTAACCTCATTTCGGCACCCCTTAATATTCTACTTATTAAAAACTTAAGACACATCGAGGTTTGAGAGAGACAACGCTTCACAAAACCAAACGTATTCTTAAAATAGCATTCAGCTTATAATATTCCCACTGCTGGGACCTCCTCCAAGCCTCCTCTCGGGCCACCACGCGTGCCCAGTGCGGATTGGTAGATGTAACATGTCTTCGAATTTTTGGTTCTAGGACATGGTTTCCTTACGATGTTTTCTTTCACTGTTTTGAGAGTAGTGGATAGAGAGATGAAATAAACACAAAGTAAAACGCCCGCCTGGCTTCGAAAACTCGTAAGACGCGGCTATTTTCGTTGAACCCTTTTTCATCAGAGGCTTCCGCCAAAGCATGAAAATCCAACAATCTTAATGGCTGTTAACATACCTACACATCTATTGCTACACAGCTCAGCACATTTTTGGTGGAAAGTAAGCCAGGCGGCCGGGTTCTGCACGTCAGTGTACCGGGTGCTAGATGGGAGCTATGAGCTAAGGAGACGTTATCGTAACCCTCGAATCTAATTATGTATTTTTAATGAAGAGCTGTGACCTTAGAATTTCACTTGATTGATGCAGAAAAAAACCTACAATAGCATCTGTTAGATTTAGGAGAAACTGCTGTGGGTGTTGACTGCCTCGTTGGTCTAGTGGTTGAAAGCGCTACTGCTGAGCACGAGGTCCTGGGTTTGATTCCCGGGACGGGCAAAGTGTTATTGGGTTTGTAGCCCGGAGTCTGGATTTGTGCCCGGTTGATGGCAATAGGCTCGCCCCCTATTACATGGAACTTAAACATAACTGGCGAAATGTGGGTGTGCCTACTACAGGTACACCTCTGCCCAACCCTTCGGGGAAACAAGGCGTGATGTTATGTTATGTTATGCTGTGGGTCCTGGTCATATTTTTCATCCGTTCTAAGCAAAAATGTTTTGGACTATTTGAATTCTACTGGGCCGCACCGATTTTTCCATACGCCTACGAACTACGAAAAAGTCAGTACTCTACAAGGAATTGCGAGCTCAGAACTAGTAACCATGAGGACACGGTGGAGCATACGGTGGAGGTATGCCCGGCTTGGACAGAGCACCGCCGTGTCCTCGTGGCAGCGATTGGTGGCGGGGATCTCTCGCGTCCGGCCCTGGTCCAGGCTATGGTACGGAGCGAGAGGGCATGGGAGGCCATCACCTCCTTCTGCGAAGCAGTAATGCTCGCGAAGGAGGAGGTGGAGCGCGTGAGGGAGAGGCAAATTTCGCGCCCTCACGCCCCTAGCCGCCGCAGGAGGAGACGCCCTGGGCGTCAGGAATTGATTGCCGATTCCCGGCCACCGTAGGCGTGGGTTTGCGGACGGTGAGCAATGGGTAGCTCGCCGTCCGGTAAGGACCAAGCCCGAGTCGACGGGGCGTTGTGTTCCACGCGCGCCTCAAAGAGATGTCAGCAAGTGAAGGGGTCCGATGAGACCATTGCCTGCCGGGGTTGCGTAAAAGTCCGAAAGGGATAACGTGGCCCCCTGGCATTGCACAGGCAACAGAAGGAACACGGGTGGGTTTTAGTCAGTAAGAGTCTGACACGCCCTCCTGCTCCACCCAGAGCGGGAGAAGTCATTTGATGATTTCCCAAACACAAAAAAAAAAAAGGACTAGTAACCACTTGTAGGAAGATAGAAATTAATTAAATGTGTCTTCTATAGCAGAAATTCCACTGCTACCTACTTATTTGCCATTTACATAATCTACAGAAGGTGACAGAACAAAGGTAGAGTGCTCGCAAGATAAGTCTGCGAGCGACTGGAATCGGAACTAATAAATATGCTGCCGTCTTGTCGTTTATGTAAGGTCAAAGTAAGTATAGACTTATTTACTTAATTAATATTAATAATAAAGATTAATTATTATATTATATTTTAAATATTACAGTGTATAATTAAGGATACCACTCGCGCGCAGACTTAACTTGCACGCACTCCGGTACATTATAAAATAAAAACTAAATATTTATCAAGTTTACCTTCATAAAGTTCAAAATTGCTTATAGTATTTTCCTCAACAGGATGTTCTTTCGCGAACGTTTTGCTTCAGTAAACATGAAACAATAAAATGTATTCTAAAGGCATGTTGACACAATTACGTTCTTTATACTTAAAAGAGTATTTGAACAGGACTTGAGTGCTACCATCGCTCGTAAAGAAATAGGTTTCGACAGTACGAGACATGATTTATTTTTAGTCGAGTTGTATTTACAGAGATTTTTTTTAAATTCCTAGGTAGGTACTGTTAACGCTGGGCGCGCTAAAAATACCGGGTCGAATAAATAAAATACTTATTTTTAGATTAATCTCGCAAGTATTTCTCGAACTCATCTTAAATACATACAAATAAATAAAATTGAAGTGTCTGTTTTTAATGTCAAAACCACAGCTTTTAACTGAATGCTTAAGAAAGTATAAACGGTACTTATAACAAAAAACAATTTGTAAACATTTTGTCTGTCTGTCTTTTTGTTCCATCTAATCTCCTAAACGGCTGGACCGATATTGTCGTCTACATTCTAAATAGTGATAATCTCATACTTACAAACTACTCTGGAAGTTGCATGGAAACGCCATACATGCTAAAGGCTCTAGTACACTTGTTTTGAAGATTGAAGTTTCACACTGAGTTATTACACGACTGCCCAAAAAGGAGTGTAATTTTGTATAATTATTTGGCCAAAATGCAAAACGTTTTATTCACAAATTACAAAAGAAATAAAAACGGCCAAGTGCGAGCCGGAGTCGCACACGAAGCGTTCCGTACAATCGTACAATATTTAACTCTACATAATTTAAAACTACAATAAAAAACACGTTTATGTATGTTAGTTTAAAACTTTATTTTATTTTTATTTTCCTATTACGGTTCATGAGATACAGCCCACTGAGAGACACACGGACGAACCATTACGTTACTCAACTGCCTAGGTGACTGATAAGCATTCACTTGTAATATAACATTTCAGATTCGATTTTGAGCATTACGTTACTCAACTGCCTAGGCGACTGACGAGCATTCACTTGTAATGTAAGATTTCAGATTCGATTTTGAGCATTATTACGAACTGTAACGCTCGGTTCGCCTCCCTCACTGATGTAATGCTCGAATGGGAACTGTTACATTACAGACGAATGCTCGCGGCGAGGAAGCACCTTTGAATATTTACACATAAACTAAAAATGTTATGAAGACCCTTGACCAACCTGCAAAGACTGCGATATACGACGATCCCGAAGTTTTGGCGAAAACATTAAAATAAGAGTTTATTTTCACTGCGGGGACCTTAAGTAGGCCTCCTTATTTTGTACCGTATATTTAGTGGCTCTGACTTATATTAGGAAAACGGATTCATGTGGTCTGACCTGTTTGTTTTGGTTAAGAAATAAAAACAATTTATTTACGTTGCTTCTGAAATCGAAATAATGAGGCTGATTTCAAAAGTAGCTCATAAAAGTAATACGTACCTATCTTATTTAGATTTATACTATTGTTATTTGTTTTATTCAAATGATGTGTTATCACAACGGTGCGGTTTAGAAGAAGATGTAGTGATAAAAATGTAAAAGAGTATTCTTAGATGGTATGGTCATGTTGAGAGGATGAATGAAAGGCGACTAACAAAATGTATTTACAAGGCAGATGTGAGTGGAAACGCCGGGAGGGATCTCCCTAGGAGGATATATTTTGTTGTCACCTAATAGGTATGTAGTCAACATCCTTATTAGGTCACTATAAAATATGTCACTACCTAATAGAGATGTTACCTGGGAAAAAAAAACTATGTAGTCTGTCAGTGAGACAAAAAAAAAATATTAGACACATATTTTTTGCATTATCATATTATAAAATAATGTTTTAGATAAAACGCATTCAACTTGGGGAGGTGGGGCTCGCTACGTCACAAGCCAGTATACAATCTACCGGGGAGTGACGTCATGCCACATTTTAACGTATTGCCTACTCAATGTATTGCATTACGTAAAAAAAACAAAATATGTGTCCAATATTTTTTAATAATCTACCTGACGGACACAAACAATTTTGAAAACATCGTGAGTCTTTTCGACTTAATTTTATTCGCCAATACGCAATTGAACAGTGGTAGCCCAGTGGTAACGGCTCCGATTTACAGGTTGTATAAAGGTCGTGAGCTCAAACCCATGCGGGCACTTTACTTTTTGTAAATAATTTCATCACCACTGCTCTCAAAACGGTGAAGGAAAACATCGTGAGGGAACCGTCCTTAAACCAAAAAATCGAAGACATGTCATCTACTAATCCGCATTGCACCCACGTGGTGAATTACACCACCACCACCACCACTTCTTCCCGAAGAAAGGAGGTCCCGGCTGTGGGAACATTACAGGCTGGTTATAAATACTCAATTAGAAATTGTGGCATCCTTCTCCAAGAAGACGCTTTTGCTTTTCAGTGGTAGGTATAGTCCCTAGACATAGAGGCTGATACGAGTAGGTACTACATATTTTCTTGACAAAGGAATGTCACTTCAAACGTCAAGTCAATTACCCCAGAGGCAGTTGGTCAGGTTACGTAGGTCCGGATCCCTTAGGCCTACCTACTAAAGGTACAAGTCCATAGCCGACAGCAAGCAGCAGCAGGCGACGTGTCACCGCGACACTACTGGTTTCTATGAAACACAACGTGTCGAAACCTAAATAACCTGACCAGGTGTCTGTGGAGGTTTGATGTACCTGTACCTTTAATGGTAAATTATAAGTAGGAGGGTGAATACATGTTGAATTCAAAATTTATGAAAAATCTGAAAACTATGTAGATCTAGCTCACATTTGATAGCTCAAATGTGGTGTAAACCAACCTTGTGCCTCATTTTATTCAGTCCCACACTCAAAAGTAAAATTTTACTAATCAATACAAATCATTTCTCTTTATTAGGTTTGTCATCCATCATTCACAAACTATGGTCGGACCAAAGCGAGTGTAGACAGGCTAAGGAGGCACTCCCTTCAATCGATGGCCGCCTCACGAAACAGGTTCTCCGATTAACTAAACAACAGCTGCGTACAGTTACAGCAGCTATAACTGGCCATGGGCCATTTAATAAACACCTCTTTGTCATAGGAGTCACAGACAGTCCACTCTGCAGAGCCTGCATGGAGGACGACGAGACAGCAGCTCATGTGCTGTTAAACTGCCCGGTGGTCGCCACTTACATGGCAAAGTACTTCGGTAACCCAGGTACCCTACGCGAGATTGCCAGTAACACCAAGGCGTTGCTGGCCTTCTTTGAGGAGCTGGGGTGGATCGAATGATCTATTTACCCCACCCGTACGCAAAATACGTGCTTTGACGTCGAGTTGCGGAAACCAGTCCGTATTACCAATTACCTATTACCTAGATTTGTCATTTTATATGTTACATTACTTTCGCTATTTACGAGTACGTTCGACTACCTAGTTTTGTAGGTATAATCCTCAAATCAATAATTCCAGAACGTTCCATTTATCTGTAATCCTAATCACATATTATATGATCATACGTGACATCGAAACAAGCAGAGTGAGCAATGAGTTCTACATGTTCAGACTTGTTTAATTCATATTTGATGTGACGTCGTATTTTATTTCTGATTTCTTCGTTCGATGTTTTGCGACATGATTCTTCATTTGTGTATGTAAAGCTGTTGGGTGAATTTATGTTTTCGTTTGTAAAAAGCCTACTTACTAGGTCTAAGCCTAGCCCTATGAGACTTACTAGTAGGTACTCATCTGTCCACAACCCAGTGACTGGGTAACAAGATACCCCTTGGCAAGACTGGTTGTCAGACTTTCGGGAACCTGACTACCCGTAACGACTGTCAAAGATCTACGAATGACAGCCGAGACCATCGGCGTAGCGTGCTATCCAAGGTACGGAGGCGGAGGGGTCTTGGTATGTTATCATATGGATGGTCACACATCCAAGGACAAACCTCGACAAGTGTTGCTTAACCTTGAAGATCGATCCGTGCGGCTGTTTTATTTAGCTACGTCTCCAATAACAGTAATCATTATTAGAGTATTTCAATTAACGAAGCGGCACAACAACAAACTCAACGAAAATAAAGTCCTTTCGGTATTCCCGTCACAGGCAATAAAGTACTAAAAAAGTTGATATCTTTGCTTATGAAGTGTTCTGAGAAACGCGTGATCTAAGGAGAAAGTCATTCAAGTGAAAACATGATATTATAATATTGTGCCTGTCTGTCATTTGCTCCCATTTAACAACAAAATATTATATTTATTTCATAACTAGCAAATGGTTCGGGTCACTCAGAAACACACTCACAAATCTCAATTTTATGGTCTGACAGCTCGACACGTTACCCTAACAAAAGATCCTATTTCTTTAAAATTGTAAAACAATATTGAACCTCTTAGATTCCCATTCCATTTATGCTTTTTGGGAAACAAGCTGGCCCTGCAAATTTAAGAACGGATTTATTATATGTATTTATTTATTTTATAAGTTACTACAAGTTTCTTACACTTAAACAAAGCACACAATTTGACCTCTGGGGTATATCTTAGCATACCGTGGCCTGAGATTTGATCAACGCGCTATTAACAGTTAAGTTATAATCGGCTCAAACCAAGGCAGGGAACAGCATCATGCGGCTCTCAAAATAAGTGCTCTTGCATGAATATAATTAAAAGTAAGGTAAAGAAACTGACATAAACACTTATAATAACATAATTAGGAAAAAAAAAAACTGCCTAGGGTAATTTAGGGTACAGCCACAATGATGTAGTTTCGTATATTTGACATTCTATACGAGTCGAGATTATTCTCGTATTTAGTTCAAATTCTAAGTTATTTGTTTTGATACAAGAGTAGATCTAAATCTCTGCGCGTATTTGACACTTCACGATACTAGTTACAAGTCTCTTTTCTTCAAAAATTATGATGTTTTTGTGAACAGCAGAGCGCCAAGACGACTTGGTAAAAGGAGCCTCTCCCAACCTTTAGGATAATGGATAATGGTGCAGTAAGGGCAGCTACCTTAACCGTTGTAGCTACAGGAAAACGGTCTTTTGAGACATTTTTTATTGGTTTCCTTCATGAATGAAGGCTTTCATGAAGAAACCCAAAATTAAAATTAAATAAGTTATTTAGCAAATTTGCCTAAAGCCGCGTTCTAACATGGCAATTGCGGTCATTGACATTTTCCAGCACCTTTTATTCCAAAAACTGAAATAAGCTCCGTTAACGTCCTGAATCAAAATTTCGTGATCTTCAGCATGTTCCAATAACGTCTACCATACATAGTTTATTGTTTCGGTGGCAATGACCGTTATTGCCATGCTGAAACGCAACAACTATAGCTATTTAAATTTTCTTTACATTTAAATTACAACTGCAATTCTTTGACAACAATGAAATTTACCTAACGATACCTAAAACCTAAATACAGCATTTCGTGATTCGTGTGGCCATCAACTTAGTCAAGCTGAAAGTTCATGCAAGGTTCATTTTTACGGATTGGTAGTTATAAACACCATTACGGGCCCATAAGCCGAGTCTAGATGGACAGTATTTATATTTGCACAAAATACCTGACGTTCCGATCGAATGAACAACTCTTTAACTTAATACATGTAAAGGGAGGTGTCTACCGATACAAAATAATCCCAACGAAAGTTTGCTAAGAAAAATCATGTTGTATTTTATTTACAAGTGTTTTTACATACACCTAAAACTCACGCCTTCTTGCCATAGGGGTAGGCAGAAACTACAGAACGCCACCTGCTACGATCCTTACATACTCCTTTTGCTTCGTTTACGTTCATAGGTACATTGACACACACACGTAAGTACAAATGTTACAAGTATTTTATTTATTTATTTTATGTAAGGTAGCTTTACAGCTGACAGCAACAACTAGGAATATACGAGGAATATGGATGTTGATGTTCTTATCGAAGACATGTTATAGGAAATGTTAAATAACATATGTTATATTATGTGTAAAAATACTAAATAGCTAAGTAACTGCGAACAACATGAATGTATTGCTCGCCGACCGCTGCCGCGGCACTGCTCGCTTAGAACCTAACCCATCTGACAGGGGTGCAGCTTAGTAATTGCGACTAATTCGGCATGTATTGGTGGTGTACAGAATCTATTAGGGTTATTTCGGTTACTGAATTGTCAAGAATTCTTGGTGATACAAGACGTCTTTGTATCACAAATAGTTCAAGGCTATTACAGTACATCGAATTGTGCAAGTATATTTAGATGCGTATATGGAAATACGTCCTGCAGGCTGTGACGAACTGAGTCAGTATTTAAAGACAGTTAAGACACGAAACTGCTACGGCAATAGGAACTCAAGTAAGCCCTGTAGGATTCTCCTAAGCTACCCCTGTAGGTATATCATTTCAAAAAATTTAGGACAATTATTAAGTAGTACCTGGTAGACCGACCTCTGTTCGGTTGAAAAAAGAGAAAATGAGTTTTCCGAGATATGAGACCTAGCTAGATCGATTTTTCTCCCCCGTAAACTCCTTTCAATCAATCAATCAATCAATTTCTTTATTTGTATAGAATGTAGGTGTTACAATAATGGTGTTAGTTTCAGATAAATTCCCGGTCATTCTGCCTATTGGCATACAAAAATATAGTGAATAACTTGTACAGAAAATTTTGAAACTAGGTACCTACTTTAATACTAAATGAGCTAAGTCTAAAATTATTTACATAATAGGTATTGAGGTAAATTGAAACAAATATTACAATTCATCATTTACAAAATCGGTAACAGAGTAATAACATTTCTCTGTCAGCAACGATGACAGGAGTTTCTTGAATTTTATTAAGGGCTGATCCTTAAAACAATTTAGCAATTTGGCCTTTATTGCAACTTTCATGGAAATCGTTAGAGCTGTTTTCGAGAACGTGATTACAAATATATATGTAAATAAACATATACATATTATAATAAATATATATATATATATTTATTTATTTATTTATATATATATATATATATATATATATATATTATATAAGTGAATAAAAAATAAAAAAATATACATAAGTGAGCGTTTAAAGATTCAACGTATAAAACAGACTGCCTCGTTGGTCTAGTGCTCGCAAGCGGGTCAGCACCTGGGTTCGGTTCCTGGGTTGGGCATAGTGTTATTGGGTATTTCCACCAGGAATTTCTCAGTGGCAGCCTGGAGACTGGATTTATGACCTGTTGATGGTAAAAGGCTCACCCCTTATTACAGGGACTTCAACATGACTGGCGAAATGTGGGTGTTCTATAGGTACACCTCTGCCTAATCCTTGGAGAAATATAGGCGTGCTCTGATGTTATGTTATGACATTAGTGTAAACTTTAGTCAAAGCTTCCAACTTCATCAGTGCATACCTACCTTTACATTGCAAAAATACACAACGACTCTTATCAAATACCAGCAGACCGTAACGAGAAGGTAACAGACTCCATAAAAATAAAATACAGCCAGTTTTTATAGTTTAAGCTCCAAAATACTACGTCGTGCAAACTGTAGTGCATTCTTAGGTAAAAATGTCGCTGACTCCATTTAACTATCGTTTTCAGGGAACGGTAAAATTGTAATAAAATAAGCTTTAAAGGGTAGAGTAAAAGGGATTGGTTCCCTTTACATTAAATATGTGGGTTCTCAAGATCAAATTAAAGAACATATTCTTGCTGCTAATGAGTTAGTTATGTGTCAGTGTACTTGTCAGAAGGCTTAAAACCCTGATGCTGTCCAGCCGAGGACGGAGGACCCGTTCCAGACTGAGTCTCAAGACTGTATCCTCCACCAAGATGTATTTGGTTTAGTACAAGATCTATCTCAAGTGGTACAGCCTGAGATTGGTAGTTGTCCAACTTTCTGTAGTCATGATTTTTATCATTCAGTTATGTTCTCAGATAGTGTAAGAAGACTTATAGTAAATAATAGTAACAACCTGTGTTATTCTACTCAAAATTGTATGCCAGGGTCAACCTACAAACGAATAGCAGGAAATGTATATAATCCTAAAACCTACATTACTGTATTTGTAGGTAATAGTTCTAAGGTAAAAAAAGAAGAAATCACTGACTGTGTAACTGAGTTGTTAAAGTTAAATTGCAGTAAAATAATATTGTGTGCTTTCTCATATTTTGAAAGATTGACAAATAGACTTAACAATTATATTCATAATAATATGCTTAATAAGCATATAGATAGTGCAATGCACGACGACGCGCCCCACTCCGCTCCGCTCCGTACTAAAGTACAGATTACAGTACAGTAATCGCGGAGTGGGGCACGTCGTCGTGGATTGCACTATCTGTATGCACTTCTTAGTTAGTCATTATAGTGACAAGCTTGTATTTCTTGACACCACAATTTTTGTGGAAACTTTAAAATGACTAGTAATACTGTGTGTGCCTGTTAGTTTTAGACACATCAAGGCTATTAGATTTGTATATAAACTCAGACTTGTGTTATGAACACCACAATGGTTAGTAATAGTACTAATAATAAGGTGGTGAGCCTGAATAAATGTAGCTCAAATGTTATAAATATTTATACAGATTGTACGAAGGAGGTTCCATGTCCCTCACTCACTATGAGCTCACTGCCAGGTAGGATAGTCATTTAAACTGGTTTGTAAGACAACAGGACATACAAGTAAGAATATTCTTATAACTAACAACAACAAGGTATCTTCTGGCTCTAAAATAAATATTTACCAAAAATGAGATCAGCAGAAAGCCTTGAAACTATTTCATCAAAATATTCAAGGTATTCCTTCCAAATTATTAGAAATTGAAATGTTTTTAGAAAAAACAAAGTTTGATATTGTTTGTTTCACTGAACATTGGTTACCAAATGCTAATTAATTATGAGAACTATAGCATGGGCAGTTGTTTTAACCGTAAATCTATGCTGCGTGGAGGTTGATTAAAATTTGTTTTGAAACTTGAGCATTACGGACTAGGTAAACTTGTGCTCAGTTTAGTAAAATCTTATTTAAATGATAGACAACAGCAAGTTCAAATTAATTGTGTCAATTTACTCGGTCTAAAAGTAAAAATGGGTACTCCACAAGGCTCTATATTGGGTCCTTTCCTCTTTTTAGTATACAGGGTGATTGGAAGATGGGTGCAAAGCTTTAAGGCGAAGATAGTACAGACAATTTAGAACCATTTAAGCCATAATTGTCTTAGACGAAGTCTTACGTTTTTTTTTTAATAAGGTTTAAAAAACGTATTGATACAAATTTTCTGAACATTATAAATTTTTTACAGTTTAAAAACTGTAAAAAATTTATAATGTTCACAGAAGCCTAAAAAATGTTTTGCTTGATTGCTTACACATTAATTTGATTAAATAAATAAAAAATGAACTCATATAATCATTCAATTTGGCCATAATTATGCAGTTTACATAAAATTTTGGGAATTTCCGAAAAAAAAAACAAATATTAGGTTAAAAAATTGGTAAGACTTGACCATGGCTTAAATGGTTCCAAATGGTCTGTACTATCTTCGCCTTAAAGCTTTGCACCCATCTTCCAATCACCCTGTATAGTAATAATCTAAACCATTTATTAAAAAACTAATCACAAATGGTGCTATTTGCTAACGATACTTCTCTATTTTTTAAGATAAATAGACGTGCATCAAATCTTGACGACGTAAATAACGCCCTACTGCAGGTCAGAATTGGTTTACTGCTAATAATTTAGTATTAAGATGTTCCCAGTGTCTCGCTCTATGGCGCTCATTTAACATGGGTGACTAAGTTTAAGTACTTGGGTCACTGGGTCACTGAGGAACTTAGGGACAATATAGATATAGAGATAGCGCAGGTCGCTGGCCGTTCGATGTAACATGCTAGTTCAAAGATTTGCACGTTGTACAAATCAAGTAAAGGTAACTCTTTTCAAAGCTTTCTGCCCGTCTTTTTACATGTGCAGTCTTTGGACCTGTTTTACGCAGAAGACGTACAGCGATCTGCGTATCCAATACAATAACGCGTTCAGGATACTGTTGGGGCTGTCGTGGCGTTGTGCAGACGATTTTTACGACATATTAAAAAAAAGGACCGCATCCATGGCCGTCCGGCAGCGCACCGCCACTAATCTCCTGAGTGTGTTCCGAGATCGGTGGGACTCCCCTCTGCTGCGCCACTGGGTAAAGACACACACTAGTTGAGGATGTACCTTTTTATTACTAGTATTTAAGTAATTTTGTTATACTAACACTGGACTCGTGTCTGAATTAAAGAATTTGAATTTGAAAAAACTAAATGCATAAGATATTAAATATTGTATAAAGCGCACACTATGCTGCCAAGCATATTATAAGTTGTGGGATTATATCTCTTTTTTTTCTAACTGAACAGACAGCTGTGCTGCTGGGGAGTTTGTTGCACCACTTCTTTTTCAAGGCTAAAGCACTGGGAAGTGGTGAAGGGTGGGCGTTTCGGGTGACTGTCTATATAATTTTGACGTTTGAAAAGTGCTGATTCTCTGAGTTTGAATAAAAGACTTTTGAATTTTGAATTTTGCTGACAAAAATGCTTGGCTCAATGCTGGTCCAGCTCCATAAGGGCGCATAAACTAATTGATAAGCATTCGAAAATATTATTGGAGCCGCTGAAGATGCAAAAACTATCTTTGAATTGTATAACTTCAATCTCTTAGTATTGTATAATTGCATAGCACAAGTGTGAGCACTGTGACCATGTAACTTCTATAAAGCTACCATTTACTGGGTACGTCTTTCATTGACTTGAATGTGCCCTGGCGGCTGAGAGTATGTCATGCTCACTCAAATGTCTCGCTGGTAGTGGCATGTGTGTTGGATCGTCACGTTCCCTTTAAAATGGTTGAGCTAAATAGTGCTGATCCATGCGTCATGTTCGTGAACGCCGTCAGTAGGGACTGGTCATCTCATAACTGCCACGGCTTATTTTAATTTATTTTAATTTTTGTTTTATCATAATTTTTTTATTACGGACGCTTTTTGCATGCACGTCTTTCTACATTGTTCTCACATGTATAACTTCAACATGAATGATGTAACCAATACTTAGTAATAATATTATGATTTGAAAGAGTGTCCGTGGAGCTTCATATTTCTGACTGACTGACCCCTTGGCAATTTAAAAGTGCCTGTAAATGGTTTAATTGAAATAAATTCTTTGAGTTTGAGTGTTGTAAAATTGGTACCGTGCATCGCAATCCCGATATTTCATGTTAGCATAAAGATTGGCATGAAGCTAACTGCCGCACTCAAAGACGTCACTTAAAAATAATCAGACTAGCATAAATATCTATATCGCAGAGGCTGCGCCACAACACCCTGTCCTCCACCTTTCGATTCCAGTCTGTCTCAGCCACCTTTTTGCCACAGTCTAGCTGGAGGGCGTCCCACACTACGCTTGCCGATACGCGGTCTCCACTCCAGGACTCGTCTGCCTCACCGGCCATCGGTCCTTCGACAAACATGGCCAGCCCACTGCCACTTCAGCTAGCTTAAGGTACCATTCCGTACCCGACCGCAGGAGGCAACTGCAGGCGACGTGTCGCCGTGACACGACTGGTTTCTATGAATTTCTATGAAATACCTTCCGTAGTATACTTCCGTAGTATACTTTCCGTCTGACACGTCGTTGGCAGCTACGGGCGAGTGACAGGCGACACATGCACCCGACCGCAGACCAGGTGCCCAAGTCTGCTAATTTTATAAATTCGTCATTCCAACACGATCCCATTGTCATTTTGCTAAAAGTTCGTAATCTGCTAAATTCATAATGGTCGATCATTGGTTGATCATTGTATTCCACAAACACGATACTCGTAACGAAATAAAATCAATGACTGCACAATGACGTTCTAATGGTAGGTCACTGATCAAAGGAACTTTCAAAATTTTAGATTACCGCCTAAGTCAGTCATTAATTTGTCATTATGTACGAGATTACCAATAGATGCCATTTCTTTTAATGGAGTGTCAGTGGCTGACCATTGGAAAGTCATAATGACGCCAATATATTAGTAGATTACCAAACTTGTCAACATCAACAATATGAAATCAATGATAGACCATTCTGACACTATTAGCTAACAGACTTGAGGCCCAGTAGTGCCGCCAACGCTCGAGCGATAACACGTTTTTCTTTTATCTACCGACTGGAATACGAGCTGCTGCCGCCTGCGGTCGGGTTCATAATCATGACTGCAGCGATATGACGCCGCGTCACGTCGCGTGCAGTTGCTGTCTGCGGTCGGGTACGGAATGGTACCTTAAGAGCGGCCAACCTGTCATACTTTTCATAGAAACACTCGTACGTGATTATTGCGTTGTAACACTATTTCTTTGATTTTTTTTTAACCTAATATGTATCTTGTGTACTATATCTAGGTTTCTATGCAAGCAAAAAATAGAAAAATTGAGAAACATATTCTGTATTAAACTCCAAAAATCTGCTTTTTTGCACAAATACCTGAACTTTGGCCGGTCATAATGTACTCATAAATAGTTAAAGTAAAGAAAACATCTTCATAAAAACCTCGCACATGTAATGGAAATTCTTAATGATAAAGATTTATTTCACAAACTTGTAAGAATTACCCAAAAACACGTATTTCTTGAAACAAATTTTTAGACCCAATTTTTCGTACAATGTTAACGCGTTCTCACTTGCTTGTTAGCAGTTCTCACTTGCGTTCGCTGAAACAACAAGCTTTTCAAACATACTCACGTTGACGATAGACGAACCGGAAAGGGCCCTCTTAACTCTGCAAACACCTAATTCTTTCTATCTAACCCGTAATATCCCATTATTAAGCAAAAGCTTCTCTCGCCCTTTTTCACACTCGTCTCAACATATTCCAACTTAGCATTTGTTAACTAAATTGAAACGTTTTCAATATTTCCTATTTCCGAATGACAATGTATTATAATAGTCCTTCAGACCGAATTTCGGCCATGGCGGGCAACCTCAGCGGAGACTAGACTTTGCGCGTGAGATGAGCGCACAAATGTGCGCAGACACAGTGGTGCACTCTCTCTTTTCTCACTCTCATAGTCAGATGGGACGGCAATCCCACACGATCGAAGATAGATCAGAGGGCCTAGTGTGAGTTTATTTTAACCATCTCGACTTTACGCATCGACCGCGTTCGGCCCTTCACGTGTGAAGTCCGACCGGCTGCCAATTGGAGCACGCGGTCGATGCGTAAAATCGAGATGGTTAAAATAAACTCGCACTAGTCCCTGAAGCACAGGACCACTGGCTTAACGTAATTTACGAAACACGGGGGTATCACACCGCTAACTGCCAAACTCCAGTTTGTTACTAAGAAATTTCTAATGGAAAAACTCAATAACACGCTGCCTGATCTGTGAATTGAACTCAGGACTCTACGCTCAGCAGCCACATATGCGACTACGATACGCTAGTTTTTAATAATACATCTATGGTATTCAGGTAGTAGACGTTTGATGTTCCAGACAGCAAAAATTTGCGAAAATAATTTGTTCGCTTTGTCTGCTCTAGTATATATTGAACCTTTGGTACCCATCATAGAAAATTAGAAAGTGTGGGGAAATACCAGAAAATTCAAAAAACATAAAATCGTAATGTTCTGAGGGTAGTTGAACACAGCGCCATCTGTGGAAATTTCCATGCACTACTTATGAATTTCCCTGGTAGACGCACTTGTCTTTAAGTTGCCTTTCAGCGATATGATTGGCTCTAAGATTTTGTGGAGAGTAGCCATATTGACACGGAAAAGACTCCATAGATGGCGCTCTATAATAAGTAATGCCATAGAGACTTTCGCCCTAATTTATAAACGTTTCTTTTATAGTATCATGTTACCGTGTAACTGGGTTGTGGAGGTCAGATAGACAGTCGCTCCATGTGAAATACTGGACACCAACCTCACAACATAGTTGGGAAAAGGCAAGCTATAAGATGACATAAGAATAATTTAAAAGCGATTTACTCAACATTTATTTTTTAGTATTTACGAAACCGTACTATGACATAGTCATGACATCATCATGACATAGACATTATAAATAAAATAAAATAAAATAATCTTTATTTCGGATATGCAACATCCATATGGGTTAGTAAACAAAAAGGATAACTTATATCTATGTTAGTAAACTTATGTAGTATCTATTTGGTAACCAGACTGTTGTTCAAAAGGCATCTTTGAACCATATCACCTAACAATGGGGTATGGTACCTCCCCGCTATGGTCTTCAGTATGGAGTTGAAGCTGAATAGATGATGAAGGAGATAAAGATTTCTGTCTGACGATAGCGTGGAAGCCATCGACGAGTGCCTGTGCAAACATACCTGATGCACTGCAGAAACGGGGCAGCCCCATCAACATCCTGAACCCGCTATTATATTAGACCCGTAGGGCGCTGATAGCCCGCTGAGTATAGTTGGTCCACAGGCTGCACGTGTAAAACACTTAGCAGTAAGCTTTAAAAAGCGTTATTTTGACTGCCTTGCTATAGCGTACAAACCTGCGAGCCAACATGTTACATCGGACTGCCAGCGCCCTACGTTCCCTCTCAATATCCACTTGGTCATTAAGGTCGTCGGTTACATAATGCCCCAGGTACTTGAACTGGTACACTCGTAAATTATGAAAAAGGTATTTTCTCAACGTCTATTGTTATTTCTCGAGAGAAATGCTTTTGAATTTTGCGTACTTAACTGTAAGCTATTTATGCTCGTGATTGAACATACATCCAGTTTTGAACATTAGCACAATCAGGCTATAATGTACCCACTACTGGGACACAGACCTCGTCTCTTAAAGAGGTGTAATCTACCACGCGGGCCCAGTGCGGGTTGGTAATGTCACCATGTCTTCAAAGTTTTGGTTCTATCTAGGACATGTCGGTTTCCTCACTATGTTTTCCTTCACCGTTTTGAGAGCAGTGTTGCTGAAACTATTTACACAAAGTTACGCCTGCTTGTGTTCCGACTCGTGGTCGTCGTTACCACTGCTCTGTTTTGTACATTGCTTGATGGAAATACGGGATTATTTAACAAGCGAGGCAAATAAAATACTATAATTATTATTAAAATGCAATATTTATTACATAAATAAAATTGCAGTACAATACAAAGTAATTCACAAAGGCAATAACATTTATAATTATACTACACATCTGTAAAATTTAATTTATCTTCGTATTGTATAAAACTAGAGAATTTTTACTAATATTTTTATGACTAGTGACTTATTACTATTTTATAAATAAAATACCATACAAAAAATCACAAATGTTCATATATACTCGTATTTATTTGATGGTGATTATGAAAAAATAAAAATACAATACATAAAATGACCCAATAAATAATTTTATTTCATGTCGCGAAACATGCTCAAGTCTTAAAAAAGACGACCATTTAATGGAATGGCGTGAAACCGTGACATAAATAACAATTTTGAAGAAGAAGCAAAATGTGATGTGTTTTTGAAAGTTAACATTATGTAGAATATTTACTAACTTATTCTATTTCATTCATGATGAAGAAGAACAACTATTGCTATGAAGGTAATTAAATCAGATTCGTAAAAAAAAAACTTACATGGAGCGAATTTGTCTGTCTACTTGTGTATAGGAATTTGTTCTTTTTTCTCTGAGTCGGATATTAGTTTCATAGCGAAAGTTGTTTAGTATGACGGGTAGAATCACCCCCTTGATGAATCCAGGTGACTAAATCACCTGTATAAACGCCTCCATCAAGTATTTAGGTACTTTTAAAACTTACTGCACGTTTCCATAATTCCATTTGATTACTAGGTCCACAAAAAATGTTTGGTGGTTTAAAGCTTAAATTAGATTAAATTATTCGAATACGATTCACAACAAATCTAAGCCTAGCTACAAATAAATACATACAATGATATTTATTTTTATAGTACAACATTATTTTTCCTTCGCTTCTTAAATTTCTTTTGATATTCGAGAAAATATTATTTATAGAGCCTATTTCTCGGTCTCGAAATAAATTTCTTATATTTCACATAATTTTCAAACATTCAGTTGTTTGGTCTTATCTAGTAGATACTGCCAATTCGGTGGCTAAAATAGGCCATTAGCTTCTTACAATTCGAGACATTATTGAACAAATAAATTGATAAAAATGTTTAAAAAAACATTTTTTATTTTTTTGACGTTAACATTTCACAAACAAGATAGTAGCTCAGAATTTGTGGTTGGGGCGACTTATGGCAAAAATCCTTCAAATGACTCAAACCAACTTTAAATCCAATGCTACATTTAGAAAACTTACCATTTAAAAAATCGTCATCATAAAAAAACTAACTCCTACAAATCTACATACCATTCCTTCTTCCAATACTAAATTATCACCAATTTTCAACGGGTATTTAATTGCACATCAAATCCTTGGGTTTGTACTACAAAAATGGTAATATGTCATCATAAATAATGAATGAGCATCTAAAAAGTTTCACTTCATACTGTAATATTTATATTAATCGCAAAGCATATTTTAAATTTCCATTTTTTTTAAATAGAAATTATTATGAACGGTGTCACAAAAAACTGCAAATTAAAGTTAATCTTAGATTATATTCTAAATTTGATTAAACAAATTTTTCGGGTTCGAAAACTGATAACACCATCCTTTTTAATATAATACATAACTACTACTGTACTGTGACAGAATTTGTGATCAGCCGAAATCATTTTGTACTCTGTTATGCTCTCAGTATTAATCCACCGTTGTAAATATAATACTCGTAATAGTACAAAGGCATACCATTTAAAAAAAAAAAAAAAAAAAGATTATTGATAACGAAAATACCATGCAGCCCACTTTTCTACCTTTAAGCAATTTGCATTGTATTTCCGACTCTTTTCATAATAAAAGTAGTCAGATCAGTCCATGTGAAATCAATTTGTACAATGGTCACGCTATGGTGCTCATTTAGATTTTTTGATATGCAATTAAATATTCCCGAATTTCTACTTCCTACCTTCAGTCCCACCTTATGTTCGAATGTACCTATCCTTATAGCTATTGTGTATAAAAGTTGTACTGCATACGTTTCGACCTTGGGCCTTAGTTTCGAAGGTCATGAGATCACAAGGTCGTTTCTTCGATGTGGTGATGCGGCTTAAGGTGGTGAAGTTTTCTAAGTCTGAAGCTGTTGAACAGCAGAATGCCCGGCGAAATTCACGACGGAATTTGCCTGAAAATTTAAAGAATATTAGAACTAGATAATTTTGGATTCTTTGATACCCTGAAAATGAATGGTCTTCTTTTTTTTTTTTGTTTGAGTCGTTGACCCGCTTTCATTTCATGTCATTCATGACGATTTAACTCAAACTCAACTCAAACTCAAATCAAACTCAACTCAAATTCAATTCAAACTCAACACAAACTCAACTCAAATTCAACTCGAACTTTACTCAAAATCAACTTAAACCATTTATTTCAATTAAACCATTAACAGGCACTTTTGGATTTGTCAAGGAGTCATAAGGTATAAGGTCCAATAGAGAATCCCGTCTTTCCCATCATTCCTTTAAACTTTAAGATTTAAATCACGTGTTGCTTCATGATTGCCAAACTTACTTCAGAACCGAACAAAAGCCTTAGCCACGAGTATTGAAGTAGCAACCTCGCTGAAGTTGCGAAACTTGTCGAACAATCCAGAAACTTATACCTTGGAACGTGGGCAAGTAAATCTAATACCACATGCTTCATGAATATAATATTACTACGAGTAGCAACCGAGGCGGGTTGCTAGTAATATTCTTCGCATGCAGTAGAGCATTTATGACAAAAAAATCTGTAACTTTGTCGTAACGACCTGTTACGTGGATAAGATTAAAATGTAACTGATGTTCATCATACTTGGAGTATTTTTTATCTAAATATCTAATCTAAACTTTAATGAAATATACACCTCATGAATCACTCCGTCCATTGGTGAAAACCGTGTGAAAATCCATTCGGTAATTTTTGAGTTTTCACCCTGTTTTTTCTCACTGTTGGATTTTCATCTCTCGGCGCTAAGCAGAGCGTTGAAAATCCTCGACACGACAGGGAGAGCAACAACTTTACGTGCTTTCCGAGGCTGATGATTCTATATAGAACTTATACCAATAACTAATATGTCTCATTGCAAAAATCATAATAGAAGAAGGTTGCAAAAATGTCTTACGATGATGCAAAAAAAAATTGAATACTATTTTTCTTAATTTGAATTAAACAATAATTTAAATTAGTAAATTAATTACTATTTATTTTTGGAATATTAGATAATACTTATGTATAAGCACTTAAGTGAGATACCTGAGATACAGGTTTATTCCTAGTTCAGGTAGAATCCAATAATTATGTAACAAACTATATTTTAAGGCCCTATTTTGTAAATATATATGTAAATCAATTATTTCAATAAACAATTATTAAAATGTCCCATACATTTTAATAATTGTTTATTGAAATAATTGATAAGAAACAGCTGATAATTTTTTTCGCGATTAGGATATTGGTCCCATGGACAAATTTGTTCAGTTTGATTGTTTCAGTTTGTTTATACCACACCCTTAAATTTGAACACACATTTCTGATACCTACAGGCTGTATATAAAAAAAAGGGTGTGCCAAAGTTCACCTAAATTTTCAACTCCGATATTTGGAAATCCGAAAATGTTCTTCTTAACATTTTTCATCCTAACAATCACAATTCCTAACTACTCTGTCTCTAATGTTCATAATTCCGAAGCATTCAACTTCATAATGTCAGTAGCAATAAACATCTATTATACTTTTATTTGTTTTCCTATATTTTCTCAACATAACCATCTTTTACACTATTATTCAAAGTCATATCTTTTTGTTTAGATTTCTTTTTATTCATAATAATCAGTATTATATACATTAATTTTGCGTAACTTTATTGTCACATAACATACAATAAGAATAATAGTACCATGGTACAAGTGGTTAAATCCGAGGAGCTCGTGGCTAAGTAATAACTGCCGGCACGGGTCGATCCGTCAGGCTAAGCTACGCTTGCCGGGGTTGGTCTGTGGATGGGTGACCATCTTTACGTACCGAGACTCCTCCGTGCCTCGGAAAGCACGTTAAGCTGTTGGTCCCGGCTGTCATTCGTGGATCTTTGACAGTCGTTACGGGTCGTCAGAAGCCCGAAAGTCTGACAACCAGTCTTACCAAGGGGTATCGTATCACCCAATTACTGGGTTGTGGAGGTCAGATAGGCAGTCGCTCCATATAAAATACTGGTATTCAGCTGCATCCGGTTAGACTGGAAGCTGACCCCAACGTAGTTGGGAAAAGGCTAGGCAGATGATGGTACAAGTGGTTAAATACATGTTTTCATATACACTTTTCAATTAAATTATTTTAATATTTACTTTACACTTTTATTGGTGTATTTTTGGAAGCCAGAGTCACGCTCCAGTCATTCAGTCAAGTTCCAGAAACGAATCGGTCTTATTCATAATTATTGGTTTAGGTTAGGTTAGAACTGTGACCACAACGCACGAGCCGAGCGAGCGAAGCAAGCGTGCCGCGGCAGCGGCCGGCGAAGTGCCAGAACCGAATCAGTCCTATAGTTATTGGTTTAGGTACGGTTAAAACTGCGGTATAAACTCCCAGGCCATAAACATAACCGTAAATGAGTCGTGTTTTATGATTTTCGGTTGGAGTGTAGCATTGGGGGCGCTACGGAGCGAAGACTTAGAATTTTTTTGCCAAAAAAGTGTTATTTTTGCAAATCGTTTCTGAGTATGAGTGAAAATATTATGGTAATTATGTTTAGGGATAAAAGCGTTATGATAAAAAACAGTAGGAGTTTAAATATATTTACATTAATGATATTATTAATTACAATTTTCGGAAACATGAGTGTTATGAACATCGCCGGTAGCACTACAAATAGTATGAATGAAAACTTTAGGATGAAAAATTTTAGGAACAGTGATCATTCGGATTACAAATCGTTAGGAAGAACAATTTCGGGTAAAGAACTTTAGTTGAGCCAATATGGACCCAAAAAAAAAACATAATCACATCGTTTTTTTTTATCAAGCACGAATTATGAGAAGTACTTACCACTCATAAAGTTATAAATCAAAGGATTGATAGCTGAGTTGGCGTAGCACATAACGTGAGAGATCAGAGCCAGACAGGTTATCACATCGCTCTGTTCCATATCCAGCGTATATCTGTAATGAGGAAAGAGACAGCTATAGTTAAAAGTAATCAGAAAGCGAAGAAGGCTCTGATAGAATTTTAGATGAAACAACAGAATTAGATCAGTCAATAAAATAATATTTTTCAAAAAAAAAATACAGAAATTTGCAGTTTTTTGAGCACCATGGGGGTAGCCCAAGGTTTTCAGGGTTGCAAACTTGGCTATACGAGTAAACTACTCTCAAGGGACCTAACAACATATAAAAAAGTCATAGTTACATTCGCATTTATGACGTTTGCCTTTTTTGAATGGAATAAAAATGCAGTTTAAAAATATGCTTTAAATAACCGTCGTTCATGGCCTCGAGCCATGCAACTTGCGTCAAGTGACAAGCGCGCGCGTCACTTGTTTCCATCCGTAACTTCGCGGTAATGCCCCGGCCGCATCTGCGCCTATCGTGACAGAGCAATGCGTGCCAAGCTTCGTATGTTTTGCTCGCTAATAAGTTATCACGCTAATGCGGTTGTCACTTTAGCGGCTTCATAATTTTAACGAATTTTCGTGCAATAATCCATGATGGCTCTTCATTATTTCGACAGAGCGTTGAACAACGCTAGTTCGAGCACGCGCCACGCTTATTATATTACACACGGCTACACATCAAGCCATAATTCAATTATTCCAGCAATCAACATTCACAATGATTCAACAGCAATCATTTCCAGTATAAGCTGACCTCACATTGTACGGAAATCCTATACAATGAGAGATCAGCATAAACTGGAAATGTATAGCTTGATGTGTAGCCATGTGTAGCCACCACCCGGGTGACAAGTGCTACGCAGCCCGAACTATCGCGACGATAACCGATAGTGGTTGGTCACATCTGCGTGTATTTTATCACTGTGTGAAACTTCGTCAGGATAGTCGTGGCCCCAGCATAACGGATGGAATGCTTTAAAAACTACTTTCATTTGTTTATTTCCCAGTCGCTTTCGCAATCACGAGTATCGCTTAAGCGCGTAACTCGAGGTCACAGGGTAAAATTCCCACTACTTTTGGAATTTAGGAATTTTGCTGTAAACCCAGGCTCAATGCGGTTTGGTAAACATTTAAAACATAATTGTGATTTCCAACAATCAAACTAAATAGAGAAATACTATAATTTTATTTCAATTCATAGTATTCTCTATATATAGCATTTATTACATAAATTATCATATGAAATAATTGTGAACAGGGTTGAATAATAGTGACAGGCGTTTTGTGGTTGTCATTTTTGAATTCACTATTTTAGGATTCTACTAACATTATTAAATGAGCTCATTACATTAACATTATGCTCCTTAACTTAAGTTTAATGATTACGGATTTGTCACAAGTTTAGACATAATAGCTACGCTCTGAAATCTGGTCTGATTAACAACCGTGATAGATCGGATTTCGTAGGTACCTTTTTCTCTCGAAAAATTAAGTTTTTTTTTTTCTATTTTTAATTAGAGATTTAGAAAAGTCACTCGTTAGCGTGGAGCAATAAGGTCTATTAAAAATATTATTAAGAATTTGTTCTGTCAATTGGATACTAACAATTCATATATTCAGAGAAAATCCATTGATTACATTACATTTAAAACCTCAATAACTGAGAAAACGAAGGAAAATCGCTATATCAAATCTGTTTGTTGGTCTTTGTGCAAAGTATAAACTAAATCGTGCCATTAAAGTTTAAAAACGTTGAAAGATTAAAAGATGGGTCCTGTATTTCTTTTACCAAAAACAACCCATCGATTCACAAAAAGTGTTTTTACGTTTTCTGTTGTCGACCGAAAATAAATTCGGCCAAACTCTATCAAAGAGGCTCTGCCAACATCGTTAAACTTTACATTTTTGTATTGTCATCGGATTCCTGGCTTACTGCAGAGAATTCTAAAAACAAGTTTACATAACTTTGAATGCCAATGAATTTTATGTTACTTCTGTCAGTAAAAGCAGGCTATGCAAATCTCTGAATAATCTTCGGAGGCTGAACAAAGTCCTTCGAAAATAAGGGAATAATATAAAATCCTTTGGTAGGTAAGGGACTTTGCGAATTACCAACGAGCAATAAATTCGTAGTAAAAAAGTTGTAATAGCAATGAAAATATTATTGCCTCGTTGGTCTAGTGGTCGCAAGCGCTACTGCTGAACGTGAGGTCCTGGGTTCGATTCCCAGGTCGGGCAAAGTGTCATTGGGTTTTTCTTTCTGGAATTTCTCAGTAGCAGCCCGGAGTCTGGTTTTGTGCCCGGTTGATGGCAATAGGCTCGCCCCCTATTACATGGGACTTAAGCATAACTGGCGAAATGTGGGTGTACTATAGGTGCACCTCTGCCCAACTCTTCGGGGAAACAAGGCGTGATGTTATGTTATGTTGTGTGAAAATAGTATGATTCGTTACACAACAAAAACATAATTGCAAGCCTACAGCTCAATCAACGTGCCTAACCTTTTTCCAACTAGGTATGTTTGGGTCGGCTTGCAGTCTAAAACCAGATGCACCTGAATACCAGGGAGGAGGAGCGACTGACTATTTGACCTCCGCAAACCAGTTACTGATAGCCCTTGGTAGTTGGTTACCTACAACAACATTATTATTAAAAACAGAAACGTTTACAAAACAATATCTTCTATAATTCTTTCTTCATTGTAATAGAAATAGTAAAGAAATATAATATATTTACAAAAGCAACAACAATGCCAGTCTCTAGGCAAAACAAGCTTTTACTTAGTTGCTCAAACAACGAAATCTTCGACCTCTTTTGTCCTAATCAACTATTCCAAACTGAAAGATAATTTTTCTTTATAAATATTTTTTTTAATGATAGTAAGGTTCATTAACTTAAAAACACAAAGCGCGCCCCAAGTTTTAAGATTTTGCCCTCATGTTGGGCGAGCCTGTTGGCCGAGCGCTTGGCCTACGTATACTGGGCCTTTTAATAACAAAATTAAAGTTTTTAATGGTCAAATTTTACTGCCCAGTTAGTACTACTTTCTAAAATCTTCTTCCAAAACTCGTCCGTGCTGTAGGTCATCAAAATCTATAACTTCTATCTAATATATAAACAGTTATTTTCTCAGATAGTATAGGAAGAGGTATAGGTAAATTAATTAGTAACAACCTGTGTTACTCTACGCAAAATTATTGTATGCCAGGGTCTACCTACAAACGAATAATGGCATCAGTAGTGGCAAATGCATACAATCCTAAAACCAATATTACTGTATTTGTAGGTAATAGTTCTAAGGTCAAAAAAGATGAAATCACTGACGGTGTAACTGAATTGTTAAAGTTAAATTGTAGTAAAATAATATTGTGTGCTTTCCCATATTTTGAAAAATTGACAAAAAGACAAAACAATTATATTCATATGCTTAACAAGCATATGCACTTTTTAGTTAGTCATTATAGTGATAAGCTTGTATTTCTTGACACCAACAGTTTTGTGGAAACTTTAAAATCGACTAGGGATACTGTGTATCTGCCTGTTAGTTTTAGACACATAATAGCAAGGCTATTAGCTTTTTATATAAACTCAGACATAGGTAGTATGTCGAAGTCTTGTATTATTAACACCACAATGATTAGTAATAATACTAATAATAAGGTGGTGTACCAGAATAAATGTAGCTCAAATGCTATTAATATTTATACAAATTGTACGAAGGAGGTTCCATGTCCCTCGCTCACTATGAGCTCACTGCCTAGTGATGCCATTGAAATCTTGGGGTTAACTCCGGATAGTCATTTAAACTAGTGTGTAAGACAACAGAAGGTACCAGTAAGAATATTCTTATTGCTAACAACAACAAGGTGTCTTCTTGCTCTAAAATAAATAATTATCTAAAAGGAAATCAGCAGAATGCCTTGAAATTATTTCATCAAAATATTCAAGGTATTTCATCAAAATTATTAGAAATAGAAATGTTTTTAGAAAAAACAAAGTTTGACATTTGTTGTTTTACTGAACATTGGTTAAAGGATTACCAAATGCTGATTAATTATGAGAACTATAGTGTGGGCAGTTGTTTTAACCGGAAAACTATGCTGCGTGGAGGTTCTCTAATCTTGATAAAAAAATGTTTAAAATCTAAGCAACGTAATGACATAGTTGGTTTATCAGTTGAACGTTGCATCGAACTGTCCTGTGTTGAGCTGGATAAGCATGTTGTAGTGTGCGTGTACAGACCCCCTAATTATCTGAACTTTTCTTTATTTGAGTCAGTAATGGATGATGTCCTAGCGAAACTTGCATCAAGTAACAAAGCCACAATTATTTGTGGTGATTTTAATATAAATATTCTAGAAAATAATTCAAATAGCAGTAGAATATTAAGCCTTTTTAAATCGTTCAATTTGTCTAATGTTTTTACAGAACCAACTAGAGTAACCCCAACTTCTGCTACTTGTATCGATAATGTCTTCTGCGATTGCGATTATTTAGATAAATCCATCGTAAATTATTTGCCGTCTGATCATAGTGGACAAACGGTAACTTTTAAGTTTAAAACAGTTAAGCAAAAAGTGCAAATACAATTTAGACCAATAACAACTGGCAAATTAAATAGATTCAATAGTACCCTACATAATAAGTTAAATGCTCTGGGCCATAATATGGACGATGCAAATAAATTGTATGAGGATTTCTTTTCAATAGTGCACACTGAATTCAATCAAACTTTTGAAAAGAAAACAAAAAATATTTGCCCTAATTTTATTTTTAGTGACTGGGCAACTAGAGGTATTAGGATAAGTAGGGAAAGACTGTTCGAGCTGTATGGCCTTAAGCCTTACATTAACACAGAAACTTTCAACAAGTATGTTGCTACATATTCGAAAATATTTAGAAATACCTGCAAGACAGCTAAAGCTCTGTATATTAGCAACAAGATCAAATCAGCAGAAAATAAAATAAAAACGGTTTGGAAAGTAATAAATAATGAAACTAACAGGGAAAAAATACGAAACACTGAGTACACATTGGAGACTGAACGTGGTCCCATAAGCTCTAACTTAGAAGTAGCTCAAGAATTTGTAAATTTCTTTACTAATATACCATCAAAAACGACGGAAGCTTTAAATTCCTCACCCGATGTCTCAATTGATTTATTAAAAGCGAACGTTACAGGCTGCCCGGTTGAATTTCAATTTAAACATATAAACCCTATGATAGTTGTAAAAGCTTTTCGGCAAATCAAAATCAAATTGACTGAAGATCTATGGGGATTATCTATCAAAGTTTGTACATCCATAATCGAGACTATAGCACCATATTTAGCTTTAATATTTAATTTGTGCGTGGATCAAGGAGTTTTCCCGGATTTAATGAAATACAGTAAGGTTATACCACTTTTTAAATCTGGGGACAGTAAAGACACCAACAATTTTAGACCAGTATCCGTGCTGCCGGTATTCAGCAAGGTGTTCGAAAAGGTAATGCTCAATCAAATGCTTAATCATTTTAACACCAACCAAATCTTACACGAACAACAATATGGGTTCACCAAGGGACGTTGTACGACTGACGCCGGTGTCGCCTTATTAAAACATATATTTACAGCATGGGAGGCGGCCCAAGATGCCATAGGAATCTTTTGTGACCTTTCCAAGGCATTTGACTGCGTAAATCACGAAACCTTGCTCTTGAAACTTGAGCATTACGGACTAGGTAAGCTTGCGCTCAGTTTGGTAAACTCTTATTTAAATGATAGACAACAGCAAGTTCAAATTAACGGTGTCAATTCACTCGGTCTAAAAGTAAAAATGGGTGTTCCACAAGGCTCAATATTGGGTCCTTTCCTCTTTTTAGTATATATTAATGATCTACCCCATTTATTAAAAAACAAACCACAAATGGTGTTATTTGCTGACGATACTTCTCTAATTTTTAAGATAAATAGACGTGAATCAAATCTTGACGACGTAAATAACGCCCTACTGCTGGTCCAAAATTGGTTCACTGCTAACAATTTAGTATTAAATGGGAAAAAAACTAAATGCATAAGATTTGCTTTGCCGAATGTTAAAAGTAGTGTTTGTGAAATAGTATTGAATAAGGAGAAACTAGAATTCGTCGATAAAACTGTTTTCTTGGGGATCACGCTCGACTCAAGGCTGCAATGGGGTCCTCATTTAACATCTCTTGCAGGACGGCTAAGTTCAGCAGCATATGCTGTGAGAAAAATCCGTCAATTTACTGATGTAGATACCGCGAGGCTAGTCTATTTCAGTAACTTTCATAGTATCATGTCTTACGGTATTTTACTATGGGGACGGGCTGCAGATATCGAATCGATTTTTATTCTGCAGAAAAGAGCCATCAGAGCAATATATGGCCTCCGCAGACGCGATTCCCTAAGGGAACTATTTAAAGATATTAACATTATGACGGTACCTTGTCAATATATATACGAGAACATCATGTACGTAAGGAAAAATTTAAGTATTTTCAGTAAAATAGGTGATAGACACAATTATGGGACTAGAAATAGGGACCAATTAGTTCAACCGGGTTTCAGACTGGCTAAAGTAGACTCATCTTTCATGGGGTACTGTGTAAAATGTTACAATAAAATACCTCCCCACATACTCCAATTGAATGAAACGAAATTTAAATCTTGCATAAAACGCACACTATGCTGCCAAGCATATTATAAGTTGGGGGATTACATCGCTGACAAAAATGCTTGGCTCAACGCTGGTCCAGCTCCACAAGGGCGCATAAACTAATTGATTAGCATTGGAAAATATTGTTGGAGCTGCTGAAGATTGAAAAACTATATTTACATTGTATAAATTCAATCTCTTAGTTTTATATAATTGCATTGCACATATGTGAGCACTGTTTACCTACTTTAACATTTACTGAGTACGTCTTTCATTGACTTGAATGTACCCTGGCGGCTGAGAGTATGTCATGCTCACTCAAATGTCTCGCTGGTGGTGGCGTGTGTGTTGGATCATTAAGTTCCCTTCAAAATGGTTGAGCTAAATGATGCTGATCCATGCGTCATGTTCGTGAACGGGCGCCGTCAGTGGGGACTGGTCATCTCTTAGCTGCCATGGTTTATTTTAATTATTTTTGTTTTTATATTTTTATTATGGTCGCTTTTAACGTGCACGATTTACTACATTGTTCTCACATATATAATTTCAACATGAATGATGTAACCAATGTTTTGTAACAATATTCTAATTTAAAAGAGTGTCCATGGAGTTTCTTGCCCGTTCTTCTCCATAGGAACCTACTACGCTTTGGAATGGGCAACTAGCTTCATCTTTCTGACTGACCGACCCCTTGACAATTCAAAAGTACCTGTAATTGGTTTATTTGGAATAAATGATTTGAGTTTGAGTTTGAGTTTGAATATAATAATAATATTAACATAACATAACACACACGCCGATATTCCCCGAAGAGTTAGGCAGAGGTGAACCTACCCACATTTCACTTGATTTAAGTTATGTTTAAGTCCCATGTAACAGGGGATGAGCCTATTGCCATCAACCTGGCACAAATCCAGACTCCGGGCAGCAACTTTGAAATTCCCAATGGAAAAACCAAGTAACAGTTTTGGGGATAAAACTCAGGAGGCTACGCCATAATCTGAGTTGAGCTCCACGATTAGGTACTGAAAAATGCATGCACTGACTGGACAAGTCTACTCAAATCTGTGTGGTTCTTTTCTCTTTATATAGACCATTTCAGACACTAATCTACATGGTCCTCATACGGCCTGACCAAGAGTATGTTGACTTTAAAAGAGACTGTGACCTCTGAGTTTGTTTCGGCCTTTCTTCTCAGAGTAGTCAGATAAGAAACGCATCTAGCTTATTTTTAATATTTTTTTAATATGTCGTGTAAAAGTGATTCCGATATCCTATTTACAGAATAAACAATTTCATTTCGTTTTATTTCATAATATCAACGAGGCAATCGGAGAGGGGGTATATCTGAGTGAAACTCGACTGACAACTGACCTAGACTCCAGTATTGCCCAGTGATTGGATTGTTGGGTCCTATGAGGCACATGAAAGTCGATCCATCAGTCGCATCTGGTTATTTTGGCAGTAAATAGGGTAGAGGAATTGTAAAAGAATAGGGAAAGAACTTCGATATTTTATACCTATTTCTAAACAACTAGCTTAAACCCGCGACTGCGTCTGCGTGAAATTTCTTGTTTTATAGAATATATTCCATGACACTCGGCAGTACGAGCACTAGTGCTAGCTTAATACTAGTAGCTTCGAATTAGTGAAAAAAAAATCGAAATCGTAAATGACCTCTTTATCTTCCTCTTTAGGCGTGGGACATATACAGGTGGCAAGAAGTGCGGGCGTAGCGACGGTGTGGCGCGGGCTTTGCGCCGCCCGTTTCATATTTCATACAAAATGTATAGGAACGACGTGGCGCGGAACACATTTTGTAGAAAATATGAAACGGGCGGCGCAACGCCCGCGCCACACCGTCACCACACCCGCGCCTGGCCCGCGCCATTTGCCACTTGTGTACGGCCCGCGCCTTAGATTAGCGATCCACCCCTGCCTTGCGTGAGTGCAATATACTTACGTGTTGACATATTGTCAAAACATCGAGATTTCTGTGCTACATTTACGCTAAATACACATAAATCTTGCTGTTTTAAACGCATTAACCTTGCGGAATTAATTCTCTAAATTATGGTGTAAACCGCATTAAAATCCATTGGGTAGTTTAAAAGAAACTGTGGAGAATGGAGGGGCTCGTAGCTGAGCAATAACAGCTGCACGGGTCGATTGATCAGGTTAAGCTATGCTTGCCGGGGTTGGTCCGTGAAATAGTGACAATCTTAAGAGGGAACAGGGCCTGCAAGGAATTAGAAAAATAGGTATTCGAAGAAACTATTGCCGTCGTCCTACCTCTAGTCTGTCTCCGTAGAGTGCAATAGGGACAGCTGCAGCTCAGACGTAGACTCTCTCTGCTGGTAGACGATTCGTATTCCCCTTTTTTCTGCTCGAAAACTGAGCCGATTCAATTATTATTTTCATTAAAATTTTAAGAAAGAATATGTCTAGGTTCCTATCATTTTCTTTTATGTTTAAGACTTTTGGAATTTGTCTGGTAGTCCTCTAATCACGGCGGTAAAAATGGGGTATTTTTGTAATTTTTGGAGGGTTATATTTTTTGTTGCTGAAAATAAGGAAATAAGGACGTTTCGAGGATTTTTTTTTTTCATAAAATCAAGGTCTGATGTAGAGCAGACCTTGATTTCACGAAAAAAAAAATTTTGCTCGAGGCAATAATCAGGAAGAAAATACATTTGTATGGAGAATGGAAGGCCCAGTTCCCTCTTAACATACCAAGACTCCTCCGTGCCTCGGAAAGCACGTTAAACCGTTGGTCCCGGCTGTCATTTATAGATCTTTAACAAATGTAACGGGTCATCAGAAGTCCGAAATCTGACAACCAGTCTTACCAAGGGGTATCGTGTTACCCAGAAACTGGGTTGTGGAGGTCAAATAAGCAGTCGCTCCATGTAAAATACTGGTACTCAGCTATCCGGTTAGACTGGATGCTGATCCCAACATAGATGGGAAAAGGTTAGGCAGATGATGTGTAGTTAAAAGAACATACAGACAAACACGAAAAGCTATTTATAGATTTGGTGACCTGTCTTAGTAACCGGATATCACGAACAATATCACTAATAGAAATAATAAATCCGATATGACAAAATTGTTTGACACCAAACACGAGGTACATATTGACAAAACCGTAGACGCGAAATGTAATCTCACAGTCAACATAGTCTTATAAAACAAACATGGCCGACAGATAATTTATTCTCATACAAAATCTCTTGTATCTAGTATCCTTGTTTACTAAGATGACAGCACATTGTGTGATATTTCTCCGAAGCGTAGTGGGTGACCTTTAGGCTCAGACCAAAGAAAAAACCAAGAGCTAGCGCTGTGAACAATACAGCATGCCAAAACTACACCACCGCTCTGTGCATACACGCTCACACGCACACATTTACAACTATTTACAATGAAACTACATCTTACTAAGTGCAAACATGTTTACGAAACCGGCTTCACTTCACTGTTGACAGCGTTGTCTTGGTTTTTCATTTGGTCTGAGCCCCTAGGCCAATTTATTTATACTGGTCTTCAAGTATGAGGAAAATGTCGTAAGGGAAGTTTTGAGTACGAATGTAGATACAAGTAGGGGAAGACCAAAGAAACAATGGATGGACTGTGTGAAAGATGATATGGCTAGAAAGGGGGTGACTACCGAGGTGACAACTAATAGAGAAGTATGGAAGAACCATAAATAAACTGAGTTAAAACAGAAGACTGGTAGTGATAAAAGAGTAACCGTGGAGTTTCTTGCCGGCTCTTCTCCATAGGAAACGACCAATTGGAACCGTGCACCTTTTTTTTTTTTGTGTGTGGGAAATCATCAAATGACGTCTCCCGCTCTGGGTGGAGCGGGAGGGCGTGTCAGACTCTTACTGACTAAAACCCACCCGCGTTCCTTCTGTTGCCTGTGCAATGACAGGGGGCCACGGTATCCCTTTCGGACTTTCCCGCAACCCCGGCAGGCAATGGTCTCATCGGACCCCTTCACTCGCTGACACTCTTTGAGGCGCGCGTGGAACACAACGCGCCGTCGACCCAGGCTTGGTCCTTACCGGACGGCGAGCTACCCATTGCTCACCGTCCGCAAGCCCGCGCCTACGCTGGCCGGGAATCAGCGATTGATTCCCGACGCCCAGGGCGTCTCCTCCTGCGGCGGCTAGGGGCGTGATGGCGCGAAATTTGCCTCTCCCTCACGCGTTCCGCCTCCTCCTTTGCGAGCATTACTGCTTCGCAGAAGGAGGTGACGGCCTCCCATGCCCTCTCGCTCCGTACCATGGCCTGGACCAGGGCCGGACGCGAGAGATCCCCGCCACCGATCGCCTCCACCAGGACACGGCGGTGCTCTGCCCAAGCCGGGCATACCTCCACCGTATGCTCCACCGTGTCCTCCAGGCGATCCACGCAGTGATGACACCCGGGCGTTTCCTCCCGCCTTATCCGAAACGAAACCGTGCACCTAGCTTCTGACGTTTCATAAGTGCCAACGTACATAAGTTTATGTGAAATAAAATATTTAGAGTTTGATTTGATTTTGATGACTTTTCATCAAGCACACAAACGTACAAGAGAGGACTCAATGTTATAGGCATTTCATATTTCATATTCCTCTCTTCAAGGGAGAGGTCTGTCATCTACCAGATGTCACGTCTTCGAATTTTTGGTTCTAGGACATGCCTGTTTCCTTACGGATGTTTTCCTTCACAGTTTTTAGAGCAGTGGCTATGAAATTACACAAAGAAAGAGCTTGTCTGAGTTTGAACCCACGAGTACGACCTACAACTCGTGAGTCGTCCGTCAGGAACGTCAAACCCCGCGTTTATTTGAGTTGTGATACTTGTTTTCAACATATTAAGGAGCTCATGGCTTAGTAATAACTGCCGCACGGGTCGATCCGTCAGGTTAAGCTACGCTTGCCGGGGTTAGTCTGTAGATGGGTGACCATCTTTACGTACCGAGACTCCTCTGTGCCTTGGAAAGCACGTTAAGCCGTTGGTCCCGGCTGTCATTCGTGGATCCTTGACAGTCGTTACGGGTCGTCAGAAGCCCGAAAGCCTGACAACCAGTCTTACCAAGGGGTATCGTATTACCCAATTACTGAGTTGTGGAGGTCAGATAGGCAGTCGCTTCTTATAAAATACTGGTATTCAGCTGCATCCGGTTAGACTGGAAGCTGACCCCAACGTAGTTGGGAAAAGGCTAGGCAGATGATGATGACTTGTTTTCAACAAATTTTTGTAGAGACTTGTCAAAACATCATACATTTGCATTGACGTAGTTTCAGACATAATTTGTTTACAATCCTCATTTTGATAACTTTTGTGATACAATTAATTTTTAAAACTTGGTGTAAATGATAAACGAAAACATAGACACACATGTAGAATAATACATGTTTTAAACCTTGGTAAACCTAAATGCGGGGTAAATACAGGTAACATCCGTAACTAATGGTAATCTTGTTGTCTTGCGAATTTCACTATCTAAAACGCATTCAAGAGCTGTCAGTGTCAATATTATTGTGGAAAATGACAGTGACAGCTCTTGGACGTGGTGTATAAGTGCTGATTACGTTCAGTTTCATTCGTGAAATTCCCACTTAGTATTAAGGGGCCTGCGGAGCATGCGTAGTTCATACAAACATAATACCAATATATTTAATTTGTAAATTATGCCCGTTATGTTGTCATAACAATCCACCATTGAAAAACGCATAAGTAGCTATTTGGCGCAGCCGTGAGGCACACAGTACTATTCTAAGTATTTTTTTTTCTGTTTTTTGTGTGAATATTGTGTGTCTTGACCTGAGTCAAATAAATTTATTTTCTTTCTTTCTTCTTTCTTTTCTTTCTTAGCCTTTTTTAGAAAACAAAAAAAAAACGTAATTGTTTGATTGAAATATCCACTATCCACTCTTTAGTTTAGCCCTCTTGCCTTTTCCAATCTAGGTTAGGGCTGGTTGTTCGTGTAACCAAAAGCGGATAATGTCACTATTTCATGTCTGACCTCTTCTATCAGATTAAGAGGGAACAGGACCTGCGATTCTCCATACAAATGTATTCCCCTTTTTTCTTCCGGAATAATGCTTCTATAGCTATCTTTTTTTTAAATAAAATTAAAGGCTACTGTAGACACGTCCCTGTTATTCATTGATGTATTAAAAGGAGGAAGATATGTTACGCGCTAACATCGCAATCAGTAAACTTGGGCTCGGCGCACGACTACATGCACCGAAACTCACACATCTGTGATCAGTGTCATCTCACAGTCGCAAAGCTACAGTTACCGATAGACGAGGATAGAGATAGGAGACGACGCTAACGTGTGAGCGAAATCGCGTTAGCACCTCGCGCATTGTGTGCGTATCGTGTCTTTCACGCATGTTTTTAATATCTATCTCGCTCTCACAAATATGGCGAAGCAAACGTCAAAATATTATTGTAATTTTCAACAAATTAACATTTTTGGCTGTACTTACGAGTGGTAGGTAATCCCATGTGTCTTATTTTTCTTTATTGCATTATTAAAGCACTGTTTAGCTGCACAAGAAGTCATTTTGATGCGTATTTATTACAAAAAAACTGAAATTATTGAGCTGTGTGATCTACGATGTTCCGTGCGCGACTGAGTGCTGGTCCTACTCAACTACGGGCAATCCCGTAGCCAGGCGCTGTGACTAGTCCCGTATCTACCTCTTTTAATACATCAATGCTGTTAATTCTTTTTTTTCAGCAACTTATTGGGAAAGAAAATATGACCCTCTAAAAATTACAAAAAATGCCAGTTGTCAGAGGGCAGGGACGGTTGTCAAAATTCAAAATTCAAAATTCAAAAGTCATTTATTCAAAATAGGCTGAGAATCAGCACTTTTCGAACGTCAAAATTACATAAGACAGTCCCCCAAAACGCCCACCCTTCACCACTTCCTAGTGCTTTTGCTGGGAAGAAGAAGTGGCGCAACAAACTCCCCAGCAGCACAGCTGTCTGTTCAGTTAGAAAAAAATAAAAAATGATTCTATACAACAGTATGCAAGACAATTTACAATATGCAAAAAGTAATTTAAATTAAATAGTTATAATTAATAGCCATATGACAGCTAGCACACGCCAATATACCAACCAAAAGCATCGAGAACTATACTCAAGCAGAAATAAAAATAACTAAAAGTAAACAATATCTAAAAAAAAAAAAAAAAAAAGCCTCCAGGCATAAAGGGCGTGCCCGCTTACATATAGCTGTAACTAGAAGTTACAATTGATAAACTAGGACCATCGAGGTAAAATAAATAATTGTCGAGGTCGCTAGCTAACCACATATTGCAATACAACTCATAAAAAAAACATTGTGATGATAGATTATGTCAGCACTAAATTAAAATAAAATTAAAATAAATTGACTTATAAAGTAAAATTATAAACAATTATATAAACTCATATAACCTGTCAGTAGGTAAAATAATTCTGGAGAAAGAACATTTAAACATTGTCTTGAGTTAATCACAGCGACCATCTATTCTTATCATTTAAGTAGTCGTTGATAGAATAGTATGCCTTTGAACAAAGGTTGGACTTTAATTTAGTTTTAAACGCATTAAAAGGCAAATCTAGCAAAGAAGAGGGTAGCTTGTTATAAAAGGTTATACCAAGCCCAACAAATGAGTTATGAACCTTATGAAGCCGGTGAAAGGGAGCACGTAGTTTATCCTTACTTCTTGTATTAACATTGTGAATATCACTGTTTTTAGTGTATAAGTGTATATTTTGCCTAATATATAAGATGTTGGCGAAGATGAATTGTGATGCCACTGTGAGAATACCGATATCTTTGAAAAAATCTCTTAGAGAAACTCTGGCACCTAGCTGGTAAATTGCTCGAATAGCTCGTTTTTGGAGGACAAATATATTTTGAATATCTGCAGCTTTGCCCCACAGCAGAATACCATAGGACATAACGCTATGAAAATAACTAAAATAGACTAACCGAGCTGTATCAACGTCAGTGTATTGTCTTACTTTTCTGACGGCGTAGGCGGCCGAACTGAGCCTTCCCGCTAGGCTCGATATATGTTGGCCCCACTGAAGTTTGGCATCTACTGTTATGCCCAGAAAAACTGCCGAGTTTACAGTTTCAAGCACCTCTTTATCTAAGACGATGTTGGGTCCTAGATTTCTAACATTTGGAAGGGCAAACTTTACACATTTCGTTTTTTTGGCATTGAGAACTAGGTTATTTGTCGTAAACCAATCCGTAACCATTGATAGTGCACTGTTTACATCGTCAAAATCTTGTCTATTCCTGTCTACTTTAAAAATAAGAGAGGTATCATCTGCAAACAGTACAACTTCACAGATACCCTTTAAATAGAATGGTAAGTCATTGATATATACTAAGAACAAGAATGGACCCAGTATTGAGCCTTGAGGTACACCTAACTGAACTGGTAGCCCGGAAGATTTTACACCATCAACATCTACACATTGCGACCTATTATTTAAATATGAATTTAAAACGTTGAGAGCTTCGTTTAGCACACCATAATGACGCAGTTTACGCAAAAGCGTGTCATGGTGAACGCAATCAAAGGCTTTGGAGAGATCACAGAAAACTCCAATAGCATTTTGAGAGTTCTCCCATGCGTTAAATATGTGTTTCAGGAGAGCAACACCCGCATCTGTAGTCGAACGACCCTTTGTAAAGCCATATTGTTCATTATGAAGGAGGCTATTTAAATTAAAATGTCTTAGCAACTGCTTGAGTATTAACTTTTCAAATATTTTGCTGAATGCTGGTAAAATAGAAATAGGCCTGAAATTGCCAACGTCATTTTTATTACCTGATTTAAATAATGGTATAACTTTACTACTCTTCATGAGGTCAGGAAAAGTTCCTAAATCAACACATTTATTAAAAGTAACAGCTAGATAGGGGGCTACGATGTCTATTATATTACTCAAAAGTTTAATGGAGATTCCCCAGTAATCACCAGTGTTTTTAGACTTGAGTGTGTTGAAAACATTAACTACATCACGAGGCGTTACATGTTCGAAGCTAAATAAGCGACTACTTTTAGACACACTACTAAACAAAAGGTTTTCAGCTTTAGATGGGGACGAATTTAAGGAGCGAGTCGTAGTTATAGGTATGTTGGCAAAAAACTCATTAAACGCCTCAGCTACGTCAGCTGCTTTAGTAACTAATTTATTATCGACCATAATCTCAAGTTGTTTATCTTGCTTAACCGATTTACCCGTTTCATTGTTAATAATTTTCCAAGTGGTTTTTACTTTATTATTGGAATTTTTAATTGTATCGCTTAAAAATTTAGATTTAGCAAAAACACTAACCTTTTTAAATAATTTTGAATAATTTTTGACGTACTCTAGGAAAGGAGTATCAAATCTATATTTTTTTAAACCATATAACTCGTATAGTCTCGCTCTACTTTTATAAATACAAAATCTCTACACGTCAAAATATCTACACGTATTTATTTCAATATTCAAGTAGGATCCCAGTTTTCACGGCAACTCTTTGTGCTCCGATCTATTCTTAGAACACATGTCGGTCTGCCTCCACCATAGCCAAAAAAGCGAGTAAATCTCCTTCCAAGAACCCAACACAAAACCCCCTTCAAAAAACGCCAATTCTAAATTATTAGGTACACACATTTATACCAAAAACAAATTCGCTATTAAATATTTTAAACATAAACACATACAATGTTAATTCCATAGTAACAGAGTGACTACTAAAAAAGGACTATGCCTACACGGAGTCCTTGCTCACATACCTACTGATGTACGTGTGCCTAGTAAATATTATAAATTCAAACGTGTATGTAACACGACATTTCATTTAATTAACAATAATAAAGAAGCATAACATCAACACTGTTCATTTGTTGTCATAAATCATGTTTAAATAAATATTTGGCCGAACACTGTCTCTAAGCCCACGTTCGATTTGTAATAATGTACTGTGTTTCTGTATTATTATTTATTTGTGAATAAACCTTTATATTTTAGTTGGGGGACAATAAATTACGAAGATTAACCAAGACAATTTTTATAAGGTTTATGATTTTTATTGCCTTCAATTTGATTTCACATAACATCACGCCTTGTTTCCTCAAAGGGTTGGGCAGAGGCGTACCTATATTACACCCACATTTCGCCAGTTATGTTTAAGTCCCATGTCATAGGGGGCGAGCCTATTGCCACCATCAGGCACAAATTCCAGGCTCCGGACTGCTACTGTCGAAATTTCAGATGGAAAAGCCCAATAACACTTTGCCCGACCTGGGAATCGAACCCAGGACCTCATACTCAGCAGTAGCGTTTGCGGCCACTATACTTACGAGGCAGCAATCATGAAGAAGTCTCGATGATAAAAAACCTTGTGAAGCGGTGTCTAGTTTCGTATAATTTATGAATATTTAGAAGCAAAAAGAGTATAATATTGGATTATACGATAGCATGAGACGTTCCTTACTTTCTACACACATCCTTCAGACGACGATAACCGACTTTTAATGAGTTTGTTTATACTAACGGTCACGTCTAAACGAGTAGTGTTAATGATTCGGAAAAAATATTTATGATAATTTAGAGCATTTTTTATATAACTTAATATAGGAATATTTTAGATTATGTTTATATTACATAGTGAAACTAATTTGTAAAGTTATGTCTAACGCGGATAAAAAACTGACAATCACGCAAAATCTATTAAACGTATTTTTCTGAAACCTTCATTATTTTAAATATAGGTACTTAGATCTTTTAATATCTGTGTTTTATTAAAATACCTTTTGTTATAAGTATAATAAATTAATAATGTGTCTAATTATCTAATTAGGGACAGCGCTCATTGATGAGCGAGTCCTATTACTGGCTGGACATGCGACGCGTTGCGTGAGCTCAGTACAGAACACGCAAGCTAACTACTCAAGGTCACAGGCTTATGTCAGGCGTGAGCTTACGGCCGCGCACAGACTACATAGGGATGCCGCGGAACGAAAAGATGAAGCGTTTTTACATATATAATACGTCCCCTTCCCACAAAGCCTTTTGGAGATGTCATTCCACATTCAAATTGTCCAAAAATCCAAAAGTACACGCCTCACGGACAGAAACTTCTCGACGGCAAAATTTTGCGGAAAAATCCTAAGAAAATTAAATAGAAAAAAAAAAAAAAATAAGATTTATTTATCCATTGTGAGTGACGACGTGAATCGTGACAAACAGACACACTTCACAACGGAAAGCACCACACGTAATTTTTTATTAAATTTTTTCTTATATTATATCAATATCTATCATATCCTATACTATTAAACTAGCATATATTTTGTATACATAATATTTTCGAACACGTTCTCGAAAACGCCTCTAACGATTTCGATGAAAGTTGCAATATAGGGGTTTAAGGGGGTAAAAAATCGTACTAGCTAGGTCTCATATCTGGGAAAATTCATTTTCTCCGTATTTTAACCCGGAAAAGCTCGGTCGCCTTCCCTGCTAATATGAATTCCATGTATAATAGAAACAAAATAAAATATTAACAAGGCGACATATCTAGGGTAAAGCACTCTCACATACTGAAGGCGGTTGTGAGGCGTGCAAAAAACTTGTACACGGTACAGTAACAAGGTCCTTGGTAACAATGTGAAATTGACAGCGCCTTTGTGTCGTAACAGTGGAACACAGAGCACCAAATTCCCGCGCTGGCAGTGACAAGAGACGCCTTCACGTATAATATTCGTGTCTGTATACTCTGTATTTCACGCTACTGAGCGTTAAGAGGGAACAGGGCCTTCGATTCTCCATACAAATGTATTCCCCTATTTTCTTCCTGATTATTGCGTCTAGAGCAACCATTTTTTTCCATAAAATCAAGGTCTGCTTATCCTTATTTTCAGCAACTTATTGAAAAAAAATATGACCCTCCAAAAATTACAAAAATACCCAATTTTTATCGCCGTGATTAGAGGAATAGCAGACAAATTCCTAAAGTTTTTAACGTAAAAGAAAATAATAGGAACCTAGAAATATTTTTTCTTAAAATTTTAATGGAAAAAATAATTGAATCGGCTCAGTTTTCGAGGAGAAAAAAGGGAAATACAAAACGTCGATTTCGTCATTTTTTTTTTGTGTTATGATTGGTTAAGCTGCAGCTGTCCCTATCGCACTCTATGGAGACAGACTTGAGGAAAGACGTCGGTAATGTCTGCGATTCTCCATACAAATGTGTTCCCCTTTTTTCTTCCTGAATAATGACTAGAGCAAAAATTTTAAAAAATATCAAGGTCTGCTGTAGACACGTCCCTGTTATTTCCTTTTCTTCAGCAACTTATTGGTAATGAAACTATGACCCTCCAAAAATTACAAAAAAATTACTCATTTCTACCGCCCGTGATTAGAGGACTACTAGACAGATTCGAAAAAATTTAAAAGAAAATTATAGGAACCTAGTTATATTCTTTTTTTAAATTTCAATGAAAATAATAATTGAATTGGCTCAGTTTTTCGAGGAGAAAAAAGGGGAATACGAAACGTCGATCACGTCAATTTTTTTTGTGATATAATTGGTCTGAGCTGCAGCTGTCCCTATCGCACTCTACGGAGGCAGACTTGAGGTAACACCACGCCAAAAGTTTCTTCAAATACCAATTTTTCAATTTCCTCGCAGGCCCTGCTCCCTCTTATGAGTCCATAATACTTCGGCTCAAATTCACTCCTTACCTTCCTCGCACACTACCGCGGACTGAGTGAGAGCGAGACTGACTTTACACTGAAAATGACGGTCATTTAAAAAAAAAAAACATAATAAATCTGCTATAGTAGTTCTGCAGTTACTAAGCCAAGTTTCATGATCTCATATGAAGTTTTTTTTTAAAACTAGCGGCTTATTGTTCGGTTTGGAGGTAACTTTGTAATTTTATGTACTTAAAATTTTATGAATCCTCAATTTTACCATAATTATATTTATTTCCGAATGAATGCTGCAGTATTTGTGATTTAACTGAGGATCATACTAAGCAATTTGAGGTGTTTTACCCACGAATACTGAAACGTCACTCAAAATTTGAGGGCTGCTTAACATTTGAGCAGCTCCTAAACTTTAGATTTCGTATTGTCAAACGTCACTTTTGAGTATCTGTTATATATAAGTGCTACTTAAATTTTGAGTGACGTTTCAGTATTCGGGGGTTAGACTCTATCTAAAGAAGCGGTGAAGGATCTCACAATAACGGCTGTCCAAATACAGAGCGTTTTTTGATACTATAATGTCAAATACTGGTGAAAATAACAGATTTTCATGTGAGACGGCATTTCTAGAAAACTAAAGCTGTAGCTAGCTGTCACAGGGTATTGTTAGAATTGGCAAAGGCCGTCAGTTTCTATGAGTAAAGCCTCGTCCAGAGTGGTGCGATTTGTCGCGCGACGCGATTCTTCGATTATGTATCCGTAGAAAAATATCTATGAAAACGCGCGCGACACTACACACAGGAGTGACCTGTCACGCCATACAAAATCTTCATTTCTTACCTGAGTACTGAAAGCAGGTGGACTGGGAAGTAGCATACTGCGAACATGATGACCACTGCCACTAACATCTTGGCTGCTTTCCGCCTGGAACGCAGCTGAGCTGGAAAATTCAAAATAAAAAACATGAATACTTCAACAAAATAAACTGTTCAATATTTGTTTTATTTTTTAAAGAAGATCTAAGATATCGCGAAAAATCTGCTCCATACATTTATGATCGCATAAGCTCGCATCCTATTTAAAAGCAATCGTCACGTGAATGCGCGATCGTCGCGTCAATAATGTCACTTTTTCTAAGAAAAAAATCAAAAATCCTCTCAGAGAAGTGCGAGAAATGTTCAGTTCCTGAGAACGATGACGAGGTTATGTTGTTAGAAGTTCTTGCTCATTCTGAGCAACTGCAGCAATATTTTCGGCTGAGCGCACTGGACGAGTTGCTTTGTCCAATAACGATCCATTTTCACGAACTCCCTTCACAAATTGACGCACAAACTGAACTAAAGGCAGATCATTTCTCGAAAATTTTCCACGTAAATTTCTTACAGTTTGCGTTAAAGACACAACTTTGGAAGTAAGTTTTTAATATTTCCCAATTTTTTTCGAGCGTATAGCGTCCCATATTGCAAATGACAAATATAAAACTAAGTTCCTGTCAAAAAATGAATATCATTCTACCTTTCAAAGTGAAAGTAATCGGTTCTTCAAATTTAAAAGACTAGATGGCCCACCCACTAAATCATCATTTATTTCACGAAATTAATAAATACATAAATAAAAAAACAAAAAAAAATGCTTATTAAATAAATGAACTAAATAAACATACCTATAAAACTACGAGTAGCATACATTTTAGCCAGCCCACCGATGCGTTCGAGCCGTCTACTAGTGCAAGCTTAAGAGCTTTTCAATTATTTCAATAACACTTTGTAAATATTAATCTCTACGAAGTTTTATTGAAATAACTGAAAAGCTGTCCTATGAAATATTACTAACGTTCGCAATGTTTTAGAAATTGTTTTAACAAAATCTCCGCAGTACATTTGAGAAAAGCCTTTCAGTGCAAAGCCTTTCAGATTGTTAAAGTTAATTCTAAATACGTTCAGAGAGACTAAACTGACATTGTGGTACGTATGGACTAATTTTATTTAAAATGCTTTTGAATAGTAGTTTACGACCTTACTTGAGAACTTTAGTTACTGTTAAGAAGGAACAGGGGCTGCGAGGAATTTGAAAAATAGGTATTTGAAGAAACTATTGCCGTCGCGCTGCGCCCGAAAAACCGAGTTAAACCCCGTAAAGTGCGATAGGGACAACTGCAGCTCAGACCGATTATATCACAATTTTTTTGACGAAAACGACGTTTGGGATTCTCCTCGAAAACTAAGCCGATTTAATCATTTTTTACATTAACATTTTAAGAAAGAGTATTTCTAGGGTCCTATTATTTTCTTTTATGCTAAAAACTTTTCCGAATTAGTCTGGGAGTCCTCTAATCACGGCGGTAAAAATGGGGCCTTTTTGTAATTTTTGGAGGGTCATAATTTCCTTACTTATTAATTGCTGAAAAAAAGGAAATGACAGGGACATGCCTATAGAGACCCTGATTTTATTTTAAAAAAATGACAGCTCTAGAGGCATTATTCAGGAAGGAATACGTTTGTATGGAGAATCGCGGGCCCTGTTCCCTCTTAACAATATTACCTAACTAACTGCACCTCGCTGTTTCACCCGTATAAGTCTCGATCCCGTGGGAATATTGGGATTAAAGTATCCTATGTCCTAACTTAGGTCATGGTGTACCTCTACGCCATGTGGGTCAATTTCATTCAGCCGTTTTAGCGTGAACGCGTAACAAACAAACAAAGTCACTTTCACATTTATAATATTATAGGATTAAATTAGGATTACACAATGTTATTATATTATGTAGCCACGCCAGCACATCAACCTACCCGAAACTGTCAAATTTTCTCAATCAACTTTGTACCTTATACTTTAGTGATAAAGTTGAAAATCTATTAAATAAATTTGACTGATTGGCGTCTGTACAAACGTCCCGCCCTTACTTCGTCCCGTGTGCAGTAAGGGCGGGACGCTGCTGACGCTGCGATGGCGTCGTGTCAAAACATCGAGATACAAACTACATACTAATATTAATTATAAATGCTGACTGTATGTTCTATGTTATGGGGTTTGGTTTCCGCACTCAGTCCGTCAGGTGGACCATTGTGCGTGAGCCATAGCGGCCGTTTGGGGGGTTATTCCAACCAGCCCACCTCCCTCCAGAAGGCAATTAGGTCTCCTGGTTTGTCTAGAACATCTGTGTATGATCTGGGTGACCCGAGGGTTTCTGTTCTGATCTGGGTGACGCCCGTGCATTCAAAAAGCACGTGCACAACGGTCTCCTCAGCCTCCATGCACGCCCTGCACAAAGGACTGTCCGCTGAATGCAGTGTGTCCAAACACTGAGTAGCAAGAGCGCAGAAGCAACACGCAGCGTTTGCAGGACACATTTCTGCCGTGCTCTAGTTAGGACCAAACCGACGAATTTTTGCGCGGCAGTACTGCGCGGCACATCCGAGACACGCCACGTACTTCGGTTGCCAATATCAATCTGCCTATACGTCCGCAGAAATACGTCTAGACACAATTACTCGTAGTGACGAATGTTTCCTAAAAATGTTTGTGCACGGCAGGCAGACAAGAGGCATGCCGCGCGCGGTAGCCGCGCACGATTGCCGGTCAATTTTTAGACACACCTTTACTCTCTTTGTTATCTTTTCATGCCTTAACTACTGAACCGATCGTTACGACACGTTTACTAGCCTGGGACCAGAAGTAGGAAATAATCTACTTTTCATCCAAGATATTTGTATTGAAAATTATGAATTACCTAAAAAAACACGGACACAAAGTCGCGGGCAACTCAATCTATCTGATTAGCCATTTCCACAAAACTAAAAACGCGGGCGAATCCGCGAGTCAAGCCAGTCAACTATAAGAGCTCTGTTTTTAATTTAAAGCACACTGTAACAAACCATTCCTTTGTGGTAGATTTTATTATAATTAAATAAATTACTTTGTTTCCCGGATTCCAAGTAGTTTGAATACATTGTTTATTATATAAATAAATGAAGGACTTTAATGTTTCTGAACGTGAAGATATTAAGATATTATTTTATCATCATCATTTCAGCCAAACGACATCTACTGCTGGATATAAGCCTTTTTTTGGGTTGGGAATTATCAAATGACTTCTCCCGCTCTGGGCGGAGCGGGAGGGTGTGTCAGACTCTTACTGACTAAAACCCACCCGTGTTCCTTCAGTTACCTGTATGTTGCCAGAGGCCAACTAGAGGGTATCCCTTTCTGACTTTGCAACTTTGCAACTGATGTAATTGCTACCTAAACATTCCAATCAGTCTTTAGATGTTGTCGCGCGCTCCGCGTATGTTTGTGTGAGTGTCTTCCCTCTCCATAACGAGTCGCTAACCTTCCGCGCGCTTCCAGCGGTCGTTGGAACAATCTCGACCGGCGGATTCACTTGACACTACGGTGCAGCACAGTGACAGAATTTAATTAGGCACTAACATTTTCACTATTATTCGCAACGAACAGAAATTAATAATTACATCATATCGTCTCCGTCTTTTAAAGTTGAGTTCAGTGTAACCCCAAATCGGGGTTCATCCGTACCGGATTTAATTATTATCACCGCCGCTGCGAGGGCTCTGGCTGGACTACCCTACGAGCTGCCCTTGGTGCCGTTGGAAGACCGAACCACCCACCTAGCTGCCACCAGTCACGTACGTGTTGGGAACTACCAGGATAGTGGTTTTCTTAAGGCAGGCTAGAATTTAACACGCGCTCGATATTGAGAACTCACGCTCTTTCTAGAATATACAACCTGTAATTTTTGTTTTGTTTTATTTAATTTACCTGCCCTAGCAGGGACGTTACAGAAACATCGGTCCTAGCTAGTGGACCCCGTCAGCTGTGCTGACAACCCTTTGTGGCTTCATCTGGTGAGCGTTAAACCATCTGCGACGATAAGCTCGCGTGGGTCTGCTGGAGCCTCGCAGCGCCGGAGCCGTGACAGAAATCATGCCTGCTGCATGTTGCATGCTGCATAATAATATATAAAATTCATAATATTTATAATAATATTACATACCTACTAATATTTTACCTCCGCAAACCAGTTACTGATGTTATGAGTAGGTAACATCACTATTTGTATAATAAGAACATCACTAGTCGACAGGGCTGCCAAGATGGCGTCCGAACCATGTTGAACTCTCTTATGTTACACTTAGAACATTATAATAAACCAAAGTTTAGTTGAAGTCCGTATTATTAATTATGTAATACTCCGACCAAAACAACTGATAACCCTTGGTAGTTGGTTACCAACAACTACATTATTATTAAAAATAGAAACGTTTACAAAACAATATCTTCTTTATTATTTTTTTTTCATTGTAATAGAAATAGTAAAGAAATATAATATATTTACAAAAGCAACAACAATTCCAGTCATATCGCTCTAGGAAAACCAAGCTTCTATACTTAGTTGCTCAAACAACGAAATCTTCGACCTCTTTTGTCCTAATCAACTATTCCAAACTGAAAGATTATTTTTATTATTTTTCCTCCACAACCCAGTTACTGGGTAACATGGAAGACCTTGGTTAGACTGGTTGTCATACTTTCGGACTTCAGACGACCCGTAACGACTGTCAAAGATCCAAAAATGACAGCCGTTTCATTTTCGTTTTCGGTCATTTTCGGACAAAAAATCATGATTTGACCATGTTTGGTTTTCGGCCATAAACCAGCTGAAGCTTCGGCCAAGCCGAAAGTCAGACGTTTGTGAATTGTCTTGCGGCATTCGGCCCACTTCGTAAAGCTTAGCAATATTAGGTGAATCAATACGACAAGAAATACACGAAATTTAGTATCCTCTCTAATGGAATTGTTGTGTTTTATTTATTTTAAAGCCTTTATTTGCTCTTTCTCTCCGTAGGTGCAAAAAAACAAACAGGATTTTAGTGTACAGCGGAAATATTAATATATTTTAATCATTTTCGTTTTCGGCCGAACATAAAAATAAAGAAGATCCTGCTTTGTCGCTTTCGGTTGAAAATCCATTTTCGGTCGGACACTATTTATTTTATTTATCTAACGTGCTTTCCGAGGCACGTTGGCGAGTTGGTAGTCAATCATTTTCCTGACTTTACAAAGAGATAACTACGTAATCGGGGTAAAGTCGGGTACCGTGTTTGACCTAAAACTCATTAAAAAGAGTATGTCCATCTTAGCTATAGGGCTAGGATGGACATACTCTTTTTAATCGTTTTTGTTTTTTATTTATTTTTTACATTGTTCTCACTAGAATCAACAAAAGTAATGTACCTACCCAGGATTTTGTAATTTCTATATTTAAAAGAGTGTCATTGGAGTTTCTTGCCTGTTCTTCTCCATAGAGATCTACGTTTTGGAATGGGCAACTAGCTTCAACTTTCTGACTAAGGGCGGCTTGAGCATCGTCGTTAAATACAGTTTAATACCGACGTAAACACATTTAGTCCGCTAATTATAATTAGCGTCTTGCACAACAAAAATTTAGGCACTAATCACGTTTAATGAACTGTCAAAGTTAAATACCCAAAGATGGCTATTTAGCGTCGCTAAATACGTTTAGTAGCAATCGCGCGTCATCATTTTGAGGTTAAAGAAATTTTACTATTATTTTATAAAATATTGTAAAGAGTTCGGTAGGAAGTTTGTAAGATTACTAACCGTAAGAGACTAACCTCTCAACAACATTTTATGATTCTGAATGCTTTTTTTTCAATTTGCTTTTAATGTTTCTATTAAAACTTAAAAGGTTTTCGGCACTTCTTGAAACACGTTTGTGTTGACCCAGGCATTTTGCTTTTGTCTGTTTAATTTGGTCGGTCTTTTTGCACTCGATATTATAGGTGTATGGTTCCATCGCTGCAATCAGCAATATCTGTTCTTCTTTTGTAAAATTAGGCTCCCGGGCCCTAAAAGAAACACTTTTGTTTGCCATGGTAATTATCACTGAACTCAACTAAAACATAAAAATTACAACGAGAAATAGCACGAGAACACTTCACAAATCACAACAACTCAATTTGTGTGACTTGACAGCTCGGTTGACTTGATGTGACAGTAAGTTGAAAGCTCGTCGGTCCATTTCACGTTTTTTTTTTTTAAGAAATGCAACCATTTTGCTCTAAGTCAAGTGTACAACGCACGAAAACGTAAAAAGGAACGCAAGAAACTGCTTTACCGACTCCCTAACTACGATTAGTTAAATTTGGTTAAATTACCATCCAAACGGACGTGAGCAAGACCTTTTTAATTGTATTTAGGCTAAACATATTTAGCAAGATAAACGCATTTAACTAAATTCTGTTTAGACCAAATGTTGCGCAAGCCGGCCTAACTGACTCTTTGACAATTCAAAAGTGCCTGTAAAGGGTTTAATTAAAATAAATGGTTTGAGTTTGAATGAGTTCCATGACAAATAGATGTTGGATTCTGAGAACATCTATTTGTGAACTTGATACTTTTAGCTACAGAGATACTCACAAACTTTCACAAATAGACATCTAGTTAGGATTAACTGACTACAAATGAGGGCAACGGGGTTGACTTAAAACAGGATCTACAATATTATACGCTTGATAAGATTCTGCCGTTGGCTTAATACGCCACATGGATCGATTGATAATCCCATACGTCCTTGAGTATAAGCGGCAAGGCCGTATGGGGCCGGAAGCGTTAAAAAAAAAAACGGGTTGCACTCCGGGAGTGCCGGCAGAAGTGAAAACTTGAATATTAAAGTTGTGCATTTTTCCGTCTTACGAATTTTTGGATCAGGTCACGTGTCCAGACGCGAATTTAACATTTTTTACCCATCACAAAAAAGTGCACTAGGTGTGCTGTAAGTGTTAAATTCGAACCACGTTCTATCAGAGGTTTTCGTTGAGCTCAAGGTTTAGTGTATACATTGTTGTTGTTAAATAATTTTGCACCGTCTTACGAATTTTCGATCAGGGTCACGTGTCCTGACGCGAGTGTAACATTTTTTACCCATCACAAAAAAGTGCACAACGCCGCTAAAGAAGTTTTCACTTCAAAAATAATAATTTATTGGTGCAGTTTTTTTTTTGGCAGACACGTTTTTTCTACAGTGCGGTTTATACGCCATACCATAAAAAAACTTTGCCGTGTACAAAGGGCCTAAGTGAGCGAGACTACCGAATACTATTACAATGTCATTGTCAACGAAACAGAAACGGTAACATCTTTTGACGCGGTCGGTTGAGTCCAACGAATTAAATCTTTGCCAAAAACGCAATTACTTTTTTTTTCATCTTCATTATGATGTAATCTTTTTGTTTGATAACTGAACCGCAGATAATAAAATATTTACTCAAAACCAACTCAGTCTGAGCAATGAGGACTCAATTTAGAATGTTTAAACTCTAATGTAGATAGGTATTAGATTTTATACATTCTAAATTGAGTCCTTATTTTTCCTCGCAGCACCTCAAAGGATATTTTATGAATAAAACTTTCTTTGAAATACTGTATGCAAACTGAAGGCGATATAAACCTAGGTATTTCATATACTTAAAACTTACGACAAATTTCACACAAAAGTTATTTTTTATTTAGTCATTATTTCTTTTATAAATTATAAGGATAAAAGGTGATAAGGATAAAAATGTATTTCAATACATTTTTATCGTAAATATTCATATTCGATAAGATTTAATTTTGAGTTCGTAAAACAAAAGACGTTTTTTTTTTCATAACCATTTTTGATTTAAAAAATCCGGTTTAATAAAATAAAACTTGTAATGCCAAAGTTTTGAATTGGTATGTTTTGTTCCACATAGCAACGTATACATAAATATATATTCAGGGTATTTTAAGCTTTCTAAATAAAACCAACTGCTTCAACCCAAAATAATAACCTATCAAAACAAAACAAATTGGCGAAACAAAATGTCTGAGCCCGAACATTTTTAGTTTGTAAAATACAGTCGACAAAATAGTTTTTACATGGGCGAGAATAAATGAGAAATTATATTTATTTCTGTAAATTGGTTCAAAAAAGCTTGAGGCTTGTGGAGTTGTGACTAAGCAATGATAATCGCACGGATCAATCGATCAAGTTAAACTACGCTTGTCGCGTTTGATCCGTGACCATGTTTAGGTACATACCAAGACCCCTCCGTGCCTTGGAAAGCACGTTAAGGTGACGACCGGCATCTTTTAATGATTTTATACTGAAGATCACGTCTAAACGAGTAGTGATAATGATTTGGAATAAATATATGTTAAATTAGAGCATTTTTTTAATAACCTAATGTAGGAATATTTTAGATTATATTCTTAGTACATAGTGAAATTAATTTGTAAAGTTATATCTAACGCGGATAAAAAACTGAGAATATTATACGAGTAGAAGCGTATTTTTCTGAAACCTTCACTTGTTTAAGAATAATTTAATGATTGATCTTTTAGTATACTTTTATCAAAATAGTTTTTGTTTTATGTATAATAAATTAATAATGCATCTAATTTGGGACAACGCTCCTTGATGGCCGTCCTATTACTGACTGGGCGTACGACGCGTTGCTTGAGCACGCAAGTTAATAAAACTATTAAGTTCATTTTTTTTTTTTTTCAATCGATTAAAAGTGAAATCACGTTCTTATTATTAATTGTACTCGTAATTGCAAAATTTGAGATCAGTTTCTTTTTAATCAGTCTTCTTTTAATTTATTTTTATTTTTCTTTTTAATCATTCATCTATGTGGGATACAACGACAAGATGAGGAGATAGTGAGATCAAAATATTCTAAGTTATTGCGGGCAATTACTATGAATGTGTGACACGCGGACTTTTTAATTTTTTATTCATTTTTATTTAGTATTTTTATCTTTCCGTGACATCACTGCGGGCCCTATCAGAATTCGCAGCATCATGCTGAGATTATTAAATGTCGCAGCATCATGCTGAGATCAGGAAGTAAAGGACTTTCTGATATATCTTATGTTTACTTTGTTTTTATTTTTAATGAGTGTGCTAGCTATATTGATATCTCTTGTGCTTGTCCCAATAAATACTTTTTCTTTCTTTCATTCTTTAATCAGGGCTATGAATTGAGGGCAATTACTTAGAATATTTGATCACGATTTCACGTGTTTTTCAAGTCACGCGTTTACATTAATCAAAGTTTTGTTGAATCAATTAAATCAATACACGCTTTAGGAGGTTGTCGATAAAAAAAAAGTTAGTAAGTTAAGTAAATTTATTTATTACGTGAATTATGTACTAAACATAAGTCCGTTAGATGTAAACCTGTTGAGTTGTTGAAAATATTTACTGTGCTTTTTATCTACTTATGTGTGTATTAAGTATTGTGTATTTATTTTATCTTTGTCTCAAGACGATAGTTTTTGACCAATACGTGTTGCCAGCGATGACCTATGGCACTGTAACGTGGTTGTTCACAATGGGCCTCATTATAAGGCTAAGATTTACCCAGAGGGCAATGGAGAGAGCAATGCTTAGAGTAGAAATGACGAGATTCGCAGGAGAACCATGTTATCCGACATAGCCCGAAGACTTGCCAAACTTTAGTAGCAGTGGGCATCCCTGCCCACATTGCTCGCAGAATAGATGGTCGATGGGGCCGAAATAATAATAAAAAAGTTTATTGATCCAAAAATATACATAGACATAGGTTGTACACTAGTTACATGCTAAGACTTATTCAACTAACAAGGGACACAAGGGGAGAAAAAAACAACTGTCTATAGCAACAAAATTAAATCCTGTCTCCTAAACTAGGGATGGCCAGTATCTTAGGAGACAGTGATTCGACCGAGATGAAATGTAAATTAATTATGGATATAGAGTGGAGTTGTGAATGGGAGAGAGGTGTGTGTGTTTATGTTCGTGAGTGTAATGTTAGTTGTTATGTATGGGTGTGTGTACTGTGTGTTATCCCTTCCCAGAGGTGTTTGTTTGTGTGTTGTGTTTGTATTTAATAGTTATTTGGTAAGCGATGTATGCCAGTAGAGATTCGGTGTTATTGTAGTCCTGTTGTATGAGCCAGTCTGCAATTTTAGATTTAATATTGAATTTATTTAAGTTTATTACGTTTAATTTCTTTTGTATAATTTTATATACGTGAATACTTAACTCGTAGTAATGGTGTTTTGCAAAAGAGGTAAGGAGGAGGAGGGAAAGGTTTTGGAGTGGCGACCGCGTATTGAAATACGTAGCTTTGGAAGGCCCCACAAGGTGGACCGATGACCTGGTGAAGGCCGCAGGAATCCGCTGGATGCGAGAAGCACAGAACCGGTCGATTGGCAGTGCTTGGGGGAGGCCTATGTCCAGAAGTGGTCGTCTTACGACTGAAATGAACTGATGATGATGATCTCATACAACGAGATATAAATAAGCTAAAAAGTCTGCACGGTTGACGTCATCACGTCAACGCCGGTTGTCGCTGAAAACCAGCGGTGGGGCTCTGTCTCGCATAGGGTCCCAGCATTATGCTGAGCGATGGCCGTTTTGCGTGGATGTGAGGCAAATTTTCCCCCATCATGTTCTTTCTTTGCGTCATGCCATGTGACGTTTACCGAAAATAAAAGGTTTTTTTTTTGTCACCATTATTTATTTATTTATTTTAAAAAAAAACGTTGGCCCCACACTAGGAATTTCTCCTATATCGTGGATGCGTTTACAAACATTTAAACTCACATACACAAACAGCCAGACCCGGGCCAACTACTTGTAGGTCATACGAATATTTGTTCCATTATTATAATGAAACATTGTCCTCAAGCCGGATAGTGGTTCATTCTAAGGGAAGTTCCTACTGATCACCATGATTATTTAGATACTACTGCCCATTTTAAATAAAGCAAATTTCTTGCATGTGACATACAATCAAACAGAAGTAACATATGACTTGAAATCTTTTTATTATCGTTTCAACTTCGTGTCTACGCCACAGGCAATGATTTCGTTGTAAGTCTGACATAGCTGTGTTGACGATTCAATCACATTACCTACACCGTTATTGCTAGCCATGGCACAGATGGATACATATAGTTCACTCCGCAAAATCATTTACAATAAAAAGCGACTCTTGCTAAGACACAATAAAGTGCAATGGTCGCACAGCGCTAATTACCTATTATCACGTAACTCTTTTAAATTTTAAATTATTTATTTATTTATTAAAACTTTATGCACAGGTAAAAAATACTGTACAAAGGCGGACTTAATGCCTGAGGCATTTTCTACCAGTCAACCTTAGGGTGGTGCAGAGACAAAACATGGCAGGTGCAACATAAGTGATATATAACTTGAAAATTAATACCTACTAATACATAGATACATACATATAAACCGAATAAACTTTGTCAGGAGAAATAACGATAGGTAGAGGAGAAAACAAATCCAGCAAATCAGCGCTGCAAAGATTCTGCCAACTTTTCACGAATATGTTCTCGCGCCTTCAACTTGAAGGATACCGACTGGTTGCCATCCTGATGTTCAGAGGAAGCGCATTCCAAAGAAATACCGCCTGGACATAGAAAGAAGAGTGAATAAAACCAGAGCGGTGAGAAGGACATCGTAGAAGACGATTGTTTGTAGAACGAAGATTTTTGCTATGGGCAGAGCAAAGGTATTGAACATGTGTAGTCAAATAAGAAGGAGAAGTGGGTTTGTCGAGTATAGAATACAACATTGACAGCGCCCTCAACTCTCTAATCTCTCTATATTCTGTCTACGTTACACTCACTTTATTGGCCCGGCAAGACGAGCGCGGCACGTAATTGGCCCGGCAAGACGAGCGCGGCACGTAATTGGCCCGGCAAGACGAGCGCGGCACGTAATTGGCCCGGCAAGACGAGCGCGGCACGTAATTGTATCTTCATACCTAAAAACGGAATAGACCATCTAAATTCATCGTTTGCCAACCATTATTTCCGTCTTCAATTCTTGTCAAACGCTTTGTTTATCATGAAACTTGCTTCCACCAACGGTTTCACCGGCGTGATAAAAATCAATCGACCTAGCCTTTTCCCAACTATATTGGGGTAAGCTTCCAGTCTAACCGGATGCAGCTGAATACCAGCATTTTACATAGAGCGACTGCCTATCTGACCTCCACAACCCAGTAACTGGGTAATACGATACCCCTTGGTAAGACTGGTTGTCAGATTTCGGGCTTCTGGCGACCCGTAACGACTGTCAAAGATCCACGAATGACAGCCGGGACCAACGGCTTAACGTGCTTTCCGAAGCACGGTGGAGTCTCGGGATGTAAAGATGGTCACCCATCTACAGACCAACCCCGGCAAGCGTAGCTTAACCTGATGGATCGACCCGTGCGGCAGTTATTACTTAGCCGAGCACGTCCCACCGGCGTAATATCTTTATAAATTAAGAAAGAAAGAAAATACATTTATTTTTACAGCTTCAGTTACTCAATGATAGTATATCATTTTACTGGTGAAAGAATTTTTTAAATCGATCCAGTAGTTTTTGAGTTTATTAATTACAAAACAAAAATACAAATCTTTTCTCTTTAATTATTCACAAAATCCACAGCTCTATAACAATTTCACTTAGGATAAATAAACTAATCTTACAGCCAATTACGGATTTACAATTTAATAACTACACTAATTATTAAATGCATCAGAAATGTCAAGCTAGCACCTTCTAAGCATGTTTAAGTGTGTGTGTGTTTATAATATTAGTGTAGGTAGATGTTATTCTCGAAACAGGAAAACGTACCTACAAACAGTATTTCTCACACACAAAAAAACATATTTTTCTTTTGTCTAAATTTTTTCCGCAAAGCAACGGATATGCCACATTTCCTTTCAAACAACTTTTTTCTTAACCCATGAACGTCTACTCTAGTGGTTGTTATAAACAAAGTAAATATTGGTTCAAAAGAATGCATATCTCGAACACTGCCACGTGAGCCTTTTCATCATAAGTTATTGCAACTATTATAGGCTGCAATGTGTCTGGCATGTTGGTATTTTATACAAAAAAGTAGGATAATGTATGTGAATTTTGTTTGTTATTACGGGTGAAAAAACGGTGTTTGGATACGCGTCGTATTTTAAAATAAATCGACGATGAAATTTGACCTTGAGTAATCTTCGAGGAATGTGGGTATTTGAATTTTTGGAAATCTTTTGTTTTTATTTTATTTTATTTATACGCGAAAAATTCTTTGAATTATTTTCAGCTGATATTGAAGAGGAGATTCCTGGAGAGAGTTGCGATAACGCCAATATATACATTTTATATAATATGATAATAATATAATAATAATAATTTTAATATGATTCTATGATATTTTTTTAATATGTGATATGTAATATTGTTTTGATAATAACTTTTTTTAAGATTATAAAGTGCATATGCAGATGTGTAGGCCTTGTGGACTGTAGACCATTTGTTGACCATTTTCTATTGTGTTAAGTACCTGATACTTGTTGACAGGCCTACACTATCCACCCATGCCTATAAACACGGTTATTTGAAAACATTGTAAAAACCAACTATTTGTAAAAGAGTAATCGTGGAGTTTCTTGCCTTCTTCTTAGAAAGCGACCAATTGGAACCGTGCATCTAGCTTCTGACGTTTTATAAATGCCCATGTAAGTTTATGTGAAATAAATTGTTTTAACGCTAGTATTAAAAAAAATACTTCAAATCATGAAACTTTGCATACTAACTGAACTAAATATAAAGCAGAATGATGTTTTTTGAAGTGAAAACTTCAAAAAACTTTTCTTTAGCGGCGTTGTGCACTCTTTTGTGATGGGTAAAAAATGTTAAACTCGCGTCAGGACACGTGACCTGATCGAAAATTCGTAAGACGGAGGGAGAGTAGACCGGTGCAAAATGATTCCCTAACCATTCCAAAATATCAAAAATGCAACAACGTTAATATTCAAGATTTTACGTCTGCCGGCACTCCCGGAGTGCAACCCGTTTTTTTTTTCAGTACCGGTATTTTCATCATAAAAAGAAATTATCTTAACTATCGGCGCTGTGGAGCCTTCTCCCCACTGCTCAGTCTTACTCTCACTCAGTCCACCAGCAGTAGTGTGCGAGCGAGATGAAGAGTGAATTTGAACTGAGTATCGGAATTCGTAATTACAGACATTAACAGTTAACCCTTTGGTGTGAACGTGACCTAACTACTTTCATAGAACTTCGGCCAAATAACAAGTTCTGATAAATTGCGTTTGTACGTGTGTTGAATGAATGAAGTTTATTCAGCTAAATACATTTATACATTACTAGCTTATGCCCGCGGCTTCGCATGCGTGTATGTCGGAAAATGCCCCATGGCAACGTAATACTGGGATTAAAAGTACCCCAAAGTACTGTGTTAATCCAGGTTATAAACTATGCCATGTGAAAGCTTTAGGGACATGAGGAACAGGGTGTAAAGTTCATTCATCCACTATAGAAAAGGGAGGATCCTCCGACCAGACGGGTGTTGTGTCTGGCGGGCAACTGCCCAACTGTTGATGTCGGTCTTATATAATTATGTAATGTAAACTCTGATTGCGCGATGCAGGATTTGTGTGACGTCTTTGATGCGTAGTTCGTATGTGGCGGTGTAACCACTACAAAGCTTTTGGGGTATTATTTAATTTATACTATGGCAGCTAGGTTGAAATCGAGCGCGAACATGGTGTTATGAAACATCCAAAAACAATATTTGCGGCATCAGACACGCACACCTCGTAGCAATTAACCTAACCTAATTTAATGAACTATAGAGTAGGGAACGTCGCGGCGGGGTCAAAAAGTTTGCGAATTAATTAAAAAATATTTTACTGCTACATAAATACTCCTGTAGAGAAAACTATTAATTTGAATAAGAATTAATACTACGATACGAATGTAACCATTGCTTTATAGTAGTTCGATAGTTTTTTTGTAGGTAATAATGAGTATTTTAATCATGTAGTATCTACATCATTTTTTTGTATCATTAATAGTTTTCTCAGTGCACGCCAAATAATGAATTTTATAGGCAAGATTTTGCTACTTTAGGTTACATTACTGCAATTTTCTTAAATATCTCTATTTTTTTTTTATAAATTATATCTCAAACTCAAACTAAAAATCGGTCCCGTAGTTTCGAAGCTTATTCGGTACAAACAAACAAACAACAAAAAATATTTTAAACCATATAACGACACCTGCTACGATCCTTATATTTGCTTCGTTTGCTTTACTTTCTTCATGGAACCAACATCGTAATCACGAAAATACAATCAGTCTCCTCATACATTTGGGTCGAGTAGATATTGAAGTTTTGTCAGTTGATAATTGTTTCGCGATTTCAATGTTTGTCCTATGGAGAAAGCTGTTCAATTTGGTGGTCTCTACACCTTTATAAAGGACATTGTAAAAAATGGCATGAAACCTTTACTATAATTACTAGTTTATTTTATAATTTACATTAAAATTATTACTATAAAACGGACACTTCATAGTTTCGAAAACATTTTTAAAAAGTAATCACTTCGGTCTTATTCCCCAGTGCCATTATTTTTGTTTCAATTTGACGTTTTATATAGGCTCACTCAGCGCTTGATCTATGAATAAGGTTTTTATTTATCAACAAAAGAAAGCGGCTGAAAGCGCTGTGTGAAACGAGCAACATCGACTGACAGTCGATGAATTGACAGATGACACTTTGACATTTGCTAGTAATGACAGTGTCATCGCTCAGAGTACATTTTTCTATTGGTCATAACTACAAATAAATTAGTGTAGAGAAATAATGGTTCGGACTCGTTCCAATGTAAATGTAAATCCAATATATTTTCACAAATAAACGCTAAGTTCATGTTTCTATTGACCTAATTATAACCCCAAAATCCGAAAGTCTTTTTGATTTTTTACAATTCTCAGAAGTTTCCGTGATTTTAATTTAATTTCAATCGAATATATGCGTTATTTAGAACACAGAAAGTTTACACGTGTCTGTTGGTTCTTAGGCGAACGATGTATGGACGCCGAACAATGTCCTTTGACTACACCCTTCTAATACACCCTGTATTTTAGACGGTGGACGGATACAGGGGCGCGCGCGCATGTCGTTTGACGCAAGGCGCGTTGCGTGTCGCTTCGCTCGAGGCGTGAACCGAGCCTAAGAGGACTTTCCCAAGTATTACAAATATTTTAAGGATCTACTTACTCTGTTCAGCAGGTGCCAGCTTCACGGTTTCAGCCTGTCCTGGTATCTTCTCAGAGCGCCACAACACCTTCACTATCTGATAATAAGCCACGGTCATCAGCAGAAGAGGTAGTCTGAAATAATAACATTCATTTAAAAAATTTAATCGTTTTTGATTTTTATATTTTTTTTACATTGTTCTCACATATAGAATCAACAAGAGTAATGTACCCAGGATTTTGTAATTTCTATATTTAAAACAGTGTCCTTGGAGTTTCTTGCCAGTTCTTCTCCATAGAGATCTACGTTTTGGAATGGGCAACTAGCTTCAACTTTCTGACTAACTGACTGACTCTTTGACAGTTCAAAAGTGCCTGTAAATGGTTTAATTCAAATAAATGCTTTGAGTTTGAGTTTGAAATCATCCCTGTGTTCCCCAAAAGGGTGCATATAACGTAAAGCTACATTTCACCAGTCCCATATAATAGGGAGCGATCCAATTGCCATCAACCGGGCTTAAATCCAGACTACGAGTTGCTACTGAGAAAAGCCCGATAAGACTTTGCCCAACCTAGGAAGTAAGTTCTAATTTTTCAGTGAGATATAAGTTCCAATTGCAAAAACAGCCGACTTATTTATAGGCAACTAGGTGCACCCCACTTTTTCACCCACATAATTCTCGATCCCGTGGGAATATCGGGATAAAAAGTATCCTATGTCCTAATCCAGGCCATGGTCTACCCATGAGTCAAATTCCATCCAATTCCGCTATCCATATACTCCAAATTTACGTCTCACTGAAAAACTCGACGTTTTAAACTAACATACCCGAAATGTGCAGAGGATTGCTGTGATCTTTAGGGCCATGAGGAACCGGGTGTAAAGTTCACTCATCCACCATAGAAAAGGGAGGATCCTCCAACCAGACGGGTGTTGTGTCTGGCGGGCCGACTGCCCGACTGTTGATTTCGGATAGTCTTATCTATGTCGTTCGCGCGGTAAACTCTAATTGCGCGATGCAGGATTTGTGTGACGTCATGTCTTTGATGCGTAGTTCGTATGTGGCGGTGTAACCGCTACAGATCCTTTGCACAGTCATATCAGGACACGGTCTATTAAGCGTAACAAGATTTGGGCTGTGATCAGTGTCAGAGAATGTGATTTTTTGTCATTTATAGTATCCCATTTTGCTGCTTTTAAAAACAAAATTAGCTAGCAGCTAGCTAATTTTGTTCTGGGAATTACACTCGAGAGCAATGAATCCGGGTCACTTAAAGAATGTTAAAAATCTCGGAAACTAAAAATGATAGGTTAATGCAATAAACTGTATTTAATAGACAATGTAATACTCCTTAAATGAAAGTTAAAAAAATATGAGTCACCATACATTTTATTAACCCAAAATTACATAAAGAAAAAAACTGCTGATCTCTCCTTAAAACAAAAATAGGAAACATGAAATTTTTGAACTTTATTACGATTTTCTTGAATTTTAATACATCGTATTGCCTCCTCGTGCTTCCATTACTGCGTTTACGTGGTTTGGCATGCTGTACACCAAGTTCCTTATACGATTTTGGGGAATATTCTCCCATTCCTCTGTGAGAGCAATTTTGAGCTCACGAAGCGTGATTGGGGGAGGGTTTCGTTGTTTTACGCATCTGCCTAGCTCGTCCCAAGCATGCTCGATCGGGTTGATATCCGGGCTGCGCGCTGGCCACTCCATACGAGTAATGTTCATCTCTTGAAGGTAGTCATTCACAATCCTACCTGTATGAGGTCGGGCATTGTCATGCATAAATATAGCATCCTCACCTAAATTGACCATAAATGGACCAACGTGATCATTGAGGATTTCTTCCACATATCTTTCGCTAGTTAAAGAGCCGTTTTCTATGATCACCAGCTCTGTGCGACTTTCAGAAGAAATTCGGGCCCACACAAGTACAGACCCACCACCGTAGGCTACTTTTTCTTCGATGCATGCTTGCTTGAATCTTTCCCCTGGTCTTCGATACACTCTGTGTCTTCCATCGTGCTTGTAGAGCATAAATTTTGATTCGTCGGAGAACATAACTTTTGACCAATCTTCAATACTCCAATTTACGTGGCTCTGGGCATATCTTAGTCTTGAAATACGATGCCCACGCTCCAGTTTAGGGCCGTTTGCAGGTCTAAGGGGTTTTAAGTTAGATTCAGCAAGCCGACGTCTTACTGTCCATGCACTTGGGTTACTTCCTCCGAGGCGTCGAAACTGATTTGTGAGTTCAGTTCCTGTAAGAAAGCGATTTCGAAGCATGGTGTTCACCAAGTATCGGTCTTCTCGTGCTGTGGTACACCTGGTTCTGCCCGTTCCTGGTCTGCGTAGGTTAGAACCAGTTTCTTCGTAACGTCGGAGAACTCTTTGTACTGTTGACAGCGACACACCGACAGTCCTGGCTGTATCGCGCTGACTCCGGCCGGTTTCCAGCATTGTAAGTATTCTGGTGCATTCTTCAGGCGTAAGCGACATAATTTCAGCTTGAATAATGAATATAGAGCACTATCAACATGGTTTATGTACCCACATAAATGACAGATTACAAACAAAAGCAAAACCAAATGCTGTAATTTCGTAGTTCCATCTTCGAAAGTGGCCCTTTTTCAAATTTGATTTTTTTATGATATAACTTTACAATAACTAAGAAGTTTTAATACCTTCATTTAAGGAGTATTACATTGTCTATTAAATACAATTTATTGCATTAACCTAGCGTTTTTAGTTTCCGAGATTTTTAGGATTCTTTAAGTGACCCGGATTCATTGCTCTCGAGTGTATATTTATTTATCTTTATATTTATTTTATTAAAAAACCAACTAATATTAACAGTATACAAGTTATAGGTCAATAAATAATAGTAATTACACATACAATCATAAAATTTTATGATTGTATGATGAAATTAGTCAAAATTAGACAAAATTAGATACAATTAGACAAAATTAGATAAGATTACATAAAATTTGATATAATTTGGGATAAAAATTGGAATAAAATTATTAATAACAAGAAAAAAATAATTTAATCACTCCAAGGAGAGAGAGTACTGAGAGTGGTGTTTGTAATTATAGAGTCAGGAATGGAATTTACATTAATTTTAAAAAAAGAAAGAAAATGCATATATTTAGTACAAACTAAAAGTCACACAAGTAAAAAGAAAGAAAATAAAAATAAAAGTAAAGAATACAAAATAAAAAGTATAAAAGTGCGTTGTAAGATACTAGCAGGAATGTGTGCCTTGCGGCTGCGCCAAATAGGCCCAGTTCAGCAAAAATGCCAGTCAACTAGTGCCTATAGTAAAGCATAGTATTTTGGTTTTCCTCTTTAGCAAATTCGCTTACCAACAGATGTAAATAAACAAGTACTTTGGCTCAAAATTAATTATTGATGAACCCTATTGCGCTTCGACGTTTAATGTATTTTTAAATTTCAAGAAAATTTTGCTGAACTGAAAACCAATTTGGTTTTCCCTGTTTATTAAAAAGCAGAATAATTATTACGAATGTCGGTCTGTATTCTGAGAACGTTCAATTTTATTAAAGCCTTGGAACCATACCGCTCGTTTCTGAGTAAAGACAAGAAGTAAATACATGTTATAAGAAGTAATACCTTCAAAAGATTTAACATCTCTCGCGGGGTGGCTAAGCTTGGCCGCTTATGTTGTTAGAAAGATAAGACACTTAACATTATGTAGAAACCGCGCGTTTGGTCTATTTTTGTTACTTCCACAGTATTATGTCGTATGACATTTTACTGTGGGGTCGGGCTGCTGACATTGAATCTATCTTTATTTTACAAAAGAGAGCTGTCAGAGCCCTTTATAATATACGTCGTCGCGAATCTCTTTTAAAAGATTAATATTATGAAAGTAAGTACCCTGCCAATTCATTTATGAAAATATTATGTATGTGAGAAAAAATCTACATATTTTTAATAAAATAAATGATAGACATAATTTTAATACAAGAAATAAAGATAAAATAGATCAACCATTTTTCAGACTATCTAAAGTACATACATCTTTTATGGGGTTTTGTGTTAAATGTTAAGAATACCTTGTGATATAATAGAATTAAATGAAAGAAAATTTAAAACTCATATAAAAAGCACACTTTGTAAACAAGCATATTACAAATTAGAGGATTATATCCAAGATAAAAATGCTTGGAAACATGCTGGTCCTGCTCCATAGGATAATTTAGAATCTAGACAAAATCGAACTGGTTGCTAATTTAATTGTATAATATTATTTTTTATAACATTGATTATACATTATGTGATTACTTGAACTCACACACTGACTTATTAGTACCTATTACTTGTTAAAATGTTAGGAATATCGTATAAATTTACAATGTTCGTAAATATGTGAGCAACACACATATATCACTATACTACTATCGTGGTAAAGTAATCTTATTCCAGGTGCATCGTCTTCACATATAATTAAGTATATAATTTATTAATGTATACAAGATATTGTGAAAACACTTTAAAAGAGTAAAGGTGGAGTTTCTGGCTCATTCTTCTCCATACTAAAACTACCTTTTAGAAGGAGCGACTAGAACCAATTTATTTTATTTTGACGTTCAATGTTCCTTTTTGTTCCTAATTGAAATAAATTATTTGACTTTGACTTCGAGTTTCCTTGGAGTTTCTTGCCCGTTATTCTCCATAGGAATCTACTACGCTTTGTAATGGGCAACTAGCATCATCTTTCTCCTTTTCAATTCAGAAGGGCCTGTAATGGTTTAATTGAGAAAAATGCTTTGAGTTTGAGTTTTGAGCCGGACATTGCAAACAAGGCAATACTTTTTTCCGAAATCATATTTTCATATTTTATAAGTATTAAAAAAAACCATTAGTCGAAAAGTCCCGAGAAAGACCGGACCGGTAGCCAAAAAGCCGGACATATCCGTAAAAGCCAGATGGATGGTAACCCTATCTGCAAAGGGTTCCTGCGGTTGTCAGCCAGTCCGTGAGTGGGTGGGCTACCGTACTTTGATATCAAGGCCTTACGGTAGCCAGCCGCAAATCATTCAACCGCATCTAGTTAGAAAATCTATCAGGTAACCCCGACCTTCTTGGAATAAAACGTGGGATAAAGGGCCTTCATACCTTTATTCCAAGATGTATTATTCCTCGCCTCAATAATGTGCTCCTAAGCAGGCACAGAAATAATTCATACTATTGTCGTGATTTGTCGTATACATTTTTTAAAATGTATTTATTTTAATACCGAATTACTTAGTCTGGCCATAAATAATGTTACAATTAAAAATAAGAAAGATATTACATTTGAATTTGGAATCTGTCATTTTTATACGATTGTTCATTGGGTTTTCTAATTTTGGCGCCAATACATTGTACAATATTTTGCGATATTAAAATGGAGTGGGTAATAAAGAGGACCGAATCGCTGTGATTGCATTACACAAAGTTAGTATGGAGCCAAATGCAATTTTTAAAACTCTCCATACGCTTGTGTATCAAAGTCAAGTGTTTGTGTACCGGGCTATTAATAGGTACAATGAGACATCCTCTGTTTGTGACAGAAAAAGATCTAGCCGTCCACGTAGTGTTCGTACGAAAAAGGTGGTCAAAGCAGTAAGGGAAAGAATTCGAAGAAATCCTGTCCGAAAGCAAAAGATTTTATCTCGGGAGACGAAAATAGCACCCAGAACCATGTCGCGTATTTTAAAAGATGACTTAGGACTTACAGCCTATAAGAGACGCATTGGTCATTTTTTAACTGATAATTTAAAAAAGAATAGGGTGGTAAAATCGAAACAACTACTGAAGTGGTACGCAAAGGGAGGTCACAGAAATTTTTTGTTTACGGATAAGAAAATCTTTATATTTGAGCATTTTAACAAACAAAATGACCGTATTTATGCTCAAAGCTCTAAGGAAGCTTCTCAATTAGTCGACAGAGTGCAACGTGGGCATTATCCGACTTCAGTGATGGTTTGGTGGGGTGTTAGCTATGAAGGCGTGACAGAGCCATATTTTTGTGAAAAAGGTATCAAAACATCGGCACAAGTGTATCAAGATACCATTCTTGAGAAGGTAGTTAAGCCCCTTCACAACACCATATTCAATAACCAAGTATGGTTCTTCCAACAAGACTCGGCGCCGGATCATAAAGCTCGGTCCACGCAGTCTTGGTTGGAAGTGAACGTTTCGTACTTCATCAGAGCTGAAGACTGGCCGTCGTCTAGTCCCGATCTTAATCCGCTGGATTATGATTTATGGTCAGTTTTAGAGAGTACGGCTTGCTCTAAACGCCATGATAATTTGGAGTCCCTAAAACAATCCATACGATTGGCAGTGAAGAATTTTCCCATGGAAAGAGTGCGTGCTTCTATTGATAACTAGCCTCAACGTTTAAAGGACTGTATTGCAGCCAATGGAGACCACTTCGAATAAGCTTTTTATATTTTAAATTGTTTTATATTTATGTATTAAACTAACACACTGTAAAAGTAATAAATATTATTAGCAATTTAAAAAAAAAAATCTTCGTGACAATATTTATGGCAAGACTAGGTATATAAAATCCCATACTATGGGCTAGACTCGCTCCTTATAGACAACAAATTACGGTACGCACACATGCGCATAGTTAGTTAGTTCATCAGTTCACGTCAAAGCGCCAGTTCAGCTCTAGCTCCGCTATAGTATTAAACGAGCAATATTTGTATGTATATACAGGGTGTCCGGTACATAATGGATAACCTTGAAATGGCATATAATAGATCTTATGACCGTTCTAAAAAAAATACAAAAAAAATAAAAATCCCTAGTAGTACCTAAGATTTTTAAATGACTTTTTTTACCTTAATTTACATTCTTCTTCACCGCAACCACAAATGAATGAATTCCATCGATTATTTTGCTGTTATAATATTTAAATTGACCATGCCGTTAGAGAAGCAGTAAATAATGTGACTAGAAATAAAAAACTTTTTTTTTTTAAATCTTATGTTAGTTAAGTACATTGAGATATTTTTATTTTGTATTTTTTTTAGAAATGCCGTCTGGTCTATTAGTTGCTATTTCAAGGTTATCCATTATTTACCGGACACCTTGTATATATATATTATTTGTAATCATGTTCTCGAAAACGGCTCTAACAATTTCGATGAAAGTTACGATGGTTTACGGGGGCAAAAAATGATCTAGCTAGGTCTCATAATTGGGAAAACACGTTTTCTCTATTTTCACAGCCTCGGGAATGTGATACAACGTTAGTATACCTGTATGAAATGTTTATCTATTTTCACCCGAGCAAAGCTCGGTCTACCAGGTACTAAATACTAAATTATTCTATACTAATTTATTTTAAATTTTTGTAAATGTGAGTACCATGGAGTCGTTTACTATGTTATTATGTTGATTTTGACTTGAAAGAGCAGGGTAGTTGAGAGTATGTCATGCTCACTTAATGTCTCGCTGATGGTGGTGAGTGTGTTGGATCATTCGGTTCTCTACAAAATGGTTGAGCTGGATGGTGCTGATCCACGCGTCATGTTCGTGAACGGGCGCCGTCAGTTGAGACTGGTCATCTCTTATCTGCCAGGGCTTATTTTTGAATCTTATATTTTTAATCGTTTTTGATTTTTATATTTTTTTTACATTGTTCTCACATATAGAATCAACAAGAGTAATGTACCCAGGATTTTGTCATTTCTATATTTAAAAGAGTGTCCTTGGAGTTTCTTGCCCGTTCTTCTCCATAGAGATCTACGTTTTGGAATGGGCAACTAGCTTCAACTTTCTGACTAACTGACTGACTCTTTGACAATTCAAAAGTGCCTGTAAAGGGTTTAATTGAAATAAATGCTTTGAGTTTGAGTTTAAAAGTTAAACCATCAAAACGACGAAAATCGAAATAGATGCAAGTCATTTGTTGCTTGAATTTTATTTTATGCCACAGGTAGGAAACTTGCATCGAACGAATAGGTCTTTAAATATAATAGTACCGGAAAACCGCATTCCGAGTGTGTCTACTATGAGCTAGCTTTAAGAGCCAGGAGAATCATCCGTATAGCACTAGGAATCACGAAGATAGATTACCGTAAAAAACTGTTTTCAAATCTAGCCCTATTCTGTAAGAAATTCTAAGAATTATCGAAAATTAAATCTATTAATAATGTATTCATTTCTTTCTGCGAAAATTTATACCAATGTATTATTTTTGTACCAATGTATAATTTTATGTCATGACAATGGCATTTTATTGTCAACACAATCATGATTCCAGATTATTATCTTCTTGGAAATTGTGAATAGGGTCTGTTTTTGGCAGATTATGAAGGATAATTTATACCTATGTATTTCAAATTATGGAACGGTAGGCGTGGGCCAGCAGTGTAAGTATATTTGGCGACACAATAGGAATAAAAACAGATTTGATGTTTGTTTTTTTTTTTTGGGTAAAGATCGTTGTTTACTTGAACTTATTAAACTTGTATGAGTTGAGAAAATCTATATTTTTTGTTTTTATCGTGATATGATATTGATACCTGTCTTTTCTGTGACTCAAAGCAAAAACTGATATTTGAAATAAATAATAATATGAGCGACTATCAGACTTTTTCCTTCACATTTGGTGTGAGACATTGTTTCTTGACAAATTTCATGATTCTAGGTCAACGGAAAGTTACAGATCGCGGCGTGTAAGTTGAACTAAAATGGCGGTCGTCCGCGCAGGAAAAACTATGATTACACTTCGATTGAGACCCGAAAATTTGTTACAGAACGCGGCACCGTAAGTTAAACTAATGACCTTAAATGCGCAGAAAAACATATTCAGGTCTCAATCGAAGTACCTATAATCATAGTTTTTCCTGCGCGGACGACCGCCATTTTGGTTCAACTTATTTGCCGCAATCTGTACCCTGTAGGTTTTGATTTATTTGCGAGTACCAAAATATGTCACTTATATTGCGTTTTTTTTTTTATTGCGTTGACTTAGAAGCATGATTTTTTTAGAACTAGACAATGAGTAGAAAATGATATAAGTAATGCTTTTTTTAAATCACTAGAAAAAAAATTGCAGGATGTTCTACCCATGAATATGAACAATTTTCACTATGGGACCAACTCTGAAATGTTCAGAGTTGGTCCTGTGAAAATTTTGCCAGTGATTTAATAATCAACTATTGTATTTTTCATATTAAATAATGTCAAAAATAGAGATTTCGGTTATATGATGTGGTCTTCTTTGGTCTTAATTTGTTAAGTACATTTGTATAAATAAAACATGTTTTGATTATTTCAGTATTAATTATTTATTGTTTGCCAAAAAAAAAGACATTTTGGGAATTGGAAATTTTGAGAATTAGACATTTTGACGATTAGAAATTTAGAGATTTGGACATTTCGGAAACCCACGTCACTATGCGGTATCGCCGGGCTCAACATCACTACTCTTAGAGCAGTCGAACCACGTAAATATCTGCACTTGTGGAATATGGAGTCCAGTGCAGACGAGATTCGTGACTATTTGCGACAACTGTGCCCCACTGCCACATGCACGGTCGACGAACTCCGGGCTAGGGGAAGTTACAAGTCGTTCAAGATTGGTGTCCCCATTAATTATTATGAAAAATGCTTTTCTGTAGATGTGTGGCCAATGAACGCGAGATTAAACATATGGATTACTTATGAGATGCCGAGACATACCAGAAACCATAAGGAATCTGTTCAGGCCCAACCAGCGCACCGGACATTTCGTGCCTAAGCAGCCTCTTAACAAGTTTAAGAACATTGATGTAATGTATCAAAATGTACGTGGTCTTAAAACCAAATTGTCGACATGGAGAATGAACTTATTACAGCTGGACCATAATCTGATCGCCGCAACAGAGACCTTTCTTGATGCTTCTATCGAAGATGGCGAGCTTGCTGCCAGCGATTGGAATGTGATGCGACGTGACCGGGAAACACCGTGCGGTGGAGTGATGCTCGCCGCGCGCGCGCCCATCGTTCTGTGTCGCCGCCGTGATCTCGAAACGGACGGTGGTGAGGACTTATGGGCTGACTTTAGATGGTGCGGACGAACTGTTCACGTATGTGTTGTATATATAAAACCTAGTGCAAGCGATGATGAGTACATGAGATGGTTTTGTAAAGTAGAAGAGTTTATAAATAATTTAAAGGGCCTTGTTATAATTTTAGGTGACCTAAATTTAAATAGTATATCGTTAAATATTAAGAATTATTATTGTTACTTTGTGTCATTTTGTAGTCTGAATGAGATGAACGTTGTGAAGAATTCGCATGGAGGTATGTTAGATGTTGTTCTGGTTCAGGAGAGCATTAGCGCACCAGAAACATTTGTCACTGCTACCGAGGGTATAGTGCCACTCGATGCATATCACCCGGCTCTACACATTGAGGTAAGAGTGGATTTAGGTCATTTCTCGGAGTCAATTGAGCCCAGCAATATAGACAGTGCCAAGGATTGGAACTTTGGCAAATGCGATTTCGAACAACTCTATTTATTATTTGCTGACGTAAATATCTGGCAGGAGGTTTTGGAATCTAAGGATGTAAAAGGGGCTACTCTTAAGTTTTACAGCATTATCTATAATCTCTTTGATAGGTGCATGCCTAAAAAACGCAGAAGGAAATCGGCAAATAGGCGATATCCTATATGGTTTACAAGCGATATCATCCAGGATCTAAAGCTCAAGTTAAAACTCCATAAAAATTGGAAACTAACTAAGTGCGATAGCGCGTATTTGCTTTATGCTGGCCTCAGGTCAGCTCTTAAAACCCGTATTTCAGATGCGTATTCTTTATACATCAGAAATATAGAGAATAAAATAAAACAAAATCCTCGTCAATTCTGGTCACATATTTCCAGCCTGCAGTCCAAAGGTGGTTTTGAACCAAATATAACATACAAGGGTTTAAGTTTTTCAGGTACTAAAGCGGCAGTGGCTTTTGCTGAATTTTTCTCATCTGTTTTTTTGCCTGACGTTCCGCAGCTTAATGCTGATCATGTCGGTGCGTCCGACCATTCCAGTAACAGCAATTGCATAAATATACCCCCCCTGAGCCATGTAGACATTGTTAAGGGCATAAAAAAACTTAAACCTAACAGTTCTATTGGCCCCGACAACATTCCCCCCTTCATAGTTAAAGACTTAAGAAATATTTTCATTTATCCTCTTTGCCACATTTTCAATTTAGCCCTGCAGACTGGTACATATCCCTCTGAGTGGAAAGTTTCTAGAGTTACACCCATCCCTAAAACTCTAAACAAGAGTTCCGTCGAAGAATACCGCCCTATCGCAATCCTATCTTCCCCAGCGAAAGTTTTTGAAAACATCCTCCATAGTGCTATCTATGAGCAAATAAACAAGTATCTTTGTAATGAGCAGCACGGTTTCAGAAGCAAAAGGTCAGTTGACACAAATCTCCTGACGCTGGTGGATTATATCTCGTCTAGTTTGGACTGCGGACGTCAGGTAGATGTACTTTACTTCGACTTCCGGAAGGCGTTTGATAGGGTTAACAATGACGTGCTGCTAATGAAGCTTAGCAAAATAGGGTTCTCACCATCTCTCCTCCGCTTCTTTGCAGACTACCTACGTGATCGACAGCAGTTTGTTAGGCTTGGTATGTACGTATCGGGTACCTATCACACGCGTTCCGGCGTGAGTCAAGGCTCAATTTTGGGGCCTTTACTGTTTCTTATCATGGTCAACGATCTTCCTCAAGTTCTGCTTCATACAAGATGCCTCTTGTATGCTGACGACTTGAAACTGTACCTGGAAATAAACTCCGAGCGTGACAGTTTGGCACTGCAGCAAGACATTGACGCGATATTCAAGTGGAGCGTAGACAACAAGATGGAGTTTAATTCATCCAAATGCTTTGCTATGACATTCGGTCGAATGCGGCACCCAGTTAATTTTGAATATCATTTAAATAATAATACCATCACGAAGTCTACAGCCATGAAAGACCTAGGAATCACATTCGACCGAAAGCTCACCTTCCACGACCATATGACCATGGTAGCGAAACAATCCTACCAAAGGTTAGGTTTTGTTCTGCGTAATTGCCGCGATTTTCGCACCGCTCAAGCCTTAAAAATTATATTTAATGCGCTTGTACGTAGCAAGCTGGAAACCAGCTCTTGCGTGTGGAATCCACATGAAAGGACTTACGAACTTTTATTAGAAAAAGTTCAAAAAGCGTTCCTTAGGTACCTATATAAGCAGAAACACGGCTACTATCCTTACCTCTATCCGACAAAATTCTTACTGGGTTGCCTCGGATACAATTCGCTAGAGGTAAGGCGAGCTCGAGATCAGATCATAATAGCCTGTAAGACGCTCCGTGGCGCAATTGACGCTCCTGAGCTCCTTGATGTGCTGGCGCGCTTCTTTGTCCCTGACAATTACTGCCGAGGCAGAAGGCACAGGCTGTTTGCCGTGCCTCCATGTCGTACTGTTGCCCGTGCTAAGTCGCCAATTCCTCGCACTCTGGCCGCGCTTAATGATCTCTTGGATTCTAACCCAACAGGCGACCTGTTTGCGGATGGATGGACGAAGATTTTATTGGTATGTCAGAAGTACTGTGAGAGGAATTTATGACAGTGTTGTTAACCTTCTTTTATTTTATTTATGTTTTCATGTTTAAATTTTGTATATTATAATGTGGTTTATAATATTGTCTCTTCTGTTTTTATAATGTTTGTTACTGTAATTGGTTGTAACCGTTGTAGCTAAATAAATAAATAAATTAATTAATTTTGACACCGTTGGACAATTTGAGAATTGGTCATTTTAACCCTGAACGTGACCGAGGCCGAAGGCATCGAGGCACGCGTCCGTACGCCGCGGAATGACGATGAATCTCTCCGTTCGTTCATTCGAGTTTCGCAGGTTTACTCCTGAACGGTTTCACGTACTCTTGAACTCTCTCTTCAAACTTCTTTTCAACTTTCCCTCACGGTATTTGTTCGCTATCGGCCTCGCGGTAAATTTGTAGCTATACCTTGTATAGGTAGCTAATCACTACATAGTATAAAACAAAGTCGCTTCCCGCTGTCTGTCTGTCCCTATGTCCGCTTAGATCTTTAAAATTACACAACAGATTTTGATTCGGGTTTCACCAATGGACCTCCGTCCATTGGTGAAACCATTCATGGATTCAAGGATTCATGCGGAAGGTTTTGTGTATAATTCATTATGGTTTTGTGTGAATTGGCTGAAATATGACGATTATTGTCGAAGAGGTCAAAAAAAAATCATGCAGACCCGTAACTTTACTGGCGTGCGCCGCGTAAGCCGTAAGAGATACATCAAATTTATATTCTACAGAATTATAGATCTTAAAAAGTGCAACAAAAACGTCTTGAATAGCATTTATGTCTATCTTCTAAGGATGGCCTACAGTAACCATTCTCATCTTTCAGAATTTGATAACAATTTCATTATTATTTCCGAAGCTATTTTGGCCGGTATTATATATTTATCCTTATCCAATAAAATAAGTTACTTAAATTGGACATTGAATTTAGATTATTATAATATGACGTGACATCATAATTATCATTAAAATTAATACTATAAAAGATATCACAGATTCAAAATTACGCGTAACTAAATAATTATGGTTGACGACAACGCGGGCGCAGCGGTAGGAGTCAATGACCTTTTCCTCGGCTATTAGGTATCTAATCCCAGTAGTACCTACGTACCCGTGGGATATTTTCCGACATCCACACGGGCGAAGCCGCGGGCAAAAGCTAGTTTAGAATAAATTATAAAATTCTAGTAAAAAATATTAAATAAAATATAGGAAAATATGGAGATAGAAATAAAAGTAGAACCTTGAAAATCATTATTTTTTAATAAAGTTTTAAATTCATTATGAAGTTTTAATCAAATACAATTTCAAAGATAATAATGACGGTTAAGGATTAGTCAGAATGAATAAGGAATAAATATAATACCAAAGAGATTTCATACAACCTGTCAAAAAAAAACTACGCTTTTTTTTCGATTTTAATATACTTTTTAGCTTTATGTACGCTATACTATTGCGGGTTAAAAAAAACGCCCTCTGTTAGTTAACATACGTATTGTATTTAGTGATTTAAAACAATTCTAAACGAAATGATAAACGATTCTAATTATCTGATCTGGTATGTTATGTACAAACGACCTATTAAAGTTGAGGCGTAACATGCGAGCACGGGTTATGTTATATTCAAGTTTTGAAACAGTTCAGAGTTTCAACATAAATAATTCTAAGACCTCTTAAAACTTAATGGTGTTAATACTACAGTGTTAAACCACAATTACTTAGCAAAGTGACAAGTTAGTTTACATAACTTGTCAGAAACTTTAGAGACAGTAGCTCAATGAACTATGAATCAGTGAATATTGTTCTGGTGATTGAATAGTATCGTAGATTACGCATAACATCACTCTGTATTCATCTAAGGGTTAAGCAGAGGCGTACCTATAGTACACCCACATTTCACCAGAGGTTAAGTCCCATGTAATAACGAGCGCGCCTATTGCCATCCACCGGGGACTACTGAGAAATTCCAGATAGCATAACCCAATAACACTTTCACCGACCTGGAAATTGAACCCATGCACAACAGTGGCTAAAAATAAAAAAAATCGGGCCGAGTGCCGGCGTGTCAGACCACGCACAATGAAGGGTCCCCTATGTTAGAATGATTTATACCAAGAAAAAACTTAACATTGTAGTTGAAAACGTGTTCGATACATTCCAATTGCAAATGTCAGTGTGTATTGCACAATAGTGAGTGATTTACCATGTTATTTTAAGACCATAGACTTATTTTCCTGTAATCTATAAGTATAGAACTATTCTCTGTTTTTTTTTCAAAATTATTTTAAATTTTCCTCTGTTTTCTTAAAAATATTTGAAAGTAAGTAATTATTTAATAATTATTTAAAAAATTAAGATCTTTAATTTGATATTATGTCACACATGACTGCAAAATTTTCCAATCTGCCCCCGAATAATAACCCCGTAATCAAAATTAATTTATTTACGTTACACGTCCGTGTTAGTCTTAGAAATTCATATGTGTACCAAATAACTAAATTGGTCCAGTAGATTCGGAGCAAATTGGCTGTGTGTGCAGCCAGAGAGACACACGAGTGATCCTATAAGAGTCGTTTTTTCATTCGGACGTACGGAACCCTAAAAATGTGTAATAGTAGATTGTTGTAGTGTATGTGTAATAGTAGACAAGTAAAGAACGTAACAAACGTAAAAACGGCAATTACTACATACCATGCATATATTGAATCAATTTAAAGTTACGGACTATATGGGGGAACAGTACGGATAAAGATAGAGCATTCATTGCACAAAAGAAGTGCGTCAGGGCCATTTGCGGACTTCGTCCTGACGAATCTTGCCAGCCATTTTTTAAGAAGTAAGGTTTGTACCACTTCCTGCGCTTTACATATACGCAATGTGTAACTTTGTCTACAGTAATAAGGGATTGTTCAAAAAAGCATATGAAGTAATCACTCGTCCAACAAGGGATCCACACAGACTTGTAACAAAGGATAATCCTAAATCAGCCAAGTATGCGAAAAGCTGCCTCGTTATGTGTGTACGCATAATAATATACAACAAAAGCCCTAAAGAACTAAAATGTATAAACAATGCTAATTCATTTAAAAACAAGCTGTATAAATGGCTGAATGGACATAATTTCTATGACATTAAGGATTTCTTTGACATACATTTATAATATATTATCTATTAATTTGAATTATATAATTACTACTCACTGTTATTTTGACATCATAAATGTTTTTGCATGCAATTGATACATATTCTGTATAGCTAAACATGTGGACATTGTATTTAAATTAGACTGTAACACCATTATACCACGTTTAAGGCAAATAAAGACTTATCTTATCTATCTTTGCCTAGGGAGCAAATATTAACTATATTTAAGGCGAGAGTGTTTCTTTGAGTCCAGAGCGGAGCGAAGGATTCTAAAGTAGAATCCTGAGCGCAGCGAGGGATTCAAAGTACGCCACTCGAGCTTAAAATATTGCTGCTCTCGAGGTGAACACTCTACTTTTTATCACCCTCTATGAGAAAAAAAAAGTCTGTCATCCCCGTCACGCCTGTTTTAAAACAAAAACAAAATTTTCGCAGACGCCATCTTGGATTTACATTTTGATCTCACTACCGACTTTACCACCTTCGAAAACTATGAAAACGACACACATGACGAAAAATTAAAAAATTGTCATAGCTGCCATCTTGGATACATTTTACCCAATTCAAACTTTCTTGCCAGAATGTTACGTGTTCATACAATGTTCGTAATTGATCTGTTTGGTTATTGGAACTTTTACCAACAATATCCACATTCCAAATTCTAATCACATTTAGTCCCTAGGGATTAAAAAGAAAGAAAGAAACTACGTTTATTTGCGGTACCTATGACGCAAACAAAGAAAAAAACACGAAAAACAATTTGGGGGAAAAATATGCGTCACATCCACGCAAAAGCTATTTAGTCCCTGTTAACGAAGAATAAACTACCTAGCTCTTTTTGAATAGATGTGATAAATATAAGTAAACATGTCATAAATAATAATAAATATTTTATTTCGGACTTACAAGATCCATATGCTGTTTGTTAGTGTAACAAATACAAAATTGACACGACTGACACCTACGTCTGCAGCCGTATCCAGTGAGCCAGCATGGCTGTCCCACCTATCACACAATACACATAAAGTAAAGACAATATCTAATTATAAAAGCTTTAGGAAGGAAACCGTTGCTATTGACAACCAATTTCCCATAACCGGGGTGTTTTCGTTTTCCCTTAATTATAATCTCAATATCAGACATCCTGTATCCATTATACAGGGTGACATCGAAACACGCGTAGTCAAGGATGATACCAGCTCGTTTGTCTACAAATAAATATATATATATTGTAACGGAAAATAAGGTGTTTTGTTATCTTATTTTTTAGATAAATCATGAAAATATCAGGAAATTAAAGTATTATATATTATTTTTTCTTTTCTTTCTTTTTTTATGTTACTCGTATGGTATGATTATACTGGAGTATGAGAGCAGTGGTGACCTAATTAAGGCCCTGACTTAAGAGTTTGTAGGTCGTGAGTTCGAACGCAGGCAAGCGCTTTACTTTGTATAAATAATTTTATCACTACTCGCATGCCGCATGCCATGACGGCAAATGGCATGACGCTGTCTTATGCCCCCTCTCGACGCTTCCTCATTTGTTTTTTGTCTTGCTTTTATCAATATGATAAAGCAAACAAACCTCGTTAAAGAACTTCGTTCTGAAATACTTTTTTATTTATTTATTTATTAAAACTTTATGCACAGGTAAAAAAAAAAATACTGTACAAAGGCGGTTTTTAATAGTTTTTTTATTATCTGATTGACGAACTAAATATAATTTATTATTTTTCACCCAGGCATCATCCCTATTGGAGACTTCAAAAGTAACATAGGCTGTAGGGTGTTGCAATGGCAGGTAATCTGAAAAGCTCAACGCAGATGGCGCTGGCTGTGTTGGGGGTCATACGAACTGTCAAACATTGGTTATTTCTTTGGAGCGACTTTTTCACCAGTTATTTATTTATTTATTTAACAGTTTATGTACACACATATAAAAAGACAAGAAAAAAACGTACAAAGGTGATGGTGTTAGTTATGTTTCTTGAAATAAAAATGCGTCAGTGTTGTGTAGGTATACAATGTGGAGACAACAATACGACCCCCTTCTATCTTAAAGAACGCATCTCACCACAGATTTCGCCGGTCTGTGGTGAGATGCAATCATATAGCACTTCAAATATGTTGTGGAAATGTGTTACTGGAAATTATTGTCAAAAGTACTACGAATTATTTTTAGTCCCTCGCTAATGCCAAAAGGTCTCCAAAATAAAATAAAAACTAATGCAAACAGAGATATAGAAAAATAAAAACAAAATAAAACCAATGCCAGAAATTTTCTTCGAATAAATGAAAATAACCCACTAATAATGATTGAATTTTTTATTTACCAATTAAAACTTAACAACCGTCTTCGTAAACAGAATGGATAATAATTTCTCAATAACATAAGAATTTCCGTGCCATTGACACCGCTAATGAAAAATACGAAATAATCTGTGAAATGCCAAAATCTTTGAGTGTTCTGTTATTTTCTCATTAAATACCCTGAGGTCAAGTAATTTACGGGTTTAAGAAATAAAAATGTGAGAATGCCTTTTTTTATTATATGAAAAACACTGCATTTTTACCGTACCTATGGAAAGTATAGTAGACTTGAATGAGAATGTCACTTGCACGTCAAAAAACAACAAGGTTTATTCGTCTTAGGGCGAATTTCACCTATGTAACTGAACGCGATCAGCACATTATAAACGTGTTCAATGATGACACTGACAGCTCTTGAACGCAGTTTAGATGTGCTGAGCACGTTCAGTTACATTGGTGAAATTCACCCATAGTGAGAGTATATTTTTATTATTTTGACCGTCACGCGGTCGCGACTTCGTGTAATTTCCGGGAGACCTCGCGAGTGGCTAAAGTGTATTATTATTATATATATTGGGCATAATAGTTCCAGGCAGGTACGTGCTCTTCCGGGACCTAGCTCCCCCAATAATATTATTATGAGGCTGGAAATACCACTACCTCGTGGGGTGGCAAGCGCTACTGCTGAGCATGAGATCCTAGGCTCGATTCCCAGGTCGGTCAGTGTTTTTGGATTTTTTCATCAGAAATTTCTCAGTAGTAACCCGGAGTATGGATTTGTGCCCGGTTGAAAGTAGGCTCGGCCCCTTGTTACATGGGGCTTATTCGTAACCAACGAAATGTGGGTGTAGGTACTATGTAGGTCTGCCTAAACCTTCGGGAAAAACAGGCGTGATATTAGAAAGAAAAGAAAGAAAGAAAGAATAATATTTATTTGGAAACAGTTCGTGAAACACTAATCCCAAAATAAAATAAAAAGTGAAAATAATCATAAAGCAATAATAGTGTGTGCCTCACGGCTGTGCCAAAATAGTTATTTATGATACTAGTGCGGTAGGTAAGTTGTTTTTTACAAACGAGTAGACGAATGTAAGCCCGAGACGAAGTCGAGAGCTTACCCATAGTCACGAGTTTGTAAATACCAATTTCCGCGCGTGTGTCATATAACGTTTTTCAACACATTTGCGAGAAAACAGTACAATAGGTAATGAAAAAAACTTTTGTTTATAAAAATATCAGTCAGAAAGTCGCAACAATAACAATCTTTGACGTTTTTAATATGAAAATGGCGCCATTTCCAAATGGCGCTGCGTGCGTGTGGTGAAAATTAGAATCGCAAAAAGTCGAATCGCAATAGTCGAGTCGAAAGGCATCTTTCGTCTCATTTTCTCTTTAATATTAAAGTGAGATAAACGTATTGAGCAAAAGCGCTTCCAAGGAGGTTCGATCATTCAGCTAATTATTCTCGTAATTTGAAAGTCCTTGGTGGAATTCTTATTTTTTTTTTAATGGTAATTAAAAAAAACCGTAAAGGATACGCACGGCGCTATACAACGAAGGGGGCGTAAAACATGTACTTAGGTGAGAGTACCTATTTTACCGCCCGTTCCGTTGTATGGTGCCAAGGGAGCAAACAACTATTTTTAAGGCGAGTGTTTTTTTGAATCCAGAGTGGAGCGAAGGATTCTAAAGTAGAATCCTGAACGCAGCGAGGGATTCAAAGTACGTCACTCGAGCTTAAAATAGGGTTGCTCCCGAGGTTAACACTCTACTTTTCATCACCCTCAACTCTCTCGTATGATTTAAAACCAAAACAAAATTACCACCATCTTGGATTTACATATTGAACTCTTTATCGACTTTAGCAGCTTTAAAAACTCCTGCCTTCACGTCTGCGCCCTCAAAAACTATGATAACGACACCAATGACGAAAAATTTGAATTTTTTTGTAGCCGCCATCTTGGATTTTCGTTTTGACCTCACTATCGGCTTTAGAACCCACGAAAACTATGAAAATGACACCCATGACGGAAGAATTTAAAATTATCGTAGCCGCCAACATGGATTTGCGCCGATGTCCAAGACGGGGGTCTTGGATTTACATTTTGACCTCACTATCGGCTTTAGAACCCTCAAAAACTATGAAAACGACACCCGTGACGAAAAATTTGAAAATTTCCGTAGCTGCCATCTTGGATTTACTTGTTGACCTCACTATCGGTTTTAGAACCCTAGAAAAGTATAAAAATGACACGCATGACGAAAAATTTGAAAATTTTCGCAGCCGCCATTTTGGATTTTCATTTTGACCTCACTATCGGCTTTGGCGCCCTTGAAAACTATGAAAACGACACCAATGGCGAAAAATTGGAAAATTTTCGTCATGTGTCGTTGCCGCCATCTTGGATTTTCATTTTGACCAGGCTTGTCAAAGTGTAAATCATAATTCACACTTTCTCTCTTTCTTGCCAGCCTGTTACTTGTTCATACAATGTTCGTGATTGATCTCCTTGGTGATTGAAACTTTTTCTAACCATATCCACATTCCAAATTCAAATCTACTTTGCTCCCTAGGGATCAAATTGCATTTTTGGTCCCTGTTTACGAAGAACAAACTAGCTCTTTTTGAATAGATGTGATGAAAAGGTTAATTTCAGCATTCATGCCAGAAAAATGCTGACTGAAGCTGGTTTTCTAATGAATCCCTATGGACAAGTGACTAGGAGTACCACATACCAAATACATAATTTGTATACCTCTAAATAAATAAATAAACTAGTAATTATGAATTAAAAACAAAAACAATCCGAAATCAACGGTCCGAGCAAATTCATTCGTCATTTATTATGTAATGTGTTGTTGAAGTGATTAAGCAATCACGAGTTCAATATTTATTAGCACATACAACCAAATTCTTAGAGGCCTTACGCATATCTATGCCTTACGTACTAGCGGTTGACCACCCATTAAATCACCGCGTTTGATGGCGGTTAAGTGCGTACAACCATAAGCGGTTGCATAAAAAACAAAAAAGCGGCTAGCCACCCCCGTGGTTAGCCGCCCTCGTGGTTAACCGCTAGTGCATATGAGGGATTAAATGGTCGGACCAAGGCAACTGCAGGCAGGCTAAAGGAGGTACTCCCTTCAATCGATAGCTGCCTCACAAAACAGGTTCTCTGATTAACTATAAGCTACGTACGGTTACAGCAGCTATAACTGGCCATGGGTTATTTAATAAACACCCCTTTGTCAAAGGAATCACAGACAGTCCGCTTTGCAGAGCCTGCATGGAGGACGACGAGACAGCAGCTCATGTGCTGTTAAACTGCCCGGTGGTCGCCACTTACAGGGCAAAGTACTTCGGTAACCCAGGTACCCTACGCGAGATTGCCAGTAACACACCAAGGCGTTGCTGGCCTTCTTTGAGGAGCTGGGGTGGATCGAATAACCGATTTTACCCATCCGTACGCAAAATACGAGCTTTGACGTGGAGTTGCGGAAACCAGCTATGGGGGCTTAAACCCTATGCCAATTTTAAGATGCCTTGAAGTCTGTCACTGTTACGTTAAAGAGTATTGTACCGCCAGATTTTTTAAAGAAAGTTTTAACATTGCTGTCCTTTGAGAATTCGGGGGCTTTATACCCCCCGTGTTTTTGTCGGCGGCCGTAAAGCCGGCGACTATTAGGCGTGTCACACCCTTGTTCGGGTTGGCATGATTCAGCACGATTCGGCACAAAATAATTATATTTTACGAATTTAAAGCCTCGTGCAGAGTAATACGATACCACTCGAACAATACAATATCATGTTATAACAATAACCCGTGTCGCGTCGCGCTAGTCTACACGAAGCTAAAGTTGGTAATTAAAATTCCGGTTATTAAATTTTGCAAAAGAGTCACGCTGTCACGTCCAGGAAGGAATTAAATTTTGCCACCTGTCTCTGTCAAATCATTACCCGAAAATCGGCTGGATTAAATTAATAGTAGTAATTAATTAAATAATAAAACCGGCTAAGTGCGAGTCGGATTCGACACGAAGGGCTCCATGCCACCGTACCTACAATATTCAGCAAAAAACGACGAAACAAACACATTTCTTGTATCCCTTTAATTTTTATTTTCATTTTACATAACATCACGCCTGTAATCCCCGAAGGGTTAGGCAGAGGTGTACCTATATTACACCCACATTTCGCCAGTTATGTTTAAGTCCCATGTTATAGGGGGCGAGCCAATTGCCATCAACCGGGCACAAATCCACACTCGCACACGGCTTCTACTGAGAAATTCCCGATGGAAAAACCCAATAATACTTTGCTCGACCCGGGAATTGAACCCAGGACCTCATGCTCAGCAGTAGCGCTTGCGACCAATAGACCAACGAGGCAGTCCAAAGTCAATTCAATCAATCGAGTCGATTCAATTTCATTTTAGTTTTTATTATTTATTGTTATTTATAAAGAAATACACGATCTGTGAAAATTTCAACTGTCTATCTATTACTTCCCATGAGATATAGCCCGCTGATAGACAGACGGATTGACAGACAGCAGAGGCTTAGTAATAGGGTTTTGTTTGGCACCCTTCTGTTACTGAACCCTAAAAACAAATATTTTTTGTGAAGAACCCAAATAATTTTGTTTAATCCGGAATTCACGTCGAAACCAAATCATATTTAATTGTGAAACATTTCGTGACTGACTGACAGACTGACAGTAAGTGAAAACCGAACCTTCACATCCTACGAAGTGTGAATCTATTTTTGGTATCCCCGACATTGTTGTCATTACTTCTTGGTATTTTATTTGAGAAATAGTAATCGAAAAACGAAAATTTTCAATTTAAAGTTTTAGTAGCTAAGTAAAATAACATAAATAATAGCGGACCGATTAGACGGTCCTTTTCATAGACACTGGATCGCACTCCATGTGTCAATATGTCGTTTTGTTATTTGTATTTTTTTTTTTTTTTTTTGTGTTACTAACATAGTTTCTAAGTACTTACTAACACAACTATGGATGAGATATTCTGAAATAAAGTTATTATATTATACCTATTATAACATTACGCCAGTATTCCGCGAAGGGTTGGGCAGAGGCGTACCTATAGTACCTACACCCACATTTCGCCAGTTATGTTTGAGTCCCATGTAATAGGGGGCGAGCCTAATGCCATCGTCTCGTCGTGTTAGGGGCCTCGATCGAACAAAATACGTGTAACTTCGGATTTTTTTATTATTTGTCTGTCTTTGATGTCTTGTTTTTATTTACTTTTTTACTTGGCTTTTTTTGTCGTAGTTGGGATTTAGTTTCTATAACTTTTTATTTCCTCGACTGCGTCATTGGTCTAGTGGTCGCAACGTACTGCTAAGCATGAGGTCCTGGGTTCAATTCCAAGGTCGGGTAAAGTGTTGTTGGGTTTTCTCAGTAGCAGCCCGGAGCCTGGATTTGTGCCCGGTTGATAGCAATAGGCTTGCCCCCTATTCTATGGGACTGGCGAAATGTGGGTGTTCTATAGGTACATCTCTGCCCAACCATTTGGGAATACAGGCGTGATATTATGTATGTAATATAACTTTTTATTTATACCTCCTCTAGTCGGGAAGATTCAGAAGCTTAAATTATCTTTTATTTAAAAAAAAATCTACTTACGTGTAAATGAAAATGACTTTAATGATGTGCCACACAAGGTCGCTATTTGAAGACCAAGTCGCGATGCACTGGACCAGGTACTCTAACTCGAAGCGGAGGGGCACTGACTTCTCAGTTGTCAGGACGATCAGCTCTGGAGCATCTGTTGGCAACAAAATAATGATTAATCTCTAAGAGACACACCAAAAAACATCGTGAAGAAAACAGCACTTAACATCAAGTAGTTTTTGACCGCAGGTTCGTTCGTGTGGCGGTCGGATATTATCTCACGGAATGTACTACCAGGATAAGCTAGGTCATGGACTCGTGTGCCAAGGAGAATACCGTCCAATATAACGAAAAGTCCGCTATCACAACCAAAACTAATATAATATAAGAAGATAATTCAATACTCTATCTATATTTGGAACAATTTTCTTCCGAGAATTTATGTTTATGTGTCATTTACCTACTTATAGTAAGGCCATTTTAATAGGTAATATTTGACGTCTGTCAGTTTAGTGAAAGCAAATCGTAAAATTACTCGTATCGGTCATTATTACAATAAAAATGTAATCGTAATTGAAAAAAATTATGCAATTGTGCAGTTCAAATAAAATGAAAAAAAAAAATATTTTATGCCCGGCGTTACAAGGTTACGTTGTTGAATTTTGATGAATTGTCAAATGTTATCTATTAAAATGGCCTTACTTTAATATTTTAGGTTCAAGAAGAAGTGCCGCGACGCTCCGCGACATGTAACGCGACTTTGTCCTCTGGTGATTACATTGCTTTAGGTATTTAAACAATTGAAAAACGTTTATATTGTTAACTCAGTTTTAGTTTTTTTTTTAGTTTAAAAAAAGTACGAAATACAAAAACTGGCTGAATGTTTTAAGTTTGGAACAAAGTTAGAACTATTTTTTTACTGAGATGGAGAAAGTTCTATGTTTTCACCGTAATTCGCCACTTTGTTTACAAACAACCAATAAAGTTTAGCACAGTACCTAAGGTCTATTTATAACCTCGTATTCCAATTGATGTTATTTACACTTAAACAAATATCAACTTTATGAGAGTGTAAATAAAGTTGATTTAAGACTGACTAGTACTGTTGAAAAAGTCATAAAATATGAAGTTGTAGCGCAAACTGAACCATTACCATACTATAATACTATGTGTAGGCATTACAATTGTGTTTCCTAAACTCGTGTTTGTTTACATGTTTGGCAAATAAATTTCAAACGCAGATCATATATGTTTTTGTAAACAAACTCAAATAAATTACAGAGATTGAACTAAGCTCCTTCTTATTCAATTACCCTAAAACATTCTGTCAAATCAAATTAAAACAATCCAAAGTTATTTGGTATTTTCGTAAGCCGTTCAAGGAAATTCCCGACAACAATTTAACATGTTCCAAGTTGAGGCAATGCGGCAAAGTTTGTATTGCCTTAAGAAACTGTTATTAAAAAGTTTTAAGTTCAAGTTATTGACACTCACCTCGGCTATAAAAATGAGTAATTAGCTTAATAATAAATTCAAATGACTCCTAAGACACAGGCACATACACCTAGTTTAGGAGTCAGGGAATTAAAATTATTGTGACCTAGTTATAAGCCTTATATGCTCTTAGTTTTTAGTTCTTGTTCTGTGATGGCTTTTGGTGAAATAAAGAATTTATTTATTTATTATTATTTATTTATTTAAATTCATTTATTGGTGTGATTTTTGGTACATTTTACATGAGATCTTAATAATAAATAATTCGTTTCTCAAAAATCTACCTTAAAGGTGTAAACACTTTCACATAATATTAAAAAGAATAATCAACATTTTAAAATAAAATAATTACAACGCAAAACACAACATAACTTAAGACAGAAAAAAAAAGCAAAACATTAACAATTTAGTATAATTGAATGGAATTAAAGATAATATTACAAAATTAAATTAATATCAATAATTTACAATTTATAGAATTCGTCAATATCATAATTTAAAAAAATCAGTAAAAGATGTCTTAATTTGTTTTTAAATTGTATAAATATTTATGTCCCTAATTCCATTTGGCAATTTATTAAATATTTTTGGGGCCATGCAAAGTACGCTTTTGTGCATAAAGGCGGTCTTTGATGGTCGAAAGCATAATTCATGTCTAGTATACTTTGTCTAATAATTTTATAACGATGTTCAGATGCTTTTCTGAATAGATGCATGTTCTTTTTAACAAATAAAGCAGTCTCAAATATGTACAAACAAGGTAAAGTAATTATTTTTAACAATACAAAATAAGGTTTGCAGCTATCAGTTATTTTTATACCGGTAATAGCTCTTATGCATCTTTTTTGCGATTTGAACACCATGTCCTTATTACAGGAGTTGCTCCAAAACATGACTCCATAGCGTAGTATAGAATCGACATATCCATAGTATGCAGTGACTGCCGCTGCTTGATTGACTACTTTCTTTAGTTTATACAAAGCAAAGGCAAACTTACTATTTTTTTAAATTAATTTTTTTAGGCGAATTTATTAAATAAACGACTTGTTGTAATGCATTGATTATGTCAGCTTCAGTCATATTTTTGTCAAGTTTAACAATGATAGTACTGTCGTCGGCAAACAATGTCATAGGATAGGGTATATTCTGGAAAGTCATTTATGTATATAAGAAATAGTAAAGGCCCTAGAACACTGCCTTGGGGCACTCCATAAGATATTTTACGTTCTTTTGATATGTATTTTATAAAAAAAATATTTAATTTGCAAATTCGTCTTATTTCTGTACGATGTGTTCTATTTTCAACCGGCTTCAAAAAGGAGGAGGTTCTCAATTCGGTTGTATTTTTTTTTTGTATGTTGGACGACTGATATAAAGACGAGACATGAGGGATTTAAAATTTCTATAGAAAACTTATTTTTCTCATAACTCGAATTTAAATCAGTGTCCATTAAAAATATATATTTGGAAGCCTAGATATTCTGTAATCCAATCGGAATAAATACACACTACCTTAAGAATATGTTTGATTTACAAATTATTTTGGTATTACGTTTGTATAAACTATGTATGCTCCGCCGGCCCGTTAAGACATGCACCCCGTAAAGGCACTGCAAATGTTTCATATGAAATGATTAAATTACACGAATTTGATGATTCTAATTAATGCAATTCATTACATTTTAATACTAAAAATTCGTTATTTAATTTTTGCATTTTATTTCAAATAAATCATTATTATTCATTCGTTCATTCATTTTAGTCGTTCCATACTTTACTTCCGTCCTTTTTTTTTGAGTTAAGTATATGTATTTTTTTTTGAATTTGTTGTGCTAATAGTTTTTTAGTTATTTGACAAAACAGTTCTGGCTACGGTAACCTTACCGTGGCTCTATCTATTACACTCAAATGACGAGATTCAACGTTTTCTGGCTGGGGTAACGCACACTAATGTCAGTTCCATACATTTTCAACTTTTCCATCTTCGTAATCGCTGATGATATGTTACATTGTATAGGCCCTCAGGTCTTCACAACGTTTCTCTGAAACCTATGAGCGACCCCAATCTACCCGTTTCACCATCATCTGCCTAGACTTTTCCCAAATATGTTGGGGTCGGCTTCTAGTCTAACCGAATGCAGCTGAATACCAGTATTTTACATGGAGCGACTGCCTATCTGACCTCCACAACCCAGTTACTAGGTAACACGATACCCCTTGGTAAGACTGGTTGCCAGACTTTCTGGCTTCTGACGACCCGTAACAACTGTAAAATACCTATAAATGACAACCGGACCAACGGCTTTACAAGCTTTCTGAGGCACGGAGGGTCTTGGTATGTAAAGATGGACACACCGCGTCAAGTGTAGCTTAACTTTATCGACCGACTCGTACGGCTGTCATAAAAAATGCGTTTTTGTATGCATCGAAAAGACCGGATAAGCGATGGTGAGGACTGGGTCACTAGGCACGAGTATGTAATACTTTATCAGGACAAATGCAAATGTATTTAATTGGTAATGTAAAAAGTATGTAGTACTTATCAATTTTGCACACTGGACTACTTAAAAAACTGATTGCGTCATCACTCATTCGAGATACGCATCCTTTTAACTTGCGGCCGTATCTGAAGCCCTGAAAGTGGTACTTGTATTCAATGGTGGATCCAGGGGGGGGGGGGGGGGAAGGGACTCGGCCCCTAAAAAGCATTAGGGTTCTTCCGTGACAAATCTTAAAGTGTACTTGTTATGATTCTAATTAAAAAAATATGTTTTAATTTTAAATTTTAGTTTAAATTATTTGTAAATGTTTTATGAGTCTTAAATTTAATGCTTTGAATTTGAATTTTGAAATCTTAAAGTGAACTTGCTATGATTCTATTTAAACTTTTAGCAAGCATTACACTACTTAAGGTACAATTGTCATTAACTTAATAAGTATTATGTTTTCAAGTTTTTTTTCAATACGATGTTTTGTTTACATGACAAATTTTGAATCCGCGCGACACTCATTCCGCCACTCACGCTGCCTGGTTTGGTCACCATGTTATTTATATTCACTGAAATATCTCTGGTAGTTGACAACCTAAAGAAGTCATTGAGGAATTTGCTTAAAGTAATACTAGGAGGCTTGTTATACGTTAAGCAAAATAAAATGTCATGTGTTTTTTAGTGTTTACTTTCCTAAAACCTACCCTCAGCGGGGTCGAGCCCATCCCAAACAACAACCCTGCAGTGCTATTCTGTAACCATCTCACCGTGAAAACATAGGTGAAGTGAGCTCGGAGTGAGCTGTCAGTCCGTGGAATGACAGCTCACTTCACCTACATAAGTGTTCACCGTGAGATTATTGCTTGTATCTTCAATGCTTATTTATTTAACATTTATGTAGATTTAATTTATCAACGTACATAAGTACAGCCCAGAGAATTTTAAATTATAATCTAAAGTATCTAATTTAAATGAAAACAAATGTTTTAGAAAATATACCTTTTGATGCCAATTTGTAGTCCCTCATTAAAATTTTGTAGTTTGATTTGATTATTTTAATACTTTAAGAATAAACAAAATAAGTGAATACTTAAACCCGGAATTATACTTATAAACCACCATAAGAGCGGTTATCCTAAAAGTTGGCAACGTCGCAAATAGCTGTCAAATATTTACCTGTTTTGAAATATGAAATGTGGCCAACTAGTAAACTAAAATATTGATTATAAAATGCAAAAATTTATATCGGTACACCGAATATTTAGTTTTAGATGTAAAAAAAAGTATTTGGAAACTTTCCAAATGCCTTTTAAAACGGTTACAAAATACAATTCAGTGTTATAATTGCAATTGATTGAGTATTAATATTCTAGTTCGCTAGTTAGCCACATTTTTTATTTCCATACAGTATCTAATATTGCCAAATTAATCAAAACAGCGAAATATTTGACATCTATTTGCGACGTTGCCCACTTTCAGAAAAAAAGCTCATAACTATGTTTTTCTCTTGACAAATTGAGATTATGTGAGATGATTTTTTAATAATTTTTAAACCATATTTTTTGTAAAAAGTAGTGAGATATAAGGTCACTGATATGTGTTGAGTACTAATTATCTTTAGTGAGCGATTGCGTAAGAATTTTCCTGGACAGGGTTTGTTTACATTTTCATCAGATATTTTGGAGCAGCCCAATTAGAAGATGAATATGACGAATTAACATTGTGAATACGTTGAATGAACATGAGCGTTAACCCTAAATGTTTGTTCAACTGAACAAAATTAGTTCCAGACAGTATCAATCTTCAATTTCAGAATTGGATATTAGTCTGTCTGTAAGACCTGTTCTTCCAAACCGCGCGACGGATTTTGATTAAATTTTTGCATGTTTGTGAAAACATGCAAAATTTTTGCATGTTTTCACCATCATTTACAGCATTTTCTCGAGAGCTTTACATTACATTAGTAGATTCCAACCGTGCGTAGCAATAAGGGCAGGGTTCACTATAGTATATTTTCATAACCTATTTGTTGTTTTTTGTATTTGTTAAGGTGAGTATAGACTAGATCATTTACTTGTAACAAAACATCGAGCCGTTCTTATGTGTCACCCTTTCACGAACCGAACAATGAGCTCGACGCTTTGTTAAAGCTTGATTTAGCAAACAAAGGGCCGAATTTGTGTAACATTTCATCTCGCAAGATGAACGCATCACACGCGACCTAAAGATGACGACTTAACGCAAAATAGAAAGAAATGTTACAGGTAAATGCTCACTCGCCGTAAGCATTACTTCGAACACCGTGTCAAGCATTCGCAGGAACGTTACATTACATTGAAATGCTTTTCTTAATAGATTTTGCTTATATTGTACCATTCGTAAGTACGTTATATTACATGGAAATGCTCGTGAAAATTCTGCAGTGTATAGTCACCTTTAAAGTATTGTACCATTCATAAGTACCTACGTTATATTGTACCATTCGTAAGTACGTTATATTACATGGAAATGCTTGTGAAAATTCTGTAGTGTATACACCTTTAAAGTATTACCTATTTGTTAAATGTACCTTTATAAAACTTACACATTTTAGATCAAACAAATTACAATACTAAAGACCTTAAAGCGTTGGACAAACCTTTTGTTTGTATTCAACCCACACACCGAATATGTTACAAAATTTAATATCACATCAAAAAATAACTCAAGCACCTACAAAAGCGGTAGATATGTACTATTATTTTCTCGTTGCCCTGTAGATAAGTACGCTTATTTATTATACATCTGATAACATCTGTTTTGTGTATGCCGTCATAGGCTTAAATAAAAGTTAAAACAATAAAACCCGAATCCAGGAAAAGCATGAATAATGAAAAACAAAAAGCAGCAGTGATGGCCTAGTGGTGTAACCATCAGACTGACTTTTCGGATTCATGTGCGTATTGTATAATTACCACTTGCTTCAAAAACGGTGAAGGAAAACATTGTGACGAAACCGGTATGTCTGAGAGATATTTCTCGACGGCATGTGAAGCCAAGTCAGAGGCCCATGGGCGGTTTTAAAACTCTGACACCTGCAGGCCTAACATGACACACGCGACAATTACTCGCTCTCGCGTGAGTAATTTTTGTCTATTTCGGTCACTTTCTCGTTTTCTGACAGTGCTTCCATACAAAATAGTCGACTCCTTCTGTCAAAATTGATGTTTTCTCGACAAACCCTAACATGGCACCTTAGTTATCTCGATTTTTGACAATTCAACACGAGATAATCTCCGATTTTCTATCATTTAGTCGTAGACAAAATTATGATACAAAAAAAAACTCCAAATTAACATGGCAGTTTCATAATTGTACTTATTTTAGTCATCATTTTATTTTACAATATATTAATAATGATAATACTTAGTTTTAAACTACTATTTATATTGGAACGACGTTTTATATGGAATTTTTCGTTTATTGTATGGAAAATATGAAAAAATATTACCTACATGTTGAGTGTTAGGGGTTTATGGGTTTCATAAAGGGGGTCGAAATTTTCATTATTTTTGCGATAGGACACACCGTTTTCGAGATATAAGCAAAAGAAAAAAAAAAGACTATTGTTTTGGCACCTTCGAGGTGTTGGTGTGAATTTTAGTTCATTTTTTAATCGCGATTAAATACTTAGACAATCAACATTTTAGGTGAAGAACGTAAAATTCTGAATAGCAAAATTGCCATTTTCACTAAATTAATAGCACAGTGCCGTCAAACGAAAATATAGTTATGTTGTGTCACTATAATCTATTTCAGAATGGAAAATCGTCGGTTGACAGGAATAATCTAAATTTTGCTGATTTTTAGTCTAGTTTAGAGGCATTTGTGACAAGAAAATCGGCACCATTGAATGAATGAAACGGAATCTCAAGCCGATGTTGCTATCATAAAAATAATTTGTTTTTAATAACTTGCAACATCGGTTTCTCGTCGCGAGATATAGAACTGTCAAAGTGCCTTTTTCGAGTTAACTCGTCGTTTACGGTCATGTTAGGGATTAGAATGACGTCAGAATCGTAGACAAATTTCGACAAAACGAGATAAAGAGCTTTCTCGCGCTTGTCATGTTAGCCCTGCAGGTTAGTCACTAACCACATGAAAAGAAGAAAAATTATAAACATGATAGTCGCAAAACCATGCACATTGGACAATCCAGACTCCGGGCAGCTACTAAATATTCTCGACAGACAGATCGAACCAAAGGCCTTTGCACCCCAATTCTGCCGCTCTTGCGATAACAGCAGTAAGTATCATTTTTGTCCAAATTGAGTTAAACATAGATTCGGAATCAGCGCAATGAGCTGTACAATTTAATCTGACTATCATTTTAATATCTTAACGGGAACCTTTAAATTTCAATACGGATAACGGCAGTAAGTCGCATTTAATGATAAGTTTTCCTTAGGATAACAACTGTAAGTAACGGTGAGTTTCTAAGTGCGGAATCATCATTCATGTTTTACTTCTGCTAATGATAATAATATGAGCAGTAACTACACATTGCGGTTGTAAGCAATTGATGCTAAAGTTATTAAACTCATACTAGATATAAAATAGTATTTGTCATTTAAAAGTATTCTAATATAAATACATATGTAATCATTACACAATCAAATATTAATTTACTTAAACTAAACATTTTTACTATGAGATTTTTACTAAGGTAGATCATCATGGACCCTATTGGACACAGCAAATTAGGAACCATGACAATTTCTCCTCGTCGATTTCCATTATGTCTACTTTTGAGGCGACTAGAATCAGTTTTAATTATTTTTTGTAAAATTTGACGTTTAAAAGTGCCTTTTTTGTGCCTAATTGAAATAAATTATTTGACTTTGACTTTGACTTTGAGGTAGGCGAAAGGAAGCTTCATAAAAAACATATTAGTCAAAATACTTACTGAAAATAAGAGCCAAAGCCCATATAACAAATATGGCGGTCTTGGCGCGCCCCGTGGTGGACTTGAACTTGAGCGGGAAGCAGATGGCGTACCAACGATCCACCGAGATGAATGTCAGCGTCAGTACTGACACCGTTACTGAGACTGACTGGAACAAGAGATAGAAAGAAAGTTAATTACAATAAAATCCTACTAAAACTATACAAGTTGTTATTAAAATAACTGAAAAGGGAGCATTATGAAATGTGAGAAAACTCTCAAATTACGAAAATAAAAGCAGTCCTTGCGTAAAATGTGTTACAAAAACCCTGTCCGATCCTAAAAGGGCACATAGATACTGCAATAAAATAATAATTAATTAACAATAAAAAAAACTTATTTTTTTGTTTTTTTTTATTGCTATTAAAATTTCGCGTTTTTAGAGCCAAAATTAACCCGATTCAATTGGGATGTTGACATTTTTATTTTTTCCGTCAAGAAATCAGATTATTAAAAATATTGGACAAGTATTTTTTTTCTTTTTTACGTAATCAAAAGATTACGGCAATACATTGATGCAATACGTTAAAATGTGGCATGACGTCACTCGAGTCGTGTCGAGCTCCCCAAATTTATTATTTATTTTTTTATTTTTTATTTAATGCGTTTTATCTAAACAAAATTGTATTAATTATTAAAGCAATAAATACGTCTCTAATATTTTCTTATTATGTGACTGACGGACTAAATAGTTTTTTTTTTCCCCAATCAACATCTCTAATAAAAATTGGCTTATTTCCAACAGGGGTCATAAGTTATGACCGCCTGCGCCCTATATAACCCGATAAAATTCACCATTGAAAAAAAAAAAAAAAAAACTTTTTCCTGAAAAGTACCACCATAAATAGACTCTCGGTACGATTATTAACAACACCCTCACGGATCGGACAGGGTTTTTGTTACACGTTGTACATATATACACCGTTCCGTAATGTATGGAACAACTGATTTATTTTGCAATTTCCGGGTTCATACCACAATACCAGATTTTCGTAATATTGAGTAAAATAACCCATTCTCAGGTTCCAGGTAATAATTGCGCGGCGTGTTTGCTGGTTTGTCATTCAATCAAGTAGCGGAGCGTAAAGGATCAGCGTGGTATGATTTAACGGACTTAAAAAAAAGGAGGTTATCAATTCTTACGTTTTAGAGTATCGCCGTAATTGAGGATTATTATTTTAACTTTTTTGGATCACTATTGATTCTTTTTAGTGAATTTCACTATTTGAATAAAGAATTTTCTTAAAATTTTGATTTAAAATAGAAAATCAACTGTCAATAAGGATTCCACATCACAATCGTAGAGCCCACTTACAATGGGTTCGCTAATAAAAATTGGGAGGAAGAAGACTGGCGTTATGTTTGCTTTTTCGATGAATCTCGTTTTGTTATGAGATCGGATACAAGACGTACTCCAGTTTAGAGGATCTCTGGAAGTCAAAAACGTTTGAAATGTTGTCAGGAAGTTTATTCATATGGACAGGGAACAGTAATGGTTTGGGCCGGTATTTGGATCGGTGGATGAACCGATCTCATTTGCAGTAGGGCCAACCTCAATGCTCAGATTTATGCGGAGAGTATTGTTTATCTTTAAAATAAATTTTAAAATATCCTCATTTTTGCCTTCGTTTGCTATTTAATTGACGACATTAACTAGGTTAATTAACCACAATTTGAAAAAAATGCAATTTTTCTTAATTTTTACAAAATACAGGAATAAGTTATTAACATAGGAATTAAAGTAAGAAGCCAGTCTAGATTTTGGTAAATATTAATTGGATAATTTTATATAGTTAAAAATGTATTCGATCCCTAGACACTTTTGATGTGTGTATGAATGTTTGTCCATGCATTCCTCCGAAATTATAAATCGGATCGTGACCATTTTTTTCATTGGCTTACATATACTTCAACTTAGGGAACAGTGCAAGTTTCATCGAAATCGGTTTAGTAGTTTTAAAGTTAAGGACTAATACGTATAAGTGTGACGGCCTAGGCCTAGTTTATTAATATGAGTTGGTACAACTAACAAGTGAAAAATAAAATAAACAAACGACTTCCAAAAAAAAAAAAAAGTTTAAAAAATAAATTTAATTTCAGAAGTCGGTGGCATAAACGGAAAATAGATACAGAGCCAAAAACGACATCCGAAACTAAAGTTATTTATCAATCAATCAATCAAACTTTATTTGTGAACATAGGTACATAAAAGGTCTTGGAAAAATACATTGTAGCGTGATCTCTATGTTCTACCAATGCAATTGGTATACAAATAATTTGTTATATAATTTAGTAAGTACATATAATCATTCGAAAACATGCAATAATAATCAAGAGAATTTAATAAGCTTAAATAAATAATTTAAAAAATCAGTCAGTTCCTAATAATAATATAATACTGTGATGATGTCAAAACAATAGTTATTTGTGCAACAAGAGAGCAAAGTCGTTTTTTGCTGCGAGTGTTGATTTTGAATCCCGAGTAAGCGAAGGATTCTATAATTGAATCACGAGCGTAGCGAGTGATTCTAGGTTAGAATCCTGAGCGCTGCGAGGGATTCAAAGACACGAGATGCAAATAACTTTGCTCTCGTGTAACACATACAACTTTTCACCTCAGCAGCGAGAACATACAACATGTAAAAAAACCCTGTCCGATCCGTGAGGGTGTTGTTAGGTATCGTACTGTTAGGTAGCACATTTATGTGGAAATTTTCAGGAAAAAAGAAAAAAGAATGTGAACAAAAAATGTGATTTTTAAATACCAATAACATCAATAATAATCAAAAAATACTGTTTTGTAATGTTACTGCAGTACCATATGACCATTTTCCCCAGATTTTCGGATCGGACAAGGTTTTTTTTTACAAAGTCTTCATCTCCTCGTATTTTGCAGCCACCATCTTGGATTTATATTTTGATTTCACTATCGACTTTAGCACCCTCGAAAACTATGAAAAGGACACCCATGAAGAAAAATTTGAAAATTTTCACAGCCGCCATCTTGGATTTACATTTTGACTCTTGGATTTACGTTTTCTTAAGCAACGTTAAAAACCATAGAAACGATACCCATGAAGAAAAATTTGAAAATTTTCGCAGCGGCCATCTTGGATTTACATTATTTTGACTTCACTATCGGCTTTAGCAACCTTGAAAACCATAGAAACGATACCCATGAAGTAAAATTTGAAAATTTTCGCAGCCGCCATTTTGGATTTACATTTTGACCTCACAGCCGGCTTTGGCACCCTTGAAAACTATGAAAACGACACCCATTATGGAAAATGTGAAAATTTTCGCAACCGCCATCTTGGATTTTCATTTCGACCAAATTCACACTTACTATCTCTCTCTTTCTCTTTGAATTGGAAGAAGACAGTCGCAAGCGCCTTTTCGCGTGACGATATAAGCCACTGCACTCTTACCGCAAGCCGCTTAAGAACTTCGTTCCAAAAATTTAATAAAACAGAATTTAAATAAAACCTCTTCAGATGATTTGCAATTTTAATGTTTTAAGTACCTATATCCGAACGTTTTATTGTTTGTTTCTTTTTTGGGCGTAGTAGGTAGATATGGAATTTTGAAATCGAACTTCGAATCGATTTGTTTCTATCTCTCGCTTTTTTCGTATCGAAGTGAAAGTGACAAAACTAATTGAAGTTCAAATCTTTAGAGTTTTGTGAGTAGACCCAACACTACTCTCGGCATTTAAAAAAAATAATTAAAAAGTTACTTTGTCTCACGCTCGCAGCAAAATCGAATTTTGCTCACTGTTTTTTGACAGCAAAACCTGCTTGTTTGAGGTGCTGAGGTGAAAAAATAAAAAATGCCAATAGCCGTTATTACTAAAAATGTTAATGTCATAAATTATCATTTAAAAAATCTTCTATGGAGTAATTAGGTCTTCTAGAAATAGGAACGGTTATCACTTTGGACTTTTTTTTGTTTTTAGTTAGTTATCACTTTTTTGTGTTTTTTATTTGAAGTCTGTTGTTGGATAGAAATAGTTTATGAGCAAGAGAGTAAGGACATAAACTACTTTTTATTCCAGTTTAGATTTGGGCCCGGTTGATGGCAAATAGTCTCGCCCCCTATTACTTAATCATAACCGAAATGCGGGTGTACTAAGATGTCGTTATCCTTCGGGGAATACTGTCGTGATGACATGTTATGTTATTCCAGAAAAATTGACAATTCCTTTGGGATAGAACACCGGAGCATAAAGAATAAACAAGTAGCAGTATTATATCTCGGCAATGCCCTTGAAATAATTACCTACGGCCGACCGCTCAGTAAACAAACCTTCCGCGTCCGTGTGTACTGATATACACCGAGATTTCGAAGCGCGTCATTTCGTCTGTTTTCTTTGAAGATAGAATTACTTATTTATTACTGTGCCGCGAGCCTGTAGCGGCCTGCCTTCTTTCTTTCTTTCTTTTTTTTTTTTTTTGGGTTGGGAGTCATCAAATGACTTCTCCCGCTCTGGGTGGAGCGGGAGGGCGTGTCAGACTCTTACTGACTAAAACCCACCCGTGTTCCTTCTCTTGCCTGTGCAATGCCAGGGGGCCACGGTATCCCTTTCGGACTTTCCCGCAACCCCGGCAGGCAATGGTCTCATCGGACCCCTTCACTCGCTGACACTCTTTGAGGCGCGCGTGGAACACAACGCGCCGTCGACCCGGGCTTGGTCCTTGCCGGACGGCGAGCTACCCATTGCTCACCTTCCGCAAGCCCGCGCCTACGGTGGCCGGGAATCGGCTATGGATTCCCGACGCCCAGGGCGTCTTCTCCTGCGGCGGCTAGGGGCGTGAGGACGCGAAATTTGCCTCTCCCTCACGCGCTCCGCCTCCTCCTTTGCAAGCATTACTGCTTCGCAGAAGGAGGTGACGGCCTCCCATGCCCTCTCGCTCCGTACCATGGCCTGGACCAGGGCCGGACGTGAGAGATCCCCGCCACCGATCGCCTCCACGAGGACACGGCGGTGCTCTGCCCAAGCCGGGCATACCTCCACCGTATGCTCCACCGTGTCCTCCGGGCGATCCACGCAGTGATGACACCCGGGCGTTTCCTCCCGCCTTATCCGAAACAGGTACCTCCCGAAACAGCCGTGTCCGGTGAGGACCTGCGTCAGGCGGAAGGTGAGAACGCCATTGTGCGCGTTGTAGCGGCCTGCCTGCTACTAATAATCCCAGAAAAGCTAAGCAGTCACACTAACCAACACGGGAGACAAGTAATTACTATTGGGAAATATTTCACTGTTCCTCTAAAAACGTATTTATCTTCTAATGATGGAAATTTTTTTAAATTATTGACCCACTAAGAACTATTTTCTGTTCTAATTAAAATTATTATGGTCTCTTTTTAACCTTATGCCTTTTCAGTGTTGGTCGCAATAACTAAGCTATACCCCCACCGAACGGGTTAAACTAGGTTGGAACTGTGACCAAACACGCGCGAGCCGAGCGGGCGAAGCGAGCGCTACATCCAAGTTGGTCGCAGTTACTTGCCTATTTTGTATTTTTAGGACCCCAAAATAGGAAATATTTGATGTTCACAAAAAAAGGCACAATCATTATATTAAAAGGCACAATATCAATCTGCGTAGCCTTTTCCCAACTATATTGGGGTCGGCTTCCAGTCTAACCGGATGCAGCTGAATACCAGTATTTTACATGAAGCGACTACCTATCTGACCTCCGCAACCCAGTAACTGGGTAATACGATACCCCTTGGTAAGACTGGTTGTCAGACTTTCGGGCTTCTGACGACCCGTAACGACTGTCAAAGATCCACGACTGACAACCGGGACCAACGGCTTAACGTGCTTTCCGAGGCACGGAGGAGTCTCGGTATATAAAGATGGTCACCCATCGACAGACCAACCCCGGCAAGCGTAGCTTAACCTGATGGATCAACCCGTGCGGCAGTTATTACTTAGCCACGAGCTCCTCCCTATATTCATACTGCCTTACTAATAAACGTATTATATCAGGTGAATAGTTACACACCGTTTTCTCTCTTTCAGTCGTCAGTAATTTGACTTTCGAAAGAAGAAGACAAAGCGTTGTGTAACTACACAGACGCTATACAACGTTTATTAGTAAGGAGGATAGTGTTCAATAATATTATTTAGGAGTGCAAAATGGGAACTATTAGAGGTTCGATTAAATACACGATATTACCACGTACAATGTAATTAGTGTGACGATTATCCATCATAAGTAATTATCGTTATGTCGGATAATCTGAGATGTCTGCCACCCAGGTCGGTAGGGTACTGACAATCTTAATTATGTAGGTAAATTCCCACCAGTGAAGGAGTTTTCGGAATCGGATCAGTACTGACGATACGAATCGAAAGACATGAACGAGGAAAAATTTGTGTGTTCGTAACTAACAAAAATTGTATCTCTTTTTATAATAAATATTTTGCGCGACGTGGTAAAATGTTTTGAGCCAAATACGAACACATGTTTACCAATATTTTTTTGGATAAATGTATTTTTTTCCTCAATCCGTTCGAAAAATGGATTTGAAAACTCCTTTTATGATTAGAGAAATTTGGAAGATTGTGACAAACGTCAAATTAAGGATTATTTTCTTAGTAATTTTCAGGAAAATGTTCGTAAAAAAATGTTTTATGTTGATGCTCACTTTTTTGGTTGGCATAATGGATACAGTAACTCTACCATGAGCTATCATCGAAAATTTACTCGCTAGCGCTAGCGTATGGAGGATTCACCTAGTCGCATAAAGGATGCTGGCAGCCCTCGCGGAGGGCTCATTTCAAATGTACGTTTTTTTTTTGCGAATACAGTAATAAACCGTGAAAATAAAATCAGATAGTTCAGGACTTTTTAAAAATTTTGTCAGATTTTGCTGCTGTTGAAATGGTTAGACCCCTAAACATTTAATTTTGTTATCATCCTTTTTAAAGTTGTTTTTTTATAAAAAGCAAAATAATTTGTTTGTTTTGTTTACTCTTTTAAATACGTGATTTTGGTATAAAAATAAGAATTCCGGAAGAATGTTTTTTTTTATTTTTATTCGAAGGAGCAAACATTTATACATTAAATACATTATTACAAATAAAAAAACCATAGGAGTTACATAAATATGCAACCAACAACGTTCTCCACAGATACACAAAAAGACTAAGACAATATGAATAAAGTATTTTTATAATTAACTTTTAGATTTATTTTAATATTTTCAGATTGTTTTTTTTTTATTTAATGGTTTAATGATCAAACGAAAACAGTTGTTAAATATTACATAAATAAATAAGGTCAACATGCAAAATATCGTTGGGTTTTTCCATCAGGAATTTCTCAGTAATAGCCCGGAGACTGGATTTTGTGTACAGTTGATGGCAAAAGGCTCGCCCCCTATTACATGGGACTTAAACATAACTGGCGAAATGTGAGTGTACTATAGGTACACCTCGGACCTTCGGAGAAAATTGGAGTGACGTTATGTATGTATGTAATTATGTATACATATTAATATCTATATATTCGCTGTTGGTAGGTCTAACATCCTAAATTTAATGTTATAAACGCAAAAGTGATTTTGTTTGTTTATTTACTTGTTACGGATTCACGCTAAACTGGCTGAATGGATTTGGATAAAATTTGGAACATGGGTAGACCATGACCTGGATTAGGATATAGGATATATCCCAATATACCCACGGGACTTCTGGTGAAAATTCCGGGGTGCAAATAGTTTTTAGTAAAATCATTAATTAAAAATAAATCATTTATTATGGTTTAGCAATTTATAATGTAGGAAGCGACGAGATACTTTCATTTTATCTTACCCGGAATAGGACACCACCAGTTGGGTACCGCCACCTGTATCTGATTAGAAATCGGACGAACGAACGAATCGAATTGAACATGTTTCATGTAATGTGGAACCTTGAGACCTTTCAATGAATTGAATTAACGTAAGGGCTCGGTCCCACCGTTGGGGATAAGCGAAGAGCGATTTTGGTTTGAAAAGTATACAAAGATTCAGTAATGTTTACATTTAATTGATAAAAGTCCATAAGTGCATACTTATGGGCTTTAGTAGCTTAGTTTTAATACCTTTGAAAAGCTCTAGCTCTGCCTTACTGACTTCTGTTCAAAAACTCATCCTTATTTAAATCCCTCTTAACAAATATTGAAATTGATACATGTGCCTTCAAGTCAAACGTGGGATATGAAGAGTAAGCTCACACAATAATAATGACGTTTACATGACAATCTAGTTAAGTCTCGGCGACATTATGTGCGTCAGATGTGTCAAAACGAATAAAAAACGCGACCATATTTTGACACAGTTGGGCGAAGGATAGCTATGATTCAAAATCAATGTATTATCTTATTTTTTATAATAGGTAAATGTACGTTTTATTTAACAATTACACAATCTATCTTCAGTCGCATCCTAGTTGTTGCCAGTGATTAATAAGAAGCGAGTAGAACTAGCAACTAAAAACGAGTTGGCGAGTAACGATCAGCGAGTGCACGACGGCGATGAGCCATTACTCGCTAGTATGTGTACGCACCAAGTGTGAGTTACTCAACGTGATCAATTACGTATCTCTTTTACTTACACCAGACCTACATCTTTGGTACGTTTCTTGAGCGAGACAATCGTTGATAGCTAATCGTTTCCTCGTCGGCAGCAGTGTGACAGGTGCCTTATGCTACGAATTCCACTAAAAGGGTTAGATTTAATCATGCAGGAATTTATTAAATATTTTAAGGGATAATTTAATTAGGCAACGATACGGTTTAAAAGAAAATGTAGTGACAAAAATTGAAAGGAGTATGCTTAGATGGTTTGGTCATGTTGAGAGGATGAATGAAAGGTGACTAACAAAAACCATTTACAAGGCAGATGTGTGTGGAAACGCCGGGAGGGGACGCCCTAGGAGCACATATTACTGAACTTTTTAGTGAAGTTCTTTAGAAAGGTCAGGTGCGTAGTACTCGCAACCGGCGGCGTGCGTGTATGATCAAATGACATGTATGAACGTAAACGAGGCAAAAGGAGTATGTAAGGATCGTAGCAGGTGGCGTTCTGTTATTTCTGCCTACCCCAATGCGAAAAAGGCGTAAGTTCTTCCCGCTGTCTGTTTGTCCCTATGTATGCTTAGGTCTTAACTACGGATTTTGATGCGGTTTTCACCAATGGACGGAGTGATTCATGCGGAAGGTTTTTGTGTATAATTCATTACAGTTTCGTGTGAATTGGCTGAAATATGACGATTATTGTAACCATGCAGACTGGGAACTTTACTGGCGTGCGCCGCGAAAGCCGTAAGAGATACATCAAATTTATGTTCTACAGACCTTAAAAAGTTCAACAAAAAAGTCCGCAATAGCATATGTCTATCTTCTAAGGATGACCTACAGTAACCATTTTCATCTTTCAGAATTTGATAAAAATTTCATTAAGGATAAATCCCCAATAAAATATGTTATTTAAATTGGACATTGAATTTAGATTATTACTTCTTATTTATTACTTGACATAAAAGGAGGACAATAACTGCCGCACGGGTCGATCCATCAGGTTAAGCTACGCTTGCCGGGGTTGGTCTGTGGATGGGTGACCATCTTTACATACCGAGACTCCTCCGTGCCTCGGAAAGCACGTTAAGCCGTTGGTCCCGGCTGTCATTCGTGGATTTTTGATAGTCGTTACGGGTCGTCAGAAGCCCAAAAATCTGACAACCAGTCTTACCAAGGGGTATCGTATTACCCAGTTACTGGGTTGTGGAGGTCAGATAGGCAGCCGCTCCATGTAAAATACTGGTATTCAGCTGCATCCGGTTAGACTGGAAGCCGACCCCAATATAGTTGGGAAAAGGTTAGGCAGATGATGATTTATTACTTGACATCATATCATTAAAATTAATACTTTAAAACATATCACAGATTCAAAATTACGCGTAACAAAATAATTATGGTTAACGACAACGCGAGCGCAGCGCTAGGAGTCAATGACCTTTTCCTCGGCTATTAGGTATCTAATCCCTGTAGTACCTAGGTTCCTTTGGGATATTTTCCGACATCCACGCAGGCGAAGCCGTGCACAAAATTTAGTAAATAATAATAAAAAGTTTTATTGATTCAAAAACAAGTGTAACAATATTTAGGGATGACACTAGATCCCGTACTAGGATAACCTGTGTTGCAAAATCCAGTCTCTTTCGCCAGATAATACGAATTATAAAAGATAGGATAACAAATGCACCGGTTTCAGTATAATTAATCAAACTTAGGACTTAAAGGTGACCAAATGTATGTGTGAATGTGATGAGTGTAAGTATGTGAGTGTTGAGTACGAGTGTGTATGAGATGATGAATACTTTAATATTTGAAAGATAAAAGATTTTCCGTTTTAGCATTTATTTAAGCCCAAGTAGCCTATTTGCACCCAAACCTTGACCAGGGGAAGATTTTAAGCTTTTTGTTAACCTTTTCATACAGCTATGGTCCTATGGTCCCATACGAGAGAAAGCATTATTGCCAAATTTAAGTTTGCAGCATACTGTCTTCCACTTTGGATTTCTACGTGTGCGGTTATCTGCTACCACTGTGGTGGCATTTGATGTTTTATGAAATTTAAGTCAATCAAAATATTTTATTTCACATAAACCTACATTGGCACTTATGAAACGTCAGAAGCTAGGTGCACGGTTCCAATTGGTCGTTTCATATGGAGAAGAGCCGTCAAGAAACTCCACGGTTACTTTTTTTAAAATAATTGGCTTTTACAATATTTTCAAATAACAGTATTATTAAGTATGGGAGGGCAGTGTAGGTCTTTCAACAAGTACCAGGTACTTAACAAAATAATGATGGTCAACAAATCTACAGTTCGCTAAGCCTACAGCGTTCTCACATTCACAAAATAGAAAAGAATCTAAATAAAGATAAATAAGTTAATAAAAATAACAACAACAACAGCATCTTGAAAACCCTAGCTGAACAGGTAATCAATGAAATAATAATAATTATTATGTGTGTAATTCGTAAATAAATACTAACCCTGAGTTGATAAGTTTTGTTGTACTAACCAGTGGACCAATGTTGTCAAATTAAATAAATATATAGGTAATAATAATAATATAATAATAAAAATAAAAACGTATTTTAAACAAAATGACGTGATTACTATTACAGCTGTCTGAATAATTATCATGTGCACAAAAGCCACAAATAAAGAGTTGAAAATAGCACTGATAAACTGTTATGTGAGTTGTAAATTGTATTATTGTACTCATTTCGCTATCGCTGTGCACTTGTATAATTAAGTTACAAGACTAGTAACAACAGCAAAGCTGGAAATAATATTTTTTTTCTGTTCCCGATAACTCGCAATATATTAGATACATGCTAAAAAAAAAATAACATCTAAAAAAAAGTTTTTTTTATAAAAAAAAAAAGTTTTTTTTATAAAAAAAATAAAAAAATATTTTTGAAAGACAAGTGCACGTGTACAGACGTGTTTGTTTTACGATCGACGTTAAAATATTTTTTAGCTATTGGGGGTAATGGGAACGCCTCTGTTATAGAACTTCGTTCCAATCTTAGATGTATTATTATGATTCTAATACATAACCAACCTTAGCATTCAGCAAATTCCTTTCTACCTCCCAAATAAATTAATCACATTTCACAGATCATATTATTTTAGGAATGTAAATACTTAATGATCATTAGGGACCTCATGCCTACATTTCACCTCAACTAGAGGCCCAGCTTCGCCATAATTTAAAAACTAACAGACTTAAAATAATAATAATAATATATAATGTACAAGTATATTAAAAAGGGGGAGGGGGGGGGGGAATTATAGGGCATCAAAAAATTCGTCCGCATCGCTGTCAACAGGAAAAGTGCCCAAAAGGCTGGCAGCATTGCCACGTTTAATGGCGATGTCTTGAAAAACTATCGCTGGTTTAAATAGGGAAATATTTCCTCTAAAATAATTATAATAAAAAATTAAATTAATAATAATATAAAATTCTCCTCTAACAACTTACTGACCTAAAGATGTACGCTTTTTAAAATTAATGACCCTATTTAAACTTTTTAGGCTTCTAATAAAGCAATCTTTTTTAATGAGCCTCTTTTTAACTTTCTGGAATTTTTTCACAGTTGGTCGCAGTAACTTAGCTAAACATGAAAACTGACGTCAAACTCGAGTCTATGTTATTAATTTTGTATTATGAGCGTTACATTTTTCGGAATAAAGTTCAAAATATAATAATTGGCTGAAAGGTTTGGGCTTGGACTAAGCTTAAAAAATTAATATCTAATTAATATTATAATGAGCCAGAGCCAGGTACTGGACGACCTACAGAAGATCTTGGGGTAGAACTGGATGAGACTCGCACAGACCAGGGAAGCATGGCACAAAAAGGAGGTCTGTTCTCAGCAGTGGGTGGAACAACGAAAATTGTTATTTTTGCATGTCAATTATAGTCAACAAATATACATGGGGCAAATCAAATCATAAGACAAATATTGCTAGAAAAATATCTATAACTACTTAAACATGTACTGAATAAAAATGTTTAGCTCATTAATTCTTAGACAACTTTTTTCAACCAGGCTTTGATGGACTCACGTATGTCCATAATGCCTATGTATGTTGCAGGCCGCAACAGTAATGTACTATATCTTCCGATATTATCTATCTATCCGATATTCATAGTTTAAATACCAGGAATAAACACAACCTTGCTGTACATCGCACTCGTCTCCACAGAGTAGACAACTCGTTCATGGGTCAATGTATACGCTTTTACAACAAACTTCCCATCGACATTCGAAACTTAGCCATTAAACGATTTAAAAGCTGTATTAAAACCAAACTTTGTAAAAAAGGGTACTATAAAATTTCTGATCATTTAGAAGATAAAAAAGCATGGGATTGAGGTGCTCGCTCTGCTTAGCCTTGTGATAAAACCATTTTTTTTTTATTATTATGTAAAATCATTCAAATATAGGTACCAGTTTTATATACATATTGACATTGTTGAAAATTATAATACAAAATGACATGATTACTTTGTAAAGATTTATTTTTTTGATTATATTGTTTTAATTATTGTGAATGTGAGGACTATGTGGTTTCTTTTTTCTCTCATATTTTTTTTCTTTCTCGGTTAGTTTTAATGATGGTCTGGCAGTTTGAGTAGTTTATGCAGCCTACCCAAATGTCCTTTCTTTATTATTGTTCGTCGAGTTGAGCTCCACGATTACTGACAAATGCTTGCACTGACAGGACAGGTCCACTCAAATCTGTGTGGTTTTTTTCACAAAAGACCATTTCAGGCTAATCTACATGGTCCTCATATGGCCTGCACAAGATTGTGTCTGGCCTTTAAAAGAGACTGTGACCTCTGTGTTTGTTTCGGCCTTTCTTCTCAGAGTAGTCAGATAGGAAACGCCGAACTCATCAAGCAATTTTTTTTTTTTTTAAGACGACGCCTAAAAGTGATTCCAATATCCTATTTACAGAATAAACAATTCCATTGCATTTCAGAAACATTTGTGAAAAATTCCCCTAGAGAATAAGTGATGAAATTTTGAATGGAAATTCATAATTTTTGTCGATGGGAAATACTATACATATACGCGACTGCTAGTCACCACGCTACGTATGTGAGCGGTGAGACGGGGGAAGTAGACAAAGGCCAAGCTAACTCAGTCTGACAATTTTGTCAATGACGCCCTCCCCCGTCTCACCGCTCACATACCTCAGGCAGTGACTAGCAGTCGCGCACGGACTCTAACACCCGTATTCAAGAAATACAAGCTAAAAATAGTAGTAAGTAAAAATATTTGCCGGACAACAAGGTCTGCATCATTAAACGTGACCTCGATAAATAAGAAATTCTTAGTACAAGCCAATGTTAAAAAACAAACTGCAGCATTTTTTCCTAGCATTTCTTTCCAGTTAGAAATAAACAAACATGAATACAGAAGGAGCAGTAAGTAGTAAAGATATGTAAATAAATGGACTATCAAAGGAAAAAAAGGAAAAATCTAGAAAAGCTGCAAGAAATAGAAATATGATATCTATCCTTTGAATTAAGGTTTATGAAATGAAGCCGTTATTTAAAATTACAAGGAGTTTGATTTTTTCATAATTTTTGCAATCTGGAATTTATTTATGATGCAGTTTGACTTTGTCTTTGAAATCTGGTTGCAGGACTTAAGGACGCATTTTCAGGAGGATGCGCTAAAGTAGACCGCTATATTCAAATATTATTACATTAGGTCAGTGTCACGTTAGATGTTAGGTCACAACCGGCGTGCGTGTATGACCAGATGTATGAACGTAAACGAGGCAAAAGGAGTATGTAAGGATCGTACCAGGTGGCATTCTGTTATAGTTTCTGCCTACCCCCATGGGAAGAAGGCGTGTGTTTATGTATGTATGTGTCAGGTTGCATGTTGATCAAAATATGATTAGCGACCAAAATTATATGTATTTACAGAATTAAAATCAATAAAATCATCAATATCAATTTCTAAGTTAGAACTCGATCGAAGTCTTAATTTGCTACACATCTATAAATTTTTATTTAAATATATAATTAATATATATAAACTTTTATTTTAATATATATTTTCACTTACACCTGATTGAAATCCGTAAGATAGATAAGGTCCAGTTGAAAACCAGCGTCAGACACTAGTTGTCTGGCATTTATGCTGAACTGGCCCTATTCTGCGCAGCCGTGAGGCACACAATACTATTTTGTTAATTTTATTTTTTCTGTTTTTCGTTTTGTGTGAATATTGTGTGCCTTAACCTGAGTCAATGTATTTTCTTTCTTTCAACTGACATAAAATGAAATAGTCATTCCAAAGGGTAATTTGAACTTAAAAGATTTGTATTGATAATTTTAATGGTAACAATTTTATTATGACTGTGTTGATTAAAAAGAAGCCCAAAGCAATTCATAAATTACTTATACAATTTTTTCTGTTTTTCGTTTTGTGTGAATATTGTGTGCCTTAACCTGAGTCAATTCTTTCTTTCAACTGACATAAAATGAAATAGTCATTCCATAGGGTAATTTGAACTTAAAAGATTTGTATTGATAATTTTAATGGTAACAATTTTATTATGACTATGTTGATTAAAAAGAAGCCCAGAGCAATTCATAAATTACCTATACAGTATGTTGTTTTAGTGTTGTTGAATCTGTTAAGGGGACTCTGGCGTGTCTAACTGTCTGTCTCAAGAGACAAACTCTCCAAAGAGAGTTGTGTAAATGTTGTTTTCAAACATATTTTAACCAAATCTATTCTGTTTGTGACTAAAAAGTTCTAAACAAGCTCACTTTCTTTAGCAGTTATGCTAAAGAAAGTGAGCTTGTTTTGAACTTTTTAGTCGTAGTTAAGTTTTATCATTTTTTATTTATTTTCAGCCGTTTAGTGTGTTATCTGTTTGGAATCGCCCCTCAAGCCATACCCTTAGGTATTTATTTTTTTAGCTTAGGTTTCCTAAGACTGCGTTGGCCACAACATAGCGTCCGCAATTACCATCGAATGAAAAATTCAAATTCAAAAGTCATTAATTCAAACTAGGCTGAGAAATCAGCACTTTTCGAACGTCAAAATTACATAAGACAGTCCCCCGAAAACGCCCACCCTTCATCACTTCCTAGTGCTTTAGATGGGAAGATGAAGTGGCGCAACAAACTCCTCAGCAGCACAGCTGTCTGAATAATTAGAAAAACTTGATTCTATACAATAGTACTTATGCAAAATAATTTACATTACGCAAAATTTAATTTAATGTTTTGTACATTAAATTAAATTATTTTCTATACAGGGTGTTAAAGTAATTGCGTGCCATAGCTTAGGGGTTGGTTCAGTATCGTTAAAGGAAGCCATAAAAAAAGAAGAAGAAAAACTACTAACAAATAGCAATCGATTAGATTTTTTTTTTTTAATTTGTGTAAATGCTTTAATTACTTACCTACTATCGAACGCGAACGAATCGAACTAACGCTACGACGGTATGTACAATTCGAATTTTCCCTTCGTACGGCGATGCGGTAATGTTTTTTTTTTCTTTTTTTATTCTGGCTTCCTTTATAGATACTGACCCTCCCCCTAAGCTATGGCACGCAATTACTTTAACACCTTGTATATTGTCACCTAGCACACACCAATAAACCAAAAAAAAAGTAACGGGCGTGCCCGTTTACATATAGCTATTAAAGCTGTAACTCGACGTCGTCGCTGGAATGTTATTTATGAAAGTAAGTTGGCGTTTTTACCTAGACAGCGTTTTTTAGACCCTAAAGTGAAACCCCGGTGCCATAATTTTCATGACATTCGTCACTGCGGCCGTTATCTTTGACATTTGTATGAAACTGCTATAAAACGTCAAATTAACGTAAGGTGTCAATTTTGCTCAAGAATTAATTTCCCTGACTGTATCTACTATCTTTAAGTACTTTATAAATATAACTGTGAGATGTAACTAGTGGATATAAGGCTTGTAGCTAAGTAATTACAGCTGTGCGGGCGATCGATCAAGGAAGGGACCTATACCAGGTGTTAGGGTTCTCAAAAAAACGAATTAATCAAAATGAACTACTTGTATAAACCCATATAAAACGTAGCCACTTCTATCGAAGAAATAACCTAGACTAACTCACTTTTCAGACTATCTAAAGTAAATACATCTTTTATGGGATACTGTGTTAAGTGTTACAACAGAATACCTTGTGATATATTAGAATTAAATGAAAGAAAATTTAAAAATCATATAAAAAGTACACTTTGTAAACAAGCATATTACAAATTAGAGGATTATATCCAAGATAAAAATGCTTGGAAACATGCTGGTCCTGCTCCATAGGACAATTCAGAATCTAGACAAAATCGATTTGCTAATTTAATAGTATAATTTCTTTTTTTTTTACATTTATTTTATTTTTTGTGATTATTTGAACTCACACACTGACTTATTATTAGTATGACTTATTATAATGTTAGAAATATAGTATAATTTTACGATGTTTGTAAGTATGTGAGCACCATGCATCTATCACATAATTAATTTATGTCATTCCTTCATTTTTCATTATTTTTACCTATCGTGGTATAGTAATCTTATTCTAGGTGCATTGTCTTCACATACAATTATATAATTAGTGTTTATAAGATATAATGATTTTTTTTTAAAGAGTAACGGTTGACTTTCTTGCCCATTCTCCATACGAAAACTACCTTTTGGAATGGGCGACTAGAATCAGTTATTTATTATAATTTTTTGTAAAGTTTGATGTTCAAAAGTGCCTTTTTTGTGCCTAATTGAAATAAATTATTTGACTTTGACTTTGACCTGGCATTTTGTGAGTGAGTTGATTTTACCATTTTGTGCGTATTTAAAATACTGTTACGTGTAACTACTGTGTAATCAGTCTAAGCATGGGTATTCTGTTACCCAGTAACTGGGTTGTGGAGGTCAGATAGGCAGTTGTGCTATGTCAAATACTGGTATTCAGCTGCATCCGGTAAGATGAAAGCCGACCCCAACATGATTGGATTACGCTTTGGCAGGCGATGATAATGAAGACTTGACAGTATAGTGATCATTTAAAAAACCGACCAAGTGCGTGTCCGACCACGCAAATTGAAGGTTCTGTAGTTGGGATGAATTATCCTAAGAATAAACGTCACATTGTAGTTGAAAAACATGTTATCCGAATCATTCCAACTGCAAAATGTAAGTTTCTACGCGCAATATTGAGAGATTTGCTGTTTTTTTTCTAAACCATAGATTCTTATAGGTTTTCCTGTAAGCTATAAGTACCTATACCCAGAACTATTTTTTTACTTTTTTCAACATTTTAGGCTCAGTAGTTTCAGAGATAAGGGGTGTCAATGTTCATATATTTTCTCAAACTTGAAACACATTTATATTAAAATTAAAAAAAAATAACACCTCAAAGGAAGCCTTTCATTTGATGCATGTCACACAGTACCTACAGTTTGCTAAACTTTATTTTTTTCTTATCTCCTATTCAAAATTTATTTATTTACGTTACACGTCCATGTTTGGGTCAAAAATTTATATGTGTACCAAGTTTCAGCTTAATCGGTCTATTAGATTCGGAGCAAATTGGCTGTGAAAGTCGGACAGACAGAAAGACACACGAATGATTCAATAAGGATTCCGTTTTTCATTCGGACGTAAGGATACCTTTTTTAGGTGTCCGTACGTCCACGACGTATATCTTCTGTGGTCGGGTCTAAGAATAAATTAGTCCACGCGAACGGATCCAATAAATTCGTTGACAACCCCGGTGCATTTACCACTGGCCAGAACAGCTTGAATTATTCATGATTTTAACAAACTACAATAGGCTTGGAACTAAATTTACATATATGAATCTAAAATAATCCCTGGAATAATCAGTCTCGAGGGATAAGACTTATAGAATATACATTTTGAGCGGTGCTTTACGAATAATGAAACATTTTACCGAAATCATACATATGCTTGGCTTCGGGTTTCTTTGAAGGATAACATCAGAAATGAAGTCATCCAGAAAAAAAACGAAGTCAAGAAAAAAAACGAAGTCACGATTTAGCTTGCAGAGTAAGTAAGCTGAAGTGGCAATAGGCTGGGCATGTTTGTCGAAGGAACGATGGCCGTTGAAGCAGACGAGTCCTGGAGTGGGCAAGGTGGAAGATAGACTGTTGTGGCGGGCGCAACGTGGGAGAGGTTGCGTTACTCAACAGCCTCTACCAGGCTGCGCCACAACATCCATAGATCAGATGGGCATAGACTTAGTAGTGGACTGCGTTGATTTACAGGTATGTTTATCTCTCACAAAGAAATATGTCACTGAAAAATGTATTTTTAAATGAGCGATACAAACAATGCATATATAGCCTTTACGTAGCTGGCTGTGTTAGGTAAAACAAAGTTTTACTTACAATTATTTATAGTTACCTGGTGTTTTAGATACAAGCAAAGTTTTTCGTAACAATTTGTGAGCAGTAAAAGTTTCTGCAAACAATTTGGGATCAGTGACGCTTATATTAAAGTTAAAAAGTCATAGAAACAAACACGAACTTTCTAAAGCCCTTGTAGATCAAACCAATTTCTATACTAAACTGAAGGCCAATCCCCGTAATTAAAACCATTCAAAATCTCTCGTCTAGAGCTCCCGCAGATACAATTGTAAGTTGGCCAATTAAATCCCAAAGTATATCAATACCAATACCAAATTGTGATAATTATATTCTAGCCCGCAGATCTTGTCCAACTAAATGTGAATCTTCTGTACCTATCTGTATATTAGTAAGTTATAGTTGGTCAACTTACAATTTGTATCTCTGTGGGAGCTCCTTATCTCAGCAACAATCAACGTCAACAACTTGTAAAAAAAAATTGCGAGAAGAAAATTATATTATGAAAAAAGTGGCATTTTTGACTGATTGAGATTAGAAGGCGAAGTTTCTTAAAATTACGGAAATAACACATAACATAACATCACGCCTGTATTCCCCGAAGGATTAGGCAGAGGTGTACCTGTAGTAGGTACACCCACATTTCGCCAGTTATGTTTAAGTCCCATGTAATAGGGGGCGAGCCTATTGCCATCAACCGGGCACAAATCCTGACTCCGGGCTGCTACTGAGAAATTCCAGATGGAAAAACCCAATAACACTTTGCCCGACCTGGGAATCGAACCCAGGACCTCATGCTCAGCAGTAGCGTAAATTACGGAAATTACCCCTCAAAAAGCCAATGCCCGCAGTTAATGTCAAAAACGTCAAAAATCCAAAGTATTTTTGAAAAATACGAAGTATTTTTGACAGATTGTGACTGAGATAGAATGCCAACGTTCAATCTTCAAGTCGGGTTAGTTAGTTACACCATTTATAACTCAAGAACGGCTGGACTGAATTTTATGATCTTTGATTTTTTTGGATTTGTCTCAGCCCCGAATAGCAGAATAAGTATTGAAATAACGGAAAAATTCACGAAAAAATAAAAATAATTAGGTAGGTAGAGGTAGGTGCGCTGTAAATAATAATAAGTATAGCTTTTCTGAAAATACGCGCCCCACTACCGCATTTTACGTACAAGCCGAGGCGCTGTATCATTTCAGAGTGGATAAGCTATACTTAGAACAACCCCCGTGCGAAGCCGGGCCGGGTAAAGTTAGTTAATTCATAAAAATACGGAAATTGTCCCCGCTGCTGGTGATGTGACGGTCCTTATGAAGTTTACGTAGGATTCGTAAAAAAGAGGTCACTGAAATTGGTACTCAATCTCTATGAAACATAAATCTCATTTATAAACAAACACAATCCAATCAGTGCCTTTTGTATGTCAAGACCACAGAGCAACACTCTCGAGACAACAGTTCTAATAAAATTGATGAGTACGTTGACCGCACAACTTCTTTTATGGACCGCTATCTTAAGGTGGATCTCTCTAAGTTAGATTTGTTCGGTAAGAACTTTTCCATAAGAGATTTGTTCTTGTTAAGCCGTTTGGGATGCATGAAGAAGCCTCTTCATGTAGCGCAGTTTGTTCCACCAAACGATGAATGCGCTCGGCGGATCCTTACGCCCATCACCTTGTATGACTGGCTAATTCTTCCCCACCCTCCCACCGGAGTTTGGCCTCAAGAAGCCTTTGTTTCGACGTATGGGAGTGCCAGTAGCTTAGGAAATTAGTCCGTTATCCAAGGCTGGTCTCAGTCTAGAAGTAGGAACATCGTCATGGCAACTCATTCTGTTGACCGACCGCAGGAAGTTGGGGGCCCAACTAGCTCGCCAGCTACGTGTGAAAAGCTGCCCCGTCACCTCGCGAAAAAATCAATTGTGAACAGGCATCTTTTGGGCTTGCTCGTTCCATCATAGACCTCATCCGTTGCTTTCCATCGAGTAAAAAAAGCCTTACACTAATAGAAAATGATATACAGGGTGATTGGAAGCTGGGTGCAAAGCTTTAAGGCGAAGATAATACAGACAATTTAGAACCATTTAAGCCATAGTTGTCTTAGACGAAGTCTTACCAATTTTAAGCGTCTCAGTGCTCTATCATGTGGTCAAGACAATAAAGATTTAACAGACTTGACGCTACATCAGCGATGCCTGATTTTAACCGCCTCTGTGCTAGTGATTAGACCACCTGTCTTAGACCAAGAGGTCCAAGGTTCGATTCCCACGGGGGCAAAATTTTCTGCTCAATTTTTATTAGTGCTTGTTCTAAGTCCACATGGCTAGCTACCACTATCTTATCTAAGTCTGTCACCATAAAAACAATGTTAACAGCTGTGTGTTAGATTTCGGCAGTTAGAAGCAGGTAATATATCCAGTTCCTCTGTGGTTGAGGATTACGGGTGAAGCTCGCTTCCACTTTCAGCCTGATTATCACTTACCATCAGGTGATATGCAGGCCAAGAGCTACCCCACAGAGGTAAAAGAAAATAAAACTAGTGACCACTGCTTCGCACGGATGCATTGTACTTATGTGGTGACATGTCGAAACATCGGGATTTCTGTACTACACTCGAGAGCAATGAATCCGGGTCACTTAAAGAATCCTAAAAATCTCGGAAACTAAAAATGCTAGGTTAATGCAATAAATTGTATTTAATAGACAATGTAATACTCCTTAAATGAAGGTATTAAAACTTCTTAGTTATTGTAAAGTTATATCATAAAAAAATCAAATTTGAAAAAGGGCCACTTTCGAAGATGGAACTACGAAATTACAGCATTTGGTTTTGCTTTTGTTTGTAATCTGTCATTTATGTGGGTACATAAACCATGTTGATAGTGCTCTATATTCATTATTCAAGCTGAAATTATGTCGCTTACGCCTGAAGAATGCACCAGAATACTTACAATGCTGGAAACCGGCCGGAGTCAGCGCGATACAGCCAGGACTGTCGGTGTGTCGCTGTCAACAGTACAAAGAGTTCTCCGACGTTACGAAGAAACTGGTTCTAACCTACGCAGACCAGGAACGGGCAGAACCAGGTGTACCACAGCACGAGAAGACCGATACTTGGTGAACACCATGCTGCGAAATCGCTTTCTTACAGGAACTGAACTCACAAATCAGTTTCGACGCCTCGGAGGAAGTAACCCAAGTGCATGGACAGTAAGACGTCGGCTTGCTGAATCTAACTTAAAACCCCTTAGACCTGCAAACGGCCCTAAACTGGAGCGTGGGCATCGTATTTCAAGACTAAGATATGCCCAGAGCCACGTAAATTGGAGTATTGAAGATTGGTCAAAAGTTATGTTCTCCGACGAATCAAAATTTATGCTCTACAAGCACGATGGAAGACACAGAGTGTATCGAAGACCAGGGGAAAGATTCAAGCAAGCATGCATCGAAGAAAAAGTAGCCTACGGTGGTGGGTCTGTACTTGTGTGGGCCGGAATTTCTTCTGAAAGTCGCACAGAGCTGGTGATCATAGAAAACGGCTCTTTAACTAGCGAAAGATATGTGGAAGAAATCCTCAATGATCACGTTGGTCCATTTATGGTCAATTTAGGTGAGGATGCTATATTTATGCATGACAATGCCCGACCTCATACAGGTAGGATTGTGAATGACTACCTTCAAGAGATGAACGTTACTCGTATGGAGTGGCCAGCGCGCAGCCCGGATATCAACCCGATCGAGCATGCTTGGGACGAGCTAGGCAGATGCGTAAAACAACGAAACCCTCCCCCAATCACGCTTCGTGAGCTCAAAATTGCTCTCACAGAGGAATGGGAGAATATTCCCCAAAATCGTATAAGGAACTTGGTGTACAGAATGCCAAACCGCGTAAACGCAGTAATGGAAGCACGAGGAGGCAATACGAAGTATTAAAATTCAAGAAAATCGTAATAAAGTTCAAAAATTTCATGTTTCCTATTTTTGTTTTAAGGAGAGATCAGCAGTTTTTTTCTTTATGTAATTTTGTGTTAATAAAATGCATGGTGACTCATATTTTTTTTACTTTCATTTAAGGAGTATTACATTGTCTATTAAATACAATTTATTGCATTAACCTATCATTTTTAGTTTCCGAGATTTTTAACATTCTTTAAGTGACCCGGATTCATTGCTCTCGAGTGTATATCTAAGTGCAAATAATAATGTAATATAAACCTTCTAGAATTCTTTAAGTGATGGCGCAAATCGCAACAAAACCCATTGTGCAGTTTAGAAGAAATAAGCAGTCACACGGTCACACTTAATTCATAATAATCTATATAACTATATAAAAGAAAGTCGTGTTAGTTACACTATTTATAACTCAAGAACGGCTGAACCGATTTGGCTGAAAATTGGTGGGGAGGTAGCTTAGAACCAGGAGACGGACATACAATATTTTATATCCCGGTAGGGTAGGTATGTAGGTAGGGTATGTAGGGTATGTAGGTAGGGTAGGGTAGGTAGGTGCGCCGTAGATAAGTACTTAGTGCTAAGGTCCGTGCAAAGCCGGGGCGGACAGCTAGTGTAAAATAAATAGATAAATAATCTTACCTGAAAGTAAAGCAGCATCTTACACAGCACATCTCCCAGGAACCATGTCTCAGTCACATCCCACAGCACTGTTGCAGGCAAGCAGAATAAGATCACCATAAAGTCCGCTGCAGCCAAGTTGACTATAAAATAGTTCGTCACCGTTCTCATTGAGTGGTTTCTATACACTGCCACACACACTAATGCATTTCCAACCAAACCTGTGATAAATACTAACGTGTGTGTGCCAATCAGTATCCATTCGTACGTATGTGGATAGATGTAGTCATTTAACATTGACACGTAATCCTCTCGAGATAAGTTACAGAATTCTTTTTGTCCGATACACTCTTCCGTCATATTGTCTTTTGCAGTTTCTTCAGCGTCTGTTACATTTTCGCCTGTATGGTTTTCAGCTGTTCTCTTTTGCCTCGATTTGATGAAGAACCGTCGTGTATAATTGAGATCTATGTTACCTTCTTCATCATATTTATCAGCATCGATGCTTTCAATGCTGGCAACAAAAATTATGCTTATAATTAAAATTGCAATTTGCTTCGTGATATACATTTTGTTTTTCTTCACTTTGTTGCTCAGTTTTCAATAATTCCGGATCTGAAACAAGGAAAAAGGAAATATTAGTTTGTTTGTTTTTTGTACGTATACTATAGTAGTTTATTTTCATCTGAAAATACGGTTGGAATTATTATCACAGGTTTTCCTGTCGTAATCCAGAATATTCTGAAAGTGGGCAACGTCGAAAATATGCAGGGTGTAAGGGACATCCCCCCGCAAACTAAGAGCATTCAGCTCCTTATTTTGAATCATATTCCACTGTAAATTTTCTCAGGATAATTTTCATTTTTTTATCGGGTTTTCAGTTACTATTCCTTTATTTCAGTGTAAAATTACATTCTCTGTACGCAGTACTCTATTAATGTAAATAAAACAGCTAAAATAAAAAAAACAGCAATGGATGTTGAAATTTGAACGAACTACGCGTGAAATCAGCTGTTCGACCACCGCGGGGGGCGGGGAGGGCGTCCGAAAGCTCGCTGCGCTGCCGTTCACTACGTGCGTTTTGCCACGGTAGCGATACATTGCGTGTAGGGTAAACAAACAAATCAGGTTTATTGGATTCCCATCGTTCCTGAAATAATTTCATGAACCGGTCATCTTAGTAAGTTATACTGAATTCACCCCATAAGTCTGCGGAGGGCTGTCCCTTACACCCTGTATGTCAAATATTTCGCTGTTTTGATTAATTTGGCAATATTACTGTATGAAATGCAGTAATTTGGTAAGCTAGCAAACTAGAATATTAATAATGAATTGCATTTATAACACTGAATTTGATGTTGTAACCGTTTTAGGTGTAAAGAAGGTATTTGGAAGGTTTCCAAATACTTTTTGTACATCTAAAACTAAATATTCGGTGTTACACTAATAATTATTGCATTTCATAGTCAATATTTTATTTAGTTCACTAGTTAGCCACATTTCAAATTTCCCAAGAGTAATATTGCCAAATTAAACTAAACAGGTAAAATAGTTGACTGCTCTTTGCGACGTTGCCAACTTTTAGGATAAGCGCTCTCAGTGATACCATAACATAACATCACGCCTGTAATCCTTGAAGGGTTAGGCAGAGGTGTACCTATTTAACACCCACAGTTAGCCAGTTATGTTTAAGTCCCATGTAATGGAGGGCGAGCCTATTATTGCCATCAACCGGGCACTGATCCAGACTCCGGGCTGCTACTGAGAAATTCCGATAATCCAATAACGCTTTGCCTCACTTGGGAAACAGAAGCCATCACTAGATCAACGAGGCAGTTTTTATGATGCCATACAAAATGACAATGCCCATCGGATTGAAGGACCTCGGAGTTACAAACTACTTTTTGTACCGGCAGTACGTATACCCTGATAAAAGTAAATCCACTCAGACGAAGTCGCGAACTAAAGCAAGGACACTTGAATATCATGTTAATCATGAATTCATGAATGTCATGTTAAATATAATTTTTTTATTTATATTTCAGCTTGTCGGGTTTGGCTTTATTCTCAAAGGGAATAAATACCTACAAACTGGATCAACTTCCTCGAAATTAAAATATTTAAAATTGTGTGCAAACTGGGGAAGCTATTGGAGGGTAAAAGCCCAAGATATCGACAAACAAACTATTTGTTTACGAAAGGAAGATTGATGGAATATTATAATAAAAGCAATTTTCTCAGACAAACCTAGACAAACCTCTGAACATCACTCATAATGATGTATAGTTTTTTTGGTGTATGTATTTAATACATATTCATATGTATTAAATATACCTACTTATTAAGAGTCCTATTACATTTTTGACGCAAATTCATGATTTTTGACGTTGTAATTTTCAGCAGCAGTAAAATATTTGAATTATTTGATTATGAATAACGATAGTGCCATTCTCTTTATTGTAAGTTGGAGTTGCACATTTTAATTTTTCTTATCGTGTAATTTACTATGAATATTTTACGAAGTCAGTTTACAAGGAAAAACGTCGGCAATGGAACTTTGACGCTCAAATTCACATTGTTTCATTCAGTTCTAATAAAATCGAAAGTTACTAAACGATAACTTGAATGTTTTACTTGTTTATTGGAGTTCTAGAATTTCTTTAAATTCCTTGAGTTTTCAGGGAAAAGTCGTAAAGAAAACCAATAAATGTCTTGATTTTCATGTCCGTTATATTCCAAATAAACAAAATTAAATCAAATAAACTAATATGATATAAAACTTCGATCTACAGTGAATACGTTTCAATAGTTTTTGTGTCTCAATATAATAAGACAAAATTACAATAAATTAAATTAAAGTACTATATATTCCGTGTCAATTCAGCAAATTACACGAAAATAATGTGTAACTCCAACTTACAAGAAAGAGAATGGCACTATAGTTATTATAATCAAATAATTAAAATATCTTACTGCTGCTGAAAATTACATGGTCAAAAATCATGAATTTCCGTAAAAAAATGTAATAGGACTCTTAAATACGCACGCCACTGCATAGCACGAGGTCCTGGGTTCGATTTCTGGGTCGGTCAAAGTATTATTGAGTTTTTCCATATGGAATTTCTCAGCAGAAGCCCGGAGTCCGGATTTGTGCCCGGTTGATGGCAATAGGCTCGCCCCTTTACATGGGACTTAAACATAACTGCTGAAATGTGGGTGTACTATAAGTACACCTTTGCCTAACCCTTCGGGGATTACCAGCGTGATGTTATGTTATGTTATGAGTGTATTCAAATATTTTACGTGTATGTAAGTTTACATAGGCGATAAGATATTGAATATTCTTTATCAATTTCATATGAGAATATTTTCTTGTTTCATATTGTTTTCTGCATTACTTGATGTGTACGCTGACGTGAATGAGCAATTACAGCGATGGTATAAACCCACAAGGGCCTTAACTTTGATTGTGGTGCAAGCAATTATTGGAAATGGAGTGTGTTTAGATTCGTGCCTCCTTTTATGTTGATATAATCCTCCTGACCGATTTCGGTCACGGTGGACAATTTCAACAGAGATTAACCAGTTTCGTAAGTCCACCAGTGTGTGCGTAAACACAGGTGCACTATCTGTTCCTTTATCCCGTTCGTGACGGACTATGACAGATAGATAGATAGATAAATCGTTTAATTAGTGCACACAAAAAACAGCACAACATACAAAAGCCCGATTCAATATTACTAATTAGCTATTAGCAAAAAACTGCAAGGTGTCAATATACAGGGTTACTGGTAACTCGACGTATTCCTTGCAGGACGTCATAGTAGGGTTAAAATGCAACAAATAAGCCACCAAATGTTCTACCGAAGTTCAGTAGTTTTTGAGCTAGTTACATTTTCAGTTTTTTTTTTAAATCCCAGATTAAATCATTTGGAGCCAATTTAATAATGATTTACAGCGCGACTGAAGTGAAATTTAAGTTAATATCATTGCTGATGCCGTAGCAGATCTTTGTTCATAATTAAAAAATCTTGGCAAATATCACTAAACAAACATTTATTTTTTGTGATTTTTGCTGTTACTCCATACAAAATGTTGTCTAATGAAAAAAATATACTACGCCTTATGTAAAAATTACTAGGAAAATAGCCTTGTCTTATCAGCTATCCAAAAAGGTATGAAAGTTAATACAAAGTTATGGACTACATAATGTGCGTCTCACAAAAAGGTGATTGTTCGGAAAATCAAATAAAACAATTTCGTGAATATTAGCATTATATTTTTTAATCAATATCAGTTTAAAATTTTTAATTACACTTTCACACGTCTTGTTCGATGTGCTGCCCTCGGTTTCGAATACATGTTCTTATTCGCTTCCTCACTTCGGTTTTTGTGATTCTTGATGTGATTGTTGCCCTCATCTGGTCCGCCGCATCTGTTATTCTCTCCCTTAGTTCTTCAATTGGATTTACTGGGGTCACATAAACTAGGTCTTTCATATGACCCCAGACGTAAAAGTCTAGCGGCGTAAGATCAGGGCTTCGTGTAGGCCACGGAATCGGCCCACCGCGCCCTATCCATCGGTTTGGATAGGTTTCATCCAGCAATTGTCGAATTGTGATTCGGAAGTGGGCTGGACATCCGTCATGTTGATAGATCATGTTTGCTCTTCTGTCTTCCGGTACATCCGTGAGCAGTGGTGTTAAATGATTCCTTAGGAAATCTTCATATTCCCCATTTAGTGTTCGGGGTAAAAAATGTGGGCCAATTAATTGGTCGTCGATAATACCCATCCAAACATTAAGCGAGAACCTACGCTGGGATGCGGTTGGTTTCAGTTTCTTAGGATTTGCTTCTGCTTTCGGTGCCCAGTAATGTAAGTTGTGGTAATTTGTGATACCATCACGGTCAAAACATGACTCATCGGTCCACAAATGTATTTTAAAAAGTTTTCGCCTTCGGCGTCGGCACTTAACATAAAACGACAAAATTCAAGCCGTCTTGGCGGATCTCCCTCTTCTAATGACTGGACAGGTTGATAGTGGTGTGGTACGGATGGCTGGTGGTGGTGGATGTCAGCCTGATAAATGAGCTCACGCGCTACGACGTCTGTCGATATATTGGGGTCGTCAATAAAACGTTGAAGAATCAGCTCCTCGTCCTCAGCAGTGGATCTCCGAGAACGACCAGTGTCAATTTGCCTGCTTCTTTGGACGCTGCCAGTTTCAGATAATCGCCGATAAGTCGATCCAAAAACACTAACGTGTGGGAGTCGGCTGTTGGGAAAGCGAAGTTGATATTCTCTCCGCGCCTGAGCAGCGTTACCGTCACTAAGTCCGTAACGTAACAGTACATTATGTCAGCGTATTCAGGGTTAGAATATGCAGCCATAGTCAGCACTTACGAAGGCACAGCACAGCACAAGAGCAAGATACGCGGCAACAGTTAGGGAAATAGCTGGATAACAAAACACGAGCTTGCGCGACGTAGAGTTGAAACTAACCACCGCTGACGACCAGATTTTGTAAAATCGCACCCCGCGTCATGCCGAGAGAACAATAGTGACCAATCACAAAGCTTGCCGAGTGTTTGGAGTTCAAGCACAGGTAAAAACTACGAATAATAGGAATACGAAACAATAGGTTGACCGTCTCACAATTTACCTGCTCGCCATAAAACTCTTCCCTTCCCTGTCACACATGCAAAAGTATTGACAATCATACCTTTCTAAATAGCTGATAAGACAAGGATATTTTCCTAGTAATTTGTACATCAGGCGTAGTATTTTTTTTTTTTTTCACTAGACAACATTTTTTATGAAGTAACAGTAAAAAACACAAAAAAATAAATGTTTGATTAGTGATATTTGCCAAGGTTTCTGGCATTTTTGAACTTTTAATTATGAACAAAGATCTGCTACGGCATCAAATATGATATTAACTTAAATTTCAGTACAGTCCTGCTGTAAATAATTTTTAAATTGGCTCCAAATGATTTAATCTGGGATTTTTCATAAAAACCCTGAAAATGTAACTAGCTCAAAAACTACAGAACTTCGGTAGAACATTTGGTGGCTTTATTTGTTGCATTTTAACCCTAATGACGTCCTGCAAGAAATACGTCAAGTTACCAGTAACCCTGTATAAACAAATAAAAAAGTAAGAAAACAAGACATTGTGATCTTATTGGCTATGACATACTTTAAAATAATGGATCAACGAACATAAAAAAGTGCGGTGTTCGTTTCAAGGTTGCACCAAATGGGAGTCCAGCTCAGCATGAGCCAGGCAAATGAACCTTTTTTTTTTTTTTTTTTTTTGGGTGGGAAATCATCAAATGACTCCTCCCGCTCTGGGTGGAGCGGGAGGGCGTGTCAGACTCTTACTGACTAAAACCCACCCATGTTCCTTCTCTTGCCTGTGCAATGCCAGGGGGCCACGGTATCCCTTTCGGACTTTCCCGCAACCCCGGCAGGCAATGGTCTCATTGGACCCCTTCATTCGCTGACATCTCATTGAGGCGCGCGTGGAACACAACGCGCCGTCAACCCGGGCTTGGTCCTTACCGGACGGCGAGCTACCCATTGATCACCGTCCGCAAGCCCGCGCCTACAGTGGCCGGGAATCAGCAATTGATTCCCGACGCCCAGGGCGTCTCCTCCTGCGGCGGCTAGGGGCGTGAGGGCGCGAAATTTGCTTCTCCCTCACGCGCTCCGCCTCCTCCTTCGCGAGCATTACTGCTTCGCAGAAGGAGGTGACGGCCTCCCATGCCCTCTCGCTCCGTACCATGGCCTGGACCAGGCCCGGACGCGAGAGATCCCCGCCACCGATCGCCTCCACGAGGACACGGCGGTGCTCTGCCCAAGCCGGGCATACCTCCAACGTATGCTCCACCGTGTCCTCCGGGCGATCCACGCAGTGATGACACCCGGGCGTTTCTTCCCGCCTTATCCGAAACAGGTACCTCCCGAAACAACCGTGTCCGGTGAGGACCTGCGTCAGGCGGAAGGTGAGGACGCCGTGGCGCCTCTCCAGCCACTCCTCAAAGAGGGGACTTATCGCCGCAATAGTGGCGTGCCCAGCAATCGCACTCTCCATGACGCCATGAGATCCCGTCGGAGGTCTTTCCGCTGTGCCGCGATTTCTCGCGGCATCGGAGTCAAGCCGGCGTTTCGCCTCCTCGCACCACTCCCAAATATGCACGAGGACTTTTGCCTCCAGATCCCATGGCGGCAATCCGGCAAGGAGGCTCGCCGCCTCACCGGAGACCGTGCGGTATCCCCGGACCAGCCGGGTGGCCATGACCCTCTGGGACGCGTTCAACCGGCGGGCAGGCCGCCGCCTCAACGAACGCGCCCACACCGGTGCCCCGTACAGGGCCATGGACCGCACGATCCCCGCGTATAGCCTCCGGCAGGAGGCGTTTGGACCCCCTAGATTGGGCAGGAGCCGCTTCAAGGCAGCCCCAGCCCGGTCCAGTCTGGGAGCTAAACGTCGGAAATGCTCCACGAAGTTCCACCGACTGTCGAGGACGAGTCCCAGGTACTTCATCGTCGACTCGACGCCGATGTGAACCCCTCCTACCGTTATTTGGGAACCCGACGGTGGCGCGTTCCGAGGACCATGAAAACACATGGCCTCGGACATGTGCAAGGCCACCTCGAGTCCCAACTGCCGGATTCTGGCCACGATTGTCAGGCAAATATACCTAAACCTGATATTCTGCTGAATCGCTGCAGTGACATAGTCCGACACGACCGGGGAGAGATCAAGCGCAGGACCGACGCCGGCTCTACGTGATTTCCGATGCACGAGGGTATCACACAACCTACTTCCAAACTCCGGTCTGATACTGAGAAATTCCTAATGGAAAAACCCGATAACACTGAACCCATTACCCAACATAGGAATTGAACCCAGGACAGGGTTTCAGGGTCATCATTAATCATCATTTCAGCCGAAAGACGTCCACTGCTGGACATAGGCCTCCCCCAAGCACCGCCAATTCAACCGATTCTGTGCCTCCCGCATCCAGTGGATTCCTACGGCCCTTACAACGTCATCGGTTCATCTTGCGGGAGGCCTTCCAACGCTACGTCTTCCGGTATGCGGTCGCCACTCTAGAACCTTTCAGCCCCATCGGCCATCTGTTCTGCGAGCAATGTGCCCTGCCCATTGCCACTTAAGTTTGGTAATTCTTCGGGCTATGTCGGTTACCTTGGTTCTTCATTTCTGATTCGATCAGTAGGGAAACTCCAAGTATAGCTTTCTCCCTTTGGGTGACTTTTAGCCTTCTGATAAGGCCTTTGTGAGTGACTACGTTTCAGTGCAACACGTAGTTCATCACTTACAACACGCACTGGTCAAAGACTTTCGTCTTGAGACACTGCGGTATGTGGGACGAGAAGATATTGCAAAGCTTCCCAAACGCTGCCCAGCCGAGTCTAGGATTCGACGATTGACCTCTTTCTCGAAATTTGACCTACCTAAATGGACAGTTTATCCTAGGTAAACATACTCGTCCATAACTTCAAGCGTAGTGTCTCCGATTTTCATGAGAGTGGGTGTTACATGGGTATTTGACACGACCTTTGTCTTGTCCATATTCATTTTAAGACCCACGCTTTCAGAGGCTCTACTGAGGTCATCGAGCATTGTACTGAAGTCCTCCATGGTCTTAGCCATGATAACTATGTTGTCGACAAACCGAAGGTTAGTGATATACTCGCCATTGATGTGGCTGCATAGCCCTTTCCAGTCCAGAATCTTGAAGAAATCCTCCAGTGTAACGGTGAACAGTTTCGGAGAGATAACGTCTCCTTGTCTCACACCTAGCTGCTGAAGGATAGGTTACGAGGTCTGGTCGTGGAGTCGGACTGTCATAATGGCGTTTTCGACAGACACTTTAGAACCAATGTACTGATAGTCGATCTGGCACCGTTGAAGAGACTGCAGTACAGCCCATGTCTCGATCAAATCGAAGGCTTACTCGTAATCCATAAACGCTAAGCAGAGAGGCAGGTTATACTCTTCGGTCTTCTGTATAACCTGCCGCAGAGTATGTATGTGGTCTAGGGTGTTAAAGCTTTTACAGAATCCGGCTTGTTCAGGCTGAAAGTAGTAAACCCTGCGCGCGAGACGGTTCGTGATGACTCTCGGGGTTTAGACTTGTATCGGGGCTGGGCGGACAGTAGACTTCGTCAGTCGAGCTGCTTCCAGCTTGATATTTAAGTTTCTCTTACCATGCGGTGATCACTTCTGGTTTTCACCGCCATGATCACAGAGACATCATTCATAAATACTTGCTTCTTCGTCGACATAATGAAGTCAATCTCATTTTTTGTTGCAACATCAGAGCTCTGCCAGGTTCAGGGTCAGGGTTTTCAACAAATCTTCTAACGACTTGTCAAAAACATGTATCATACATGTATTGTGAACTTTTTTTGTCATTTTGGCTAGTCTTAACTAGTCTGTACAGCTAGTTTTAGGTGTAGATAGATAGGTATTATGTAGATAAAATAGATAAATCACTTGTTTAGTACAAACGAAAGAAATAACACAACACAAAAGCATAAATAAAATGATAAACGATAACACTAGATACAACATATGGACTCACACTGCGAACTATGAACCGAAGTCTGAAAAGAGGCGGTAGCAAAGCTAAAACAACTTAGCTTTGTTTTGCTACGTTCTCAGAGTGGTCTGCGCTTTAGGTATACCTCGGTATAAACGCGGGGTAACTTAGCTTATATATTGCGTAAAAAATATCTTACTCGGTACTCCAATAACTTTCTGTTTGCTTTTAAATAAAGCTCTACGTTTAAAATGCTTTATAAACAAACATTACCTGAGCTTCAATTATACTAGCTATGTCCCGCAATTTCACCTGCCGTTCCCGACCCACCGCGTTTTGGTCGTCACGTCAGTGTTTTCTAGTCCCTCGGCGAAGACGCCCGTCTTCTTGCAACCACTGCGTGACGACTCTTGCCCTTCTGCCCCGTTGCATCTGTTTGCAGGTCCCGCCCAATCCCACTTCAGTCTAGCAGACTTATTACCCGCATCAGCGATTACTGTCTCGGATCGTATCGTAGTATTACGTATTCGGTCACTGAGTTTAATACCCAATACGCTTCGCCCCATCGCTCAAAGGAAAATCTAAAAGTTTTGTGTTATGGACGGTACCTACTCACCGCGACCATTCGGTTCATGAATTTATTTTGTGAATGTGTTGCACGAGCTTTTGTTACGGAATGAACATTCATTTGCGAAACGAACAGTTTCTTGAGCACTTGAATAAAAACACAAAAAAATAGTCTACTAGAAGCCGAACTAATCTGTAAAATTCGTACCTTCAAAACTCAGGTGTAGTGAGCTTAAAGTGAGCTGTCAATAGATCAAACGAAAACAGAGCTATATAAGCAAAGTTGCTATCCTATGTTTAGGGGCATGAGGAACAGGGTGTAAAGTTCACTCATCCACCATAGAAAAGGGAGGATCCTGCGACCAGACGGGTGTTGTGACTGGCGGGCCGACTGCCCGACTGTTGATGTCGGATAGTCTTATAAATGTCGTTCGCTCGGTAAACTCTAATTGCGTGATGCAGGATTTGTGTGACGTCATGTCTTTGATGCGTAGTTCGTATGTGGCGGTGTAACTACTACATTTATGTGTATTCAAATATATAACAAGATTCCTAACCAAATTAAGGAACTTCCAATGGTCCGCTTCAGAAGGGCTTTACACAGTTGGCTAATTAATTGAGAATCCCTTCTATACTGTAAAATAATTCCTTCAGTTTAAATCTTATTTTACCTGTACCAAAAATTTGCATGTCATTATGATTGAATATGTTAAGCTACCATTAAACTCTATTGCAAGAACTGTTGTAACCATATATCTGCAAATAAATCTTTGACTTTGACTTTGAGATCGGCTAAGCTCGTAAACGAATGCAGGTTTCGCAAACTAATGTTCGTTTCACTAAAGAATGTTCCTTGCGCAACGAATACTTGCAAAACAAATTCACGAAGCGAACGGTCGCGGGGAGCAGGTACCGTACATAACGCAAATTGCAAATTGTAATCGTTTTAATTTTAACAATATAATGTATGACTGCATTTTGAGCGATTTTTGGTAGGGGAAAATCAAGGGTTCGCGTTACAAACAAGCTGTAATTGCAGTAAATCTACTGCTTTAAGGATGACGTGTTGTGAAACATTATTATTATTTCATTGTTTTTAGTTTTCACTTTTGTCGGTAGTCCCCATGAAAGCTCCACACACACATATATTACCAATAAATAGAACATAAGTAGTTATACAAATGGGCAACCAACAATGTTGATTGCACATGAATTGTTTTGTAACATTATTTACGAAAACAAATGTAGACAGATCAAAAATAAGCCGCCATCCCCAAAATCACCTTCAAAAAAATCAATATTTTATCGATTCTCACATTAGATACAGTCATAAAACACATAAAGATAAACCCATAAGCCAATTACAATTAAAAGCTAATACTTCAGTTTATCTGACAGATAAGGCAACCTAATTAAATGGGGTTTTTTTTTTCGGCAGAAGTTTTCCTCGCGATAAAATAAAATCGCTGATAAAAAATATAGAATCGTGCGAGGACCTTTTATCTAGGAATTATTTAACAAAATCGCCTTTTGTGTCCGTCTGTGTGACTACATTTTGACCACCATTTAGAGAATTTATTACGGACGATTTATGTGTATAATACATTCAAAATTAAACTACCTAACTAGAGGCTTGTGGCTAAGTAATAACAGCTGCACGGGTCGATCAATCAGGTTAAGTTACGGTCGCCGCGGTTGGCCCGTGTATGGCAGACCATCTTTACATAACAATACCTCGCCGGGCCTCGGAAAGCACGTTAAGCCGTTGGTCCCGGCTGTCTTTCAAAAATCTTTGACAGTCGTTACGGGTCATCAGAAGCCCGAAGGTCTGTCAAACAGTCTTACCAAGGTATTTTAGGCAGTCGCTCCATGTAAAATAGGTACTGTTATTCAGCTGCAGGGGGTTAGACTGGAAGCTGACCCCAACATAGTTGGGAATAGGCTAGGCAGATTATGAAGACATTCATAATTATTAACTTAAACATAATAAAGAAATGTAGATGTTTTATCAAGTCGTAAAAATTGTATGAAGCTTGCTAATTTTACCAAAGAAACTGAACGCGATCTGTACCCTAATTACGTAATGCAAAATCAATCCGAATCTGAATCGTTTTGAAACAGATTGCTAATCCATTGCTCCGTAAGTTCTAAAAAAAAATTGCAGAGCAACTTAAATAACGCAATGAATGTTGTTGAACTGTCAAAATGAAACAGATTTGTCTTTATCGTTTACGAAAATATGTTGCGTAATTAGAAAGCAGCACATCTAAACTGCGTTCAAGAGCTGTCAGTGTCATTACTGTAGAGGAGTTTTGACTTTGACAGCCCTTGAACGCAATTTAGATGTGCTGATCGCGTTCAGTTTGATTGGTGAAAAACAGCCTAAATAAGTATAAAATCTCGATGTTATGTCAAGTCGTAAAATCCGTGTGACGCAGGGGCGGGTCGCTAGTTATCAATACTTTAATGTGTATGGATATTATGTCAATTGCTTTATTTTTGTTTTGTTTGTTTTATGATACTGGCAGTTGAGGTATATTGACATTTGATTTGGGTCATTGAACTCCGGCTATATGCTACACGAATAACAGCGCCCCCCTGCCAGCGTCATTTGAGCGCCAAAATATTCTTGAACCGTGTGCCATTCAAATCCGAGTGAGTATCGATATCTCATAAATTTTGGTCCTTATAAATCTCTTTTGATTGGCTTTCCTTTTGAAATGCTATGGCTCCCAGATAAGGGGGTAAGCTGGATACAAATAGTTGATGTAGATTTTACCAATGAAACTGAACGCGATCAACACATTAACTACGTTTAAGGGCTGTCAGTGTAATTATTTTCAGTGGAATATTGACACTGACAGCGTTTCAACGCGGTTTAGACACAGTATAGATATAGACAGTACAGAAACTACGTAGTAAACATTCAAAACGGCACACTCACACAGACGCGTTCATTGACGGGACCCCAAGCGATTGTCGCGGTGCTGTCAGTTGTGGATGCAGAGTAGAGACGAGTGGTCGCCGCGATCTTTTTTAAAATGGAACGTAGGTAATTATTTAAAAAAATAGGCCTAGGTTCCATGATGTCCATATTTATATTGTGGTTTAGATGAGCTGATCGCGTTCCAGTTTTATTGATGAAATTCGCACTTATAAGCACTGCATGGAATCGTCGCAGCTCAACGGAGTTACGCTCATTATGAGCGCTCCCGATGCCGATTCGTTGAACTTTGGAAGTATCTTTTCCGCTGCAATGTACTCTGTTTTGTATTTTCCTTGAGCGCACTATTTATTGCCTTTATGTATCCCACACAAAAGACAGGTGGAATTCCTCTCATCTCCATTATACGATTTATTACAAAACTGTATTTTCACTGTTTTTCTGCAATATGTTAATGTATTTATTACTTCTATGTTTGTACAATGTTTCGGGTAAATCAATAGTATTGTGAGTAAAAAGAGGTATTAAATAGGTTACCTACGCAACATTCAATTTTCAAAAACAGCACAATCAAGCATTTGGTTTTATACAAGAGCGGTTCCAAGAGTAACGGAGTTTATTTCTTTCTCCATACGAAACTACCTTTTGGAAGGGGCGAGTAGAATCAATTCTATTTTTTTTATTATGTATTTTTTGACGTTCATAAGTGCTTGTAATGTCTTGATATAGGATAATCTTTGATGTATGTGTTGTGTCCATTGGAAACAAGATTTAAATAACTCCACTGACAGAGACATTGTATTTAAAGCTCAGAAGAAATGCTTCCGATCGTTTACAAAACTACAATCGATTGATAGTTGTAAACCATTATTTAAGGAACTTAGTTTGCTCACTCCACCGTCTATGTACATATATGAAATGGGAGTGTTTGTTTTTTTTTTTTTTTTAACTATGGCATCTACAGGTATACCACTAAGGTATTTACTGCTCAACCGGATAATCCTGTGGCTGCCTTAAGCTACTACACTCAAAGTCTCCAGCCAGGAGCAAAACTATTCTAAATTAAAATTAGACGAACGCTCGCTAAGGGCACCCCCTGTGGGGTACGAACCTCGGCTTAGGGCGTCGCTGAGGGGAGGACAGCAAGATGGGACAGGCTGGATCAAGGATATATCATTATTATTATGAGGGGAATTTAAAGCTGCGCGCTCAGCTGCGGCGCGGTCTGGCGCTTCATCGGACAAGGGTCGGGGGGGAGTATTAATTACTCGGGAGGGTCGCGATCGCGGAGGACGTCGGCGGTGAGGTCGGTACGATGGGTGTCGGGTGTTTTTGTGCACTGTACTGGTAGCCCTACAAGGAGTGTTTGTCTGTAACCTGCATTTATTTGAAAAACTGCGCTCTCGCTGTTATCAGAATACCGTTCATGTTACTTCTCATAAAACAGCATTTTTCGCTAAAAGTGTGCTAGGTATGGCCCCAAATATATATTAGATTCCTTTTAGATATATGTTACTACTCCATTACTGAGTTTACTACTGATAAAGAGAGGTACGATGATTCCGACTTGCTAATTTAATTAAACACTTATGATTTTATTTATTGATTATCTAAGTGTGAATGTGTTTATTATCTAAAATTGTAGGTTTTACCTGTTTACCTAACTGACATATTTTAAATTGTTTTTTTAATGTAATATATTGGCATGCCACCTTCATTATAATTGCTTGTTTATGTTAAATTTGTACGCCATAATATATTGGCAAAACATAGTGCACATATGTTAGACAATATACCTACTATCTGTAACCATACATATGTTTAACAAAATAAATGATTGATTGATTGATAAATGCGTCAAGTTGCCACCAGCGGTAGTGCGAACATATTTTTTCAATGTTTTATATTCTTAGACTTAGGGTGAGTTTTACCAATGAAACTGAACGCGATGAGCACAATCTAATCCACGTTCAAGAGCTATCAGTTTCAATATTCCACAAAATGATGACACTGACTGCTCTTGAACACGGTTCAAATATGCTGATCGCGTTCAATTTCATTGTTGAAATAGAACATACATAGACTAACCAGAATCAGAATCAAAGAGTTTTATTTACCATCAAAATTAGTATAAATTTAAAGAAAAAAACGCTTTAATCAGTTTAAATCATCCTAAACGAATTAATTAATAAATCAACGCCACAATTTATTTATACTTGGCAACACCTTGTCCGTCACCTATTAGCACGTTCAATAAAATAAACATGGCGGTTTTTACGTTCCATTTATAAATAAACACATCATAGTTGATGGTTCATAAATCTAACTCGTTTTCACCAGAAATGTTCAGTTGTAAATATTATTTTAACGCGAGCTTCTAATGGGCTTATTTCGGTCTTATTTTTTTAAACGTTAAGTAGATTAATGTTTCCTACTTAGTTAAAAAGTTGTTAAAAGAAATAAAGATGGAATTCACTATTACAGGATTAGTTTTTTAGACGGAGCAGTAGGGGCACACAAATATAAAATTGACGTGAGTGATTTGATAAAAAAAAACGGGTTGCACTCCGGGAGTGCCGGCAGAAGTGAAAACTTGAATATTAACGTTGTGCATTTTTGATATTTAGGAATGGTTAGGGATTAATTTTGCACCGGTCTACTCTCCCTCCGTCTTACGAATTTTCGATCATGTCACGTGTCCTGACGCGAGTTTAACATTTTTTACCCATCACAAAAGAAGTTTTCACTTCAAAAATACATACAGACGAACATAATAACTTTTGAAGTCCGTTAATCAGATATGATTACTGGCATGAAAAGACACGAGCAATGAAATAAGAGTACCTAGGTACCTGCTGCTCACACCAATAAAAAAAAAACAACTGGCGTTCGTCAATTTGATTTTTCAACATAATTTTTTATATTATTGATATCAGTTCAGTACCTCCTCATCATACTATCAGAAGTAGATACAGGATACAGTCCGGCCATCGATACGTTCCTGACAACTGTCATTTGACAATTTCTAGTATCTAGTAATGAAAATAAAGAATGCAAATTGTTGCTGATTAAGTGGATAGATAAGTTAAGCTATGATGAAGCAGAAAATCTTCTATTAAATATAAGATAAAACCGATTCCGCATAAAATAACTACACATAAACATACACACTCACACACACACACGCACACATACACACACATACACACGCATACGCACACATACACACGCACAATACACACGCACACACTCGCACGCACGCTTAAATTTACACACACGTATACCAACAGAATAATTATAATATCAAGAAATAATTAATTTATAAAACTTAGTTTCGTTACATGTTAACACTAATTAATTGCAAGATATAAAAGTGCGCGGCCACAGGCATTTTTATGCTTAAAAGGAGACGCCACCAACTGTATAACGTACAACGTGTAAAATATAGAAATAAAATCTTTTTTTTTTTTGTTTAAGGATCGAATTCGCAAAACATATTCGTTAGTATGAAACTGACAGCTGTCAAGGACGTATTCTACCGACGGCCGGACATTTACCATCGAAGAAGGCTCATATCAATACACCGTAAGGACTATTTCTGCTTACAGTTGTCGGCCGCTATAGAACCGCGTCGGTAACAGATGAGGTCATCGTGTTCACGGGATTTTGTTTTCAAACTGCTTAGATATGAAGATCTTCAATACTACCTAGACGTGTGGGTCCTTCCTTTGTGCCGTAATCTGTTTTTCGTATATTTCCTGTTTATTTATGGGTATACTGATTTCTTTTGCCTAAAAAATAGGTTGTCTTTATCAATCGTATCGTATGATAAAGCAAACCTTTACAAATACTGACATACAATAGGTAATTCGCAGACAGGCACTTTACTTTGTATAAATTATTTCATAGCCACTGTTCTCAAAACGGTGAAGGAAAACATCGTGAGGAAACCGGCATGTTCTAGAACCAAAAATTCAAAGACATGTGACATCTAATAAGCCACGCTGGGTCCGCGTGGTGGATCACTCTCTCTCACAGAGAAGAGGCCTGTGCTCCAGGTAGCGGTGAAAACAATATAGGCTACTTATTTTTATGCTATATTTATATAATAAACAAGTAGGTAACAATGGACTAAATGTGTTAGTCACAATTTCTTAACAACCACTAAACTTTTACTTACAAAGTTGTAAGAAGTATTGTAAAACTTGCACTTTGCCCGCGGCTTCGCTCCCGTGGTCTTTCCCGCGGGACCCGTTATTTTTCCCGGGATAAAAAGTAGCCAATGTTACTCCCTGAAAACTGAGCTTTCTAATGGTAAAAGAATTTTTCAAATAAGTCCATTAGTTTCAAAGCCTATTCAATACAAACAAACAATCTTATCTTTCCTCTTTATAATATTAGTATAGACTAATGTACCTGACTACTACTATTTCAGTTAGGCCCCCATTATTACGCAATTAGGGTAAGTATAATATGTAATGAATCGCGGAATGGCTCATTGTTATGGTTACCCTGAAAAAACTAGTTTGACACAGGCTTCTCATAACAAGGGCAAAAATTTACCTGTTTTAATATAAACAAAAAACTAAACTAAAACTACTACTACTTTAAACTAGCTGTCCGCCCCGGCTTCGCATGGGTACTTATCTACGGCGCACCTACCTACCCTACCTACCCTGCCTACCCTGCCTACCCTACCTACCCTACCAACCCTACCTACCCTACCTACCTACCCTACCTACCCTACCTACCCTACCTACCCTACCTACCCTACCTACCCTACCTACCCTACCTACCCTACCTACCCTACCTACCCTACCTACCCTACCTACCCTACCTACCCTACCTACCCTACCTACCCTACCTACCCTACCTACCCTACCTACCCTACCTACCCTACCTACCCTACCTACCCTACCTACCCTACCTACCCTACCTACCCTACCTACCCTACCAACCCTACCTACCTACCTACCTAACCTACCTACCTACCTAACCTGCCTACCTACCTACCTACCCTACCTACCCTACCTACCTACACTGCCTACCTACCTACACTGCCTACCTACCTACACTGCCTACCCTACCTACCCTACCTACCTACCTACCCTACCCACCTACCCTACCTACCTACCCTACCTACCTATCTGCCCTACCTACCCTACCTACTTCACCTACCCTACCTACCTACCTACCCTATCGGGATAAAAAGTATCCTATGTCCATCTCCTGGTTTTAAGCTACCTCCCCTCCAATTTTCAGCCAAAGCGGTTCAGCCGTTCTTGAGTTATAAATAGTGTAACTAACACGACTTTCTTTTATATAATATAAAGATGATGGTATAGAATAGGATAACATATTTACATACTAGGTTTTCATAATTTACTTTTAAAACGGTTAAATAAAAATATTATACCTACTGTAACAGTTTTCTACATCACTGCCCGCGAAAATGATTTCGAGCATAGCGAAACTTTTTGGTAGGTATTTCACGAGTCAGGGCTTAAATTTTTTTGTACACATTTTTATGCCAATAAAAATAATTTATTTATTTATTTGTTTTAATCAGCCTATAATGTATCCACCGCCGGAACACAGAACTCCTCTCTGTGAGAGAAACTGACATAACCTACATATACTAAACTTCCAATGCCAATACTGCCATATAGTTAAGCGAATCCCTGCTACAAGCATCACAAACAATAAGTGAAACTTTTCTCACACGTTTTTATTTATTATTCAGGTGAAACCGCGCCCCACAGTTTCACCCGCATAATTCTCAACTCCGCCAGAATCGGGATAAAGTATCCTATCTCCTAGCCTAGGTCATGGTCTACCCATGTGCCAAATTTCATCTAAATTCGTTCAGTCGTTTTAGCGTGAAAGAGTTACAAACAAACAAAAATAATACAATAAACAAACTCACTTTCGCATTTATACTAGTTTAATATTTATATAGTTAGGATAACAAGATACGAGTACTCTCGTACTCCTGACTAGACTATACGACTAAAACTGAGTTTAATTTTAATTTTATCCACTGATTTAAATTAACACATGCCTCACACCATCACGCATCACGCTTGTAATCCACGAAGAGGGTTTAGGCAGTATGTGTACCTCCTATATAATAGCCATATTTCGCCAGATATTTTTTTAAGACAATAAGGATGATGACTGGGCAAAAAAAAACTATTTAGTCCGTCGGTCAGACATTAACGGGCGCCGTCAATTGAGATTCTGCCAGGGCTTATTTTTAATCTTATATTTTTAATCGTTTTTGATTTTTATATTTTTTTTTTACATTGTTCTCACATATAGAATCAACAAGAGTAATGTACCCAGGATTTAGTAATTTATATATTTAAAAGGGTGTCCTTGGAGTTTCTTGCCCGTTCTTCTCCATAGAGATCTACGTTTTGGAATGGGCAACTACGAGTAGCTTCAACTTTCTGACTAACTGACTGACTCTTTGACAATTCAAAAGTGCCTGTAAATGGTTTTATTGAAATAAATGCTTTGAGTTTGAGTTTGAATAAAAAAATAATAGACACGTATTTTTTGTTTTATCATAATAATAAAAAATACTTAAATACAACGCATTAAATTTGGGGAGTGAGGTTCGCTACTTCACAAGTATAAAATCTACATTCTCGTGACGTCATGGCACATTTTAACTCAATTTATCGCCGTAATATTTTGTTATCGTAAAAAAAGGAAAAATATTGTTGTCAATATTGTTTAATAACCTACATGACGGACAAAAAACATTCCTCATAATCCCTACTGCCGTTTACAGGCACAGGACAGGATTTGTAAACGGCAATTGGCGGCTCAAATATAATGTGCCTTAAAAACAAAGCTAGCAAAAAAAGAGTGTAAGTATATTATACATATACACCTCTGCCAAACCCTTTGGGGAATAACGGCGTGATGTTATGGTGTTACATATTCTGTTTTGACCGTCTTTTTGACTTGTGTACCTACAAACCTTTTTGCGTTCAAGGTGAAAAGTGTTGGAAACACTGTTTAAAACCCATTAGTACAACATCACACTCCGCCTGTTTACTCGAAACTGTTTCAAACGTAATTGTAGAAGAAGCCAATGGAATGTGAACCACAAGGGCGCAGTTACCCTCACAATACGTGGCCTTAGTGTGAGGTAAAAGTTTTGTTGCGTATGAAACAATTTTCTCACGTGAAAGTGGCCGCGCACACTTTGGATGCGTTTTCGTACCAATTTTACTCGTGCGTACACGTACGACCACGTACGAATGATCCCGACCTTCCAAATACAAAGGGAGTACGTAGACTGGGTGCGACTTAGTCATACGCATAGTACCGACTTCGTTATTTGTTAAAATTAAGACTTGTATCTTTACCAATAATGAAGCAAGGATCTCAAAGCGCAAGGGCCAATAAACGCATTTTTCTTTCTTTTCTTTCTTTGCCAAAAGTAGCTATCACAGGTAAAATTAGCCCTTTTTTTACAGCCTTTATTTTAATTAGCCTTTTTTTTTTTGCAGGTTACAGAAACTTTGAGTTTAAATGTTCTTTATATTTTACTTTAACGTAATACAGGGATGGTTCTATGTATTTCTGCTAGCACAGCGAATATAAAAAGAAGAAGGAACGAACTGACAGTTGTTGGTTTTATACAAATCCTTAAGTGACAGTGTTGCCATTATTAAAAGTTAGAATAAATTATTTTTGCACACTTAAATCGATTAAATACCAACACGCACACTCAAAAAAAAAAATATTATTCACAAATACAACTTATGCTAATTCGTTACAATATACATAAAGTAACCTAAATAATCAGAACATAAAAGCCTTCCAAGTGATTCCCTGGAGAATAACAATATATATGGTCCAACCTTTGTTGCTAGGTTTAGGAAAACCAGGAAAACCTTATCAGACCAAATTAGCCTACGAATATATTTATATGCCATTTGGGCAATAAAAAAAATTACCATCGGTACGCTAAACGATTCGTATTTGTTTATGGGAATAAGCATCAACTTTCTACGTATTTTTCTGTTCCTTTCTTCATGTCTGTTTATATGGTGTACTTTAACTGTTAAATAAATAAATAAGTAAAATAATAGGAGCTACTTTCATTTCATGATCCGAAATTAGCTTTAAATTCTTGTTTTTAAAATAATTTTTTCTTCTTCTTTTCATCTCGATGGTTCTCTTCTTACTTGTTCTCATATTGTTTGTGCCCAGGTAGGTAACCATAACCACGTTGATTGCAACATCAGTGGCATTCTTTAGGTCATTCAAGGTGCAGATGAACAGGCACTTTGAAAACTCCAACAAGTGGGGCATGGTCTGATCAGAAGCACCGCACTCACTCTGGATGTTGGGTGGTACAGAAATCCTCCATTTCAACTAATTGTGTCTGCAGCGTACACTCTCTTGGGTACACAACGATTCAGAACTTTCCACATAGGCCATGCAGATCACGTCCGGGAGGCAGATGTGCAGTGTCTGTAACCGAAATCATAATTCCGCAAAATGCTGCTATTCTACTAGTCAGTGTCAATAATCCAGCCGAATTTGTTTGAGAGAACGGTTTACGCTCAAAAACATCAAAGGTTGGTTGGAACTGATGTGCTTTCCTTTTACTACCGTTAGTACCACGAACGGCAGAATATGTTTAGCGCTAAACGAATCAACGAAAACGCAATCATGTGAAAGCATGTCGCCTCCTTGATGCGACGGGGCAGAACTGAACCAGGACACAAGTCAAATCGTACCTTGAAATAATGTTGTTTCTTGTACCTATTACATAATTGATTATTGATGTTGTAATAATAATTATTTTGACATCTTTGACATTTCTCGGGACCCTAAGGTCTCGGACCTTTGACGTACGAGGGGCGAAGCCAACTTACAGAGGCCCGTTAGACGTGTTTAATTAAACGAGGCACCAACCAACGATTATCCCTGTACGCACTATGCTAGTGCACCCAAGGACAACCCCCGGTTGGTGCAGGACTATTGCAAGATATGGAAACAAAGATATTGGATTATGGGTTTGGGTAGCTAAGTGAACTAGTTATCTAGAACTATGGAAATACTATGGCCCCTGCCTGACCAATATTTTATATAAAATATACAGGAAAAATGGCAGAGGGTGACTTGCACACTCAATACTGGGCCCCCGAAAACGGTCGCTAGCACAAAGTGTCGTAGCGACAGGGGGGCAACATGTCCTGAGGTTTTTAAGGAGTGGATCGGTATTCCACGGCTATTAGGACAATCCCGCAAGTACGGTCAAGATTTCTACCAGTTATTTCCCTATTATTTTGACATTATTGTTAATGATTTTGACTTATTTTGTGATTATTGTCAAAATTTGCCTAATGTATGTAGGTACTAACACTTGTGTTTAAGATGTGTATTTTATTCCTAACAAATAGGATTTTATGATTTGGAAAATAAATGATTTGATTTGATTACGTCAGTCGGTGAGGTTTTAGAAACGAACGGCTGACTGCTCAGAATGCGCCGGACATTTTGATTATACGTATAGATAAGAAAGCTAGCAGAAAACACAGACTCCAGCAGAGAATTCCACATTCTTTACTCGAATCTGTATTTACTGATAGCTGTAACATGGGTGTCTTCAAGTCGAAAATGAATAGGTAACTTGTAGACAAGCGTGTTTTAACATCGACTACATCTTCGCTTACAATCAGGTGAGATAGTGAACGTATCGATAAATTTAAGATCCATTTGCGGTGGCTACCATTGAAGCATACTTCACAGATGAACAGATGGTTCACTCGGCATTTTAGGTACTAAGCTACAAGTAGGAACGCGGTGGGCTCGATTTGATGAATTCAGTGGGCGTAGCGTAGTCAAGAGTTACGTGACAGAAAGAGAGACAACTTCTAGCTGAATATAACTGTAGGTAATTAGCGTTGTGCGACCTGAATTGCACTTTATTATATCGTAGCCAGAGTCGCTTTTTATTTAAATGTTTTTGCGGAGTGAACCATCTGTGATTAAGGTAGATCAAAATGTGAGAATTTACCATGAGGTTTTAAAACGAGATAATTAACTGTGGTTTGCACTCAACGAGTGGCGAAAGGCGATTAAAGGATTACAAATTATGAAGGGGTGGACTGAGTTAAATAAGGGGAACCCGCAAATAATCTCTGAAACCTGTGATTAATCACGCTTTGCTGAAAACATTACGGTTTCTTTTTTTCTCTATTGAAACTAGTATTACAAAGCGTTAATTTATTTGTTTGTTTGTAAGAGGTAATCTCTGAAAGTCCGATTTCAAACATACTTACACTGAAGCTATTTTCCGAGTGCATAATCATCTATAATGTTCCCACTGCTAGGACAACTCCTATCTTTGAGAGGGAGTAGGCTGTGATCTACCACGCGGGCCCAGCGCGGGTTGATAGATGTCACATGTCTTTGGTACTAGGACATGCCGGCTTCCTCACAATGTTTTCGTTTACTGTTTTTGAGAGCAGCGGTAAATAAATTATTTACACAAACTTAAGCTCCTGCCTGAGTTCGAACCCACGACCTAAAACTGGTAAGTTGGGGACGTTAACACTGGGCCACTACTGCTCTCGAGTGAAAATAAAGAAAGGAGATCGGGCATTTTAGTATGGACTTTGGTCTAAGTGGTTGATGTGTGGCTGATGAAACCTAGTCCATTTAATAGTTCATGAATGTATCATGATCCATGCGTCATTTTCGTGAACGGGCGCCGTCAGTTGGGACTGGTCATCTCTTAGCTGCCATGGCTTATTTTAATTTACTTTAAGTTTTTGAATGATTCTTTTTTTTTTTCTTTTTATTACGGACGCTTTTACGAACGTGCACGTCTTTCTACATTGTTCTCACATGCATAATTTCAAAATGAATGATGTAACCAATATTTTGTATCAATTTTTTTATTTAAAAGAGTGTCCGTGGAGTTTCTTGCCCGTTCTTCCCCATAGGTACCTACTACGCTTTGGAATGGGCAACTAGCTTCATATTTTTGACTGACCGACCCCTTGACAATTCAAAAGTGCCTGTAAATGTTTTAATTGAAATAAATGCTTTGAGTTTGAGTAGGATATTTTTTTATTATGGGCATCATAATATTGGCCTGTGGAGAAAAACGTTATATAATCCAGAAAAATGTTAGGTTAGGTAACAAAACTATGGGCACAACGGGCAGTATCCACTTAATTACAATAACAAAAATACCTGTAGACTTTTACGACTAGATTTTACGAGGATTTTACGATTCATTTATTTTATTAGGAAGTGCCATTACGGGGGTGAAAATGACATGATGTTTAACAGGGAGTGTCCAAATTTATGCTTTTAACGGAAGTCTGAAATCGAGGACGGTCTTAAATCCGATTATTTATTGGACAGAACGTTCCTGTTCGAGGACACACTTTGACCTTAAATACTCGTGCTTGAACCGTTCCGAGAAAAATTGGTCCCTTACTAAGCTGGACAAAATGGACAATTTTAAAATGCCAGAAATACACTCGAGAGCAATGAATCCGGGTCACTTAAAGAATGTTAAAAATCTCGGAAACTAAAAATGATAGGTTAATGCAATAAATTGTATTTAATAGACAATGTAATACTCCTTAAATGAAAGTAAAAAAAATATGAGTCACCATACATTTTATTAACACAAAATTACATAAAGAAAAAAACTGCTGATCTCTCCTTAAAACAAAAATAGGAAACATGAAATTTTTGAACTTTATTACGATTTTCTTGAATTTTAATACTTCGTATTGCCTCCTCGTGCTTCCATTACTGCGTTTACGCGATTTGGCATGCTGTACACCAAGTTCCTTATACGATTTTGGGGAATATTCTCCCATTCCTCTGTGAGAGCAATTTTGAGCTCACGAAGCGTGATTGGGGGAGGGTTTCGTTGTTTTACGCATCTGCCTAGCTCGTCCCAAGCATGCTCGATCGGGTTGATATCCGGGCTGCGCGCTGGCCACTCCATACGAGTAATGTTCATCTCTTGAAGGTAGTCATTCACAATCCTACCTGTATGAGGTCGGGCATTGTCATGCATAAATATAGCATCCTCACCTAAATTGACCATAAATGGACCAACGTGATCATTGAGGATTTCTTCCACATATCTTTCGCTAGTTAAAGAGCCGTTTTCTATGATCACCAGCTCTGTGCGACTTTCAGAAGAAATTCCGGCCCACACAAGTACAGACCCACCACCGTAGGCTACTTTTTCTTCGATGCATGCTTGCTTGAATCTTTCCCCTGGTCTTCGATACACTCTGTGTCTTCCATCGTGCTTGTAGAGCATAAATTTTGATTCGTCGGAGAACATAACTTTTGACCAATCTTCAATACTCCAATTTACGTGGCTCTGGGCATATCTTAGTCTTGAAATACGATGCCCACGCTCCAGTTTAGGGCCGTTTGCAGGTCTAAGGGGTTTTAAGTTAGATTCAGCAAGCCGACGTCTTACTGTCCATGCACTTGGGTTACTTCCTCCGAGGCGTCGAAACTGATTTGTGAGTTCAGTTCCTGTAAGAAAGCGATTTCGAAGCATGGTGTTCACCAAGTATCGGTCTTCTCGTGCTGTGGTACACCTGGTTCTGCCCGTTCCTGGTCTTCGTAGGTTAGAACCAGTTTCTTCGTAACGTCGGAGAACTCTTTGTACTGTTGACAGCGACACACCGACAGTCCTGGCTGTATCGCGCTGACTCCGGCCGGTTTCCAGCATTGTAAGTATTCTGGTGCATTCTTCAGGCGTAAGCGACATAATTTCAGCTTGAATAATGAATATAGAGCACTATCAACATGGTTTATGTACCCACATAAATGACAGATTACAAACAAAAGCAAAACCAAATGCTGTAATTTCGTAGTTCCATCTTCGAAAGTGGCCCTTTTTCAAATTTGTTTTTTTTATGATATAACTTTACAATAACTAAGAAGTTTTAATACCTTCATTTAAGGAGTATTACATTGTCTATTAAATACAATTTATTGCATTAACCTAGCATTTTTAGTTTCCGAGATTTTTAGGATTCTTTAAGTGACCCGGATTCATTGCTCTCGAGTGTATTTCACGACGCTAAACGGACGTGACGAAATCCCGCTTTACTAATAACAATGACGACAAAACCAATATTCTTTGTTCTTTTAGAGGGAATCATTATTTCATTGCATACGCAGATATATAAAATATAATAAGCAAATGAAATAATGTTAAATGGAACTTCCCAGTATCACTTTATAACTGTGACTATAGTGGACTTCTTATTTGACTACCTTTTTCGTAAGCCTTTCGTCACGGATTACCGCGTCACGGGGTGAAATGATGGGAAAACATAATGATGGGTAAAAAGAAATGGCTGATCTACCATGAAAATAAAATAACTTGTTTTGGTAGTTTGGACTATTGAAAGCAAATAAAACAGTATTGACTAAAGTGGAAGGTCCACCTTGGTGCTAATTTGATTATCATTATTTTATTAATGGTATTGTGATACAATAAGATTTGATTATAAATTTATGTTATAATTTAAAAAAAAAAAACAGTATTCTTTAAAACCTCACAAAACGCTGAGATGCGTCACAAAAAAACATGAACATCGGTTAGTTAAAGTTTGCGCACAGCAGGTGTGACACTGGGCACGCCACTATTGCTGCGATAAGTCCCCTTTTTGAGGAGTGGCTGGAGAGGCGCCACCAACGGCGGCGTCCTCACCTTCCGCCTGACCTAGGTCCTCACCGGACACGGCTGTTTCGGGAGGTACCTGTTTCGGATAAGGCGCCCGGAGGACACGGTGGAGCATGCGGTGGAGGTCTGCCCGGCTTGGGCAGAGCACCGCCGTGTCCTCGTGGAGGTGATCGGTGGCGGGGATCTCTCACGTCCGTCCCTGGTCCAGGTCATGGTACGGAGCGAGAGGGCATGGCAGCCCGGCGTCGGGAATCAATTGCTGATTCCCGGCCACCGTAGGCGCGGGCTTGCGGATGGTGAGCAATGGGTAGCTCATCGTCCGGTAAGGACCAAGCCTGGGTCGACGGCGCGTTGTGTTCCACGCGCGCCTCAAAGGGATGTCAGCGAGTGAAGGGGTCCGATGAGACCATTGCCTGCCGGGGTTGCGGGAAAGTCCGAAAGGGATACCGTGGCCCCCTGGCATTGTCTGGCCCCCTGGTTTTAGTCAGTAAGAGTCTAAGAGTCTGACACGTCCTCCCGCTCCACCCAGAGCGGGAGAAGTTATTTGATAATTTCCCACCCAAAAAATAAAAAAAATAAAAACCTGTGACACGCTAAAATTGCCTGTTTTGCTTCTTATTTTTAATTTTTAATCAGATATATTAGCAACAATAATTTACTCCATTATACATTTTTTTAAAGAATAAGAACTAAACAGTACATTAAAAAAAACCGTAGGGTAATTTTTTCTCAGAATGGCTCGCATACCTATTGCCTTTAAGTAAAGTTTGTGTAAATGTTTGGATTACGTGAGTTGTATTGGAATTATTATAAGGGTGAGGGAATCGTCAGCTGGTGTTGTTTTTATGTTTGTTCATTTCACAACATTTTGTTATTTTTTATTACTGAAATAAAAAATACAAAACCTTTATTGCATTCCTTTAAGTAAAAGATATACCTGTGCTAGGAAGCCCCGCTCTTCAATGACAAATAATAAAATTGTAAAAGTGGTGTACCAAAATATAATAGGTAGTATTTAATACAAGAAAAAATAAGTAATATCTAAATAAAACAAAGTAATACTTGAACTATAACAAAAAACAAAAATAAATAAGATGTATCCTATAATAGTGTGTGCTGGTGTGTGAAATGAATGAATGAATGAAATGAAATGAAATTTATTTGTAAGAATTGTAGTACATTACAGTTGGTCGGGTTATTTAACAGTTTCTAAAACAATTCGCTAAAACTAGTATGCAAACATTACATGAATTAATTAAATGAAGCTAATAAAGTTGGAAAAATCTTATAAAGTATATTAAGAATTCGAATGTCAATCATTTGTCAAATTATTAAAGTAAAATGTCAGTTTGAGTGTTTAAAGTGTAAATGTGTGTGTGTGCGTGTGTGTGTATCTTTTCAACTCATATTGACGATTATTGCAGCAACAATTCAATGTCATCATAGGTCTTCAGTTTTAGCCATTGAACTATGGCCTTTTTGCAGACTTTAGTAGTCATGGGATATATGTTAATTATTTTAATAATTTTATTATATATGGCAGCGGAATTTGTAATGAATTGTGTTTTGGCATATTTAGTTTTAACGAATTCTACTGGTGCAGCACGGTATTTTCGTCTTTTTGCCTGAGGGTGATGGTTATAGGGCAGGACTTTGTGTAATTTTAAGACAGCATGGGTTTCTGACTGAGAATACCGCTAAGGGAGTATAAGTCATTGGTTGGGAATCAGTACGGTTTGCATGAACTTGATAAGAGATCTCTATGCTCGCTCTAGCTCGAAAATTCGTTTTTGTCGCAGCGCCCCACACGGGTAGCAGTAAATAAAAATTGATTGAGTCTGAGAGACATAGATTTCAGTTTTTTTTATTGGTTGTCGCATGATTAGGTTCTTAAATAGGTATTCAAATAAGTTTTCTCTCATGACCATATCTGTATGAGTATGCTAAGATAACCGCAGATCAAAGATTATACCTTGGTATTTTATATGAGTCACTTTTTCAATATTTTTATAAGCACAATTTGTGCTAGATATATTATGACAAGTGTGGATTTTGAGGGTTACGTTAGGTCCGGGTTGAGTGTTGTCGTAGTTTGTAACAAGCGACGATGCCGTAGAGTACCACATACACTCTTTAGTGTCTGTGGTACTCTATGGCATCGATGCGACAAGTAAAGTGACGCAGACACCATAACCGGCAAAAAATGTTTTAAACATTACGGCTGTATAACATAATATAACATCACGCCTTGTTTCCCCGAAGGTTTGGGCAGAGGCGTACCTGTAGTAGGTTAGGCACCCACATTTTGCCAGTTATGTTTTAAGTCCCATGTAATAGGGGGCGAGCCTATTGCCATCAACCGGGCACAGACACGGCACACACGGCACATGGTTACACGGCTGTATAATAAAGTGAATATTAGGATGAAAAGTGTTTTGTGGTAGTCAGTTATCGAGAACTACAGATAAACTAATGTAATGAATGATTTAAGAATTTCAAATTTCACCAATGACAAACAATGCAAAAGAAACAACTTATATGTGAAAACAACTGAAAAAAACAAAAAATAAAACATATTTCTAAAAAAAAATGACATCGTCGCATCGGTTTGAATGAAAATTATTTACTCGTATTTATCAATGAAACTTAGATACACACAACGAGTCTAGTGGTAAGTTATCTTAAAAAAATAAAAACAGAAAAATAATTTATAATGCTAGTTGATTATTTGACATGGTCTCATCATAGACGTATAATTTATAAGTCTATGGGTCTCATTAATACCTTAGAGTTATAGGATATAAAAAAACCTTGTATACGTATTACACATTCCCACATTGTCGAAAATACATCAAAATAACCCATTACGGAGGAAACCGAAAGCACATTACTTTTCAGTCCGTTAAACCAACATGACAAGCGCTGAGATGGAGGCATAAAGTTTAACAGAGCGGCTTAAAGTGATAACAGAATTCAGCAACTTTTAGAGATATCTTGTGCTCGTAGGCAGGAATGGAGGCAGAAAGTTCACTCAATGTATCACAGATTTTGATGTGATGGGCAAGTTCACATTGGCGAAAAGAGACCTTGCCCATGACATCAAAATCTTTGCATGTGCAAAGACGTAAAGTCTGTCCGTTTATATTATTTTTAGAACCCGACCAAATTTCGTTTTCGTTTTCAGCGTTTGAAATATCCATTTTCGGCAATTTACGTTATATGCAAAAAAAAAGGTCGAAAACAATTTTTTTTTCAGAATATCCCTACAACGATAAGGCGCTCGTTGTACAACAAAGGTAAGGTCATAGATTTTTTTGTGAGTATAAGAATATTTTCGCCACAATGCTTATCAATCTCTACAGCGGCAGCGGATGTCTACACCGTGTCGTCTTGGCTGTACACAAACAAACTTTACGACAGCATGATTAATGGCATATACGTACTAGCTTTATTCAAAACCGTGATATTGTCAAGAAAATTGAATACAACTAAAGAAAGGAAATAGTACTAAGGCTTATGTGAAGGAGCTCGTTTACGGTGAAGTGTAACCCAATTTTTCTTATTGTGCGCCTGTCAACGTCAAAATATGACAGTGTATATAGATTTAAATAAGGAAGTGTATAAAATTTACATTTGTTAAATTATGAATTTCAACTTTAAATTAAAAATCTAAACAGGTGTCTTTATGGTTCTTTAGTAAATTACAAAAATGCACCAGACTCTCAGCTTTCATAATCATAAAAAGTAGTACTTAATAAGGGCTTACTTACTTTGTTTAAAATCGGCCTTTAAAGACAGCGAGGAGCAAACATTTATAAAATTAGCCATCTGATTAAGAAGTACATTTTTTGCCCATTTTCTCGTTCCTAAGATTATTTCGTTTTTTAACCAAACATGACTGCAGAAAAACTAACGTCAGCAGAAAAGCTGACGAGGGTACTAAATTTTATTTTTGGACGTCGATGTTCCGGCCACCCTGCATAATTATATCAAGTTACTACAATGACTGAATTTACGAAAAATTAAATAGCAAATGAACATGGCTGAAAGGTAGGTTAGTTTAGAACTGTGACCACACAACACGAGCCGAGGTGCCGCGCCAGCGGCCGATGAGTGGCAGGGTCAGTTTAGGCACAAGAGAATTTAACGTTTTGGTACCCTATCTAAAATTTTAGTCTGTGGAATGTGGTGATTTACAGCGAACTAACCTTAACAATCAAACAAAATAACAAGTGACAGTGACTCAGTGGCAATTCAATACTTACGGCACTTTAGCCGGGCCGAGACAGCTCCACTATTATGCCACTATCAGCACTTTATCCGATAGAGATAGAGTGCCGCTAACGGCACTATACACTGCCTTTAAATAATAACAATAACAACTTAAAAACGAATAATATGACAGACTGTGGAGACGACACGAGCTGTGTATGTGTAGACCGTATTAAGAGGCGTCGGGGCACTGAGAAGGTAACCGGGCGGGTGAATTCAATACTATAACAACCCACGACTTTGACAGATCCAAGCGCACAATTAGATAAATCAAGTTATGTATACTACCACCATGCTTATTTTTACCGCCAAGCAGCGTTGCTGTGGTCCAGTTTAAAGGGTATAGGTAGGTAGTATGTCTAATTAGTGACAGGCGCATGAAACATCCAGTTTTATCTCTGTGGTGGTGGCATACGCTCCGATAGAATGACCGATATAACGAGTGTCTTACTTTTGCAGTTTAGACAACTTGCCTTGCTTATAGAAAAGCAAGCTAGCTTACTTTGTTTTGATTACCTCTAGCATTGCAAATGGCTATAGATATGTCTATATTGGTACCTATTTCTACCACGACTTTCAACAGAATTGACAAACCTATAGCTTTTCGGTAGCTTATGTCAATCCAAAAAAAAACGTGTATGGTCGGGGTACCCTTCAGGAACGAAGTTCTTTCTCACGTATGATTTAAAACAACAACGAAATTTTCGCCGGACGCCATCTTGGATTTACATTTTGACCTCACGATTGGCTTTCGCACCCTCGAAAGCTATCAAAACGACACGCATGACGAAACTTCAAAAAAATTCGCAGCCGCCATCTTGGTTTTATATTTCGACCTCACTATCGGCATTAGCACCCTCAAAAACTATGAAAACGACACCCATGACGAAAAATGTGAACATTTTCGCAGTCGCCATCTTGGATTTTCATTTTGACCAAATTCACACTTTCTCACTCTCTCACTATCGAAGAAGAAGAAGACAGTCGCAAGTATGAACGCATTTTCGCGTGATGATTTCTGCCGCAAGCCGCGTTAAAGAACTTCGTTCCAAAAAAGTAAGACTTTTCCAGCATCATTATCACTGATAAATGTCACTTTGTCTAAGCACGGTAAGCCTTCTGCGTTTACCAACATAGGTGGTAATTTGTATTCAACATCTGAGCCTCATCAACGCCATCAAAATTAGCATTCACGAGTTTGAAATAGTGAACCGTTTTCATGATGGGAAAGATTACGAAAAGGATTGAGAGGTCAAACGTTTACAGAGGTCAACAGCTTCTGTTTCGGACAGTCGTAACATCACGCCTATATTGTAGTAGGCAGGCGTGTAGTCGTGTAGGTGGGTAGGTACCCCTACATATTTTCTCAGTTATTTTTAAGCCCATGGTAAGCCTTTACACAGCCTTTTACGTATAATACGGGTTGCTACGCAGAATAATAAAATAATCTATACCCGAAGGTTTATTTGTGTTTGTGTTTTTCCAAGTCGTGAAAACCATGTTAAGCAGGGGTGGAGCGCTATTGAAGTTATAAAGCACTAGTTTCTGCCCGTGACTTCCTCCGCGGGGATTTTCATAAAATATATCTTTTGAAAGTCGCCAGAGAACCATATAAGGAGTTCCAAAGAAAACCCCGTACATCAAAACTTTTCCTCTTTGTAGTATTCGTATACCTTGCGTGCTGCAGATCGCCCCGGATCTGGGTACCACCATCAGCTACCTAGCTCTTTCCCAACTATGTTGGGGTCGGTTTCCAATCTAACTGGATGCAGCTGAATAAAGGCTCGTGCAGACAAGCGCGACGCAATGGCACGACGCGACTCGAACAATACAATTTCTAGGAAAACTTCACGGTATAACAATAGCCGGTGTCGCGTCGCGCTAGTCTGAACGAAGCTTAATAGTATTTTATATGGAGCGACTACCTATCGGACCTCCACAACCCAGTAACTGGGATCGGATCCCGGATCTGGGTACCACAATGGTTTCGTCGCACATGCGACCATTGACCATCAAGGCCACGAGGCATTCAATATAAAAGATATAATAGTCAATAGTCATTGATAATTAAGTAGGTATAAAGCAATAAAATAGTTGAAGATAACATATATAAACATAATATAATTCAATATTAGTTGGGATACTGAATTTTGCTCTATTAATTAACCAAGTCAACCTACCTTTGGATATTTGATTGAAACCGATATTTCAATGGTTACTATTTCACAACATAAATAATATACGTATAGATTACTAATTTGTTGTAGGCACACTGAAAAGCAGAACGCCAGGACATCATATAAATAATAAATATTATAAAGAGAAAAAATTTGATGTTTTGTATGTTTGTTTGTTACGCTTTCACGCTAAAACGGCTGAACGGATTTGAATGAAATTTGGCACATGGGTAGACCATGATCTAGTTTAGGACAGACTAGACTTATGCGGGGAAAACTAGGGGGCGCAGCTAGTACTTTAATAACGGCAATAGTTAAGATAATTGGACTCTCCGCTAAAATCAATTATTTCCAGAGAAATTAGCGAAAGCAATTTTCGATTACTCGCTACAAATAGTTAAAATAAAATCACACTAACAAAACATAAATGCATAAAGACTTCGCCAAATAGAATGCGTACTTAGCGCCTGTTAAAGCGCTAGCCTGACGCCGCGCTACAGCACCGAATTGTGTTGTACTATGACGTATGTTTACTGTCAAACAGTACCCTAATTGCAAACACATTGCTAAATAAGTTCAAAAAAATCTGATCAACAACATTCATTGCGTTATTAATGTTGTTGATCAGATTTTTTTGACAGAACTGTCAAAATTAAACAAATTTGACGTAATCGTTTACGAAAATATATTAGATTAATCGTTTATTTAGTGCACACAAAAAACAGCACATCACACAAAAGCACGATAAAATAATGACTAATTAGCTATTAGGAAATGGCTGCAAGGTGACAATTTTTTTTATACGAACAAACAAAAAATAAAAAAGGAAGAAAACAATACATTGTGATGACACTATTGGATAAGACACACTTTAAAATAATGGATCAACGAACATAAAAAGTGCGGTGTGCGCTTCAAGGTTGCACCAAATGGGAGTCCAGCTCAGCATGTGCCAGACAAATTATACCTGACAAATATGACGTAATTAGATAGCTGAGTGCCTGCGCTGGCAACGTCGCAACACCATGCGGCGCTGTACTTAGCGCTCTAACGCGCTGTACGTACGCGTTCTATTTAGCGACGCCTTAAGTTATGTAAAATGCTTAATTTTAGTGAGAGTTTTCACTAAAATTTGCCCATAACTATAATAAACAGAAATTGTTTTAACTGCATGTACACCTAATAAAGTTCATACAAAAAAACTGGCACGAAAAAGGACCAAAAATGGGGCGAAACAGAACTAAAATTAATAAATAAACAGAAATAAATAATGAAACTAATTATTTAGGAGGCCTAAAAGCTAAAAAAGTAAGGCGAACAAGGAATAAGTATCTCGTGGGGCGAACCTTATGAGGCGAATGTGGAACTAATCCGTAAAATCGTGTTATTTTTATCGTCTAACAACAGTGTTCCCTTTAATGAATCTAGTATAAGGTATTTATCCTAAAGTAAGTAAAATGTGTTTAGTTACCACACCAATTAAGAGGGAACAGGGCCTGCGATTCTCCAAACAAATGTATTGCCCTTTTTTTCATAACATCTATGTCTGCTTTAGACACGTCCTGTTTTTTTCTTTTTTTCAGCAACTTATTGGTAAAGTAAATATGAAACTTCAAAAATTAAAAAAATGGGCCATTTTTACCTCCGTGATTACAGGACTACCAGACAAAAAAAGAAGAAAAGTTTTTAACATAAAAGAAAATGATAGCAACCTAGACATACTCTTTTTTATTTTTTTTAATATAAAACATAATTGAATCGGCTCGCTTTTCGAGGAGACAAAAGGGGAATACGAAACGTCGATCTGAGCTGCACTTGTCCCTATCGCACTCTACGGGGGCAGACTTGAGGTAAGACGACGACAATAGTTTCATCAAATACAGCTATTTTTCAAATTCCTAGCAGGCCCTGTGCCCTCTTAACTGTCTAGTTTGGGACTCACTGGCATTCATTGTGTAAGTAAACGTTGACGTCCCGTTGACATGGTGCTGGACAAACGGCTTGACACTATAAAAATGTTACGATGTATAATAAATTGCCTTTATTTCATTAAATCCCGAAAATAAAAGAGAAATCACTACTACAAAAGACGCTGTTTACTTCAGTCAATAAAACCAGGTATTACGTGGCTTTAGTTGGTTTTTATTGTAACTATAATGGATTTCGGACCATCCCTTAATGCCCAAAGGTACGCAGACGACACATGAAGGCATCTCCAGTGTAAGCTGACTTCGCATTGTATAGGATTTCCGCAGAATGAAAGGTCTGCTTATACTGGAAATGTAGGTATAGCTTGATTACGGCAAGCGTGAAAGTGAGTACTAAACCGAAACCAAAAGAGGATTTTAGTAAAGCCGGTAATAAAAACGTACGGGTTTGTGACAGGACCATGAACTTTTGTTTAGTGTTACTTTGTGACCTTTTAAGTGAGAAATATAGGCCACTATCTTCGACCCGCGACTTCATCCTCGTGAAATTTCTTGTTCCCCGGACCCACCGCGCCGCATCATATCGCTCGTTCGCGCTACCACGCCGCATCACATCGCTCGTTCGCGCTACCACGCCGCATCACATCGCTCGTTCGCGCTGCCGCGCCGCATCACATCGCTCGTTCGCGCTACCGCACCGCATCACATCGCTCGTTCGCGCTACCGCGCCGCATCACATTACTCGTTCGTGCTACCGCGCCGCATCACATCGCTCGTTTGCGCTACCGCACCACATCACATCGCTCGTTCGCGCTACCGCGCCGAATCACATCGCTCGTTCGCACTACCGCGCCGCATCACATCGCTCGTTCGTGCTACCGCACCGCATCACATCGCTCGTTCGCGCTACCGCGCCGCATCACATCGCTCGTTCGCACTACCGCGCCGCATCACATCGCTCGTTCGCGCTACCGCGCCGCATCAGAGTCATAGCGTGATGTTAAATAGTCGATATCCTTTCTCAAGAATTGGCCTATTTTGAAATCTGACTGGTAGTTCCAAATTAGCGCGTTCAAACAAACAAACGTCAGCTTTATTATATTGAGCGGAAGTAAAAAGTTGAAAGTCTCAAGTGACTGTAATTTTACCGGCGTAGTTAGGAACAAAAGCCCTAGAAAATTAAATTAATTATTGTCAAAGTATCTGGTAGATACCTTCGACAAGAATTCATTTAATTTTATCATCTACAATATTTGTTCCATGATATCGTATCACTGTGTATCCACAAAACATATTACACTTTGGGTACTTAACTGCAGTAACATTGATACAGTATAAAGCTAAGCGCTCATTACAGCCGCAACGGCGCAACGCATTTTCACACAAAAAAACGTGCGTCGCAAACCAGCTTAGTGTGCATTGGTTCATAGAAAATGTAAATAAGAGTTACGAAAGATTTTTTTGCAATGAGTTTCGGTGTGGTGCGACCCACCCCTATCTGCATTAGCCTTTATGGAACAGAAACTGTAGACAATTAAAAGAATTCTTGTCGACATTTTTTTGAGACTTAATGTACCCTTCAAACAAAAGGATCCATAACAGACAACATCATGATTTTAACCGAAAGACGTCTACTGCTGGGCAGAGGTCTCTCCCAAGAATGGGAGTTTTCATGATACTGTATGGTATCAGTTGGCGCTACTTTGACAAGAGGTATTTCCTTTCGACTATGAATATAAAATATATGATGACGTTATCATTCAGTCACGATTAAAGAAAATATAGGCGCTTTGATAGCTTTGACAGGTACCTGGACCTGACGGCTCAGTGCTGCCACCTAATGAACGTTATTTCAGAAAACCCTCATTGCCACAACGATCGCTCCTGCACGCGTATTATGAGCACCGTAGAAACGAAAGATAAAATGAGAGATCGTAAGAAAAATTTCCATGACGTAATGACGAAAATGAAGTTATGAAAAAGCACTTCGTCTTTATAGAGTAGACTAGCTGCTTTCCGCAGTTTCACCCGCATAAGTCTCGACCCCTTAGGAATATTGGGATAAAAAGTAGATATCCTATATAGGATATAGGATATAAATTTACAAGATTGTCAGTGTCAGATTTTGATGACCCATTGCACAAGGGTACAGGTAAGGTATCCTTACATAAATATCAAATCCGTCTCCCTATTGGTCTGTAGACCAGTCCCCGTACAAAGTCGCCCAGTCTCCTTTGATTTAACTAGTCGTTAAATACAAATATTCAGAATGAAAAATAGCATTTATATGTATTTAATTTGAGAAAAATATGCTTTTATTTACAAAATTGTCAGTATCAGAATTTGATGTCCCATTGCACAAGGGTGCAGGTAAGGTATCCCTACATAAATATCAAATCCGTCTCCCTATTGGTCTGTAGACCAGTTCCTGTACAAAATCGCCCAGTCTCCTTTGATTTAACTAGTAGCTAAATACAAATATTCAAAATGAAAAATAGCCTTTAGATATACTCTTCATTGACAAATTGTCAAATTTCAAAACGACCTGTTTAGTGGTTTAGGCGTGAGAACGTAACAGCCAGACTGACAGACATACATACATAGTCACGTTCGCATTTATAATGTTATTAAAAGTGTTGACGAGAAAAAAAGAAAACACGTCTCTATAACATGAGGTTTTCGCGTTAAAAAGGAGAAATTCTTGGTTTTATCAAAATTTCACGATAAAATCATGAAATTTCCATGAAAATACGTTCATCATTCGACGAACAAAGCTTACTTCACCAACAATACTTTGCTTGGCTTTTAGGCTTAAAATAGCCTAAGAGGCCCTGTCAGAATCGTGAACGATTACTTTGTAAATAGACAGATCGAGATTTAGGATGAATAACTTAATCAACAAAGCAAAAATAGGAAGCTCTTAACAGCCCTTCTCAACAAAAGGGCTGTTAAGAGCTTCTTATATTTAGTGTTTATTATGAAAGCGAAAAAGAATTTAGCATTTAATTGCTTTTTGATTTTTCAACCCTCAGATAAGTTTTATCTCATGAATAAAGCTGGCGGTCTGACAGCTTTTGTATAGCATGTTTGTCAAACTGTCATCTTTATTCTTAACTAGCTGTCCCGAAAAACGTTGTCCTGTCCAAATCCTATAGAAAAAAAGCTGTTTCAGTTTTTCCTCAATTTAAAATTTCTCAAAAAAATCCAAATTTAAACAACAAAAAAAAAACAAATCGGTCCAACCGTTCTCAAGTGATGCACTTAGCAACGAACAGCAGTTCATTTATTATTTAATAACTGATCCCAACAGGCGTCCTGTCCAAACAATAATTCAAATCAAAATTCCATAAAAAAGAACGTCCAGTTTATTCCGAACTTGAAAAGAATACGGGAAACTTTTCCAAGTTTTCTTTCCTTAAAAATCTAATTCGTAATATTACAAATATTTCTAATCAAAATCTTGCAGAAAGAAAAATTTGAAAAGTTGCCGGGAAAATAGAAAATTCGGAAAAACAGAAACTGCATTTTCTATGGGAATTTTGTATGATTGGACAGGACAACGTCTGTGGGGTCAGCTAGTATAGATATAATACTTACTGACTATTAAAAAATGAGCCCTTAGTACTGTAGGGGCCGATTGTTCCTACACAAGATAACTGTGATCCGTGGATAAAATTGACGTCTGACAGTTTTTGTAGGAAGAACTGTCAGAAATTCGATCGTCTTTGATTTTCACAAGATCTGCAACAAGTATTACCTTTTCTAATTACTGACTTACTAATCTATGCTAACTCTATCATCCGAGTTGACTCCCCATTGAGGTCGAAGTTAAACAAATTGTCAAACAAATTATGGACATATGCACATGCCTGGGAAAGTTGTATAAAGACTGAAACCAATTTACAAGTTCTGTCAAAATCATAAAACACGTGTACAATTCGTGCCATTAAAGTTGAGATTAATGCACCACGTCGTTTGACTTGCGCAGTAGCTGATTTATGGGTATCTTTAGCGGTATGAGGTCCCCGGGGGAGTCATTGGGGCGGCAGAAAGACCGGCAGGAGCCGCTGTCAAATCTTACCTTTAAAGGCACGACCTGTCTGGAAAGGCTGTTTGAATGAACTTCATTATAAGAATAAATTACTATGTAGATCGAGTAATAATGTTCCATAATGGCTTCCGGCAGTAAACCGAATTACGTAAAATCATAATATTGACCAAAGTGAAATCACAACATCGTTTCAAATATTGCTGATATTGTTTATCTTCTCCGATTTCAGGCCAGTCCCCTTTTTAGGGTTCCGTACCTTAAAAGGAAAAAACGTAATCCATTTATGATCACTTGAGCTGTCCTTTTGTCACAGCCAATTTTCTTCGAATCTAATGGGCCGATTCAGTTGTAATTTTTAATATATTATTAATTTTATAATTTTAAAATAGATACTTTTAATTATATTTAAGATAATAGGTGAAAATTTACCATTCTCCTCCTTATCTCCGAAATTACTGAGCCTAAGCTAAGCTTATGCTTAAAGATTAGAGGAAAATCTATAAGAAGTCAATGGTCTTAAAATGACATGGTAAATCACTCAATATTGTGCGAACAAACTTACATTTGCAGTTGGAATGTATGGGGGAACATGTTATTCAACTACAGCGTTAACTTTGTTCTTGGGATACATTCATCCCAACTACGGAACCCTTCATTGTGCGTGGTCCGACACGCACTTGGCCGGGTTTTTTTTGTTATATCAAGGTTCTTCCTAATTTAATTTAGGACTCCAGTGACTCGAGGCAAAACATCGTGTGTAGAGGAAATTATAATCTATTGTCTGAAATAGTATAACGCACTGCTTAGCGATGAGAGTTGAAAATCCGACAGTATATTGTTTCGACGCGCTTGGACGCACTCCGTTGGATTCTCAATGCTTGGCTCAACACCGAGAATTGAAAATCCAGTGCGCGATAAATAATCACCCATGGGAACCTGCTATCTAATTACGCAACACTTTTCGTAAACGATTACAATCCATTGCGTTATATACGTTGTTGAGCAGATATTTTTGTCGAACTTGTGTAGCAATGGTTTAGCAATTTGTTTCAAAACGATTCGAATTCCAATTGATCGTGTATTAGGTAATTAGGGTACTGGGCTAAGTGATGAATCGCTCCTTCCTAGTTGCTACGAATAGAACTGCCTTTGTTGTGCAATAGCAAAATGCTAAGCTCATTATTTTGGAAAGGCCAGAAGGCTTCTGAAATTTGGAAAAAATACCAGTATTAAAGACAAATTAAAACCATTGAATAATATTTATTCTTTTAAGATAATCTAAGTTCCATAAATAACGTATTTAATCTCTCCAGCAGATCCTGGTTTCACTTGAAAAATATTTATGCCATTCAGCGAACAAAATTATTGTATGATTACATTTTCTAACTAAATAAACACGACTGGACATGACAGAGTTTCTCCTGATATTTCAACTAAACAGAGCACTATTCTTTGTAGTTTATTTCTAGCTTGTAACCCAGATTTCACAGCTTTTGTTTACACTTTCTGCCTGTCAACACAATTAGGCACTGTTTTTCGGTATACCTAATGGCTAGTGCAGATTGGGACGGGCCACACCGCAACCCAATGCAATCCCCCTTCATCATCGCTTACTACAGGCGGGCAACCGTGGCGCAACGCACTGGCGAATCGCATGTCAGGCGTATTTTTCCTACCGCTGTCTGTTATGCGTTGCAAATTACAATCTACAATTCTTTCGCATTTTTAAAAATAGTAACACGAAGCATGAGGGCTAAGTCAAGACGCCCTACATAATTGTACGATTCGTAGAAATACAAGTTTTCAATTAAAACTTTTATTTTGTACGGTTTCCGTTAGTTTTGTCGTACACGCACTTGTAAGATTAAAGCAAAATCCTTATTGCGTAACATACGATCAATCATAATGTTTCATTTTGACAGTTCAACAACATTCATTCCGTTATTTACGTTGCTTAGCAGTTTTTTTTTCGAACGTATGAAGCAATGGATTAGCAATATCTTTCAAAATGATTCAGACTATGATTGATCGCGTATTACGTAATTTTAGTATTGGTCTCTTATCCATACACACCTTAGTATTTTGACAGGTATCATGTTTGTTTGGAACCGTTTATCTAAAACCATTTGACGCGTCATAATTTATTATATATTTCAGAAAAAAAGTGAGGAAAAAATAAACACAAACATAATACATATTTTGCAACAAATATTTGTGCAAAAATTTCTTGCGTATTTTTTATTCGTGACACTGACTCGAAACCGCCAAACAGCCTAATATTAAAAACTAGTGACCCGCCCCTACTTCGCATTCTTTTTACAATCTGACAAAAATTTTGATTACTTTATATACCTATAACATAAACACATAACATAACATCACGCCTTGTTTCCCCGAAGGGTTGGGCAGAGGTGGACCTGTAGCAGGTACACCCACATTTCGCCAATTATGTTTAAGTCCCATGTCATAGGGGGCGAGCCAAATCCAGACTCCGGACTGCTACTGAGAAATTCCAGATAGAAAAACCCAATAACACTGCCCGACCCGGGAATCGAACCCAGGACCTCATGCTCAGCAGTAGACCAACAAGGCAGTCACTACTACCGTCACGTACCGTTACCGTCCGTGTCGTGTGTTACTTTATACAGGGTGTCCAGTAAATAGCACGACATACTGCAGGGGGTGATAGCTTGGGTCACTACCTATCAATACAACATAATATAATGTTCAGCAAAATCTTTAAATTTTCCGAAATATCGAAAAATCTCTACCTTGAAACAGATTTTTAAGCATCTCGTAATGAAAAAATCTTTTTCTAGAACTTTTTTTACATCAAATTATTCGTGAATAGTTACTCTACTCATTATAAGTTTTTTTTTGATCAAAAACAAGAATGTTTTGAAGAAATAGTTTTTTTTGTTAAAATTTTCACAGAACAATTTTCTTTGTAAAAAAATTCTAAAACTAAATCCGTAAGATTTTGCTGAACATATATTGTGTTGTATTGATAGGTAGTGACCCTAGCTATCACCCCCTGCAGTATGTCGTGCTATTTACTGGACACCCTGTTTATGTAAGTTTAATATAGGACGCATAAACTTTCCGGAATATATTCTCTAAATTATAGATGGTGATGATTGGCAAACACGAAAAGTGTCTTGACACTTATTGTTTATTTGGTTTGAACAATTGTTTTTTTGATGTATAACCATTTTTGTTTCTCTTCTTTATTATTGTATTTTTGAGCATGTCTCTTACGACGCTGTTTTCGCGTAATTGATAATTGGCCATCGTTTCCACATTGTACTAGATATTAGCTTTAAGTTTTCCTAAAATTAATAAAATAATATAAATTATTTGATGATTTTTTTTCCAGTTTATCCACTAACAAAATGTTTAGGCATAAAAAGGCATGAAAATACCTTGCTGAGAAAAAAAACGAAAAACTTTGACTTGTGTAACAATTATCTTTGGCGCACTTTCCCGCACTATAAAAAAAGTAGTGAGTAGTGTTGTTGTATCTATATTATATAGTTACCAACTAAGTTACTACACATTATGATAAAGCAATAAAGATATTGAGTATTGAGTAGAAGCATGTGTTACACGCATTGCGAACCTAAAAGCGGTATTAAGGTGACACCAGCCGACATTTTTCCCATACAAATTTCGGGAGTGAATTACTCCACTATTTGACATTGTACATCCAAAGTTAAACATGATATCGTTTTGTCTCATTATTAATTCTGTCTGTACGGAAGCAGAATAGTAAAATTAAAAGCCATTAAAAGGTTATGAGCCAACAAAGTTTCATTTTTCTTGCTAATTTTAACGCAACTTTGGGCGTGAAAAGAAGTGTAAAATTTCCAAAACAAAATCCACTTTTCGAGCAGTCAGAAAATAATTAACTTCAGTGGTTGAAAGTGTCTGTTAGACAATACTTTATTTTCTAGACATTCTAGTATAAAACTGAAGGACGTGCGTCGTTTTTCATGATTAAGTTATGTTACTTATTTTAGTTTATTGTTAATTTTAGTTAATAGGTATAATATTATTTATATCCTTTTATTTAAATAAATATTTATTCCACAATTGCACCTACCACTGTTTGTCTCTAGTCTCGACATCACCCAAAGGTTGGTTGGTAGAAAATGCCTATGGCATCAAGTCCGCCTCTGTATATTTGTGTACTTATAGTAATAAATAAATAAATAAGTTAGGATTTTTTTTATTGTGTATACATTGTTAGCGTTAATTAGGTATAGTTTACACAATCTAATAATATTACTAAGAAAAGTTCCAGAAATCTTTAAGTAGCTTCATGATGAGCCACTAACCAAGCCCTTGAAGCATCGTTTCTTTCAAGGGTTTGGTTAGCAAACACTGAAATGTCCAAATTAATGTTTACACAACTGTCAATAATAGTCTCCCACGTGAATGTCACATCACCTTTATTAGTCTATGGTCATTAAAGGCTCACGGAAGCCATTTTAGTAAAATTGGAAAGGTCAGGTAGTAATCTTGTTGGTTTATTACCTAGTTTTACGAGCAATTAAGACCAATGTTAAAGGTGGGTTCGTCATTTTTGTATCACGTCGTTTCATATAATGCTGGGGCTACATTGTCACGTTATTGCGAACTTTACTTCGCGCGCTCTGTGTTGTTCAGCGAGACGTCGACCAGTTTGCAAGAGAGAGCGCGTGAAGTTTAGTTCACGATAACGCGGCAATGTAGCCCCAGCATAAAAGACAGTGTATTTTTCTTTGCTTGTATTATTTGGTAAAGAGATATGACGGAAAAGTACTTATTGACCCTAACTTATGATGATACAGAAAGACTATTAATCGGTCCAGAGTAGACAGGGTCCTTGGTGCAACTTTTAAGGTTAACTCTTCATCTACATATCACTCAAACACTCACATTTGCTCACACTCACCGCCCCTTACACGATCACTTTCCCGTCTCTCATACACATCAACTCACTTAGTTTTTAGCTTAGTTTACTTCATTTTATTTTTACTTTTTTTATTTCATTTACATACAGGTGTTCTTGTTAGCTTAATTTCTTACGCAAATAACATACTGAGAAGTTTGGCACTGCATGTCGAGATACAGGTTCACCCAGTTCGGTTGCAGATGCTCCTATTTTGTATTGTATTTATAATAGCTTACTATTTTTTAAGTTGTTTTTGTACAATCTTTTTTTGTATAATAAAATTATTACCTAGATTGATTACATATCGGTAACTCCCAAAAACGTTTCCGTGACTTGAATAAACGCCAACCAAGCATTATTTTCTTTTGTGTTTTACGTCGAAGCGAACAAGCGATATTTTATAAACTTCTTAATGTCTAGCCTAATAAACACACCTTCCTTTATTTTTCCACCAGTCAAAGCAGAAAGCTTTCGGCCCTCTTTATTACAGACCTGCGACCCGCCCTGGCTTCACACGGGTGCAATTAACATGTGATGACGGTTTAGAGGCATGAGGAACAGGGTGTAAAGTTCACTCATCCACCATAGAAAAGGGAGGATCCTCCAACCAGACGGGTGTTGTGTCTGGCGGGCCGACTGCCCTGACTGTTGATTTCGGATAGTCTTATCTATGTCGTTCGCGCGGTAAACTCTAATTGCGCGATGCAGGATTTGTGTGACGTCATGTCTTTGATGCGTAGTTCGTATGTGGCGGTATAACCGCTACAACGGTATCCTGTTCACGATACTTTGTGCACCAGTTCTGACTGTTCTGAGCAGTAACCTAACAAAAAGTACTAGGCTTGCATGAATTCAAGTTAGTATTTCATTCGTATTAAACTTCTTTTTGCATCTATTTACATAAGAATCCTATGTCGATCTGGAATAACGTACCTTTCAAATGATGTTTTTTTTTTTTTAATAGGAGCTGTGGTTCTGGAGATTAGCCTCCACAGATAGGTACATAAACTCACAAAATTAGCTTTCTCTCTTTGTAATATTATTATAGTAAACAAAATAAATCCGTAGAATTAACACAAACGTGAGACAGTAAAAGAACTAAAAATATATCCTAGGTACAAATGTAATATAAACCATCATCAAGAAAGGTATAAAAAAGTCATTTTCTTTACGTCTGCCTAACCATTTCCCAACTATGTTGGGGTTGGCTTCCAGTCTAACAGGATACAGCTGAATACCAGTATTTTACATGGAGCGACTGCCTATCTGACCTCCACAACTCAGTAACTTGGTAATACGTTAGACCCTGGGTAAGACTGGTTGTCAGACTTTCTGACAAACCGTAACGACTGTCAAAGATCCACGAATTACAGCCGGGACCAATGGCTTTACGTGCTTTCCGAGGCACGGAGGAGTCTCGGTATGTAAAGATGGTCACTCATCCACGACGATGGAGCGACCCGTGCGGCTGTTATTTCTTAGCCACGAGCTCTCATTTTCTTTACGTCATGAAAATAAATAAAAATAAATGAAAATAATAAAATTTTGAGTGTTAATTAGTGCAGTTAATTTGAAGAAGAGAAGAAAGGTCTTGCAGTGGTATGACAGAAATTCTTATAATAATTTTGGGAGCTACCAATCGAAAGCTCAAACAAATCCATAATCTTTGTATTGTTTTCTCCTAAAAGTGTCAGCACACAAGAAAAACAATACAAAGATATGCTCAAATTGATTATATTTTAGGTGCTTCGGAATCAGGTACAAAGCACCTAAAATAGAATCAATTTAGGCATTTGGTAATTGAAACCAAAAATAGCAGAAACAATCTAAATAAACAAACCAACGAAGTTTATAATGGCCTTCAAATCCTTTGAACTACGATCAAAGCAAACTTACTACTAATTAATCGTTTTGATAATCAATGTTAGTGTTGAAATGACTGAACTGCCCGAGTGTTACGATACAGTAGTCAATCCAATGTTATCGTGAAATCTGTTGCGACTGCAACTCCTTAACAAAACTATGCTTCACTTTTGCTCAGAAAACGAAAGATTGGATTATTTGCCTCTAATTAAATTAAAATAGTAGATTTTACAACAAGTGCAAGAAAACGAACCATTTTTATCCGAGACTTGAAGTCGAGGGCTGATAGTAATGCCGAGGATAAAATGGTTTTGTGCACGAGTTACAAACTCTGCTTTTCACTTCGATTGCGAAGAAATAAAACAGTAGTATACCATAACATTTCTTTAATTAAAATTCAAAGTAAAATTAAACGACATTGATATTAGGCTTGGCCTGCAGACCTTACAGCCTACTATTAAATTAATTTTGTAATAATAAATTTCTTAAACTAATTAAATAACCTACCGTACTTGAATTTAAATATCTTTTATGCCTTAAAAAAAACATAAGGCAAATAAATTAAAGTAAATATTATAAAATAACGAATTCCATCTATGAACTTCTTATTGTGTTTGGCTGTATGGCTCATTTTCTTTGCCTTAATATAGATACATTCATGAGTAGATACGTTATTGCTCTAGTGCACAAAATTCGATTTTGTGCAGCCTATATCCTGCACAAATAAGCACTTTCAGAGCATGAGAAGTGAAAATAATATAACATCCTCGTGACAGAATTTCGGTCCTGGTGGCCAATCTCAAAGGTGACTAGCTAAGTACGTCGGAAACATTATAGTGTCTGTACGCTAACACAGGTGCACTATCTGTTCCTTGACGGAGCCGTCACATAACTGACTTCTAAACTCCGGAGTTTAGAAGTCAGTGATGTGACGGCCTCGTCCGAATTTCCCAGTTACAATTCGGACTGTAACTGGGAAATTCGTAATGGAAAAACCCAATGACTATTTGCCCGACGTGGTTAAAAGCATGTCTTTGCTTGTCTTTTGTGACTTTGTTTGTGCTTTTAACCACGCGAGCAGTATGCGTCGTCGCCTAAATTCAAACAGATACGGTATGCTTTTCTAGAAGCTACTCGAAACACTTTTAAAGCTGCCAATCCACTGGAGAAAAATGCAGAGCCAGGAAAACATAACCAATTCAAATTCAAATTCAAAATATTTTATTTCACATAAACCTAATAGACTTATGAAACGTCAGAAGCTAGGTGCACGGTTCCAATTGGTTTCCTATGGAGAAGAGCCGGCAAGAAACTCCACGGTTACTCTTTTAAAAATAAATGGTATTTACAATCTTTTCAAGTTACAGTGTTTATAGGTATGAGAGGACACTGTAGGCCTATCAACAAGTACCAGGTACTTAGCAAGATAGAAAATGATCGACAGATCTACAAGTCGGTTAAGCCTACAACGTTCTCACATTCACAAAATTTATAAGAGAATCTATATTTAAAAAAAACAAATTAAAAACCTATTTAAACCAAATGACATGACTGCCACTAAAGCTGTAACAGATCTAATTTAATAAAAAATATAGTATATTGAAGTTATACAATGTCAAATAACGAAAATATTATGTCAAAAAGTACGTAAATGAAAAACAAAAAAAGAAAAATTGGTAAAATAAAATAATCATCTTAATTTGGGAGCAATGGAATTAGAATTCAGCTGCTCAAACTTGAAATCACGAGACTCGTATTATGTTTATTTTTTTAAAGTGAACCTTCCTAGGCGGCAATTCGATAGTTGGACGAGAATTGAGAGTAAATGTCAAGAACGCGTCACGCGTATTTCGTTACATGAGAGAGCGACGTATACACTCAATACAAGACAGAATAAGATAGTGGTGCCGATTCTCTTGTCACAAATGCGTCTAAACTAGACTAAAAATCACCAAAATTTAGTTTACTCCTGTCAAACGATGATTTCCCATTCTAAATCAAATAGACTAAAGTGGCACAACTTAACTATATTTTAGTTTGACAGCACTGAGATTGTACTGAGATTTTAATTTAGTGAAAATGACAATTTTGCTATTCTGAATTTGACGTTTTTCACCTAAAATTTTAATTATCTAACTAATTCTGACCATTTTTAATCGCCACTGAAAATGGTGTGGAATATTATTAGTTGTCATGAACTAAAATTCACACGAACATCTCGACTTCGGGTGCAAAAACAGTACTGTACTGGACTTTTTCTTTTCTTTTGCTTATATCTCGAAAATGGTGTGTCCTATCGCAAAAATAATGAAAATTTCGACCCCCTTTATGACACCCTTATACTCAACACGTAGGTTTTTTTTTATTTTCCATACAAAAAGTGAAAAATTCCATATAAAACACGTCGAGGCTGCCCCAACTGCGCGCCTCCGGCTCTAAAAAAATCACGGGGTAGGGCAAACAAGTATGTACCACGTGGAGTCGCAATTGTCAAATTCGATTTAGTTGTGACAATATTTTTTAAATTTAGAGACTTTTTACTACAGAATAGCGTTAAGATTCTCATAGCCAAAAGTAAGGAATTTTAGTGATAGTTTAGTTAGTTTAGTCCGATGTACAAGAGAATCGGCACCATTGTCGTGTAAGCGCACGTTGTCGATCTATGCGTCAGATCCATAAACAACGTTTTCCTATTGAAGTTCCATAACTCTAAGGTTATTAGCTAAAGTAAAAATAATACAAAAAGTCCAATAATAATATTGTTCCAAAGATATACAACGTGTAACGGAATAAACGCAAGAGCTCATACACCCCAATAAGAATATTAAATTATAAGACTAAATAGCATCCTATCTTTGGTAGTAAGCAGGCTAGATTGTGCGTTTGTGAGTCACTGCAGCTGTCACCTTGCAGCAGTGATGTCACTAATTGTTTCTGTGTATTGTTTTACTAACATATTTTGTAAGTTTATCTGTTACTAACACTATGAGTCTTGTTGCTTGATTTAATAAATAAATAAAGAATAATAATAAAATCATGTAGCGGCTACACCGCCACATACTAACTACGCATCAAAGACATGACGTCACACAAATCCTGCATCGCGCAATTAGAATTTACCGCGCGAACGACATAGATAAGACTATCCGAAATCAACAGCCGGGCAGTCGGCCCGCCAGACACAACACCCGTCTGGTCGGAGGATCCTCCCTTTTCTATGGTGGATGAGTGAACTTTACACCCTGTTCCTCATACCCCTAAAATCACATCTGTTATTTTATTTAATTAAATCACACCTTTTATTTTATTTGATTAATTTTCTTTGTTTTTTATTACAAGTCTGGAACAAATGAACCATATTTTTGACCTGGGCGTTGATAGCTGCGCCACAGTTTTAACTTTTGTAGCTATCTTCGTTTTCTTTTGTAAACTTGTGCACTGTAACTTGTTCCAAATAAACTTTTACTATTTACTATTAATACCCTAGAGATAGGGAATTTCAAAAGGAGGACGTTGTATACAGGGTGTTTGGCAGAACGTTGAACATACGAAAATGGTGGATAGATTGGGTCATCTGCTACTTACTCAGCCCTAATTTAATTGGCCCTGGACCCCAGGATATTAAAAAAAAAATTTTTTGCTTTCTTCTAGTTTCACCACTTTCTTAACTTTAGAGTGTATTTTTTATCACAAATGGATAAAACAGGCATTTTTTTTTATCGTTAATGTTGGTAGATTCTTATAAAACTATTGCTTTATTCAGATGTTAGCTAGAAAAAAAGTTATAAGTACTCAAACTTACAGAAATATGTAAAAAAATACTTGAAACTAAATTTCAACTTGCATTTAAAAAAAAAAAAATGGGTTGAGTAAGTAGCAGATGACCCCACCTATCCACCATTTTCGTATGTTCAACGTTCTGCCAAACACCCTGTATATTTATGCTACATAATAATAATTTTATGTTTTATATGCAGTTTCACTCCTATCACGTGTGCTGTCAATCTATCAATTTGCTGCACGCATGTTTTATTTTTATTTTTTATAGTTTGCTTCCTTATATATTGACGTTTATTTTTGCGCTGAAGAGTTACAGAATTATTCATGAAAACATTTTCAAGCATCTGTTTTTGACGATAAAACTCGGCCGAATTCAAGTTCAACAAACTAAAAAGCAAACAAACAAAGCAACGCTATTGAAAAAGTAAAAAAATACTAAACCAAGTATATTTTTCATCCTAAATTTTCAAAAATCGCAAAGATATATTTGTATTTCATAATGATACTGTGAATTACAAAGTTATTTTATACAGTTGCAGAAAATCGCCCATATTTAAATAGAATACCTTATGAATCGGCATTTTAAATATTTGCTGATTAAATACAGTTTATACGGTACATAATATAAGTAAGTTTAAAATTCGTAACTTGTTTAGTTGTTGCGATAGAGCTCGTACAAAATGGTCTAAAACTGATAACTTTTACCGCCACCTATTTCATATTTTTTTAAGATTAAAAAAATAAAAAAAATATTTTTATTGTATTCGATGAGCTCTACACAATGATACCCCACATGCCAAGGGTAAGAATATTTATTTTTCAAAATAATAAATTATTTATTTATTTATTTATTTATTTATATATACTTTATTGTACACCACAAAAACACATAACAAAAAGAAAAAAAATAACACTACAAAATATACAATGGGCGGCCTTATCGCTTTCCGCGATCTCTTCCAGGCAACCTTGGAATGGACAGTGATTTGCCTGGACATAAAATGGGGCTGTCGTTGGTGCAAATAAAAAGTATACAATATACTAGAATAGATACACAGATAAATAAAAAAATACATGGCGACCGTTTAATTTTAACTTTATTTTTTTTATATTTTTTTATAGCAGCAATAGAACTACAAAATCTGTTAAAATTTAAACTAAGTATATACCTATTACGGTTCATGAGATACAGCCCGCTGACAGACAGATGAACGGACGGACAGACAGACAGCAGGCTTAGTAATAGGGTTCCATTTGGAACTCTTCGGGTACGGAACCATAAAAGAAAGCCTGTGAATAATACAAGCAACTGAAACAGAAGGTACACGTACATGTGTTGCGTAAACGATTACGACAAATTTGTATCATTTTGACAACATTCATTGCGTTATTTACGTTGTTGAGCAGATTTTTTTTCTAACTTTTGAAGTTATGAAGCAATGGATTAGCAATTTGTTTCAAAACGATTCAAATTCCGATTTATCGTGTATTACGTAATTAGGGTACTGGTCTCTTGAAAAAAGTATAGGAGCGGAAAGATTTATTATTTTCAAACAAAACTGTACCATTATATTTAATAAATTACCTATAGTTTCAGAGAAAACTAGAAATAACGTAAATACTAATGACCGACCGAAGCTTCATTTTCATTTTCGGCTGTTTTCGACCAAACAATCATGATTCGGCCATATTTTCGTTTTCGGCCATAAACCAGCTGAAGCTTCGGCCAAGCCAAGAATCAGAAGAATCATGAATTATCGCGCGTCATTCTTAAAGCTGGGCAATATCAGGTGAATCAATACAACACGATATTTTTTTATCCTATGAAATTATCATGTTTTATTTCTTATAATGCCTATATTTGCTCTTTCTCTCCCTAGGTGTAAAAAAACAACAAGATTTCGGTGTACAGCGGGAATATTCATATTTTGTAATATTATTCATTATATTATTCTTCTTATTTATAAAATCATTTTCGTTTTTTTTTCGGCCGAAAATAAGATTAAAGCAGAAGCTTCTTTTTCGTTTTCGATTGAAAATCCATTTTCGGTCGGACACTAATAAAAACAAACAACACGCTCTCTTGTCGAGTTACTTCTTTTTAATCCGGAACAGCCGAATTTACACTTAATTAGGAATTTCTCAGTTAATTAACAGCCCGGGGGCTGAATTTGAGCCCGTATTGGTTAAAAGTAATACATTTTCCACTATTAAATGGGACTAAAACATAATGGTGGAATGTGGGTATTATACACATCTGTTTACCTGTTTTGAGAGTGCCATCTCTTCTGAGAGAAAACCCAGGATGTAATGTTATTTTATTTTCAACTGTCAAAATAAAAAATACAACGCTCATTCTTTTGTCTAAACCGAAAAATTCCCGGTATCATTTCGTCGGTTCTATAAGCAAAAATACTAATATCTGTGGCGTAAACAAAAAAAAGAGAAATATGCAGTAAAACGTAAAAGTGAGACAGTAAATACGCTTAACAATAATAACTGTGCCGATAAATAATGCTTTTACAAACATTCTCATTCCCAATTGGTTTTTGAACAATGGTTCCTTATGATTTAAAGAGGTGACTCACTGGCTGGCCACAAATAGACCGGTGTTGTTTACTCGCGATGTTTTTGAAGTTTTCCTAATATTTGATACCGTATTTCAGAGGTGGGATTGCATTTTTTGTTTGATACAAAAAAGAAAATCGAAAGCTCATTGGAGTCGTCCATTAATCACGGGGTGAGATTTTAAGTCACGTGTATTTTTTGCAGAATATTTTTCTTTAAATAGAAAGAAAGAAAAATATTTTATTTGGGGAGCCGCTTTTTGGGTTAGAAATGCGCGTTATACGAAAAACATATCTCACTACCCCCTTGTGATATTTCATGTTTTTTTCCTGCCCCCTTCCCCTTTTCGAGCCTCACGTGATTTTTGGATGACCCCAATCACGTGCGAAGCTTTCCATTCGCCGTGATTAATATAGAAATCTCTACACAATGGAAAAGCTTAAGATAAGGTATTTTTTAAACTCATTTCTGTGTTTTTCATCGTGCAAATATGTCGAATCCTATTTGCGTGGTTTTGAGGTAATTTAAGATTTTATAAAAATACTCCGAAATACGGGTTTTGTTTACAAAAAATATTTTTGTAGGAGTTATTGTGATAAGTGTAGGCCCTGGGCGTCGGGAATCTATTGCCGATTCCCGGCCACCGTAGGCGCGGGCTTGCGGACGGTGAGCAATGGGTAGCTCGCCGTCCGGTAAGGACCAGGCCCGGGTCGACGCGTTGTGTTCCACGCGCGCCTCAAAGAGATGTCAGCGAATGAAGGGGTCCGATGAGACCATTGCCTGCCGGGGTTGCGGGAAAGTCTGAAAGGGATACCGTGGCCCCCTGGCATTGCACAGGCAAGAGAAGGAACACGGGTGGGTTTTAGTCAGTAAGAGTCTGACACGCCCTCCCGCTCCACCCAGAGCGGGAGGAGTCATTTGATGATATCCCACCCAAAAAAAAAAAAAAAGGCTATAAAAAACAAAGTTTGATTTTGATGCAGCTTGGTACGGGATTCCATACTTCCATGAGCATTGTCCTTTATGTGGAAGTGAGTAGTAGAAAAAAAAAAACTTTTTTCATTTAGTATCTAATATATTATTAGCCCTCTTCCGCTATCTTATCTTGCTGTGTCCGACAGGGTCCACAATGATCTAAAATTATGTACATTTTATAATGTACTTACCTACCACCTATGTTAACATTGTGGAATGCAAATAACTATATTGAGTATACTTAGAAATAGAGGCATACATTGTGTAACTGACTATTTTTATCATTAATACACATTAGGAAAGTAGTTTGTTCAGAATCGTTTTCTGTCATTTTGAATATTGGTAATTTTTTATTCCAAAATTAATGGAAACTCCGAAAATTACAGTTACATTTCCGCTGCACAGCCAAAACGAACGAAAATGGACGCAGGTATCGTATTCGTAATGTGACCACAATTTTTTGCCACAATCAATATAACTAATAGGTTTACAAGAATATAAGAGGCATATCAATAGAAACGAACGAGGGCTTCGTTTTTTATTTTTGTTCACTATTTAACCCATATTTTTTATTTCCATACAGTAATATTGCAAAATTAATCAAAACAGGTAAATATTTGACAGTGATTTTCGAAATTGCCAACTTTTCGGATGGAAGTGACGTTCAACCTTAAGGCGCTGACAAGAGGCAAATGTTTTAAGTAGATAAGTTTAAAAATCTATGTAGTTTGTGGTAGTGGAAAAAAAATATGTTTAGTCAAAGTCAAAGTCAAATAATTTATTTCATTTAGGCACCAAAAAGGCACTTATGAACGTCAACATTTACAAAAAAAAGATATAATAATTGATTCTAGTCGCCCATTCCAAAAGGTCGTTTTCGTATGGAGAAGAATGGGCAAGAAACTCCACCGTTACTCTTTTAAAATATTTTCACAATATTCTGTATACATTAATTATATAATTATATGTGAAGACCTAGAATAAGATTACTATACCACGATAGGTAAAAATAATGAAAACGAATGAAAAATCGTGAACATATTTCTGAGAACTTAGATATTACCAAAACACGTTTAAAAAAAAAAACTTTAAAGGTACACATTAACGGTAAACTAACCTTTTACCTTGCGCTCTAATCCAAAATATCAACTTACGTTGGTAAATGCATCCATAAAACTAAAAAAACACAAAATAACGTTCCAATCCACAGAATAACATTAGTCAAACTACGAATCTTCAAATGTCCACCTGATGTAGTAAAAACCGCATTTGCACAAAGTATGCAAGAATTTATGCTAAGTATGGTGTATAACAAAATTGCAAAAATCAGTGAAATCAGAAATTGTAGGACCAATAAAGTTAAAAAAGTTATTAAACAGTAGTTGTTAGCTCAATCCTACTCAGAATCCGAAGCCTTCATTTGAGTATTGTCATAACATTTTACCACAAATACTCTCTCACTCGCACTACGACCTAAACCACTAAAATATATAAGTACTCTTACGTAATCTCTCGCTCGCACGCTTGCAAAACATTAAATGATAAATTACTACTTACATTTGCTTCATAAACTACTTCAATCATTACGATTTTGTTTAATTTTTAGTCTTTTGTTATTGATTTTATTTTTAAATTATTTTTTTAAAACAACACAATATAGTATCGACCCTGACATTCCAAATGGTTAAATACTCTCAAGGACTCCATGAGACAGGCTCGACCTATTATGGAGTCCACAAGTTACAATATAAAAATTGTTTCCTTTATGACAATAGTTTTAGGAATAGTTTATTTCAATGTAAAAATTCTTCATTTGGTCACGATTTTATTTATTATATTAAATTAATAACAAGAATTTATATTTGCATTTGCATTTCCAGCTATAAAGCTAACTAGCCGACTTTTCACAACGAAAGGGGTATCTTGTTTAGATCAGATATATTTCGGAGAAATACATCAGAATAATAATATTAATACTGGTTCTTAGCCGTCCTTACAAAATATTGCTCCAATTAGAATGTTAACTTTTCCAATAATCTTGGAAGAAAAGTTGTGAAGTGAAGTAAAATCTAAAAAATATTAAGCTGAGTAAAATGAATTTCCGCGTTCTAGACTAGATCATAGTCTAAACGGATATTTTTACCTTTAAAAACCTCTTAGAGCTTTCTCAGGAAAATCGACTCTGAAATGATCGTACTCGTATTGCCAAAAACGGTGATTATTCTGAAAGCCGTGAAACACATAAATGTGGCTTTAAATTGCTGATAGCGAGTTTTTTTGTTTGTTAAGCTTTCAGGCTAAAACGGCTAAAGGGATTTGGATGAAATTTGGCACATGGGTAGACCATGAACTGGGTTAGGATATAGAATACTTTTTATCCCAATATTCCTACGGGATCGAGACATATGCGGGTGAAACCGCGGGGCGCGGCTAGTAATTAAATAAATCACACACAAGAGTAATAACAGTGGCCTTTCTCACATTGCATTATTGGTAAACAAACACGGTATCCTGCGAGAATCATGAATTATGTAGGTAATACATCAAAAACTGCCTGTAATAAGCACCCATTCATTTCTCTAAATCAAATTCGCAATATTTACTCCATAATTCTGCCCTGCTAAGCAGAAAGGCGCTATCTCTGAAATACGGCCTTTTAGTTTTTTTTATACCATTCAATAGCTATAACAATTTCTCATTTAATGGTATAAGCCAAATACTGCTATCTAACTTAAAACATTTAAAAAAAAAACACAGAGAAGTTTTCTAAATCCTTAGGTTTCCTTATATTACAATTTACAAAAACTCAATTTTCTCAAAACTTACTCATATTGAGATAGCGCCTTTCGGCTTAGGAGGGCAGAATTATTGTTGCCAAATAAGCCTCTCTCGTAAGTGGAGCAGCAGTGGCCCTAATGATAACGGGCCCGACTTAACTACGTGTCGTAGATCATGGGTTCGAACCCAGGCAGACATATTACTTTGTATAATTTATTTCAAGACCACTGCTCTCAAATCGGTGAAGCAAAATAATCGTGTGGAAACCGGCATTTCCTAGAACCAAAAAATTGAAGACATTTGACATCTAACAACCCGCACTGGGCCCGCGTGGTGGATTATGGCCCACTCCCTCTCACAGAGAGGAGGCCTAAGTCCCAGCAGTGGGAATGTAATTGGCTGATCATACTAAGCCTTGTAAAGACACACTTTATATAGAGCATATCTAATCACAACCATGAAGGTTTTTAATCTTTTTATACGTGAAAACCACAATCAAAAGTCATTTATCGAAACTAGACTGAGAAGCATACTTTTTGAACGTCAAAATGACATAAGACAGTCCCCCAAAACGCTTGCGTTTCGCCACTTCCTAGTGCTTTAGCTGGGAAGAAGAAGTGACGCAACAAACTCCCCAGCAGCACAGCTGTCTGAAGAACTTGATTCTATACAATAGTATGCAAAGTAATACACACAACGGATCATTAAATCAAATTATTTGCGATATTACACGCAATCTAAACAAAAATATTAGAACAAAGTTTATCAACATCGTTAATGCTTATTTCGCAACAATGCAATGGTAAGCCAATGTATTCTTAACAACTCAAATCGGGTCACAACACTAACCCAGCAACCCTGACATCGAATCCAAGATGGCGGAAAACATAAATACATCGGATATTGCTTACATTACAATATATTCATTCGCGTAGGTTGTGATAAATTCTTAAAGCAAAATAAATGTTTTTAAATTCCTTTAAAATAGCTATGTTTCAATTGACGTGGGTATTAACTATGTTTTCACTGAGTCACGGGTACGATAAACAAACTTCTGAGCTAGTCACGGGTCGTGTTGGGATTGCAGGCAGGTATAATTGAGTTGTTAAAGTATTTTTATGGCTCTAACATCACGGTATGTGTTTGCTCCGGGTGAACTCTGGGCCATCATTCAGCCCATCAGGCTGATGGCTGCTACCACCTTATAAACGGTACCTTATATAATAATACCAGCCTACTACTGTCCAATGACAATGGCCTCTTCTCATTCAGAGAAGACAAGAGCATTGTTGATCACCACACTTGCTCAAGACGGGTTGAAGTTTTCAGACTTATATTTGTTTAAGTCCAGCACCCTATGTGGCCTATAAAGCACTAGGAAGTGGTGAAGGGTGGGCGTTTTGGGGGACTGTCTTATGTAATTTCAACGTTCGAAAAGTGCTGGTTCTCAGCCTAGTTTGAATAAATGACTTTTGAAATTATATAATTGCGTAACACACGATTAATCACATCATAATCTGTTTCATTTTGACAGTTCAACAACATTCACTATTATTATTGTTATATTGGTTTTAAAATTTAATTTTCTCAGGTTAGTTCCTGGTATTTTCAGAATCTCACGGGTGTGAAACAAGGTGAGATTCTAGTTATTAAACTGAGAAGGTAAATTGCTCTGTACTGCAGTGAAATATTATCTAAGTCTAGTTGTAAAAACAAACTTACTATGCGGCAAGTGTTTAATAAGGCAGTTTTTCCTTTTTCAGATGAGTATAAATGGATAGATTGAGTGCATTACAGATAGTGCAATCCACTACGACGCGCCCCTCTCCGCGATTACTGTACTGTAAGCTGTACTTTAGTACGGAGCGGAGCGGAGTAGGGCGCGTCGTCGTGGATTGCACTATCTATAAAACTATTGAATATTTGTTTCGGGATAACACCTGTTGTTGATTACTATTGGGACCATAGTGTTTCTATTCATTTTCTAAACTCTGGTAATTTCTTCTTGTAATTCTGTATACTTCCTGTTTTTTTCTGTGATAGTTTTCGTATGTTATTATTAGTGTTTGGGACATCTATTATAAATGTGTGTTTGCTTACGTTATCAACTAGTGTTAAATCAGATCTGCTGTTATATATGGTGTGGTCTGTAAATTTATTGCGATCATAATAATTATATTCTGTACACAGGCAAAATGGCAGGGGGTGACTTTGCACACTCAATAATGGGCCCTAAAACACGATTGCTAGCACAAAGTGTGTGTAGCGACAAGGCGGCAACATGTCCTGAGGTGCTTATGTGGAGTGGATCGGTATTCCACGGCTATCAGGACAATCTTGGAAGTTAAATCAAGATCTCTACCAGCATCTTACTGGAACACTTCATTCCTCCGAGCACGTTTGCTTTTGCGAATCTCCACTCTAGCCGGGCAATAAAGGCAAGCCAGAGATGAGGAACAAGACTTCCCCCGGACGATAGAGTCCTTGGGGTCGCCACTGCCCAACAGCTCGTCACATGCTGCCCTGCGGGATTCTGTATCCCTCTTGGTCTGGTTCCTCATCCTAGACCTGTTCCGGCAAAGTAAACTCTACCGGCACAGACCTAGAGCTCGGAGCGCGCAAGCCCCACCACGACGTGAACGTAGAGATACGGCGGTAGGGTGTATTATTATTATTATTCATTGCGTTATTTACGTTGCTGAGCAGACCAATTTTTCAAACATAAGAAGGAATGGATTAGCAATATCCTTCAAAATAATTCAGATTATGATTGATCGTGTGTTACGTAACTAGGCTACTGGTTTCCTCACAGTGTTTTTCCTTCACCGATGTCGGTAATGTCTAAAATAAACACAGAAAGTAAATATTAAAAGAAAAAGTCACATTGGTGCTTGACCGTATTTGTAACCACAACCTCGTACATGTGAGGCGCGTAAGCCACTGGGCCACCAAGACATTGATTTGATACCAACCTCGCTAACTAACAATCTTGTCACCACTGATCATGATAATAACATCATCATCATCATCATCATTTCAGCCATGAGACGTCCACTGCTGAACATAGGCCTCCCCCAATGATTTCCAATTTGGCCGATTGGAAGCGACCTGCATCCAGCGGCTTCCTGCGACCTTTATTAGGTCGTCTGTCCACCTTGTGGATGGACGTCCTACGCTGCGCTTGCCGGTACGTGGCCTCCATTCCAGAACCTTTCTGCCCCATCGGCCGTCAGTTCTGCGCGCTATGTAAGTACCCCGCCCACTGCCACTTCAGCTTGGTAATCCGTTGGGCTATGTCAGCGACTTTAGTTCGTTTGCGGATCTCCTCATTTCTGATTCGATCTCGCAAAGAAGCACCGAGCATGCCCTTTCCATAGCGCGCTGAGTGACCTTGAGCTTTCTTATGAGGCCCATGGTGAGAGGCCACGTTTCAGTTCCGTGTGTCATCACTGGTAACACACACTGGTTGTAGACTTTTGTCTTTAGGCAAACAACGTAGCAATAATCGTGGATAATAACAACGTAGTGATAATATTGACGGCCGCCATTTCCCTATATGTTACGTATACGGTTATCTACAACACTATGATTTTGCAGGAGAGCGTTTTGAACGCAAAACTGTGATAATTAATAGAAGAACAAAGGTATCTTCTTCTACTTTTAACCCCCCAAGTAAAAAGAGGGGTGTTATAAGTTTGACCGCTATGTGTCTGTCTGTGGTACCGTAGGGGGCGCGTAGTCGTGGATTGCACTATCTGTACTCGCTTCACAATCATCGCCAGTTGTGGGACAGGTGCCAAAGTTTCATCTCAAAACTCTGCCTGTAGGTAGAATCAATATAATAATCTTAACTATAGATTCTTAGTTTTCATACGATTTCTAGGTAAAGCAGAGTAATTTCACAAACACATAAAAGTTGAAGTAAGTGCTAATTAATGAAAAAAAAAACAATCATAATAAATAACATAAGCCTTTTTATAAAATTTTCTCTGACATCACAGTTTTTTTTTTTTTTTTAAACGTTGCCCCACAATAGGATTTTCTCCTGTATCGTGGGTGCGTTTACATACATTTAATCACATACACAAACAGCAGTCAATCGCTTAGCCCTTCGCCAACCGTGCCGTCTATGAGATAACTTTGATGAATATCTTTATTTTGCATAAAATATGGTACATAAAAGTCTTAAATTAATATAAGTGGTTCCACTTTATTTTGCTTACTTACTTCAGTATGCAAAGAATACCTTTAAATTAAATTACAATTATTGAGGGCTTTGCCCTGCAATGGAACAATAATGGGCTGGTATTACTATTTTATTATTATATTGCTGAGATCAAGTAGTGATTAAAATAAATTAAATGACATAATTTATTTAATTTACTTTAAAGCAATATATCATAAATGTATGTAAACATGATATAAATAATATCTACCAATTAACTTTTATAGAACAAAAAAAAAGATAAAAAAGTAATTATTCACAACAAAAATACCAGTTTATAAAAAAAACACTACAAAAAAAAACAACTACCAAAAAAAAACACTAGTGACAAATAATTTCGGAAATCGCTGTATTTTCGTTTTTTTCCACCGACTTCTAAAATTTAAATTATTGTGTTTTTTTTTTGTATAATGTTTTTATTTTTCACTTTTTAGTTGTGGTACCTACCCCACACCAATTCGTTCATCATTAGGTACTTGCTATAGTATAGACAACAGTGACAGGAAGTTTTATAACATCATCAATGAACATGCGGATTAAATACGTATTATTGAAAAACTTCGTTTGGGTAGCCAAACGAAGTTAATAAAATTTATATCGGACCACCCAAATTTTCCAAGATTCCCCATCCTAATGAAATAAATTATTAAAATTGGTTCACAAACAAAGAAGAACATGATATATAAATATGTAGATCTTAAGCCGATTAAAAAAAGAAATCAGAGGATTTTTTGAGAAATAGAATAATTACTTTTCGTAACAAAATTAAGTTTTTTATCAGTATTTCTTATTTTTACCAAAAGGCTTCTTAATAAAATGCGTCCCTACGTAAATTATTAAAAAAAAACATTCGCCCCTTTTCAAAGAGTAATAAATATTATTACCACGCATTTGAACGTCAACCCTACTGATTTTTTTATTGGTTCCTCGAATCGCTCAAAGGGTCAATTCAATGTATGGATACAGGTATCATTTACCACTTAACTTGATCTTTTGTATGCTAATAAAAGTCATCCGAAACTTCCTCTGATGTGGGCCCTGTGAAAACTGACGTGGGAACGAAATTCAGAAGAAATCGCGCGATTTTGTGAACGTTCGCGTGGTACGAAAAAGAAAAGTTAAAGCGAATTGTTTAAAAAAAATAGTTCTAAGACTAAAAAATCCGACTACTGAAAAATCACGCTCTAAAAAGTATGTAACAATAAAATATTTCAAACAGAAATCAAGACATCAAGTACCTACAAAAATTATCAAGGTAAAACCGCATGCAGACATAAAGTATTTGTAGAGCCGCTTTTTTTTTGTTTCGGTAATCTATTTATTTATTTTATTTTAAATAGAACGTTCGAAGCCATTTACACTATTTAAAGATAATATAATTTATTTAAGACAGCCATGCATTCCTCTCACAAAAATTTAGACATTCTGACAGTATCATCTTCCATTCATTCGCAAACATATCAAGATCTGTGTTTGAGTATAATAGGTATTAATTTTACAGCCTTTCAACATATTTATTTACACAATATGATATCATAAACCTAGTTAGTTTTTAAAACATTAGTGTTCATAGTTGTTACATGAATTAAGAAAATGTTAGTATGAAAAATTCTCAATACAAAACGCCAATTTCATAGGTCCACCTAATATAATATGTCGCAGGTTTTTCATAAAATTAGGTTTTTGATCAAAAACCTAGGTTTTTGATGAAAAACCGGAAGATGACACATTTTAAACTCAATTTCATCATAAACCTGTAACAATCCAGACTTTTGATCAAAAACCTTAACTAGTTTGGGTTTATGATCAAGTTCTTGTCAAAATCACGGGTTTGCTTTGTAGAAATGCTGAAAGAAATGCTCGTGCGAAAAACATAAAATGCGCTGCAAGACAAATCGATGTACATGCAAAAAAAAAATGTTTTATGCAACTCTAGATGTCACAAGTCAACAAACTATCATAATAAATAAAGCATAATAGCAGATTTATAAAAAAAGCAAGTACGTGGTAAACATAACATAAACATAACATCACGCCTTGTTTCCCCGAAGGGTTGGGCAGAGGTGTACCTGTAGTAGTTACACCCACATTTCGCCAGTTATGTTTAAGTCCCATGTAATAGGGGGCGAGCCTATTGCCATCAACCGGGCACAAATCCAGACTCCGGGCTGCTACTGAGCAATTCAAGATGGAAAAACCCAATAACACTTTGCCCGACCCGGGAATCAAACCCAAGACCTCATGCTCAGCAGTAGCGCTTGCGACCACTAGACCAACGAGGCAGACGTGGTAAACGTTTCTTTATTTTATTTTTTAGTTTTGATTCAGTTCAGTCGTATTTAATAGTTACGAAATTTCATTTGCGCGGCTTATCTAAATCAGATTAATATAGGTACGTGAAATTGAAATATTTTATTTCATAATTGGATTGAAGGAGGAGAATATTGATTGGAGCATGATGGAATTTTGATAAATAAATAATTGTTTCTTCCTACTAAGTTGCAAATGATGATGGATTGTTTTATTTATTTCATTTAAATTGATTTATTTGTCATGAAACAAAGCAAACCCTTGATTTTGACAAGAACTTTATCATAAACTCAAACTAGTTAAGGTTTTTGATCAAAAGTCTGGATAGGATCTGGTCTGTAGGTAGGTCTGGAAAGGTTTATGATGAAATTGAGTTTAAAATGTGTCATCTTCCGGTTTTTCATCAAAAACCTAGGTTTTTGATCAAAAACCTAATTTTATGAAAAACCTGCGACATATAATATTAGGTGGACCTATGAAATTAGCGTTTTGTATGGAGAATTTTTCATACTAACATTTTCTTAATTCATGTAACAACTATGAACACTAATGTTTTAAGAACTAACCCACCTATTATGATATCATATTGTGTAAATAAATATGTTGAAAGGCTGTAAAATTAATACCTATTATACTCAAACACAGATCTTGATATGTTTGCGAATGAATTGAAGATGATACTGTCAGAATGTCTACAACCTGGGTTTTTGATCGAAAACCTAATTTTATGAAAAACCTGCGACATATACAATCAATCTACCTAGCCTTTTCTCAACTATATTGGGGTCGGCTTCCAGTCTAACCGGATGCAGCTGAATACCAGTATTTTACATGGAGCGACTGCCTATCTGACCTCCACAACCCAGTAACTGGGTAATACGTTACCCCTTGGTAAGACTGGTTGTCAGACTTTCGGGCTTCTGACGACCCGTAACGACTGTCAAAGATCCACGAATGACAACCGGGACCAACGGCTTAACGTGCTTTCCGAGGCACGGAGGAGTCTCGGTATGTAAAGATGGGCACCCATCCACAGACCAACCCCGGCAAGCGTAGCTTAACCTGACGGATCGACCCGTGCGGCAGTTACTACTTAGCCACGAGCTCCTCCTATATTTGTAATATGCTCGTCAAGCCCTTTCATTTGATACCCAATAAGGGATATGTTTTTTTTTTTAGTTGTCTCACAGCAATCTTCAGTAAAAGCGGATTTTGGGCGTCCTTCAAAATTCAAAAGTCATTTATTCAAACGAGGCTGAGGATCAGCACTTTTCGAACGTCAAAATTACATAAGACAGTCCCCCAAAACGCCCGCCCTTCACCACTTCCTAGTGCATTAGCTGGGAAGAAGAAGTGGCGCAACAAACTCCCCAGCAGCACAGCTGTCTGTTAAGTTAGAAAAAAAAAAAAACTATACAATATTATGCAAGATTTTTACATCACGCAAAACATATTTTAAATTATGAATTAATAGCCTTATGACAGCTAGCACACCTCAATATACCAACCAAAAACACAATATAATATATAAACAAAAAAATAAAATGGTAACGAAGATTTTTTGTCCATTTGACTGCTAGTCTGTTCCTTTAATATCTGTCAACACTGCAAAGCTAAAGTAGAGGTGCACTAAAGAATGTATTTTTAAAAACTCCAACATGTTATTTAGCAGGCGATAGCTAGTGCTTGTAGGTACAAAACGTAAAGTTCCTCTTTTAATATTATATGAAGTTACAGTCAAGGAATGAAAATCTTAAGAACTTTACAAAAATTTTACTTGCACTCTGTTTTTTTCCGACTAATTGCCCACATTTTGAATGAAACTGACAGTTTGAAAAGGTGTCATGCGCCCGAGATGAGGGAAAGGAATGTGTTTGCTGACCCGACAGACGTTGTAATGTCCAAACAACAAATCATAAAAAAAATCCCTTACAAAAAAGGACGTTCAGTATTTTTCCTTTTTTTTTAAACTAAAACCCTAATTCAGAATATTACGAACAATTTAAAACAAAAATTGCCATATTGGTCCAACCGTTCTCAAGTGGTGCGCTGTCCAACGAACAGCATTTAATTTGTATTTACATAGATATATTATTTACGTACGGCTACACGTTAAGCTACACATTTCCAGTATAAGCTGACCTCGCATTCTACGAAAATTCTATACATTGCGAGATCAACATAAACTGGAAATGTATAGCTTAACGTGTAGCCGGGTGTACATGGAAATGTACTGTCACTGAGCTAAATCTTAGCTCCGTGACAGTACATTTCTCCTCGTAGACCTCGTTTTCCTCTCAGCGATGCTACTCAAATCTTTGAACTATAAACTGAAAATCAAAAATATATTTTGCTTTAAAAGCCACGTGTGTTTTCAGCACGTGAATTTACCAGATTTATCGGAATAATATATATTGTATAGAAATATTGTGACAGCTTTACTCGTTTCAGATACTATTCTTTAGAATTTTACAGCTGAAGTGGGTAGATAATCAATGTGTATTCTATAAAATATAAACAGATAGCAAGAAGAAGTGTTGAAAAGAGAAATGTTATACAATTCGTTCCATTGGATTTATTTTTATACGTGTGAATGAATTGGCAATCAAGGTCGTTAAAAAACACAAAACCACCGCTTTCTGTATAATATACAGAAACGGTGCAACACTTTTGTGAATATCATGCCCTTCAAAGTTTAAGCAGAAATAAAATCAATTTTGATTACGTAAAAAAATTAAAAAATACGTGTACTTTTTAATAATATGACGGAAAAAATATTTTTGTCAACATCCCTATTGACAAGAAAATAAAGTTGTAAATTTGGATACAATTTTTTTTTTTTGTTGACCTATATATTATATTTTCTATCGAAATTATTGTATCCAAATTGATGTTATAAAAATATTTTTTTTGGCCGTCAGATTATTAAAAAGTCGCGTATTTTTTTTATTTTTTTACGTAATCAAAAGATTACGGCAATACATAACATAACGTCTTGTTTCCCCGAAGGGTTGGGCAGAGGTGTACCCCTCGGGAGGATACGGCTCGGCACACGCTGGCAGAGTGTGCAGCTTGGGAGGAGGCGTTCCGTGCCCTCATCTCAGGTGCCGGCAGTGACCTGTCGCTGCAAGCCGTTTTCGATTCGATGGTCGGGAGCGAGTAGTCCTGGGACGCGGTGGTATCTTTCTGCGAAACAGTTATTTCGCAGTAGGAGGCTGGGGAAAGGGAGCGGGAGATTGCTTCCGCTAATCTGATCCGCAGCAGACGCGCAGGGCGTCGGCGGAGGGCGGATAACGCCCCTAAATGGGTCTAGGGGCGACGGATATGGGGAAATTCATCGCCCCCTAGTCCTTAGGACCCGAGATGGTGGCGCGTCGTGTTCCACGCGCGCCTCTCTATGATGTAAGGAGGGAGTTTGACACCTCACTCCCCCCTAACTCGAGGTGGCCCGCAGAGTCGGGCCGGCACTAGCCGGGAATCGCGGAAGTCGCATTAGATCCCTTGATCCCCGGCGCAAGTGTGAGACGGAACACCGGAGTGGTTTTAGTCAGTAAGAGTCTGACAGACCCCTCCGCCCTCCCCAGGGCTGAGGACATCCACGAGGCTTTCCCCCCGTAAACAAAAAAAAAGGTGTACCCGTAGTAGGTACACCCACATTTCGCCAGTTATGTTTAAGTCCCATATATAATAGGGGACGGGCCTATTGCCATCAACCGGGCACAAATCCAGACTCCGGGCTGCTAATGAGAAATTCAATTCCAGATATGAAAACCCAATAACACTTTACCTGACCCGGGGATCGCACTCAGGACCTCATGCTCAGCAGTTGCGACCACTAGACCAACGAGGCAGTTACAGCAATACATTGAGTTAAAATGTGGCATGACTTTTTTTTTTTTTTTTTTGTCTAGGGCATCTCGTAGCTCACCTCTGAGGTGATGACTACTTAACCGGTCAATCCTGCGGCTGCCTTAAGCTACTAACTCAAAGCCTCCAGCCAGGGGCAAAACTATTCTAAATTAAAACTAGGCGAACGCTCGCTAAGGGCACCCCCTGTGGGGTACGGACCTCGGCTTAGGGCGTCGCTGGGGGGAGGACAGCAAGTTGGGACAGGCTGGATCAAAGATAAGTGGCATGACGACACTCTCCGGTAGTTTTTATACTGAATTGTGAAGTAGCGACCCCCACTACCCAAGTTTTATGTGTTTTATCTTAACCATTTTTTATTAATATGATAGAGCAAAAAATTACCTGACTAATATTTTTTTGTTATCTGACTGACGGACTAAATAGTTTTCCCCAGTCAACTTCTCTATTGCGTGGATAGTACAATTACATATATATATATAAAATCACGCCTTCTTTCCATGGGGGCAGAAGCTACAGAACGCCACCAAGTACGAACCAAAAATTCGAAGACATGTGACATCTAACAACCCGCACCGGGCCCGCGTGGTGGATTACGGCCCACTCCCTCTCACAGAGAGGAGGAATTCGTCCCAGCGGTACTTAAAGCCTACTTAACATTACCACCATCCGACCTTGTTTCCAAAACTAGACCAACTTTCGTCAATAACCCGAGTTGGGAAACGGAGAACAAATGGTACAAGAAACCTAACTTAAACTTTCAGACAAAGGAGGTAGTTGAGCAAGTATACCTACTTGCTCAATTACCTCCGGAAAGTTTTCATTTTAAACTTTTAAATTAAGTAGGTACCCCTGATTTGAAAGTTTTCGAAGAACAAGTTCTAAAAAGTAAAAAAATTAAAAAGGTAGGTAACATTTGACGCGGCACTAGTGGCTATGTCACACTGACCTCCATATAAACAAGTACGCTGGACCTATGACAATCCGAGCCATAGTGGGGCGATTTGATTTTCGCCATTTTGGCGCTGATCGCAGAAGTGGGTGGGAACGGAACTAATAATAGGGATGGGACAGTAAGATAAAATACATCGATAAAAGGCTTTTCCGACTATCAGGTATACTATTTCAATTTTTCCGACAGATACAGATATTTCGGCCGGGTTATTTATACTATTAATATAATAAAGCTGATGAGTTTGTTTGGTTGAACGCGCCAATTTCAGGAACTGCTAGACCGATTTCATAAGTTCTTTCACCGTTGGATTGGTACGTTATCCCTGAGTGACATAGGCTATGTGTGTACCACGGGAGAAGTTGGGGCAGACTGTTAATCTTAGGATAATCCGAAGCCAGACTAAGGGGGTACTTAGTATGTGACTAACTAAATCCAAAAATAAATAGGGAACGCTTTTTAAAAAGAAATAAGGGTTTCTTGGGATGGAGTGGAATAGGTAAGGTATTTATAGAAAATAAAATGAGTTATGTTTAATAAAACAGTCATCGGAGAAGTACTTTGAACAGATGTAATCATATTTTTTCGGACGCCAACTAGGCTTTTCAATGTTTTTTGCGCCATAATTCCAGTCTTCTTTTGTCAGTCGGAAACCTATGAATTATTTTTAAATTATACGAGTATGTATTTGATAATAAAAATCGGTCGTCGGCGATTTCCGTTCTTGAAAGTAAATAGATATCGTTAGGAAAAATATCGATAACTTTTACAGCACTATAAAATTTTGTGGTTTATAAAAAACCGGTTATACAAAGACAAATATATTGTTATTACGTATAATAAGATAAGTGACAGATTTTTAAATGTCTAATAATAACTTGTGCAATGCAACCCCACTTCCTTTCTGGTAACGAGTTTTGCATAACAAACACTCTTTCATAGTTGACCTATGAATGACCACCACTTATTTATGTATCAACTTAATAAATACGACGCAACAAAGAAGCTTAATCGCGTTAAACCTCCAAAAACACTCTAAAAATATGGGAGACAATTCAAACGAGACAACGGCCATTTGCAAGTTACGTCAGATTTAGTTCTCTTCCCACGCATTGGGGGCGCTTCAAATAGGCACAATAAAGAGCTGTCATTTCATAGGGTATCGTAAGTCCAGCGTACTTGTATATATGGAGGTCAGTGCTATGTCATGTCATGGCATGGCTTTAAAAAAAGTACTTCACGTTCCAAAATTTTCCGCTACAATAATTTCCGCTACAATAATTTTTTGGTGCCTGACACAGACTACATAGGGATACTACGTATACGACATTGACAGTCGCTATTGATAAACATTTGTGACATTGTCAAAGAAAAACGTACCTATTGACAAAACAATATGTCGGCGGTAATTCCGATTTTGGTGACGCGGCAAAATAACCTTGTAGCATTGTATGTAATTAAGGTTGACTTTTACTTTAGGCACAGCATTAGCATTGCTATTTAACGTGTCAGACTGTCTATCAATAGCGACGTGCAGAAGACAAATATCTGTTTATAAAGGTGAACGCACACTTATCCAAGCCGAACGCATCGAACAAACCTAGCGTTCTCGATGACTTCGATTCGTTGAATGAATGAATGAATGACTGATATATTTATTTGCAAGAATATAGGTAGCTTTTTGTTTTGGGTGGGAAATTATCAAATAAATCCCGCTCTGGCTGGAGCGGGAGGGCGTGTCAGACTGAAACCCACTCGTGTTCCTTCAGTTGTTTGTACGTTGCCAGAGGCCACGGTATCCGTTTCGGACTTTCCCGCGACTCCGGCAGGCATCGATCCTAGTGGACCCCGACAGTTGTGCTGATATCTCTGAGGCGCGCGTGGAACACAACGCGCCGTCGATCCGGGCCTGGTCCTTGTCGGACGGCGAGCTACCCATTGCAATCGGCCTGCGATTCGCGGCGTGAGGGCGCGAAATTTGCCTCTCCCTCACGCGTTCCGCCTCCTCCTTCGCGAGCATTACTGCTTCGTAGAAGGAGGTGACGGTCTCCCATACACTGTCGGACCGTACCATGGCCTGGACCAGGGCCGGATGCAAGATCACCACCACCGATCGCCTCCACGAGGACACGGCGGTGCTCTGCCCAAGCCGGGCATACCTCCACCGTATGCTCCACCGTGTCCTCCTGGCGATCCACCCAATGATGACACCCGTGCGTTTCCTCCCGTCTTATCCGGAACAGGAACCTCCCGAAACAACCGTGTCCGGTGAGGAAATGCGTCAGGCTGAAGGTAAGGACGCCATGGTGCCTCTCAAGCCACTCTTCAAAGAGTGTTCTTATCGGCGCAATTGGGGCGTAACCAAGAATATAGGTTTTTATTTATTTATACAATCTTACACTATCATTACAGGTTCACACCCAATGCGATAATGTGATTACACGTTTATCATTTACTACTTACTAACTCGAGAGTCAACCTCACGAATTCCACCAATGTACTCGTATGTACAGTTAAAAATGTCAAGCCTTTGTGAGGCGCTATTTAATAAACAAATGACTCTTGCAACCGGTGCGAATTTGCCCACGTTAATGCGAGCGAACTGGACGTCGAAAAGCTGTGCCCTCGGCGCCTGCCGCAGCCTGGTGTTTGGAACGAGCAGCCTCAACGATGCTAATATCTCCGGATTATTTAATCTACCACGCTAACATTAGTTCTTAAGGTCTATGGGTTTATATATAGCATGCAATACACGTTTAGTAATTAGCAATAACCAATTACTAATAATAATTACATAATTTATATTTAGATTACAATGCAATTAATAATATTAAATACAATTCTATTCAATTAAAATAATAATTTATATTAAAAAAGCGATCAATAATAATGATGTCATGTCAATAAAAAATAGCAAGAATAATGTAAATATTCCATATTAGTAATGTCAATATTGTAGATGTTTTACATTTTACACTCAAAATATTATTTGATGGAATAAAAACATCTCTCACACAACCTAATAAATAACTTTCTATTTAATTCTAAATCTGTAGCACTTCTAAATTCTTTGGCTAAGTGGTTATGTATTTTCACCGTCATGGTATAACAATTTTTGTTGCAAACTTTTGAGTCTATTACGCGGGACTACTAGTGGCTTTTGTACTATTTTCCTCTTTGACATAGCCTTTTCATCTTTTTCATAAAGCGAGTACTTACCTGTTTCTTATAAAGCAGGTTTCAATTTGCAAACACATTTATAAAGGTACAAAGAGATTTTTTTATGGGGTCATCGGCCGCAGTTAGTGTAGTCACTTGTAATATCAGTTTAAAATAAAAACTGTTTTTTTTTGTGTTAACTTCAATGCCGTGATGGGAAGCGATACAACAAAACAAAAACAGATTTTTTCAACACATACTTCAAGTAACAAACACTACCAACGGTCGTTGACTCCCAAAAAAATCATAAAATCTTTTTATTTTTTATTTAATCGTTTTAAGATACCTATAACTATCACGTCTGCAGTCTCATCAGCTAATTTAACTTGACTCTGTATTGTCATAAAATATTCACTATTAAATCGATGATTTTTCTTCATAATCAGAACCAATGATATTAGAAGTAAAAAGACGTAGATAGGTTACCCACTAACATTCTATCTTCAAAAACGGCACTATGTCACACTGTTATATGACACGTGGAAGTAGGAGGGCATGTCGTAATTATCGGGAGCGAAAAAGAGACAAAACGAATAAAATGTGGCTAGTTAGCCAACTTTTGACGTGCCACTTGTGGAACGTTTATAACCTATCTACCTCTTTTTACATAATATAATATCATTGCATAGAACCCTATGATTATGACGACAGTCGATGATGAGCTCGGAACTTTCTTCACACGATGTTTCTCACTTACGTTCTCGTTTCCATCCGGTATGGACGACTGTGCTGCGCCTTGGTAGTTTGTGCAATAGCTTATTTTAACCTAGTTAATATAGAAATCAGACAGGGAAACAAGAGGACCCAGATGATGGTGGATGACACAAATTCACAGAAATAGAACAAGGTTTGAGCATTGCTATTGTTCATAATAAAAATATGATATTTATTTAAAAATTGCATAATTATTTTAAGAGAAAAAAAATAAAAATAACAAACACACACACGTGCAACAGATGCCATTTCCTTGTTCGTACTGAGACCAAACAAAAATGTGATAATGTTCACTTTTCTCGCCAGAGAAATCCTTTGAAGCGGCTATAAAGTTCACTTCGAACCTTAATTAAGTGATCGCACACGATTCGAAAGTTAATTCATTAGTTTGATGGCTTCTAATAAGATAAAGATCAGACTGGTTCATTTTAAAACTCGGAGTCACATTTCGACCCCTTTCGAATTTTGAATAAATGTTTTGAAAATAGCACAGGGTCTCGAGGCTGATCCACGAGTCATGTTCGCAGTCACTGGTCATCTCTTAGCTGCCATGGCTTATTTTAATTTTTGAATGGTTCTTTTGTTTTTATCAGCTGTTGCCCGCGACATCGTCCGCGTGGTTTTGAAGATATCAAGTTTAATAATGTTTAACGCGAACTATTTTTATCTTTCAGTCAACAGAAAATTCCTATCACACTAATTAACTTTTTTAAAGGCACCAATTATAAAAAAAATAGATTTTGTTATTTTTGTAAAACCCGTCAGAACTTCATACAAACTTGCGAGAGTGCTTAGACCTCTTTAATCAGACCCTGTCGCAAAATTCATTCTTAGCAAACGTCTACTAACTATTAATTGCCTCCCAGCCAAATTTTAAGTTTGTAGCACAAAAAATTAAGGACTGTCATACAAACTTGCGAGAGCCATTAAACCTCCTTAATCTGGCCCTGTCGCAAAATCCATTCTTAGCGGACGTCCACTAAACTACCTTCCTGCCAACCTATATATCACCCCGCTTAGGATTATTTTGAGACAAAAAGTAACCTATGTCTTACCCTAGGATACGATTTATCTCTTTGCCAAATTTTATCATAATCCGTTCAGTGGTTTAGGCGTGAAAAGGTAACATACAGACAGACATTCTTGTACTCAACCCTCAGTTGGCCCGATATAGTTTTTTGATCATACATAAGTATTCGTGCCAAGTTTCAAGTTTATTAACTCAAGGAATAAGATTTTTCATACAAATAAAATCCCCCCTTTTCTCCCCCTTAAAGGTTGAAATTCCAAAATACCGTTTTAAGCGGACGTCTACTAACTATAAACTACCTCCATGCTAATTTACGTCATTACGTCAAGCAGTTTTCAATATTTCGTGATGAGTGAGTGAGTGAGTGACCTTTCGCTTATATACAATAGATTACGAACGCTTATAACGTCCACGTCTTTCTACTCGTACATTCTCACATTAGTCAGATAGAATTAGCTGTTTCGTCCATGAAATTCCTATTGGACCGTTTTTTTTTTGTGAAGATTCAGGTGTCAGGAATTGATTCCGATAAAATTTATAGGTGAATAGAGGGAGGCAGGGTGCCAAAAAAATGGTAAAAACCAGTTTTTCGCTTCTAGAGCATAAACAACAGCTCGAACAAAAAAAAAAACAAAAAATGTGCGCAATAAAAAACAAAGAGAATGAGACCCGGTAGAGCAAAATCGGTCCAGAGGATCATCCGCAATTCGCAAAAAAACAGTTTTTTTTTTGCAAATCTTGTAAATTTAATAACTCGCGTTCCGGAAGTGATACAGAGCTGAAATTTTGACATCAAATTTCATTCATGTCACAACCTTCTAGGCTACAAAAATGACATCATATCAAAATTTCAGCTCTCTCTCATTCTCTTTGAATTTTTATTGCGCACATTTATTACATTTACCTTTTTTTGTCCGAGCTGTAGTTTTTGCTCTAGAAACTAAAAACTGGTTCTTACCAGTTTTACCGTTTTTAAAAATATCCGGTACAATAGGAATATCATGGACTTTTCAAGATTTTTTCGCTAATTCTATCTGAATAATGTAAATAATATGTTTGTAACAAATTTTTGATTTGAAATTGTAGCGGTTACACCGCCACATACTAACTACGCATCAAAGACATGACGTCACACAAATCCTGCATCGCGCAATTAGAGTTTACCGCGCGAACGACATAGATAAGACTATCCGAAATCAACAGTCGGGCAGTCGGCCCGCCAGACACAACACCCGTCTGGTTGGATGATCCTCCCTTTTCTATGGTGGATGAGTGAACTTTACACCCTGTTCCTCATGCTCCTAAATTGGTGACCCCGAATATGATTGTCAACGCAGCCTTCGTGCAACTACTTCAGCGTGTCGTCATCATCATCACTCCCGCAAGCTTTCGTGAGGCGAGTCACACAGACAGCCAGCACCCTCGGCTTCAACGGGTATCCTGACCACCAGCATGCAGCGAACGCGCATTCCTGGTCATCACCCTCAGCCTCATCCCCCCGACTCACTGGAGAATCACCGCAATCATCTCAATCAGCGCAATCACCGCTTCACCTCAATCCCCGCAATCACCTCAATCACCGCAATCACCTCAATCACCACAACCGCCGCAATCATCGCAGACAGTTCCGACTCACCGCGAACTGCGCGGCACCCGGTTCCGACACTCTGGAACCTTAGCTGGCACTGTGAAGCATCGCAAGATACAAGACTCAGCCCACTATCGACCTCCGGTCTCCGGAGGGGAGTGATGTAGCGGTTACACCGCCACATACTAACTACGCATCAAAGACATGACGTCACACAAATCCTGCATCGCGCAATTAGAGTTTACCGCGCTAACGACACAGATAAGACTATCCGAAATCAACAGTCGGGCAGTCGGCCCGCCAGATACAACGACGTCTGGTTGGAGGATCCTCCCTTTTCTATGGTGGATGAGTGAACTTTACACCCTGTTCCTCATGCTCCTAAAAAATAATGTCCGTGCAGTTTGATGCCCGTTCTTCTCCATAAGTACCTACTACGCTTTGGAATTGGCAACAAGCTTCATATTTCTGACTGACCGACTCCTTGACAGTTCGAAAGTGCATGTAAATGGTTTAATTGAAATAAATGCTTTTAGTTTGAGTTTGAAACAATAACGGCCGTATTAGTCGGTCGAAGGCTAAGCTACGCTTACCGCTTCGCTCGGTCTTTGGATGGGTGACCATCCATGACATATCGAGACTCCTCCGTGCCTCGGAAAGCACGTTAAGCCGTTGGGCCCGGCTGTCATTCGAAGATCTTTGACAGTCGTTACAGTCCGAGTCAGGAGTCCGAAAGTCTAACAGTCAGTCGTAGGGTAATAGCAAGCAAGCAGCAGCAGCAATAGCAAGCAGTAATAGTCTAGTGGTGTGACCGTCAGACTGACAAGTCGTAGGTCTCGAGTTCGAACCCAAGGCACGCACCTCTGACTTTTCGGATTCATGTGCGTATTATATAATTATCACTTGCTCAAAAAACGGTGAAGGAGAACATCGTGAGGAAACCTGAGGCATGCCTGAGAGATATTTCTGACGGCATGTGAAGCCAAGTCAGAAGCCCGTGGGTGGCTTTAAAACTCTGACACCAGGTTAGTTTACTAACCACACGAAAAGAAGAAGTCGTAGGGTATCGTGTAGGTAACCCAGAGATGTTGTTTATGAACAGCATAGATAACGTATGAGTATCGTGCTAGCAATGCCCTTCTGTGAAAACAATTTACTGTGCGTTGGCGCGTACTGAATATTTAAAATCTTTTTTGCGCTAAAAATAAAGCGTACGTTTCAATTTCACTCACCATTGTTCGAGTTGGCCTCGCTAATTAAATCTGCCTAGCCTGCTCTGCCTGCCTTTTTCCCAACTATATTGGGGTCGGTTTCCAATCTAACCGGATGCATAGTCATTAATTTATTAACGAGTAATTTGTATCTGAATTTAAACACAAAAATAACACGATTACAGTAAACACACTAAATTAAATTACATTTGAATTTAGTAGATTCATACAACAATTTAAAAATAATAAGTTCACATTTCATCAGTATGTTGACATGTAAAAGAAACAATGCAGCTGAATATTAGTATTTTACATCAAGCGACTGCCAGTAACTGCCAGTAACTGGGTAATAGATACCCCTTGGTAAGACTGGTTGGCGGACTTTCGGGCTTCTGGCGACCCGTAACGACTGTCAAAGATCCACGAATGACAGCCGGCACCAACGGCTTAACGTGCTTACCGAGGCACGGAAGAGTATCGGTATGTAAAGATGATCACCCATCCACAGACCAACCCCGGCAAGCGTAGCTTAACCTGATGGATCGACCTGTGCGGCAGTTATTACTTAGCCACGAGCTCTTCGTTGGCCTATTTAATTGAGGAGTGATTTAAAAAAAGGCTAAATAGGTACCATAAAGTGTTTGATTAATAATTTTAATCCCAAAGTTATGAAATATTCATTCAAGTTTCATTCAAAAATTCTAGCGAAGCTAAGTGACTAATCCCCCTAAAATTATCTACATACATAGACACACCGTATAATGCCAGCAATATGCCTTCGTTTATTAACACTCATAAACACAATTTCATTTCGTAACTACTTAACGAACTACCAACAGGCTATATTGAATTAATCACGCCTCACGGCCTCATCGCTGAATTTGAATATTGTACTCTGTTATTTATTTATATACAGCGCGAAAACTGTTACAATGGATTCAGTGCATGATTCTGCAAATGTATAGTCAGTTAAAAAAAAAAAACTGGTTCCATAGAAAAGTGAATGAAACAGCTGTTTTTTTTTTGTTTAAATAACCGACGAATAATTTCAACGCAGGGGGTTTCAGAATCATGTACAAAATCTATCGTAACAGTTTTCGCGTCGATGTCCCTGCCACCCTGTATACAAGGTGACGTTAACGAATCGCCGTTAAATGAAAAATGTTGTTGTTGTTGTAATGTTGTTGTTGTTATGTTTTGTTGTTGTTTGTTATTGCTAATGTTATGTTGTTGTTATGTTATGTTAATGTATTTGTCGGCGTCACATTGTAAACAACACGTGCATCGGGCTACGCTGTAGCACTATGGCGCTGTAGCGCGCTACGACATTCTCCCACCTCCTCGCTGCTGGGCGGAGTTAGTGATCGTTATGTCGTAGCGCGCTACGTCTTTGCCCCACCTACAATACTACCGTATAAAAGAGTCCGCACGGCGGCGAAATGGCATTCTACCTTCAGGCGTTGCCCGGTGCACAGGTTGTATTGCTTTCAATTATTGTTACTCTGCCTCTCTGTACATTGTTACTATTCTGTGTAAACTAAGCTATTACTGGGTGTCATGGCTATTTGTGTCTTGAAACTGATTAAGTGTAGTTTCGTGTAAAATTAATTGATTAAATAATTTATAAGAAAATCTAAATTCTTATTATTTAAAGAACCTCTTTTATTTTACAATATATCTGATCCTGTGCCTTCATCAAAAGCGGGATCAGACCCACTCCCACCTTTATCTGGGACTGCCAGTAATTTAATACAGGAACAAATGTAATTTTTTTCGGCTAGTATGGAATCAATTATTTAAAAAAAAAAAAATGCAGATAGTATGACACCTAGCTACATGACACCCAGTACGTAGTCAATGCTGGTTCCTTTCGATCCTGATGCACCTGAAACTGACATGATCAACTGGTGTGCGTTAAAATCAAGCCAGATAATATTTCATGGGTTGTTGTTAAGGAAATTCTGGTCTTTAAATTTTCCAAATCCATGACAATTAAAGATCATTTTGATTTAATTATCAAAATTCAAATTGATAATAAAGTCGAGGCAGGAATGCGAATTTACCGGAAAATGTACTAACCGGTTTTGGCATATCTATCCTGTCACAGTGCGATGACAAAATTTGACCTAAACTCAATTCTGTCGTTATAAACGATAATAATCAACTCTTCCGCATACTACGCAGCTTCTCATTAAAGAGAAGAATTGAAGAACCAGGTACGTCTGAATCGTACACTTAAATGCCCCGTCCGTCAACACCATTTCGGAGAAATTGCAATTCAATCAGTTCTAATAACGTTAATTGCTCACTCCAAATAAAATTCCCAACCATGGTACAAAACTGTCTTCTCGATGTTACATATTATCATGTCTTGCCTGACAAATTTCTCAATGAAAACGTATTATGAGGTCGCGTCATTTTGGGGCAAGGAATATCCGTTGTAGTTAGTAACGATGCCTTAACTTTTTCCAAAAATAAAATTTCAAATCTTAGCTCTAAATTGGAAATGCCTCTTGACATTAACTCGATTGACACAGATCTTACCGGTAAAGAAAAGGAACTTTTGATTGAAATAAATATTCCTCATATTTTATACAAAATCTTCCCATTACGCGTATTACCAAGGAGCTAAAATCGATCTCATAAATCCAAATAAAACTGTACATAGGCGACCTTACAGGCTATTTAGGAACACAAGACAACACAAGTTTACACCGAGTTAGGAATCGTTAATAACAAGGTTCAAGAATTACTAGATGTTTTCATAATTCGAGAAAATTCTTCGCCTTTCGCGAGTCCCATATTATTAATTTAAAAAAAGGGACGGTAGCGATCGCATGTGTGTTGACTATCGGGAACTTAATAGCAATACTCGACCAGACAGCTATCCTTTACCTACCACTAATTAGTGACCAAATCGATAAGTTACATGGGGCCTGTTTCTTCTCTAATTTGGATATGACCACTGGATTTCACTAATTTGCGTCCATAAGGAGTCTATAGACTCTGCTTTGAACTGCTTTTGTTATACCTTCGGGTCAATTTGAGTACCTAACAATGCCGTTTGTTTTACGAAACGCTCCACAGGTTTTTCAAAGGGCTATAAATACGGCACTTAAACCTCCTGAATCAGAGACCGTTCAAGAAGGGTTGGTTCGTTTAAATAGATTATCTTTAATCTGGGTATCGTAATATCCTCTGGAGAGGTTGGACCAAGTAGTCATAAGGTTGAAGTCCTAAAAAATATCCTTCCTCCAAGCACTGCTACTCAGGTTCATCAATTTACAGGCCTGGCCACATATTTTCGACAATTAATTATAAATTTCTCAAAATTGATGAAACCTTTGTATCCTCTAACCGCGGTCAAAAATGTTACTATTAATTGGACCTGTGAACATAATGATGTACATCAGAAAATAGTAAAATATGTCATTTCTGAGACAATTAAAAAAAATATATTGACCCTTTACCCATCGAACTGCACACTGATGCAAAAAGGGAAGGATATGGGGTTATACTAAAAAAAAGAAAAAAAAAATAGTCTACCTCATGTTGTCGCTTATTTTAGTCAGAAAACCACAAGTGCTGAAAGTCGTTATCATTCGTATGAATTGGAAACATTAGCCGTAGTTAAATCTGTGGAACAACACACGTTTTCAACATTACCTGTATAGGCGTAAATTTACGGTTTTTACGGTCCTTAAAGGACTCTCATTCCAAAAAGAACATTATACCTAAAGTATACAGGTGATGGGCAATTTTGCAGTCGTATGACTTTTTATATAATTTATAAAGAGGGAAAAAATATAGCACATGCAGTCGTTCTTTCACGTAATCATGCTGACACATATTTTATTCATAAACCAGCTAAAATTGTAAATTTGGCTGAACTAGAGAGGTGTTGGTTATCTATAGAATAACCTGATTCTGAAATATCAGACATTATTTCCAAATTCTGTTCAAATTACTTGCCGTCTGAAATATCACACACATACGATATTAGACAGGGCATACTTTATCGTAAAATCTAACGTAATAAAACCACTAAATGGTTACCAATATTGCCACAATCTTTAACCTGATCAATGATTAATCATGGACACAGCGAAATAAAACACCATTGTTATGAAAAAACGCTCGATAAATTATACGATCCTTATTGGTTCCAAAAAATGTTCAAACTTAAAAAAAAAAAAGTAGATTCGTGCGTCGTTTGTAAGGTTTCCAAAGGTCCGTCGGGTGCCCAGCAGGACCATCTATATCCAATCCCTAAATTGCCCATTCCATGGCATACAATTCATTTGGATTTAACTGGCAAACTCAGCCGAAAAAGCGAGCGTAAGGAGTATTGTTCCGTGATTATTGATGGTTTTTACAAAATTCGTCTTGTAAGAGCATACCTTAACCCAAATGCATCTGATGCTATTAAATCACTTAAAAATGCAGTGAACTTGTTTGGCGCTCCTAAAAGAATAGTTGCATATCGTGGTAGGTCATAAGACAATGCTGAAAATAAGATTTTTTGTAAAGATAATCATATCATATTATAGCCACTGGTTCCAGTAGGGCAAATGGTCAGGCCCAGCGTATGCTCACTATAGTTGAAACATATTCGGACAGCTTATGGCAAGATCATGTAGGCGACATCCAATTAACTCTCAATAGTACTCGTTGTAGAGTAACAGGGTTCACGCCCTTAGAATTAATGTTTGGTATTAAGGGCAGTTCATTAAGGATATCAAGAGTATCTACTAATAATCCTAATGAAGATAGGTTAAACCTCGTAACCATTCGATCCGATGCTTCTGCTAGTATAAAAAGTTGGCTCAATATGACACAGGTCGATCTAACAAGGGTAAAGCTATAGTTAAACCTTTTTCAGCAGGTGACTCGGTCTTTGTTAAAAGCGAAGAAAGACATCAAACGAAACTAGACCGTAAATGCAAAGGCCCCTTTAAAATAACCGCTATTTTGGAAAATGATGGGTACGAATTAAAACACTGGAAACAATAGAGTCTACAAATACTCTCACGAAAACTTGCGAGAAGTACACCGTGGTCAGTCATTGTTTTTGGAAATCACAGAAAATTTTGATGAGGATGACGTGTCGGCGGATAATAACAACACAGAGGTTCGTTCACGAGACTAGGCAACATATTAACTTTGATGATATTCAGTCTACTAATAGTGATACTATCTCTGCCGATAATAATACCATGTCTGCCAATAGTGATACCTCTATCAATAGTGATACCATGTCTGCTAAAAGTGACACTATATCTACCAGTTCTCATAGTAATGCATATTGTAGAAACTCTGGTTTACGTGCTGTTTCAGTAGAATCTATTGGACCTGAATCAATTAAAATTGTAACAGAAGCACTTGTACATCAACCAAAGTATTGAGCTATTTGTTAATTAAGCTAAAGGAACGATACTTGTTCGGCCTAGCTAGACCCGGTCCAGTTTAACTGAAGGGATACACCTGAAGGGCAAAACTATTGCCGGACCAGGAGACTGATCTTGTAGGGTCAGAAGTTGACCGGACCAAGCCTTGTAGAGTCATAACTGACTGGACCAAGTGGTCAAATATCTGGAGGGTCAGAAGTTGACCGGACCAAGCCTTGTAGAGTCATAACTGACTGGACCAAGTGGTTAAATATCTGAAGGGTATAAGTAGACCGGACCAGAAACAATAGCAGGATGACCAAACGGTACTTAATCAGTTTTTCATGTTCTAGATGTGGCATTGTGGGCTAAGCGTGTGAGGACGTCCGCACGTCAGCATGGCCGTGTCGACGTCACATTGTAAACAACACGTGCATCGGGCTACGCTGTAGCACTATGGCGCTGTAGCGCGCTACGACATTCTCCCACCTCCTCGCTGCTGGGCGGAGTTAGTGATCGTTACGTCGTAGCGCGCTACGTCTTTGCCCCACCTACAATACTACCGTATAAAAGAGTCCGCACGGCGGCGAAATGGCATTCTACCTTCAGGCGTTGCCCGGTGCACAGGTTGTATTGCTTTCAATTATTGTTACTCTGCCTCTCTGTACATTGTTACTATTTTGTGTAAACTAAGCTATTACTGGGTGTCATGGCTATTTGTGTCTTGAAACTGATTAAGTGTAGTTTCGTGTAAAATTAATTGATTAAATAATTTATAAGAAAATCTAAATTCTTATTATTTAAAGAACCTCTTTTATTTTACAATATATCTGATCCTTTTTTTTTTTTTTTTTTTTTGGGTGGGAAATCATCAAATGACGTCTCCCGCTCTGGGTGGAGCGGGAGGGCGTGTCACTCTTACTGACTAAAACCCACCCGTGTTCCTTCTGTTGCCTGTGCAATGCCAGGGGGCCACGGTATCCCTTTCGGACTTTCCCGCAACCCCGGCAGGCAATGGTCTCATCAGACCCCTTCACTCGCTGACACTCTTTGAGGCGCGCGTGGAACACAACGCGCCGTCGACCCGGGCTTGGTCCTTACCGGACGGCGAGCTACCCATTGCTCACCGTCCGCAAGCCCGCGCCTACGGTGGCCGGGAATCGGCAATAGATTCCCGACGCCCAGGGCGTCTCCTCCTGCGGCGGCTAGGGGCGTGAGGGCGCGAAATTTGCCTCTCCCTCACGCGCTCCGCCTCCTCCTTCGCGAGCATTACTGCTTCGCAGAAGGAGGTGACGGCCTCCCATGCCCTCTCGCTCCGTACCATGGCCTGGACCAGGGCCGGACGCGAGAGATCCCCGCCACCGATCGCCTCCACGAGGACACGGCGGTGCTCTGCCCAAGCCGGGCATACCTCCACCGTATGCTCCACCGTGTCCTCCGGGCGATCCACGCAGTGATGACACCCGGGCGTTTCCTCCCGCCTTATCCGAAACAGGTACCTCCCGAAACAGCCGTGTCCGGTGAGGACCTGCGTCAGGCGGAAGGTGAGGACGCCGTGGCGCCTCTCCAGCCACTCCTCAAAGAGGGGACTTATCGCCGCAATAGTGGCGTGCCCAGCACTGGGTTGCGACAATCGCACTCTCCATGACGCCATGAGATCCCGTCGGAGCTCTGTCCGCTGTGCCGCGATTTCTCGCGGCATCGGAGTCAAGCCCCGGCGTTTCGCCTCCCCGCGCCACTCCCAAATATGCGCGAGGACTTTTGCCTCCAGATCCCATGGCGAATATATCTGATCCTGTGCCTTCATATTCTATGATGCGGTCTAAAAAGTTATCTTGGTTATTACAGTGTCTACCCTGAACAGGCTGTATAATAAAGTGTTTTTAAAGCTTAGAGATCAGTTCTCGAACTTTCAGAGATAACCTGCAATTGTAAGGGAAAAGAGATGTTTGATTTTGGGCTAGCACTATGTACACCACATAAATGAATAGGAAAAAAATAGGGGAATTCCATAAAAATACTAAAAAAATAATTTGAAGAAGGGTACAGCCGAACAAAAATGATCATTTAAAAAGGTTTTTTATTATGATACCTAATTCTACTTTTAATGCAGCCGTGACAGTTGTGTTCGACATGACGTTTGACGACTTTGACAGTTTTATGAAGTGACGTCTTTGTGTCTTTGTTTACGTTGAGTTTGTTACAGTTGACGTCAATCAAATGTCATTGTCAAAATGTCATTTTTCGCATACTGCTCTGATCCACCGTGATTAATTCTACGTTGTGTTGCTCACCTTGACCAAGTTAATTTGAATGTGTTCAACGAAAAAAACTTAAATTAAAGAAAATGAACAATAAAAAACGGTTACTGTAATAAATAGCGATATTTACATATGGTGTACACAGTGCTAGCCCAGGCTCCATACATTTCTGGAACATCTCCTTTTTCTTCTCGCAATGGGACAATAGGCTGGTATTATTATTCCCTCGACGGTAAGGTAGTTATTTCTCCTTGTGGGTGGCCTGTACGTGAAACATCCTTTTTTAGTGATCATCTTCGTGGATTATGGAAAACCTTGTAAAAAATTTCATATTTCTAGACCCAGCGGTCTAGACTGTGCGTTGTTTGTCAGTAAATTTACGATTGTTATTAAGTAAAATAATGTAGGTAACACTCAAGAGTAACGCAACACCAATGATTTTTCAACGATTCCCTGTGTGTTGTTTTGAAATAATAAAGTTACAGAACAAACTTAGCATGGCATAAGTTTCGGAACACAAGTGTGTTTCAGAACTTTTGCCTATCCAACTTTTTCATACTCTAGAGAAAAAGTTAGGCATTACCAAATAATATTGTTCATCAGAAATTTTGAGTTTCGCAATTTTTCATTGAAACGATCCATTATTTCATCGTCAGCTCATCTTATTGAGTGGTAAACATCGCGATAAACATTAATATTGTGGGACAGACTTGTAATTTAATGGTTGAGGAAGAACTGTCGGCGGTATCATTGAAGTGTTACGGGCAGATGCAATAAAATACGACTTCTGAATTATAAAACTTGTATTACTGCCTACCCCGGCACTTCCTTAATATATATAGTTACAAAACAACGATTACGACTAGGACAAATTGTACGAACGAAACAGTTATTACACAAAACGAAAAGAAGCTAATGTAGAAAGATCTGGGACTTAGGAAGCCTAGATTTTGGAGGAAGACTGAACGTGGATGCGAGCGAAGGTAGGATCGTGCACTGAGGTCGCAGACTGAGGTCATTGAACCCTGAGAATGATTTTCTGCAGGTCATACGTGTGTCCCATTTCACTGTCCTAACGCACGTTCCGTTTCTCCACATATGAGTAATTACATTTAATTATAAGGTGTGGAGTGTGAATATAATTGTGAGATTTGTTAAATATGTTTATAGATATTATGTGCGTTGTAAATATAGTAAATAAGTAATAGTTGTAAATATAATTTGGTTAGTCATGTTGTGCAATAGATAATGATATATTCCTCGTAGATGTCTATGAATGAAGTATTAAATGTGTCACTCTGTGGTCGAAATGTCAAACGAGAAATATGATGTAATAGGTTATGAAATGTGCGGTGTAGTGTTTACAATATTAGTTTTAAATAGCATTTTAATTATAAACTAAAAGTGGTAACCGCTACATCATTAATCTTAAAAAGGTGAAATGTGATGAAAACTTTTTAACCGACTTCCCAAAAAGGAGGAGGTTATTAATTCGATTGTATTTTTTTATGTATAAGTCCGTCGTTTATAAACCGATTTTGCTAATTATTGAATATAGAAAGGTTCCCGATTGGTCCCATTTTTATCAAAATTCAGTTCTGTTGATGGAATCTATAAGGAATTGAGGGAACTCCTCAAATATTATAGGCATACACATAACGATTTAGGTATTTTCAGCAACAAGTTACAAAGAAAAGAAAGAAAATAAATTTATTTGACTCAGGTCAGTTAAGCATTCGCATTCAGAAAGTATCATTTGGTGAAGTGGAACTGATCAAGACCACAGATGGCCACTACTCAATGATAAGTATTTCACGGGTGAGACGCCATTTATGAACCGATTTGGAAAATTATTTTCTGATTTAAAAGGATACCACTCCCAGATTGGTCCCATTTTTATCAAAATTCATTTCTGTTGATGGAATCTGTGAGGAATTGAGGGAACTCCTCAAATATTATAGGCATACACATAGTGATTTAGATATTTTCAGTAACAAGTTAAGCATTTGCGTTCAGAAAGTATCATTTGGTGAAGTGGAACTGGTGAAGAAGACCACAGATGGCCATTTGGTCGAATACTCACTCACGTGTTTTCTACTACAGTGCAAACGTCCGTTTGTGGCGTCATTTGCCTCGATATGGCTTTTTTTAAAGGTTTTTTTAGCCGTGGGCAGAAGTGTAGACTGCTTAGTGAACAATATAAATTGGTATACATTGGTATAACGTGGATTGATTAAAACCAAACAACCCTTGAGTCGGTTGTTGATTATTGTACTTGACACAAAATACATCCATTTCAACGATTTGGGATCATTTATCAAAATTGGCCCAAGCATTCGCGGAAAAATATGATACTTAAACGACTTGTTTTTCAATGTACGTAATGATAATTCAAGAAATATAAAGTTCAGCGAAAATAATTCTACTCACTTCATCGGCACGTGTACTTTTCTTCTTTTTAGGGTTCCGTACCTCAAAAGGAAAAACGGACAAAGAAGTGATCCTGTTATAAGGATTCCGCCCTTATAACAGGATCACTTCTTTGTCCGTCCGTCAATCTGTCAAGACCCCTTTTCTCAGGAATGCGTTGAGGGAAAAAGTTGAAATTAATATCAAATACGTAGATTTATGGTTCCTTGGAGCTGTAAAAAAATTAAGCTTCTAAGGCAACACAATAAAAAATACGGCCATTTAAGCAACATATTTTGATACTCGCAAATAAATCAAAACCTACAGGGTTGACCCAGAATCATGAAATTTGGCAGGAAGCAAGATCTCACAGCACAAGTAAAGGAAAAAGTTCGAAAATCGTTAATTTGTAGTTTTATTACATAAAAAATAGTTTTTGTTACAACTACTACTTACTTACATTTGCAGTTGGAGAATTCACCGTGACGTATGGGAGAACATGTTTTTCATCTACAAAGTTAAGTTTGTTTTTGGGGTAAAATTCATCCCAACTACGGAACCCTTCATTGTGCGTGCTTCGACACGCACTTGGCCGGTTTTTTCTTCTGCCCGCGACTTCGTCCGCGAGAAATTCCTTGTTTTAACATAAAATATATCCTACCTGTGACACTCGGCAATACTGTAGCTTCCCATTAGTGAAAGAATTCCCTACATACAAATTCACAAATTTCACCTCTTTATATTTTTTGTATACATTTTGTAACTCAGGGACATCCTAACTATCCTAACTATATCCATACTAATATTATAAATTCGAAAGTAGTTCTGTCTGTCTGTATGTTAACTTTTCACGCCTAAACCACTGAACGGATTTCGATAAAATTTGGCAAGAAGATAGATGGCATTCTGGAGAAGGACATAGGGTACTTTTTGTCTCAAAAATATTCCTAAAGGGGGTGTTATATGGGATGAAAGTTTGTATGGGAAACCCAGCATTTCTTAAGTTAGGCATATGCGTACTGCGCACCATAAACGTCGACGTTTGTGGTCTATGGACGACGACTTGTGGCGCAAATATTTTGTTCGTAGTGTCTACTCTAGTGTCAACTGAAGCTCAATGACTAATAACGCGATTGAACAGCAGTGTTCATTAGCATATCTATTTTCTCGACTAAAAGGGTTTTTTTTGTCCGTCTGGTAGATTATCATAAAATATTGGACGCTTATTTTTTATTTTTTAAGTATTCAAAAGATTAAGGGAATACATAGAGTTTAAATGTGACATGACGTCACTCCCCGGAAGATTGTATACTGACTTGTGACGTAACGACCCGCCACTCCCCAACTTTAATGCGTTTTATTTAAACCATTTTTTATTAATATGGTAAAGCAAAAAATACGTGTCAAATATTTTTTTATTATCTGACTGACGGGCTAAATAGTTTTATTTTTCATCGGTCAACATCCCAATTCTAATGAATTTTGCCCCTTTTAAAGCTTTTCGACCTCATACTCAAACAAAGCTGCTGAACTGTAATTAATTATTAATTAAAATGCCTTTGTTTCTTAAATTCTCATCAGAAATTGTTATGTACAAATAATCAATATTTGTGTTTGCTTAATATTTATGTTCAATGTTTGTCGTTTGTCGTTTTGCCGCAATAAATAACTTACACGTAATTTATTTTACATAACATAACATCACGCCTTGTTTCCCCGAACGGTTGGTCAGAGGTGTACCTGTAGTAGGTACACTCACATTTCGCCAGTTATGTTTTAAGTCCCATGTAATAGGGGACGATCCTTTTGCCATCAACCGGGCAAAAATCCAGACTCCGAGCTACTACTGAGAAATTCCAAATAGAAAAACCCAATAACACTTTGCCCGACCCGGGAATCGAACCCAGGACCCAGCAGCGCTTGCAACCACTAGACCAACGAGGCAGTCTTAGTCGAGGCAATATATTTTAATGTATATATCGCAGGTCATCTGGTTGAATCTGCTATTTGATTGAATGCCTAGCGCGTTCATTAAATGCCGGCACCCAATTAAATAGCTGAAAGACAACTAGCCAAGTCATTGAGTACAACGTTTAACCAGATGGCTGAATGTCGTGTAGTCATTTAGTTAAACTGGGTGAAATAGGTTGGGTTAGAACTATGACGCCGGGTATCGCGGAAGTCGCATTAGATCCCGTGATCTCCGGCGCAAGTCTGAGACGGAACACCGGGGTGGTTTTAGTCAGTAAGAGTCTGACAGACCCCTCCGCCCTCCCGAGAGCGGAGGACATCCATGAGGATTTCCACCCGATATCAAAAAAAAAAAATAGGTTAGAATTATGACCAACCGCGCGCGAGCCGAGCGAGCGTAGCTAGCGGCGCGCGGCAGCGGCCGACGAGCGCTATTTCCAAGTTGCTCGCAGTATTTTTTTCACCATTTGAATCACTTGGCTGAGTCTTGGTCAGTCATCTTCAAATTGCTGACTTTCAATACGCCAAGTTGTTAAACGTTGAATGATACTAATTCAATTAACTATCGGCCTAGGCATCCAATTGGCTTTTAATGAACGGCCTAGGCGTCCAATTAACTGGCTAATTTAACCAGATGACTGCGACATATATAATACTTAATCATAGTGATATTTAGAGGATAGCCGTGGTCACTATGCCACTTTGCCATAAAGCTTATTATCACTTACTGTTAGAATGTATTACTTTCTTATGATAAAAAATAAAATGTTCATGACTTTATGTCCCTCTGGAAGGGCGCCATATTCAATTAAACGTAATGACATAGCTTTTAAGCAGCGGACGATCAAGACGCTTCCAACGATACCTCATTTGTCAAATTATGATAAGTAGTTTAGAAGTTATGTGGGAACAGATGGACATATATGTAGATAGAGCAATCCACGACGATGCATGGACGACGCGTCCGCTCCGCTCCGTACTAAAGTACAAGTACAGTAATCGCGCATTGGGGCGCGTTGTCGTGGATTGCACTATCTGTACATACATACAGGTCAAAATCATAACCCTCCATTTTGCTTCGCCGTAGTAGGGTAAAAAAGATATTAAACTGGGGGACACTTTGTGTGAGCAGAGGGCTAGCTCGTTTCTAGGCTAAAGAATTAGCTTTTCCATTCAACGTGGCAATGTTGCCAGTTTTCTGAGCTCGTTTCTGGATGACAGCAATGTGCAAGGGATTTATTTCACTGTCGACAAGCTTTATTCAATAACATTGAATCCACAATACCTTCCGGAATTATTTCTCTAAATGATATTGGAAACCTTAACAAAATCCATGATGTAATTTACAAGAACTAAGCAGTCACACAGACAGACCAGAAAAGCGACTTTGTTATTTATAGATAGATATCTCTTAGGTAACTTATTAACACTTACCTTACTCTAAAAGAAAGACAGCTAGGTTCTTGATAAATATAATCTTATTTACTTGTTATTCATATTTTGTTTGTGAAAATCTTATCGCCGGACGCAGAAAGGAAGTTCGCTACACTTAAAATACGTATGTTTCTTTTTTCTCGATCTAATTAAACAGTCTAGTATTCTGTGTATCCTGTTATCATTGCTCAACAGAGTGAAAAAATATTTCAAGCATTGGATTACTGATCGTTACTACCATGTAGGTTTAAAGCAACCGATAGGTACCACTGTTTTGACGAATGGAAACAAATTGACGATATTTTTGTTGCATGCCTGGTTGGTCTAGCGGTCGCAAGCACTGCTGAGCATGAGGCCCTGAGTTCGATTCCCGGGTCGGGAAAACTGTTATTGGATTTTTCTATCTGAAATTTCTCAGTATCAACCCGGAGTGGATTTGTGCCCGGTTGATGGCAATAGGCTCGCCCCCTTGTACATGGGAGTTAAACATAACTGGCGAAATGTGGGTGCACCTGGTACAGGTACACCTCTGCCGGGTTGGGCAGAGGTTCGGGGAAACAATACGTGATGTTATGTTATGATATTTTTGTTTTCTTTATTATTATTCGAAATTTTTGGATTTGTTTATGAAATATTTTCTGAACAAAATCTGTGACGGTTTTTTTTCCTTGCATAAAAGATTAATCACTCAGTCGTCTCTGGCATTTCTTGGCGCTCAGTGGTCTGTGGCATTTCCTAGCGCTCAGCAAGTCACTTGTTGAAGATGGTAAGATTTAATGTTTTCATTTAACCGTCTACTTTATACTTACCTGTCTATGGAAACATCTGCCCGAAAGCATATATTTTACATTCGATATTTCTCTTTCAAAATTGTATTGTAAATCAAAACTGGTTGCATAGGTATATGTTCAATTTTGCTGGAAAGTGGTCCCGGGACATTTAATAGAAACCAGTGAATCTACAAAGCACTAGGAAGTGGTGAAGGGTGGGTGTTTTTGGGGGACTGTCTTAAGTAGGTACCTAATTTTGACGTTCGAGAAGTGCTGCTTCTCAGCCTAGTTTGAATAAATGACATTTAGAAAACATCTTTCAGGAAAGTCTTTTAGGAATCAGTCGGTTGGGACTTACATTTTTAATTTCTTCAAATACTTAAAACAAAACATTACTCTTCTTACACAATAAAATCTTCCGCGCGACGGGCGGCCCGGTACGGGCGTGCCACGGCGACTGCCAACTTGAAAACTTTAAGTGCAGTGACGCAGCTTCTGTGCTCACGTCGCCGAATAGACGCATTTGTCATTCCATATTTAATATTCGGTAGATGTGTCAGCAGCCCATGAAACCCCGCCTAAAAGCTCCCCGGACGCCCTCTAAACTAGGTCAAATCCGGCGAAACTCTTGCGGATGGCAACCCTACCTTCAACTGGCCTAGCGTAGTATATAAGTACGGAATTTTAATAGAATGCGAGGTCAGTTTATACTATTTTTCTACCAATGACGTGCGTCCTAAAGTACATGCTCGGTTCTAATAAACAAAAAGTTAGTTTCCGCGCGTTATTTGAGAAAAGTACTTTACAAGCCTTTGCCACAACCAGACATTGATGGACTCACATTTTCACGTTCGTCCATCCATGCCCCTGTTGCAGGCCGCAGAACGTACGAGACTTTTTGCGCAGTGAATTATACAAATAAAATTACTATTTTTAGAATACGCCTTTTCAATAATTTGAATGAAAATTCAGTTCAAAAAGGTGACTTACAAATAGCACATTGCATTTGAAAAGTGCAACATTGACTTTAAAATGTTTTATGTATTCTAGAACGTCACTCATGCTCGGTTCCTTTAACCATCAACAAATCTTTTCTCTTACGGCGACATTTTTTTTTGCCAAAATTTATATTATAATTATAAAAGAAGAAACTGACTGACTGAATTACTTCAATCAACGAAGAGCCGAAACTACTGGGACTAGGAATGTGAAATTTTGCACACTGCTTCCTTTTATAATGTAGGGGAGCTTAACACCCCTTTAAAGGTCTGATTTTTTAAAATTAGACCTTTAAAGGGGTGAAAAGGGGGGATTTCGTTTGTATGAAAAGTCTTATTCCTTTTGTCATTTTTTTGTTTTTCTAAACTAATAGGGGATTGGAGATGGTCAAAGTTGGTATGAAAGAATTTTTACGCGAGGTCCGATTAACTCAAAACTCAGTATTTATACTTAAAACCTAAAATAAAGAATAACGTGTATCAAGGTTTTTCGGAAACAACCCCAACGGGGTGAAAAGGGTTAAAAAATTGCAGCGCAATCACCTATCAAGATACACGCAACAACGTCAATTTTTTGGAACTTTACTATTCACAATTGGGCACGGTATGTGGCGCTGCAATCGACGTTAAAAACGATATTTCAAGTTCACGACACAGGCACAATTTCTGAGCAGTATCTAACCTAACCTAACAAAAAGTACTAAGCTTGTATGAATTCACGATATAGGTAATAGGTAATGCGGGCTGGTATCCGCAACTCCATGTCAAAGCGCGTATTTTGCGTTGTGCACAATTTCTGAGCAGTAACCTAACAAAAAGTACTAGGATTGCATGAATTAACGATAGTGTTCAATGGTTATGCTACTAATAGGATTTAGACGAGGCAGACATAGTTTATAGCCTGGATTAACACACATATGATATCTTTTATCCCGGTAGTACGTTTCCATGGGAGAATTTACGCTGAGAAGCCGCGGGAAAAGCTAATGGGCACATAGATAGATTCGTAAGCTAATTTTACCTGTGATAGCTACTTCCATATGGGAGGGTCTACTATACAAAGCTATGTGGTCTTTGCTTCATTATTGGTAAAGATATAAGTCTTAATTTTAACCAATAGCAGTCCAAAAGTAATAGGTTTCAGCCATTAGTAACTCTTACCCAAAGTTCAAAAACTTCCAAACAAAGATCTCAATCTTCTTTTAATCAAGTAAAGTTATACTTAAAAGTTTAAATTACAAATTGTAAGTACTTACAATAAAATTATGGCCGTTGCAATTTGTGTTGGATTTTCAACTCAGCGCTGAGCCAAGTGTTAAAAATCCAATAGTGCACTTTTATTTAGGGATTCATTTAATTTCACATTTACGCATTAGTATAAATTATGTGAGTGATCCATGATCCATGCGTCATGTTCGTGAACGGGCGCCGTCAGTAGGGACTGGTCATCTCTTATCTGCCACGGCTTATTTTAATTTTTGAATGGTTTTTATCTTTTTATTACGGACGCTTTTTACGTGCACGTCTTTCTAATGATAATTAGAAAGATAATTCATGTATAATTTCAACATGAATGATGCTACCCATATTTTGTAATATTATTATGATTTAAAAGAGTGTCCGTGGAGTTTCTTGGCCGTTCTTCTCCATAGGAACCTACGCTTTCGAATGGGCAACTAGCTTCATATTTCTGACTGACCCCTTGACAATTCAAAAGTGTCAGTAAATGGTTTAAGTACTTAATTGAAATAAATGCTTTGAGTTTGGGTTTATAAAACTTTGAAATCTGAGCTCGAAATACTAGTGAAAGTTCAAAATTGTACTAAGTAGGTACCTACCTAAAGTTGAGATCCATTTTAGAATAGGGTTTCTATTTATGGTAGAAAAGTTATCAGTCAAGATATAATAATAAAATAGTAGCAAAGTCAAAACTGTACATTGACATTTTTGAAAAAAAATATCTAATTGGCACAGACTAATTATAGATACTACGCATCTAATCGGGTATACTCGGCTCCAGTCGGTCGGTGATGCTGAATCGTGTATACTCGGCGCTGATTCGCGTGTACTCGGGTCCAGTCGTAAGTTTTCACTTCTATCGTGTAGCAAACACCCGCTTTTAGGGTTCCGTACCTCAAAAGGAAAAAAACGGAACCTATAAAGGATCACTTGTTTGTGTCGTGTGTGTCTGTTCTAAATAAAATGTATTTTATTTCTTTTTCTTTCTGTCTGTCCGTCTGTCACAGCCAATTTGCTCCGAATCTACTGGACCGGTTAATTTGAAATTTGGTACACATTTATGTATTTCTGTGACGGGCAAATATATGTGATATTTATGTTACGCGGGCGTGTAATGTAAATAAATGAATTTTGAATATCACTTTTTTGGGGGGGCTGCAAAAAAGAATAATAAAAAATAAAGTTCTGCAAACTGTATCGTGTGACATGTCAAATGAAAAAACTTGTTGTGAGGATCTCAAATATATTTTATTTACAATTTTAAAATCAGTGCTTTTAAATATATCCAAGAAAATTGATGAAAGTTGACCAAACAGACCATCTCCGAAACAACTGAGCCTAAAATTTAAAAAAAAATACAGAGAATGGTTCTTTACTCATACATTACAGGAAAACCTATAAGAAGTCTATGGTCTTAAAATTACATGGTAAATCTCTCAATATTGTGCGTACAAACTTACATTTGCAGTTGGAATGTATGGGAGAACATGTTTTTCAACTACAATGTTAAGTTTGTTCTTGGGATAACTTGGGAACCCTTCATTGTGCGTGGTCCGACCCGAAAATGGCCGTTTTTTTATCCAGGAAAGCGTATGGTTCGGTCGGAATTCCCTGAACTAAGACCTAAACTGGCCTTACACAGTGAAGAGATATAAAGAAAAGCAAGAAAGAAGATTTTCTTTTCTTTTCTTTCTTTTAAACTGACCTTACATAGTGAAGAGATATCTATTGGAGAGCACCGGTCCTATACTACACCAATGGCACAAGAAAACAGTTGTGAAGACAAGTGTTTGTCCCGGAGATGTCTAGACTTCTGCGTGACAAATAAACTAACGCAGACGCCTGGGGCCCAAGTCTGCTATTCTTCGTCATTCTAACACGATCCCATTGTCATTTTTGCTAAAAGTTCGTAATCTGCTAAATTCATAATGGTCGATCATTGGTTGATCATTGTATTCCACAAACACGATACTCGTAACGAATTAAAAGAAATGACTGCACAATGACGTTCTCATGGTAGGTCACTGATCAAAGGAACTGTCAAAATGTTAGCAGATTACCGCCTAAGTCAGTGATTAATTTTTCATTATGTACGAGATTACCAATAGATGCCATTTCTTTCAATGGAGTGTCAGTGGCTGAACATTGGAAAGTCATAATGACGCCAATACGTTAGTAGATTACCAAACTTGTCAAAATCAACAATTATGAAATCAATGATAGACCATTCTGACACTATTGTAATAGCAGACTTGAGGCCCTGGTTACTTTCATCTTTAGTACTGTATATAAAGAACCAATTTGCCAAATTGGACCAATAAAAAACCTAGGGACAATATGTCTACGTATGTACTAAATGTCTTTATGATTGTTGATGTTACTAATTGAATCAATATTGTAGTAATTGGCCTTATATACGTATACAAAAAGATACTCAACGACCAGATACTTCGTTCTACTTCGTTAAAAGTTAGACCGTTTTCAACCGTAGCACTAATCAAAATATGTATAGTTTTCGCTTACGACGTGATTCAAGTTACCTATGACTAGAGATGTATGAGCATTGACGAAGCAATGTAATGTTAATGTGGGGTATATTTAGGTTGGTGGTATGACTTGTTCTAAGTCCGCCTGGCTAGCTACCACCATCTTATCTAAGAGCCTGTGCACACGATGCATTGCAGCGGCGGCGCGGCGCTGCCCGCAGCGGTGACAAATGACGGCAAGAGCAATGAGTAGGTTAGGTACGTAACAAAATTAATAAAATTGAATATTTCTTATTAGTCATTCGAAGATCAACTATAGTTCACGCGGTGTAGCATGGTGCGGGTGACAGGTGACAGAAAGGGTAAAATATATTATAATTTACTTGTTTTTACTGATTCTGTATTTTACGACTGATCCGTACCTACATACAGATTGTGTACATAATAAGGACTCAGTAATAACAGTAGTAAATTAAATAAATTTACCCTTTCTGTCACCTGTCACCCGCACCATGCTACACCGCGTGAACTATAGTATCGTTCGTAGATCATTGACAGTCGTTACGGGTAGTCAGAAGCCCAAAAGTCTGACAGCCAGTCTTACCAAGGTGTATCGTCTTACCCAGTCACTGGGTTGTGGAAGTTAGATAGACAGTCGATTCATGTAAAATACTGGTATTCAGCTATATCTGCTTAGGGATCTCGCGTACTAGACGGCCATGACTCCGGCCAGTCGTGGCCGTCTAGTAGTATTGTATGGTGTGAGGCTAGTTGGCCGTTGCAACCAAGTGCGTGATTCGTATCGGTTTCTATAGCTTACCTGAACGCGGTCGTGGTCGTCTAGTACGCGAGATCCCTTAGACTGGAAGCAGATCGAGAATATTTCAAATAAGATAAATTTTCGCGGAACATCCTGATCAACTATGTAACAATCTTAGCCCGAGATATCTGCCTACAAAATCATACCATTGCAGCCAACAAACGTCCAGACGATTATAAAGGTTAGGCACCTCATCTGTAGGCAAATTTTCGCTTGCACCAGGCATACGACTTATTACTTTTCTGACTACGAGTACCTACGTATATTCCCAGCGTAAAGTAAAAAAAACCGGTTAAGTGCGAGTCGGACTACCATGCGAAGGGTTTCCGTACCACCTTACAATATTTTGCAATTAAAGGGGGATCCCCTTTAATTTTAACTTTATTTCAGAAATACACACACAATCTGTTTAAATTTCAACGACACAGCCCGCTGACAGACAGACGGTCAGCAGAGGCTAGTAATAGGGTTCCGTTTGACACCCCTAAAATTGATGATTCAGCGGTCTTGCACAAGCTCTAATTACAGTAAAAAAAAAATTGTATATTCAATTGATACACCATGTCCATTTGCCGTGTTGTAGCCATTGCATACAACTGTCAAGAATGACAATAATGGTGATTTGTTGACAATTGTTTAGTATAAATGTAGGTACGGCCAATTTCAATTGGTAGTCAATTTTTTTTTTTTCTTAATAACCTTGCTTTAACATATTTTTGATTAGTAAGTGACAAAGCTTACAGATGGGCTTGCAATTTAGAAGGTGCAACGGTAATTCAACTTTTACATTTATTATTCATTATAGTTACAATTTTTTATATTGACTTGGTCCGCTCTTGTACCAGCTGCTAAAGACTAAAAAGGACAAAACACAAGAAAAGCTTTCACATTTCAGGTGATCTGCAAGGTGAGCTTTTCAAATACTAAGAGGTACCTTACGATTTTCCGTTACAGGCCAGACGAAGCACCACATTATATTAAATGAATGATATTAAGCTATGAAGAAGTCCATACAATTTAATTTGTCATGTTCGTGAACGGGCTCCGTCAGTAGGGACTGGTCATCTATTAGCTGCCACGGCGATTTTAATTTAATTTAATGTTTTAATTGTTTATTTTTATTTTTAACGGACGATTTTAATGTTTTGCATTATTCTCACATATATAACTTCAACATGACTGATGTAACCAATATTTTGTTACCATATTTTGTTTTGAAAGAGTGTCCGTGGAGTTTCTTGCCCGTTCTTCTCCATAGGTACCTACTCCGCTTTGGAATGGGCGACTAGCTTCATATTTCTGACGGACTGACCTGTTGACAGCTCAAAAGTGCCTGTAATTGGTTTATTTGAAATAAATGGTTTGAGTGTGAGTTTGTTTCCTTACAAGGCAAAGCCAACAAAAGGATAATTTCATCCTTCCTTTTTTTTCACACCTCCGTTGTGGATCACTTAGCTCTGTAATGGAAGGATCCAACAATGTAGAAAATCACCGAGGCGGCATTTGAGTGCTACCATACAATAAGAAAACTTAAGACACAGAGCAGATAATGTATGGACGCAAAACCCATGAACTTTCCTTTGTATCTAAACTAGCAACCCGCTCTGCTTTGCACGGGTGCTGGCGACATGTGAAAAAATCGTTTTTTTTTTTTTTGCTAAATCTAAGTTAAACTTTAATCTGTAAATCGCCAAGAAAAACTTAAAATAAGAAGTAGGGGCACTACCTACCTTTTCTCGAAGCGTTTCGTCGTACTTATTGTGAAACCCGGATTCGCTGAATAATGCCAGAGTTAGCAGACTTATAAAGCACACTAAGTTTCAGCTATCTAGATTTTATACTTTGGATTTTATTAATACCTAAAATACTCCTACTATAACTCTACAAACCTTACTACATCTTAGTCAAAACGTACCTTCCCCCGCCTAAAAGGCCCGCCGAAGTGCACCAGTAGGCATAACAGTACCGCCACGCTGTGATTGGCTTAGCAGCTCAGTCCAGACAATAATTAATTGCATACTTTATCTGTACGTAGTTTCTGAAACTGTAGGCATTCATAATCAAAGATTTAAATCGTTAGATTCACCCTACCGCTTCAAAAGATTGTCGCGTTTCTGTTTCGTTTTGACACTTCTGACACATTCAATGTCACACAAGCTATGGAAATGCCACTATACGGAATTAATTTTCTTACTCTTTATTGATTTTTTATTTCTTTTAAATGTCGATTGCACCCCATGTGTGCAAATAACAATAAAATTCTATTGTGTCTGCTAATTGCGCGTGCGACGGGCTTAGGTTCAACAACTATTGATTACACTGATACAATCACATAATACATTTTTTAAAATAAAATAACAGTGCACCAGCTACATGTAGATAAACACCACTTGCATAAAACAATGAAGCAGACAAAATAATAAGCTAACATAGCTACTTTGTAATAAGCGCTAATAATGAAAATTTGGTAACATCAGTAAAAAGGTGACCAACAATTTATAAAATTAAAATCTTTGTAATTCTGATAAAAAATTATAAAATTGGTAAAGCTAAAATTGACATTATAATGGTGCCGATTCTCTTGTCACAAATGCGTCTAAACTAGACTAAAATCACCAAAATTTAGTTTACTCCTGTCAAACGATGATTTCCCATTCTGAAATAGACTAAACTGGCACAACTTAACTATATTTTAGTTTGACAGCACTAAGATTGTACTGAGATTTTAATTTAGTGAAAATGACAATTTTGCTATTCTGAATTTGACGTTTTTCACCTAAAATTTTAATTTTCTGACTAATTCTGACCATTTTTAATCGCCACTGAAAATGGTGTGGAATATTATTAGTTGTCATGAACTAAAATTCACACGAACATCTCGAGTTCGGATGCAAAAACAGTATTGTACTGGATTTTTTTCTTTTCTTTTGCTTATATCTCGAAAATGGTGTGTCCTATCGCAAAAATAATGAAAATTTCGACCCCCTTTATAAAACCCTTATACCCCTAATACTCAACACGTAGGTAATTTTTTTTTTTTTTTTCCATACAAAAAGTGAAAAATTCCATATAAAACACGTCGAGGCTGCCCCCACTGCGCGCCTCCGGCTCTAAAAAAAATCACGGGGTAGGGCAAACAAGTATGTACCACGTGGAGTCGCAATTGTCAAATTCGATTTAGTTGTGTCAAAATATTATTTTAATTTAGAGACTTTTTACTACAGAATAGCGATACGATTCTCATAGTAAAAAGTAAGGAATTTTAGTGATAGTTTAGTTAGTTTAGTCCGGTGTACAAGAGAATCGGCACCATTATTGCTAAAACTGATAAGATTTGCATAAAATTAAAAAGGTAAAAATTTATAAAAATAGATAAGGATTGATAAATAAAAAAAATCATAAGTATACAAACCAACATAATTATCATAAGTAACAATAAGTAAAATCATAAAAATGATTAACATCTGCACATGGTGATAAAATTTCGATAAATTACATAACAAACACGATTAAAAATGTCTTAGCTAACTCTTCTCAGTATTGACACTTTTCGTCACACAGTACAGTGATGGTTAAATCACGATTATACGTGTTTGTTTACAGTGCGTTCGGAGCAGGACTTTTACTTATATTTATTGGCACGTACCGTTTTATGTACTTGAATGAGTTTTTCAATAAAAACAGATACAAATACACTTGTCAAACTCAAAACATTTATTTCAATTTAACCATCTTATCGGGCTATCAAAGAATTGCTAAACTTAAGTAGCAATGGGCAGGGCACATTGCTCGTAGAACGCAGAGGCCTCCGCAGGAAACCACCGGATGCGGAAAGAACAGAATCACTTGAAGTTGCGGTGATTAGGGGAGCAGTGGACGTCTTTCAAAACCATTTACAGGCACTTTTGAACTATCAAAGAGTCGGTCAGTTAGTCAGAAAGTTGCCCATTTTAAAACTTAGATATCTATGGAGAAGAACGAGCAAGGAACTCCAAGGACACTTTTTTAAATATAGATAATACAAAATCCTGGGTAGTGTCTGAGTCTAGATGTAAGCTCGTTAATGGAACCTGCAAGGAACCTTGTCAAGCTTTATCAATAGTTATTTAGTTGCATTCAAACGAAAAATTGGGTAGATTTGGGTTTGTAGATGTCACATGTCTTCGAATTTTTGGTTCTAGGACATTCCGGCTTCATGATGTTTTCCTTCACTGTTTTGAGAGCAGTGGTGATGAAATTATTTACACAAAGTAAAGAGCTTGTCTAGATTCGAACCTACGACCTAGAAGGAAAGAAAGAAGTAAAGTGGTTCCTTTAAATATGTTTCAAGGTTGTGGGGTATTTTTTTTTTTGTTTTGTTTAATAATTTCTAGCTTTTTTTTATACTTATAAAAAATACATAATGTCTCCATCATCGCCACGCGTCTTGTTAATGAAAACAAATTAAAACTATGTTTTAAAGTATCCAAGGCGGCACTTGCCAGTGGCCGCGACTGATTGATCGCGCAAGTACCATCAGGAAGGACATAAACACCGTAAGGACTATTTCTGCTTACAGCGCTCGGCCGCTATGGAACCGGGGCGGTAACAGGTGTGGTCATCGTGTTCACGGGATTTTGTTTTCAAACTGCTTAGATATGAAGTTCTTCGATAGTACGTCATATTCATAACATAAACGAACGCAAAGATCGCGTATTCACGCGGGGCGTGATCGCTTTCGGCTAGGATTTGAACTTAGGCATAAAAGTACTGTTTCGCATCACTTAAATTAAATTGTCGTAGGTAAGTAACCAAGGTAACCTACTTAGCTCGAAGAATTGCCAAACTTAAGTGGCAGTGGGCCGGGCACATCGCTCGCAGAACATATGATCGATGGGGCCGAAAGGTTCTGGAGTGGTGACCGCATACCGGAAGACGTAGCGTTGGAAGGCCAGGAGACCGTCCAGTAGTTGGCAGAACTGATGAAAATGATGTAAGTAGCTACTCAAACAGGATGTTTGTCTTTCTTTTTTATAGATAAACAAGTTTTCTGGTTTCAATTAAAATACTTTTTTATCTCCCAACTCAGTTGGTTTCATAAAACTTTTGTGCCTGCAAAGAATTTGATAAAAAGTTTTCGGAAATGAATAACTGAATTCCTTTAAGTAGGCTATACTTAAAGGAATTTAGAAGAAAAGTACCTAAGTAATTAGCAAACTGTCTTATGATTAGTTAGCCAGTAGCTTAAAACGAAGCACAGCAGAATTATAATATACAAACTATCTCAGTTCGTGATCACTGATATGTAGTTAATGTTTGAGAGGCTCGTGGTTAAGTAATAACAGCCGCATGGACGATCAAAGGTTAAGTTACGCTTGTCAAGACCAGTCATTGGATGGGACACCATCCATTGCACAACGAGATCCCTCAGGGCCTTGGTGCCCGGTGCTATTAGAAGATCTTTGACCGTCGTAATAATCAGAAGCCCAAAACTCTGACAGCCAGTCTTACCAAGGGGTATCCAGTGTTTTACAGGGGCTTGTGACTAATTAATAACGCCGCACGAGTCAATCGATCCGTGGTTGGTCCGTGGATGGGTGACCATCTTTACATACCGAGACTCCTCCGTGCCTCGGAAAGCACGTTAAGCCGTTGGTCCCGGCTGTCATTCGTGGATCTTTGACAGTCGTTCCGGGTCGTCAGAAGCCCGAAAGTCTTACCAAGGGGTATCGTATTACCCAGTAACTGGATTGTGGAGGTCAAATAGGCAGTCGCTTTATATAAAATACTGGTATTCAGCTGCATCCGGTTAGACTGGAAGCCGACCCCAACAAAGTTGGGAGAAGGCTAGGCAGAAAGATCCAGTGTGTTACCCAGTGACTGGGTTGTGGAGGTCAGATAGGCTTGATTTACGACTTTTCCGACTACTCTCTGCACATACGGGTAGCAGCCTTTTAAAAGCATTGTCATTCATAAACGTGCCTATTCCTACCAACGTATTTCAGCCTATATACTGTTATTTCTGTACTCATAACATAAACATAACATCACGCCTTCTTTCCCCGAAGGGTTGGGCAGAGGTGTACCTGTAGTGCACCCACATTTCGCCAGTTATGCTTAAGTCCCATGTAATAGGGGGCGGGCCTATTGCCATCAATCGGGTACAAATCTAGACTCCGGGCTGCTACGAGAAATTCCAGAAAGAAAAACCCAATTACACTTTGTCCGCCCGAGGTCCTGGGTTCGATTCTGGGAATCGAACCCAGGACCAGGACCTCATGATCAGCAGGGGAATCGAACCCAGGACCAGGACCTCATGATCAGCAGTAGCTCTTGCGACCACTAGACCAACGAGGCCGTCTCTATTTCTGTACTTATGCAATTTCAAATAATTAATTTCAGTAAGACCATTTAAAAATGCCCTATAAAACATCAAAATGTACAAGACAAAAGGAGAGATGAATGTAGTTGCCCCTTCCTAAAGGTACTCTACGAATTAACTTTAATATTTACGAATGGGCAAAACACTAAACGGTTTTATGTATAAGGTATGTTGAAACTGTCGGTACTCCCCGTCACTTGTCCATAGGGGTTCATTAGAAAACCAGCGTCAGACAGCAGCGGGCATTAATGCTGAAATTAACCTTTTTGGCGCAGCCGTGAGGCACACACTATTATTGCTAATTATAAGATTATTTTCTCTTTTTATTTTGTTTTAGTGTTTCACGAACTGTGTCCAAATAAATATAATTCTTTCTTTTCTTTATTTCTTTAAAAAAAACGGTTTTAAAATATATTTTTTACATTTATTAGATAACTGACCCGACAGGCGTTGAAGCGTTGAAATTTCAATAATTAACAAAAAAAAAACATAAAAAATGCACTTTCAGTTTCCCGAATTTTCCAATTTGCTCGGCACCTTTTCATTTTTTTCATTCCATAAGAACCTGATTTGGACTATTACGGAATGAAAATTGGTCAATTCGGTTCAACCGTATTAAAGTGATGCGCTTAGCAACGGACAGCATTTCATTTTTATTATATAGATAAATCAAAACTATGTGAAGAAAGAAGATGATGGAGTAGTTAGCTAGAATACCTACTTACAATTACTATACTTACTATTCATTTATTTTATCCCTGTCTCCGAGATCATATAAACCATTTAACTTCGTTCTAGAATGAGTAGCATAATTATGTAACAATATCAAATTACTGTCGAGAGAAGAAAGGGACATCTTCAAAAATGGTAACACTTAGCCTTGAGTACATAATGTATTTCGCAATCCATTATGCAAAAGGTACGAATACCTTATTTCCGAAATTTGCCTTGGTTCCGATAAAACATTCAACCCCAGAGTGGGGAGACAATAGAAATGCTAACAGGGAAAAAAAATATTAGTCAGAAAAAAAAAATAGATACGTATTTTTTGCTTTATCATAATAATAAAATAAAAGTCTAGATAAAACTCATTAAAGTTAGTGGGGGCTCGTTACGCCACAAGTTAGTATAAAATCTACCTGAGAGTGACGTCATGCTACCCGACGTCATAGACGTGGCGCTCCTTAAGAACGTCGCTCTAAGGTTAGAATCCATAGAAACGGTGCAAGAGCTTAACTCGGACCACCGCCCAGTAGTCATAAAAATGGCCCCCCGCATAGGTCTCCCCGACCCCTCTGAACCCGCTCTCACCAAAAGAGTAACGGACTGGAAGAAAGTAAGCACCCAGCTGAAATCCAACACGTCCCCCCAATTGGACGCCATCCCCGACAAATTCGACTCTATCGCGGACACGACGGCCGCGATCGACTCACTCACGGAGCACGTACAATCAGTCCTGAGCGACTGCTCTAGGGAGGTTTCAGCGTCGGGCGACCCTCGCTGGAGCCTGCCGGACGATGTGCGCGCGCTGCTGACTGAGAAGAACGCGGCCGTTCGTGCCTACAGCAATTTTCCCTGCTCCGCTAACAAAGCCCATATGCGCTATTTACAGAGAACTGTAAAGACACGCATACAGGAGCTGCGTGAAACGGGCTGGGACAAGATGCTCAGCGAACTAGAGCCCACCCACCTGGCATTCTGGGAACTTCAGAGGAAACTCAAATCCCAGCAAGTGGCCACCATGCCCCCCCTGACCCGTCCCGACAAGACCATCGCGTTCGAGGACTTAGATAAGGCTGAATGCCTAGCAGACAGTCTAGAAGCTCAATGCTCCCCTAGCTCCCAACCGGTAGACCAAGCTCACCTCCTAGAGGTCGACGCCGAGGTCGAACGTAGATCCTCTCTCCCTCCCGTTGAAGATCCTGATAGTCCTCTGCCTCCCGTCACTCCTGACGAAGTGCATGACATCATCAAAGGTCTGAAAACCCGCAAAGCCCCCGGCTCTGATGGAATCACCAATAGGGTGATCCAGCTATTCCCTGCCCACCTGATAATGCTATTGGCCACCATCTTCAATGGTGCCCTAAGCAATAACATCTTTCCCCAAGCATGGAAAGAAGCCACGGTCATCGGCATACCGAAGCCCGGCAAGCCCAAGACCGAGCCGTCGAGTTACCGCCCCATCAGTTTGCTCAAGGTACTCGGCAAAGTCTATGAGAGGCTTATTTATAAGCGCCTCAGAGATTATGCCGAAACCAAGGGCCTCATCCCCAACGAACAGTTTGGGTTCCGAACCCAGCACTCTAGCGTGCATCAGGCCCACCGGATTATTGAAAGCATATGCGCGGCTTAATAACCGGTGCAATATTCTTCGATATAGCGAAAGCGTTCGACAAAGTCTGGCACAACGGCTTATTATATAAGCTCTACAAACTCGGTGTGCCGGATCGTCTCGTGCTCATCTTACGGGACTTTTTGTCAAACCGCACCTTCCGCTACCGTATAGAAGGAGCGATATCCTCCCCTCGTCCTATCCGCGCAGGAGTCCCTCAAGGCTCTGTGCTCTCCCCCCTAATCTTCACGCTTTTCACCAGCGATATCCCAAAGAGTAAAAGGGCGCAGTTGGCTCTGTTCGCAGACGATACGGCCATTTACTACAAGGGTACCAGCACTGACTCGATAGCCCACACTCTCCAGACCTCAGTCGACATGCTCGGCACCTGGTTTAGAAAGTGGAGGATCGAAGTCAACCCGGATAAAAGCCAAGCGGTTCTCTTTAGGAAACCGCGCAAAAGGTTCAAACCCCCCCGACCCATCACCATGTTCGGCAAGCCAATCCCTTGGGAGAAGCGAGCCAAATACCTAGGTGTCGTCCTAGATCAGCATCACACCTTCAGTGAGCACATAAAGCAGGTCCGCTCGCGAGCCGCTTTCGTTCTCGGTAGACTCCACTCTGTCCTGAATGCACGTAGCAAAATGTCACTTAAGTGCAAATTGCGTACGTACACGGCGTGCGTTCGTCCCATCATGACCTATGCGGGAGCCGTATTTGCACACGCAAAACCCCGCCATATTCATAGGATGCAAACGCTCCAAAATAGATTTCTCCGGAAAATCACCGGTGCCCCCTGGTACGTTAGGAACGAGATCCTCCATCTCGACCTAAAGATCCCCACAATCCACCAATTTCTCAAACGCAATTCCAAGCGTTTCTTTGAGTCCGCCGCCAAACACCGCAACCCTCTGGTTGTCGAGGCCGCCAATTATGTCACGAGTAGAATCAGTCAGACCCGCCGCCCAAGGCAAATCCTTACCGACCCAGACGACCCCATAACCCTCCTCCAGGAGAGCAATAGGGCCACAAGTACAGTGCACAAAAAACACAGACACCGACCCGCATTCCGACCTCGCCGCCGAGGTCCTCCGCGATCGCGACCCGCCCGAGTAAATAATACTCCCCACCGACCCTTGCTCGCAGAAGCGCCAGCCCGTGTTTTGCTGAGAAATGTAGTCTTAAATTCCCCGATTAATAATAATGAATCATCTTTGATCCAGCCTGTCCCAACTTGCTGTCCTCCCCCCAGCGACGCCCTAAGCCGAGGTCCGTACCCCACAGGGGGTGCCCTTAGCGAGCTAGTTTTAATTTAGAATAGTTTTGCCCCTGGCTGGAGGCTTTAAGTTAGTAGCTTAAGGCAGCCGCAGGATTGACCGGTTAAGTAGTCATCACCTCAGAGGTGAGCTACGAGATGACCTAGACAAAAAAAAAAAAAAAAAAAAAAAGTCATGCTATTACACCCGACACCCGTCGTACCGACCTCGCCGCCGAGGTCCTCCGCGATCGCGACCCTCCCGAGTAAATAATACTCCCCCCCGACCCTTGTCCAGCCCGCGCCGCAGCTGAGCGCGTAGCTTTAAATTCCCCGCATAATAATCATGATATATCCTTGATTCAGCCTGTCCCATCTTGCTGTCCTCCCCTCAGCGACGCCCTAAGTCGAGGTTCGTACCCCACAGGGGGTGCCCTTAGCGAGCGTTCGCCTAATTTTAATTTAGAATAGTTTTGCTCCTGGCTGGAGGCTTTGAGTGTAGTGCTTAAGGCAGCCACAGGATTGTTCGGTTGAGCAGTAAATACCTTAGTGGTATACCTGCGAGATGCCACAGTTTAAAAAAAAACCGTCATGCTACATTATAACTCAATATATTGCCATAATCTTTAGATTACGTCAAAAAAATAAAAATTACGTGTCCAATATTTTTTAACAATATAACTGATAGACTAAAACAATTCTTTTGTCAACATTCCCTATTCTGTCAACACAAGACGTAGCCTTTGTTTTGTTCATCCGGAACGGTAATACCGCATTACGTTCATTTGAATAATGTTCCATTATCTACGTGAAACAATATTTGGTCATCATTATCATTTTCCTGCCCATACCAATTTATTTGCGGTCGGCGCAACTTGTCTCTTTCTTCCATACTTCTCTATCAGTCGACATCTCAGTAGTCACTCCCTTTCTAGTCATATCATCTTACACACAGTCCATCCATCGCTATTGAAACAATATCAGGTAAAGACACTCAAAAAGGTTTACGGCGAATTTCACCAGTCAAACTAAACGCGATCAGTAAATCTAAACCGAGTTCAAGGGCTGTCAGTGGCATCACTCTGTCGTGAAATATTGACACTGACAGTCTTGTTTAGTGCGTTTCGCGTTTAGTTTCATTGATACCCATTAAGGTATTAATGAAACATAATTATACATGTATCGTGTATCAATGTATAATGATTATTCATGACGAGGCTATCAATTAATGCATTAATTCGCGTCGCGATGAATAACGATTATGCAAATAACAAAATAATGACAAAAATAACATAACATTATCCCTATAATCCCCGAAGGGTTAAGCAGAGGTACCATAGTACACCCACATTTCGCCAGTTATATTTAAGTCTCACGGAATAGGGAGAGAGCCTATTACTATCAACCGGGCACAAATCCTAACTGTGGGCTGCTACTGAGAAATTCCTGTTGGAAAAAGACCAATAACACTATAACCGACCAGGGAATTGAACCCGGGACCTCGTGCTCAGCAGTAGCGCTTGTGACCACTAGACCAACGAAGCAGTTGGACAAAAATAGTCTGAATTAAACGACTTTTTTATCATGGTGAAATTTGCCCTTAGTGGAAAATGCCCGGTCCGGAGTTAATATTCTGGTTGATTGGTTTTTATTTGTGTACAACTGCCTAATAACCAGTGATCGGAAATAGGTGATCTAAAATACCTAAATTTCGAAAAAGAACAGAGACAAAGTGGAGACGCCTTTTGTTTTTGTGGAAAATTATCAAATAACTTCTCCCGCTCTGGGCGGAGCGGGAGGGCGTGTCCAGACTCTTACGGACTAATACCCACCCGTGTTCCTTCAGTTTTCTGTACTTTGCCAGGGGGCCACGGTATCCCTTTCGGACTTTCCCGCAACCCCGGCAGGCAATGGTCTCATCAGACCCCTTCACTCGCTGACACTCTGAGGCGCGCGTGGAACACAACGCGCCGTCGACCCGGGCTTGGTCCTTACCAGACGGCGAGCTACCTGCTGGGCAGCATCCTACACTACGGTTGCTGACACGCGGTCATAAAGAACCCTGTAAGAGATCTTCACATCCATTTACATTCACATGATTTCTTACAGGGTTCTATAGGAGTCTTTGTATTTTATCATGGATTTCCGCAAAGTCACACCTGTGTCAATTAAATAGCAATAAATATATTGAGTATTGATTAATTGCACGCCAAAAACCAATCACTGGCAATTACAGAAGTATCGCAGGTATGTTGCCATCCCAGAGACAAAGCTAAAATTATTATTGTGCCTATATTTAACCATTAATTAAAATTTAACCCACCGCAACGCTGTTCGACGGTAGAAAAACTACGAGGTAGACTTCCCCGAAGAGGGGTTCGTGGCTAATTAGAGGTCGATTGAAGGTTAAACTACGTTTGTCGCGATCGTGGAAGAGACTATCAATTACATATCAAGACCCCTCCGTGCCTCGGAAAGCACGTTAAGCCGTTGATCTCGGCTGTCATTCATAGATCTTCGACACTCGTTATGGGTAAGCCCAAAACGTCTGACAACCAGTCTTACCAAGGGTTATCGTGATACACAGTAATTGGGTTGTGGAGGTCAGATAGGCAGTCCGTCCATGTATTATACTGTTATTCAGCTGCATCCGATTATACTGGAAGCCGAACCCAACATAGTTAGGAAAAGGTTAGGATTGACTGATTGATTGACTTCCCCAAAAGAGCTCGTTCTAAAGAGCATTACATACCTAATGTTTCCATCTATCATTTCATTTCATGAACGCAAATAGGTTCCAACATTTCAAACAAACTTTAATTCTACTTTTTTTGAAGACTTGATAATTGATGAAAAGGTTTGATTGAAAGATTGACTGAAATGTTTTTTCAGTCGATGAAAGTGATTTCCGTTTCACTAGACGAAAATTTACTTTGCAGATATTAATAGCTTTTCGGCTAGTCACCACAAACATAATAAAACAAAGTTCCCCGTCGGTCTGTCTGAACGCAATAAACTCAAAAACTACCGAACGGATTTCCATACGGTTTAGAAGCCGAACGGATTTCCACACCAATGGAAGGAGTGATTCATGAGGAAGGTCTAAGTGTATAATTCATTAAGGTTTTGTGTAAAAATGCTGAAATGTGACGATGATTGTTAAAGACATAGGAAAAATACTTTTTCACCACTCCCGCACGAAAGAAGTGTCTTTCCTCTACGAAAACAGTGAGGAAAGTTAGTTTTTCCTCACTGCTTGAACAGTGAGGAAAGTTGGGTTTTCCTCACTGTTTGAACAGTGAGGAAAGTAATGATCCCGTTCAGAAACTAACCTTGCCTGATTTTTTTATGTTAAGTATTAAAGATATTTTAAAAAATAAAGAATTATTTTGATTTGCTTTGTGTCTATTTAATTTATTTACGTAGGATGACTGAATACTTTCTTGCTGGTCGTGGTGAAAAGTTTTGTATGCAACATGTGAGCAAGTTCATTTGCTATTCGTTTTGTTGAGTCTTTCGCTTACTCAGGATTGAAATTTATAATCACTCGCTGCGCTCGTGATTCTATTTTTCAATCCTTCGTTCGCTCAAGACTCAAAATCAAAACTCATAGGAAAAACGAACTTTCCTCACATGTTGGATAAATAACTATTTCCCAAAAAATAAAACCGACTTCCAAAAAAAACCACTACAAAGTGAAAAATAACTTTGATTTCGGAAGTCGGTGTCTTGGGTGTTTTATTTTCGTTTTTTTGCCACTTCAAGTTGTGGTACCTACACAAAACCCCCACAAAAATTTCAATACAAAGTAAATTACAGTGACAGGAACTATTAGAATATCATCCACATATAAGTACTAGGTGGGAAAAATATGTATTATTGAAGCTAACTCAAAAACCCCTCATCAGATCTTAAACAAAATTGTATGGGACTACTTCTGAAGTATACCCCCCTACTTAACAAAAAAAGAATCATCAAAATCAATTCATAATTGGCGAAGTAATGCGTAACAAATATACAAAAAAAAAACTTACAATCGAATTGAGTCCTCCTTTTTGAAGTCGGTTGAAAATCATACCGACTTCAGAGCTCATCTACCGTGCGCCACGTAAACCAATAGTGTTATATGAAAACAATGTATCATGGAATTAATATATTGTTTACCTGGACTAATACATAGTGTACTTTTAATCCCTGTACTACATTCCCGTGGGATATTTTCCGACATCCACGCGGGCGTAGCCGCGGAAAAAGTTAGTTATAAATAAAACTGGCATTCACATTTCTATTAAAAGATTTGATTAATATGAAATCGATGTAGTATTACAAGCCTGTACCTATTGCCAGAAGGAATAGCGTGAGATGTAGAGCACCCACATTTTGCCATTTTTATGCAATTAAATGGGAAAAACTCCAGACTCCGGGATCAATCAATCTGCCTAGCCTTTTCCCAACTATATTAGGGCTTCCAGTAGATGCAGCTGAATACCAGTATTTTACATGGAGCGACAGCCTATCTGACCTCCACAACCGCAGTAACTGGGTAATACGATAGCCGTTCGTAAGACTGGCTGTCAGACTTTCGGGCTTCTGACGACCCGTAACGACTGTCAAAAATCTACGAATGACAGCCGGGTCAACGACCTTATATGCTTTCCGAGGCACGGAGGAGTCTCGGTATGTTAAGATCCACGGACCAACCCAAAAAATAATATTATAAAAAAAGTATTAGGTATGTTTCAAAAACATTTGTATTCTCTAGATGCATATCTTTCGCTACTATGAACCTATTTAAAAAGGTTATTTTTTTAAAATATCTAATACATTTTTTCGCACTATAAATAATGGTTACAAAATAAGTACCATTAATTCAGCTTTTGATAATAAAATACAAATAAATATACATAAATAATAGATAAGCGAAATACTAATACACTTTGATTATATTATGTAAGTTAAAAGTTGTTCCCGCTAAAATAACTAAATTATCTCGTAAAACAGATAACCTACCCTTTTTGCTGTGCCCTACAGGGTCCATAATGATCTAAATTATATACACTCGAGAGCAATGAATCCGGGTCACTTAAAGAATCCTAAAAATCTCGGAAACTAAAAATGCTAGGTTAATGCAATAAATTGTATTTAATAGACAATGTAATACTCCTTAAATGAAGGTATTAAAACTTCTTAGTTATTGTAAAGTTATATCATAAAAAAATCAAATTTGAAAAAGGGCCACTTTCGAAGATGGAACTACGAAATTACAGCATTTGGTTTTGCTTTTGTTTGTAATATGTCATTTATGTGGGTACATAAACCATGTTGATAGTGCTCTATATTCATTATTCAAGCTGAAATTATGTCGCTTACGCCTGAAGAATGCACCAGAATACTTACAATGCTGGAAACCGGCCGGAGTCAGCGCGATACAGCCAGGACTGTCGGTGTGTCGCTGTCAACAGTACAAAGAGTTCTCCGACGTTACGAAGAAACTGGTTCTAACCTACGCAGACCAGGAACGGGCAGAACCAGGTGTACCACAGCACGAGAAGACCGATACTTGGTGAACACCATGCTTCGAAATCGCTTTCTTACAGGAACTGAACTCACAAATCAGTTTCGACGCCTCGGAGGAAGTAACCCAAGTGCATGGACAGTAAGACGTCGGCTTGCTGAATCTAACTTAAAACCCCTTAGACCTGCAAACGGCCCTAAACTGGAGCGTGGGCATCGTATTTCAAGACTAAGATATGCCCAGAGCCACGTAAATTGGAGTATTGAAGATTGGTCAAAAGTTATGTTCTCCGACGAATCAAAATTTATGCTCTACAAGCACGATGGAAGACACAGAGTGTATCGAAGACCAGGGGAAAGATTCAAGCAAGCATGCATCGAAGAAAAAGTAGCCTACGGTGGTGGGTCTGTACTTGTGTGGGCCGGAATTTCTTCTGAAAGTCGCACAGAGCTGGTGATCATAGAAAACGGCTCTTTAACTAGCGAAAGATATGTGGAAGAAATCCTCAATGATCACGTTGGTCCATTTATGGTCAATTTAGGTGAGGATGCTATATTTATGCATGACAATGCCCGACCTCATACAGGTAGGATTGTGAATGACTACCTTCAAGAGATGAACATTACTCGTATGGAGTGGCCAGCGCGCAGCCCGGATATCAACCCGATCGAGCATGCTTGGGACGAGCTAGGCAGATGCGTAAAACAACGAAACCCTCCCCGAATCACGCTTCGTGAGCTCAAAATTGCTCTCACAGAGGAATGGGAGAATATTCCCCAAAATCGTATAAGGAACTTGGTGTACAGCATGCCAAACCGCGTAAACGCAGTAATGGAAGCACGAGGAGGCAATACGAAGTATTAAAATTCAAGAAAATCGTAATAAAGTTCAAAAATTTCATGGTTCTCTATTTTTGTTTTAAGGAGAGATCAGCAGTTTTTTTCTTTATGTAATTTTGTGCTAATAAAATGTATGGTGACTCATATTTTTTTACTTTCATTTAAGGAGTATTACATTGTCTATTAAATACAATTTATTGCATTAACCTATCATTTTTAGTTTCCGAGATTTTTAACATTCTTTAAGTGACCCGGATTCATTGCTCTCGAGTGTAGTTACCACCTAAGTACACATTATGGTAAAGCAATAAAGATATTGAGCATTGACCCCAATTAAGCCCACCTCCGCTGCGAAACCTTAGCAGCGAAACCGCAGTAGTTCAATTCAATAGACTCGCGTCATGTTCCGCTACTCTCATCCGGCAATCGGCTCAGCCCAATCTTTTTCAGGCGGAATTTAAGACAAAACTCACCGACCAGCTAACATACTTATTTCTCTATATTTTTTTAGTACATTTACATACATATTAATTCTATTTTTAAATATTGTAATAATAAAATAAAAGTGTCCCATCGGCATCAAGAACAGGGACCAAGCTGCCGGTGGTCAGGGGTCGGTGGGCAGGGCAGAGAGGAACCTCCTCACAATTTATTTTATTATTTATTTACATACAGTAAAATACGCAGGAAATCGATACGTAACTAATTCATTCAATAATATTACTCCTTGGGACCTTAAATATCAGACACCACTGCGACAAAAAATCGTACAAGTGCACTAAATATTTAAATGCAAAAAATTGTAATCTCTAACTTTCAAACAAATATAAATAATGCATGATTGAGTTTATAAAACCTACAGTTACTTGGAATAAAATGCTTGCTTAATCATGTTTATGAAAAAGTTCAGTCGACACATCAATTTAAAGAAAATATTGTAATGCAGCCGCGCGTTGTACAGATTATAAAAGAAACAAAAAATAAATCAGAAGAAAATTTTATGGAAATTAATTTCTAGGTAAGTAACTGTGAATCTTTAGCTCTGCGCACTAAGTGTGATAAATAGTAAGATACAAACTACACAAAAAAGTTTTAAGCTGAATAATTTATTTAGTAACGTTAGCAGAATAAATGTTTTACGCTAACATCCATTTGTGTAGGAATAGAAAGATTTATTTTAAATAACCTGTAAGTAAACAATTTTAGTAATTATCACTTACCGAACTTAAAAAATCAGGAACAAATCACTTCACAACGAATAAAATTCACTAATTTGCTAAACAAAGTATTCAATCATAAACTTTTAAACTGTCACTAAACTTTCAAATCAACAGCTTATTCTTCTTTCGAATTTTGCCGCTCGATTTTATCGCGCCCAGGCAACCGTTCCATTCAGCCAGCGATAGCGGACTGCCGATAAAGCTCTCAATACACGGGAGCAATTGAAAACTGAAGGTTTTATGGGGGTTGTCGATTGCTGTGTAAGTTTATGGTATAAATAGTCTGAACAATAATTGTTTCTGTTGATGTCTTTGTTTTTGAAAATAAAAATTCTACATATTTTGAACTCATTGTTTGTTCAAGTTCAGAGTAGAAATACGTGATAGCAAGTATATAAGCTTCGTTTTCATTCACAGCGTTATTGTCCATGTTTGTGTCTTTTGTCAGCGTTTGCGGAACCTTTTTATTGGCTAATTTAAATTTCTGACAATTTTTGGTTAGGCCTACGGCCTAGTAGTGCACGTCTTTTAATTTAACTAACAAATGAGAATGAGTGGTATAGCGATAATTTTAGATGAGACTCATAATATATTATCTGTTTATTTATTAAACACAATCAGTTATGTTTTTCAATATAATTTTTTCATAATTTAAAAACTTACAGACTTAAAATAATAATAATAATATGTACAAGAACATATATAAAAAAGGAGGGGAAATAATCATAGGGCATCAAAAAATTCATCCGCATCGCTGACAACAGGAAAAATTCCCAAAAGGCTGGCAGCATTGCCACGTTGTATCTGATTATAAATCTCTGGTTTTTTATTGGCGGGAATACAAAATGACATTCAGAAACGCCTAAGTATAAAATAAATCTCTTAGTTCTTAGATACGGTCTTCTTATATGGAGTTATTCTTCTCAAGCTAATAATGTCTTTATCGCAAAAAAAATATGTGTCAGAATAATCGGTGGGGTTGGGGTTGGACCGTTTGAATCTTGTAGACCTTTATTTAAGAAATTGGGATAACTAGCTCTATCTATACATAATTATTAAAAGTAGGGTTATTTTTTAAAGGCACTGAGCTATGTGCTAAAGCCATAGAAAATAAAAAAAGAATCATTTCAAGAGATCTAAACCGACTGGCTGTCACAAGATGTAGAAGCACACTATTTCAGTCAAAATGTATAACCAAATTCCTAAACAGATCAGAGAGCTGCCACTAAATTACTTTAAAAATAAACTTAAGAAATGGGTCTATAATAATGCGTTCTGCACAATAAGTGAACTCTTAAATTATGAGCTAAGTTCCAAATATGATCTCTATAATAATATAAATTAATTATGTAGTGTAATTTTAAATATTTTTTTATTTTTGACAACATGATCTCAATAGTATAAGCAACTGTAGTGTTCTTGTACATAATTTTATTTTATATATTATAATTTCATAGATCATGGTATTTTTTGCATGCTGAAATAAGTAGGTAAACAAAATAATTAAGTGGAACTACTTAAGTATATTTAAATTTAAGACTTCTTATGTACCATATTTTATGCAAAATAAAGATATTATATCACAAATAAATAAAGATAAATATTCGAACAATTGTTAGAATAAAATACAATATTCATATTTTTATATAATCTCTATTAGAAAGTTACAAAAAAAACATACAAAAATATAATTACAGTTTCTAAATAAACCATTAGTATTCTAAAAGCTTTGTTATGTAATAAATAATTAGTTTGAAAGTACCGAATAAAAAAATAAGTACAAAAGCTAAAAACTTTTCTATTCGAATATTGTCTATGGCGTCCTTTCAGGCAGGTAATCTGAAAAGCTCAACGCAGAGGGCACTGGCTGTGTTGGGGGTCATACGAACTGTCAAATGTTGGTGGTAAGTTTTCACGAAAGTTAGTTATTTTTCTTGAAATAAAAATACGTCAGTGTTGTGTATAGATGCGTAATCCACCCACCGGGTTACCGGGTTTAAGCCCAGGTGGGATTAAACCGGGTGTCTTGGGTTTCATTGGGTTTAAACCCGATTTCCAAACTTCCAGGTGTAAATGATTTTTGTATAAAAAAAAAATTACCTACCTATCTTTACTTGTTCTACAATAACCGTACGGAAGAAACATAATCCCTAAAAATTTGGTGACATAGACGTACCTTTTAAATTTACGTCAGTAGTTAAAATAACGAAATTAAAAAGAAAACTATCACAGCTAAGTAGGCTTTACAAGTTAATGAGTTATAATCGACCAACTTACATTTGCGGTTGCAAAAACATGCTCTCCCATAATTTTTTTTCAACTACAAAGTTAAGTTTGTTCTTGCGATAAATTCATCCCAACTACGAAACCCTTCATTGTGCGTGGTCTGACATGCATTTGCCCGGTTTTATTTCAAAATACTTATGCATTTTTATTAGTTAAGTTCATTCTTCAATTCTTCCACATTCCAACCACCGTATCTATGTTTTTTTTTCATAATTAAATCTAGAAATTCCGGGAAATAAAATCAACACACGAAAAAATTTCAAATTCCCTTCGAGAAACTGAACTCTATGACCGCCAAACACACCAGCGCCGCCAAGCGGGAGCAATGGCGGGCATCCCTGCCATTGAAATCGCCTTAAAAAAAAAAACTCAAAAGTCATTTCTTTTTAATTTCACAGAAAAGCTTTTGTTATTGCAATCCTATTTTTGGTTGGCAGATGCTTTGCCAATTTAACGGGTGTCAAAGTTTCCACGGATATTAAATTCTATTTGAGATTTACCACGATTATTCCCATTCGATTTAAAATCCATTCAAAGACAGGCTTTATTTGAACGGAATAAATTAATGTTAATAAAAAGAAAAGAAGTTTTAAGATTGTGGACGCATTTGAATATTTTTATTTTAAAAATGTTGTCACTATCACAGATTATTTGGGAAAATAGGATTTTCGGATGGTTTGGAAGGCTCATTCGCAAAATGTCAAATAAATAAATAAACAATGTCCTTTTCCTCGTACTTGATGCCTTAGCCCCAAGGACAACAAATTCTTTGTCATGCTCAAAGAAGCACCTGAGTAGTGAGTGAGACGTATACACACTAGACTCTAATAGAGAGGTAGACTTGTACCGCATCGGCTGGTCCGGGGATACCGCACGGTGAGGCGGCGAGCCTCCTAACCTTGCCGGATTGCCGCCATGGGATCTGGAGGCAAAAGTCCTCGCGCATATTTGGGAGTGGCGCGGGGAGGCGAAACGCCGGGGCTTGACTCCGATCCGCGAGAAATCGCGGCACAGCGGACAGAGCTCCGACGGGATCTCATGGCGTCATGGAGAGTGTGATTGTCGCAACCCAGTGCTGGGCACGCCACTATTGCGGCGATAAGTCCCCTCTTTGAGGAGTGGCTGGAGAGGCGCCACGGCGTCCTCACCTTCCGCCTGACGCAGGTCCTCACCGGACACGGCTGTTTCGGGAGGTACCTGTTTCGGATAAGGCGGGAGGAAACGCCCGGGTGTCATCACTTCGTGGATCGCCCGGAGGACACGGTGGAGCATACGGTGGAGGTATGCCCGGCTTGGGCAGAGCACCGCCGTGTCCTCGTGGAGGCGATCGGTGGCGGGGATCTCTCGCGTCCGGCCCTGGTCCAGGCCATGGTACGGAGCGAGAGAGCATGGGAGGCCGTCACCTCCTTCTGCGAAGCAGTAATGCTCGCGAAGGAGGAGGCGGAGCGCGTGAGGGAGAGGCAAATTTCGCGCCCTCACGCCCCTAGCCACCGCAGGAGGAGACGCCCCGGGCGTCGGGAATCGATCGCGGATTCCCGGCCACCGTAGGCGCGGGCTTGCGGACGGTGAGCAATGGGTAGCTCGCCGTCCGGTAAGGACCAAGCCCGGGTCGACGGCGCGTTGTGTTCCACGCGCGCCTCAAAGAGTGTCAGCGAGTGAAGGGGTCCAATGAGACCATTGCCTGCCGGGATTGCGGGAAAGTCCGAAAGGGATACCGTGGCCCCCTGGCATTGCACAGGCAAGAGAAGGAACACGGGTAGGTTTAGTCAGTAAGAGTCTGACACGCCCTCCCGCTCCACCCAGAGCGGGAGGAGTCATTTGATGATTTCCCACCCAAAAAAAAAAAAAAAAAAAGACTTGTACCGCATAAGTTTATCTTAAGTCAAATTACGCGTTCAAGAGCTGTCAGTGTCAAAATTGTTATGGAATATTTTGTACACTGACAGCTCTTGAACGCGCTTAAATGTGCTGAACGCGTTCAATTCCTTTAGTGAAACCCGCACTGAGAAAAAGAAGTTTCTTTATTTTTTCTAATTCGAATTTCAAATAGTGAATAAATTAATCGTTATAGAATAGAATAGAATTTTTCTTTATTAAAGTTATGAAGGATCCAAATTGAATTGCTAATTATATTAAGAAGAGAAATGGCTTGTGGCTAAGTAATAACAGCCGCACGTGTCCATCGTTCAGGTTAAGCTACGCTTGCCGCGGTTGGTCTGTGGATGGGTTACCACCCATCTTTACATACCAAGATGCCTCAGAAAGCACATGCCATTGCTCGCGACGGTCATTAGTAGATCTTTGATAGGCGTTACGGGTCGTCAGAAGCCCGAAAGTCTGACAACCAGTCTTACCAAGGGGTATCGTATTATCCAGTAACTGGGTTGTGGAGGTCAGATAGGCAGTCGCTCCATGTAAAATACTGGTATTCAGCTGCATCTGGTTAGACTGGAAGCTGACCCCAACATAGTTGGGAAAAGGCTAGGCAGACGATGTTACTAAGAAAAAAGGTTTCTTTTTTTTTAAAGTGAAAACTTCTTAGGGCGCGTTGAGTACTTTTTGGGTGAACAAAAATCATGGAAGGAACTCGCGCGTCATCGTCACCGAACGCTTTCCATGAGCTATGTGTATATATGTGTACTTTTTGGGTGAACAAAAAGCGTGAAACTCGCGACATCGTCACTTCACGCTGTTTTCACTTCTATTGGCAGTCCCCAAAGACTGCCCGCATATATTTTTATTCGGATTTCGAATGACATACCTACGAACATTGTTTGTGTATTAATTAGTCGTTAGGTAATAAAGGATCCAATTGGAATTATGTACTAATGACTACCCCTCAAGGCCATAGCTTAAATGATGTCAGAACTCAGCGGATCTAATCAATCATAAATTGACATACTGTGCGTCCATCCATGACGTGTTTGGATTCAACACTCATGGTTGACTTGTGTTTTCTGTTTAGGTCGGTACCTATTAATTCCGGCTTTCAATTTTCGGGGCCGCTTTTTAGGTTTCCGTACCCAAAGAGTGAAACGGGACCCTTGTCTGTCCGTCTGTCACCAGGCTGTATCTCATGAACCATGATAGTTAGACAGTTGAAATTTTCATATCTTCCTGTGGCTAGAATACGCGCATTTTCGCTAACGTCAGGTTAAATATTCTTAATAAAATAAACGTTGTTGATTTATAAATTTAAATTACCCTTTTGCCTATTTCGCGTAGTTAGGTAATTCCAAACTAAATTTTGTTGATTTAAATTACCCTTTTGACCATTCAATCAGCGCTTGTAATGATAAACGTAAACAGTTCCCTAAGACCCTAGTTATAACAGGCGCCCGAGGCGCGCGTCTTGTTCGCTACGTTTAGGGAGCTCAATAAAAATTTTACGTAACTTCGTAACGAATTAGCCCACATGCACACTGGATTTTCAACGCCTTGCTTAGTGCCGAGAGTTGAAAATCGTATATTTTCTCAACGCGCTGGGATGAGAGTGCGTCCCAAAGCGTTGGATTCTCAACGCTCGGCTCAACACCGACAGTTGCAAATCCAGTGTACGAAAAAAAATCGCCGCGATAAAAACACGTCCGTGCAAACCTGTACCCTAATTACGTAATACACGATGAATCGGAATTTGAATCGCTTTGAAACAAATTGCTAATCCATTGCTTCATAAGTTAGAAAAAATAATCTGCTCAACAACGTAGATAATAATAATAACGCAATGAATGTTGTTGAACTGAAACAAATTTGTCGTAATCGTTTACGAAAATGTGTTGCGTAATTAGATAACTGGGACGGCAGTCTCGACATATATAGCGATCGCTATATGGCCGAATTCGGTCGCAAAGTCTTAATGGGGTCTAGACGACAAAACTACTCGTGCTTGTGAAGCACGTCGCGTGCGGCTAGGGACGCTATTAGGACTCAAAACTCAAACTCAAAGCATTTATTTCAATTAAACCCTTTACAGGCACTTTTGAATTGTCAAAGAGTCAGTTAGTCAGAAAGTTGAAGCTAGTTGCCCATTCCAAAACGTAGATCTCTATGGAGAAGAACGGGCAAGAAACTCCAAGGACACTCTTTTAAATATAGAAATTACAAAATCCGGGGTACATTACTCTTGTTGATTCTATATGTGAGAACAATGTAAAAGAAAAATATATATAAATCAAAAACGATTAAAAATTTACAACAAAACAAAAACAAAAAATTTAAAACAAGACTGCGACCGAATTCGGTCGTATAGCGATCTATATTTTTTTTTTAATTTACGATGGGTTTGCTCTTGACTAGTCTAGGTCAGAGGTGACAGAGACAAAGTCGACGATGGAGTGAGCTTACCCAGAAGAAGCCTGTTCACTCTTACTTTGAATAAATTCGGGTTGTATGCGTTTGGAAATACAGACGCAGGCAGAGAGTTCCACTCCTTTGCTGTGCGCATTATAAAAGACGTTTAAAAACGCTTAGTGCGAGTTGGTGGAATATCATATAGGTAGGGATGGTAACCTGCGGTGCGTCTAGATGTCCGATGGTAGAAGGGGGCCGGTGGAATGAGGTCGTGGAGTTCATGGGCACACTCGCCGAAGTACAATCTGTAGAAGACCGACAAGCAGGCAACCTTGCGGCGATGAGCCAAGCTGTGAAGCTTGGCATCCACCAGTTTAACGTCGCCAATGAGCCTCTTAGCTCTGCGTTGTACAAGTTGGCACTTAGCAAGCAAGTTGGTACTTAGCTGAGCCGTCCCAAAGGTGGCTGCAATACTCCATGCAGGATCGGACTTGTGCTTTGTAAAGGGTTAAAAGCTGTCCAGGCGTAAAGTATCGCTTCACTCTATTTAGGACGCCCAGTTTCTTGGCCGGAGTTTGAGCTTTGTACTCGATCTACGTCGAGACTGTCGCCCCAGGGCTTACATCAAGCGCTGCCGTCCAAGGACGCGCGCCATGTAACTCGTTACATAGAAATTCATAAAATGCGCCATCATAAGAGGCACCTCGGGCGCCTGTAATAACTAGGGCCTAACTGAACAGACAGCTGCACAGCTGTCTGGAGAGTTTGTTGCACTACTTCTTCTACCCAGATATAGCACTAGGAAGTGGTGAAGGGAGGGCGTTTTTAGGCAGGGTTTCGGGCGGTTTTCAGCCTAGTTTAAATAAAAGACTTGATTTTGATTTTACACAGCCACTCCCGTTTCACCATTCGTTACTCAATAGCAACTCGTGAGCTTAGAAATCTACATTTTTGACACTTGTCTGTTTTTAGGGTTCCGTACCTCAAAAGGTAAAATACCGGTCAAGTGCGTGTCGGTCTGTCGGACCACGCACAGTGAATTTATCCCAAGAACTTTGTAGTTGAAAAATGTTCTCCCATAGATCGATATACGTCACAGGCAATAGAGATGATGCCTGGGTCAAAAAAAAGAAATTCTATTTAGTCCGTCAGTCAGATAATAAAAAAATATTAGACGTATTTTTTGCTTTATCATATTAATAAAAAATGACTCAGGTACAACGCATTAAAGTTGGGGAGTGGGGGTTGATACGTCACAAGTATGTATAAAATCTACATACAAGTGACGTCATGGCACATTATAACTCAATGTATCGCCGTAATCTTTTGATAACGTAAAAAAAGAAAAAATACGTGTACGTTATTTTTTCATAATCTACATTACGGACAAAAAACATTTTTTTAGTCATCTTCCCTATTCTCCAACTGCAAATGGACCGTTGTATTTGCAAATACCCTGGCAAAAAACAGACGCTGACTGACAGACGGACGGACGAACAGCGGAGGCTTCGGGTACGAAACCCTAAAAACTGGCTCGATGGTTTAAACCTGAAGGCCAATTCCCGTAATTAAACGTTTAAAATCTAGTCCAGTATCTCTATGTAGTCTGTGATCTAGTCGCAATCTCAACTCACGGACAGTGAAAAAATGAAATGTCAAAAATGACAGAAACGTTTGACAGATTGAGTATTGACTGACAATAATTATACTTCTAAGATAGCTTGATCTCTGCGACAGCTGTCAGTAAAATCACCGCCTATGAAGTCCTGAATTTCATAATAGTACCTACAGACAGTAACTGTCAATGTCATACTTTACCTAATGAATGAATAACCCCTAGGAATGTCAGTTTGACATACGTCACAGAGATCAAGGTATCCTTTATGTAGTATAGATGGAAAACGTTCTTAAAAAATCGGGAATTACGCCCCCTGATCTAAAGTTCTGTAGTAATAAGACGGAACGTATCCGTGTGTCGAGACTAGATAGGGTTGCCAACCATACTGTTAAAAACAGTATTAGGTAGGTATACTGTTGTTCACTCTAAATTACTATTCAACTTAAGTAAAGTAAATATAATGATCCGTTCAACTGTCGATTTGCCTTTAGAAGGCGATAATAATAAAAAATCTAATGAGTCTCGTTAGTGACAGTTGAACTCATAGACGGTTTTCACAGATATCCAGAGCAATACCTAAATTAAAATCATAATACTTAACTTCAGAATGAAACTGTTATTGTCTCGAATTTTTCGCGACATAGTAAACAGATAAATTGTTATCAGAATACCTTTTAGATACTAGTATTATAGTTAGTTCTACCACCTCAGCATTCAAAGAATGTCTTTTCAGTAAAGAATAAAAAATAAAAATAAAATTGCTCCTCACTTATTTGGTGAAGCTTACAGTCTTCAAAATTAATGCTATAATGATGAGTTGCGTCAGAAGCACTTATTAATTATGTATCTATTTAAAACTGAAATGCTGTTTATTTTCACAACTTCGACAGTAATTTATACTTTATTTCTTGTACAAAAAGTTGGCAACCCTACCACTAGGTGTAAGTGACCATTGAAGAAAGAGAGAGAGGGAACCAGCGACTTGCGAGGGATATCAGATGGATTACCTACCTATCGCCCATTTTCGTCACTAACCTAAAGAAGGATCTGTGTATTTAAGGGATGATCAATGACACGAATAGGAGCTTTTCATTGTGATATTATTGCGAATGTACGAACTAATGATGTACCTAAATATATTTATAAATTCTAGTTCATTCTTTCCGAAATAAGGGAAAGATTTTGTTTTTTTTTTTTTTTTAACTATGGCATCTCGCAGGTATACCACTAAGGTATTTACTGCTCAACCGAACAATCCTGTGGCTGCCTTAAGCACTACACTCAAAGCCTCCAGCCAGGAGCAACTATTCTAAATTAAAAGCACTACACTCAAAGCCTCCAGCCAGGAGCAACTATTCTAAATTAAAAAAGATTTTGTTTTTTTTTTTTTTTTTTTTTGTCTAGGGCATCTCGTAGCTCACCTCTGAGGTGATGACTACTTAACCGGTCAATCCTGCGGCTGCCTTAAGCTACTAACTTAAAGCCTCCAGCCAGGGGCAAAACTATTCTAAATTAAAACTAGGCGAACGCTCGCTAAGGGCACCCCCTGTGGGGTACGGACCTCGGCTTAGGGCGTCGCTGGGGGGAGGACAGCAAGTTGGGACAGGCTGGATCAAAGATGATTCATTATTATTAATCGGGGAATTTAAGACTACATTTCTCAGCAAAACGCGGGCTGGCGCTTCTGCGAGCAAGGGTCGGTGGGGAGTATTATTTACTCGGGCGGGTCGCGATCGCGGAGGACCTCGGCGGCGAGGTCGGAATGCGGGTCGGTGTCTGTGTTTCTTGTGCACTGTACTTGTGGCCCTATTGCTCTCCTGGAGGAGGGTTATGGGGTCGTCTGGGTCGGTAAGGATTTGCCTTGGGCGGCGGGTCTGACTGATTCTACTCGTGACATAATTGGCGGCCTCGACAACCAGGGGGTTGCGATGTTTGGCGGCGGACTCAAAGAAACGCTTGGAATTGCGTTTGAGAAATTGGTGGATTGTGGGGATCTTTAGGTCGAGATGGAGGATCTCGTTCCTAACGTACCAGGGGGCACCGGTGATTTTCCGGAGAAATCTATTTTGGAGCGTTTGCATCCTATGAATATGACGGGGTTTTGCGTGTGCAAATACGGCTCCCGCATAGGTCATGATGGGACGAACGCACGCCGTGTACGTACGCAATTTGCACTTAAGTGACATTTTGCTACGTGCATTCAGGACAGAGTGGAGTCTACCGAGGACGAAAGCGGCTCGCGAGCGGACCTGCTTTATGTGCTCACTGAAGGTGAGATGCTGATCTAGGACGACACCTAGGTATTTGGCTCGCTTCTCCCAAGGGATAGGCTTGCCGAACATGGTGATGGGTCGGGGGGGTTTGAACCTTTTGCGCGGTTTCCTAAAGAGAATCGCTTGGCTTTTATCCGGGTTAACTTCGATCCTCCACTTTCTAAACCAGGTGCCGAGCATGTCGACTGAGGTCTGGAGAGTGTGGGCTATCGAGTCAGTGCTGGTTCCCTTGTAGTAAATGGCCGTATCGTCTGCGAACAGAGCCAACTGCGCCCTTTTACTCTTTGGGATATCGCTGGTGAAAAGCGTGAAGATTAGGGGGGAGAGCACAGAGCCTTGAGGGACTCCTGCGCGGATAGGACGAGAAAGATTTTGTCTTTTTACGTACCTACTTATAGATAGTGCAGTCCACGACGACGCGCCCCACTCCGCTCCGCTCCGTACTAAAGTACAACTTGCAGTACAGTTATCGCGGAGTGGGGCGCGTCATCGTGGATTCCACTATCTTTATACATTAGTATAAAGGAATGGCTGGTAAGATTCCGTTATTATAAAGGCGCTGCGCCAATTTTCGTTACAAAACACGTAAAACAACTGACTGTTTACAAAATGTTATGTTATATATTTGTGTTTAATATTTAGGCAACGCTCCCAAATTACTCTTTTCAAAAAAGAGTCCCACGAGGAAGACGTAAAAAAAGAAAGAAAGAATAGGTACCTAATATTTATTTGGACACAGTTCGTAAACACGTGTCTCATTTTCTAGCAGTAGATTTAGTGCTACAAAGAAAAATATGATTCTCTGTCCGACCTGCGACCACGTTCGTTCAATATTTAAGAAGAATTAAAAATTGACAATTGGTTCGTTTTAAAAAAAAACAGTTTTCAGAAAGCGATTTTGAAGAGCTCGAACTAATTGTACGAGTATCATTAACAAAGTATTTTCTTGACTTCACTCCATGACTGCAGTTAAAACTTAACAAAATGTCACGAAACGTTTTTATCTGCGCCTGGAGAGCACTAAACACGCAATGAGTCCTTTACTCCTCCCGGCCCCCCGCAGGTGAACGCGGGTGATGCTATCCATTCCTTGCGGGAAACATTTTAAAGTTTATGTTTAATGTTTTATGTTAACCACGCCCCTAAATTGGTTAGTGTTTGATGTTTACTAAACACGAAATCATGGCACCGCGGACCCGGCTTAGAATTGGAAGCAATATGGCTGAAAACAGAAAAATAATACCCGGCCAAGTGATTCTGACCCGCGACTCGCTCTTTGACTTTGCTAAGTAAGCGTCGCTTACGAAAGTGAACATTATTTGTATAGAATTAATGTCCATATTCGGATAAAAAGGTTTACTCCCATTCTGTTATACGAATATAAAAATTACTTTCATAAGAATTCCTATGGAACGCTTACTTTACTCAGTGCGTTCTGTGAATGTTGCCCAAAAGTTTCCGTTCCCCCAAAGAGGAATAGCTAACCTTCTTTTGATTATTTTCAATGAAAGACGTCATAAACACTTATTCTGTCAAAGTGTCAAGTGGGCCTATTATGGTAAAAAATACAGTTGTGCTGTGCCTATGACAGACAGACAGACATATACACGGCGCCGGCGTAAGCATAACAAGCATTATAATCTATAGAATTTGTTATTGCAGAGATAAAGCAATAACCTGCATTATGGTGTAAGTTTTGTTTGTGGCCTGCAATACCAAAATACCGACACGAACGGCCACAAATCAAATATTTGTGAGCAGGCCGGATATTAGTGCATTTTATTGCTGTATTTTTAGCCTACCCAAGATTTGTCACAAACTCTGGCTTGAGGCTATAACTGTGAACATTTTTACTGGCTACAATGGCCATATTTGAAAATAACCTATCAAACACAAAAACAAGATTTGTTCAAATAAAAAAACACAATCAAAACTCATTTGTGCATATTAGGCTGTGAATCAGCACTTTGTGAACGTCAAAATTACATAAGACAGTCCTCCAAAACGTTTGCATTGCATTATTTACGTTTTTGAGCAGACGCTTTTTTCTAAACATATTAATGAAGCAATGGATTTTTACTTCTAAATCTTCTGGATGTGATAAAGTGTGTATAATTTTATAATCATATTTGCATCTATCACATAATTAATTTATCGGTCATTCCTTCATTTTTCATTTTTTTTTTACCTATCGTGATAAAGTAATCTCATTCTAGGTGTATCGTCTTCACATATAATTAATGTATACAAGATATTGTGAAAACATTTTAAAAGAGTAACGGTGGAGTTTTTTGCCCATTCTTCTCCATGCGAAAACTACCTTTTGGAAGGGGCGACTAGAATAAATTTGTTTTTTGTAAATTTTGACGTTCTAAAGTGCATTTTTTGTGCCTAATTGAAATAAATTATTTAACTTTGACTTTGAGTGTGTTCCGCAATTGGAGTATTGGTTGGGAAAAGGATAATTATTGGGGTTTCCTTTAGGTGCAGTACGCGTCAAACTTTATGGCAACGCTGAAGTGTGCTACTCACTGCGCAGTATTCCACCCCTCACCCCCGCTAACACATGAATTCTTTACTGCGCAGCGACTCGCCTCATGTTCCGAGCCGCCATAAAGTTTGCATCGGGCTGTAACAGTACTCAATATTTATTTACATTTTGAGTACTGTTACAGCCCGATGCAAACTTTATTTACATTCCACGATGTGAACTTAGGTGGTAGGTTTTACAAAGTGATATGATCTTTTACATGACTGGAACCGCACCAGAGCCGCAACGGCACCGCACTGACCGCAAGATGAAAATTTTTCAGAATTTCTCAGAATGAAATGTAAAACCTATACGCCACCATGCATGACGCCACGTAGAGTTTAGAGATATTATGATCTTCTTAATCCTCCTAATCTTTTTAGGGTTCCATAGTCAACAAGGAACCCTTATAGTTTCACCATGTCCGTCTGTCTGTCTGTCTGTCCGCGATTTAGCTCAAAAACTATTGGTACTAGAAAGTTGTAATTTGGCATGAGTATACACGTTAATGTCGCCGAAAAAGAGGTAAAATAAAATTTTGAAAAAAAACAATTATTTAGGGTACCTCCCCTACATATAAAGTGGGGATGATAATTATTTTTTTCGTCCTACCCATAAAATATTAGGGTTTGGGAAGACCGTTTTTGATTAAGTAAACCGTTCGTGACTTATCAAGCTTTAAAGTACCAATTTTCGTTAGAGTCAAGTGTGTCCCCCCCCCCCACTACCAACTAAACGGTTATAGTTAGAAATTCAAATGTTACGGCAGTAGTACCCATATATAATGAAGTTTAATGGAAAACTATTACAGCTAAGTAGGCTTTACAATTCAACGAGTAATAATCGACCAACTTACATTTGCGGTTGAAAAAACATGTTCTCCGATACGGAATGTATAGGAGAACATGATTTTTCAACTACAAAGTTAAGTCTGTTCTTGCGATTAATTCATCCCAACTACGGAACCCTTCATTGTGCGTGGTCCGACACGCACTTGGCCGGTTTTTTTTCATCTTGAGGTGGCTCCGGTGCGTCATGTACATGAAGGCTGTACGAAGATTCAGTCAAAACAATTTTGAGTCAAGACTGCTTTCTTTTGTTTTCACTTTTTAGAGGTATGAAGAACAGCGTGTAAAGTTCTGTCTTGCTCTATATAAAAGGGAGGATCCTCCGACCAGACGGGTGTCGTGACGATTGCTGTCATATATTCTTATATATGTCGTTCGCGCGGTAAACTCTAATTGCGCGATGCAGGATTTGTGTGACGTCAGGATTTTGTTTGCGTAGTTTGCATGTGGCGATGTAGTTGCCGCCACAACGTTTTAGTTTTCGGTAAATTTGTTTTGATAATTGATGTTATAAATTATATTTATTTATATAAAGTGTGTTATTTGACAAACAGTTTTTTTACACGTCAAATAGATAATATTTGAAAACTAGGTCGGTGAGGTCTCAGTCTCTTTTAAAGTTATCGTCTTGTTCAGATCATATGAAGACCATGTAGGTTAGGTCTGTGACGGTTCTGACCACTCAGTGCACAAGAAGCTCAATACTACTTTGCAAAGATCTATGACTGCCTGACTTAGGACATGTCCTAAGTTAATCTTTTTAATATCTTACAAAAGTCTAGTTTGAGCCTTCAATGCTAGAATAAATAACAAAAGAGCATCTGAAAGGAGTACAATCGTTTGCATGATTATTTTATTATTTGATGCTAAAGCTGATATTAGACGCTTTGCTTTAGTTAAATGGAAATTTTTGTTTCATTCCACGTTCACAGGACACCGACAAAATTACATACGTTCTGTTAAGATAGCACTTTGTGAGTCTTTTAAAATAAAAACACTTTATATTCTGCTACAAAAATGTTTTTTTTTAAACTTGCACACCTACGAGCTGTCGGAATAAATTTAAATCGGATAGAATTTTGTAGATTGACTGCGCTGCTTGCATAGAGAGCAGTTTTATATAATTAATGAATTATTAAACCAGCAATATAAAGTATTGAGTTGGAAATCATTTACAGTTCCAACAGTGTTCTTCGAACGATCATCCTCTACTTTGATTTTTCGATTATTCGGTAGGTGAATGAATGATACTGATTGCCGAAATCCAACATCGTTGAATTGGTTCACTAATGAATTTACTTTTCACTTTTGATTCATTCATTTCCGGTTTCGGCCCCTGATTTAGAGTTCCAAAAACATCTTTCTTAGAGCAGCATGTACAGGTAGTACACCTCTTTATGGAACAAATTCTTTCGAGTTGGGCAATATTGGTTACATCATTCATGTTGAAATTATACATGTGAGAACAATTTAGAAAGACGTGTACGTAAAAAGCGTCCGTAATAAAAAGATAAAAACAATTCAAAAATTAAAGTATGGCGTGGCAGTTAAGAGATGACTAGTCCCTACTGATGGCGCCCGTTCACGAACATGACGCATGGATCAGCACCGTTTAGCTCAACCATTTTGAAGGAAACTTAACGATCCAACACACACTACCACCAGCGAGAAATTTGAGTGAGCATGACATACTCTCAGCCGCCAGGACACATCAAGTCAATGAAAGACGTACCCAGTAAATGGTAGCTTTATAGAAGGTACAGATTAAAGCCACATGTGGCGAATCCCTTGCGGGCGTGGACGCCACTGCGTGTCTCGTTGGTTTTTAACCCACTTGAATTGAGTACGGTTAGACACCATAGCCACCGACTAACATGTATATAACACGATAAAAATATTATTCTCGTTATAGGACAACGTTATATTATTCTTGTTTGTTTGTTTTTAATGTATGTTCATCAATATTCTCGTCAATTGTCAACCGATTTATAAAAATATTTTTTCACTTGTTGGAGGTGGCTTGTGGAGGTGAAAATAACTTTCGGGAGTCGGTGTTCTTGGATTGCCGCCGACTTCCGAAATTAAAGTTATTTTTCACTTTGTAGTCTTTTTTTTTTTTGGAAGTCCGTTGCTTTATTTTGTAAAAAAAACTTAATTATTTTTCACTTTTTTGATCAAAAATACACATAATAGTTCTATAAGTACTTATAAATTACAGTAAAACCTATAAAAAGTCAATATGTATATATATTAAATATCAAGGTAAATCTCCCGATATTGTGCGTAAAAAATTGCAGTTGGAATATATGGGAGAACATGTTTTTCAACTACAATGTTAAGTTTGTCCTTGAGATGAATTCATCAACTACGGAACCCTTCATTGTGCGTGGTCCGACACGCTCTTGGTCGTTTTTTTTTATTTTGTCTATGAATTCTATAATGTGTAACAGAATTCGGTATGTAAAGTATTTGTCAGTTATTTTTTTTATATTTTTATTTTATAGATATGAGTATTTGAAATATATAATTTCAAGTTTTTGTTTTTCCAAGCTGTAGTTATTTTTTTTATTTTTTTTTAAGTTTTGTTCGTGCTGACGTCATAAAGTAGGTTGAATAGCTTTTGATCTTTGCCACGTTTAACTACTGAGGTCCATATTTAAAACAAATCCAAAGGGTAGGCAAGCAGTTCCTTTTAACAAGCAAATGATCAATGTAGCAGTAAGTATCGAAGTCCGAAGGGAAATCAAGGGTTATAGTGAAAAGAATTAGGAAACTTATCAAAATACCAAGGCACGGTACCTACGCTCAACGAAAGTAAACAGCTTCATGCAAACTTGACGTTGACATTGACGAGGCACTGAAAGTTTCCTATACAGGGTAGTTTATGACGTCATTTGGAGGTCAAGTAAAAGTCAAGTGAACTTAAGAATTTTTGTGAAAATAAATACGATCTTAAAATTTTAGGAATTAAAAATAGAAAAATAAGGCTTACAAACCTAAAATCTCGAAATGGTTTTGGAATCAGCATAGGTTAATTTTTACTTTACATACCGAATTGCTATTGCTCAATAAGAAAGTAGTTTGTTCAGAATCGTTTACTGAATCGATTTCTGACATTTTTAATATAGGTACCTACTAAATTTTTTATCCCAAAAATAATTTATACTTCGTGAATTACAGTCACACTTTTATTGTACTGTCAAAACAAGCCTAAATGGTAAAGTACCTACTACGCTAGACTCCTATACGTGTGCGACAGTGTGCGTGTGTAGATTTGCTCCCGCAGACAGGCGCGATGCTACGGCGCCACCGGATTGGTAGAACAATGTCTATGAAAACTTCATAGAAATTGTTCTACCGGAGTCGCGTTATTGTGACCAAAATTTTCTCCTACAATCAGTATAACAAAGGTGATCATCGTAAATGGACCAACAAACATCTGACATACAGACGCCAGCACATCAAACTAATACAATCTGTCAAAATTCTTTAATAGATTTTCAACTCTATCACTAAATAATAAGGTTCAAAGTTGATTGGGAAAACACAACGCGCCGTCAACCCGGGCCTGGTCCTTACCGGACGGCGAGCTACCCATTGCTCACCGTCCGCAAGCCTACGGTGACCGGGAATCGGCAATCGATTCCCGACGCCCAGGGCGTCTCCTCCTGCGGCGGCTAGGGGCGTGAGGGCGCGAAATTTGCCTCTCCTTCAGGCGCTCCGCCTCCTCCTTCGCGAGCATTACTGCTTCGCAGATGGAGGTGACGGCCTCCCATGCCCTCTCGCTCCGTACCATGGCCTGGACCAGGGCCGGCCGCGACAGATCCCCGCCAAAGATCGCCTCCACGAGGACACGGCGGTGCTCTGCCCAAGCCGGGCATACCTCCACCGTATGCTCCACCATGTCCTCCGGGCGATCCACGCAGTGATGACACGATGGTGTCCGGTGAGGACCTGCGTCAGGCGGAAGGTTAGAACGCCGTGGGGGTAGGTTGACGCCTGCTGGCGTCTGTACATAGATAATAATTATAAGTATATTTTATTATACTAATATTATTATTTAAGAATAAATAACCTTCTTTTTATATTACTTTTTTATGTCGAGTAATAAAGGCGAGTATTCAACTATTCGCTAGAACAACTATTCGCAGCATCCATGGGCCTCAAGTCTGCTATTACAATAGTGTCAGAATGGTCTATCATTGATTTCATAATTGTTGATTTTGACAAGTTTGGTAATCTACTAATATATTGGCGTCATTATGACTTTCCAGTGGTCAAACACTGACACTCCTTTGAGAGAAATGGCATCTATTGGTAATCTCGTAGTTAATGAAAAATGAATGACTGACTTAGGCGGTAATCCGCAAACATTTTGACATTTACTTATGAGAACGTCATTGTGCAGTCATGTCTTATAATTTGTTACGAGTATCGTGTTTGTGGAATACAATGAGCAACCAATGATCGACCATTATGAATTTAGCAGATTACGAACTTTTTGCAAAATGACTATGGGATCGTGTTGGAAAGACGAATTTATAAAAATAGCAGACTTGGGCCCCTGGTATCTAATAAGATCATAGCATAATATTCTAATTGTGATGTTTGATGGTGTGAGTTAATTCCGGGACATTTTGTATAATCTATTCATCTATTTATCAGACAAGCTTCGTTTTGATGTTCATCGTAATTCTAACAAAGCTTTGTCCATTTGGCTGAATATTATTATCCTTAATTTAAGACAATAACTGTCTTTTGTCCTGAGCTCAAAATAGAAATAAGATAGGTAGTCCCTCTAAAGATAATCTATTTTATAGTATTCGAAGTATTCATTTGTTAGGTTCTAGTATTGTACACACGGCTACACATCAAGCTGTAGCGGTTACACCGCCACATACGAACTACGCATCAAAAGACATGACGTCACACAAATCCTGCATCGCGCAATTAGAGTTTGCCGCGCGAACGACATATATAAGACTATCCGACATCGACACAGTAACAGTTGGGCAGTCGGCCCGCCAGACACAACACCCGTCTGGTCGGAGGATCCTACCTTTTCTATGGTGGATGAGTGAACTTTACACCCTGTTCCTCATACCCCTAAACTACGGATAGTCTTATATATTTCTAGTTTATGCTGATCTCGCATTGTATGGGATTCCCGTTCAATACCATCCGTATGTAATCCGTAGTAATAATATACATCGCCATGGGATCTGGAGGCAAAAGTCCTCGCGCATATTTGGGAGTGGCGCGGGGAGGCGAAACGCCGGGGCTTGACTCCGATGCCGCGAGAAATCGCGGCACAGCGGACAGAGCTCCGACGGGATCTCATGGCGTCATGGAGAGTGCGATTGTCGCAACCCAGTGCTGGGCACGCCACTATTGCGGCGATAAGTCCCCTCTTTGAGGAGTGGCTGGAGAGGCGCCACGGCGTCCTCACATTCCGCCTGACGCAGGTCCTCAGCGGACATGGCTGTTTCGGGAGGTACCTGTTTCGTATAAGGCGGGAGGAAACGCCCGGGTGTCACCACTGCGTGGATCGCCCGGAGGACACGGTGGAGCATACGGTGGAGGTATGCCCGGCTTGGGCAGAGCACCGCCGTGTCCTCGTGGAGGCGATCGGTGGCGGGGATCTCTCGCGTCCGGCCCTGGTCCAGGCCATGGTACGGAGCGAGAGGGCATGGGAGGCCTTCACCTCCTTCTGCGAAGCAGTAATGCTCGCGAAGGAGGAGGCGGAGCGCGTGAGGGAGAGGCAAATTTCGCGCCCTCACGCCCCTAGCCGCCGCAGGAGGAGACGCCCCGGGCGTCGGGAATCGATCGCGGATTCCCGGCCACCGTAGGCGCGGGCTTGCGGACGGTGAGCAATGGGTAGCTCGCCGTCCGGTAAGAACCAAGCCCGGGTCGACGGCGCGTTGTGTTCCACGCGCGCCTCAAAGAGTGTCAGCGAATGAAGGGGTCCGATGAGACCATTGCCTGCCGGGGTTGCGGGAAAGTCCGAAAGGGATACCGTGGCCTCCTGGCATTGCACAGGCAAGAGAAGGAACACGGGTGGGTTTTAGTCAGTAAGAGTCTGACACGCCCTCCCGCTCCACCCAGAGCGGGAGACGTCATTTGATGATTTCCAACCCAAAAAAAAAAAAAAAAGTAATAATATACATTATATTATGTATATTATTACTTTTTTTTTAATGCTAGATTGCTGTTGGCTGAAGGCTTGTTTTTTAACCCTTACTAATTTAGACGTAATGGTATGGTGGTACTTGCGCGAGTTTAGACTTGCTCTTATCCGCGTGACTGAGCGTTTGCACTTTGCACTGGCGAAAAATTCACTTTTTTTTTTTTTAAACGTTGCCCTTCACTAGGAATTTCTCCTGTATCGTGGGTGCGTTTACAAACATTTAAACACACATACACAAACAGCCAGACCCGAAACAACTACTTGTAGGTCATACGAATATTTGTTCTGTGCGGGAATCGAACCCGCGCCACGCAGAGCAGCAGTCAATCGCTTAACCACTGCGCTAACCGCACATTGTATCGAACATTGACAGAAAATAGAGATTTCAACATGTTTTGTTGTGAATGTTTCGCCAGTGCATAGTGACACCGAATGACTCGGACACTTGTGCTATTCATCCCACACATGTTAATGTAACTTGTGCAAGTCTAATTTTGCGCAAGTATATGGTAACGTGTGTAGCCTGCATAAAACAAAGTCGCTTTTTGTATATTTATGTGTGATAAGTTAACCGTGGCTAATGCTCGAACAGCTGCAGCGTCTAAAAGCAGAGAATTTACCAATAAAAATACCAATACATGTAAATAAATAAAAGTTAGTGAAAAAAATACTGTGTCCCTTCAATATAAACATTTCGAACAAAATAGCTCAAAGCTAATATTGCCCAAATGCTAAAATAGTGTACTATGAAAAGTTAATTCTCTTTTTGTGCTCTTTAATATCTTTGAGGCAATTCTCTCACTATAATAAAAATATAAATATTGAAATAAAGAGTTTTCTTGTCGAAAAAAGTCCTGATTTATTCGTACCTATTTTAAGAAATTGTTTCAAAATAAAGAAACAGAAGAATTACGTTTTTTTCGACACAGAACGCGAAACACTTAATACAAATAAAAAAGTGACAATAATGTTTTAACAAACATATATAGTAGGTATGTGCCTCAGGACGACTTATTAAAAACTTACTATACATAAGCCAATAAGGTTAACCTTAAGCCGGGCCTTCCTGTGAGTGTTGGAGCCCTTGATGCTTCGGAGGATGTGGCCAATGTGTTCAAGGATCGTTTTGTAGTGTCGTCACCACTGGGGCCATCGAACGAGTGTCAATGCTGAGGCTTGCCAGGGTAAGTCTCTTTCTTGTTTTTCTGCCAAGCAGGTGACTAAGGTTATTGTTAAAATGTGTAGAGGCAAGTCACCTGGACATGACAGTCTCAGTATTGAGCACCTGAAGCATGCAAGCATGCATTTGCCTAGGTTACTGGCTATGCTCTTCACGCTCTGTATCAGTCACTCGTACTTGCCAACAAACATGATGAAGACAGTGGTGGTCCCCGTTGTAAAGAACAAAACTGGTGATATCTGTGATCCATCCAACTACAGACCTATATCGCTTGCCACCGTAATAGCGAAAGTATTGGATAGTTTGCTTGATAAATAATTAGGTAATATTTTACAATTACATCAAAAAATCAAAAAAAATATAAAAAAATATTGGAACAAATATTTTTTTTTACAGAAAGTTTGTGATCGCTAACAACCGCATTAGTATAGAACACTGTGTCGCGGCCATTAGCACCCACCTCCCAGAGGAGAGACGACGGCGTTCCAGGTACTTGTATGCAAACAAGAGAATATTATATAGAATATAAAAGATAAAAAAGAACTAATAAATCTTAAGCACTAATTATATTATTTGTCTAAATAAGTGTCGTGTATGTATGTGTATGCGCGTGAGTGAATGTGTGAGTGAATGTGTAGTTATATAATATGTATGTTTGACTGTTTATGTGATTCGTAAGGCAGTGGGACTGAAAGGACATATTATTTAAGTTTTTATAAAAATGTTCAAGCTCTTCATAAGAGAAGGAACTGAGCCACTTATGAGTAATTGATTTACACTCGCGTGAAGTAAGGGGGTAAATGTTCAGAAACCCATTTGTTTTGTTGTAGAGAATTGGGCTTATAAAGTAGTATTGTTTCCTGACTAACTCGATGTTAGCCGATAGTACAGGGCAGACTTCAACAGGTCTGCGTTTCTGGCTGCTCTGAATGCAAAAACACTGGTCGAAACTAAGTTCCGAATGTTTTCGTAAGATTGTGTTGAGGAGAAAACTGTGCCTCACCCTAGGGATCTGTAATTGAGCATACAGTTCATCGGTCGGAAAACGAACTGGTTTGTGCAACATCACTTTCAAAACCGCACATTACATGATGCACAGTTTGGGTTTAGACCTAATAAGCTTTCCACTGAAAGCGCAATTCTTGGTCTCAAGCAAACTGCCCGATATTACACGCATAGAAACACCCCCATTTATGCCTGCTTCCTTGACCTTTCCCGGGCGTTTAACCTTGTGGCCTATGATGTCACGTGGGCGAAGCTAAGGGAAGCGGGTATATCAATCGAACTCCTGAGATTTTTTCTTTTTTTTTCTGTAGTTTTTTTTTTTGAGCATTATGCTGAGCGATGGCCGTTTTGCGTGGATGTGACGCATATTTTCCTCCAATTTGTTATTTTCGTGTTTTATTTGTTTTTTTTTTCCTTGCTTGCGTCATATTTTACCGCAAATAAACGTTTTTTTTTTTTTTTTTTTTTTCTTTAAATATTGGTACACTAATCAACTTAATTGTGTTCGATGGGGAGGGTCTCTGTCCGAATAATAATAAAATATGTAGGTTGGAGTGCGGGGTGAGACAGGGTGGTTTGACCTCGCCAAAGCTCTTCAACCTGTGCGTGTCGGATGCTGGATAGATAACGTTTGTGTAAACAACTTCAGTTATACAGACGACATGGTGCTGCTGGTCCGACGGCCGGCTCAATCCAGGGAGCTGTTACGCGTGTGTGAGCGATATGTCACAAGTCATGGGCTGGTTTACAGTGTAAACAAAAGTGTATACATGGTTTTTGTTGCCTCCGGTAGACGTGTACACAGCAACCCAGTTGTAATTTTATATGCTGCCACTCATAAGAGTTGACAAATTTAAGTACCTAACGGGAGACTTCAAAGACGATGTAGATATAGATCGAGAGCGCAGGGCACTAGCGGTCAAGGCCAACATGTTGATACACAGATTCGCTCGTTGTAGTATTGGGGTAAAGATTACGCTGTTCAAAGCGCATTGCCAATCGTTCTACACGAGCGGCCTGACGCTAGACGCTATCGCTAGACGCCCTGCGTATTCAATATAATAACTGCTTCAGGATGCTGTTGGGTCTGCCGTGCTATTGTAGTGCGTCCGGCATGTTCGCATTTGCGCATACCGATGATTTTTACGCCTTAATGCGCAAAAAAACAAATTTGATCTAGTCAAGAGCGCGGTCTAGCTCTAACAGCATCCTAAGTATGTTAATAGAAAAGTACGACGCACCTTAGTTGTCACACGCTGTGTAGGTGCTGGTCAGAAGACCAAGGTAACGTTATAATTTTCATGTGTTTTTGTTTCTGTGGTTGTTTACTAACTGTAGCTTTTAAGAACAATGTTACTAAGAATTGGGCCTAGTTGCCACCAATAAACAAATATTTAATTTAATAAGTCCTGAGTTGACCTCCACGATTACTGACAAATGCTTGCACTGACTGGACAAGTCCACTCAAATCTGTGTGGTTATTTCCTCAAAAGATCATTTCAGACACTAATCTACATGGTCTTCATTTATGGCATGACCAAGATTAAGTCTGGACTAGAGACTGCGACCCCATTTTGTATCGGCCTTTCTTCACAGAGTAGACAGATAGGAAACGAGGAACTCATCTAGCATTTTTAATATGACAATATGTAAAAAATATTCTGATATCCTATAATTACCGAATTAAAAAGGTAGGACTTGTTGTAAGTACACCTGGCTATGGATAGTTACCACCACCATATCTAAGTCTGTCTCCATAACAACAATGTTAACTAGAGTTAGTTAGAGGTAAGATAGCCAGTTCCTCTGTTGAGGATTCCGGGTGAAGCTTGCTTCCACCTTCGGCCTGATCATCACGTAGGTACGGTTGTGATAAAAAATTACCTACTATTTTTACAAAAATCACGCTCAGTTAATATTGGAAAAGTTCCTAAAAACTGATTCATTTATATTTACAGAGCCGGAAATTTTTGTTATAAGACATGCTGAACGCCTGTGAAAATAGATATTGCAATAACTAACGTAACAGCTACTTGCTATAAATATTTTCGTAGGTATTTGTCTTCGAGTAGGTTAAAAGTAGGTACCGTACATCCATCTGCCTTAGGAGATACATATCCTTACTCCTTACTTATATTATAAATGCTGAAGTGAATCTGTGTGTTTGTTTGTCACACATTTATAATATTAGTAGAATCATTTATTTGTTCATGAAATGAGTTTTGGCGTGAGAAAGCTTAAGCTTTCACACTAAAACGGTAGAACAGATTTGGATGAAACGGCTGCAAGGATTTGGATGAAAGGCACACTGATAGACCATGACCTAGAATAGGACATAGGATACTTTTTATCTCGGTAGCCGCTGGCAAGATCTAGTTTATGATATTTGTAGAATTTAACATTGAGCACTGATAGCCTAGTGGTGTGACCGTCGTACTACCAAGTCATAGGTCTCGAATTAGAACCCAAGGCACACACCTCTGACTTTTCGGATTCATGTGCGTATCGTAAAATTATCTCTAGTTTCATAAACGGTGAAGGTAAACATCGCGAGATTGAGATTACTTCTCGACGACATGTGTAGCCAAGTCAGAGGTCCATTGCAACTCCGATACCAGGTTACACTAACCACACGAAAAAGAAAAAAGTAGTATTAAATACTCACTGTAAACCCCCGTTTGTGGACGTTTCTTTATTTATCGCGTTCTAGATTTTCAACTCTCAGTGTTGAGCCGAACATTGAGAATCCAACAGAATGTATCCGGCACTCTGTTGCATTTTCAACTCTCGGATTTAAGCGGTGCGTTGAATATCCAATACGCATTAAAAAGTCCTCCGTGGGTACGGGGGAGCAACACTATGAGCCCTCGGTGCAGGTTGGTAGATGTCACATGTCTTCGATTTTTTGGTTCTAGAACCTCACGATATTTTCCTTCGCCGTTTCGAGAGCAGTGCTGATGAAATTATTTACACAAACTAAAGCACCTGCCCAACAACACGTTATTCGGGGACATTACCACTGGGCCACTACGATAAGCAGCGAATTAGGCGTGTATCCAGTTAGTAACAGAACTGACGCTTACCCAGTTTTGGGGTATTGAAGATGACAAAACCGGCCAACTGTGAGTCGGACTCGCCCATGAAGGGTTCCGTACCATTATCTATAAAAACGGCAAAACAATCATGTCTGTTTTAAGGGAGCCCCCCTTAAATATTTATTTAATTTTAGTATTTTTTGTTATAGCGGCAACAGAAATTCATCATCTGTGAAAATTTCAACTGTCTAACTATCACGGTTCATGAGATACAGCCCGGTGACAGACGGACGGATAGACAGCGAAGTCTTAGTAATAGCTTTCCGTTTTTACCCTTTGGATACGGAACCCTAAAAAGAGATACTAATAACTTAATAAGGTCGATCTTTGTAATACATGCAAAAGGGTACGTATTACAAAGAACGTGCTACCGGGATTCAGAGTATATTTTGTCCTAATTCAGGTCATGGACTATCCGTATGCCGTTCATCTAAAGCTGTTCAGCCGTTACGGCATGAAAGGTAACAGGCATATAATAAATCAGTTTCAGAGTTCCGTGCCTCAAAATTAATAATATCAACCCTTAAAGAAAGACTTCGTTGTCTGTCAAGACTCTTGTTCTCAGGAACGCGTGCATGCATCGAGTTGAAATATTATTATTATTATTAATTTATTAATTCAAGTTACAATGACTCATACAATATAGATCAAAAACTTAGATCTACGGTCTCTTGGAGCTGTGACGAAAATCAAACTTCATTTGTGCCACATATCTTGACACTCACAAATAAACCAGTCTATTTGGCACTTCCCGTTGGTCAGCACCATGAAGTTTGGCAAGAAGTAAGGTCAAGTAAAGAGGACAATCCGAAAATTGGTAATTTATATAAACTTTAAAGTTAAGTTAGTTCTTCCATCTGGGATTAAAATTTCATAGGCCGTGTCTTGAAGTAACATTTAGTCTGTATTTTATTTATTACTCTATTAAAAGTTCTGACTGCCTTGTTGGTCTAGCGGTCACAAGCGCTTCTGCTGTTCATGAGGTCTTGGGTTCGATTCCCAAGTCGGGCAAAGTATTATTTGGTTTTTGCAATAGGAATTTCTCAGTAGTAGCCTGGAGTCTGGAATTGTGCCCGATTGATGGCAATAGGCTCGCCCCCTATTACATGCGACTTAAAAAACATAACTGGTGAAATTTGGGTGTACTACAGGTACACCTCTGCCCAACCCTTCGGGGAAAGAAGGCGTAATGTTATGTTAAGTTTTGTAAATTTTATTTTTCAATTGAAAAATTAAGTTTGTTCGTCAATCCAGATTAGGAAATGCGGGCAGCCGACCAAGCACAGCTTTGAGACGAAACCCTCAGGGCACTACTCCTACTCACAATTGCAAAAAAACAGGTTTATATGATTCTAAATGCCTTACTTACTTAAAATACTTTACTTACTTATTCATTTTCCTATTATTATCACCATTAATTTGTAATACCTACCCTCTAGAGCCGACATTGAACACATAATACCTACCTACATGTTAGATAGGTTAGTTTATGACTTTAAATTGTAATAATAACTTTTGACAGTGGGCCGATTTTAATAAAATAAAGATTAAATGTTAATTCAAGATACGGACTATGACTATATTTCCAATCCCTTAAATCTCTTGAAAAGAAGTCACAACACATAAAAATCAATATTAGATTGTGTATTTTAAATTTTACCCCTTTGGGGCATGATTTTACAAAAACGCTGAAATAGTTAAGTAATATTTATTTCATCAAAAGCATAACATTTGCATTGTCATATCCCTAACCTAAGAAATGCTAGATTTCCCATACAAACTTTCATCCCCATTATCACCCCCTTAAGGATTATCTATCCTCGCCAAATTTTATCGAAATCCGTTCAGTGGTTTAGCTTTAAAAAGGTAACATACAGACAGACAGAGTTACTTTCGAATTTATAATATTATATATAAATATATGACTCCTCGGTGGTCCGCTACTGCTGAGCATGAGGGTCCTGGGTTCGATTCCCAAGTCGGGAAAAACTATAATTGGCTTTTTCCAACAAGAATTTCTCAGTAGTAACCCAGAGTCTGGAATTGTGCTCGGTTGAGGGTAATAGGCTCGCCCCCTATTACATGGTACTTAAAAACATATCTGGCAACACCTCTGCCCAACTAAAATAAGGCGTGATGTTATGTTATGTATATAAAGATATATGAGATAATATAGTATGGATAATATATATATAAATTAGGATAGTCTGGGACCAACGTCGTAATCGATACCTACTTGACTCATGTATGGGAAGACTTATTATTTTTTCGCGATCACGATATTGACCCAATTGAAGGTTGTATTCGATAAGCATAACCCAAGAATCGAGATGTATGGCGTGCGACTGGAAAAGCCTATGTGCAGCAGTGGACTGCTGTAGGCTCATGAGGATGAGGCACAATCCATTCCACCTTGACAAACTACTGATTAAATCGTTAAGGGGGAGGGAGGTGGTCAACAAAGTGTGACATCGTGTGACAAGGGGTTAGAAGTTACAAGTTTCGTGCCAAACAACGTGAGCTATAAACCTCAACCCTAACGAAAAACCCCAAAAAAAATACCATGTCTAATAATATATATTATAGGGTTTATTTAAAAAATACAAAATACATGACGTCACACAAAGATGACAACACAGACAAATAAACACCTGTAACATGGACGGGCCTCCGAACATCATGAAATTCGTGTGACGTTATTTATGGATGGACCCTAACTGGACAAATTATAACACCTTTTAGAGAACAATTTGGATAAGTACAACTACAGACATGATTTTCCATTATAACTACCTTTTACCATTATTGGCATAGAATAAGCGGTAGAAACGTCCAACCGAAGGAAAACGCATAAAACAATATTTTCTGCTATGACGAGTTCCCTTTACTAATACCAATCGTATCTTAAACACAAAGAAACCTTTTACGGGCTCACCAGAGATGACAGCAACTCTTCTGCATCAATAAACACATTATTGTCGATCACAATGACATTCAGAGAAAAGGGCCTTTCCGGCCTTTTCTTAGATAATGCCGTTTGTCTTGTCGGATATATGTATGGTTCAATCAATCTGCTTAAAGACGACGCGCGACTGCTAGTCCCCGTCTGAGGTATGTAAAATAGTCGTCGGTAAAGTAAAGTAGGTCGGGGTCGCGGGAAAGTCCGAAAGGGATACCGTGGCCCCTGGCAACGTACAGGCAACTGAAGGAACATGGGTGGGTTTTAGTCAGTAAGAGTCTGACACGCCCTGCCGCTCCGCCCAGAGCGGGAGAAGTTATTTAATTTCCCACCAAAAAAAAATGTATGTGAACGGTGAGACGGGGGAGGGCGTCATTGGCAGACTAAGATAGCTTGAAATTCAAAAAAAACAAAATTCAAAAGTCGTTTATTCAAACTAGGCTGAACAGCACTTTTTGAACGTCAAAATTACATAAGACAGTCCCCCAAAACGCCCACCCTTCACCACTTCCCAGTGCTTTTGCTGGGAAGAAGAAGTGGAGCAGCAAACTCCCCAGCAGAATAGATGTCTGTTCAGTTTAAAAAAAATATTCTCTACGTTAGATAATTAACATTACGCAAAACGTAATTTAAATTATAATAGCCATATGACAGCTAGCACACGCTAATATACCAACCAAAAACATCGAGAACTATACTCAAGCAGAAATAAAAATAACTAAACTTATACAATTTATCTAAAAAAGGAAAAAAGCCTCCAGGCATAAAGGGCGTGCCCGCTTACATATAGCTGTAACTAGAAGATATAATTGATTAACTAGGACCATCGAGGTAAAATAAATAATTGTCGAGGCCGCTAGCTAACCACATATTGTAATACAACTCATTAAAAAAAAAGATTATCTCAACAATAAATTTAAATTAAATTAAAATAAATTGACCTATAAAGTAAAATTATAAACAATTATATGAACTCATATAACCTGCCAGTAGGTACCTAAGCTGATTCTGGAGAAAGAACATTCAAATATTGTGTTAAATTAATCACAGCGACCAACCATTCTTATCATTTAAGTATTCGTTGATAGAATAGTATGCCTTTGAACAAAGGTTAGATTTTACTTTAGTTTTAAACACATTAAAAGGCAAATCTAGCAAAGAAGAAAGCTTGTTATAAAAGATTATTCCAAGCCCAACAAATGAGTTATGAACCTTATGAAGCCGGTGAATGCACGTAGTTTATCCTTACTTCTAGTGTTAACAATGTTTTAGTGTAGGTATAATGTATATTTTGCCTAATATATAAGATGTTGGCGAAGATGAATTGTGATGCCACTGTGAGGATACCGATATCTTTGAAAAAATCTCTCAGTGAAACTCTGCCACCCAGCTGGTAAATTGGCTTGGCCTTTGTCTACTATGTTGATTGATTTTCCCAACTATGTTGGGGTTGGCTTCCAGTCTAACCTGATGCAGCTGAATACCAGTATTTTACGCGAAGCGACTGCCTATACAAATGATGATAATGATCATTTAATCTACACACCCGTATATAAATGATTTAAAAACTAACAGACTTAAAATAATAACAGTAATATGTACAAGTATATATAAAGGGGGGGGGGGGGGATTATTATAGGGCATCACAAAATTCGTCCGCATCGCTGTCAACAGGAAAAGTGCCCAAAAGGCTGGCCGCATTGCCACGTTGAATGGCAATGTTGATTCTTTGGCCAAAGAATAGGCCAGCCCTCTGGTCACGTGAAAAGTCGACCAGCCGCTTGGCGATGTCTTGAAAAACTAAGTGGGCACTCGGACCCCATGGCCCAAGTGTATCAACCCCAAACGGCTCAAACATATAAGTCCCAATAAGATTAGAGTTTTTGCGCCGTTTGGGGTTTTCCGCACCTGCAGCAGCAGCCCCAGCACAGCCCGCCTTGCTAGGAAGATGGGAGGGTGTCAACGCACGTTGCATCCCACACCAAAGGCCTACCTACTTTCCAAGGCATTATGGTCATTCCGTCTGGTCTCTTCCTATCGTCACATGCCAAGCCATTGGGTTCTAAAACAGCTGGCACTCCGGTGACAAGAGCACGACAGATGATATCATTGATGCTGGCGTGCCGTGCTATCGGGCCTGCGTTCTTACTGTGGGATAGACCATGGTTTCCGAGACAGTCGACACCTTCACCGCATTGGCAGCGATGCGGAGCCACACAAGGAGCGCCCAGATGCAAACAGGTAGCGAGCCGGAAGGTGTTATCACCCAGCATAGTGCCTATGTTGGGTGACGGTAGCGCCTGAAGCCAGAGGCCCGACTCCCACTCACTCACAGCCAGCAGGCGGGCACGCTCAGCAGTATTGGTGGACGTATTAATAAGATTATTCCGTACCAGAGCAGAGCAGAGCGGCTCATCCCACTGCCTCTGGGAAGATGGGTTCACGGGCCGATCTGTATTCGGGCAAGCCGCTTTCCAGGTTCGTTCTCCGCATCGGTCAAGCAAGGCAATTCAGAGTAAACCAGGCAGGGGGCAAAAAAATTCCCGGTCAACTTTTCAGTGCTGCGGACAGAGGACAGGATCGCGGGTAAGCTAATACTGATAATTTTGCGGATGAATGATGATCATCGATTTTTTATGAATTAATGCCTCGATGGTCTAGTGATCGCAAGCGCTAGTGCTCAGCATGAGGTCGTAGGTACGATTCCCAGGTCGGGGCAAAGTGTTATTGGGTTATTCTATCAGGAAATTCTTAGTAGCAGTCCGGGGTCTGGATCTGATCTCGGTTGATGGTAATAGACTCGCACCCTATTACATGGGACTTAAACAAAACTGGCTAAATGTGGGTGTACTATAAGTCAAAGTCAAAGTCAAAGTCAAAGTCAAATAATTTATTTCAATTAGGCACAAAAAAGGCACTTTTGAACGTCAAACTTTACAAAAAATAATAAAACTGATTCTAGTCGCCCATTCCAAAAGGTAGTTTTCGTATGGAGAAGAATGGGCAAGAAACTCCACCGTTACTGTTAAGGAAGCACACTAAATACCTACCTAATAAACTGATTATTATTAGTAAGTACATCTGCACATGTTAAAATAGTATCAAGTCGAATCATGTGTGGATATTAATCAAGTCGGGACATGAAGTCCAGTAGGTAGCATCAAATCTGGAAAGTTTTGGCCCAGTTCTAACATGTCAACTAATATAGAATGTTTCGAATAAATGATCCGACAAGTTAGAACAAGAAAGTCTATTAAAATCAAAGATTCCTGACACAAAATCAGGTCTCTAGCAATAACCAATGTACCTATAGACACCGACTTAACTAAAAGATGTGTTAGACATTTGTCCGTGTCTACAGGTAACTAAAAATACCTTATTTTCTCTTGTTTACCTGTCCTTATGTAATAAAAGGTATATAACTCCGTTGTCAGTCATAATACAATGTTTTGATTATGACCACAACACTGACTAGACTATTTCCCACCTGAATACCTATTTAAAACCATGAGAATACCTATCTGTGTTTATAATTACGTAATCCATTGTTCTAGAAGTAATTATCATGTCATAACTTGCACCTGCGCAACCCTGCCTCCCTCATTCGTGTAAACACCCTCGTCATAGCAAAATGGGAAATACCCAGCTATACCCCGACCCTCTGTCGCGTCCCTGAATAGCGAACTGCCCTGATGTATAGGAGCAAATTATTGTGTTTGCACAAATGGTACCCGCTACTTGCCCTATAGTAAAAATCTACTTAAGGTATCGGGTCTGATTTTACAATACTAGTTGCCTAGTACTAGTTGCCTAGTACTCTCTTAGAAAGTCTCAGATTCTTAGTCAGTTGAGCTTTAACTTCGTTCCTACAAACATCTCGCTACTTGAGGTATAAATTCGTGCTGAATAAATTCAAGTAAATTCGGATTACATCTAGCTCTAACCTTTGTCTGTATTACTGTTGTGTATTTTAAATATATTGTGTGTGTGTTTTACGTGCAATATACGTGGATTTGTTACATTAGCTGCTTGTGGTTTTTCTACTGTGCCAAACCTTACAACAAACCGCCCCCTTCAAACGACATAAGCTGGTCGTTTACATTTTGGTCATTCGACAGCCGGATATCGTTTACATTTTGGTCCTTCGAGCCGGATATCGTTTACATTTTGGTCCTTCGACAGCCGGATATCGTTTACATTTTGGTCCTTCGAAAGCCGGATAAGGTTCAAGTAATCATGAGTCAGCAGGGCTCCATCACAACACGCAGCAAGCTAAGGAAGCTAGCCGAACAGCAAGAAGCACGTAAGGATGACATCACAACGGACATCGGGTTGCAGTCCGATAGGGGACCAGGTTCGCCGTCTGTGGCGCCGACCATGGCATCAACGTCTGCACTCAACATTCCTCTGACGGGTGGCCGAGTAATCGACTACAGCGATTTAAGCACGTCAGAGGGACACCTAGGAGCACAGACACCAAGGGATCGCCGGAAATCGCCGCGAAGCAGAGCTTCATCCTCACATAGCCGCAAGAGTGTCGATTTCTTAAGAAAAATAATCGAATACGAGGCCGAAAAGGAACTAGTCCAGTTAAAATCGAAGATCAACGAAGACCTCCTTAAGGATAGGGTAAACCTCCTCAAGAAAAGAGTAGAGGCCGACATTGCCGAGATAGAGGCAACTACCGAGAGCGAAGACGACGCCTCCAATTCAGACGTGGGTACAGCACAGCGGGTCGACCAGTGGATAGATACGACGCCGCAAGTTGGCCAGCAGGAAACAGTGTTGCGTGATTCAGTTAGTGTTTTACGGCAATCGAGTACAGTGTTGTGTCAACCGGATGCAGTGTTGTGTACCCCGTCTGCGGAGCGCAGGCCCATGGATGTGGCCGCGCCCCGGATCCCTACCGTGAGTTATTCACAAACCGTAAGTACGCTTGATCCGACTACATACCGTAATAATGTGTCGCACATACTAGGTACAACCGTGCCGGTACCGTATTCGAGTACGATACCTAAAGCACGGACGTATACACCGATGCCTACCGAGAGAGTTACGTCCCGATTACCGACCAATAACCCCGTCTTTACCACTCCGGCCGCAAGTGGACCTCGTGTTTCGATACCCGAGTCGGATTCACAGCGGCAGTTGAAGTACGGAGATGATGTTAAAGAAAGACGGCGGGAGTCTTCGGTTGAAAGGGACTCTGTGTTAGATAGGCTGGCAGAGGCAATAACCAGTATGGGGAGACCGCGACCGGTACCGCGACAGGCGTACGAATTACCACATTTTAGTGGTGATCCATCCGAGTGGATATGTTACAAAAATATGTACTGGGATACCACTCAAGAGTATAGTTATAAAGTTCACGAGAACTTAGCCCGGCTTAGAACGTCTTTACACGGCGAAGCTAGAACCTCAGTGGAGGATTTATTAAGTTCAGGTACGGATCCCAACGACATAATGCACGCGCTCGATCAAGAATATGGTCACCCGACTTTAATATTACAAAGCGCGTTACAAAAGATTAGGGACCTACCTAGAATATCGGAAAGCTGCCGCGAGCTTAGAAAGTTCTCGTCAACCGTGCGAAATGTAGTAGCCCTACTTAAAAATATTAAAGCTGACGGCTATCTTAACAATCCACAACTAGTTAGCGAGCTATTAAACAAGCTAACTCCTATACAACGCGCGCGATACGGGGACTTTGCCATGGGGTTAGATAACGTGCAGGGGGTGGACCTAAGAGTCTCACCTAACCTAGAATACTTATCTCACTTTTTAATACAATTAACGCATACAACGTCGTATTATTTACAGCCATCTATAATAGAACCTAGTGCTTCTAGGCCCCCAATTAGGCAACAGGAACAAGTCTTCGGTCAACGACCCATGAATACCGCGCGTCAACTATTCAGTAGGCCACAGCTGACTCATAAGATAAATACACAGAGTGATGAGTCTAGTATCGTACCTAAGAAATGTATCATATGTCAAGGTGAACATACTATAGAAAAATGCGACACCTTTAATAAAATGACAGTTCAACAGCGATGGAACATCGTAAAAGAATTAAACACGTGTTTCAAATGTATAGTAAACAAACACAACAAAAGGTTTTGCCGCGCCGATAAATGCAAAAAATGCGGTTATTCCCACCACCTATTATTGCACGCCGATAAGCAAAACAATGCGAGCGATAAGCAGGTAGATAAGCCCGAAACCGTAACAAACATCGGTGAATGGAATGCCTCTGCGCTTTTAAAAATAATCCCAATAGAATTGTGTCATGACAAAGACAACAATAGTCATTGTTACGCATTACTGGATGGCGGTGCAACCGTCTCCTTGATAGATAAGACCATTACTACTGGTTTGAAGGGCCCAAGTATACCCCTTTCATTGAAGACAGCGGGCGGTCACGAGATCACTGACCCAACGTCGCGAGCGGTTGAAGTAAAGGTCAAAGGGCCAAACGGACAGTGCCACAACATTAAATGTCGCACTATAAGTGGTTTAAATTTGCCTTCTCAAACCGTGACCACCGCAATGCTTAACGGCAATGCCCACCTCCGCGACCTGGGATGCGTGGAAATGAGGGGCGCCAAACCGCTGGTATTGATCGGGCAGGACAATTGGCAGCTAGTTGTAGGCCGGGACGTCCGTCAAGGAAAACCCGGTAAACCAGTTGCCTCCCTTACCGAGTTAGGTTGGGTCATACATGGTCCGTTCGACCATAAAGATTTAAAAAGCGAACAAATTAACTGTAAGGCAGTTTCCCTGCCTGACCTGCATGACCCAGTTAAATCTAGCGAAGCGATAGGTATTTCTGAGAACGTACGTAAAAACGAATTAGATGAAAGGGCCTCAGAAATACGAGATAAAACTAACCACCGTGTACCAGATGAATCACAGTGGGCAGTAGGTTTGTTACGAAAACATAACAACATAATACCTACCAATTATAAAGGTAACCTTTTGACCGGACCCGACCCATTATTATTATTACCTTTTCAAGAAAAGGAAGCCGAGACTTGTTTCGCTCGGCTTAATAACCTGCATCGCCTGGAACATACAAAAATACCAGGGTTGTATGGGCTAGATCTAGACAAGGATCTAGATCTAGATTTACAAATGTTTAGCGACGCAAGCGAACAAACATGCGCAGCGGTCGCGTACCCAGTGGGCTACCGAGATAGTAACCAAGCGTCAGTGACGATGTTAGGTAGGGCTCGCGTAGCCCCACAAAAGGTAGTCTCAATTACAAGGCATGACTTACAACCAGCCTTATTAGTTAGACTATCGGACCGAGGCAACTGGCACTGGGTTCCTTCCGCGGACGACCCCGCGGGCAAAGCAACCAGGTCGTCTTGGCCCGAGAACCATACGGCGTGGCTGTGCGGCCCCCCGTTTTTATGTGTTCCACAGGAGCGGAGGCCGGTGTGTCGAGAGGCTGAGTCAGCAGAAGTGGACTTGGAGCGCATTCAGCGGGTCCACTCTACGGCAGCGACGCCGGCGCACGCCTACCGTGCGGCGCCACTTCTCAGCTACGAGCGCTACACGTCGTGGGCGCGTAGGAAACGCGTCACGGCTCATCGTTGTCGGCCGATGTCGTAAGCGTCGGCCAACATAAGAACTACAGCAGCGCGATCAAGAGGAAGCTCACAACCATCTCACAAGGTTGTGCCAGGATAATAGCTTCAGTGAAGAACGCACTACGAAGTACGCTCAGGGAGCGTGCACCACGTGAGGAGGTCCTTTACACCCTCCTCACAGAGGCCGAGCTCATCATAAATAGCCGGCCTCTCAGCTACGTCTACGATGACCACAACCAGCCCGTGGTCCTGACGCCGAACCACCTACTTACTCCTTGGCACTGCGTCCGGGAGCACTCCGTTCGCGCCGGGTTGACATCACGGACGTCGACTCCCGCTGTCAGTGGCGGCGTGTGAACGCGCTCGCCGACATGTTCTGGCGTCGGTGGCTACGGGAGTACCTACCTACTCTACAACGTCGAGAAAAGTGGACAAATAACGTACCAAATGTGAGTGTCAACGACGTAGTGGTTATCGTAGATAACACAAAAAACCGAAGTGAGTGGACTAAAGGAATAGTCAAAAATGTGTATCACGGAAGTGACGGGATAATCCGTGTAGCTGACGTAAGAACAATAAATGGGGTCCTGCGTCGGCCCATTGTTAAATTAATTGTGCTTCCCACCGTCCATGTGTAATGCGGCGGAACCCTTTTACAGGGGGTGGAATGTTAAGGAAGCACACTAAATACCTACCTAATAAACTGATTATTATTAGTAAGTACATCTGCACATGTTAAAATAGTATCAAGTCGAATCATGTGTGGATATTAATCAAGTCGGGACATGAAGTCCAGTAGGTAGCATCAAATCTGGAAAGTTTTGGCCCAGTTCTAACATGTCAACTAATATAGAATGTTTCGAATAAATGATCCGACAAGTTAGAACAAGAAAGTCTATTAAAATCAAAGATTCCTGACACAAAATCAGGTCTCTAGCAATAACCAATGTACCTATAGACACCGACTTAACTAAAAGATGTGTTAGACATTTGTCCGTGTCTACAGGTAACTAAAAATACCTTATTTTCTCTTGTTTACCTGTCCTTATGTAATAAAAGGTATATAACTCCGTTGTCAGTCATAATACAATGTTTTGATTATGACCACAACACTGACTAGACTATTTCCCACCTGAATACCTATTTAAAACCATGAGAATACCTATCTGTGTTTATAATTACGTAATCCATTGTTCTAGAAGTAATTATCATGTCATAACTTGCACCTGCGCAACCCTGCCTCCCTCATTCGTGTAAACACCCTCGTCATAGCAAAATGGGAAATACCCAGCTATACCCCGACCCTCTGTCGCGTCCCTGAATAGCGAACTGCCCTGATGTATAGGAGCAAATTATTGTGTTTGCACAAATGGTACCCGCTACTTGCCCTATAGTAAAAATCTACTTAAGGTATCGGGTCTGATTTTACAATACTAGTTGCCTAGTACTAGTTGCCTAGTACTCTCTTAGAAAGTCTCAGATTCTTAGTCAGTTGAGCTTTAACTTCGTTCCTACAAACATCTCGCTACTTGAGGTATAAATTCGTGCTGAATAAATTCAAGTAAATTCGGATTACATCTAGCTCTAACCTTTGTCTGTATTACTGTTGTGTATTTTAAATATATTGTGTGTGTGTTTTATGTGCAATATACGTGGATCTATTACATTAGCTGCTTGTGGTTTTTCTACTGTGCCAAACCTTACAACAAACCGCCCCCTTCAAACGACATAAGCTGGTCGTTTACATTTTGGTCATTCGACAGCCGGATATCGTTTACAGTTACTCTTTTTAAAAAAAAAACATTATATCTTGTATACACTTATTATATAATTATATGTGAAGACAATGCACCTATAATAAGATTACTATACCACGATAGGTAAAAAGAATGAAAAATGAAGGAATGACATAATTATGTGATAGATGCATGGTGCTCACATACTTACAAACATTGTAAAATTATACTATATTTCTAACATTATAATAAGTAATACTAATAATAATAAGTCAGTGTGTGAGTTCAAATAATCACAAAAATAAAATAAAATAAATGTTTAAAAAAATAAAAAATAATAATTATACAATTAAATTAGCAACCAGTTCGATTTTGTCTAGTACATCACTGCCTAACCCATCGTGAATTACAGGCGTGATGTTATGTTATATCATGAATGAACTGTTGACTAATTTCTGCAAGAAGGCTGATTTACATTTGCATAAGTAGGTAAAGCAGGGTTATATTATGTAAATAGTGTCATGATACAGTACGGGTGTTAGCTATTGTCCAAAAGAGAACAGTCAAGCTGTTCTCTTTTGGACAATAGCTAACACCCAGTTTTCGAAAATGATAACAATTATTTCAGCCAACTAATCAGTGCAGTTAACATGAGATAATGGCAGCGTGTTAGTTGAATTATAACTTGACCATTTACCGTCATGTTGGCACGATTGCTTGTCAAGCTTAGTTTCAGTACAAATAGAATTCAAAATGGCGACTGACAGAAAAGCGCTACCAATTGCGTCACGGGACAAGCTATAATGAACGCTATAACGCACTGTAGTTAGCTATAGGCCGAAACAGAACAGTCAACCACCTGTTTCGCGAAACTAGTTCCATAATGTTAACCCCGCTTGAAGTAAAGCGGGTTTAGTTTTAAAATTGGCATATTTTAAAATAGAATTGCATTTGTTTCTATTCTGGGTCAATTTCACCAATGAAACTGAACGCGTTCAACACGTCTAAACTGTTTTCAAGAGCTGTCAGTGCCTAAAATATTGCGGAATATCTCTTGAGCGCAGTTTAGAAGTCCAGATCGCGTTCAGTTTCGTTGTTTGGAAAATTCCTGTCCAACTGGTGAGTTATATCCTTATCATTGTTTGAACAGGATCATTATTCGCATATGAGCCTGATTTACATACAGGATGGCGATTTAGTCACCTTCATCCATCAAGGGCGTGATTCTACCCGTCATACAAAACAATTTTCGCTATGTATACAGGTTTCAACAATCATTTTTCATTTTGAATGATCATTTAGGATCTATAACGATTTAAAGTTGGTTAACAACATTCTCACTTTTTGAAAACTTATAATAAAGCTGTGATAAATTTCGTATATAATCGTATAATAGATATTTAATGAATATAATATAAAATTCAAAATTCAAAAGTCATTTATTTAAACTAGGCTGAGAATCAGCACTTTTCGAACGTTTAAATTAAAAAAAAGAAAAGAAAAGAAAAAGTATTTATTGGGACAAGCACAAGAGATATCAATATAGCTAACACAAGTAAGCTTAAAATATAACAGAAAGTCCTGTGCGAGGCCAAAAGGCTCCTATCTCAGCATGATGCTGTGACATTTAATAATAAATGCCACACATAAGACCAATGCCATGCCATGCATGCATGCATTGCCATGTTTACATAAGACAGTAAAAAACGCCCACCCTTCACCACTTCCTAGTGCTTTTGCTGGGAAGAAGAAGTGGCGCAACAAACTCCCCAGCAGCACAGCTGTCTGTTCAGTTAGAAAAAAAAATGATTCTATACAATAGTATGCAAAATAATTTACATTACGCAAAACATAATTAAAATTATAAATAAATATCCATATGACAAATCCAGAATTTTACTGCTTTGAAAGATAATTTTTACCAACACTTAATACAGTGAGAGAAAAATAATCCTAACTAAAAAGTGTAAAACAAAGAACTTTAAAAAGATCGGCTAGTTGTTCCTAAAAATCAACAAAAACCTCATGCAGTAGGAGCCATCTTCTAAAATTTATCAATAAACCTAATGCCTCCGACTTAAATTAAATACCTATAAAATTAAGTCATTTTGAAAAAAAAAAATAAGTCATTTTGTTTCCATCTTTTTTTTTAAAGTTCACTTTTACCGCAGTCAGGTTTTTTCTTTTTTTTATTGACGCCCACCGTGGTTTTGTTTGGTACAAGTTGATATACTTTTTTTTACCCACAATCTTTCTGGGTCTGACCAGGAGGATTTGAGACATAACTATCACTTCCAGGTTTTCTTTTCTTTTAACGAACTTACGTATCCTAAGGGCGAATTTTGTGTCAATATTTTGCACATATAGGTAGTGTCAATATTCCCCAATTATGATGAACTGAGACCTCTTGATCGCAGTTTAGATGTGCTGATCGCGGAATAGTTTCATTAATGAAATCAGCCGGTGATAAGTCCCCTCTTTGAGGAGTGGCTAGAGAGGCACCACGGCTTCCTCACCTTCCGCCTGACGCAGGTCCTCACCGGACACGGCTGTTTCGGGAGGTTCCCGTTCGGTATCAGGCGGGAGGAATCGCCCGGGTGTCATCACTGCGTGGATCGCCCGGAGGACACGGTGGAGCATACTGAGGAGGTCTGCCCGGCTTGGGCAGAGCACCGCTGTGTCATCGTGGAGGCGATTGGTGGCAGGGATCTCTCGCGTCCGGCCCTGGTCCAGGCCATGGTATGGAGCGAGCGAGAGGGCATGGGAGGCCGTCACCTCCTTCTGCGAAGCAGTAATGCTCGCGAAGGAGGAGGCGGAACGCGTGAGGGAGAGGCAAAATTCGCACCCTCACGCCCCTAGCCGCCGCAGGAGACGCCCTGGGCGTCGGGAATCTATAGCCGATTCCCGGCCACCGTAGGCGCGGGTTTGCGGACGATGAGCAATGGGTAGCTCGCCGTCCGGTAAGGACCAGACCCGGGTCGACGGCGCGTTGTGTTCCACGCGCGCCTCAAAGAGATGTCAGCGAGTGAAGGGGTCCGATGGGACCATTGCCTGCCGGGGTTGCGGGAAACTCCGAAAGGGATACCGTGGCCTCCTGGCATTAATAATAATAATAAATAAATAAAATAAAATTGTTTATTGACACAAAAATTACAACAATGGTACTTAAGTATGAACAGTCTTAGGATGTTTGTAACAATATATGTGTACTGATACTGAATCCCAAACTAGGCCAGGAGCCTGTATCTTGGGAGACAGTGTTCAGTCGCAGCAAGAGGTACAAAACTGTTTGTACGTATGGTTGCTGATTATTAAGTAAAATTACGCTATAAATTTTAAATTTGCGTTAGTTTATGTGAGTATATTGTGATTGATAGTGTATCGTGGTATGTGTTTGTGTCTGTGTGTGTGAGAGAGTGTATGTGTTTATGTGTATGAGTGGATAAATTGAGTTAGTAATAAGGTATTGTTGTTGGTTTAGTTAGTAGTTATTATTGTTTGTATTTTATATTAGATAGCTAAGAAGGTCTTCGGTTGTTTGATAGTCAAGTAGTTGAAGCCATTCAGTAATTTTAAATTTAACTTTGCGTCTACATAATGTAATGATGTTAAGTTTCTTGTTTAAATCGTTGTATAGTTTAGCGCTTGTGCTACGTGTTTGCCTTTTTGCGAAAGAAGTTCTACAAACCACACGAGGGCATACAGATGATAAACTGCGTTTATTTGGGTTTGGGATGGTCACATCTCATTGCACAGGCAACAGAAGGAACACGGGTGGGTTTTAGCCAATAAGAGTCTGACACGCCCTTCTGCTCCACCCAGAACGGGAGAAGTCATTTGATGATCTCCCACCCAAAAAAAAAAAGCGTCGCAAAGTCGTCGACGACTTTGCGACCGAATTCGGAAATCTTCTTCTTCTTCTTTTCGTGTGGTTAGTAACTAACCTGGTGTCAGAGTTTCAAAGCCACCGATTTCCTCACGATGTTTTCCTTCACCGTTTTTTGAGCAAGTGATAATTATATAATACGCACAAGAACCCGAAAAGTCAGAGGTGCGTGCCTTGGGTTCGAACTCGATACCTACGACTTGTCAGTCTAACGGTCACACCACTAGGCTATCACTACTGATTCGGAAATATAGCGATTGCTATCTATGTCGAGACTGCCAGGCCTGGTTTGTGATACGTCGCGCTAAGCCGCGAGGTATCTTAAGGCGCATCGCAGCGCAGCGAGGTCCCGCGAGGCATTTTCAAATTAACTCAATTAAATGTGAATCTTTTTGACTAGTAAATAAAGTCATATTTTGTATCACTATCTTAAACAGCACGCACAGCGTGGCTTCGCGTCACGTCTCGGTGTAAACTGACCACAAGGCACCTGTCCCATCGCCGACGATAAGCGAGAAGCGAGTAGAGCTAGCTACTAAAAACGAGTTATTTGCTTGACAGAGTTCATGCTGTGTCTCTTTCACTGACAATGAGCGCGAGGAAATAGTCGATAGATATTCGCATACTCACAGGCAGTGGGACGGAGCCTAAGGCCCGGTTCCAAGCCAATAAACTGACGATAGGTACAGTCACACCACATCAATTTGCCTTGTTATAGCTATTTCACACAACAGCCAAACAATTTCAGTTGTGATTTAAAAATTTAAGGACTATTCGAGTTGTTAGTCAATTTGATAAACAATTCTTTCCCCTGGGTTTACATGACTATGATTATATATCTGATAAAACGATGGAGCATCTTCGGTCTTCATGTGAAAACCGGTTCTAAGTGGTTAGGTATAGTTTGACCGGGACCGCTGTTCCGCGCCTTAGAATCGCGCGGTGAGACGAGCGGCAGCAATGAGGAATGAGCGGCTAGTGGGAACCCGCCTGCCCTGAGCATTGACGAATGATCGGTGGGCGGGAACCTGAGTGCCGTGAGCATTGACGAATGAGCGGCCTACACTGTCCCCCGTCTTGACGCGCACATTCCTAAGGCGCGAAATAGTGGTCTCGGTCAAACTATAACACAGGTAACACATACCATCGAAGAAGTTCATATCTATACACCGTAAGGACTATTTCTGCATGCTGCGCTCGGCCGTTATAGAACCGGAGCGGTAACAGATGTGGTCTTCGTGTTCACGGTATTTTGTTTTCAAACTGCTTAGATATGAAGTTCTTCGATAGTACATACCATCACGCCTCTATCCCCGATAGGTTTAAGCAAAGCTGTCCTTTAGTTCACCCATCATTCACCAGTTATATTTAAGTCCCATGTAACGGGGGGCGAGCCTATTGCCCCTGGGCTGGACTGGGCTGCTATTGAGAAATTCCAGATGGTAAAACCCAATAACACTTTGCATGTCCCGGGAATCGAACCCAGGCCCTCGAGCTCAATGACAACGACGATGTCCAACTGACAAAGTCACGTGAAATAGCTAAATAAACGTGCATTGCATTGCACTGCTTATCAATTGACCCCTAAATAGAGTGCGATGACGCTGTGTTGCATACAACTTATCAGTGGCCATGTATCAGTGTCTACAATGATTTCTTTATAATGGACCGATAAACAAATCGATCGGTTCATGAAGTCCACGAGGATAATATGCGTATTGAGAATTTAAACAGAAAGAAAAAAATAAAGAAAGCATGATATTTATTTGGACACAGTTCATGAAACACTAATAACAAAATAAAAAATGAAAATAATGAATTATGAGACTATAAAAACTTAAACTTACTGCTATAAAAACTTATGAGCATAAATAAATAAATAATTAGTTTATTGTACAAAGAGAAACACAATACATTTAGTCATAAACTAAAACAAGATAGTACATAATGGTGGTCAAAAACCAAGTTCAACAGCTGGCTCCCGAACTAAGTAAAAAGATACTTGTATCTCAGGAGCATAAAGCCCACCACAGACGTAGCTATAACATATAGTATAGCGAGACATAATGCGGTATATTTTTCAAGTGATCTCAGATGGAGCTATAATTATGCAATTTCTAGTACCTACGCACCAAAAACTATCCTAAAAAAAGCAAAGCAAAGTATATTAATATTTATATTACAGTTACGTCTGTGACGGGCTCTGTGGAGTGGGCCGACATCCCCAGTCCCTGTATGCCGGGCCCAGTGCGGGTTATGTCACATGTCTTCGAATTTTTGGTTCTAGGACATGCCGGTTTCCTCACGATGTTTTCCTTCACCGGTTTGAGAGCTTAGGTGATGAAATAAATTACAAAAAGTAAAGCGCCGGTCTGGGTCACCTACGACCTATAACTCGTAAGTCACGGCCGATATAGTTCGATTCAAAGTTAATGGCGGCTCGGAAGTAAGCTGCTCGCTGCGCAGTACCGCACCCCTCACCCCCGCTGACCCATGAATTCGTTACTGCGCAGCGACTCGCCTCATGTTCCGAGCCGCCATTAAGTTTGAATTGGGCTGTACCACGCATATTATTCTTTGGGCAGTGGTGCTGCTCTAGAGTATGCGTCTCAAGAATATACAGCATTATTTTTATGGAACTCATGAGAATTTTTTATGGAACTTATGAGAAACAGTCTGAAGTAATAAATAATAATAATGAATAAGTTTATTCATTTCATTTGTGACAATAACATTTGTAAGAATATAATATGACCATTTACGCTTATTCTAATAATTTTTACAAGACATCTGTGTCTGAACTAGATATGTAATTCTGTATCTTAGACAACAGCAATCCTCCCTTTAACTAGTTATGTCTTAAAAGCTAACAAAATATAAATGCGGCAAATTAATGCAAAAATGAAATACAAAAGAGAATTATAAAAAGAGGGTGAATATAAAGGCCTCCTTTTGTGTAAGCTGTAGAGTTGTAGACGAATGAGTGTGTGTGGGAGGGTGAGTGCAAGTTTTAATCTAGTGTGGTACATTTAGTCATAGGTCAGTTTTTGGATATACTCAAACATTTTTTTCTTACATGCTTTGTTATTTAATGCATTTATGTAGATAATTAATGTTATTAATTTTGTTATACAGATGCGGACCTAAGATGCAGAAGTATTTATTTACGAACTGGTGTTTAAGCAAGGGTCTGGCGGGGTGGGCTACAGGTTTTCTTCTCCTAGTTGGTGTAACTGCTTTATCAAAATTGACTCTCGAATGTTGCTTCAGGGTAGTGAGTAGTATGAAAAATTGGCGGACAGTGAGGACTTCACAAGATTGATAAAGCAGAAATGTAGGGAACAAAAACGGATGAAAAGTGCTAACCTTGAGAATGGCTCTTTGTGCTACTTCAAGGGGTTTTATAATAGTTTTAGGTGCGCCTCCCCAAGCCAAATGCCAGATATACTTGTTTGATTAATTTGGGATCTGCAACATGTCTCAGGTTTTTTAAATATTTAAATTAGTTTTCTTAGTCGAGCCGTAACAAGTTGTATGTGCGGTTTAAAAGAGAGGTCTATCTATTAATATTCCTTGACATTTTAAGAAATTGGTCTTAATCAATGTTGGACAGATACCTACTATTGTTTCTGCAGTTGTGTGCGATTAAGGAGAGCGATGGAGGTGCGGTAGAGTTACGCATTGAAAAAGTTATGTACTGTGTTTTTTCCGTATTTAGTGTCAGGATATTGCTACTCAACCAGTGGCATACCATATCGAGACCACGCTGGCCGTTTTTAAAGGCTTGTTCCCACGTATCAGCCGAGGACAAGAATCAGCATCATCAGCTTAAGAAATAATTCTTACACCAAGAGAGGTTAGTTCACAGAGGTCATTTAGATACACAAGGAAGAGACTCAGGCCCAAAAATACTTCCTTGTGGCACACCATATGTGACAGGTAAGTCAATGCTTACAAGTTCATCAATTTTAACACATTGATAGCGGCCTGTGAGGTAAAGAGTGAGTAGACATCGCGCTAATCCTTGTGTTATTCTTCTACGGCCGAGCCCAAATAACCTATTTTCAGTAAAAGACAGATCGCTATTGATGGTAGACAGCATAGTTCTATCAGTCATTGAATGTCGTCCCACAATTCCGTAAGATTCCTTATTATATTCTCTGACAGATTATTGGGACATTAAAACCATAGATAGATAGGCTTTTATATCTCCAGTATGCCAAAACTGGTTATAGATAGGTTATTGGCTTCGGCCTTTACTTAATAATACAATGCCGATGAATAACGACTTTATGCTATCCCTTATAAATTATTATACTATTACATAACATAACATCACGCCTTGTTTCCCCGAACGGTTGGGCAGAGGTGTACCTGTAGTAGGTAGGACCCACATTTCGAGAGGGAACAGGGCCCGCGATTCTCCATACAAACGTATTCCCCGTTTTTCTTCCTGAATAATGCCTCTAGAGCTGTATTTTTTTTAAATAAAATCAGGGTCTCTATAGGCATGTCCCTGTCATTTCCTTTTTTTCAGCAATAGAATAGAATAGAATAGAATATATTTATTGTAAAAACATGAGTATACATCAAATAATATGTGCAAGGTCTTAAAATAACAGGTAGATCTGCATGTTTTGCCATCTATGGCGTACAAAATAACGTTTTTTTGGTTTAGAATAAACCATAACACTTGAGTCTACACAGCAAACTAAAAAAATTGAAATATACCTAATGCTAATTAAAAAATAAAACTTAAAGTATTGTTTTTACAGATTTGGGGGTCAAATTCAAATTGTGAAAATGTCGTAATTATAGGAATCTATGTAGGTAATTAATTGCGTTCATTTAAAAATTCCGATATGGTATAATAGCACTTGGCTATGAGATATTTTTTTAAATTTATTTTAAACAGAGCAGTTGGCATTTGTCTAATAGGTTTTGGGATTTTATTATAAATGATTGGTGCTAAACAAAAAATACTTTTACGCATTAAAGCCGTGGTTGATCTTGGTACGCATAGTTTATTATTATCCCGTCGATTACGAATAGAGACGTCTGATATTACGAATAGAGACGTCAATTAATAAGTAAGGAAACTATGACCCTCCAAAAATTACAAAAATGCCCCATTTTTACCGCCGTGATTAGAGGACTACCAGGCTAATTCAGAAAAGTTTTTAGCATAAAAGAAAATAATAGGAACCTAGACATACTCTTTCTTAAAATTTTAATGTAAAAATTATTAAATCGGCTTAGTTTTCGAGGAGAAAAAAGGAGAATGCCAAACGTAGTTTTCGTCAAAAATTTTGTGATATAATCGGTCTGAGCTGCAGTTGTCCCTATCGCACTTTACGGGGTTTAACTCGGTTTTTCAAATTCCTCGCAGCCCCTAGAAGGCGAGCCCATAAAAAAAAAAACTCAAATATAAATTACACCATAACGGCTGAACGGATTTGGATGAAACTTACCTTATGGATAAACCATGACCATTAGGTAATTGCGTTACACGCATTCAATGGCAATTGATCTCAATGTCTTTCATTTTGATAGTTCATTAACATTAATGGTGTTATTTACATAGATGTGTTATTTAGAACTATATAGCGTATAATATATTTATGGTTATTTACTTTGTTGAACAGACGAATTTCTCAAACCTATGAAGATATGGTTTAGAAATTTCCATCAAAACCTTGGATTTTGATTGAAAGTGTGTAGGACAAAGGATATTTTTTTATCCCGGTAGTAAAGAAATAAAATACGTTTATTTACGGTACACATGACGCAAGCAAAGGAAAAAACACGAAAAAACAATTTTGGGGAAAATATGCGTCACATCCACGCAAAACGGCCATCGCTCAGCATAATGCTGGCATATGCGAGACAGAGCCCCAGCGCTGGTTTTCAGTGACAGCCGGCGTTGACGTGATGACGTCAACCGGCGCAGCATATACAGAAATAACAAACTAACAAAAACAATAACGACCTGTGCGAGGCCAAAAAGGCCCCATCTCAGCATAATACGGCGATATTTAAAAATTAAATACCACCGCGCTGGGATTCTGATAGGGCTGAAGTGGTAACCTATCCACGGCGATAATAAACCACAGCAGACGCACTTAAGAGGCCGTGCGTGAATACGACTGATTTTTTATCATTAGTTGTGAGAACGGGAAAAAGAATTTAAATAAACTATTTGTGATTTGAAAAGTCGAGTTCTTTGTTCAATTTTCAAATAAGTTAAGTATTCTTGGAAAATCACAAATATTCGCAACAAGTTTTCTGAAAAATGACGCGAGACTGACGTTTGATTACTTTTTTTTCAAGAAACTGCTTTTGATTTTAAACATTTAAAAATATCATCAATATCGTTGGTTTGTATGGTCTACTTACATGTGGCTGAGCCACTTTTTTCAACTTCGTTACAAAATATAAAAGAAAAGATAATGTTGAAAAAATCTTCTTTTTTTTTACCCTGTTAGTGACTTATATCATTTCCTATTATTTAGCAAACCATATCAAGAAATTTAAAAATCATACATTAGTCTTCAGCTATCTTTAAAATAAAATCAAATTTATTTTACGTTTATGGAATATCTTCATTAACTAAATCAAAGGCGAAATAAACCATATTTTCGAGAGCTGATATAACTATTTATAAGTGCTGTGACTGACACGAATGGTTTAGCACCACGAAAACTGTTTTTTATACTTACATAGACTTATTGTTTAAATTAATGCAAGCTTTCTTACAATGAAGAACCATCAAGATATCTCTGTGATATCAAAATTCATAAATATATAGCGTCAAAAATACATTCAAATCGCTGTTGACTGGTAATGTACCCCAGAGACTGGCCGCATTGCCACGTTGTATGGCAATGCTTAGCCTCTATCCAAGGTAAAAACCAGTCCTTGGGTCACGGAAAGTGTAAAATAGTCGTTTGGAGATTTCATTGAACAAACCATGAGCACTCGGTCTATACGGCCTAGGCTAGGGTTTCAACCTCAAACAGCTCGAAAATACAGTTACCTTTAAGGTTATTATTAAACTTTCACAGCTTGAGGTTTTCTGCAGCCTCAGTGGCAGCGCTAGCACAGCACGCTGAGCCAGGAAGATGGGATAGCGCAAGAATATCGACACACGTTGCGTCCCACACTAAAGATTCTTACAATTAGATAAGTTATCGACGAAAAAGGGTCGTGCACGGAGCCTTAACCTTATTACTGTTGATTTGTGAGACAAGAACGGTATCAGAGGTCGTATTCTCTGCAGGGGACCATTACAGCACAATGTCTTCCATTCACTATGTTATGCAATAAAACGACATGGAACTTCACTATGAAAAGGATCTTTGATTCGTAGTTCACAGTTCAAGCCTGAAAATTAGGTTAACTGAGAATCATTATGTAGATTGTCAACAGTGCAATAACCAATTTGCCCAGCTATAACGTAGGTTCAAACTCTGACAGACGCTTTACTTTATGTAAATTATTTCATCAGCACTGCTCTCAAAACGGTGAAGGAAAACATCGTGAGGAAGCCGACATGTCCAAGAACCAACAAGAGGCTGGCACCGTCTAAACAACACGATACGGGAAAATTAGTTGCAACTCAAAACTGGTATAGGTGTAAACAGCACGTACAATAAAATACAGTATTTTTTATGTGGCGCAATTAATGTCCTGCTGATCTGGTAGCGTCGTGTTACGGGTCGTTGAGCTCCCTAAATTAGGGATGAGCTACACGATTTTCCTCAACTCATACTCTTATGTAAGAGCCTATTAACTGCTCCCAAATTACCATGTTTATATTTTTTACATTCTTCCTTGACATACTCGTAATCACCCTATTATTTGACATTATATTGTATACCTACAATCTAATTACAACTCTTTATTAGAAGCTTTTGTGGACATGATAATTATTCCGATTTGTTACAGCTGTAATAGCAATCACGTCAATTCGTTTAAAATACGTTTTTATTTTTATTAATTAAGTTATCTTTTTATAAATTCTTTTCTATATTGAGAATGTGAGAACGCTGTAGGCTTGGCTTAGTGGGCTGTAGATTCGTTGACCATCATTATTCTGTTATGTACCTGCTACTTGTTGAAAGACCTACACTGTCCTCCCATACCTAATAACACTGTTATTTGAAAATATTGCAAAAGGCAATTATTTTTAGAAGAGTAACCGTGGAGTTTCTTGCCGGCTCTTCTCCATAGGAAACGACCAATTGGAACTGTGCACCTAGCTTCTGACGTTTCATAAGTGCCGGTTTATGTGACATAAAATATTTTGAATTTTGAATTTAAATTCATACTTCAAGTAACAACACTGACAGCGGTCGTTGACCCCAAAAAAAGAATATCACATCTATTTTTAAATTATTTTATAGTGTTTTTATATCGATTCCATTACGTGTGCTGAGTTTTGCTAGCTAATTTAATTTGACCCTGTATGTGACAGTTGGATTTCAACCTTAGTGTAATTTCAATTTAGTGGGTATTGTTGTCAAAAGTGGTAGGGAAAGCAATTCTGAGGTCGATTTTTTATTATTTGTGACCAGCTATCCTAGCAGACAATCATAGGGGCTCTTCGTACGGGCTGAGGGCAGGACCCCTTACCTAGATCTGCACACTACCGAGGTCTCACAAAGGCCTGACCTACTTGCAGCCTACCGCCGCATGCTATCTCCGTGAGCCTGAGCTGACAGGCGGCCTCCACGTGCTACTGCCGTGAGCCTGTGCTGACGGCGTCCACGTGCTACTGCCGTGAGCCTGTGCTGACGGCGTCCACGTGCTACTGCCGTGAGCCTGTGCTGACGGCGTCCACGTGCTACGTCCGCGAGCCTGTGCTAAACAGGCCCCCACGTCTGCCACGTGCTACCAAGGACGGCACCCTACCTTTCCTCTAAGTGTACGAGCCGCTTAACACAGTGTGTTAAGGACCTTACCCGTGACCTAGCCGTATTACGTAAAATAATTATATGTATTAACTTTTCAAACTGTTTCTATTTTCTAACCTAATAACCTACCTATCCGTTAACGGCCTGCGCAGCCTACCCTGCGAAGCCCTAGCCGTTACAATACCTATACCGGATACACTTTTTTTTTCTTCAAAAATTTAAATATGTTATGTAACCTTAATTACTCCTTATAACATCAGCTATCTTCCAGTGAAAGTCCCGTCAAAACCCATCCAGCCGTTTCGGAGATTAGCCGTAACAAAGAACAGAATAACAGACAAAAAAAATAAAAATTGTTTTTTTTGTTATAACTGTTGTATAAGTAAGTACCGTATATACTTTCATATGCATTTAGCAAAAAGCTGTTATTTTGACATTACAAACAGATACTTCAATTGTATGTATGTGTATACTTATAAGAATATGTATATTTATGTTTGTATATACTGCCCTCCTAAGCCGAAAGGCGCTATCTCAATCGGAGTAAGTTTTGAGAAAATTGACTTTTTGTAAAATTGTAATCTAAGGGAACATGAGAATTAAAAAAAAACTTCCGAGTGGTTTTTTTAAATGTTTTAATTTAGATAGGGGTATTTGGCTTATACCATTAAATGCGAAATTGTTATAGCTATTGAATAAATACAGGAATAAGTAGTCCTTATTCAACAAAAAAAAAAGACCTTTTACTGGTAGGTACTAGACACTGTGGTTAGCAAAGGATATGTGACATTAGGCCCTATAAATCGCAGATAGGTTTTGATTTAGACTAAGTTCTCATACATGTCTTTGTAGAAAGATTTTTTACATTCTTAGGCCCATTTCTGTACAATAGATTAAATAGAAAACTTAGTATTTATAATTTAAATTACTTTAGCTGTAAAAAAATTATACTAGAATATTTACTAACCATAGATTATGCACAGACAGAAGATCTACTTGTTGTCTGCAAATAGAATCGCTAACATGCCATTTTACTTTGATTGACCTAATTTTATTTTAGTTTATATACTTTAAACTCCATGTTAATTTATTACATAAAGTATTTATGCACTTCCTAGCCTGAAGCATAGGTTCAACCTAGTTCAGGCAATGCAAATGCAAATGTGCTCTATTTTAATTATTAAGATACTTATTGTAAATGTGCCCCTTTTTATAAATAAACGATTTATTTATTTATTTTATTTACATTAATTTTTTTATTTAATTTTTATTTATTATGAATGACATTAATGTAATATCTTGCATGATCAAAATTCACATGCCATACTAAGGCTAAATAGAATATAAGACCAAATAATGTAATAATGGAACCACCGATTGTATTTACTCTATTTAAATGTGAATAAATGAATTTAAATTAGAATTAAAAAAAAAACTAAAAGGCCTTATCTCATAGATAACGCCTTTCTGCTTAACAGGGCAGTATAGATTCCTGTACCGGATAAACAAACATTTTTGTTTTCTTTGTCTCTTTATTCCTTAATTTATCATTTACACAGTAATATTTCTTTATTTCCACAGGAAATGACAATACAATTAGTTCAAATAAGCATAAAGTGTAAAAATATATATCCTTTGTCTAATCAGGATAATCTGAGCGACAACAACCGGTAATGATTGGTCTCCCTTGGAAACAGACCGGATACTCACTCTAATTTAGGGAACGGGAAAAAGAAATCACTGTTCGATCTTTTTTTTACCTTTATTATATCATTATTTGAGATTATATTTACATGTCAGAAATACGTTACCGAGTTGACTAATCGGGACGCCAGCGCCGCCTAGCGGTACTCGACAGGGTCTACAACATAACGCTCGGACCGGCCGGAGATTAGCGGACTTCATGGATGGCGGTCAAGCTGTGAAGGAGTTTAGAAACTGTGCACGTTCCGTATAGTTGTGTCGTGTACCTACAGTGTATGAATTGCCAGTGTCATTAATTTGATCCGAACTGCAAACGGTTTTTCTATTGCGTAATAACCAACACTACCCACAGTACGCCCACAATAGTTAAAATATGGCTGATAATAATGTGAGAGACATCATGCCCTCCTCCGTATACCTAACAGTCTTACAATAATAATAATTATTAACTTTATTTTATTTTTATTATTTTTTATTATGGCGGCAGTAGAAATACACATTATGTGAAAATTTCAACAGTCTACCTTAATACAACGAACGAAAGTCAACAGTGAAATGGGAACGAATTTATTGAATATTGGAATCGCATCGCTGTCAACAGGAAAAGTGTTCAAAAGACTGGCAACATTGCCACGTTCTATGGCAACACATTCCAATCTTCAATAAATTCGTTTACATTTCACTGTTGACTTTTAGGGTTCTTTACTAAAACGGTGATAACAGGACTGTTATAAAGCCTACGCGCTGCCCCGCCACGACCAATCTGTCTGTATGTCAGTTCGTCCGTCTATCTGTCATTAAGGGCCTGCAGCTTTTCTTCTTTCTTAGTTTAAATTATCACAGAATACATGTTACTTCTTGCATGGCAAATAATAATAAAGAAGGCAAACAAATCATTTGGTGAAACGGAACTCTTTGGCACTTTGTACATACACACATGTTTTTCTTGCCGTGAAAAACCACGATTTATTTACCATGGGTAGGCACAGTCGTCAGTGTTGTAAGGATGACTATGGTAGCTTGTTGACAGACACGTTTTTTTCTATGGTGCGGTTTATACGACGTGTGTAGGCACAGTCGTCAGTGTTGTAAGGATCACTCACTATGGAAGCTTGTTGACGGACACGTTTTTTTCTATAGTGCGGTTTATACGACGTGTGTAGACACAGTCGTCAGTGTTATAAGGATCACTCACTATGGAAGCTTGTTGACAGACACGTTTTTTCTACGGCGCGGTTTATTCGCCGAATGTAGCCACGGTCGTCAGTGTTGTAAAGATCACTAAGGAAGCTTGTTGTCAAAAGTTTTTTCTAGCGCGCGGCTAATACGCCGTACCGTAAAGAAACCTTGCCTTGTACAAAGGGTCTTAGTACGCGAGAACGACTCTCTTTTAGCTGGTTTTATTGGTTGTGATTTTGTTTCATCTTACATTCTTTATTTACAATGGAATATACCTTTAAGTACATTATACAAACTATTAAAAAAAACATTTAGAAGTATAAAAAGGGGTCACGAGTCACGAGGGGGACACTTTGGGCATCAAAAAACCTTAAAAATCGTTATGAGACAACCTGTATATTAGTGGGGATATAGATAGATTACTGGCTTCACTCGCGTGACATCTGTATAAATTATAAAATAAATAAATAAATAAAATAAAATTATTTTAATTCAGATAAATAAATCCATACAATTCCTCCATCCATTAAAATTAAACAACTAAAATATAACATTCAACTTAAATTACTCGCATAACAAAGGTTCTCCACAACGGGGAAGAGACCCTGTCCGTTAAATTCTGCGGATCAGGGATACCGTTTTCTTGCGGATGACGGCATGAAAGCCATCAGTCCGATATAGCACAAACATCCCCGATGCACTACAGAAGCGAGGCAGCCCTAATATCATCCTAAAGATGTTAGTATACTGGATATCATGATAGATGGTAGCAGTGATAGCCTAGTGGTGTGACCGTCGGACTGCCAAGTCACAGGTCTCGAGTTCGAACCCAAGGCACGCACCTCTGACTTTTCGGATTCATGTGCGTATTGTCTAATTATCACTTGCTTCAAAAACGGTGAAGGAAAACATCGTGAGGAAACCGGCATCCCTGAGAGATATTTCTCGACGGTATGTGAAGCCAAGTCAGAGGCCCATGGGCGGCTTTAAAACTCTGACACCTAACCACTCGAAAAGAAGAAGACTGGATAATAATATAGCCTATAGATAACATAGGCTATATATATAGCCTATGTTACTCCGTGATAATATAACATTCCAGGGATGCTTTTTTTTTTAAATCGGTTCAGTGGTTTTTGAGTATATTCTCAAACAAAAATACAAATCTTGTCTCTTATAATAATTGTGTAAGTAGATGTAAAAGTATTTTAAAATATTCGTCCCCATCACTGTCAGGAGCAAAAGTGCGCAAAAGGCATACATCGAGTCTTTTCCTAGTAGCTAACCCGACAGACGTTGTCCTGTCAAATTCAATTTTCCCAAGTAATCCAATTTTCCAGGCATGCCTTCAAATTTTTCTGTCCCTAAAAACCTTATTCGGAACATTTTAACTATGCCAAATTGGTCCAACCGTTCTGAAGTGATGTGCTTACTAACGAAAAAGGATTTCATTTTTACTATTAATATATATTGAAATTTTCCGATTTTTTTTTCGCTTTTTAGTTAGGTATTCGTTCACTATTCACCATTATTTTTAAGGGGATGCTTTTAAATAGTGTGCAACATAGCGTCAATAATGCCTTTTGATAACGTTTTTAACACAGCAGCGGTACAAAAGGGTGTGTTGGCAGCGTGATTGAAACGTGTCCGTATGATTATGATTTGATCTTAATTTATCTTATTATTTATTACAAAAGTAGTTAACTCTGCAATTGGCATTTTGTTTTTGTTATGTTTTTGTTGTCATTTGCCAATGTACCACAGAGTACGTAATGTCGCAACAGTAATTACGCAATATTATCTTTGGTCCGAGGCCTTGATATCAACCGATAAACAACATTTTCAAGCGTTTATTTGTTGTTTGAATACGAGGCTTTTGGCTACTTTTGTATTTGTGAATTTTTTGTTTTTTCTTAAAATGTGCGTTTTTTTTTTGTGCAGAATAAACATATTTATATCTTTTCTTTCTTTTCTTTTTGTATGCAATAGCGTGACTTTGTAAGTAACAAGTAACAGCGGGAACTAAGAATGTTTGGCGTGCTTTAGTTTGATGTATGTTAGGCTGAAGTCACTGAAAAAGTTACTGCTGTTTATTTATTAAAACTATAGAGGCATGAGGAACAGGGTGTAAAGTTCACACATCCTCTATAGAAAAGGGAGGATCCTCCGACCAGACGGGTGTTGTGTCTGGTGGGCAACTGCCCGACGATTGATGTCGGGACGTACAAATACATTACGTAATAAAACATCCCACACTGCAGTATTTAGCAATAGATTTTTTTTTGTATAAGCATAAGAATATATAATAAGTTACCCATAGACATTAAGAACTTACATTAATTTGGTATTTTTAAAAGAAAGCTAAGACTTTCTTGAAGAAAAATAATTATTTAATATCAAAATGATTGTGATAGGTACTTAATATAATGTGATATAATTCTTAGTTAATAAGTGTTATTTGTGGAAGAAAAAATATAAACACTGTTGTTATTAGGTATATTTTGATAATTTATCTTTCTTATAATTATGTTTTTTCTATAATGTTAATAAATTATAACTGTATTAAAAAAAAAAAAAATTGTATGATATAATATAAAATGTAAGAATAATGATAATTAATATAATAATAATGTAAACAGTTTACATTATTATTATATTAATTATCATTATGGAATATTGAGTATGATTTTTCTTTTTTTATAACCCTTTAAATTGCAATGCCATAACAGGCAACTAAGTTCTAAGAACCTACCTATAATTATGTACACTTAGTTCACAATAAAGAATTTGAATTAGAATTTAACGTTGTATATATTCTGGTCGCGCAGTAAACACTAATTGCGCGATTTAGGATTTGTGTGAAGTCAGGATTTTGTGTGACGTCATGTCTTTGATGCGTTGTTCACATGTGACGATGTAGATATACCAATTATTAGCTTTACGGGTGCTCATGTCAGACCAGACTACTTAGAGATATGTGTCAGACCGACACATTTTTCACTGCTCCATCGTCGTTATCGCTTGTAGAATGTCACTCTGTCTAGTCCCTCTGGTGCAACAGAAAAGCAAGTTTGATGGGTAGAATACGACAAGTTCCTATCTGATTAGTCGGCGCCGGTTCGTACTGATTCATGAGTATGAAAACTGCCGGTGTTGCCATCCAGCGCTTGTTGTCGCCGGGTACCAGCGTTCTACATGAATGTCGCCTTATACAGGTTGGCAATTTGTTTTTTTAATAAGTGACGAAAAATTTGTTCAGAATCATTTACTGTATCCATGGTAACAGGTTGCGCTCTGATGTCCCTGCCACCCTGTATAGGTTTGGTTTTACAGATAGTGCAATCCACGACGACGCGCCCCACTCCGCGATTACTGTACTGTAAGCTGTACTTTAGTACGCAGCGGAGCGGAGTGGGGCGCGTCGTCGTGGATTGCACTATTTATAGATTGATATATTGAAGCAAAAAGGATAAGTTGAGGAGGTTATGATTTTGACCTGTATGTATGTATGTGAGTATGTATGTATGTTCATCTGTTTTCTGTCGGGTTTTAGTTTTTGAACTTACTTTTTTATTGTTATATACTTATTTTAAACTTAAAATTAAATTATGCATAGTTTTTGTGACATACCTACAATTAAGTATTTTTCCAAATGTTCGAGAGCAATGTGATGTTTTTCACACAGTACTCGTATTAATTTGTACCCCAAAAAAGGACCTTATTGATACGTCAATTGACGTCATTAGACAAAATTTTAAATTCGTCACCATTTCTGGAGATACCTGTTTAAGCATTGTATGACCTGTGCTTTTGATGTAGGCTCCCTGTACGTACCTCCCACAGCCTGCTACTAAACGAAAAATGCACGATTGGAAAAAAAGGCTAAAATACACCTACATTAATTAAATTTCCGTAATTAGAAAGTTCAAATCTTCTTTTTGTTTTCTTTTATGAAAGAAAGAAAGAAAATAGGTTTATATATGTGTGTGTGTGTGTGTGTGTGTTTAGATATCGATACACATCACATGGCACATAGTATGAAAGTTTGGGAGAAAGTTATTGAAAGACGACTGATAGAAGAGAGTGAAAATTCACGAAATCAATTCGGTTTTATGCCTGGTCGGGGAACGACGGACGCCATTTTTGCCATCCGCCAACTGTGCGAGAAATACAGAAGTGCGCACAAAAACTTGCACATGGTGTTCGTCGACCTCGAAAAGGCATACGACCGGCAACCGACCACGAGAGGTTTTGTGGTGGGCCCTGAAACAGAAAGGTATGCCTGGAAAGTACGTACAGCTGATTCGAGCGATGTACAGTCGATGTACTCAAGTACGGTCTACAGCGGGCACTACTGGCAGCTTCAATGTGGCTGTTGGCTTGCACCAAGGATCGGCTCTAAGCCCGTACCTCTTCCTGGTGATAATAATAATTACGTCGGACATCCAGGAAGAGGCTCCCTGGTGTATGCTGTTTGCCGACGACATTGTATTGGTTGCTGAGAGTGGCCTAGAGCTCCAAAGTAGATTGGAGGTGTGGTGGCAAAGACTGGAGAATATTGGTCTGAAATTAAGTAGTACCAAAACAAAATACTTATTCTGTGATTTCGGCGGTCTCTCCAGTCCAACGCAAATAACTCTTGCCGGAACGCCCATACCGATCTGTTCCGATTTCCGGTACCTCGGGTCACTTGTCCAAGGGGATGGTGAAGTAGACCGTGACATAACGCACCGGATCAACTCAGGATGGATGAAATGGCGACAGGTCACTGGAACAACTTGCGACCCACGGATGCCCCTCAAGTTAAAGGGGAAAATATACAAGTCCGTGATTAGACCTGTCGTATTATATGGATCGGAATGCTGGGCTGTGAAGAAGATGGACAAAAAAAGATTGCATGTAGCGGAGATGAGAATGTTGAGATGGATGTGTGGTGTGACAAGAATGGATAAAATAGGGAATGAGTACATTAGACGAAGTCTGAAACTGCTCCCTTTCAACTTTTCTGTAAGTGGTTGCACCACTTACAGAAAAGTTGAAAGGGAATCGACTGTCTTGGTATGGGCATGTGATGAGGAGGGAAGAATCGCATGTGACTAAAAGAGTGATGAATATAAATGTTGAGGGATGGAGAGGGAGAGGAAGACCAAAGAAACGATGGATGAATTGTGTGAGGATATGAAGGAAAAAGGTGTAGATGATTGCGTGACGGTTGACAGGGGTGAATGGAAGAAGAAAACGTGGTGCGCCGACCCCAAGTAACATGGGATAAGGGCAGGAAGATGATGATGACACATCACATCTGCGGAGTTTCGCTAAGTAATTTAAGTTAACCCTGTATACTATGTGTGTACATACATGATTAAATAAATAAATAAAAGGCCAAGCGTTTATCAGTAATTAAAATCTATAACTAGAACTAACGGAGAAACTTTTGGAAGCATTTGAAACGAATTAACACAACATGAGACTTTCACTAAAATCCCATTTACTAAAGTCCAATCCAATTAAAAGTAACTAAACTATCTAGTTCAACACGTTTAATTTAAAAATAAACAAACTGAATTGGTTTGCTTTCCGAAAGGTTTATTTTAAATTTATCGAAACTCAAATAATCCCTATTTTGCTGTCCGAAAATACTATCGAACCTCTAATATAATGATGGCGCTTCTATTTGCGAACCTCATAATTACTATTTTGGGGTCCTAAAAATACTAAATAGCCAAGTTACTGCGACCAACTTGGATATCCGACCTATTCGGCTCGCGCGTGGTTGGTCACAGTTCCAACCTAACCTAACCAGTTTGGTCCGATTAGTTTAGTTATTGCGACCAATTGTAAGAAAATGCCAGAAATTTAGTAAAAAAAGTAATTTAAAAACTAAAAAACCCGACTACGTTAAAAACTGAAAAGCTAAAAACGGGTACCTACCCATTCAATTTTTATTATATTTTCAGACTCAAATGGTTCCAACTTTTGGTGGTTGTGGCCTGCTTCCAACTTTTATTTTATTTAAAATGGGCTTATTTTTAGCTTTTCCGTTCTTAACGCAGTCGGTTTTTTTAAATTACTTTTTTTATTTCCAGAAGTAAAGAAATAAGATAAATAAGTTGTAGAAATAGTCAAAGACGTTATCAAAAACGAACAAAACAAAAATGAATAAAAAACAAACATATAGAATCAACAAGAGTAATGTACCCAGAATTTTGTAATTTCTATATTTAAAAGAGTGTCCTTGGAGTTTCTTGCCCGTTCTTCTCCATAGAGATCTACGTTTTGGAATGGGCAACTAGCTTCAATTTTCTGACTAATCGACCGACTCTTTGATAGTTCAAAAGTGCCTGTAAATTGTTTAATTGAAATAAATAGTTTGAATTTAAGTTTGAAAGAAAAGAACTTCAAGTTAATAAAACAAAAAACGTCTTATGATGGAAAGACAAAATAAAACAACAAATCGCAAAAATTAATCCCAACCATCTCAAGATCAACGATTGACTCAAATGAAGATTCATTCATCCGAGGTGCGTGAAAACGAGTCGCCTTCATCTCGAGAAGAGAGACTTGAGTTAATGAGAGCTCATGCATCCAAGGTGCGTGAAAATGAGTCGCCTTCATATCGAGAAGAGAGACTTGCATTCATGAGAGCTCATGCATCCGAGGTGCGTGAAAAGGAGTCGCCTTTAACTCGAGAAGAGAGACTAGAATTAATGAGAGCTCACGTAGAGATCAGCTGCACGCTGGAGAGTTGCCGAGTGCAGTATTTTGTTGAATTTGACGATTCTACAATGAAAAATAATAATCCAGGTGTTGGTGTAAGGATACAGCCCACGACCGTGGAATTCGATGCTTTGCGAGGTCAAGGAAAAGTAGAAAGACGGATGCTGCCGCTTATATTGTGCTGGGCAGTAAAAAATCACAAACTTCAAGGTACGACGTTGGATAAAGCTGTGGATTTAAGTGCTCATTTATTCACCAAAGGTCAAACCTATATGTGTTTTAAGCAGAGTTAGGACACTCGAAGGCTTGGCTATTTGTGCACTTGAACCAAAAAAGCTTTTAGATCACCCTCACGACCAAATCGTCTGCGAAATCTTTCCCATTTGTAAACTAAAAAGCTGGAATTAAAAAAAAGTAATTAAAAAAACTAAAAAACCCGACTGCGTTAAAAGACTCAAATGGGTCCGCCTGCTTCCAACTTTTATTTTATTTAAAATGGGCTTGTTTTTAGCTTTTCTGTTTTTTTTTTAACTTAAGTCTTTTAACGCAATCGGGTTTTATAGCTTTTTTTTTTTAACTGTGTAATGTCAACATCATTTCGCAGGCTTCTCAGTACATAACATACCGAGCTGATGGACTTATTTAAGCTTTCAAGTTCTGTTTTCCAATTTAAATAACAATCAACATGTACTCCTTAAAACTTTACTGCCTCCACCATACTGACATGGACTCCATCTAGAGCACAATTTAGATGGCTTTTATTTTTGGAAGTCGTGCGAAATAACATTAAGTTTGTTTTACTAGCGTTCACTTTGAGTCCGTTGATAGAGATCCAATTGTGAAACACCTCTAAAGCTTTATTTACGCGCAAGTTAAGGGATTGAATGTTGTCTAATGAAATAATAGCATTAGTATCGTCTGCAAATACCACTATATATAGTGCATTCCACTGAGACGCGCCCCACTCCGCTCCGCTCCGTACTAAAGTACAACTTACAGTACAGTAATCGCGAAGTGGGGCGCGTCGTCGTGGATTGCACTATCTGTAACTTTGAATGACCCCCTAAAATATTTTCCACATAGTCTATTACATCGTTAATAAATATCATTCGCCGTAGATGGGTAAAAATCTATGATTTTAAAAATTGTCCAATATTAGAAGGTCAATAAATATTTCCCGTTCCGAATGCAATCTAGATTGTATGCTGAATGAAATTGTTTATTTTATAAATAGGATATCTGAATTACTTTTACACGTCATGTTAAAATATTAGCCACATGACGTCGGCGTTTCCTATCGACTACTCTGGCGAAAGAAAGGCTGAAAGAAACTCAAAGATGGCAGTCTCTTTTAAAATCTAGACAAATTTAAGTCAAATCATTTATTTCAAATAGGCCCGTATAATATGAATGTCCACTTTTGAATGTCAAACGTTACAAAAAAAAATAGAATTGGTTCAAGTCGTTTCAAAAGGAAAACTACCTTCCAAAAGGTAGTTTTCGTATGGACAAGAATGGGCAAGCAACTGCACCGTTACTCTTTTAACATATGTTAACATTATCTTGTATGCAATAACTATATAATTATATGTAAAGAACTGAAGACGATGCACCTAGAATAAGATTAGTATAACAGAACCGGTAAAAAAAAAGCTACGACACATAAATTAATTATGTGATAGATACATAGTGCTCACATTTATTTACAAACAATGTAGACGATTTTCCTAAATTTTATACAATTAATAAATCAGTGTGTGAGGAAGTAATCCCAATCAATCAGTCAGCCTTTCCCAACTAAATTGGGGACGGCTTCCAGTCTAACGGGATGCAGCTGAATACCAGTATTTTACATGGAGCGACTGCCTATCTGACCTCCACAACCCAGTAACTGGGTAATATGATACCCCTTGGTAAGACTGGTTGTCAGACTTTCAGGCTTCTGACGACCCGTAACGACTGTCAAAGATATCACGAATGACAGCCGGGACCAATCACTAGGCCACCAATGCTCTCTGTCTCATATTTTTGTTTACTAACTTAGTATCATATTTGACAGGTAATTCCCTGTTACAATACCTAAATAAACATTGATGTAACGACTACGAGATAAAAAATACCGTAGTTGAACTTAACAAGATAACTGGGCTTCCCGTTGTAAAATTAGTAAGAATGAAACTGAATTCTGAAACTCTACGAGATGACGACTATAGTTTCACCGAGACCGCTGTTCCGCGCCGTAGGTATGTGCGCGGCGAGACGGGACGAGTATAGTTAGTGTAGTTTTCTTAAACATTATTTCCATGGAAGGTGGGTAGGCCTTTAGTGTGGGACGCAACGTGTGTCGATACTCTTGCGTCATCCCATCTTCCTGGCTCAGCGTGCTGTGCTGGCGCTGCCGCTGCGGCTGCAGAAAACCTCAAGCGGCGAAAATATAATAACCTTATAGGTAACTATATTTCGAGCCGTTTGGGGTTGACCGTGGGGTCCGAGTACTCATGGTCTGTTCAATGAAATCTCCAAACGACTGGTTGACACTTCCCGTGACCCAAGGCTGGCTTTTACCTTGGCCAGAAATTAAGCATTGCCATACAACGTGGCGATGCGGCCAGTCTCTTGGGCACACTACCAGTCGACAGCCTTGCGGATGAATTTTTCGACGCTATATTTTAGTTTGTATAATACTTAGTTAGTTGCATACACATAGTTTATATAGTCCCTAATTGTTTATGTTACTCTGACATTATTGGATAAAATTCAAAATTTGCGAATTTCTGGAGTTGTTGATTCGCCCACAAATAAATTAACTTCGTGCGCATCGCTTCAAGAAAAAATAATATTATTTAAAATCTTCGTTTTGCCCGTTTCGGGTGAGTAAATTCGTGCGAATCAACATAATAATATAAGCATGATGTTAGAAAATATACCAAAAGTAATTCTTGCCAGGTTTTGAACCCACAACAGCTACCTAAATACTGAAAACGTGGTTTATCCCTGGACTAATAATGACACAATTTTATTAATGGTCCCATTAGATATCTTCCTAATATGCAGTTTACCATACACATAATCTAATAAAGAAAAAGAAAAGAAAAAAAGAAAAAAAGAAAGAAAATATGTTTATTCTGCACAAAAAAACGCACATTAGAAGAAAAAATACACAAATACAAAAGTAGCCAAAAGCCTCTTATTCAACCAACAAACAATTGAATCAATGGCCAAGCCTTTTCGGGGGTCGGGGTCGACTTCCAGTCTACCCAAATGCAGCTGATTTATATGTATTTTACATGGAGCGACTGCCTATCTGATCTCCACAACCCAGTTACTGGGTAACATGATACCCCTTGGTAAGACTGGTTGTCAGACTTTTGGGCTTCTGACGACCCGTAACGGCTGTCATAGATCTATGAATGACAGCCAGGACCAACGGCTTTTCGAGGCACGGAGTAGTCTCGATATGTGGATGGTCACCCATCCACAAACTGACCCCGGCAAGCATAGCTTAACCACAGGCTTAACCATCGATCGACTCGAGCGGCTGTAATTATTTAGCGACGAGCCTACACAATTACACTTCAGTATTTGTTCAACAGCTTTCTAGATCAATTCGCACAGACAGACGCGTGCCTTGTTTATATTATATAAAGGTAATAAAATCAATTGCTTATGCAATTAATATTAATTTATTATTATCAAGATGTTATCTCAGTTTGCGTGTAGGTAAACCCCCTGTGCAAAAGAGTAAGGAAAATAAACATATTTGGTCAAATCAAATAGATCAATAGATCAAATCAAAATCAATAGGGAAGTTGATTATTAAAAAATATTGAACACGTATTTTTTTTTACTTAATAAGAAGATTACGGCAATTGATACATTGAGTTAAAATGTGGCATGACGTCACCCTTCAGTAAATTTTATACTGACTTGTGACGTAGCGAGCCCCCACTCCCCAACTTTAATGCGTTTTATCTAAACCATTTTTTATTAATATGACAAAGCAAAAAATATGTGTCTAATATTTTTTATTATCTGACTGACGGATTAAATAGTTTTTTTTATCCCCTGTCAACATCCCTATTACATAACCACAACATTACGCCTCGTTTTCCCAAAGGGTTGGGCAGAGGTGTACCTATAGTACACCCACATTTCGCCAGTTATGTTTAAGTCCCTTGTAATAGTCCGCGAGCCTATTGCCATGAACCTGGCACAAATCCAAACTCCAGGCTGTTACTGAGAAATTCCTAATAGAAAACCCCAATATCACTTTGCCTGACTCGGGAATCAAACCCAGGATCTCATGCTCAGCAGTAGCGCTTGTGACCACTATACCAACAAGGCAGTCGACAACTTCAATTGTTTGTATAAAACAAGGTAAATAAGTACAAGATATCACTAGATCCTAACTATTATTATGTAGGCAGGCATATTATAAGTTGGGGGATTACATCACTGATAAAAATGCTTGGCTCATTGCTGGTCCTGCTCCACAACTAATTGACATACACACTGATTAACATTTTGAAAATACTGATGGAGCTGCTGAAGATTGTAAGACCATTTTTGTATTTTATAAACTCAATTTCCTTTGTATTATAATTGCATAGCACAGGTGTGAGTACTATGTACTAAAGAGTTACCATTTACCGGGTAATAATGTAGTATTTCATTGACTTGAATGTGCCCTGGCGGCTGTGAGTATGTCATGCTCACTCCAATGTCTCGCTGATGGTGGCGTGTGTGTTGGATCATTTAGCTCCCTTCAAAATGGTTGAGCTGAATGGTGCTGATCCATGCGTCATGTTCGTGAACGGGCGCCGTCAGTTGGGACTGGTCATCTCTTAGCTGCCATGGCTTATTTTTAATTTATTTTAAGTTTTTGAATGATTCTTTTTTTCTTCTTTTTATTACGGACGCTTTTACGAACGTGCACGTCTGCAATGATGTAACCAATATTTTGTATCAATTTTTTATTTTCTTTAAAAGAGTGTCCGTGGAGTTTCTTGCCCATTCTTCTCCATAGGTACCTACTACGCTTTGGAATGGGCAACTAGCTTCATATTTTTGACTGACCGACCCCTTGACAGTTCAAAAGTGCCTGTAAATGGTTTAATTGAAATAAATGCTTTGAGTTTGAGTTTGATAATACTAGCTCCTGAAGTCGTAAGATACCACAATATACTACAGACATAACAGCCACAATTTAAAAAAGAATCCCTGTATAGGTACTACGTACATTTGTAGTTTTCATCTCATCAGCCAAAATATGCAGAGAGTCAGGACTTGTGACGCGGGAGCAAGTGATTTACAGTTGTCCGTGTGAGAAGCAGCTTGTCCTAAGGTCGACACCCGCAGCCTTCAGTGTCTGCCCGTGTGACTTATTGATAATTATTGCAACTCACAGGGTAATTAGTGGCATACGTGGTATAAACACTCTCACCAACGCTATAAACTATTAGAATGACGATGCATTCCACCAGCTTTTATGACAAATCTTTTACAGTTCAAGCAGTACGGTTATGGAATGCCTTGCCGTGTTGTTATGGCGTGCTCAATCTTTGTCGACTTTTAAAACTCGGGTAAAAAAACACTTACTCTCTCCTTAAACATCATCATAACATATTATAGTTCCTTGCTCTTGTTTCATGTTTATAATCTTATATAAGTATATTTATGTATAAATGTATATTTATATGAATAAGTTTATGCTTTATGTATGTATGTACATATTTATTGTATATGTAGATGGTACACCGCTGACTACCTGGAGTATTGTCTCTCCTGTTACCTTTAATCCATCCAAAGGTTGTTTGTAAAAGATAGCTAGCGATAAGACCGCCCATTGTGTCACAATATGTAATAAAATTAAATTTATGTCTGTAATTTTTATGGTGTACAATAAAGAGTATTCTATCTATATATCTATCTAGAATTTCCGCCTCAATGACATTTCACTGCAAAGACACGACTTTGAGCCAGCTTCCATTACACAGCTTCGGCGGAGTTATCGGGACACCGACCTTCAGCTAGATGTTATGCGCTGGAAGTCCACTTGCTGTTAGCGAATTCAGAAATTCTACGGGGTGATGTGTGGCATCATCTTGTTCCACAACAGTGTTAATGGAGGTGTATATTACTTTGTTCACTTCAATTTGCGAGAGTTTAATGTGGTTGATCGCTGCAGCTTGATCATTTTTGGGCGTTAAAATGGCCCGTTCACACATCCAAGAATTCTATTGGTACGGTATTCAACTGATGTCTCCGTACACCAGACGAATGAGATCTTCTAAAGTGCGAACTACTCCACCAAGAGTCTCTAGTAGGGTCACCTGGCCGCTCTCCTCTGGTAGAGTGCCTTTACCGACTTTTAGAAGAACATCGGAGAATTCTTGAGCATGTGAATTCCCGCCAAACCGAGCTTGCACATTAATGATCAAGCGGAATCTATGTTATCGTATGTATTTCACGTCCACACACAGATTTTAAAATCGCTAGGACAAACCTGTAGCAATTTCCAATTGCTTACGAAGTTTTCCTTTTTTAGTGAATTAATACGTTCTACAAACAATTATATACATATTGGTATTACAAATGTAAAAAAAGGAATCACTTAAAATACCAACTGTTGATGTAAAAAAAACGGATCAGAAAAAATACCAATAGTTAGGAGTCGAACTTACAACCACAGGTTTGCAAAGCAATCGTGCAACCGTTTTTTGCTTTGTCGAAACTTAACTGAAATAGCCGTTCATATATACTCGTATTTCATGATTGACTGCTTAGCTCCTTAAAAGTATAGCGTGATGATAATCATTTAAAAAGTTAAATCGGAAACTATTTGCAACATCCTAACCTTTGGCGCGACCTTTTACAAATTGCGGAGAAGAATACGAACATAATGTGATATTGCTTATCCCCGATAGCAAATAGCGTGATACTATATACCCTACAGTTTGACCAGACCTATAGGGAATATCTATGCAAAATTTTAACAGAATCTATCTGGTAGAATTTGCGTCAAGCTGGAACATATGTACAAATACGACATAATGTAATATTGCTTTTCCCCCATAGCAAATAGCGTGATACTATATATCCTACAGTTTGACCAGACCTATAGGGAATATCTATGCAAAATTTTAACAGAATCAATCCGGTAGAATTTGCGTCAAGCTGGAACATATGTACAAATACGACATAATGTAATATTGCTCATCCCCCATAGCAAATAGCGATCCTACAGTTTGACCAGACCTATAGGGAATATCTATGCAAAATTTTAACAGAATCTATCCGGTAGAATTTGCGTCATGCTGGAACATACAAATACGACATAATGTAATATTGCTCATCCCCCATAGCAAATAGCGTGATACTTTATACCCTACAGTTTGACCAGACCTAAGTATAGGGAATATCTATGCAAAAAAATAATAGAATCTGTCCGGTAGAATTTGCGTCATAATTTGCGTCATGCTGGAACATACATTCAAGTAAACAGAAACAAAAATTCAAAAATAGTTATTTATCCAACATGTGAGGAAAGTTCGTTTTTCCTATGAGTTTTGATTTTGAGTCTTGAGCGAACGAAGGATTGAAAAATAGAATCACGAGCGCAGCGAGTGATTATAAATTTCAATCCTGAGTAAGCGAAAGACTCAACAAAACGAATAGCAAATGAACTTGCTCACATGTTGCATACAAAAGTTTTCACCACTCCCAGCAAGAAAGTATTCAGTCATCATAGGTAAATAAATTAAATAGACACAAAGCAAATCAAAATAATTCTTTATTTTTTAAAATATCTTTAAAACTTAACATAAAAAATCAGGCAAGGTTAGTTTCTGAACGGGATCATTACTTTCCTCACTGTTCAAACAGTGAGGAAAAACCAACTTTCCTCACTGTTCAAGCAGTGAGGAAAATCCAACTTTCCTCACTGTTTTCGTAGAGGAAAGACACTTCTTTCGTGCGGGAGTGGTGAAAACGATATTTTCGGCATTAGGATCGTTCCCAGACTTCTTACTATTACTATTTTTTTCAAAAATATTTAATGTAGGTACAGTTTTGACTTCGCTACAATTTTATTTTATTATGCTTAGATTATAAATGCGAAAGTGAGTTTGTTTGTTATGCTTTCAAGCTAAAATGGCTGAACAGATTTGTATGTACTGCTGGGGAGTTTGTTGCGCCACTTCTTCTTCCCAGCAAAAGCACTAGGAAGTGGTGAAGGGTGGGCGTTTTGGGGGACTGTCTTATGTAATTTTGACGTTCGAAAAGTGCTGATTCTCAGCCTAGTTTGAATAAATGACTTTTGAATTTTATGAAATTTGGCACATGGGTAAACCATGACCTGGATTAGGACATAGGATACTTTTTATCCCGATATTCCTATGGGATCGAGAGTTATGCGGGTAAAACCGCAGGGCATAGCTGGTATTATAAAACAAAGTTCCTCCACCGCGTCTGTCTGTCTGAAAGCGATATGTATAAAAGAGTAACCGTGGAGTTTCTTGCCGGCTCTTCTCCATAGGAAACGACCAATTGGAACCGTGCACCTAGCTTCTGACGTCTCATAAGTGCCCTTGTAGGTTTATGTGAAATAAAATATTTTGAATTGAATTGAATTGATAAACTCAAAAACTACCGAACGGATTTTCAAACGGTTCACCAATGGACGGATGTTTTAGGTGTGTAATTCATTATAGTTTATGTTATTTTTTTCAACCTTTTATATTACCACTTTGTCGGCATGATCAAACTGAAACTCAAACTCAAAGCATTTATTTCAATTAAACCATTTACAGGCACTTTTGAATTGTCAAGGTGTCGGTCAGTCAAAAATATGAAGCTAGTTGCCCATTTCAAAGCGTAGTAGGTACCTATGGAGAAGAACGGGCAAGAAACTCCACGGACATTCTTTTAAATCAAAAATTGAATACAAAATATTGGTTACATCATTCATGTTGAAACAATGCATGTGAGAACAATGTAGAAAGACGTGCACGTTCGTAGAAGCGTCCGTAATTTATTTTGATTAATACGTATACTCAAACCAAATTACAGCTTTTCAGTACTAACAGTCTCTGAGCCGCCACGTACAGACAGACGGACAAGCGGAAAATGTAAGGCTTGCTTGTTGACTACGGAACCCAAAAAAGGCAATTCATTAACTTGCTTCCTTATTAATATGTCTTTGAAAACCGTTCATCACCCTTTTCTAATTAATTATTGTGTAAATTGGCACTTACCGCTACCTTAGGGACTTAAGGCGACGATAACTGACTTTTAATAATTTTATACTGAAGATCACGTCTAAACGAGTGGTGTTAATGATTTGGAAAAAATATAGGTATGTTAAATTAGAGCATTTTTTTTTTAAATAACATTCTGAATTTAACTTGTAAACTTACTCGTATGTCTAACGCGGATAAGAAACTAAGAATCACGCAAAATCTATAAAGCGTATTTTTCTGAAACCTTCACCATATTAAAGATAATTTAAGTACCTATTGATATTTTAATGTACGTGTTTTATTAGAATACCTTTTATTTTATGTATAATAAATTAATAATGAGTCTGATTTGGGACACCCTCCTTGATGGGCAAGTCCTGACTGGACGTACGACGCGTTGCGTGAGCTCAGTACAGAATATGCAAGCTAACCACTTAAGGTCACTGGCTTATATATGCGTCTTAACATACTGGCGATTTGCGAGCGATTGTATTCACGGCGTTTGCGTCTCGAGAGTGATTGACGTGGATATACCAGAGAGAGTGAGATAAGTGATTTTACTATTTTGTGAAAACGCGGAGTAAACGTCGCGTAGTCGCCGCTAGCTCACTTCGTACCCGCGGAGAAATCGTTCACAAATCGCGTAGCTGGAAACACGCTGGAAAATCGTCAGTGTGATAACGCTCTTAGCCGTTAGGAGCAAGAACAGTAGATTTCTGCGAATACAGTTTGACCAGACCTATAGGGAATATCTATGCAACATTTTAACAGAATCTATCCGGTAGAATTTGCGTCAAGCTGGAACATATGTACAAATACGACATAATGTAATATTGCTCATCCCCCATAGCAAATAGCGATCCTACAGTTTGACCAGACCTATAGGGAATATCTATGCAAAATTTTAACAGAATCTATCCGGTAGAATTTGCGTCATGCTGGAACATATGTACAAATACGACATAATGTAATATTGCTCATCCCCCATAGCAAATAGCGTGATACTATATACCCTACAGTTTGACCAGACCTAACTATAGAAAATATCCATGCAAAAAAATAATAGAATCTGTCCGGTAGAATTTGCGTCATAATTTGCGTCATGCTGGAACATACATTCAAGTAAACAGACTAACAGAAACAAAAATTCTAAAAGCGATATTTTCGGCATTAGAATCGTTCCCAGACTTCGAAGCAATTACTTTTTTTTCAAAAATATTTAATGTACAGTTTTGACTTCGCTACAATTTTATTATAATATGCTTAGATTATAAATGCGAAAGTGAGTTTGTTTGATAAGCTTTCAAGCTAAAATGGCTGAACAGATTTGTATGTACTGCTGGGGAGTTTGTTGCGCCACTTCTTCTTCCCAGCAAAAGCACTAGGAAGTGGTGAAGGGTGGGCGTTTTGGGGGACTGTCTTATGTAATTTTGACGTTCAAAAAGTGCTGATTCTCAGCCTAGTTTGAATAAATGACTTTTGAATTTTGAATTTTATTAAATTTGGCACATGGGTAAATCATGACCTGGATTAGGACATAGGATACTTTTATCATGATATTCCCATGGGATCGAGACTTATGCGGGTGAAACCGCAGGGCATAGCTGGTATTATAAAACAAAGTTCCTCCACCGCGTCTGTCTGTCTGGAAGCGATAAACTCAAAAACTACCGAACGGATTTTCAAACGGTTCACCAATGGACGGATTGATGAATTAATGAGGAAGTTTTAGGTGTGTAATTCATTATAGTTTATGTTTTTTTTCAGCCTTATAAATTACCACTTGTCGGTATGATCAAACTGAAACTCAAACTCAAGGCATTTATTTCAATTAAACCATTTATAGGCATTTTTGAATTGTAAAGGGGTCGGTCAGTCAAATATATGAAGCTAGTTGCCCATTCCAAAGTGTAGTACCTATGGAGAAGAACGGGCAAGAAACTCCACGGACACTCTTTTAAATGATAAAAAATATTGGTTACATTATTCATGTTGAAATTATGCATGTGAGAACAATGTAGAAAGACGTGCACGTTCGTAAAAGCGTCCGTAATTTATTTTGATTAATACGTATACCCAAACCAAATTACAGCTTTCCAGTACTAACAGTCTCTGAGCCGCCATGTACAGACAGACAGACGGACAAGGGGAAAATGTAAAGCTTACTTGTTGACTACGGAACCCAAAAAAGGCAATTCATTAACTTGCTTCCTTAATAATATGTCTTTGAAAACCGTTCATCACCCTTTTCTAATTAATTATTGTGTAAATGGGCACTTACCGCTACCTTAAGGACTTAAGGCGACGTTAACTGACTTTTAATAATTTTATACTGAAGATCACGTCTAAACGAGTAGTGTTAATGATTTGGAAAAACATATATGTTAAATTAGAGCATTTAAAAAAAAATAACATTGTGTAATTAACTTGTAAAGTTATGTCTAACGCGGATAAGAAACTAAGAAACACGCAAAATCTATAAAGCGTATTTTTCTGAAACCTTCACCATATTAAAGATAATTTAAGTACCTATTGATCTTTTAATGTACGTGTTTTATTAGAATACCTTTTATTTTATGTATATGTAGCGGTTACACCGCCACATACGAACTACGCATCAAAGACATGACGTCACACAAATCCTGCATCGCGCAATTAGAGTTTACCGCGCGAACGACATAGATAAGACTATCCGAAATCAACAGTCGGGCAGTCGGCCCGCCAGACACAACACCCGTCTGGTTGGAGGATCCTCCCTTTTCTATGGTGGATGAGTGAACTTTACACCCTGTTCCTCATACCCCTAAATTGGTGACCCCGAGTATGAACGTCAACACAGCCTTCGTGCAACTACTTCAGCGTGACGTCATCATCATCACTCCCGCAAGCTTTCGTGAGGCGAGTCACACAGACATCCAGCACCCTCGGCTTCAACGGGTATCCTGACCACCAGCATGCAGCGAACGCGCATTCCTGGTCATCACCCTCAGCCTTAGCACAGCACCTGCACCTTCGGCCGGTCTCACAAGCAGAGCTCATTCTACCCTCTCCTGGTCGACACTAGCAGTCAGCCACAACCCGGCGCTATACCACATCCGACGCAGCGCCACCCCGACTCACTGGGGAATCACCGCAGACAGTTCCAACTCACCGCGAACTATGCGGTACCCGGTTCCGACTCACTGGAACCTCCACTGGTACTGTGAAGCATCGCAAGATACAAGACTCAGCCCACTCTCGACCTCCGGTCTCCGGAGGGGAGTGATGTAGCGGTTACACCGCCACATACGAACTACGCATCAAAGACATGGCGTCACACAAATCCTGCATCGCGCAATCAGAGTTTACCGCGCGAACGACATAGATAAGACTATCCGAAATCAACAGTCGGGCAGTTGGCCCGCCAGACACAACACCTATCTGGTTGGAGGATCCTCCCTTTTCTATGGTGGATGAGTGAACTTTACACCCTGTTCCTCATACCCCTAAATATAATAAATTAATAATGAGTCTGATTTGGGACACCCCTCCTTGATGGGCAAGTCCTGACTGGACGTACGACGCGTTGCGTGAGCTCAGTACAGAATATGCAAGCTAACCACTCAAGGTCACTGGCTTATATATGCGTCTTAACATACTGGCGATTTGCGAGCGATTGTATTCACCGCGTTTGCGTCTCGAGAGTGATTGACGTGGATATACCAGAGAGAGTGAGATAAGTGATTTTACTATTTTGTGAAAACGCGGAGTAAACGTCGCATAGTCGCCGCTAGCTCACTTCGTACCCGCAGAGAGCTCGTTTACAAATCGCGTAGCTGGAAACACGCTGGTAAATCGTCAGTGTGATAACGCTCTTAGCCGTTAGGAGCAAGAACAGTAGATTTCTGCGAATAAACTGAAAACTAACTTAATTTGTTAGTACCATTAAGTGCAAATCAGCTCACACGAGCGAACTCGAGGACGCCTGAGAGGTCGTTTGATGTTTGCTTCGAAGATCATAAAACTTTGACACTCACCAATTATTCTCAAACAGATTTTCCGTCATTTCCATAGTTACAGCTTCTTGACTTATTTAAATAATTTCCTTTTTCAAAGTGAAAACGAAATTGAATAAATTCGTCACTTCTGTGATATTCCTATTTAGGGACTTATTTTGACATTTGTAACCATTACTACTATAAGAGTAAAATCTAAATCGCGCGAAAAAGTGTCCATACTAAGAAGAGTGAGCTCACACAACAATAATGGCGTTTCCATGACAATCAAGTCAAGTCTCTGCGACATTGCGATCAGCTTTTGACGTGGCAGGGCCAATCTACGATTTAAATCTTAGCATTACTGAATACCAAATTGATTACTTACCTAATCTCATAAGAAAGGAATGTCCTTTTGTTTGGTACCTAATTAATTAATTATATTAAACTTGTAATAATTATACAATATGTAAAAAAACCTGTCTGATCCGTGAGGGTATTGTCAGGTATCTTATTAAGTTTTTTTTTTTTTATCGTCCCATTTTTTTTCAATGGGGGATTTTACCTGGTTATTATTAATGGGGCGCGGGCGGCCGTCGTTTAGCGGGTGTCTACTATAGTCATTACTTATGACCCCTATTTCAATTTTTTTATGGATTTGGAGTAATTTTTAAATAGCTATACTCTAGCTCATATATAGCTATACATAGCTATACATAGCTCTCTTTTTTTTCAATCATATTTATATTACTTTTAGGTAATATTGCATTACTTATGTGCCCCTTTCGGATCGGACAGTTTTTGAAGTGAAAACTTCTTTAGCGGCGTTGTGCACTTTTCTGTGATGGGTAAAAAATGTTAAACTGGCGTCAGGACACGTTACCTGATAGAAAATTCGTAAGACAGAGGGAGAGTAGACCGGTGCAAAATTATTCCAAAATATCAAAAATTAAGAGGGAATAGGGGCTGCGAGGAATTTGAATAATAGGTATTTGAAGAAACTATTGCCGTCGCGCTGCGCCCGAAAAACCGAGTTAAACCCCGTAAAGTGCGATAGGAACAACTGCAGCTCAGACCGATTATATCACAAAATTTTTGACGAAAACGACGTTTGGCATTCTCCTTTTTTCTCCTCGAAAACTAAGCCGATTTAATATTTTTTTACATTAAAATTTTAAGAAATAGTATATCTATGTTCTTATTATTTTCTTTTATGCTAAAAACTTTTCCGAATCAGTCTGGTAGTCCTCTAATCACGGCAGTAAAAATGGGGCATTTTTGTAATTTTTGGAGGGTCATAGTTTCCTAACTTATTAATTGCTGAAAAAAAGGAAATGACATGGACATGCCTATAGAGACCCTGATTTTATAAAAAAAAAATGACAGCTCTAGAGGCATTACTCAGGAAGAAAAACGGGGAATACGTTTGTATGGAGAATCGCGGGCCCTGTTCCCTCTTAAGTTAGTCTTCAAGTTTTCACTTCTGCGCTTGCACTCCCGGAGTGCTACCCTATTTTTTTTTTACATATTGTATAGCTGTTGCTGACTTCGTCTGCATTTTGTATTTTCCCATGAAATAATATAGATATCCAAGATTTTATACGCTGTTAAGTACTGTATTAACAGGCCTACACTGTCCTCTCATACCTATTAAAACTGTAATTTGAAAACATTGTAAAAATCAATTATTTTCAAAAGAGTAACCGTAGAGTTTCTTGCCGGCTCTTCTCCAGCCCAATAGGAACCGTGCACCTAGCTACTGACGCACATAGCTGCCCATGTAGGTTTCAATCAATCTGCAATCAATCTGCCTAGCCTTTTCCCAACTATATTGGGGTCGGCTTCCAGTCTAACCGGATGCAGCTGAATACCAGTATTTTACATGGAGCGACGGCCTATCTGACCTCCACAACCCAGTAACTGGGTAATACGATACCCCTTGGTAAGACTGGTTGTCAGACTTTCGGGCTTCTGACGACCCGTAACGACTGTCAAAGATCCACGAATGACAACCGGGACCAACGGCTTAACGTGCTTTCCGAGGCACGGAGGAGTCTCGGTATGTAAAGATGGTCACCCATCCACAGACCAACGTAGGTTTATTGAATTTAAATATTTATTGAATAGGCTGGGACACCGTGTCTAAAAGTACTGCTTTATGTATCAAGTCCTTGACCTAACTAACGAGAGCCTCTTAATGTACTAAAATTGATAACGAAATTTTAGTTCTCAGAAACATTATTGAGTTCAATTGCTCTAGCCGGTTCCTCCCCGAGTACATTTAGCGAGAAGTAGGTATGTAAAGTATTGAAACTGTGATAACAAGGTGTAAATGAGGTCAAGTTTTCAAAAACAGTGTCACTTGCAAGTGGTGACTTATCAGGCTCCCGCAGACAGACGCGACGCGACTAGTAGAACAATTTTTACGAAAACTTCATGGAATTTGTTCTACCAGAATCGCGTCGCTTGGTCGCGTCGCGCCTGTCTGCGACAGCCTTTAAGGTCTGCTCAAACTGAGGCGAATCCTGTGCAGGATACGGGACGAAATTGGCTCTGGCCGATTGTGTTAGAGCCGTATTAAACTATCATATCAATATGATCAGAGATTTACGAGTTATTTTTATATTATGGTGTAATAACTACATATGATTAATATTGTCTATGATCATAGTTAAGGGATCCTATTTGACAGCAAGCGTAAAAATATGATCATATCCGTCTAACCTCAAAAATGACTAAATCAAACATGGCTAAATCGTTATCCATCTTGATTAAGTATAACGTTTAATTATCAATCAATCTGCCTAGCCTTTTCCCAACTATATTGGGGTCGGCTTCCAGTCTAACCGGATGCAGCTGAATACCAGTATTTTACATGGAGCGACTGCCTATCTGACCTCCACAGCCCAGTAACTGGGTAATACGATACCCCTTGGTAAGACTGGTTGTCAGACTTTCGGGCTTCTGACGACCCGTGACGACTGTCAAAGATCCATGAATGACAACCGGGACCAACGGCTTAACGTGCTTTCCGAGGCACGGAGGAGTCTCGGTATGTAAAGATGGTCACCCATCCACAGACCAACCCCGGCAAGCGTAGCTTAACCTGATGGATCGACCCGTGCGGCAGTTACTACTTAGCCACGAGCTCCTCGTATAACGTTTAATTATCATAAGTGTAATAAATGTAAAAATGAAGAACAGCATCATATAACTATGATCATAGAATTTGACACCTATGAAATTATATTTGTATGATAGTGTAATTGGGGCATTAACTAACTTGAATGGAAGTGTTCAGTCACGTGACTTCCTAATCATTGAAACAATAGACGCGCGTTTTAAATCGTATCGACGCTAGTCACTTCTGTGAAGTTTACTCAAAAAAACTGATAGGTACTACCTACGGTCAATTACCCAAAAAAAACAGCTTAGTCTGCGCTCGCAATTTGTTTGCCAAACATGTAAACAAACACGAGTTTTAGGAAAAACAACTGTAATTTTACACATAAAGTTCAGTTTGCGCTACAACTTACTACAACTTTTTCAACAGTACTAGTCAGTCTAAAATCAACTTTATTTATACTTCCATAAAGTTGATGTTTGTATAAGTGGAAATAACATCAATTGGAATCAAAGATATAAATAGACCTTTAGTATTTTTTTTTTGGTGCGAAATTATCAAAAAACTTCTCCTGCTCTGGGCGGACCGGGAGGGCGTGTCAGACTCTTACTGACTAAAACCCACTTGTGTTCCTTCAGTTGTCTGTACATTGCCAGGGGCCACGGTATCCCTTTCGGACTTTCCCGCAAACCCGGCAGGCATCGGACCCATTCACTCGCTGACATCTCTTTGAGGTGCGCGTGCAACACAACTCGCCGTCGACCCAGGCTTGGTCCTAATCGGACGGCGAGCTACCCATTTCTCACCCGATTCCCGGGACCGTAGGCGCGAGCTTGCGGACGCTCGCGCCTAAGGTGGCCTGCGATTCCCGACGCCCAGGGCGTGTCCTGCGCGAGAGCTCCTCGCCACCTATCGCTTCCAAGAGGACACGGCGCGGCGGTGCTCTGCCCAAGCCGGGCAGACCTCCACCGTATGCTCCATCGTGTCCTCCGGGCATGACACCTGCGTCAGGCGGAAGGTGAGGACGCCGTGGCGCCTCTCTAGCCACTCCTCAAAGAGGGGACTTATCGCCGCAATAGTGGCGTGCCCAGCACTGGGTTGCGACAATCGCAATCTCCATGACGCCATGAGATCCCGCCGGAGCTCTATCCGCTGTGCCGCGATTTCTCGCGCCATTGGAGTTAAGCCCTGGCGTTTCGCCTCCTCGAGTCACTCTCAAATGTGCGCGAGGGCTTTTGGACTTTTGCCGCTTCAATAAACGCGCCCACACCGCACCGGTGCCCCGTATAGTGCCATAGACCGTACATTTAAATAGACCTTAGATATTATTAGGGTTCCGTACCCAAAAGGTAAAAACGAAACCCTATTACTAAGACTTCGCTGTCCGTCCGTCCGTCCATCCGTCCGTCTGTCACCAGGCTGTATCTCATGAACCGTGATAGTTAGACAATTGAAATTTTCACAGATGATTTATTTCTGTTGCCGCTATAACAACAAATACTAAAAACAGAATAAAATCATTATTTAAGGGGTCTCCCATACAACAGATATTTTACATTTTTTGCCGTTTTTATAGCTAATGGTACGGAACACTTCGTGCGCAAGTCCGACTCGCACTTGGCCGGGTTTTTTTTTGTTTCATCTTATTTGATATCGATACCACGTCACGTCTGCAGATTTTTGCTAACTTACTGAATTTGACCCTGTATAGTTCCACAATATATCCTCACCTTCACATTACCTACTTACGCCTAGGGGACCATCATCATCAGTGTCATCACTTACTATCAGGTGAGATGCAGGCCAAAACCTTCACCGTTGAGGATAATTTTTTTTTTAAAACGCTCAACTTACAGACTTACTGTCGTGCCATTTAAGTTGAGACCTGACCACGCCTCCTGCCTCTCTTTTATTTTCTTTTTAAAATTTGAATTATTGTCGTGCCAGCTACACGAAGAAAAGGTTCTGAAAACCAAATAAAGAAAGAAACGTGCGTGACAATCGCTTACATTGGCTGCCGTTTCATCCACATTCCATCTAAGCTTCGTTCTAGCTTCATAATAATTTCAGCCGAAGAAGACCGTCACTCCAACCGGTTTTGTGCATGTCGCATCAAGCCGAAGCCATTTCTTCCCGTGTTCTCTTTGCATTTTAACGCCATACTGCGATCGCCAACCCGACTGCTAAGCGTGGCGATTATGGCAACCCCCCCCCCCCCTCCCCAATCGTTAATATTATTGCGATTGAGTTCTCAAAAATCACGACTATTTTTCTAACCAGTGCAACGCCCTCGCCATTGAGAGAAAGTTAATTTAGAAAGCAATAAGCAGGTGTCATTAACAACAAATAATTACAACAACGAAAGAGCATTTAAAAGTCATTTCTTCAACTCATTCAACAAATACAAAGTGTAATTTAAATAAATAGCTTCTCGTTTAAAGAGATCTAAAAATAATCTCGAAATACAGTCCAGTTTTTTAATTTTTATTGTTAAATTGGCCTGATCTTGACCTTGATTTCGTCTGATGAAAAACGATGGATGAGATCTAGGAAGGATCAAGTTGCTGTTGCTAAAATCTTCGTCAGTTTTCGAATTTTTTCTTGAAAAATGTGTTATGTTTGGTGTTTTATTTCACTTGTAAAATTTGACAGCAGTCAGTAGTATCCCAGTGGTCACGGGAAGAGACTGGGCCTTACGAGTTATAAGGTCGTGGGTTCGAATCCAGGCTGGCGCTTTACTTTGTGTGAATAATTTCATCACCAATGCTCTAAAAACGGTGAAGGAAAATATTGTGAGTAAGCCTGCATGTCCTAGAACCAAAAAATCGAAGATATAATGTGACTTCTACCAACCCACACTGGGCTCGCGTGTTAGATTACAGCCCACTCAGTGGGAAGATTATGGCTGATTAGACAAACATAAAATAGGTTTATTTGTCTTCTGTGACAAATAAACCTATTTTATGTTTGTCTGTGCACAAAAAGAAAACAATAAAATAAAGTACATATGAAATCACGAGCATATAACGGAAATAGTCGGCAGCTGCACTTCATGACTGTTACAAGAAGACTTCCACTCAGCATGATGCTGTGCTTCGGGGAGAACCCACATCACAGCGCTGATTTTCAGTGAAAAGAAAAGAAGATAGATAGATAGAATACTCTTTATTGTACACCATAAAAGTCACAGACATAAATTTAGAAATTTTACATAGGGTGACACAATGGGCGGTCTTATCGCTTAAAGCGATCTTTTACAGACAACCTTTGGATGGATTAAAGGTAATAGGAGAGACAATACTGCAGGTAGAAGAATGTGTGAATGTGTATGAAGTTTTAAAAACGAATACTGTTTGTTTTCGTTTTTTAAACTCTTTAAAAACTTGGTTGTCCTTTTTCTATTCATTTCGTGACTCTACGTTACGTGACGTCATCGCCCAACCATCATCAACTGTTAGCCAATGTGACTCGTGCCGTACGAAGAGAACCAATTAAAATGAGTTCGATTGATTCACACATTTCACTGCACGTGATTTGAATAAGAACTGCTTTAGGTTACGCCACGATAAATGTTTTTATAGTGCAGTTCTAGGAACTTGCAAAGCAGAAAAAAAAACGAAAAGTGAAGCGACAAGGGTTTCTGCACCAAAGATCTGGGGCCCTACCACCACCTCTTTAGCAGTATTATTTTAATCTTGCTTGAGCGTGGGAAAGAGATGGAGCAAGACGTCCTGCATAGCTCAGGGGTCAGTACTAATAATCTGTAAAAAAAAACTCACAATGAAAACTTAGGTGAAGTGAGTTTGACGTAATCTGTCAATATTCTCAATCCCTAGCGTCAAGTGGAATTTCAGCTCACATCAAGCTCACTCCCCGTTCATTTTCACGGTGAGATGATTGCAGAATAGCCATTTCCCAATTATGTTGGGGTCGGCTTCCAGTCGAACCGAATACAGCTGAATACTAGTATTTGACCACCTGTTCAGTATCCGTAGCTCGAATATACAGGGTGATCATTTCAGATGCAGTACGGTAGGGCATTGCATAGCACACTTAAAATGGCAATTAATTAATTATGATACTTCATCAACAGTCATTGCATTACTTACGCTGTCGAGCAGACGAATAACATGAAGCAATGAATTAGGAATTTCCTTCAGAATCCTTCGGATTGTGATTAAAATTGTGTTACGCAACGTGTTTCTGCACCAGTAGCTCTAATATGATACTTTGAGATATTCTACGCGTTACTTTATGACATGTTGCATCTACAGGAAAATGTTCCCAGGTTTTGTTCGTTTCGAATGATGTCTAGATTTATCACGCGTCTGTCTCAGATATTTGTCGATTTGAATTTGTTTTGTTGTCTTGCAAATTGCAATTATATTTAATAACTAGGATCTAACTATTTTAAATTATTAATTATTATTACTATATTACACAAATTTATTTTATTTAAGTATACATACACACGTTGCGGTATAAAACTGATTTACATCCGTCACCTCACACTTCGGGTTCAGTTGAAAGCTAGCGTCAGGCACTAGTTGTCTGGCATATATGCTGAACTGGGCCTATTTGGCGTAGCCGCGAGGCACACATTCCTGCTGGTATCATGCAACGCAGTTTTTACACTTTTTATTTTGTATTCTTTCCTTTTATCTTATTTTTTTTCTCTTCTTATTTGTGTGCCTTTGCTTGTTGTGCCAAATAAATGTTTTTTCTTTCTTTCTTTCCCCATTTTCAAATGACAGTTGAAAGAAAAACGACAATATCTTTTGACGAGGATATTTATTAGGAAGTGTATAAAGTGCCGCAATTTGCGGCATACTAGTAGCTCTGCCTCGGCCCGGCTAGCGAACGAACGAACCTCAACAATCAAACAAAATAACAAGTGACAGTGACAATGACAATGGAAATCTGGCGGCACTTTAGCCGGGCCGAGGCAGTGCCATTAGTATGCCGTTAACGGTACTATATCCGATAGGGACACTACCTATTTATTAATGATATTTACTTCTGTAAAAAGAAATCAAAATTCAAAAGTCATTTATTCAAACTAGGCTGAGAATCAGCACCTTTCGAACGTCAAAGTTACATAAGAGAGTCCCACAAAACGCCCACCGTTCACCACTTCCTAGTGCTTTCGCTGGGAAGAAGAAATGGCGCAACAAACTCCCCAGCAGCACAGCTGTCTGTTCATTTAGGAATAAAAAAATGATTCTATATAATAGTAGGTACTTATGCAAAATTATTTACAGTACGCAACACTAAACATAATTTAAATTATAAATGAATAGCCATAAGTCAGCTAGCACACGCCAATATACCAACCAAAAATATCGAGAGCTGTATTCAAGCAAAACAAAAAAAATAAAGACTAATCGTAAACAATATCTAAATAAAAGCCTCCAGTCAGTCATAAAGGGCGTGCCCGCTTACATATAGCTATATGTAGATATATAGCTGTAACTGGAATTTATAAATGATAAACTAGGACCATCGAGGTAAAATAAATAAACAGTTAATTACTAAAAACAATAACAAAACCACCATCAGTAAGACGACCAGTCACCACACGCAGCACCCGTTCACGAGCTTAACGCAAAGATCAGCCATTACCCCCCTCGCAATATTTGATGGAAGAAGCACAAACACTTTTACACCTCAATAATATTTTTAAAATAGATGAGGTCGGTCAAATCAGGGCCAGCTTGTTGTCTACCTTAGCTCTTACGTTGCACTATGTAACGTATACTAAGTATAAACCTTCCTTGTAGCTTGTAACTTGTTGATCATCAGACATACATACATAGCTGCGTGTAAGGGGAACTTTTTACTTTCTAGAAAAATATGTATAAGGAAAAACAATAATTTTTAAGTACCTACATAATTATGTGGTAGATATTACAGAAGGCACACAGTTTCAGAATGCTGAAAAACATACATATGTACTATCATGGTCTAAAAAAACAAGGTGTGGCACTCCGGGAGTGACATATATGCGTACGTCACTATCCAGTTGCCACTTTATTGCAACAAAACACGAATTAAGGAAAGATTTTCAGTCACCATTCTGTTAAAAAATATATACAGAGCATTAAAATTGTCGTTTCGTTTATTTATTCAAACGAAACAATTCAATTTAAACAACACCAATTTAGTTAATTAAAACCTCATTGTTTTATCAGATTCGCACAGGTAATAAAGGTGGTTGGGGAGTTATTATTACACACCATTGGTAACACAGATGTGATGACGTAGACTTGTGTCTCCCACGTGACCACTGTGTCTCAGAATGCTATACCTGGCGAAGTATATTATTATACTCGTACCATGGCATGGGTACTATTAGGAAGTGTGCTCTTCTTGCACTGATTAACCGGGCAATCAAATAAAAATCGGCCAAAGAGTATTCGAGAAGGGTTTTGTACCTACCATTGTACAATATTGTAAACTACAGACACACACACACACATCTGTTAAGCTTAAATAAAATTTAAAATTAGATTATAGAATAAGAATTACAGCAAACTGCTAAAGTCTACTGCAGCGACATCAAACTCAAACTCAAAGCATTTATTTCAATTAAACCATTTACAGGCACTTTTGAATTGTCAAGGGGTCGGTCAGTCAAAAATATGAAGCTAGTTGCCCATTCCAAAGCGTAGTAGGTACCTATGGAGAAGAACGGGCAAGAAACTCCACGGACACCCTTTTAAATAAAAAAATTGATACAAAATATTGGTTACATCATTCATTTTGAAATGATGCATGTCAGAACAATGTAGAAAGACGTGCACGTTCGTAAAAGCGTCCGTAATAAAAAGAAAAAATAAAGAATCATTCAAAAACTTTAAATAAATTAAAATAAGCCATGGCAGCTAAGAGATGACCAGTCCCAACTGTCGGCGCCCGTTCACGAACATGACGCATGGATCAGCACCATTCAGCTCAACCATTTTGAAGGGAGCTAAATGATCCAACAGACGCGCCACCATCAGCGAGACATTTGAGTGAGCATGACATACTCACAGCCGCCACAGCACATTCAAGTCAATGAAAGTCATTCAGACCAATGTATTCGTATTTTATCATGTGATACTTCCTGCAGCTGATCACTGTTTCCCATAATACAAGCTCAATCTTAGCCTGGGAATCAGTAACTGTATACCTTTTGTGCAATACATGAATACGATGCTTAAGTTGGATTACTCTACATAAGATAAGATTAATGTATTAATTGGCGACCAGGGGCGTAGCTACCGCCGTATTTACCATATCAATTATACGGGGCCCTTAGAAAGAGGCATAAACCTTAGAAAAACTAAAGTCATCATCAGCTATAAATGATTTAATAAATCAGTTTGCCCAAAAAAAGGCAAGGAGAGTGTAAGTATATTTAATTAGAATTGTTTGTATTTTTTTTGGAAATGTGACAGATATAATTATGATGAATAAATATTTTAATGTTATGCAATTTTTTTTTTCTTTTGTGAAAAATCATTACCCTTCCTACGGGCCCCCAAACAAATTTTTATACGGGGCCAAGGCACGCTACGCCACTGCTGGCGACAATAAAACATTTTATTTTTATTTTTATACTATACTTTAATAAATAAAAACATGTTTCTTGTATCTTTAAATATTAACTTTTTATTTTTATTATTTAATGATAAAGTAGCAATAGGAATACAGAATCTGAGAAAACTGTCTACCTATTACAGTTCCTGAGATACAGCCCGCTGACAGACAGACAGACGGACGGACAGCGCAGGCTTAGTAATAGGGTTCCGTTTGGCACCCTTCTTGTACGAAACCCAAAAAAATCGAAATTCTAACAACTTTTTAACCGGCTTCAATAAAAAACGAGGGTAAGCATTTGACGATTTTTTTGTTAATGTATTTTAATAAGACCATACTGGGGCCTTATTATGAAGTATTAATGCCATCATTATTCCATTGCGAAAAGGATGGTGATAGCGGCCTCATATAGGTCCGTCTCTCACTCACACCGGAATAATGGTGGCATTAATACGTCATCATACGACCCCTGGTCAGGAACACCCACTTCCGAAACTGTACTTCATTCCTAGGTTGGTGGTTTTTACTTTTTTTATACCGATTGCAGTAAATCTGCACAGTAGGCGCACCGCACTATATCGAGCACTGCACAGAATTGGATTTCTGTTCAAGTATTCTTTGTACGTAATCGATAAAAACCATATTTTCCTCACATACCTATAATTTTATAGATAAATATATATTATGTAATCAATTTATTGATAGAATTTCCGTGTTTCTTTTGAAATAGAAGGAAAAAGTTGTGTATCGACCTCGTAGTTGTGATCCACTTATGACAGCGATTCCCAGTAATATGCAACTTCATTTCAGACGGCGTCAATAATGGGTAGGAAATCATCAATGACTTCTCCCGCTCTGGGTGGAGCGGGAGGGCGTGTCAGACTCTTACTGGCTAAAACCCACCCGTGTTCCTTCTGTTGCCTGTGCAATGCCAGGGGGCCACGGTATCCCTTTCGGACTTTCCCGCAACCCCGGCAGGCAATGGTCTCATCGGACCCCTTCACTTGCTGACATCTCTTTGAGGCGCGCATGGAACACAACGCGCCGTCGACCCGGGCTTGGTCCTTACCAGCCGGCGAGCTACCCATTGCTCACGCGAGGAGGCTCCAACATCATCCTAAAAACATTGTATGACAAGGAGTACATACAGCCCCTTTGTTAGGCACTGGGTGCGGAGGCCCGTGTCTACATTTATTTATTTATTTACACAAATCTTACCTACAGCTGCCATTACAGATCTGCGATCCAATGGGATAGAGTGGCCTTACATGCTAAATCCATAAACGACATCCTATAAAATTACATACTATATCATAAATCTTAACCTACATCATTATTTAAAAACTAACAGACTTAAAATAATAATCATAATAATTATGTACAAGTATATATAAAAATAGGGGATAACTAAAGGGCATCAAAAAATGATGGGGGGGGGCATAACTAAAGGGCATCAAAAAATTCATCCGCATCGCTGTCAACAGGAAAAGTGCCCAAAAGGCTGGCAGCATTGCCACGTTGAATGGCGATGCTGATTCTTTGGCCAAAGAATAGGCCAGCCCTCTGGTCACGTGAAGAGTCGACCAACCGCTTGGCAATGTCTTGAAAAACTACATCTAATTATCATATAATGCAGCTTTTGCGAATTCACTCAAATTGCGCCACAATACATCAACCCCCTCGTGAACCTCGTTCACCACACGAATGGCTCTAGTGAGAGGAGTCCTCGGCAGTACCTAGGTTGGTTCTGGCTGCAGGCACAGCCAGCAGGGTTGGGTGTCGCCGCCTCCACACGAACCGGTCAGGCACGCATAATTCCAGGTGCATGGTACCATCGAAGAAGTTCATATGTATGCACCGTAAGGACTATTTCTGCTTGCAGCACTCGGCCGCTATAGAACCGGGGCGGTGACAGATGTTGTCATCGTGTTCACGGGATTTTGTTTTCAAACTGCTTAGATAATTATCTACTATCTTCGATAGTACATTATCTTGAGCCACGTAGTTATTAGTTGTAATTAGATTTAGGTATATCTTGCTCTGTCTCTTTCTATTATTAATATACGAGTGAGAAATAACAGTGTTGGTGACCGTCGTAGTAAAAGTTGTTTATAATGATGAGCACAATGACCCCTTAAGGTGGATCCGCAGTTATAGCCCGCGAAATTCAATTTTTCTAACGTTTTTTGAGATTAGCAGTTCAGTGTCCGGTTGTACCTTGATGAAAATATGATTCGTAACTATAACAGATAGGTATTTACAGAATTATAATCATAACAATCATTATTATATATCTCTAAGATAGATTTGTTCCATACGAATAAATCTCTTATGGAAAAGTTATCTTTCCAATCTGCGGGTTCACCTTGATTCCCGTGCGTATTTTTCGGGTGACCACTGAAAATCAGCGCTGTGCTGTGGGTCCCCCATAACATAGCATTATGCTGAGTGGAAGCCTTCTTGTCACAGTCACGACATGCAGCTGCCGAATATTTCTGTTATGTTTATATTGTTTGCACGTGTTTCTGTGACAAATAAACCTATTTTTGTTTATTTTCTTTCTTTCTAAGTGGTTTATAGTTATTTCAATTACACCTTGCAATATTTAAGATAATTTTCGTACTTAACTGGAATAATATTACTAACTACAGGGAGTCCCCTTGCAACAAAAACATGCGTGTATAGCAATACCAACAGGCCTTGTTAGGAGCAGTCACCTTTGTAAGATCGACGACCTACTCTGCAATCTGATAATTACAATGAATTACAATACTCAAACTCAAACTCAAAGCATTTATTTCAATTAAACCATTTACAGGCACTTTTAAAATGTCAAGGGGTCGGTCAGTCAAAAATATGAAGCTAGTTGCCCATTCCAAAGCGTAGTAGGTACCTATGGAGAAGAACGGGCAAGAAACTCCACGGACACTCTTTTAAATAAAAAAATTGATACAAAATATTGGTTACATCATTCATTTTGAAATTATGCATGTGAGAACAATGTAAAAAGACGTGCACGTTCGTTAAAGCGTCCGTAATAAAAAGAAAATAATAAATAATCATTCAAAAACTTAAAATAAATTAAAAATAAGCCATGGCAGCTAAGCGATGACCAGTCCCAACTGACGGCGCCCGTTCACGAACATGACGCATGGATCAGCACCATTCAGCTCAACCACTACTAGTACTAGTGGTGAAATTAAGTTTTCGATAAGTAACTACAATCAATTGCTTCTAGTGGTTGTAAGCATGACTTGAGCGTGGTTTCTCGGGTTCGATATCCAAGTTGGGCCAATGATATTGGCTATTTTCATTAGTATTTCAGTAGCAGTCCGGAGTCTGGATTTGTACCCAGTTATGCCCTAGAACTAAAAATTCGAGGAGACGTGACATCCAGCAACCGGCTTGGGGCCCCCGTGATAGAGTACGGCCTGCACCCTCCGACAGATAGGATTGTGATCCATCAGTGGTAACATTATATGCTGATAGTGCTATCGGCAATATGTTCGTTATCTATTAACAGGACTTCAACCTACTTAACCGGCGAAATATGGTATTTGCCTCTGTTTAGTCCTTTGAGAAAAGCAATCGTGATACTATGTAAAGTTTTATACGATGCATAATCTGCCTTTAATGTTCCTACTGCCATGGTGCAGGAATCCTTTCTGTGAGAAGAGAGGGACTCAGCTGTAATCCACCACGCGCCAGTACTGGTTGGTGCGATGGTTTTATATGTAATCAACGTAATTTTTTTACGAATTATGAGTTTTTTCGTAGAACATTATATGAGTCACTCCTAGCACAAATCATTTCACTAAGAACAAAATCGTCGTCTTGACAAATTTAGTATAATAAAAAACCGCAACAACAAAAAAACAATGGGTCTCAGACGTCAATTTATTGAACAATAGAAATCACTATGCATTGCTGTGACATATTATGTGCGCACATGACACACCGGCCACAGCCACCGGTAGCTATCGCCTCTTGCTGCGGTGTTGAGCACTGCTGTAACGGGTGGACTCCACCGGCCTCACGTGTGCGACGAATCCATATAAGACGTATGATCTACTTGTCGCTGGGCTTCCCCCCCGATCCTTGCCCGTTGATGCGCCAGCCCGCGTCGATGCTGAGCCAGTAGCTTTAAATTCCCCGATTAATAATAATGAATTATCTTTGATCCAGCCTGTCCCAACTTGCTGTCCTCCCCCCAGCGACGCCCTAAGCCGAGGTCCGTACCCCACAGGGGGTGCCCTTAGCGAGCGCTCGCCTAGTTTTTATTAGAATAGTTTTGCCCCTGGCTGGAGGCTTTGAGTTTAGTAGCTTAAGGCAGCCGCAGGATTGTCCGGTTAAGTAGTCATCACCTCAGAGGTGAGCTACGAGAAGCCATAATCAAAAAAAAAAAAGTCACTGGGCTACCGGTGGCTAGTTTGCCCACCTAGAACGCACTGCTTGCCCACCTAGAACTAAGGCTAAGGCTAGAGCCATTGTTCTAGGTGGGCAAGCAGTGCGTTGTAGTCAGATGCGACGCTACGCTGTAGCGGTTACACCGCCACATACGAACTACGCATCAAAGACATGACGTCACACAAATCCTGCATCGCGCAATTAGAGTTTACCGCGCGAACAACATATATAAGACTATCCGACATCAACAGTCGGGCAGTCGGCCCGCCAGACACAACACCCGTCTGGTTGGAGGATCCTCCCTTTTCTATGGTGGATGACTGAACTTTTCACCCTGTTCCTCATACCCCTAAATTGGTGACCCCGTATGAACGTCAACGCAGCCTTCGTGCAACTACTTCAGCGTGACGTCATCATCATCATCACTCCCGCAAGCTTTCGTGAGGCGAGTTACACAGACAGCCAGCACTCTCGGCTTCAACGGGTATCCTGACCACCAGCATGCAGCGAACGCGCATTCCTGGACGCGATACTTTTTATATTTGTATGTGACTTTATTTGATTCTGCCTTATTCGCTAACTATAAGCGATCTTCCTCTGTTTCGCACGGTTTTTACGACTTGACAAAACAGAGATTTCTTTATTATTGACATATGTAGTTAAAAATTGTATGTATGTATACTGCGGAAAAAAAATGTCTGAATAATGGTGAAATCAACATCAAAATCAGTGCAGTTTAGAAGAATATCGCGCGAAAAGCTACTTTTATTTAATAATTATGTATAATAATAGGTAATTATTATACTCTCTGAATCTTCTTCAATACCAAATTGACTCATTCACATCGCGTTGTCGCGTCACGCTAGCATTGGACACATATTCGATTCACTTCGAGTCGTGATCGGAATACATTCATCGCACAGGAATCCCCGATCACAGTCGTTTTCCTACCATCTTACTTTAAGACATCTTTGACTCTTTGTTACGATTTTGCAGTTTTTGGTTAAAGAATAAGCGAAAACAGATCGTATTTGCATTGACTTCTAAGGTTCTTCGTCTTAGGCATAATACTGACTTAAAGACGCTTTGAAAATACTGTAGCCTAAAACTATGACGGAAGGATAAAACTGAACAGGGTTTGTTTACACTTCTAGCAGATACTTTTGGAACTGACTATACAATCCTCTTTTCGCAGTTATGATTACTTGGTATCATGCTCATTGCAAGAACCAAGAACATAGGTAGATAACAGTAGAAAGGATTCCCCTGAACCGTGTTCCCTTATCACTTGTATACTGACCCGGACCCCAAGAGCAATCTTTGTTTAATTACATACACTGATAACGACGGATATTTTGACAATTAAATTAGCAACCTGTTTGATTTTGTCTACACTCTAGATGGTCCTTTGGAGCAGGACCAGCGTGTTTCCAACCATTCTTCTGTTGGATATAATCCCCTAATTTGTAATTTATGCTTGTTTACAAAGTGTACTATAATAAGACTTTAAAATTGACTACGGAAACCTAAAAACAAGATGGCGGCGAGACGTTAGTTCCGAATTTGGCCACGTGCCACAAGAACGTTGTAGCGCTATATAATTATGTGCTTTACCATCAAAAATTTTACATAAGTACAATTGCCTGACTGGGGATAATTTTTTTTTTGCGATTTCGATTATTTTCGGGGTTTCGGGAATATTTCAGGGAATAAATAAAAGTAAGGGAGGATCAATGAAAGGCGACTAACAAGGCAGATGTGACTGGAAACGCCGACTGGGGACGCCCTAGGAGGACACTGAAGATACTGACCTTATTGATGTTGTTCTTCAGAAAGGAGGTGCGTAGTTATACTCGAAACCGGCGTGCGTGTATGACCAGATGTATGAACGTAAACGAGGCAAAAGGAGTATGTAAGGATCTCGTAGCAGGTGGCGTTCTGTAGTTTCTGTCTACCCCCATGGGAAGAAGGCGTGAGTTTATATATATGTTTGTATGTTGATTGTTTAAAAATAAGGAGGAAAAAACATTTTAGAAAGTTCTCGTTTAAGCATCTACTTATAGCATATCTATATATTTTAACACTGCATCATTCAAACATTGTCCACGGAAATATTGCATAACCTCGATGGTTGATTTATTTGCGCGGAAAACATAGACAAGCCTCTAATAGGTCAAAATAATAACAATCAATTGAGCCAATAATGGAAATAATCGGTCAAGTTCAAAGCAAGGGCTCATGGGCTCATGGTAACTAATACATAAGACATGCATCACGCCTGGGTTGGGCAGAGGTGTACAGACGCCAGCACGTCAAACTACTACAATCTATCAAATTTCTTTAATAGATTTCAACCTTATTAGTAAAGCATAAGGTTCAAAGTTGATTGAGAAATCTGTCGTCTGTACATAGTACACCCACATTTCGCCAGGTACGTTTAAGTCCCATGTAAAAGGGGCGAGCTTTTTGCCATCAACCGGGCACAAATCTAAGCTCCGGTCTGCTACTGAGAAATTCCAGATGGAAAAACTCAATAATACTTTGCCCGACTCGGGAATCGAACCTAGGACCTCATGCTGCATTTTTCAGTGTATAAATACCTACAATACGACTATCCAGAAAAACTGACTGTAGAAGGACTGATAGCCTGAGAGTTCAAGCAGATGAGACCTAGAGTGAAAACCGCGTATCGACAAGCGTAACGTTCAGCCTATAGGTAACGTTCCCAGCGTTGGGACAAAGGCCTCCTCTGTGAGAGGGAGTTGGCCGTAATCCACCACGCGGGCCAAACGTGGTTTGGTGGACGTCACATGTCTTCGAATTTTTGGTTCTATACGAAGTGCCTGCTTGGGTTCAAACCTACGACCTTACAACTCATAAAACTGGGCCGATACCACCACTGCCCTCCGGACTAAGACAAGCTTAACTATCATTTTTATGAAAACATACTAGACTCGGAATCAGCGTGATGAGATCTTTAATGTTCTCTTTTACGATTTTTTGGAAAAACCTACTCTAACGGTGATAGTGTTAGTCAAAAGCGGTGTGACTGCCTACATACACCGTAAGTTACTATATGGTGGATATCTGAACTATATTCAGTTATTAAGCGAAACTAATACCATACATAAAAGCAGTAACTGCCATTTACGGTGGTTTTCATAACTGATGATAATTAATACTGTACTTATCTACTACTGAAAACAAGGGTATCAGGATCTTACCGTCGTTAAGTTTAGTATATTAAAAAAATGTGTGACTTAATGCCAAGTATGACAGCAGTAACTTTTAGTAGCGTTTGTTATAACAAGTTTCTTAGCTACCAACTACTAAAATCAGAGGTATCGTAATTTACCATCGTCTTGTCAAGTAAACTAAAAATGTACGGAACCTAGGTATAAGAACCGTAAGTGTTATGTTAGTTATGCGTAGTAGGTGTACATTTTTTATGATTAATATTCAAGTATGTATCTATTTTATTTACCTACGTCCGTGTGTCACTGCGGGGTGCCAACTGAAAACCAGCGCCAGGTGTCTGACGACCAGCAACTGCTGAGATGGTAACCCTTTCGGTATGGCCACGCTCAGCAAAATTTTACTGTTATTTTATTGTTATGTTTTTTGTTCTCTTTTTTTAATGTGTTTGTTGCTGTTGTGTTGTGTCGAATAAATGTTTTCTATTCTTTTTATTCTATTCTATAGGCGCGAGCCGGTACGGGGGCCCTCTCAAATATCAGTGTAACATGCCACTAAGGACTAACATTCGAAAAAGAAATTAAAACATTATTACACATTTGCCGGGAGTAAAGAGCCAACTCAAGGACAAAAAAGGTTTTTAGAATGTTTTGAGGTATTTTTTTCTGATATTATCAGAATGTATAGTACCAATAAAAAAATCTAAAGTATGCTTATCTAGACCACGGGTATCACTTGCTAACTAACTGGCTAACATATAAATTCTCTGTATGCCGAAACCACTAAATCTGAAATAAAAGCCGTTTTGAGGGTTTTGTTTTTAGCTGGATTATTCTGTTCTGGTAGACAATACCTCAATGATCTATGGGCTCCTAATGACACTGGTATAGAAATATTGATTGGTTTATTTTATTGGTATGCGATTTAATGATGCCATCACCAGGGATGAAAGAGTAAAGATTGATCTTTTGGCACTGACCAGTGACATACGTCAGATCTTCGTACAGAATTGCCAAAATACCTTTTGAGTGCCTAAAATTAGATGAAGCGTTGGTTGCCTTTCGAGGGAGGTGTAGTTTCCGTCAGTATATTCCATCAAAACCAGCTAAGTATGGAATAAAAATGTATAGTTTAGTATGTTATATTCAACAATGTCAAAATTGTAAGTATTTTAAACATTCGTTTATTATATAAGTATAGACATAAAATTAGCAAAATTATATACTAACTTAACTAAAACTATTGAAAAATTAAAATATAGCGTCGAAAAATTCATCCGCATCGCTGTCGACTGGTAATGTACCCAAGAGACTGGCCGCATTGCCACGTTGTATGGCACTGCTTAGCCTCTGGCCAAGGTAAAAGCCAGCCCTTGGGTCACGGGAAGTGTCAAATAGCCGTTTTGAAATATCATTGAAGAGGCCGTGAGCACTCGGACCCCACGGCCCGAGGGTTTCAACTTTAGTAGATACAAAATAAAATACAATGGACCTACAGATTTATTGTGGTAAACAAATAAATAACAGTTTATTTGCGGTCAGTAATAGACATATGACCACATTGATCGTATGGGTAAATTGCGTTTCTAGATCGGCGACAAATATTACAATGACAGTTTTAAAGTTAATAAAAATATGCTACAAATACATAAACTATAGTTGGTAGGTACTTTGAGAGCTAATAACACATGCCTTCCGCCTTGTTTCAAGCTACAGTGAGAGGCCACTCTTCATGTTTTGATTTTCAAATAGATATCACTTTAGTTTTCTATGAACCAAAGCTACGCAAGCACGTAGGTATATGTAATGTCGTCTTTACATCGTGGCCAAGAAATAGACGAAGATAGAGGAATCAAACGAAAGCCATCAAAATTTCCTTATGTAATAAAACTAAAAGTCGAGTGAATGTAGTTGACAAACTCGTCAGAACGTATGATGTGTCTGTTGATGCTAAGCGCTATCGCCCGCTAAGCGCCCTTTGCTATATTATTTTCAATGTTGAACCACGCAGGCATCAATGTCACGTTTTTACATATGCTGAATAGTGGCATCGAAATCCAAGAAAATTTATTCGTAATTTTGAGATGGCTTTGAGAAACCGCGGATTCCGAAAAGTTCTCGTACGCGCTTACATGAAATACTCGGTGAAACACCTGAACCACCAGGAAAAATTAAAAATCTCAAGATCCAAAACAACAGGAAAACCAAATACAGTTGTGAGCGATGTGAAGTAGGTACCTACCTATGTAGGTATATGCTTTGAGCTTGCTTGCTTATATTCAAAAAGTTGTATGGATTTTAACCAGCCTAGACATTTTTTTTTCAATTTTCTAGACCTAACTACATTTGTAATTTGTTACCGCTATTGTGGTTAGTAAACGAAATTCCTAGACATAAAAACCGTAAGTACCTGTGACATACGGTTTCATGCTTACGGTTAGTTTATTAAATAATTATGTTGCAAAGCCATAAAGCTTATTTGTTCAATTAAAAGTAAAGTATCAAGGTTATCACCACTTATTAAATACAAATTTCAAGCGAACGATTGCTACTTTCGACTAAAATTATTCAAGATGAAGATTTTCTAAAACTGCGTCACTGATATAAGAAAAAAAAATTACGCCCGATTATCTCGAAGCTATGCTTTGTGTAGTTACGGTTGTCTAAGTTAGGAGGGCAGCACTGCTCTCAGATGGACAGACGATCTTCAAAAGACGGCTGGGACAGACTGGATACGGAATGCAGAGAACCGGGTGACCTCCCGAAACCTGGGCCAGGCAGCTGACTTGATAAATATACAAACATAACATAACATCACACCTTGTTTCCCCGAAGGGTTGGGCAGAGGTGTACCTGTAGTAGATAAACCCACATTTCGCCAGTTATGTTTAAGTCCCATGTAATTGAGGGCGAGCCTATTGCCATCAACCGGGCACAAATCCAACCTCCGGGCTGCTACTGAGATATTCCAGATAGAAAAACCCATTAACAACCCTTTGCCCGACCCGGGAATCGAACCCAGGACCTCATGCTCAGCAGTAGCGCTTGCGACCACTAGACAGGCAGTTAAAAAAAAGAATTATACAAATAACCAGGAAATCATGCAAAAAAATACCTATGTTTAAAAAATCTGTAGTCCCTATAGATTTTTTTAAACACACGTATGTCTTGTTTGCAGAACAATCTAACATGCAGAAATACTTAGACCCGGAACTATTCTGTACTTACCTAGGCCATGCAAATATTTGCTTTGAGCGGGAGTCGATACTGCGACCCGTTGCGCAAATGTCTAGCCGACATATTTTAGTCAGAACTAGATAGATTTTGCACACGGCTTCGCCCGCGCTGATATCGGCAAAGAGTACCAAATTTTATCCAAATCTGTTCAGCCGTTTTCGCGTGGTTGAGTAACAAACATCGAAACATACAAGCAAAAATACAAACATCCAAACTTTCACATTCATAATATTAGTGGGATAAAAAGATGACCTATAAGATTTCCTAGACGCTAAAATAGTTATTTGTTATACAAGAGTGCAAAGTTGCTTTTTAACCGCGTGTTCAATTTTGATGACCGAGCAAGCGAAGGATTCTAAAATTGAATCACGAGCGCAGCGAGTGATTCAAAATTAGAATCCTGAGCGTTAGCGAGGGAATCAAAAGAGCACGAGGTGAAAAATCTTTGCACTCGAGTGCAACACGTAACTTTTCATTCCACCTCAGCGAGGAAATGACTAAATGCAAAAAAAAAAACGTTTGCGCATTATTAACAGTTTCAGTCAATTCTGTTGGCGTCAAGCAAACTTCCTCGTCGCTAGAATCACTCATTTTAGTTTTTTCACTTGTTTTCAAGTTTCTTGTTTTTAATATACCTAAGGTTTAACAATGACGTGAAAAAATGCCGCGTAAAGAACCGCGTACAAAGCAAATTGAAAAAAGAACACCAAGAAGGTTCCGAGTCTGAGTTTTTAACAAATTAAAAAAAAGTTGTATGATATATTCGGCACCATAGAGGTAGCAGTAAATAGGTTTAATGTTTTTTTTAATTCACAAACTTAGTGCACACGATGTTCTAAATTCAATTTACTTTATCCTCTAGAGAATAAAAACGGCTTTTCCACTCAGATACTGAAGATTAAAAATACTCTTTCCGAGATGGTGGGATGAAAAAGTGTTATTCCGAACCTGTCTAACAAAATTGATGCTAAATCGCTAAAGTGTACTGAAATAAACAGTTATTTTTTTTGGTTTTTATTGCTGAAACAACAAGAAAATAAAACATTGTAATTTTATACAGAACGATGGGTTCATTGTTCCTGCTATTTTTGTTCATACCGAACTATTTATAATATTATTAGAGATTTTTTTTTGTTATCGACATAAAAAAATAATAAATAAATATTTTCCAGGTGACTAACAACTTAAAGAGCGAGTGACTATTAGGTACTATAAATAATGACATGGCGACTAATATTAACAGTGGGATAGCACACATTGTATAATAGGCAACTATAGGCCTCCATATAAAACCTTGGCTAAAAATGAAAATGACTGAAGGGTAGGTTAGGTTAGGTTAGAACTGTGACCACACAACGCACGAGCCGAGCGAGCGAAGCGAGCGGTGCTGCGGCCGGCGAGTGCCTAAACAAAACTTATGTACAACTCAATATATAGAGCTGCTACTTTAAACTTAAAATGCTACTTGCTTGTAGCTGCCAACCTATTATTTTTGCTACCCATTTTAATTATTTTTAAAACCCTAAATGCCAAAAACCATGTTCGAACTTCGAACTCACAACAGTTCTCTCTCCAGTGTGCGCTATAATTGCCATTGTATTTTTTTATATCTACATTCCAGGTATTTGACTTCAGAATTCTGACACCTTATCAGAATTATACCAAAATTTCAATGAAAAGAATCTATGTGAACCGTAATAACTTCTGCTTACTCCGGATATGCACGATCTTCACCCTCATCTCATAACGCTAATATAAAAGCAAGGGATAATAATGATAGCACGGACAGTGCGCGAACGCATACATCGTGGTCACCACGCCAAACGCTCGCCGCGGTTGAGAATAGAATGATTTAAACTTCGAAATTTGCAACCGATAATTGTTTTATAAATAACATTCGAATTTCAAATGGTATGTTTTTAAATTATTGACAGTTTTTACAAACAATTTTTCAGTTTTTTTGTTTGCTTAGTTTGAAAGGGGTTTTCGTGAGACTTTTTTTATTGTGGTGTTTTTTTTTATTTATAAATAATAAAAATGGTGAACAAAGTGTATAAAGTTAGTTCTGCGAAAGAAAAAAAAGCAGGGAGCAAACACAATCAGATTCTAATGTCAATTGTTGGTAAGTAATTATTGCAATCACTTTCTTAAACAACCTGATGACAGTTTTTTTTCTTATTTGAATAATATGACGCAAAAACGTGTTTTTTTTTTTCAATTAAATTTGTTATAAAGTCGAACGCTTCTAGATAGATTTGAGTGTTTATTTTCAAAACCGTTCATCACGCCGGTTTTCAATAATGGTGTAGACAGAATTGTAGGTGCCCAATATTGTGTTTAGTAAACGGGCAGACAAATAGAAAAAAATAGTAAGTACACGGACCTCCACGTTCTGTGAGAGGGAGAGGGCCATAATCCACCACACGGGCCCAGTGCGGGTTCGTGAATGTCACATGACTTCGAATTTTTTGGTTCTAGGACATGCTGGTTATGCAGAAGTTTAATTAAAAAAATAGTAAATATAGAGGTAATTCAGAAAATAAAAAATAAACCCTTTTTAAAAGTTCATCATCTTTTAAATCATTCAAAAGAAATGTGGTAGGTACGTACCTATTGCTTGATGAATGCTTACAATTACTGTTTTGATAAACTGTGACTGGAATTGCAATAAACTTTAAATATTTAATTTAGATTACTTCTACATTTGCCAATTACATTCAGGCATATAAAATAAACAATAAATATTGTATAATTATTATAAACTGAATACATTTAATTTAATTAAGAATTATTTATGTTCTAAATGCTATTACTTATTTAATTTAATTTTAATTAACTATCCTTACTAATGTTGCTGTGGCCCTTACAGGGTCCATACTGTATCTTAGCTTTAAGCCTATTTTTAACAACTTAATTCACATTACGGTATGCAAATAAATGAAAAGAAATGAAACTTATACTTAGTGGTAATTGCGGCTATTTTCGAGTCACAAATCGAATTAAAAATACGCGCGAAAGTCGCCTAATAGCCTATAATTAGATATTTACGTAGATTTTTGTGCCAGGCTAGTTTCACACAAAGTTTTTTTTTTAATGTATCTGCTACTTTCAAAAGATTTCTTTACAACTCGTTTACATAATGCGCGTTTTGAATGTGATATTCCGAAAACCATCCTGCGTGTTTATGATAGCCCGGCTATCTTTTGTCCGGCTATATTTTGCCCGGCTTCGCCCGCGTGGATGTCGTAACGCAAATTGTCAATTTCAGATGTTACGAGTTTTGTTTATTTCCTGATTATATTTTTAGAACCATTTGTTTGTGCACGTGATTCCTCAAACGGAATCATAAAAAAATTTGATGTGGCATATTCACACAATAACATCATGCCTTGTTTCCCCGAAGGGTTGGGCAGAGGTATACCTGGGTACACCCACATTTCGCCAGTTTTGTTGTAGGTAAGTGACATGTAATAGGGGGCGAGCCTATTGCCATCAACCGGGCACAAATTCAGACTCTTGCCTCTGTGGCATATTTATTAAGTGAAAACTTCTCTAGCAGCATTAAGCGATTTTTAATAGGGGCAAATCTCATGAGTTTGCGTCACTGACATCTTTATGTTAACAGTATTATCTGTAGTGTTGCGCTTGACCAGCAGATAGTTATAAGTTTTCACTTCTGTTCTGTTCTGTTCTGAAAAAAACTGCCTGTCTGTCACAGCCAATTTCCTCCGATTGTAATAGATAGATTAAGTTGAAATTTGGTACACATTATGTATAATAATATATGTAAATCAAATATGGACGTATAACGTAAATAAAAAAAATGTTTTGCAAACTGTACCGTGTGTACATATCAAATGAAAGGGCTTGTTGCGAAAATCCCAATTATTTTTTTTTAATAAAAAAAAAATCTTAAAGATATTTAAGAAAAAAGATGAACCCTGCCACCATTCTCCCCCTCTCTCCGACACTACCCCAACTACGGAACCTTTCATTGTGCCTGGTCCGACACGCACATGGCTGGTTTTTTTTTCTCTCTATCGATGCGTTTTCATGGACTCCTGTAAATTATTTGCCTAAGCTACCTACCGATCTCATAAACAAAACAATAACAATTTAAACATATAATTCCAGAAGAAAAACCTTAATGTAGGTAATATGTCATGCTAAAATTAGGGGCCAACATATTTTTTCTTTCTTAGGTTGCTTAATTTTTGTATAACCTGATCAAAGTACCTAGCCACTTAATGATTTCAGTCAAATAAAAAAAAATAAAAAACTTGAAACATTTTTGTCAATACATGGGAAATTTGCAATGAATAGGTATTCGAGAAATGACGAACCTAATTTAGGCTTTAAATAAAACGAAGTGGGTTAAACTAAAACTTGCTAATTGTTTTCAACGACGTACAATCAGTGACATAAGTGAGTGACACCAAAACCAAAAACACTGCACTTGCACTTGAGAACGGTTGAACCGATAAGGCTATTTTTGGTTTTAAAATGTTGGTAATAGTCCGAATTAGGGTTTTATGGAAAGAAAAATTGGAAAAGTGGCTCGGAAAATTGGGAAAAACTGGGCTTTTTTTCTATGGGATTTTTGTATGAACTCAAGTCAGAACTTGTCGGGTCAGCTAGTTAAAAATAATTATATTACGAAATATTCAAAAATCCGAGACGGTAATCTAACACAACACTTTTATGCATGTCAAAACGCGTGCACCTATCTTCTGACGTTTCATAAGTGCCCATGTAGGTTTATGTGAAATAAAATATTTTGACTTTGAATTTGAAAAGATGCTCAAAATAGTTAACTGATTTGATCAGACAACATTTTTGAAGTCACTACAGTTCTCGCAAAACTATAAGAGCCCTCTGAACGTAGGCCCGAGTACGAAACCGCGCATGATATAGTTGAGTGCACCATCGTACCTCATCATACCTGTACAAGTATTCTTCCTTTCACGGCAGTCTTCTCAACATAAAAAATACCTATAATATTTCCATTGTCGGGACAAAGGCATCCTCTCGGTGAGTGTGCCGTAATGCACCACGCGGGCCGTAATTCACCACGCGGGCCGTAATACACCACGCGGGTCGTAATCCTCCACGTGGGCCGTAATCCACCACGCGGGCCCAGTGCGGGTTGATAGATGTCGCATATCTTCAAATTTTTACTTCTAGGACATGCCGGTTTTCTCACGATGTTTTCCTTCACCGTTTTGACAGCAGTGGTGATGAAATAATTTACAAAAAGTAAAACAACTATCTGGGTTGTAACCTACGACCTACAAGTCGGTAAGTCGGGGCCGTTACCACCACTGCTCTAATTATTCAAAAATACAAGCTTGGTCTTACATTCTTATTCTTACATCTGTGTTTTATACAGCAGTAACTAAGAGTACAACCAAGTGCCAAATTATTTGTCACCACGTGCATGCTCGTGACATTCTTATCTACGATCTTTTATTTAGACGTCGTCAAGTAAATAATACGTTACATAGTTACAATCTTATGAAGTAGAAGAACAAAAAACAAAAAGTTTGTTAAAAAACTTTTTCACAAAAAATAAAACCGACTTCCGAAAAAAACACTACAAAGTGAAAAATAACTTTGATTTCGGAAGTCGGTGTCTTGGGGGTTTTATTTTCGTTTTTTTGCCACCGACTTCCAAAATCAAAGTTATTTTTCACTTTGTAGTGTTTTTTTTGGAAGTCGGTTTTAAGTTTGTGAAAAAGTTTTTATTTTTCACTTTTTAGTTGTGGTACCTACACAAATCCCCCACAAAAATTTGAATACCCATTACCTGCTATTTAAATTACAGTGACAGGAACTATTAGAATATCGTCCACATATAGGTACTAGATCGGAAAAATACGTATTATTGAAGCTAACTCAAAAACCTCTCATGGTCAAGATCTGCTTGACCAAATTTATATGGGACCACTTCTGAAGTATGCCCTACCAAACAAAAAAAGAATTATCAAAATCAATTCATAATTGGCGGAGTAATCGCGTAACAAACATACAAAAAAAAAAAAAAAAACAACCGAATTGAGAACCTGCTCCTTTTTGAAGTCGGTTGAAAATGAACTAAATTGATTTTCAACATTCAAACCTTACTTCGTTCATGCTCATCCCGAGTTCGAACTCGCCTGCTTTTTTAACCGTTTGAACTCGCCAGGCTAGATCGAACTAGGGATGAGTATGAACGAAGCGAAGATTAGTTGCGAAAAGACTATTCTTATGAAACATATTACTAGCATTTTTTTTTTTAATTCGGCTATGAATGTTTTATCAGCAGGCATTTTAAAAATAACGAACAGATGTTAATTAAACAGCATTTAGAAAAAAAAAAATGCGACTCAATTTATGTATGGTTTTCTGTTTATTTTTTAGTTATTATTTATTTATTCATTTAGTATTTGCAGATTACTTACAATGTATTTGTAGATTTTTTTTAAAATTTGATGTAAGTATTATTATGAAAGTAGATTGTAGTGTTATAAAATCCATACTTCAAGATCAAGCCTTGACTCAAAAGTCAAAGTCAAAGATTTATTTGCATACTAAGTGTACATTTTGGTGTTGTTTACAAATGCAGGTACTTACAACTTAGCGGCCTTTTCCAGGCATCGCAAACTTGAGGGCTAACTAGCAAACATTTAAACTATAACAGTCTCAGTCATCGTAGAGCATAATAGATTTTTTTTCCCATAGCAATTGTATTGTAAATTAAACAATTGGACCATGTGTTTTTATGTTTTATTATGCCATTAATTAATAATGAAGTGCCTTCACTCACAGTAGTCACTACATTGTGTTAACTGAAGATATAAAGAAAGTAAGAAGATACATTTATCTAGCCTGTGCAAAACGGCACACGGCATAACATAATTTTATTACCGTAGACCGGGGTTACTTTGATCAATATTAAACTTTGAAGGTTCATATCTTTTAAATTTGTGGGTGTAAAAAAATACTAAATAAATCTAGTGATCGGTTATTTTATATAGATTCTCTTTTATATTTTGTGAATGTGAGAACGTTGTAGGCATAACCGACTTTTAGATCTGTCGATCGTTTTCTATCTTGCTAAGTACCTGGTACTTGTTGATAGGCCTACAGTGTCCTCTCATACCTATAAACACTGTAACTCGAAAAGATTGTAAATACCATTTATTTTTAAAAGAGTAACCGTGGAGTTTCTTGCCGGCTCTTCTCCATAGGAAACGACCAATTGGAACCGTGCACCTAGCTTCTGACGTTTCATAAGTGCCCTCGTAGGTTTATGTGAAATAAAATATTTTGAATTGAATTGAATTGAATTACTCTCGATTCCTGTAATAATAAGTGAAAAAAATTGGCTTGATTTTGAGAAAAAAAGATTTAACTGCCTGATCAAAGTTATACGTAGGATGGGGTTACTTCGATACCCCTTATTTTATTGCGTAATTACAAAGTAATTATTGCGTAATTGCAAAGTAATTACGCAATTAAATAAACCCAATTACAATGCCAATACAATTTAAATATAATTACCCAATTTTAATGCTAATACAATTTAAAAAATAAAAATCTATCAACGAGAAAAATAAATATTGTCGCATGGGGTAACTTTGATCTAACAATTGATTTGATTGTTTGAATGACAATATATTTACCTTTTTCAATTAAAATGATTGGTGGATTCCCAGCGTGTCCTCAGGAAAGGATTAAACAGTTGTTCAGTGTTCATAACTCAGAAAAAAAACTACCTAATTGCGTTTCGTTTTAAGTAATTCACGATTTTATATGAAATGGAAGTTTCTATCAAAGTTACCCCGCTATTCAAAGTAACCCCGGTTTACCGGTACTTAATACTTATAACGTTTTAATTTGAGGGGACTACAGGAGTTAAACGTGCCTAAACACAAGTTTTATAATGCCTAAAAGTATATGATCCACTGCAGTAAACTAAATATCAGGATATAATTATGCTAGTACGATAGTGTGTTGAAAATATAATACAACAAATTTGATACGATAGAAAAAAAAACACGAAGATAACAAGACACTAAACAAATATTTTAACGATTAAAAATTATATTAATAAACGTGCAATCATTCAGGGGCCCAAGTCTGCTATTTTTTATAAATTCGTCATTCCAACACGATCCCATTGTCATTTTGCAAAAAAATCGTAATCTGCTAAATTCATAATGGTCGATAATTGGTTGATCATTGTATTTCACAAACACGATACTCGTGACGAATTTAAAGAAATGATTGCACAATGAAGTTCTTATGGTACTAGGTCACTAATCAAAGGAACTGTCAATTTTTTTCCAGATTACCGTCTAAGTCAGTCATTCATTTTTCCATATCTGACCATAGGAAAGTCATAATGACACCAATATGTTAGTAGATTACCAAACTTGTCAAAATCAACAATTATGAAATCAATGATAGACCATTCTGACACTATTGTAATAGCAGACTTGAGGCCCTGATGTTTTGTCAGATTATTATACAGGCAACATAATAGCTATTATGACTACTATTATGGTCACTATTATGGCTGGCCCGCGCGTCCTAGAGAGACGCGCGTGGGACACTACGCACTGCCATCTCGGGTGGTGGATGCCCCCGAGTCTGTCGCCCCTGAACCTATTTAGGGGGGCTGGAAGAGGGCCCGTTATCTTCCCTCCGTCGACGCCCATTGCGCTTGCTGCGGGACAGGAGAGCACTTGTGATCTCCCTTTTCCTTTCTGCAAGCTTTCTTCTGCAAGATAGTTGTTTTGCAGAAGGACACCACCGCATCCCATGACTGCACTGCCGACCATTGAATGAACTACGGTCGGCAGCGACAGATCGTTTCCCACTTCTAGGCGAAACCTAACCTAAATTTTTTCTGGATTGTATTATTTTTTTCTTCTTAGGCCAATTTTATGGCGCCCATAGTAAAAAAAATATCCTACACTCATGAACTACTAAATGGACTAGGTTTCATCAGCCGACGCCATTTGGACCACTTCCGCCTGTTGTACTTTTTCGAACATATGAAGCAATGGATTAGCAATATCCTTCAAAATGATTCAGACTATGATTGATCATGTTTTACGCAATTAGGGAACTGGTTCTTTGTTACGGATATAAAAAAAAAGCTGCAAAGCGGGAAATTTGGGAAATTCGTAAACACTGAAATTGCATTTTCTATGAATTATTGTTTAGATAGCACAACGTTTGTCGGGTCAGCCCGGTACTTAATAAAATCAAACACCATGAGTAACTTTAAGAAATCAAATGAACATTGATTCCAAAATCGCATCCATCCTAATTCCATAGACAACGTTATCTACGAATCAAAGGCGTGAGTCATAGACAAGTTCTGTTACATCTAAAAATACCTCAATCGTGCCTCGAGGTACCAGGGACGCATACTGCTTAGCTGTTTATTCCCAAGTGAGGCTTACTATATTTACTCTAGGTACCTTTATTTTTTGCTTGCCATTGACAGCCTTTTTATCGAGTTCAACGAACGGAAAAATTACATAAACTACACAAAATTATTTAGTTACGACCGTTTGATGAATACTTTGCCTACAGAATAGTAGATTTTCGTAAATAAAATTGGCTTGAATAAAAAACACCTCAAGTTTCTTACAACATGAAAATAATCTTTTTACCTATAAGTTGATCATAGTTTTCGGGAAAGGCCGCCTGTTTGGTGATAAATAATTATTATGAAAGGTAATATGCCACAATAATAAAATAACGATAATTTATCCTGAAACGAAGGCAACAGAATGATTTGGAGTGCAAACTAAGTCTCCCCAGGTTCAACCACGATACATTATGTATTTTGTGTCCTAAAGCAACATTGTTGTGTTCCAATGTGGAACAAACGGGGATTAGAGAAACTGCAATCAATCTGCCTAGCCTTTTCACAAATCAAGCCTTTTCCTTCTAGTCCAACCAGTTGCAGCTGAATACCAGTATTTTACATGGATCGACTGCCTATGTGACCTCCAAAGAAATTACAAGCACTAAAGATAATTACACTAGATATTACCCAAACATCATTTTCCTGCCCTTATCCCAACTAATTTGTGGTGACGCAACATGTCCCTTTCCTCCACACTTCTCTATTAGTCGTCATCTCCTCGGTAGTCACCCCCTTTCTAGCCATATCATCTTCCACACAGTCCAACCATCGTTTCCTTGGTCATTCATACTCAAAAAAAATCTGACGACATTTTTTTCATTACTTGGTATCACATGCCTATCCCATACCATGACAACCTATTTCCACACAACTTTTCAGTCATCGGTGTCACTTTCTGACTTCCTCCTATATCCTCATATAGCTATACAGGGTGTTAAAGTAATTGCGTGCCATAGCTTAGGGGTAGGTTCAGTATCGTTAAGGAAGCCAGAAAAAAAAAAAAAAAACAAGTTCAACCTAATTTAGTACCTACTAACTTAAAATAGCAATCTTTTAGAGTTAAAATTATTCTGTTTGTTTAAATGCTTTAATTACTTACCTACTATCGAACGCATTGTCATTTTGTCCTTCACTTCTCGCGTCCGAATACTAAGGGCGCATTATTTGCTATTTTTTTATTATCGCATCGCCGTACGAAGGGAAAATTCGAATTGTAATTTACATACCGTCGTAGCGTTAGTTCGATTCGCGTTCGATAGTAGGTAAGTAATTAAAGCATTTAAACAAATAAAATAATTCTAATTCTAAACGATTGCTATTTTAAATTAGTAGGTGCTAATTTATTTTTTTCTATTGCGCGCCACAGCTTAGGGGTACCTAAGCTATGGCACGCAATTACTTTAACATCCTGTATACATAAAACATATGAAAAATAAAACACATAAACGTACATGGGAACTGAAACGTCAGAAGCTAGGTGGTCGTTTCCTATGGAGAAGAGCCAGCAAGAAACTCCACGGTTACTCTTTTAAAAATAATTGGCTTTTACACCTATCTAGTTATAAGTAGGTATAGGTACCTATCAATTATTAATCAAGCTAGGAGAGTTTCTCGATCGGAAGCGAGGATGTCGAAACGGCTGAATGTAGAACTGGTGCTTTGACAAATGAGTGTGATCATACGATCTTTTAAAATGGTTACCCATACGTCAGCGCAGAGATTTGAAGGCTCTGTCTATGTTGTATTCTATACTCGACAAACCCACTTCTCCTTCTTATCTGACTTCCCATGTTCAATACCTATGCTGCTGGGGAGTTTGTTGCGCCACTTCTTCTTCCCAGCAAAAGCACTAGGAAGTGGTGAAGGGTGGGCGTTTTGGGGGACTGTCTTATGTAATTTTGACGTTCGAAAGTGCTGATTCTCAGCCAAGTTTGAATAAATGTCTTTTGAATTTTGAATTTTATGCTCTGCCCATAGCAAAAATCTTCGTTCTACCACCAATCGTCTTCTACGTTGTCCTTCACATGGTTCTATTCACTCTTCTTACTTTGTCCAGGGGGTATTTCTTTGGAATACACTTCCTCTGAACATCAGGATGGCAACCAGTCGGTTATCTTTCAAATTGAAGACACGTGAACATCACCGTGAAAAGTTGGCAGAATCTTTGCAGCGCTGATTTGCTAGATGTTTTCTCCTCTACCTATCGTTATTTTACTGCCATGTTTTGAATCTGCACCACCTTAACCTCCTCACTGAACTTGTACTACCCACAGAACATAGAAAACAAAAAAATCTTGCAAGTTATATAACCACGTCGCGTCAAATAAAAACTATTAGCGACATTTATTGAATATTGTTTTTGGTATAGAAAATATGTGACAGCTCAAGTGAAGGTCAATTCTGCCAAAATGGCTTCCAGATCCAGACGAATCGAGCCATGCTCCGGCACTGGTAAGTTCCATCTTTTAGAATCTTATAAAAATGTTGCTATTTCTATCAAAACATATTCAAATTATATTTTTGAATATTAGATTTAGTTTTATTTGTCAATATTTACGCGGATTTCGCCAACATTTTGTTTTTTTCGGTTGTAATAGTTGTATGTCCTGTATATAGGAATCCTGCAGACTACTACTTTTGAAGTAATATTATTATGTCCTGTGTATAGGAACCTGTAAGGGTATTATGTAAATTATATTTTATTTGCTGTTTGTTTTAGCCTGTCATGAAGATAACATCTTAGCATTGCTGGAAGAATCTGATGTCGATTTTAGCAGCGACAATGATAACCAAGACCCCACATATAATGATTCCACGGAAATCACTACACAAGAGCGTCGAAGGTATGATTCTAGTGATGCCTCTATAAATTCAGACTCCCATGATGTTGTTGAGGCACCATCGCCGGCTTTATCGAGTGGCTCTATAATACGCCAGGCTACTGGCTTTGGATTACGCCGAGGAAGATCTTCTCGTCGCCCTCGAAGGTCAGCTCAGCCAGACTATAGACAAATACCGTCTCAAACTGATGTCGTGGATTTATGGACTGGAAATTTTGATCCTCTCGAAATAAATCGGCTTCATTACAATAGCCTCAAATAGACATGTATTGGTCGTCTAAATGGAAACAGCCTAGTTCCTTTACCAACTAAAGCTATTCGTCAAAAAAAAGCTAATCACATGCCACAACACAGTTCAAAGCAAAATAGATGCAGAAATGAAGGTTGTTATAAAAAGACTACAGTTAGGTACCTGAAAAAAATTTGGTCAAAGAAACTGTTTTGAAGCTTTTCATAATAGCTTTTCTTTTTTGTTATTTTCTTATTTTTCATTTATACGCAAATGTCGTCATTTTTTATGATATGTTTAGAGGTTTCAATAATTATTGATGACTGACCTATTATGACTGATTTTATATACGTACCTTTTATGTAAATAAGTAATGTTATAAAAATATTATTTGTTCAAAATAAATAAAGAAGTTTTAAGTTAAGTTTTTTTTAAAGTAATATGTCTAAATTTGAATAAAACATTGATTACTTTATGGGTTTGTCTTATTTTATTACACAATAATATACTCTCGTTGGCTGTAATTGTCTTGTATACAGAACATAAAATTGTCCTGAAAATATAAGTAGCCTGCATCTGTCCTAGTAGCAGGACATATGGAAAAACCCTTTGTTACGGGAATATATTTTTTTCAGTATTTTTTCAGTTAAAAAGTAACCCCTAAACAGCCCAAATCCTAAAACTGAATTGAATCTGACATAAAAAGTGGTTCCTGTAGTGAGGAGGTTAAGGTTGACTGGTAGAAAATGCCTCAGGCATTAAGTCCGCCCTTGTACAGTATCTTTTTACCTGTGCATAAAGTTTTAATAAATAAATAATATTACATTAAGGGTCGTGTTTCGTGTATGCCTGGGTGATCGCATTGTTCTTCTAGAATGCGCAACGGATTTTGATGTGCTTTTCACCATCATTTAGAGAATTTATTCCGGAAGGATTATGTGCATAATAATTTAGTATGAACATTACATTAAATAAAGAAATTTTGATGTTTTGTGAAGTCGTAAGCACCGTGGGAAGCAGGGGCGGGTCGCGAGTCATCTATATACACAATCTTGTTATGAGACCACGTCAGATTTTAAACGAACAACCACATAACTGTATTTATTTAATTCTTTAGTTCGCCTACCAGTTGAATATGCTTGGTTGATCTGGGATCCCTGTTATATATAAGGCTGCAATAGAGAGAGTTCAGTATAAGTTCCTCTGTACAATGCAGTACAAATGTCGCATCCAACATTTATCTTATAAAAACGGTTTGAGTAAATTTACACTATTAACATTACGCTCTAGACAATTGTTGCTCCAAGGAATGATGCTCCATGGACTTGTACACAATCAGTTTGATTGCTCTGAATTGAAACTTATAAAAGTAATTTTAACGATATCGATCTATTTGCCCTATCTTCTAAACATAAATTTTAAAAAGAAATTATTAAGAGCCTTGCTCATTATTTTTGATTATTGTTTAAGCATGTTTTATCTATTAGATTTTAAGAGAACGAAAAAACTGTATTGTTGTTAATTTTTAGTATTGATTTTATCTAATTTCACCAAAACTGTATCTATCTAATATAAGATACTCGTAGTAACATGTGGAAACGTAGTGGATTGTACATTTACAAGAATACTATGTATTAGATATACCTAATATACAATGTACGATTGTTGATTTTCCCTAAAAAAAAAAAAAAAACTTACTTATTGTAAAACAAAGTCGTTTTTCACGTTTGTCGGTATGTCCGCGTTGTTCTTCTAAAATACTCAACGGATTTTGATGAGGTTTCCAACATAATTTAGAGAATGTATTCCGGGAGGCTTATGTGCATATATCATTCATATTAAAATTATAGATAAGTAAGAAATCTCGATGTTTTGTCAAGTCATAAAAAGCTAGTAAATTATAAAATCGCCTTTTTCTAACGCACAATTTTCTCCCATTCCAGTATGTATGCCGATCCTGGCGTACGGAACAGCCATGGGGTGGATATCCCCCAACAAGGCGCTGCTCATGGGGGACTATTCCCCCTCGAACTCCCCCCTGTCTGAAGAGGACGTGTCCTGGATGGCTTCCATCATGTTTATCTTCGCACCTATTGCTGTGTTCGTGTATGGGGTCGCCGCTGATAAGTTTGGAAGGAAGAATGCGTTGTTATTTGCTTCTTTACCAATTTCTGTAAGTACATTTGAGTTATTTTCGGGAATATACAAAAAAGAGGTCAGGAAGGACCTACTCCTTGTTAAACCAATGTTTATAATTAGACAAACTTCTTTGTTTTTGTGGGCTGTGCAATTACAGAGGGATGGAAAGTGACCCTTCGTCTGCTATAACAAAATACAGATATCACTAATCCATTTGCAAAACATGGCGATGGTGATAATGGTTCCCCATTATTGGACTCAAGCTTCTAAAAATCTTTTAAAAGATAATAGAAAAAGTGACCTAAGGCTTGGTTTTCTACGCTACAAGACGCTAGTTAGTAATAGGTACAGCCTGATTCAAACTTAATGGCGGCTCGGAACATGAGGAGAGTCGCTGCGCAGTAACAAATTCATGGGTCAGCGGGGGTGAGGGGTGCGGTACTGCGCAGCGAGCAGCTAACTTCCGAGCCGCCATTAACTTTGAATCGAACTATACGTTCAAATTGATTGTGCTATTATACCTATCGATCCCGGGATGGGTTGGATAGGTTTGCACTGTCGGTTTTGGACAATTCCTTCTTTACAAACATGAACCATAAATTTCTTGAACGAAATCATCGAATAAGAAAATGCTGTTTTGTTGATTTTGCAATTTTATTTTAAATCCCGTTCTTGTACTTACAACACAGGAACTCGTGGCTAAGTAATCAAAACAGCCGCACGGGTCGGTCTATAAGGTTAAACTACGCTTGCCGGGGTTGGTCCGTGAATGGGTAACCAACTTTACCGACCGAGACTCCCCGTGCCTCGGAAAGCACGTTAAGCCATTGGTCCCGGCTATCATTTGTGGATCGTTGACAGTCGTAAGAAAAGTCTGACAACCAGTCTTACCAAGGGGTATCGGCATCCCAAGGGGATATAATGATTTTTTTAAAAGAGTAACGGTGGAGTTTCTTGCCCATTCTTCTCCATACGAAAACTACCTTTTGGAATGGGCGACTAGAATCAGTTTTTTTTTTTTGTAAAGTTTGACGTTCAAAAGTGCCTTTTTTGTGCCTAATTGAAATAAATTATTTGACTTTGACTTTGACTTTGCAGTTGCTCTATGTAAAATACTGGTATTAAGCTGCATTCGGTAAGATTGGAAGCTGACCCCAACATAGTTGGGAAAAAGCTAAACAGATGCCTTGTACCTACAACATCAAAGATATCCTACTGTTTACCTTGAATTTTAAAACCAACTTCTATCCACAGCTCGGCTGGGCAGTAAAGCTAATTTGCGCGCACCCGATCGCGCTGATCGGCGCCCGCGCTCTTATTGGGTTCGGCTCGGGAGGAGGCTTCGTGGTCTGTCCGCTTTACGTCAAGGAGATCAGTGAGGACAGCATCCGAGGCATGACTGGCACCTTCGTTATATTCTCACAGGTTAGTAATTATACTACTTATCCTACCTTTCTACTTACTAAGGCTACACGTAGCGTCGCGCATCATTAAGCACGCCTTTCTGTTAGTCCCAGCACGCGTAGCATGACAACCAAAGAAACGGGTTTTCTACGCGTTTTGTCTACGGAAGAATAGACAAAATGACAGATAAACAATCACAATCTGTCATTTTATCTATTCTTCCGTCGACAAAACCCGTAGAAAACCCGTTTCTATGGTTGTCATGCTACGGGTGCTGGTCTGTCGACGGAAGAATAGAAAAAATGACAGATTGTGATTGTTTATCTGTCATATTGTCTATTCTTCCGTCGACAAAACCCATTTCTATTGTGGTCATACTAAGCGTGCTTGAAATATGGAGCTAAAACTGGGGCGTTTTTCAAATAATATCCAGATTATTGATTTAAGCTCTATGATGAACGATGATGAATTTATTTGCGATCGAAAATAATTATAAAATAAACAAGCGCGTTTGTCTCAGTTGTTTGAAGATCATTAATTATTTTTTATCTTGCTCTGGCCATTAATGGGATTTGGGGAGTAATAAATCAGGCTTATTCAAAATTTAACCCCACAAATTGGTAGAACTTTGCGGTAACCATCTAACCATTACTCCCTTAACTCAAAGGTCATATTCCAAAAGCATAACAACATAATCAGCCTATTAGGTTCCCACTACTGGAATACACACCTCGTCTCTTCGAGAGGCAGTGGGCTATAATCCCACGCCGGCCCAGTGCGGGTTGGTAGATGTGACATGTCTTTGAATTTTTGGTTCTAGAACATGCCGGTTTCCTCACGATGTTTTCTTCACCGTTTTGAGAGCAGTGGTGATGAAATTATCTACACTAAGTAAAACCAGCCTGGGTTCGAACCCACTGCTTGCTAATACAACGCTACTTATAAAATAAAATAAGGGCTGACTCAGCCCCGCTTAATTCATTCAGACGCGCGTTTAAATTCCCGCCGCGAAACTAGGCGCCAATTTATTCTAGCCGCATGCTGGCGCCTTCAATTACGAAGTCAAGTTCAATAGTACGATGCATGTGAACTGATTTAATTTAACGCGCGAGTTGGTTAGTAATACGACCCTTTTATTTAAGCTGTTAATGAGAACCTAATGAAATGACGTTCTACAATCATTGAGGTTCAATGTAAAAAAGAGAGAAAACTAAAGAGTTGTGTCCTCACGGTTGTCAAATTTGACATCCGTGGTGTATGCGTATTCAGGTAGATAGAGTGCGTGCAAGATAAGTGCACGCGACTGGTGACGCTGGCGTGGCGAGGCTTAAGACCAGGCACTCTTAAATCAATTTCCAGGCAAGCTCTCCACTATGTGCTAATCGCAACATCAACAACATTAGTAATAAAGTTGAATATCGCGTGCGCTCTTTGATCGTGTCCGAGCATGGAACTAAATGGCGTAAGTCTCAATTCTAATATAGTTTATAACTAAAGTAATAATATTTATCTAGAGAAAAAATATATTGTGGCTCTATAATAAACTATAATTGGATCTATAGTAAATCCACGTGGGCGAAGCCATGGGCAACTGCCAGATTATAATAATAATATAATAGTGCAAAGAATTAAATACTAAAAATATAATTGAAAACAGAAATAGCCTGACTCACAACAGAAAACTAGTTTTCTAAAAATGAATTACTGGATAAATACGCAATCTCGTATTAAATTATTAAAATGTATTAGTACCTACCTGATCTTCCGAGTTCTGCTCGGGTGAAAAAAGAGAATGCTCATTTAATAGTATAGGATAGTTTATACTAATTCGATGTATAGTACATACTAATTCCATGCTGCCATGTCATTATTCAAAGGTAGCCATCTTGTTCTAAACTTTGGGCGACCGAGCTCTGCTGGGGCGAAAATACGGAGAAAACAAATTTTCCCAAATATGAGACCTAGCTAGATCGAATTTTCGCCCCCGTAAACCCCTTTATTGCAACTTTCATCGAAATCGTTAGAGCCGTTTTCGAGAACGTGATTACAAATATATTATATATACAAATATTGCTCAGTTAATATACGATTTAAATTAGGATTTAGATTCGGAACACGCAATATGAGGAGCTCCGTAGTTGGGATGAATTATTTATCCCAAGAACAAACTTAACATTGTAGTTGAAAAACGTGTTCTCCCATACATTCCAACTGCAAATGTAAGTTTGTACGCACAATATTGAGAGATTTGCCATGTTATTTTAAAACGATAGACTTCTTATAGATTTTCCTGTAAAATAAAAGTATAGAACTATGTTTAGTATTTTTTTTCTAAATTTTAGGCTCAGTAGTTTTGGAGACATTTATTTTCTATTTTCTTTATACTTAACTATAAATCAATTTATTTTAAAATTGTAAAAAGCAAATTAGCTGTGACAGACGGGCAGGCAGACAGACACACGAGTAATCCTATATGGGTTCCGTTTTTTCCGTTTTTTCATGTGGTCGTACGGAACCCTAAAAAAAAACAAAAAATGGCATGAGTTAGTCATAGAATATAAATCTGATTGTCTAGTATCAATAGATTACACTAATTACAAAAACAAATGCAATTCGTGACAGGTAAGACACGATAATGGAAAATACGGTAAATTATCAGTTTTCTTTATGAAGACTCAGGTGTTTCCCCCCTTCAAACAAAGACGTACGTTTTTCCTGTTTTTCTTTCAGTTCGAGGAAGATTTTTTGTAAGTACTTACTAAGTATTTGGTAATACCCGTAGAATTCTGTTTGATATATGCTAATGGGCAAATAGATATCGGGTTCTACAAAAAGTGCTGCCGCGATTTGAATTGTAAGGAAAATTATTATGTAAATTCTAGGTATAGTACACTTTGCCAAATAGATTATGTACGTCGTCGTATGGATTCTCAGAAAAATATTACTTATGACATTTTTTGGTACGTTTGAAGAATTATATTTATTTATTATTTTATTGACTAGTACAGTGCGTGTCACGTAAAAAGAACGCTGAGCGACAGTGCAGGGAATGTGTCTGCGCACGGCTAAAGTCGCATCCTAAAATACTAGGCTATTGGTTTTATAATATAAGTGTAATTGTTTCATTGTAGAATCATAATAGGTACTCGTACTTTATTAGCTACTTACTACTATGGAATAGACTGGAATCGATAAATCGCTCAGTGCGCTGGTTAACGGCCAGCGTTCTTTTTACGTGAAACGCACTGTACCTCTACTTTTTGTTTAGATTTTAAAATGTAGAAATTCGTTTGGTTTTATATAGGTAGGTAATACTTAATAAGTTTTCTTGTGGAGGAGCTCGTGGCTAAGTAATAACTGCCGCACGGGTCGATCCATCAGGTTAAGCTATGCTTGCCGGGGTTCTGTGGATGGGTGACCATCTTTACATACCGGGACTCCTCCGTGCCTCGGAAAGCACGTTAAGCCGTTGGTCCCGGCCGTCATTTGTAGATCTTTGACAGCCGTTACGGGTCGTCAGAAGCCCGAAAGTCTGACAACCAGTCTTACCAAAGGGTATCGTATTACCCAGTTACTGAATTGTAGAGGTCAGATAGGCAGTCGCTCCATGTAAATTACTGGTATTCAGCTGCATCCGGTTAGACTGGAAGCTGACCCCAACATAGTTGGGAAAAGGCTAGGCAGATGGTGACGACGTATAAACTTTTACTATAAGTTTTCAAATAGATGGAAAAAATTAATGATGCGAACATCTCGCAAAAAACTTTTAAAGAACATTTTGCGAGCATTGATAAGCCATAGTTGAAAGGTTATGGTGCCATTGAAATTACAGGCACTTATGGCGTTTCTCCTTCATCTTATCATTGGAAAAAACACTCATTCTCTACAAATTAAATGTCACAGCGCCATACTGAGATAGTGGGATAATGGTGGGTGGGAAATTGGCCTCGCACAGGATTCTTTTAAAACTTCTTAGGGCGCGTTGAGCGATTTTTGGTACGGGGATAAACTTATGGATTCGCGTCATCGACATGCTCGTGCCGTAGTGCTGCACTATAGAAGCTAGATGGCGCTTATACCCGTTATAAGTTTTCACTTCTCTCGGCAATGCTTTTCTCCCCATGACTGCCTATTTTTTTTTTATTGTACGATGTTTTTTTGTTGTGTAATTATCTTCCCGTGCGACACCCAATAAATATTTTTTCTTTCTAACATTTAATTTCTTTCGTAGTTTAAAGTAAAATAGATTGCAGCACCCAGTTCCCAGTTGCCGATTCCCAGATAGCCCTCGATAGACACTCAGCCTGTTTGCTTAACAATTCAAAAATAATTTTCTTATTTCCCCAGACCGTTGGAAACCTGCTAGTCTTTGTCCTGGGGGACCTGCTGCCGTTTAACATAGTGCTCTGGATCCTGCTCGCGATTCCTCTCATCCACTTCTGTATCCTACTGCGGCTGCCAGAGACACCCTCGTACTTGGTCAAGTGCGGGAGGAATGAGGTAAGATTGAATGAAGAATTAATTAGAAGTTGGTAGGTATTGACTATAAAAAGATTTGTACCATTTTTATAATGCATTGGTTTTGAAATAATGGAACAATCTTCCTGTTGCTTAGCGCATTCATTTGTTTGTTGGCTTTTAAGGCCCATCGTCAACATAATCAGGCTATAATGTTCCCATGCTGGGACATGGACCTCTTGTCTGTGAGAGGAAGTGGGCTGTAATACATCACGCGGGCCCAGTGCGGGTTGGTAGATGTCACACATGTCTCCGATTTTTTGGTTCTAGGACATGCCGGTTTCCTCACGATGTTTTCCTTCATCGTTTTGAGAGCAGTGCTATTGAAATAATTTACACAAAGTAAAGCGTCTGTCAGTGTTCGAACCTATGACACGTGAATCGCGGCCGTTACCACTTGGCCACCACTGCTCTGCCAACTCACCAATGAGCAGCCAAAATGTCTCAGTACTTACTAGTATTATTAGCACCATTCAAGTAAATTAGTGCTGTGACATTCTGGCTACTCATGGTGATTTAGGTTTGTAACTGGTTAGTTGTGAGTAGTCGTCGTGGACGATTGGCCTCAGGCTGATTTACAAAGATATCAGTATTCCAGCGTTTGAATCTAGTAGCACTGGATCGGTCATCGGCCAATTACAGGTGTGTGTACAGCATACCGCTTGAGTTTTAGTATTGACAAAACAAAAACACTAGCGGTGTTTTGCACACTTGTACTGTAAGCGTTTAGGAAGAAGAGTGAGGCGCGTCTTCGCGGATGGCACTATCTGTACCAGCTGCTCTATTCAAATCCCGTCCTGGATACTGGATGCTGAACTGGATGGAAAAGTGTTTAAAGCGGTCCAATGTCACTTGGTCCAACCCAACGCTCTGGGCCTAGCGCGAATTCTGGAGTTAACGAACTTAATAAACATGAAGCACGAGAACGTAAAATCGCATTCGGTGTCCCACAGGGAACGGTTCTGGGTCCTTTTTTATTTATATTATATGTAAATGACATACCTTTGCTGATGATAGCACCTAACGATCCCTTGTAAAAAAAAATTTACATATGAAAAAGACATAAATAATTCGCTTGACCGTATAGTTAAATGGCTAGACAAAAAATATTTGAGTATAAATTTAAGTAAGGCAAAGATAAACAACGTACGCCTCGCGTAAATAATATAAAAATTACAATATTGACGAAGCAAGTGATACTATTTTTTTAGGATTACAGATAGATTACAACTTATACTGGAAAGGACATACCTAAATATAGATAGAACACGTGTTTGTTTACAAGTTTGGCAACTAAATTGCGAACGCAGATTAACCAGGGGTTGCTAGTGACAGGCAACCGGTCGCTTTTTAAAATTAAACTACTGCTAAACATGCTGGGTTCGATTCCCAGGTCGTTATGTATGTAAATTAACTACCCATTAAGTAATAATTTCAATGTTAGGTATTGTAAGATCCAGCAGTCTTATCACGATATTTCTTTGAGGAAAAGATTTAAAATTATCTTGTCATATTATAGTGAAGATTTATGATGTAACTTATAATTAAAACAAATTATTTACATAACGGTAATAGTTAGTTTTATGTAACACATACTTTGTGATTACATAACATTATATTGCCTTGACTATTTTGTATACCTACTTGTTATGACGGTTTATATATTTTTTTTTTTTTCTTTCTTTGGACATCAATTAATTCAGTGACAAATGTTTTTGACTAAAATTTATTTAGTATGACGTTAATGATGCAATAATTATGACAAATACCAATTGATATTTATACTTAATTTATTTTCCCTAATGGTTATTATGTTACTTGACCTGTGACAAACAATAAATAAATCTTGAATCTTGAATAACAGTACTTTACAGTGCATCTTTTTTTTTTTTTTTTTTTTTTTTTTTTTTTTTTTTTTTTTTTTAATAGAGTGTCCGTGGAGTTTCTTGCCCGTTCTCCATAGGTACCTACTACGCTTTAGCTTCATATTTTTGACTGACCGACCCCTTGACAATTCAAAAGTGCCTGTAAATGGTTTAATTGAAATAAATGCTTTGAGTTTGAGTTATTGCTGGCTACAATACGGTATGCTAACCTCAAATATATACCTAATTAGGTTTTTTTTCGAATTATATATTTGAAATTAGCAGTAACACCAAGGCGTTGCTGGCCTTCTTTGAGGAGCTGGGGTGGATCGAATGACCGATTTTTCCCACCCGTACGCAAAATACGCGCTTTGACGTGGAGTTGCGGAAACCAGCCCGTATTACCTATTACCTTGAACTTAGCATACCATAATGTAGTCAGCAACAAATTCTTCGTCTCTCTTGTGCTAAATACATATAACTTTGTTTCAGGAAACAGCAAAGGTGCTAGCTTGGCTGCGCTCCCTGCCCGTAGACGACAAGTCTATCTCCGAAGAAGTTGACCGACTGATCATTGAGCAGACTACAAGTGAACCTAAGTTCTCGCCGAAACTGTTGTGTAAGTATTTTACATCTAATAGTCTTACGGGCCCGCATAGGGTAGCGTCAAAGTAGGTAATTTATTCTATTTCGAAAAGTAACTACACACTTTTACGGGCGGATTTGATTCCGCACAGGCGGGTAACAAAATCGAATGTAGGTAATCGGCATTTTATTCGTTATCTGCTGAGTTTCTTTAGCTAATTTAATCTGAACCCTTATTTAGACTATCAGCTGTATGCTCAAACGCTAATGAAATAATGGAAAGCCCCTCAAAAATGTTTAGTAACTAATTCGTCTTAAAAGAAAAAAGTAGGAATACGTTTATTTGCGGTGCACATGGCGCAAGCAAAGAAAAAAAAACACGAGAATATCAATTTGGGGGAAAATATGCGTCACATCCACGCAAAACGGCCATCGCTCAGCATAATGCTGGGACCCTATGCGAGACAGAGCCCCAGCGCTGGTTTTCAGCGACAGCCGCATCTTAAACTCTCTTGGGATTCAACTGGCTTTCTTAAATTCCGCTTTTAACCTCACCAACCCGTCTGCTAAGCGTTGACAATTGAGATGAAGTCAATTGCCCGGTTGTTGTCAATTGCCTCTGAATGTTGGTCTAAACGAATATATTTTAAAAAGAAAATATTAGTTTTTTTGTATGCTTGTTTGTTACGCTTTCACGCTAAAATGGCTGAACTGATTTGGATTAAATTTGGCATATGAGCAGACCATTGCCTGAGTTAGGACATAGTATACTTTTTATCCCGATATTCCCATGGGATCGAGACTTATGCAGGTGAAACCGCGAGGCGCAGCTAGTTCAATGTAAACTGCCCTGTGAACTATTAGATGTCCAATGTCGACAAACAATTACAAACAATTCATTTTAAACGCGGAAATTGGAATAGGCTTGAGTCTTCTCCTACTTCGTTCTAACTCAGTGTCATAATAATTAACATTTCGTTCAGCAAGAGGTCCGTATTCGACATTAAAAGAGATGGTTGCGAAAATGACGTCACTACTCCAGAAAAATTATTTGCCTCGTTAATATTGTTGTAAACAAATTAGTTTTCTAATAGATACCTAGTACTGCTCCTACTTAGAGCTCACTTGTCTTGAAATGTCTTTTCCGGAGAGGTAACATATCATAACGTTACGCCTGTTTTCCGCGAAGGGTTTCACAGAGGTGTGTAGGCTAGGTATTCCTAGTGCACCCACATTTCGTTTATGTCCCATGTAATAAGGGGACGAGCCTATTGCCATCAACTAGTAACAAATCCAGATTCCGGAGAAGTACTACGAGTATTACGAACATTACCTATTTAGAAATAAACACAATTTTAAACATACTTTTCGATTTTAGGCCGAGTGCGATAGGCCGATAGCGTGCAGGTTGACAGGGCAAAATATATCCAAAGAGACGATCCAATGGTAGGAGGTGCGGTCGTGGGATCGGCCGCAATTGGTGGTGGGTCCCGCTAGGCATGGCAGGCTGATATCAGTTGGGGGTACGCCAAATGTACAAGTATCTCCCGGGGCCCCGACTCATGTTACTAAAAAAAACCGTGGGGTTTTAGTCGGTATTAAATCTACGAGGATTTACCCACAGAAAAAAAAATTTAAGTAGAAAACGTGTTTCACCAAGTATCATGGGACAAGGGCAGGAAGTTGATGACATCGCTTGAACCATGCTTGCACTGACAGGACAGCCCCCCTAGCCAAGTTGCAAACGATAAACGTGAACGCTTAGTAATCTCCAATAGATTTTCAACTTTATACCTAAGAGCATAAAGTTGAAAATCTATTAAAGACTACTGAGCGTTAGCGACCGGAACGAACGAAAACACTATGTAATCTTCAATAGATTTTCAACTTTATATCCAATAACATAAAGTTGAAAATCTATTAAAGACTACTGAGCGTTTACGTTTATCGTTTGTGATTTGGCTAGGGGGGCAGGTCCACTCAAATCTGTGTGGTTCTTTTCTCAAAAGACCATTTCAGACTAATCTACATGGTCCTCATATGGCCTGACATTCATTCTTCTCAGAGTAGTCAGATAGGAAACGCCGAACTCATCTAGCTAATTTTTAACTATTTTGTTAAGATGACGTGTAAAAGTGATTCCAATATCCTATTTACAGAATAAAAAAAATCATTTAATTTCATTTCACAACACATGCCAATCGGACGCTAATCAACTCGATACTCGAACTGACTAATGCAGCTGCTCCCGGCCACCCTGTGAAGATCCTTGCTCCACCTAGCCCGAAGGCATCCTACCAAAATAGCAGAATACTAATATCTCGCAAATTGCAAAGAGCTACATATCCTTAATTATAACTCTCCACAATTTGCTTTCAGAAACAGAAAAGCCTAACAACGTGTTAGGCAAGACCCAAATAGAATCTAAACAATAAACAAACAACAAAATATTCACGTGTATAGGTATAAATTATGAATGCGACACCAATAATTGCTGACGTACTGATTGACCCGACCTCTTTACAAAACGTGGCGACCAAAATGTCCTTGATTCTTGACCAGCCACCATCACTCTCAATTCCGGCGGCCATTTAATTCGCTTCTGTCATTTTGCATGTGTCAAATGTCAATTGGTAACGTTTTGTTTGGGGTTAAACATTGCGACGGTGTCAATCGCCTTACATATAACATTTATGGGTTCCTGATACTTGTAATTGTTTTTTTATTTTATTTGTGGGCGTGTTTTGTTGTCGTTTAACAATGTTGTTGACTGTCGCAAGCGCAGATGTCATGAACGCACACGCATGATTTTTCGAGATCAAAAGAAATAGAGAAAATCTCGAAAACTCATGCGTGGGTGACAGTTTCAATTCCAGTGCCCGAATTTCTTCGATTTGCGGCTGTTCCTTTGGGTTTTTCCTAATTTTCTTTTTTTCTAAACCACCCCAGGACTCAGCCGAAACAAAATATAAAAAAAAACAAACCAGTCGAGCCATTTTCGAGTTTTTTGCGAAACGCATACACGGCAATATATTTTTATATTGAACTAGTTTTTTTGTGTCGCAAAATATTCCACGGGAATTTACAGACGCCAGTAGGTCAACCTACCCGAAACTGTCAAATTTTCCCAATCAACTTTGAACCTTACACTTTAGTGATAAAGTTGAAAATCAATTAAATAAATTTGACAGATTGTAGTAGGTTGATGTGCTGGCATATGGCTGGCATCTGTACTACCGACATTACATATTTAATAACTGAGGTAAAGGTCATCGACTCCTACCGCTGCGCCCGCGTAGCCGTCAACCATACTCGTAAAAATTAAGTTAAATTAAACCATATTTTGTTACGCGTAAAAAGCCATGTTTTAATCTAAATTAAATGCCCAATTTAAATAATGATTTAATATAATACCTACCGGTCAAAATAGCTTCGGAAGTAACAATTAATTTTTTATGCCATCGCAGACTTTTTTGTTGATATTTTTAAGATAATTATGAATAATTACGTTCAACCGAATGGTTCATTTAAAAATCAAATCGTAAAAGATACATGAATAATATTTTTATGTATCTTATCGTAAAAGATACATAAAAAATATTTTTATGTATCTTTTACGATTTACGTGGCGCACACCATTAAAACTCCCAGTCTGCATGATTTTTTCTGACATATTCAACAATAATCGTCATGTTTCAGCCAATGTACACAAAATCTTAATGAATTATACATCAAAACCTTCCGCATGAATCACTCCGTCCATTGGTGAAAACCGTTTGAAAATCAGTTCGGGAGTTTTTGAGTTTATCGCGTTCAGACAGACAGACAGACGCGGCGGGAGACTTTGTTTTATAATATGTAAGGATAGATAACTAGATGACCTGATGAACTTAGTACCACGTAAGACAAATTTTAGACTTTCCCGATTCTTTGGCTGTTTCTTTGGATTTTTCCTAATTTTCTGTTTTCCTAAACCACCCCAGAATTGAGCCAAACAAAATGAAAAAAAAAAACAAATAGGTCGATACATTTTCGAATTTTCTTGCCCATTCTTCTCCGTACGGAACTACCTTTTGGAAGGGGCAACTAGGATTAATTCTATTTCCTTTTTTTGACGTTTAAAAGTTTATTTTAAGTGACTATTTAATATAAATGATTTGACTGACATTCAAAAAATTCAAAATATTTTATTTCACATAAACCTACAAGGGCACTTATGAAACGTCAGAAGCTAGGTGCACGGCTCCAATTGGTCGTTTCCTATGGAGAAGAGCCGGCAAGAAACTCCACGGTTACTCTTTTAAAAGTAAATGTTATTTACAATGTTTTCAAATTACAGTGTTAGTAGGTATGAGAGGACAGTGTAGGCCTACCAACAAGTACCAGGTACTTGGCAAGATAGAAAATGGTCGACAGATCTACAGTCTGTTAAGCCTACAACGTTCTCACATTCACAAAATCTAAAAGAAAAGAATCTATATAAAAGAAAAATAAAATAATAAAAATAAAAACCTATTTAAACCAAATAACATGATTATACTACAGCTGTAAATACATTGGTACTAAATACGGGTGAAAATAAATTAATCATCCAGGTATAACAACGTTGTATCTCATTCCCGAGACTGTGAAAATAGTATTTTTTCCAGTTAAGAGACCTAGCTAGATCGATTTTTCGACCCGTAACCCGTGCAACTTTATTCGAAATCGGTAGAGCAGTTTTCGAGAACGTGATGACAAATAATAGGTCTATAACTATGTAATTGGAGATTCTATATAACCAGCATTTTCAGATTTAATTATCTGTGGATTGGCGCGCGATTCGAAATTCAAATGAACACGGACCATTATTGGTTCAATCGTTTTAAATTTTGAGTTGAAGAACGAGCCTCGCGGTCGGCTGGTAATAAATACAGAGATAATAGGTACTCACCGCCGCATGAGCCTTACCTCACCGGGACGCCATGACGATGTTGGCGCGTCACGCTGTCAACAAAATGTATTACCTACAGCTATATAGTGATTGGCTCACCTGACGTCCGCTTGGTTACGCAACCAACCATACATTTTGTTGGTGACGTATCCTGGCCGTGCCGCCATGGTGTCCCAGTGAGGTATGACTCTAAAGATCAAAGTTCCAAGTTTTTCTTCATTTTTAATACGCTTTTAATTAGTTTCTCTTGTTTTTTTTTTTCCGAAAACAAGTTCAAGATGTTATACCTACCTAACTTAACTTTCAATACGTACACACAAAAAATAAGTAATTTCCCAGCAATAATTATCGCTTAGGCTATCTTAGGTTGATGTACGGAATGCGTAAATAACGGTTATGTAATGGGTCTTGTAACACACTGTATATTTTAGTTTTATCTTTGTAAAATATTCACCCTTTTGCTCAGGATGCTAAAGACTATTTTCCTCCAACAGTTTCTGACAAGACAACCGTCAAAGCGTTCTGGGTGGCCCTCATAGTGAACCTCACCCGTGAGTTCTGCGGCTGCATCGCTGTGCTTGTCTATGCCAGCCACATCTTCACTGAAGCTAGCAGGGATCCTGACACACGCATCGCCTTGTCGCCGAACAAACAGTCGATACTGCTTGCTGTTGTGCAGATCTTTGGGTCGTTTTTGGCGTGCCAGCTTGTTGACAGGGCTGGGAGGAAGGTAACAATTGGCCATTCATTTGATTCTATCCTCTGTGTACCTACAGGTTACTTACAAAACCCTAATGAGAAAATCAAAATCCCTTTTACCCGACCCGGGTATCGGACAGAAGATCCTGTGCGGCAACTAGACCAAGATTTACACCTCTAGACTTGTAGATATGTCTCACGAGTACAAATATTAAAAAAAACACAAAAAAAAAAACTAGCGAATGAACTAGGTAAGTAAGTACGCGAAATCCAATCATATACGTCTAAACATAATTTAGGAAGATACGGGCAAATAGACAAATGCACCAATAGGTAGATATAGTCTGTTTTGATATGTAACGAAAAATTCAAATTTTTCGAAAAAGCACTGTTTGGTTTTGCGAAAAAAAAAGATGTAGTTTAGATAATACCTTCCTACTTACCTATTTCTCAAAGAGAATGACATTATCACTTAAACCAGTTTTTTTTTTTACCAATAAGAAGGATTTGTTTTACGCTTTTATAGGATGATTTACCTTGAATAAAAAAAAAAAAAACAGTTTAGGTATTTATCAAGTGCCTCGCTGGTAGTGGTCGCAAGTGCAACAGCAATGCGTGGTCCGGGTTACTAGCTCCGGCCGTGTTATCGAGTTTTTAAATAAGGAATTTCTCAGTAGCACTCAGAAGTGCATGCCCGAGATATATTTCTCGACGGCATGTGAAGCCAAGTCAGAGGCCCGTGGGCAGCATAGAAACTCTGACACCAGGTTAGTCACTAACCACATGAAAAAGGAGTCTGGATTCGTGCAAACGTGCAACACTAATATGGCACGAGGCTAAACAGGAAAAACAGTAGGTAAACTTATGCCAATTAGCTAAATATGGGAACGTTTCTATTATGCTCGCAATTTTCTGTATTGGGTATTGATCTCGTGTTTAAACGCCTGCGATAATTGAATTGTCTAAAGATGAATTGTTGGGGATCCCTCCTTTTCGCATAATGTTCTTTGTCCTAATATACTCCGGCATAACGATTTTGGCACAATTTGTTTTGGCATAATAATACTTCGGCATAATTTTTTTAGGCATACATTTTATGTTGGCATAATCATCTTAAAGACTAATTTGTTTTGGCATAAATTTGATTCGCATAACGTTAGTAGGCCTAATGACTATTAGCATAACGTTAGTAGGCCTAATGACTATTAGCATAATAATAATATAATTTTCCTTTTCTAGTAGATACGTACTCCAGACTTTGGGTGGAAATGGTGGTGGTGAACTTGTAGTGCCCCATACATCATTCTGATCAAACCAATTTGCTATAGTTTCTGTAACAATTAAATAATATTGTTGGTTAAAAATTTAATATGCTGTGCAACAAAAGTTAGTGACAGAACCGAATTGCTGCAAAACCGACTCCACGTAGTCTTGTTTGTCCTACCCCTAGAGTGTAATTTAAAATCGCGTAGGCGCGTAGGTGCTAGGCGGCCCGCGGGCTGAGGAGCAGGCGGCTGCGAGCGAGCCGCCGCGTCTGAGGCTGGCCGGCGAAGCCGGCCAACAAGCCGAAGCTGCGGTGGTGAGCGAAAGCCGTTTGTGACGATTAGCACGCGTGGGGCCGCCGGAGGCCCGCAGCGCCGGAGCCGTGACAGAAACCCTGCCTGCTGCATGTTGCATGCTCGCTTGAATGCAGCATGCTGCATGCTTGCTTGCATGCTGCATGCTTGCTTGTTTGCTGCATGCTTGCTTGCATGCTTGCTTCCATGCTGTATGCTTGCTTGCTTCATGCTTCCTACAGCGAAAAAAAACCCACAAAATTGTTCAATAAAAATATGTTTTAATATCACTATGCGTAAATAAATTTATGCTTTAGGATATTATGCTTAAGAAAGTTATGCTTTAGAACTTTATGCTTAATAAATTTATGCTTTAGAATATTATGCTTAATCATTATTATGGTTAAAGAAATTATGCTTAAAAAATTATGCGTAAGCTGTTATGCGTAATTATATTATGCGAAAATATAATTATGCCAAACAAAATTATGCTAAGTTATATTAGGTCTTACAATTTTATGCAAATGGATAGGGACCCGAATTGTTGGCTTATGAATGTATATTTTATTTTTAGTTATAATGCATTTGTCTCATTGAATGGGCTAATTTTAGATGTTATTAGGGCTGCTGCACGCTGTGATCTTTTTTATCAACACAGGCGCAATTTGATGCCAAAGACTTACCTTCCTATGTCTTAGCTAAGGTCTTATGGGCATGGCGTAGGTACCTGGCAGGTAATATCCAGGTAATTGGCAAGTTTTCTGTTATAATAAACATAGCCATGTACCCTACCTAGCTACCTACCTCTTGTTTTAAATCATATTAGCCTATCTACTGATGGGGCACAGGCCTCCTCTCAACGAATGGGACTGGACTGTAATCTACCACGCGGGCCCATTGCGGATTTGATTGGTAGATAGATGTCACATGTCTTTGATTTTTTGGTTCTAGGACATGCCAGTTACCTCACGGTTTTCCTTCACCGTTTTAAGAGCTGTGCTGATGAAAATATTTGCACAAAGTAAAGCGGCTAGGTTCGAACACACGACCTACAACTTTTAAGTCGGGTCGATACCACTGGGCCAAGAATGCTCTCAATTATTATTTTGTTTAAAAAATTAGTTTTAGTTATGACAACTTCTGTCACACAATAAGTTACAAAGGCATTATCTACAAGTCAACCAAGGGTGCTGAAGAGATGAGATGGCAGGTGCTCTGATTGAGAGGGGATAATAATAATAAAAAGCTTGTGTCAAATAAAATATCTGGACTTAGTACCTACACAAGATGGGTGACATGTGGAATGTGAGCTCTGCTGTCATTGTGCCGGTTGTCGTAACTGCCAATGGCATGATGGCCGAAAGCCTTGATCAACATCTCTCGAGGCTCTCGTTAGGCGGTTGGATCAAGGGCCTGATTCAGGGTTCCTGTCTCTGCAGCCCTAACCACTGGTAGCTTAGACCCTGCTCCAGACACCGGCGGAACTCATTTTTTTTTTTTTTTCAAGAAGTAATAAAAAATTTGATTACGTAAGAAAGAAAATAAATAAACGACATAAAAGGGTTTCGTGACTGTAGCTTTACTTTCAGGCAAAATTGTGGAAGTGGTAGTATCTACTGATAACGGTTCGTAAAACAAGGGAATCGAACCTTTTGCTGAGCAAATCAGAAACGCAAATTACCTATATTGTGCAGAAACCCTTACCTAATAGAACAGTCTGTTGGAATTTCATTCATTTGGCAACAAAGTCAGCCACGTGGCAATCATTGTTCTAATGAGCCGATTCTCATGTAAGACATGTAGGTACCTACCTATTGCTTTCGATTTTGGAGAATCTAAATAATATGTTTCTACATTTTAATGGTAGCTTGACTTTTTAAAATCACACCCTATATATTATAACCTCCTGGTTATATATAACATTGGGTATGTACTGTAACCACTCGAATAGCGCAGTGACAGTGATCGATTTCCCGATCGAAGTCAAAATTGTATTATAGCTTATAAAGATATAAGTAGTTTTGTATTCTGCATGTACCTACCTATGTATTTTCTTCTGCGATTTACTTTGTGTTAATTCTTTAATCACCATTGTTCTCAAAATGGTGAAGGAAAACAACGTGAAGAAACCGTCATGTCCTAGAACCAGACATGTAATATCTACCAACTCACACTGGGCCCGTCTGGTGGATTACAGCAGACTGATCTCACAGAAGGGAGGGCTGTACCCCATCAGTTGGGAACATTATCTGTAGACGTATGTAAGGTCCGAAGATAACCGAAGTTTATCCTAGAGTGGTCATATTTTTGAAGTGAAAACTTCTTTAGGCACGTTGAGCACTTTTTGGGAGAACCAAAATCATGGAACTCGCGTCATCGTCACCGAACGCTTTCCATGAGCTATTGTATACTGTGTAGTATATGTGTACTTTTTGGGTGAACAAAACGCGTGAAACTCGCGTCATCGTCACCTCACGCTAGTTTTCACTTCTATCGGCAGTCCTCAATTAATTAATCTCCGGAGAGTTAGGCAGAAGTGTACCTTAGAACACCATAACAAGTACCTAGGTAATAGGTACAAGTACGGAATAAAAAAAATAAGACGCTAGGGAGAGCGAGTCTACAACATTTAATTTCTGAATCAGAGCCGAGCTTGTCATTATCAAGATTACAGCTTGTTGTATGTCATGAAACCGTTCAGACGCCTATAAAAGTAGACAATCACAGGAACAATAAAACACAACTACTTAGGTAACCGACACTAGTAGGTACTTAACCCCATGGAAACTAGTGGAAAACGCCAAGAAAACCAAGCCAAGTAGGTACCATTACATAAAATGTTACAGTCAACATCGAAAAGATGTAGATATACCTACCTACATTGACAAGAATTCAATTTTTTTTTTCAAAGGAAAAACAAACTGTACATTGAAATGATGTTATGTTTATTTTTGTAGGTAAAGTGTCTACCACTTCAACACTTATATTTTTAGAGGTCCGTACCCGAAGGGTGCTAAACGGAACCCTATTACTAAGCCTCCGCTGTCTGTCCGTCCGTCTGCCGTATAGGTATAGATTTAGATAATGCCATCCAACGAGACGCGCCCTACTCTTTTTCCTAAACACGATTACTGCAAGCGTGGGGCATAATATACGAGTGGGGCGCGTCTTGGTGGATGACAATATCTATAGACAATAGAAATGTCTACAGATTGTGTATTTCTATTATCGCTTTAACAACAAATATTAAGAATAGAATAAAATAAAAAATTAAAGGCCTTGTTTTTTTTACTAATGTATTTTTTTTTAAGTCCGACTCACACTTGGTCCGTGTTTGGTTATTTTAAAACTAGATGCGGCGATGGTATCTTAATTGTAGCTACACATTTATTATCAAATTAATTCTAAAATAAAACACAAATTGTAGGCAATCAAATTAATCCTTGTCGATGTATTAAGTAGGTACATCTTTTTGAAGCTGACTGTACTACTGTAGCTATCTCAAACGTGTTGTCAGAGCTGGTACGCGATCTAACTTATAATTTCGCTAATCACTCTGTTATTTAGGTACTATAGCTTGTTATATTGTCAAGAATACCTACAGGAATTAAGTTCATAACCCAGTTATTATCTAGGAATTTGTACAGTCATGTCTTGACGCACCTATTTCTAATGTAATGAGGCGACGCTTTGGACAGGGCCAAACGGTCTATTACCTAATAATGGGAAACAGATCCATTTTCTAAGAAGCCCCTGACAATGACACGGCACGGTTGGCGCAGTGGTTACACGATTGACTGCTGCGCTTCGTGTCGCGGGTTCGATTCCCGCACGGAACAAATATTTGTTTGACCTAGAAGTAGTTGTTCCGGGTCTGTTTTAAATGTTTTTAAACGCACCCACAATACAGGAGAAATTAGTAGTGTGAATTTCCTAAATAAAAAAAATTAAACCATTCCTCGTCGAAACCAATCGAATTATTTAGGTAGGTATTTTAAATACTTATTAGAGAGAAAACTAGCAGACAAATATTAACTAGGTTTACTGACGAAGTTTGAATAATTGCATTGCGTAGTGACGAATTTACCAAAATTTGATTATTGGTAGCTAACTATGGTGCATTGGTATTTGCTGGATATAATATTATATATATCTTTAAAAACATTACCCTCCTTTTTGTCCATTGCCGTAGTCAGGTGGAAAGCTCTTTATCTAGATAGGTATATCTTAGTAGAGATTATAGGTAAGTAGTATAGATTATTTAACAGGCAGCTGTTACATCAATCTAATTCATTCTTATCGTAAGGTATACAGGGTGGAAGGGACATCGACGCGAAAACTGATACCATGGATTCAGTACATGATTCTGAACCCCCCTGCGTTGAATTTTTTCGTCGGTTATTTAAAAAAAAAATGTGCTGTTCCATACATTTTGACCGCGTAGGTTAACTTTTCTACGAAAAATTTCAACACAGGGGGGTTCAGAATCATGTACTGAATCCATGGTATCAGTTTTCGCGTCGATGTCCCTTCCACCCTGTATAGCTATTAGAATGAACCATTTCTTTATCAGCAGCTACTGCCTATCCGAACAGTGACACAAGCTCTTAGGATTAGTATTGATCAAACGTACCTATAGGCTCATACAGTCACTTATGTAGGTAACTTCCTTGCTACAGAACTTATGTTAACGTTTTTTTTTTCTTACTTACCAGCCTCTCCTAGCGGTAACAAGCGTGGTAGCAGGCTTCAGCATGTGTCTCCTAGGAGTCTGGTTCTACCTACAAAGTATAGGAGTCCTCATGCCTGGCTGGGTGCCCATCGTCGCACTATGTTTTTGCATATTTGCTGACGCATCCGGTTTACAACCCCTGCCGTTCGTTATCATGACTGAGATGTTCAACTTCCAGGTATGTTTGGAGTTTAACTTCTTTGGTTTTATGTGTGCCTGGTACTTTTGTTTTGTTAAATAACTATAAATAGTCGCTGACGAGGCTTCAAAGCTGGAAATGGAAGAGGTTTAAGTTAAGCATAGAGACTGCAAAAGGATGAGAAAATTATCTCAAGTGGTTAGGAATTGGAAGGCTGTCACAGTAGTCACCCGAAAGTATAAATCAGTTTTCCAAGACTTTCAGAGCCAGGTAAAGAGAGTCATTTGCCATTTACCTAAGAAGAATCACTCTATACAATTTCGAACACCTTTTAGAAGAATAAAACTCGTGTAATGCATAGCCTTCTCCTTTTATGGATGACTGTGGTTGCAATTTAAATGTTTCTCTGTTCTGTTTTCATAACTAACTATTTTTTACTTTCAGCTCCGAGGCACAGTAGCGACCCTCATCATGGCAATATCCCTGGGCACTGATTTCGCACTTCTCAAACTCTTCGCCCCCCTCAACGTCTGGATAGGCTACCACTCTACCTTCTGGGTGTTCAGTTTCATTTGCCTGTCAAACGTTTTCTACCTAATCTTCTGCGTTCCTGAGACCAAAATGAGAAGTCTAGAAGACATTTACGCAGATTTAGAAGGAAAGAAGAGGAAAAAGAAGGACGTAGAAGATGTAGTGGAGACGAATCATGTTTAAGTTATGTTCCTAGTAGAGAAAATACTTTGCGAACCCATTTTGGTCTGATAGGTAATGAGAGGTTTTTCTTTAGAAAAAAAAATCCTTATTAAAAAAAAAACATAGTTTCCAAGAACTCAGTAGATGGCGTTGAACTGACTACATTACTAGGTGGCAAACCGAAAACGCTTGAAAAAAAAACATTGCGTCACGTCATATACGCTCGTTGACTCTGACACGGTGACACAGGACACTTTCGTTTGCTTAAGCTTCCGAATATAACCTAGTTTTCCTTGTTGTTATTATTTATTTATTTTCAAAACGACATTGTGAAGAGGAGCTCGTGGCTAAGTAATAACTGCCGGCACGGGTCGATCCGTCAGGTTAAGCTACGCTTGCCGGGGTTGGTCTGTGGATGGGTGACCATCTTTACGTACCGAGACTCCTCCGTGCCTCGGAAAGCACGTTAAGCTGTTGGTCCCGGCTGTCATTTGTGGATCTTTGACAGTCGTTACGGGTCGTCAGAAGCCCGAAAGTCTGACAACCAGTCTTACCAAGGGGTATCGTATCACCCAATTACTGGGTTGTGGAGGTCAGATAGGCAGTCGCTCTATATAAAATACTGGTATTCAGCTGCATCCGGTTAGACTGGAAGCTGACCCCAACGTAGTTGGGAAAAGGCTAGGCAGATGATTGTGATGTGATGTGTGTGAAAATGACATGACATTAATTACATTTTTAAGTAGGTACGTTTCGTTTTAAGTTCTCAAAATGACATCCAAGTGAAATAATCAAAGAATTATGTGACGTTCCGTTCCTTGTAGTAACTTACTAAGTTCAGCGCCATCTATCCAGCGACTAGGGAAGAGTTTAAAAAATTAAAAGAAAATTCCTCATTACAAAATGGCGGATTTAGTATAAGTTTCGCATCTACGCAATCATTATAATTGCCCAGTGCCTATAACTTTAGTCAGTAGGTATAGCTTTAATTATTTATGTCTAGATAGTGTCACGCTGCAAAAGAACTAAAACAAACAAGCCAACGTTGTTATGCTGGTGTGCGTGACAGCTACGTCTACACTCGCGCCACGTCATTCTGCTTTTCTAGTGTGTGTGCATTAAGCGGCCAACAGATGGACGCATTTTTTTCGATGAGTTCACAGCTTTGACTCTTTGTCTAGATATATTTGTCTTTGGTAGGTAGATTAAGTATGTGAAAAAGAAGTAAAATCAATATTATAGCGGGTAGCTATAATATTGATTTTGGTCTATTCAAATCCTTGTTCCCAATAGATGTTATTTCCACTCAAAAAAAAATCAACTTCCATGGTAGTGTAAATAAAGTTGATTTTAGACTGACTGGTACTGTTGAAAAAGTCATAAAAAATATGAAGTTGTTGCGCAAACTGAACCTTATGTGTAGGCATTACACTTGTTTTTCCTAAAACTCGCGTTTGTTTACATGTTTGGCAAATAAATTGCGAACGCAGATTAGGTACCTACTGAATTTTACACACAGTGCTACAAGAAATGATGGTGACATGGTTAAACCAATGTGAAATTAGTTTTTTAATTAAAGGTATTAAAATAAAAACAAGATGGCGGCGTTAGTTCCGAATGTTCAAGAATATTTTGGCGCGGGGCCAAAAGATTCTTGAACAGATTCGTATGTATCATGATTTGAATCTGTCAACATCAGCGATTTTGTGTAAAAACCGCCAGTGAAAAAGAAATGTAAAGAAAAAGTAGCCAGCTATTTTATTTAAATAGGTAAAGAATATGGACTTTGTAAATAAGATTTTGTTATGTAGTTATTTGAAATAATATCTTATTTTTAAATAAATGTGAAAGACAAATAAAGTGCAAAAGCCCATGCGGCTTGTTATAAATAGGTACTTTATCTTTAATTCATTATTCATTTCGTTGCAAATTTTATAAAAAAATCTACAAAATTCAGTATTAGGTACTCATTGAATACCTATTTTTATTTAAGAATTTCTTTTGTAAGCGGCCTTTTTGTTTAATGGTCACATTGTCTATTTCTAGTCACCGGTACAAATATCTGCTCAATTCATTTCAGCGAGATAGTATTTTTGGCATTTCTTCATGAATCAACAAAATAGACAATGTTGCCTTCAAGAAATAATAGTACTTTTATTTAATAACAATAATATTACATAGGTACGTACAATATATATATATATATATATATTTATATATAATACCATAACTTTTTGCTTGTATATATTATTATACTTTATTGATATAATTTTATGGGTATTTCTATCTTAGGACAATTTTTATGAAGTAGGTAGTTTGTATATAGGTAATAAAATGTAGTTATAAGTGACTGGAAATGTAATAATTGTAATGTGCAGAATGACAAAATAGTATTTCTAGAAACACTATTTTCTATAAGTAATCATTTATTTATAAGCAATTAATGATACATATTTATATTTAAATGACAGAAAGATTTGTAATAAATAAATGTATTGAAAAAGAAACAGACAGGTAGGTGTATGTAATAATTAATAAAATACTTTGAAAAATATTTTATTCTTTTTTATTTCTCATTGTCCAAGTAAACAGTAGTAAGGACTAATATGAAATTATGAACTAAGGTTTATTCAAATAAAACAAAAGTTCCAGTTTTAGAAGATTTACTTATTATAATAAATAACCAGCTTAGTTTACAAAAGCATTATTTTTTTACATTTTTTTCCCTTCGTTTTATTAAAAAATATCGTTTTTAACTCAAGTGTAATTATTGCCAGTTTTACGTGTAGCTGTCAATGATTTAAATTTTTATTAAAAAATATTTTCTTAGACCATGCTCCGACTTATCACCAAATGGCCAAAAGTTAACATTTACGATGTTTTTCTACGAAGGTACCAAAGATGTCGTCAATATAATATGTTATTGTTCCAATTACTCGTGAAATGGGAACATGGTCTTAGCTTAGTCGCTCGATACTTATAAAAAAGACTAGTTGCGTACAACGTTGTTTATAACTATATTTTATACATAATAAGTGGTGTTGGACTCCGTTCATTACGGCGTAACATGTAGATATATTTTCTGAATTTAGTAAGAAACTAAAATAAAAACTTAAAAATTGATTATATTTGTAAAAAATATCTCTATCGCTTGTCATTAATGTGTATAATACCTAATTATTCTTAGAATTTAGATACATTTTATTTTATTTATTTCTTCACTGCCAAATTAGGTAGATATATTGACAATTTCCATCGTATAACCACCCATTATTATTTTTATAAACTTTTTTGTCACAAATGGCTTTCTAAGACCACATGTTCCGTCATAATGCAGGGAGACCCTAAAATTAGAAGATTGGTGTAACTAAAAGGCCTCTAAGATCACCCATAACATAAGTGGGTAGTCAGAAATCTCAAACCAGATATACAAACAAAGACTGAAGAGATTTTGTATGAAATAACATTAACGACTAACATTCTCATACCTGCAATTTTAGGAACATACAAAACACACATTTTTATCTTCAATATTATAGCTGTCAAGTTTACTATTTAAGGCAACCGGTACCCGGGGCAATTTAAGTGCTCGTAAATACAACACATTGGAGCAATTACTTTGTGGTTCACACATTGTTTCCATCCCAATTATTGTATTTTAAGAGCAACAAAATTGCTCTTTATATAAATGGGCCTCAATTCTAAAACTATAGCCTATTTTGTAGCAGGTATAAACAAATTATTAAGGCATCTGAAGTATCTTTACAATATATTGTTTTTTATTTGTATGTACTCATTTATTTATTTAACATGTGTGTAACAAGCGATGACAAACGTTTAAAATTCTACAACCAACAGATGTTCAAAGATTAGATTCTTTTTTGGGTAGTCGTGTACGGATAGTGCAATCCACGACGACGCGCCCCACTCCGCGATTACTGTACTGTAAGCTGTACTTTAGTACGGAGCGGAGCGGAGCGCGTCTTCGTGGATTGCACTATCTATATAAATGCTGCTGTCGAGAACAGGCCTAAGGAGTAACTGGCTTGTGTGGTTGGAACTTGGAACGTCTCTAGGCTTTTGAAATCGCCATACACAAACGTGAATACGAATAAAATGTTCTGAAGTTTGCGGGAAAATGTCGAAAATATACCCTTTATTTCCCGACAAAATAATCACACACTACACTAATTTAAAAGTTTTATATTTAAATATTATTCATTACTTTACTATTTCGATATCCGATATGCGTTTATTTCATACAAATTGTGAATATTTTAACATTACAATACGATGGCGATTTTATTTGAACGAAGTTCCTTAACGCGGCTTGCGGTAGCAGTTGACTGATAGAAATCGTCACGTAAGGAAAAAGCGTTATGCTCCATGGGACTTTCTCTCTGTCTCTCTTTCTATTTTATACGAGTGTGTGTGCGTGTGAGTATCGGTAAGGAACTTCGTTCCTGACGGGGGTCCCCCGTCATCCAACGTTTTTTTTTTTTTTACAACACGACTACTAACTTCTAAACGACCTCCGATTTACATACGACAAAAAATGTACACGACGTAGTGTGAATTTGGTAAAAATATGATTTAACTTTTATTTTTATTATTAACACCGTAACAATATACTGTAGAACATTTATATCAACGACATACAACTAATTGGTGTTGTTACATGTTTATTGTGATAAAAATGAATTTTTCAAAAAAAAAAAAAACTTAAAATTCGGTGTTTAAAAGAAATGATTGGAAGCGTTTAACGCAAAAATAAAATGTGTCGTCATCAATTTTATAATATACAAGATGCGAATACAACAAACAAAGCACTGAGATCGCAATTGAAAAAAAAACTAACACTCAACTTTGTTAACCCGTCGAATGCAACGTGATTCCGCTTTCGTTAATTTGAGGCCATGGCTTAGACGCGTACAAAAAAAACCATACAATGGCTTGAGCTAATTGGCCTTCATTTTGTTAAAAAAATAAACGGTGTGACCACAGAGTAACTATTTACTTAAAGTTGTTCAACGATTTCCATTTTTTTTTTTCTGTGTTTCTATGGTCAGGTTCGGAAAATGCTTCCGCCCATCTCACTGCAATCCTTTCATTTGAAATAAGAACTTAAGTAATCTTTCACTAGGTATAATAACACCATTTCAGAATATAATTTTGAACAAAATTATAAGGCCATTTGACGATCATATTGTCCATACCATGGCCTGATTCGAATGAAGTTCATATATTTTCATATCTACCTACAATTTTAGAGATAAAAAATCTTCACAGACATAAAATAATTTATTCCACTTAATGACATACCTTTAATTTATTTGGCAGCTGTAAGCATGTTCCCATACACAAGACACACGACAGACAAACTAGCTGAGAAATATTATACATCTACTTTCCTTTTAAAGGTGGATGCTTTTAACTAGCCCACGAAATTCAAATTGCCTAACGTTTTTTTAATCAAAATGCAGCTATGATACGTCGTACGTTGAAAAAAAAAACACGAATTTAAGGTTGGATTGTCGACGGCTCGAACTCGTTGGTGTGCGTGGCTAATATGCATGCTATTTCACCTAACATCGTATGAGAAAGTGAAATAGACGATGATTTATAACAAAAACGAGCTTATAAAAATTTATGAACAGACCTTTGGGCGTATAGATATTATGAAAAAACTACTGGATGTATTTATCATAAATAATGTTATTTGAATTCTTGAATAAATTATCTATCTCTGTAACAATTTTGCCATTTTCATACTCCGGGAGTAATTTATTTACGCCCAAAAATGCGTTAAAATTAGTATTGAAATATGGAAGTTTCGAAGCTACAACTTTCAAAGCAATTTTTTTAAATTCTGATTCCGCACAGGGCTGTGATGAGACAAGTAGAGTAAACTCCATACGACAAGATAGCTTATTTCGGGAACAATAATAATCATTAAAATCATCAATACAGATATCTAGTCACATTTTAAGGCAAGTGTTATTTTTTTCATGACAAAAAAAAACAAATGCGTTTCGCGGGCTAGCTCAGAGCATCCATCCACCTTAATAATTGAACAATAAGTCAACAAAGATATGATAGTATTACAAAGATTACTTACAGGGATTTAGATTTCATTCTTATTGTTTAGTCTTCTGTTTGGTTGTAAAAAATAATAGATTTTTAAAGATTTTTTTTCTGTGGCATAAACTCATACTTAATATACATTTCCTAGGCGTACTGTGATGTATATTCTTTCCCGAATGATCTACGGTAAAGCGATTAAATACATCGCTAGTCCACTTAAAGCTAGTCCAATTCTAAACTTTCATAAGACTTCGAAGTTTTTTATTAACATGTTCTACATTTAAGTCAATTAGGTCGAAAATTGGAATTTCCAATCGTTGGCCTTATTATAAACTTGCAAAGTACGCAAGACCTAATCCAATATTATGCTAGTTTAAAGATTCAAAATTGGGTTGAGAGAATTCATGAATATTAAATAAAAACATCTTTATCTATAACTTGATTTAGATTACATTATGAAAATTATTCATTGGCTAGGTTGATCATTGAAATTGTTTATATATTTTTTTAAATCTTATAGCAGTGAGCCTTATTACCTTCGGACTGCCAAATTGAGTTCGAACCCAAGGCACGCACCTCTGACTTTTCGGATTCATGTGCGTATTGTACAAGTATCACTTGCTTTAAAAACGGTGTAGGAAAACATCGTGAAGAAACCGGCATGCCTGAAAGATATTTCTCGACGGCATCTGAAGCCAAGTCAGAGGCCCATGGGCGGCTTTAAAACTCTGACACCAGGTTAGTCACTAAACACACGAAATAGAAGAATTGGAAGAAAGTACATATATGCTGTTGATAAAGGTTTATTTATTCTAAAATAATGCAATACCAAGACGTGATAGATACTTTTTTTTTCTGTTTATTTTGATTTAAATCTTGCAACCCGGATTATATCCAATTAAGTCAACATTTAACTGCAGATTTATTATTTTTACAACCGCACAGACCTTAACACAGCCAAAGTAGTACATAATTTGAAAACTAAGTATAATTTAGATTGTCTGACGACCACGCTAAATATGACTCCATACACACCTCAACCCAACATTTAATAATAATATAAGCTAGGCCAAGAGTTGGTCATGGAATCGTAAAACCTATTTAAAATATTAAAAAAACTTGAACTTGGTCTGGAGTTTTTAAATTGAAGATTTTATATTTTGGTTAATTCTTAATTTAATATCCATAGATTTATTTACGTATAATATTTTAGTAGATTATTTATATAAATTACGACTACAATTTACAAGACTTAATTTTATTCTTATAGCGAGTGATTAAAAGTTTATAATATCAATTCGTTGACGGTTGGATTCGACCTAATATTCATATATTACCCGATTGCGGTAGAGCCCAAGGAGGGTAGTGTTTATGTCAATATTTCGTCTTAGAATCGACGCTAGACATAATTGCCTTTTAACATTGCATACCTACATGACTTTATCTCTTATACTTTTTTGTTTTAATGTTGTCCTAATTTACAGTTCAAGGGAGTATACATGATAATATGATACATCGAGTAATAGAAAGAGATTGTCTTACAGGTATAGTGACTGACCACATACTACAAATAGTTTATTTTTTTCTAAATTCACTACAAACACTACTACAATGCGTTCATTATAACTTGACCCGTGAAGCAATTGGTAGCACTTTCTATCGATCGCCATTTTGAACTCTGTTAGTATTGAAACTAAGCTTGACAAGCAATGGTGCAAGGGATAAGTTATAGTGAACGGTCTGTAATCACGCTGAGTGAAAGCCTTTTTGTCACAGTCACGACTTGCAGCTGCCGACTATTTCGGTTTTACACTCTTGATTATATATGTGGATCTATTTTGTTTAATTTTGCTGATAACTCTTACTCTTTTTGTAAGCACGTGTTTCCGTGACAAATAAAACAATTTTTCTATCTTTTTTTTTTCTTCTAAAACTTGATGTTCCATATTTACAGCCGGGTATAGTTCAACCAATTATAATTGACGCTCCCCTCAACAAAATGTTCTATACAACAACTATATTTTAATGTGTACAAACAAGCATTGGAGAGGAGCGCAATTTTAAACCAGTCTCGCTATACCGTACTTGTTTAGATTTTTGGGCTTACCCCAGACCAATTCCTAAAAGCGTGACCGTCAGAATAAAAAATAAAGTATTTTATCTCCGGCTGAAGTACTTTGCTTGATAGCATTCGTACAACCTGATTCTTACCAGTCAGGCATCTGTTGCTATACTCTCCTGCGTGACAGCTGACTCTACTGTCTCGCTTTGTTCTTCTTTCTCTTCTTTGACTTCTTCTGTCTTCTCTTCTCTACTCTCTGAGGGTTTGGAGTCGGTGGAGATAGAGCTGGATGTTAGGCTGTTCGGTTGGGAAGACTCTTTGCTTGGTGGCTCTTGTGAACTACGGTTGTCAGGCTGTTTTTCTTTTGAATCTGTGGATTGTTTTATTTTTTTTAAATAATTCTGAAACCATGAGGTCTAGATGTGAACGTATTGCATGTATGTTTACAGGTTTAATATAATATTCTAGTGGAATTAGCTTAGTGTGAAACTTATTAAAAATACAAGAAAATGAAGTGGAAATGAAGATAAAATGAGCTACACATAAATACCAATAAAAACTAAATTAAAATATACTTTTCTATATTGTAATTATGACTTATATGATTCTACAAAAGATATCTTTTCTGTATCATCAATTTCTGACAAACTGTCTACTAAAAGCTCATTTACACCAAACAATTGAATTGCCCGTCGAATGCAATACAAAAAAGCAATAATAAAACTTCAATATCGCTTTCGATTATTGCACTTAACAAGCAATAAATTGCCTGATATAATGGGCATTAAATACCGAATAAAAGTTATAAATACTAACGGCAAAATAAAAATCGTTTCAACTTAAAATGGGATCTTCTATCCCTCGTGTAAAACTCTTCCGTGTTTCGTGACGGAAAGACTTCTATTGCATTCGAGAACGGAGCCACGCTTGCAATGATAACTTCGCCCAGAGCAAATCTTTGAGTAAAAAGAGATTGTTAACTATTTGCAACGTTTTAAAGACTTTTCTATTAAAACATCGTCTAAAGAAATGACAATTTTTAACTGGAAATTCATAGTGAATTTTTGAAAATTCAAAGTGAATTTTTGGCATTGATTTATGAAACGGTTAGCCCTTTCATAAATCAATGAAATTATTAATTGTTCATAGAAAAAACACATCTAAACTGATTTTTAATTTGCTAGAACAAAATGGCAGCTTCGATACTTTTTTTATCATATCGTAAATAATTAATATAACAGAGAAAACACGACAGTGAAGGTCCTCCTGCAGAGAATAATTCAGTGGTCCTTGGTGAGAGTCCCTCGGTAACTAGATTATTTATATTTTTATGTCGACACCACCGTCATTTTTAACCGACTTGAAAAAAGGAGGTTATCAATTCAGATATTTTTTTTAAAATGTATGTTCAGGCGTAACTCCGTCATATATAGACGTATTTGCAATTTTTTTTTTTTTTTTGAAAGGGTATAACATTCCAGGTGGGCCGATTGTCATCAGGTCAGGATCTAATGAAGGCATCCTGCAGAAATCAAGGGAACTCTTCAAATATCACACCTATAACAGTTTGGGTGTTTTTTATAGTAACTCGTACAGTTGCTCTCAGAAAGCAACATTTTGTGAAGAGGAACTGATGATGAAGACCACAGAGATGGCCATCGGAACTACTCAATAATAAGTATTTAACGGATTGCGATTCGATTACTTTAATATGGTTGCCAAGCAAATTATGCTCGTCACAATGCATATGGAGAAGTGGAGCTGATGCTGAAGTACCGGGAGAACTCAACGATTAACGTCTCTGCATCGGGAAAAGCAATATTTTGAAAAGGTGATGAGCAGTGGACTTAGGCAGTGGACATTAACTTAGAAAAACTTCAAACTAACAAAAAAGACAGTTTTTTTTTTTTTAACCGATAGAAAACCGAGCCCCCCGTGCCACAAATATTTTTGTGTACGAATGATTTAGTCGATTATTCTATCCGTCAGGCCATAGAGTAAAATTATTCACAGACCAGATTAGCTTTTATTTCATAGTAGAAATAGAGTTTAATGCCGCGCGGGAGGTGGCTCCTTTTCGGGCACGCGGGTCTTGACGGCATTTGCGCATTGGCTCACATTCGGAGCCAGCGCGCTTGACCGGTAACCGACTTCCAAAAAAACACTACAAGGTGAAAAATAACTTAAATTTCGGAAGTAGGGTTATTATTTTCGTTATTTTTTTATTTTATTTTTTCTAAATAGGTGGCCTATTTAGGTTAGCAAATTAAAAATCAGACCACCATACATTTGGCATTCTAGCCTACCTATTGGAGGCGCCGTATTAGCGCCAAAGAAAAAACAAATCATGGATAAAAATTGTATTCCGAAACCAAATTGCCTATTTAAGGCTTTAGACCACAAAGCACGGAGACGCCTAGAGGGCCGCTGCCGCTGGCTTTAAAGGCGGTCCGTGACAGAAGTTGTGGTCCCATCACACTTTCGGCGTCACGAATGTTATTATTGTTTGACGGAAATCGCTGTACCACGCCTCCTTAGGAATGCGCAGCGAGGCGGGGGGCAGCGTTGACGAATGAGCGGCGGGACGCAATGAGCGTTGATGAATGAGCAACGGGCCGCCGTGAGCGATGAGGAAAAGACGCCGTGAGCGTTGACGAATGAGCGGTGGGACGCAATGAGCGACGAGACGCCATGAGCGTTAACGAATGAGCGGCTGGACGCCGTGAGCACTGACGAATGAGCGACGGGACGCCGTGGGAGCTGAAACATGAGCGGCGGGACGACGTGAGCGTTGACAAATGAGCGAGGGGACGCAGTGAGCGTAGACAAATGAGCGGTGGGCCACCGTGAGCGTTGACGAATGAGCGGCCTGCACTGCCCCCTCTCGTCACGCCCCGCACATACCTAAGGCGCGGTACAGCGGTTTCGGTGTTACTATAGTAATGGAGTGTCCAGGCGCTGCTGGCACGGCGATTCCGCGCTCTGTGCTTTAGACACGGGAAAATCATTTAAATAATGTAAATATATAATTAACTTACCAGCTCCATGTGTCGCTGGCCAGGGTTTCCTTACGAACATGTTCTCCACAATCCTGTCTATGTTGTCCTTTTCAGAGGGATTCGCTGGTCTGCTGATATCAAGCAAAAATATAAAAAAATACATTTCTTCAACATAGTTTCTTCAGAATCAATTACTGATAATACTCGTACTTATCAGGCATTTATGAAAAGACATAAATATTAAAATAAAACTGCAGCAAATCCGGTCTTAGAAGGTAAATCTTAGGGTGCGTTTCCACTGAAGCAGAGACGTGCAGGAATCGTCCAATCACAGACGAGATGACAGACGCGATGAGGATTTCAACCATTATGATTGGTCGATTCCTGCAGGTCTCCGGTCGTCTCCGTTTCAGTGGAAACATACCCTAAGACGAAGATGGGTATCATCAAATCTGTGCAGTTTCGCCAACCAATTTTAAAACACCTTGTATTGTATTGTGCTTCAATCTGCCTAGACTATTATTCCCAACTATGTTAGGGTTGGGGTCGGCTTGCAGTCTAACCGGATGCAGCTGATACCAGTATTCGACTGCCTATCTGACCTCCACAGCCCAGTTACTGGGTTTACGATACCACTTGATAAGACTGGTTGTCAGACTTTTTGGACTTCTGTGTAAGTACCCGTAACGACTGTCAAAGATCAACGAATGACAGCTGGGAACAACGGCTTAACGTGCTTTCCGAGGCATTGTGCTTATAATACGATATTATAATTAGAGCTTCTCTAGTGCCAATTACACACAATACAGCTAAATTTTTCGTTATTTTTGTTACAAAATTAGTTAACTCTGCAATCGGCATTTTGTTGTTTTGATTGTTTGTTTGTTGTCATTTGCCACTGTCACAAGTACAATAATTACACAGTATTGTTTTTGGTCTCTGGCCCTAACATCAAGCAATGAAGAAAATTGACAAACTTTTATTGGTTGAATATGAGGCTTTTGACTTCTCGTCTCGTTTGTTGTAATTTTTTTGTAATGTGCGTTTTGTTTATGCAGAATAAACAATATTTCGTTCGTTTCTTTTACCGCTGTTTTAGGAAATTGTAGATCAGTGTACGTACCTATCAGCATGGTGCGGACTAACGATGGGTATAGCTGCGGTGGGGCGTCGCGTTGGGCGTACGGGCACGGGCGGTTCTTGTTCCGCGCAGTTGTAGTATGTCACGCCACCCGTCTGTTTACAGACATACACGTTATAATATCATAAATATACGGGATTCACACGTTTATCGAGAAACAGAACACATCAACTTATAATTCAATCAGTGCACTCCGGAAATTACTTGTGGTATGTGAGACTTATGCGCGACGCATGGGCTTACGTACAACGTCAAGAAATCACAGATGGTGATTTTTAAGTGTAAACGTGTATCGCTAGGTAACGTTCCTCCAGTAACTGTAAGCGGAACACCATTGCAGCGTGTGGCTGAAGTTAAATACCTAGGACATCTGGTTACGAAACACTTATCTGATGATGCAGATTTGGATAGGGAGCGTAGAGCGTTGGCGGTTCGGTGCAATGTTAGCCCGCAGGTTTGCACGTTGTAGTAAGGATGTGAAGGTGTATCTTTTTAAGACCTACTGCCAAACCTACACGTGCAGCATGTGGGTGAAGTATACGCAGAGGGCCTACAACGTCCTACGCGTTCTGTATAATAATCGGTTTAGGATGTTGATGGGGCTTCGCAGATGTTCGCGGAAGCCCGCGTTGACGATTTTTATGCCATAATGACAAAGCGGGCGGCGACAATAATGGGTAGGCTGCGCGGAAGCCCCAGCAGCATCCTAAAAACATTGTTCGACAAGTTGGACAGCTCCTATATTAGGCACTGGGTGCGGAGACACGTGCCAACATGTGTTGAGCCACGTCGATATTAGTTGATGTTAGGTTAGTTTGTAAGTTTTACTAACATAGTTTTAAAGTTTTTGTTATGAATACTTCGTGGATTGTATGTACTTACTTTTTATGTATGATCCGAAATGAATGAAACATATTATATCGAATTTGGCCGAAATATCCGAAACCAAATCGCATTACAAAAATATCCAACGGCGCGTCAATGCGCTGTACAATAGTCCGCGCGCGACTGCTAGTCACCACGCTACGTATGTGAGCGGTGAGACGGGGGAGGTAGACAAAGGCCACTCACTAACTCGCTCTGAAAATTTTGTCAATAGCACCCTTCCCCATCTCACCGTGAGCATACCTCAGTGACGTGCGACCATCGGTGACTAGCACTCGCGCGAGGACTATATCTACTTAGAATCATGATAGATGATGGCAAAGATAGCAGCGACGGAAGGTTCTCGTGCGTAGCATAATTGTGATTTTAATGAAAGTTCGTTGTTACTCTGTTTTGATAAAAGTAAAGATAAAAACGATTACAAAAGTAGGTTTTTAAAATTAATGAGAATACGTACGTAATTATGATGCGCTGCGTATATCTGCTGCGGATACGTCGGATGCTGCGGCGCGTGAAGTGGAGCGTTTGGAAGTGTGTGCGGCGGGGCGTGTGGGGCGTGGGGCGGGGCGTGTGGGGCGTGGGGCGGGGCGTGCGGCGGGGCGAGCGGGGCGTGCGGCGGGGCGTGCGGGGCGTGGGGAGGCGCGTGCGGGGCCGCGGGGTACATCGCGCCGGGGAATACTGCACCGCTGCTGGTTTGCTGCTTGGAAACCAAAGACAATTAATATTAGTATTAATGCATTTAGAGCATAGTTGATTGGCGATACAAAACCTATGAGGCAAGTAGCTAGTTCCTAGTAAGTTTATGTCAAGGGCCGGTAAACAATAACTGATTGATTTTTCTTTAAAATCTGTAGCGAATATTTATTTACCTGCATATATTGAGCGGGCATCATGGCTGGCGGTGCATATCCTTGTGTTGGCTGTAATTGACCTGCAGATAACATGTTTTTATAAGTATTTGTTTTTTTTTTTGTGAAAATACGCTACAGATAATGCCATCCGCGAAGGCGCGCCCCACTCTTCTTCCTAAACGCGATTATTGTACTTTAAGCTGTACTTCGAGGATGGCACTATCTACACGGCATCATTTGAATCACAGTTTTGCTAGAACAAACGTTGTTCAGACCATGGCCTACTACTATTCTCTAGAATAAAAAAAAAAGTCATTGGTTTTTGAAAGAACACAATAAAGCCAAAGTTAAAAATGTCGGGACTATCGTAACAACACAAACACTGCGGCGCGGCAACATTGAGACGCGATCAAGGTAGTTGCGGCGCGGCGCGCGGCTCACGCACAGGACACAGCAGTGTCTACAGGGAATTGTACCTCCATAAACGAAATTTTGTAAGCACTTATTTTTTTAATCATCTTACTAGTAAATACCAGTTAACTTCGGTAGTTATATTATGACTGATAAGTGGCTACTTTGAAACAGATTTTTATGGCATGGTATGGCTTTGACTTTATGGTAAACTTTGGTAGGTATTTTCACGACGCGACGCACCGTACCGACGATGGCGCGGCGAGTTGGCTGACCTCTAATTTTATCATTTCATTCTAGGTTCAAATTTACGGTAGGTACTATCAGACATGGTTTTAAATCGTACCTGTAGGTACTAGGTACGGGTATCTATAGTAGCCAGGGACTGAATTACCGAAAAATTAAGGTACCTTTAAATTTCAATATGACGTCATACCGTTAAATAAAGGTTACCGAAATATTTCGATACCGTTAATTTTTTCAGTAGCGGAATTTTGAGGTTGGATATGCATACCGGTATATTTCGGTAGAAGTACTATAACCTTTATAAACGTTTCGGTAGCAGTACCTAAACCTTAATAAATAGGGGTTTTCTTTGACACACCGCCTCGCTACTCTGTCTGTCGTTCACTTGCCGATTGTTACAAAATAGGTACACAAGTTCTAAAGTGTTCGACGCCGCGCCGTCTCGCATGTTTTTGATACCGAAATCATGTAAAGGTTAAATAACGGTTTAGCCCAACCTTTATTTTTAAAGGTATCGGTATAGCTCAACCTGTATTTTAAACCGGTACCGGTATATTTTTGAGGTATCTTAACCTTTAACCATAACCGCTTTCAGTCCCTGATAGTAGCTAATGTGTATTAGGTATTATTTATTTATTGGGATATTGCAGGAACAAGACAAAAACAACATAAACCTACTTACCACAAAACCGGGTTAGCTCCGTGTGCGCTAAGACACATTAACTCCAATTTTCCACATTCCAATAGTTAGAACTGATGTTCTCAAAAAACGCGCGATGTGTGTACATGCGTCACCCGCTCGAGAGATTTCGGTAGACTGGCTAGCCGCCCGGGTAGCGCGGGCGGCCCGCGGCAGTCAACAAAAAAATGGGCGGAACGATACTTCGCGCGTTTGCATGTCATTGGCTAATGATTTATTTGCATTTCGGCCGTCATTGGAAGACATCCTTGTAGTCCACGTGGACTTCTCATAACTCTTTTGCATGCCATATTGCTACCGCGATAAATACTTTGATGTTACGGTTAATGTTTGAACACGTTTGAGCAACATGAGACTTATTTGAGAACGCCCTTGTTTAGTTTAATAACATATTGGATGCTATAGATTGGTAGTAGACCATGGTCTGAACAACGTTTGTTCTAGCAAAACTGAGATTCAAATGTCACGGTGTATACTTTAGGTGACCTCAACGCTCGACTTTGTATCACTTAGAATCGACCATGACTGTTCGTTTCGATAAAAATTACGGAATTTTTACCACCTCTGTGGTCTAGTGAGAAGACCATCTGTCTCCAGACGCAGTCTCGGGTTCGATCCAATACTCAATCCTTTTTTGCATTCTACAATGTAGGCTTAGATGGTAAATAAAAATTTTCTGCTTTTGGATGGAGGTACAGTATGCGCAAAACTTTTTGAGCTCTCGGAAGTTGCACGCGAGTGGCTGCGCAGTAACTAAAAAATGTTTCACAGCTTACAATAAATGATTTTGAACTCATTGTGTCCTGCGCGGTTTAGTACTCGGGCCTACGTTCAGAGGGCTCATAAAGTTTTGCGAGAACTGTAGGGCTTGTTCTAAGTCCGCCTGGCTAGCTACCACTTCCCACTCTTCCACCATTTCTTAATCTGAGCCTGTCGCCATAAAAACAATGTTAACAGCATTGTTGTGTTTTGATAGTGATAAGATAGGCAGTTCCTCTGTGGTTGAGGATTCCGGATGAAGCTCGCTTCCACCTGCGGCCTGATCATCACTTACCATCAGGTGAGATGAAGGCCAAGAGCTTACCCGTTGAGGGTAAAAAAGTGCAAGTTTTTTAGGGTTCGTCATGTCTGTCTGTCCGTGCGTATGTCACAGCCACTTTTTTCCGAAACTATAAGAACTATACTGTTGAAACTTGGTAAGTAGATGTATTCTGTGAACCGCATTAAGATTTTCACACAAAAATAGAAAAAAAAAACAATAAATTTTGGGGGTTCTCCATACTTAGAACTGAAACTCAAAATTATTTTTTCAACAAACCCATACGTGTGGGTTTTATCATTCCCTTATTTTAGAAGTTAAGGGGGGGTGGGGTGGGGGGCACACATGTTACCACTTTGGAAGTGTCTCTCGCGCAAACTATTCAGTATAGAAAAAAAAAAATTAGAAACCTCAATATCATTTTTGAAGACCTTTTTATAGATAAGAAAGGTCTGTAATGATAAAACTTAAAAAAATATATGATGCATTACCATGTAAACTTCCACCGAAAATTGGTTTGAACGAGATCTATTATGTAGTTTTTTTTTTTTTTTTACCGCAATTTACCTTTGATTCAATCAACTCAAATATAAAAATAAACATTTACTTTCATAAACTTAAACCATATGCATAAACCGTGCGTGAACCATTATCAGAAAATAATGGTTCACGGTTTATGCATAAGGTTTATGTTACTTGCTGCTACGGAACCCTTCATGGGCGAGTCCGACTCACACTTGGCCGCTTTTTTTATGGCGAAGAAAGGACGTATAGTCGTTTCAAAAATTAAATAAAAATTTCACTTACCCATTGTATGTTGTGCAGGTATATTATGTAGATTATGATGCGGATGCGGAACCTGCGTCATCTGCGACTGCTCCAACATGCCCAGGCGCACCTGCGGGTAACCACGGCTGAGATACCGACACCAGAAATATGAGCAGGTGTCATCTGCCCATATTTCTGGTGTCAATAATATGATATACGTAATTATATATATAAAAGGTGTATGTCAGTGGGTAGAAAGGGATAACCCTCTTTCTTTGAAGGGTGTGAGCGCAGGAATAATTGACGTGGCCAAATGGGTCAATTACATTGAAATTATTATTAAATATTAATGAAAATAGACGACTATAATATTTATGAAATTAAGGAATAAAAATCGTTTTGTACTTTTTTAAATTAGGGCCGACTACACAACTTTATTAATCGCGTTTTAAAAACTTTAGTGTTTATCAATATCCTTTCCTACAAACATGTTCAGTTCCCTTTGTACCGTTTAAAGGTTCATGCACACACGTCAGTCACGTCAACGTCAAGTCGCCGATCAGGCACGTCAATTTCAGGGACGTGTATGTATAGACAGTCAGTCATAGTAAAGCTATATAAAGGGTGGTAAGGACATCGACGCGAAACGTTTACGTTTAAATTTTTCGTCGATTAAAAGAAATCTGCTGGTTCGTAAAAAAAAGTGCAATACCTGATTACTAACATAGTCGTAAGTTTTACTAACAACCCTTGTTGAGTCTTGGTTACTTTAATAAAGAAAAAATCTATTCTATTCTATAAGCGGTCAAGATGTATGGAACAACATATTTTTTTTATTAAGAAAAAATTATCTTAAGAAACAATTTAAAAAATCGATCCGAAATTTGGTTCAGAATACTAGTATTGAATCCATGGTAATAGTTTTCGCGTCGATGTCCCTGCCACCCTGTATAAAGAGATCCATGTTTCGTTCGCAGTAATACAAGTTTTGACTTCCCGGTGACGCGAATCGTGTGTAGCCAACGTCCTACAACTTCTACGTAACTATATTTTTTGACGTGACTGGTGACTTGACGTTGACGTGTGTGCATGATCCTTTAAGGGAGACTTTTGAAAAAAAAAAATCCCTCGTGTTCCTTTATTTGCTTCAAAAATATGACTGCAGCTTGTGACAGTCGTGGGAACCCGTCATGTTGTACAGTAGTGTTAAGAGGGCGTGTCCTAAAAGTTGGCAACGTCGCAAATAGCTGTGTAAATATTTACCTGTTTTGATTAATTTGGCAATAATACTGTATAGAAATATGAAATGTGGCTAACTAGCGAACTAAAATATTGTTAATGAAATGCAATAATTAATATCGTAACACCGAACATTTACTTGTAAAAAAAGTATTTGGAAACTTTCCAAATGCCTTTTTTACACCTAGTACGGTTACAACATCAAATTCAGTGTTATAATTGCAATTCATTATTAATATTCTAGTTCGCTAGTTAGCCACATTTCATATTTCCAAATTAATCAAAACAGGTAAATATTTGACAGCTATTTGCGACGTTGCCAACTTTCAGAATAAACGGCCTTAAGTTACCTGCGGCGCCAGCTGCGCCTGCGGCGCGTGCGGCGCGTGCGGCGGGGAGGCCGCGTGCGCGCCCGCGCCGCCCGCCAGCACCTGAGGATGGACATCACGCGTTTATTATTTTTCATCACATCTATTCAAAAATAGCCAGTTTGTTCTTCGTAAACAGGGACCAAAATAGCTCTTTCGATCCCTAGGGAGCAAAATAGATTTGAATTTGGAATGTGGATATTGTTAGTAAAAGTTCCAATCACCGAAGAGATCAATCACGAACATTGTATGAACAAGTAACAGGCTGGCATGAAAGACAGACAAAGTGTGAATTATTTGGTCAAAATGAAAATCGAAGATGGTGGCAACGACACAAATGACGAAAATTTTCAAACTTTTCGTCATTGGTGTCGTTTTCATAGTTTTCGAGGGCGCCAAAGCCGATAATGAGGTCAACATAAAAATTCAAGATGGAGGCTGTGAAAAAATTCAAATTTTTCGTCATGCTAAAGCCGATAGTAAAGTCAAAATGTAAATCCAAGATGGCAGCTGTAAATGTAAATCTAACATAAGTACGTACATATAACAAAATATAAATCAAATATTTTATCATTCAGGTATCGTTTTTATAGTTTTTAAAGCTTCTAAAGTCGATAAAGAGGTCAAAACGTAAATCCAAGATGACGGATGCAAAAAAATTGTTTTGGTTTTAAATCATACGTGAGAGATGAGGTCGGACCGCACCCGTTTTTTTTTCTCATAGAGGGTGATGAAAAGTAGACAGAACACTATTCTAATCTCGAGTGACGTACTTTGAATACCTCTTTGCGTTCAGGATTAAACTTTAGAATCCTTCGCTCCGGTCTGGATTCAAAGAAACACTCGCCTTAACAATATTTATTTTCTCCCTAGGCAAACAATTACTAACTTCCGACCATTTTGCGAAAAAAGGATGGTGCTAGCGGCCTTGTATAGCTCCGTCTCTCACTCACACTGGAATAATGGTGGCATTAATACATCACAACACGGCCCCCGGAGCCCGCGCCCTGCAGGCACTCGCGAGCGCGCGCTGGTCTGCGCACACACGCCCACACTATAGTTTATCCTGCATACTTGTCTAGTCTACGTTCAGATTAACCGCCGTGGCCGAAATTCAATTTTTTAAATCCAAAAATAATCATTTTTTTCCTGATTATAAACCGAATATTCGAATATTTTATTCACTCCTTTCTTTGTCCAGGCGGTATTTCTTTGGAATGCGCTTCCTCTGAACATCAGGATGGCAACCAGTCGGTATCCTTCAAGTTGAAGGCGCGAGAACATATTCGTGAAAAGTGGCAGAATCTTTGCAGCGCTGATTTGCTGGATTCGTTTTCTCCTCTACCTATCGTTATTTCTCCTGACAAAGTTTATTCGGTTTATATGTATGTATCTACAACCCGGTCACATTATCTCGAGACCTCGCTGGAATGCGAACCTACCGCCCCGTTCTCCTTTCACCTCCCCGCGCTCGCCACGGCGGGCGCGTCAGTACGGTCAGCACGATACGACGTGACGTCATCGACGCCAGGTCTCGAGATAATGTGACCGGGTTGTATATATCTATGTATTAGTAGGTATAAATTTTCAAGTCATCTATCACTTATGCACCTGCCATGTTTTGTCTCTGCACCACCCTAAGGTTGACTGGTAGAAAATGCCTCAAGCATTAAGTCCGCCTTTGTACAGTATTTTTTTACCTGTGCATAAAGTTTTAATAAATAAATATTTAGTTGATCCCTATTATTAGTAATCATGATTCCACGTTGTGTGCATAGTTACCTGGTGTATAATGTGTTGTGGATGCGCGTGCGATTGTGAGGAGGAAACATGCACGCTGTCCGCTACGAACCCGGCCGGACCTTAACAAACAGAATGAGAGATAAGTACAATGTTACGTGCATAATAAGCAGTGATCGGATGTGAAGGAATCTCTCACACTAGACCGCCACGGACCAGTGGTCGCAACGACCAGGCAAACTGTAAAAACCGAAACAAATCGCGCACTTGGTCGCAACGGCCAACTAGCCGCACACCATACAATACCACTAGACAGACGGCCATAAATGGCAGAAGTCGTGGCCGTCTAGTGCGCGAGATTTCTATGTAGTGCAATTTAGGTTCAACAGCCTTATACAATATCATTATACAGAAACCCTTTAATCCTGAGATTTTGTAATTCTGAATTATTATTTTTTGTCACATGTATTTTATCAAAATAAAGGATTCTTAAAACATTAATAAAGCTTTTATTGACGTACATTTACTAATTTGGTTATAATCGCTACTTGCCTCTCAACAAAAGAACCTTAGTCTGACACTTGCTATCTCTTTCTCGCAGTTACTTTTGTAACGATGCTATCAGCTTCTAAAAAAACAATGTGACATGCGCGTGCGATACAACGACGCGCGCGGTGTTTCGCCTACCTCGGTGGTGCTATGCTAACGCCGCGTCAACACAACGTTACTTTTGTTACAATCATGCCTACGGCACAGTGTAAAGACTAACAGTGGACCGACGCCTTTGATGTTTGCATAAATGCCGACACCGCACAAGGCCACTGTACTTACCTAGGGTTTTCACAGACTTTACACAACTGCCCAGAAAAGGAGGGTAATGTTTTTAGAGTTTCATGTATGTACGCATGTATGTATGAATGTATGTACGTTTCTTTGTTCCGCCATAACTTCTAAATGCCTCAACAGTTTGGACATAATGGGTATCATTACAATTTTTGCATCGTCCCGAGTGACGCTAGTTTTTTTTTTTTTTTTTGCGTGGCTGTCTGTTATTTTATTTGGGAATAAGTGCTTGTTAACAATATAAATTAATAAATTACTATTTTAATAATCAGTATTTAATACTTTACCTATTGAATCAGTTTCCGTTTTCTCATTAATCATTCATTAATTCATATTCATCTAAAGATTGGGTACTATTACTAATATACACATGCATTCTCGCACAGCACATGTCGTATAAGCACCATTTCAATTGTGTACAAATTAAAACATTTAAAACAAGACACGCGTTAGCCCTGAAAGTCATGTCCCGAGCTACTAACAATGGCAACGTATGCAGCTCGGGCTCGCCCTACCCGCCCCTCGCCCCTCACACCCCGCACGATTGCCCTGTCTAGACGGCTTCGTCGAATGACTGTATTGGTTTATAGACTGTGCCTACGGCCTCCATAAACACATTTTAATAAAAAGCGACTCTTGGTACGACACAATAAAGTGCAATTCAGGTCGCACAGTGCTAATTACCTACATTTATTCACCTAGAATTTTCCTCTCATTCTATCGCGTAACTCTTATATCTTCTGACTACGTTGCGCCCACTGAATTGGCCCGACACTAGACGAGCGCATCGCGTACTTGCAGCTACATACCTACCTAAAATGCGGAGTGCGCCTTCTGTAATATTCTGTGCTATGGTGTCAACGCGAAAACAATTAACAGTAGATGCAAAAAGCACTCCCTTATACCCAAATACTAATAGCGAAAATAATAAAGGCAATACATCGTCTTTATCAGAGAGGAAGTCTTATTGTCTCTTATCCGTGGGTATGCAATCGAAGAGATGTAATTAAATGAAACACAATAATATTCTGAATAATCACAAATCTCTGATCACATTAGGGAATTAACAATAATGTAAACGCCGTTCCCCCCAGTGTGTGAGGCGCAAGCGCACGTCAATCAACTCACTGTCCTGCAAGGGTAGTAACAATGATTACCAATATCTCAGTCGCCATTAATCCATGTCGGGTTCGATCCAACATTTTGATCTTACTTTTTGATAGCCGGCCTTCTTTTCGATACTCGGGGTTACGTCAAGTTGACAGTTGTCATAAAAATAATAAATTCTAAAATCAACTCCCTAAAATCCTTTAGACGCGCCGTCAAATACATACCAGCATGATATCTATGTGGCGGTTGTTGTTGTTGTTGCTGCTGCTGTTGCTGTTGCTGTTGTTGTTGAGCTGGGGGCTGTTGTTGTGGTTGCTGTTGTGGCTGCTGAGGTTGTTGCGGCGAGTACGAGTCGGCGAGTGGGCGCTGACGTAAGCTGCTGTAGCGTTTACTGCCGCCACCTGTGAGAAAAATAAAGATAATATAAAATATGTTTTAACTTATATAAGTATGGAATCTCGCGGTGAACTGCGTGCTTCCTACCGTCATCATTGAGTAACAATCAATTTGGCAGACTTAAAATATTTGATCAACTTATTTTTATAAAATTAAAGAATTAATTATCAACAACATACATTATAAAATATTGTTGATCGATTATACTGCTTAGTTTCAATGAGGGTGTTCATGAAAATTCACGCCACCAGTTGGCGTCACTTGGACAAGGGTTCTTCCATTTCGACAGTAAATATAAAATATATGATGACGTTCATCATTCCTTTCAATCATTCGTTCATCATTCAGTCACGACTAACGAAAATATAGGCGCTTTGACACTTTTTAACAGGTACCCAGACCTGCCGTGTCAGTGCTGCCACCTAGTTAACGTTATTTCAGAAAACCCTCGTTAATTTCTTCTTGAGTAACATAATCGATCACAAAAATTGATAAAAAAACATTCTGCACAAAAATATGCTCAAAACTCACCAGTAGCCGGTTGTTGCTGTTGGTTCTGTTGCGGTTTCTGTTGCTGTTGTTGTTGTGGGGCGAGTTGTTGCTGCGGTGGGGACTTGTTCGGCGCAGGATTCGATTGTGGTTGAGGCTGCTGTACAAGTAATTATGGATTATTGTAGTATTATTATCATCATGATGTGTGGTGTTACGCGAATGGATATAATAAGAAATGAGTACACAGGATGTTTGGCAGAACGTTGAACATACGAAAATGGTGGATAGGTGGGGTCATCTGCTACTTACTCAGCATTAATTTATTTAAATGCAAGTTGAAATTAAGGTATAAGTATTTTTAACATTTTTCTGTAAGTTTGAGGACTCATTTTTTTTTTTCTATCTAACATCTGAATAAAGCAATCGTTTTATAAGAATCAGCCAACATTAAAGATTATTAAAAAAAAATGCCTGTTTTACCAATGTTTTATAAAAATTACACTTTAAAGTTAAGAAAGAGGTGAAACTAGAAGAAAAAAAATATATTTAAAAATGTCCCGGTGGACCAGGGCCAAATAAATTAGGGCTGAGTAAGTAGCAGATGATCCCACCTATCCACCATTTTCGTATGTTCAACGTTCTGCCAAACACTCTGTATAAGAGGAAGTCTGAAAGTGGCACCGGTGACTGAAAAGTTGTGCGGAAATCGGTTGTCATGGTATGATCATGTGATGCGGAGGAGTGAGGGAAATGTCGCGAGGCAAGTTTGTGAGTATGAGTGTCGATGGCTATAAGAGTAGGAGAAGACCAAAGAAACGGTGGATGGACTGTGTGGAAGATGATATGGCTAGAAAGGGAGTAACCGAGATGACGACTACTAGAGAAGTATGGAGAAAAAGATGCTGCACTGACTCCAAGTAAATTGAGCTGACGGCAGGAGCTTGATGATCGTCAGCGTAAAACAGCAGTAGACTCGCGCGAGCAGGAACGTGCGGGTGTCTTACTGCTTATGCATGTTTTTTTAATACAAAATGACTCGACGCGAGATCGTGCGAGAGCAGTCCGTGTCGGCAGTACGGCAACTTCGTAAATGCCACATAATTTCGCGTGGATTCATTTTGTATGAAAAACATAACCGCCCGAGCGCAGTATGACATCCGTTCTGGTGCCATACCACCACATCTTATAGCAGTATTTTTATTTCAATTTTACTTCAGTGCGGGAAAGGGACGAAGCTATACAGGACGTCTAGCTCCAGCTATGTCGTACACTCTCGTGCTGCAGCACCCGTCTATATTTAAAGGGCCCTAAGAGCCCATACTACCTCAGCTCAAATTCACTTATCTCGCTCGCACCATACTGCTCGCGGACTGAGTGAGAGCGAGACGCGAGACCGAGTGGGGTGCTGGCGGCTCCAAGGCGCCGATAATTTAGGTATTTTCTTTTTACGGTGAAAATAATGTAAATATAATATATATATATGTATATATATATATATATATATATAATATATATATATATTTAGTTTAATTATTATGCAGTTTAATTATCTCATTTGAAGTATTTTTTTGAATACCAGCGGTTTATTGTTCGGTTTGGAGTTAACTTTGGAATTTATTTCAATCGAAAATTATGGAATTGTTTTTTTGTCAAACATACTCAACTTTAACATATTATATTTATTTCAAAATTAATACTGTATTTTCGACATAACGCAGGACCATGCTAATCAATTTGAGGTATTAAGAGTTCAACTGCTACTAATGAGACACAATAGAATTTTAATTGTTATCGATCTCCTGGAGTCTTTGTAACGGAAGACTATAAATCCCCATTATCATACGAGTATAAAGACATGCTCACCTGTGCATTAGCGTTGGGTTTCTTCCTGGCCTGGTCAGTGGGCACCGGTCGTTGCTGAGCGACCGTCGCGTTCACCTTGCGCGGGGCCTGACCTTGACTGGAAATTATAACTTGATTTTATATCCGTAATGCGATACAATACTAGAAGGACTTACGTTTTAAAACGCATGTTTGAAAAAAGAGCGTATTACTCGTATTCACTAATGCTCGATTCCAATAAACAAAAACGAATCGTTTTGCTTACCAATGGTAACATTTTTTATTGCCAAACTGGGCTTAAAAATAGATTTGTAAGCTAATTTTACCTGTGATAGCTACACCTTGTGCATATTGTTATTGAAGTGTTAGCAATAGGGATGATGCCTGGGTCAAAAAAAAGAAATTCTATTTAGTCCGTAGTCAGATAATAAAAAAATATTAGACACGTATTTTTTGCTTTATCATATTAATAAAAAATGACTCAGATACAACGCATTAAAGTTGGGGAGTGGGGGTTGATACGTCACAAGTACTATGTATAAAATCTACATACAAGTGACGTCATAGCACATTATAACTCAATGTATCGCCGTAATCTTTTGATAACGTAAAAAAAGAAAAAATACGTGTACGTTATTTTTTCATAATCTACATTACGGACAAAAAATATTTTTTTCGTCATCATCCCTATTCCGAGTAGACAAGCTATACTTCCATATGCGAGGGTCTACTATGCAAAGCTATGAGGTCTGTGCTTCATTATTGGTAAAGATGTATAATTTTTTTTTTAAAGTAATTTTAACGAAATTCTCACTTGTTGGTAACATTGGCAGTGATAGTGAGGTTCTCCAAGGCAGGCATCTTATCCTTGACCGGCTGTTTGTTTGGCACCTTCACCGCGACGCGGCCGGTGCCTTGCTTCACCATCGGCTTCTTAGCAGTCTTGATAGAGGCGTTGCGACGAAGCTGCGAGCCGTTCTCTATGGGCGCCTCGTTGACTGAGGGCTGGGATTTCGAGCGGGGGCGCGGGGTGCGGGGTTTGCTGTTGAGAAAAGAAAGAGATTAATAAGCGAATACAATAATAATTAAAATACCAGCCTATTATTGCCCTAGTGCAGGGCAAAACCTGCTTCTCATACAGAGAAGGCACGAGCATTGATCACCACGCATACTCAAGAGGTGTTGGCGATTTCAGTCTTATATTAACTATAAGTCCAGGTTTCCTCACGATCGTTTCCTTCCCCGATGATATTAATGTCCAAGATAATCACATGAGAGGCGAGGCCTTGAACACTGGGCCATCACGGCAGTTTTAACAAGTGAAAGCAGATCGTCATTTGTCACTCAAGAGTAAAATTAAAACTCTTGAGTGACAAATGACGATCTGCTTTCACTTTTTTTTGGAATTGCAGTCAAGTACAGTCTTTCTATTTGTGTTTTTGAAAGACTGTACTTACATGGTTTAAACAGCTGTTTATTAGATCTCATCATTGCGCGTTCGTACTTCTGAAGATAGACGATGACGCATACTTTTGTTTGGAAAGCCGTACTGCACAGTGCAAATATCATCTGTTTGCAATGTTTTGCGAGTTCAGCTGTAATAATCGTTGTTAAAGCTACATACCCATGTCTCCTGCTAGCATCCAGTTCAGGGAAGTCCTCAGCAGTGGGGAGTTTCCTTGGTAGCTGCTGTTGCTGGGCGGCTGATTGTCTTCTATAGGCTTCTTCGTCTTCCCAAGTTCGAGTGTACTTGTTGGGGCCGCGGCTGTCGGTAGAAGGTGAGGTTAGATGGGTGATGTGGTAATGTTGGATCCCGATAAGAGAACGTACAAGTGATAACCACTAGCCAGTCCCGTTGGAAGGAAATGGCCAATGCAAGGAGTCGGAAGGAATCCGACATTACTATAGTTCACGCGTTGTAGCATGGTGCAGGTGACAGGTGACAGAAAGGGTAAAATATATTATAATTTACTTGTTTTTACTGATTCTGTATTTTACGACTAATCCGTACCTATATACAGATTGTGTACATAATACGGACTCAGTGATAACTGTAGTAAATTAAATAAATTTACCCTTTCTGGCACCTGTCACCCACACCATGCTACACCGACAACTACCACCGACTAACTATAAATATCTTTCTCAAAAAATCAAATTCGCCATATTTCCTAAAGAAAATGGGTGTAAGCACAATCTTTAACAATCTACATAATTATCTATGCGGTCATGCAGAGAGCTCCGCCTTCAATTAACTTTGAATTTATGGCGTTCAAAAAGTATTATTATACATCTAAGCATTAGCAAATCAGTCAAAATGTTGGCACATTCAAAAATATGACTGAAAAGAAAGCAACATAATATACGCTAATGTGGATGATGATCAAATTTCTTATTTGTCCGTCAGTCAGATTATTAGAAAAAATTGGACATGTATTTTTTCTTTTTTTACGTAATCAAAAGATTACGGCGATACATTGAGTTATGACGTCGCATAAACTATTCTAATTAAAGCTAGGCGAGCGCTCGCTAAGGGCACCCCCTGTGGGGTACGAACCTCGGCTTAGGGCGTCGCTGGGGAGAGGACAGCAAGATGGGACAGGCTGGATCAAGGATAGATCATTATTATTAAGCGGGGAATTTAAAGCTACGCGCTCAGCTGCGATGCGGGCTGGCGCTTCAACGGGCAAGGGTCGGGGGGGAGTATTATTTACTCGGGAGGGTCGCGATCGTGGAGGACCTCTGCGGCGAGCTCGGTATGACGGGTGTCGGGTGTTTTTGTGGACTTTACTGGAGGACCACATCACAGGAGAGCAGTAGGTAGCCCTACTGCTCTCCTGAAGGAGTGTGATGGGGTCATCGGGGTCGGAAAGAGGCATAACGTCACGCCTTGGTTGATTTTATACTGAGTTGTGACGTAGAGAGTACTACTCCCCAACATTAATGCGTTTTATTTAAGTTTATTTATTTATTAATATGACAAAGCAAAAAAATACGTGTCTATCATTTTATTATCTGACTGACGGACTAAATAGAATTTATTTTTTTTACCCAGGCATCATCCCTATTATAAAATCATATGTAAATAATTCTTCTGGATTTATATCGTAAGAAATATACATATTATAAAACAGCATGCAGATACATCAGTTTCACTAACCGCCATGACTGTCGAAACCTCCATATTGCAATGCATGATAGAAAATTTTACACAATATAATTTCTGAACATTATTTAAAGATCATTTTCCAAATTCATAAATCTTCTGAGAGTTGAATACTCAACACTTAAATTATGAAACAAATTCTGTGCCCAGCTCAAACACTGCTACAAATTTAATTCGTTTAATATTCAAATTACACTTTGCCAGAAACTTCATAATTTCTGTCTTCCCGTGTATTTTTAAGAGTCTTTAGATTTCGCTTCCATACTTTTGTCGTGTGCTATTATTATTAAAGTATATTCACCCATATCGCCTGTTGCGCCTCGCGTGTGGAGGCGCGTCCTCGTTCCTAATATCATACCCGTAGATCGCTACCAACTCGTCACGAGATTTCGGCATCTGAAACAAATTAATAGATTCGTGAAATCATAACGGACAAAGAAATCTCTTGTACACATTTTCTGACATGTATAATTTCAACATGAATAATGTTACCAATATTTTGTAACAATATTTTGATTTAAAAGAGGGACACTCTCTTAAATCAAAATGGAGATTCTTGCCTGTTCTTCTCCATAGGTACCTACTACGCTTTGGAATGGGCAACTAGCTTCATATTACTGACTGACCGACTTCTTGACAATTCAAAAGTGCCTGTAGTTAGTTTCTTGTAGTTCCGGTAATTTATAAATTATTGATTAAACACTTTATTGTAATTTTTCTACGTGTCTGTAGGGCGACTATGATTTCACCCGTGTTCCTTCGGTTGCCTTTACGTTGCCAGGGGCCACGGTATCCCTTTCGGACTTTCCGCAACCCCGGAAGCCATCGGTCCCATTGGAACCCTTCAGTTGACATCTCTTTGAGGCGCGCGTGGAACACAACGCGCCGTCGACCCGGGCCTGCATGTCGATTCCCGTAACCACTTCACCGTGAAAACATGTGAAGTGAGCGTGGAGTGAGCTGTCAGTGTCATCTCACCCTGTTGGAATGACAACTCACTTCACCTAAGTTTTCACGGTGAGTTGGTTACAGAATAGCACCGCTGGTCCTTACCGGACGGCGAGCTACCCATTGCTCACCGTCCGCAAGCCCGCGCCTATGGTGGCCGGGAATCGGCAGCCTAATCACCCTTAGACACCTGTAGACGCTATCATTACAACGAGAAATAAGCAGATAGGAGGATATTACTCAGGGGCCGTGGCTAAATAATAGCAGCTGCATGAGTCAATCGAAGGTTAAGCTACGCTTGCCGCGGTCGGGTCGTGGATGGGTGACCATCCATGAAATACCGAGACTCCTCCGTGCCTCGGAAAGCACGTTATGCCGTTGGTCCGTGGCCGTCATTCGTAAGTCTTTGATAGTGGTTACGGGTATTCAGAAGCCAACTGCCTTGTTGGTCTACTGGTCGCAAACGCTGAGCATGAGGTCCTGTGTTCAATTCCCGCGTCGGGCAGTGTTATTAAGTTTTTCCATCTGGAATTTCTCAGTAGCAAACCGGAGTCTGGATTTGTGTCTGGTTGATGGCAATAGGCTCGGCCCCTATTACATGGAACTCAAACATAACTGTCGGATTGTGGATGTACTATGGTCACACCTCTGCCGAACCCTTCGGGAAATACAGGCGTGATGTTATGTTTTATACTTTATTGTACACGATAAAATAAATAGCAAAAAACGAGTGATCGCCCCCCTAACCCAGTAACTGGGTTGTGGAGGTCAGATAGGCAGTCGCTCCATGTAAAATACTGGTATTCAGCTGCATACGGTTAGACTGTAAGCCGACCCCAACATAGTTGGGTAAAGGCTAGACAGATAGATAGGATGTTACTGCCCATTTTCTTGATGCATTTTTCGAAACTAAATAATAAGTCTCAAGGAGACTTATTTTTGCTAGATACACAGATCTATCATGTTTACGAAAGAATGAAGGTTTTATTGGGGCTGTCTAGAGAACCACAATTTTACCGTGCCGAATAAATAAGTTTATTTTTACTTTAGAGAATGAGTTTGTTTCTGACCTGTTCGTTCTCATTAAACTTGTCGTGCGACCACTTGTTGACGATCTCAGACTTGCGCGGCGGTCGGCGACGCTCGGTGGGCGGCTCGGTACCTTCCTTCTTCTCCGAAGCAGCCTCCGAGGTCGCGTTGCTGGATTCTTCGCCACTGTAAAAGAGAAATATGTTTCGTAACAATATTTTGAATGAAAGTGTCCATGGAGTTACTTGTCCGTTCTTCTCCATCCTACGCTTTGGAATGGATAACTAGCTTTACGAGTATCTTTCTGACTAACTCCTTGACAATTCAAAAGAGACCGTAATTGAAATAAATGCTTTGAGTATTTATCCGTGCGCGACTGCTAGTCACCACCTAAGGTAATTGAGCGGTGAGACGGGGGAGTTAGAAAAAGGCCAAGCTAACTCAGTCTGATAATTTTATCAATAGCGCCCTCCCCTGTCTCTCCGCTCACATACCTCAGGCAGTGACTAGCAGTCCCGCACGAACTATACCTCATACTGTTGGCAGATAATGCTAGCAAAGTGAACCCGCTCTATGATAAATTACCAACCTCTGTAGCAGTTTTAGTAACTATGGTTGTATTTATTATCATCATAATAAGGCAATGTGATACAAGTTAACATCGACTTACAAAGACTGCAGGGGTTTTTTAGACACTGCTACTGGCAGTATGTTACTCAGAATAAAAATGAGTAAAACTTGCGAAAGCGCAGCAGAAACCGTCATTTATAAATAGTATAAAATAAGTCCCTTTTTGCTTGTTTGTATGTTTGTCTGCTTAGTTTTCTGAGAAAGTTTGTGTTTATATACATTAATATTTAATTTAAATATAGGTAAGAAATCCTGCTGTTTTGACTAGTCGCTAAATCGATAGATTGCACCCGCGCGAAGCAGGTGAAACAACCTGGAGAACATAATCAAAAGGAACATTTTGACGGTTAAACTTATCAATCATAAATTTCAAATTATTTAGGAAAACGCCCCACACATAGCGTTACATAACTGCAAACAATGCGTGTGCGTTTATAATTACAACCAGTGGAGCGGTAATGACCGAACTGCGCAGTGATGCGGCAATAGAAAGCTGCGAATAAATTCAATTTATACTCAAACTCTACAAACTAATATTAGGAATATTGGCTCATCTGATCCTAAAACTCTATTAAACAGTATTACCAAGGGGTAATGCGTTACCCAGTTTACCGTATTTTTTTAAAAACGTTAGCATTTGAAGAGCTTTCATTCTAAAAGATGAACTTCGCAAATGGCTGTCAAATATTTAACTGTTTTGATTAATTTGGCAATATATATGAAATATCGCTAACTAGTGAACTAGAATATTAATAAGTTTGCCACTCTTCCTGAATACATACATACATAAACTCACGCCTTCTTCCCACGGGGGTAGGCAGAAACTACAGAACGCCACCTGCTACGATCCTTACATACTCCTTTTGCCTCGTTTACGTTCATACATCTGGTCATACACGCACGCCGGTTGCGAGTACTACGCACCTGTCCTTTCTGAAGAACATCAACTCTTCCTGAATTTTAATTAATATTATTGTTATTAGCATTGATAGCCTAGTGGTGTGATCGTCGGACTGCCAAGTCATAGGTCTCGAGTTCGAACCCAAGGCACGCACCTCTGACTTTTCGGATTCATGTGCGTATTTGTATCACTTGCTTCTAAAACGGTGAAGGAAAACATCGGGTGGAAACCGGCATGCCTGAGAGATATTTCTCGACGGCATCTGAAGCCAAGTCAGAAGCCCATGGGCGGCTTTAAAACTCTGACACCAGGTTAGTCACTAACCACTCGAAAAGAAGAAGATTAATATTCATTTAGCATACAAATTGAATCAAATACAGCACATTGCTTTGAATATTCTCTGCATATTACGAAACAAAATTAACGACTTCAGGTCTTCACGTTAAAAATCTGCAAAATTATTTGCAAGCGGATTTCGGTACGATTTTCACCGTTTAGCGCGAATTTCACGCACGCGAAGCCACTGCTGTTATTAATCTATCAATATTGTTTTTTCGATGTGATTTAGTGGGATGATATAAATAGTAGCTGGGGAATTTTCACCACTGCTTCTTCTCCTTACTTTATAGTAACTCCCAAGATGCTGACGATGTTTATAAAAAAAAAAAAACATCCTTTCGAAAATCTTGTCGAGCCCTCTACGCGCAAAATCATAGGAGCATGCTGAAAACCTTTCTTAAAGACGACTCGAGCAGAACTAAACAGCGAGAAATCCAGAAATCAATCTTGTTTCTGTCTAGGGCTGCTGCTGCAGTCGAAGCCTCCTAAGGATTTTTCTCCGCAGTGGAACAAAATGGGCTTATAAAGGCTACTACACACAGTGCCGGCGGCACGGACCGCTGGCTTTTGCCGAGCAGCACGTGCCCTGGCTCCTTTGCGCGGCTTGCCCTAAAAATCCAATGTGAGAAGTTTCTTATCCATATAGGTAGGTATATGTATTGTTACCTGGCCGCAGTTCTGTCGTCGTGCTCATAGAAGGTTCCCCTCTTGGGGATGTACTGCGGGTTGCTTCGGTCTTCATCGTCGTCTACCCGGCGTTCGGTCTCCTGTAACAATATTAAGACTTAATTTACTAATATTTTTACCCGATTCTCAAAAAGGAGTTTCTATGTTCGTAGCGTATGTATTTTTTTAAGAATGTCCACCGATTTCTCCGTCAATTGTGGACCGATTTTGTTTTTTTGTTTGAAAGAATATGCTCTCGAGATGGTCCCATATAAATTTCATTAACTTTCAAATCATCAAAATCATTTATTTCTTTGCAAACATGGGTATAGTACATAGGTGTTTTTATATTAAAGTTCTCCATATTTTACCGTCACGTGGTCATGCAAAGGTTTACAATTCAAAATCTAAAATAAGCGGCAGATCATTAGAAATTACAAAAAAAAATATGTCAGTGTTGTCACAGCAATAAAGAATATAAAATAAAATAAGACTAGGTATCTAATGCCAAACGGAAACAAAAACCTTGCTTGGAAAGTTTTTGAGTTAGCTTCAATAATACGTATTTTTCCCACTTTGTCTTCGTGGATGATATGGTGATAAGCTCCCGTCACTGTTATTTATATCGCCTCCTTACAACGAAAACCAATTAAATCGAAATTTTGACGAAAATAACTTATGAATGCCAAAGTATTTAAAATTTTGTGTTCTTTCTTCTGCGAAAACCCATTAATGGGATTTATGGGTGGGAAATGCTTGAAATAATTGGTTATATTATTAGCTAATAATATGTATAACCAATTATTTCAAGCATTTCCAAGGTTTGTTTTCAAATACAAAACATTAAGCAGATTTAACTTGACTGCCGACATATTTGTCTCCAATGATTGTCAGTTAATCTGATAAAATTTTGTTTTTCTTCAGAGAGAGCTCATGAGATACTCTACTTTTCCCTCAGTAACATCCGTTTACTAAGATTTGAATCTCCAAACACAGTTTAAAATATATAGACATTTATCAGTTCTCAGGGAAAACCAATTAAATGGGTGACCTTGTGAAAATAAATTGAAAATTTAATTACAATTTTTTTAAACCTCAATAGACATGTTTAAATAGAACATTTATCAATGTACTGATGCTATGAAGTAATAATAACAATAAATACTACAAAGGGTATTTTCAACCCCATAAACTTTTTAATCGCGATATCTTCTCTCTTATGGGACTGGGGACTTTAATACATTGTGGTACCTAACCACAATGTATTAAAATGTGTTTTCTGGCGGACACACTGGCCTCCGAATAAAGAGCCGCATGTTTCCCAAACGAAAACCCGCGGCCTCTGAAGGTGGGACTTTGTGATTCCGGAAGGATACACATGGCTCTCAACGTGTTAACTATTCTGTCTGCTTCGCGGACGGTGAAAGTGTTAAGCTTCGTAGTACATACAAAGTAAGTAAATACACAGATTTCTTAAAGATCTTATGTGTGTTTGATAAAGTTAACACTCGATTTTTTGCAAACAAAGAATAAATATTTTTATTAACCCCCGACGCAAAAATAGGGGTGTTATAAGTTTGACCGCCCTGTGTCTGTCTGTGGCACCGTAGCTCATAAACGGATGAACCGAATCTAGTGATGGTTCTTAGACATGATTTATCAAAATAGGTGCAGCCGTCTTTTCTTGTTGATAAATGGATGTGAGCGTCTTCCACAGATCAGCTTTCTAATTACGCAACATATTTTCGTAAACGATAAAGACAAATCTGTTTCATTTTGACAGTTCAACAACATTCATTGCGTTATTTACGTTGCTCTGCAGTTTTTTTTTTCGAATTTACGGAGCAATGGATTAGCAATCTGTTTCAAAACGATTCAGATTCGGATTGATTTTGCATTACGTAATTAAGTTACTGATCGATTTGAAATTTGGTATTCTGTTACTTCAATGATATTAGAAGAACATAGTAGGTAACCTTGAACTGATGATGCAGCATCACCTGGAATTTGCAGGATACCCAACTCCCTTACCAACTTATAGCACAGGTAACGAGTTTGGGCTCATTGAAGAGGTTATAGATATATGATGAACAGGGTCTGGTGATGGAGAAGGAAAGAGAAATAAGGAAACGTTTGAGTCGGTGGTTTTTTTAAATTTTAATATTACTAATTTCACTTGTGTAATCCTTTATCATTCTTGAATTAGTATATATCGCTTAAATCAAGGATCTGATGAAAACTACATATTTTCAGTAACTATCACGCTCACTACCTCTGCATCATTCATCATCATCGACATCATTCTCTTGACCCTTACACAATTTGTTTGGGATCGGCGCAACATATTTATGTCTTCCATACTTCTCTATCAGTCGTCATCTCGGTAGTCCCCCCTTTCTACCCATATCATCTTTCACACAGTCCATCCATCGTTTCTTTGGTCTGCCCCTTCTCATTACCACCACATAATAGTACAGAAGGGCACTCCGCATTTTAGGTATGAAATTACAAGTAGGTACGCCAGCAGGTCAACCTACCCGAAACTGTCAAATTTTCCCAATCAACTTTGAACCTTATAAGTACTTGGGTAATAAAGTTGAAAATCTATTAAATAAATTTTACAGATTGTAGTAGGTTGATGTGCGTCTGTCTGTACCACCAAAGAAGTTCAAATCTAACCAGTTTGATAACAAAATCCCGTGAACACGATAACCGCATCTGTTACCGGTCCGGTTCTATAGCCGCCGAACGCTGCAAGCAAGAATAGTCCTTACGGTGGTTAGTTATGAACTTCTTTGATGGTCGGGCGAATTCAGTGAGCGTAACGTAGTCAGAAGATACGGCCTGATTTTTTAGTCACCCGTCCAAATTATGATATATTAATCTTTGGCGAAAATCATTGAATACGTGTTTTTTCTTTTAGTATCACTCAATACAAAAATATTGAGATATCACATCACAAAGTTATTATATATGAAAATGGAGTTAGTTAATCATACCTAATGCCTAGAAAAAATTTGGACGGTGACTAGAAATTCAGCCTGTATAAGAGTTACGCGATGGAAAGAGGCAACTTCTAGATGAATATAACTGTAGATAATTAGCGCTACGACCTGAATTGCACTTTTTTGTATCGTGAAAAGAGTCGCTTTTTATTTTAATGATTTTGCGGAGTGATCCATCTGTTACCACATCATACATATGCAACTGACAACTTATAAAATAACGCTACAAAACCGAATGAACAAAAGAACAAAATAAACATCACAAATGAATAAATAAAAACATAATACAGCACATACTAAGCAGATGTATCCGCACAAAAACTACAATTTGCATTCATCTCTATACCTAAAGAAACTTATTGTAATGTGAAGCACATTATACATTAGCATATAGACTGTTTTCTTTAGCCTTGGTCTAGTGACCGTAAAGCAAACCTGATTTCTTGTATGTATTATTAATATGGATATTGGGCTTTAGATGTTTAAGCTAGTTATGCACTGGTTCTATTCGGCATCGGATAACGGACGATGTTTGACGTATGCATAAAGTTCATCTAAAAGCTAAACTAGGCTGGACTTATAAGAAGGCTATTACAAATAGGTAACGACAATTAAATTACGTGAACTTAAATTTTCCGTATAATCAAATCACAGCTGTCATTATTTGACAGTTGTACTATATGAAATGGCTATAAAGCCGCAGTCCCACGGCCTGTCCAGGTCTGTTGCGTTCTGGCGCGTGGCCACGCCTTTCAAGGCCTGGTCTCGGCTCGGCCCGTGGGTCCTACGGCCCGCTTTATCACAGGCCAGATCATATCAGGCCAGGTATCTAATTACGCAACTCATTTTCGTAAACGATTACGACAAATTTGTTTCATTTTGACAGTTCAACAACATTCTTATTATTACTCGTATATTATTATGTTATTTACGTTGTGGAGCAGATTTTTTTTTTCGAACTATCGAAGCAATGGATTATCAATTTGTTTCAAAACAATTCAAATTCCGATTGATCGTGTATTATGTAATTAGGGTACTGGCCGACAGGCCGTGGGAACCGTCGATCCGATGAGGCTCATGGTGGGAATGCTCGGCACGGGCCACGACAGGCATCGACAGGCGTGGCCACGCGCCAAGCCGGGATAGGCCTCGACAGGCCGTGACCGTGGCTTAACACGACATTATTGTAGTGATCGCGTCAATTAACAATAAATCTCTACTGTCTAGACTTCCGTCGGCAAAACCCATAGAAAACCCGTTTCTATAGTACGCAAATAAATGAATAATGAATATGAACATAATGGTAAAACAAGATGTTAATAAAAGTCTTAGAGCTAAGCCATCATCGGCAGCGCCATGCTACGCGTGCTGGCCGTACCTATATCCGTAGCCGTAACCGTTAGCGGAGTTCCATGGAACGGAGCTGGGTTTATTTCAATGCAGCAGAGATCATTTGCAAGCAGTGTTGCTTGTAAATTATGTTTTTGAAACTACCCACACACTACAGTTATTGACTTATCGCTCCATCCGATATAATATACGATGCAAAGTGCACCAATGACCATTACACAAAATAACTTTTGACTTGGTACATCAACCACGCTCCGGTAAAACGTGATCTTTCCGTAAAATTAGGCCCGGCAAAATGACACTGAAGAGTTGAACGATTATTGCCGGATAACGGATCTGAGCAGTGCATAAACACCCTTATCATGAACTACTATAAGAAACCGGTCGATAGTACAATAAGCCTTTTGAGAGATATAAACATAATTATATGGGCACGGGTCGGTAATGTATTATGTCCTTTCAATATGGTTTTTTATAAGGGTAGCTCTGAAAGCCAATCGTGTATTTAGTTCTGGTGTATTGTAACTAGACTGTCTCATTGATCTAGGTCCGCTGATCTATAGGATTAACGGAAAAAAACATAAAGACAAAGTGTTATTAGGTTTTTCCATCTCGAATTTCTTGGTAGCAGCCCGGATTCCGGATTTGTGCTCGGTTGATGGCAATAATCTCGCCGCCTATTACATGGGACTTACGGCGAAATGTGCAGCCCTTCTCTGCCCAGCCCTTCGGGGATTACAGGCGAGATGTTATGTGATGTATTTTAAGTAGATTCGATTAGATTAGCACAGTGAGCTCCAGATAAACCTTTGCATTGTTTTTTACATTGTTAGGGGGTGAGTGAGTTTTCTCTGGACCCCACTGTACAACCATTTTGCATGCTAAACAAATAAGTTAAATAGTAATTTAATATGCCTTGTAGTTCCCTAAAAGGGTTTACTTAACTTTTCTTTAAAATATATAGGGCGTGGACGTCAATACGACAATAAATTAAAATTCGTGTAAGTATTTGACTATAGTTTGACAGAGACCACTGTACCGCGCCTTAGGAATACGCGGCGAGGTGGAGGGCAGCGTTGACTAATGAGCGGCGGGACGCCATGAGCGGTGAGTCGGTGACGAATGAGCGACGGAACGCCGTGCGCGTTGACGAATGAGCGGCCTGTACTGCCCCGCCATTTCGCCGCGCATATACCTAAGGCGCGGTACAGCGGTATCGGTCAAACTATAATGACATACCCAGTGTAGAAACAAAAATTCAATCAAATACTGTATATTGTCCAATTTGTCACTATAACTGATTGGCAAAACCCATAGTCTGTTCATCACTACAATTATTACTAGTACTGTTTAGATAATTGTTTTTTTTTTTCATGGTTGGATATCGGTATTTGATGGTTTCAACATTCACCTGCTGTATACTTACTGCATTATAATTGCTGCAGTGTCTTCATATGTTGTCGTCCCCACGTGGTTTGTAGGGAAAATCATTACATGCGGCGTAGTTATCACTTCTTATTAAATGAGTCATTGGGTTAAATAATAATTACAACAAATCAACCTTTATACCGCTGTAGTGATAACATTATGAACTTAGAAATTGTGTCAAGTTTACTAAAATGATTATTTACATATTAGCTAATTAATCAACGATTGTAAACTACGATAAGAAACCCCGAGGGAGACGTATAACCAGACGAATGGACAAATGGATAAGGAGTCCATTACGTGCAAGCATATTTGGAAAAATAAGTTGGAAAACGGGTGATCGGACTCGAGTGAAGTTAGGCAGCACACCTGGCAACCCTCAGGCTACGGTCTCTTTAAAACGTCAGACGCTACTGACAGCGTGCGGTGACGTCACGGGTGACGTCACGGGCGGCGTGTGAGCGGGACCGCGGGCGGCGTGCGAGCGAAACCGCGCCCGTGTGTTAACGAACATAGCATTCGGCCACTGTCGGTGACGGACGGCTACACGTTGTCGGCCACTGTCGGTGACGGACGGACGGACGGCTACACATCGTCGGCCGCGGTCGGCGTGCGTGTGGTCAGATAGACCGCATGACAGATTGTGACCGAATGGAAACCAAGAACTGTATGTAGGCGTGTCGGTCGTTCGGCGATGAAATGGGCGGACGACATTGCGGGTAAAACCTGTACCCTAATTGCGTTTCAATCACAGTCAGAATCATTTTGAAGGCTTTATTGCTAATTCATTGCTTCATAAATTCGGAAAATACTTCTGCTCACCAACGTTAATAACGCAATGAATATTGTTGAACTGTCAAAATAAAAGCCTGTAGGGATGAAACTGGCACTAGCAGTGGGGAAAGTCGGGCTGTAAGTAGGTTTATACTATATAGAGGTATGAGAAACAGGGTGTAAAATTGGTAGAAAAGGGAGGATCCTCCGTCCAGACGGGTGTTGTGTCTGATGGGCTACTGCCCGATGATTGTTGTCGGGACTTTTTATGACAGTCGCGCGGTAAACTCTGCTTACGCGATGCAGGATTTTTACGTGACGTCAGTGTGATGCGTAGTTTGTGGCTATGAAGATGCCGCCAAATCCCTCCCACAAACACACACACACACACCACACAACACGCACTTGAAACACTTTTACACTACAATGTTTTTTTTTTTTAAATCAAGATCAGGTTGGTGTCTTCTATCTGATTACTCGAAGAAACACCAAAAGAAACTTAGAGCTCATTACCTCTATTATCAAAGTCCAAACCAGTCATTGTAATGGTCAGATACTCAGGTCATGTGAAGACCATGCAGCCTTTCATACCGATATATCGTGTATAACGACGACGCAATACCATAATTAGTGAATGTGAGAGATTTCAAACTGAAATTGTATCCAATAAATAACAATCGTCGGAATAGAATGGCAGATATTAAATGACCCATTGTACTGAAGTTAAGAACCGTTAGTGCTGGTCAATGCAGTTTTGTTTCTTTTGATCTCAGATGTAGGACAAAATAAAGATAATGTCTAGACTTCAGAGTAAGTAAGTATTGAATCGGCATACAAATCATGACTCGACATTTTGTATGGTAAGTAAACATACTGTTGAGCACATTAATTGGGAGTACAAAGTCTGTTCAGTATTTCGTTTATTTGTGTTGAATATAAGAGGGGCTGATTTTCAAGGTTAAGCAACGCTTGCCGAAGTCGGTCTGTGGATGGGTGACCATACCTTAGATATCGAGACCCCTCCGTGCCTCGGAAAACACGTTAAGCCTTGCTGTCATTTGTACATCTTTGACAGTCGTTACGGGTAGTCCGAAGCCCCAAAAGTCTGACAACCAGTCTTACCAAGGGGCATCGTGTTACCCCACTAACTGGTTTGTGGAGGTCCGATAATCAGTCGCTCCGTGTAAACTCAGCTGCATCCGGTTAGACTGGAAGCCGACCCGAGCGCAGACACAGGTGCACTATCTCTTCCATCAGTCTCATAGTAGACCGGAGAGAGATCAGGTGCAGGACCAACGGCTTCACGTGCTTTCCGAAGCAGGGGGTATCACACTAAACTTCCTAACTTCGGGCTGTTATTAGGAAATTCTAATGGAAAAACCCAATAACACTTTTGCCAGACCCGGGAATCGAACCCAGGACCCCACGCTCTGCAATCGCGCTTGCGCTCGAGTTTGACCGTTCTAATAGACAAACAAGATCAGTGTATGTCCTTCCAAAGTGTCCCCTCCCGTTATTTTTCACAAAAGGGTTAACAGAACGGACATAACACTCCGAGATCTCTTGTGTTCATCTCAAGTCCATCCTCTCTGTGTAACCAAACTGAATTGCTATTAAAGTCATTATTTTATTTAATAACAGATTCAACATTATGTTGTGGTAGACGTGCAAGATTATGGACACGTTATATTTAAAGTGGGAGACTAGTTGCCAGTGGCTGAGCGGTTGGATAACCGTGCATCCGGTCTTACTGTCGATTCCCTTTCGGACGGGACAAATATGTAAATTTCAGACACGACTTTGCAATAATTATCTCTTTCTTTGAAGTCGCTCGCGATTTGACACAAACGTAACCTCCGTAACGCGATTTAAGAAGTAATCGTGAATATTTTGTCACTTGGTTGTTCATGTTATGGTGGGTAGGAAAAGTGAGTTTTGTTACGCTTTCACGAATGATTTGGAAGAAGTTTGGCACATGGGTAGACCATGACCTGGGTTAGGACATAGGTTACTATTTGCCGAACTCCTCGAAGCCGTGGGCAAAAGCTAGTATCCTATTTGATTTGTGTCTGGACAAGCACGTTAAGCCGTTGGTCCTGCGCCTGATCCCTCTCCGGTCGTGTCGGATTGCCGTTCCATCAGGCTATGAGAGTGTACACCTCTGTTTATCATGTTACGTTTCAGGAATACCCACCATTAAGAGCATTTATACAGAAACTGGGCAACTTCGCAAATAGCTGTCAAATATTTCGCTGTTTTGATTAATTTGGCTAAACCACTGTATGGAAATAAGAAATACCTATGGCCAACTAGTGGACTAAAATAACTGAATATTTAGTTTTAGATGTACCTACTTAATAATTTGGAAACGTTACTAATGCCTTTTTTACACCTTAAACGGTAACAACATCGATTTCAGTGATATAGTTGCAATTTAATATTAATATTCTAGTTTACTAGTTAGCCATAACATTTCTTATTTCCATATTGCCAAAATTAATCAAAACGGGTAAATATTTTACAGCTATTTACGACGTTGCCAACTTTTTGGATAAAAGTACAATTCCGTAGCCGACCGCAGGTGGCCGCGACACGAATGGTTTCTATGTATTTATATGAAACAGACGTGTCGCTAGCTACGGAAAGTATTTCATAGAAACACATAGAAACCAGTGATGTCGCGGCGACTCGTCGCCTGCGGCTGCCGCCTGCGGTCGGCTACGGAATTATACCTTAAGATTTGGAGAAATCGTAGTTCAGGATGCAAACTTTGACAATTAAAATTGCCGACTAATGTCTTTTGGCATACTGTAGTCACACAAAGTGTTTATTATTTTAAGTCAATATACGTTCATGGCCAATTTAACACAACATTGAAACACTTTCTGATAATTAAAATAATTATGACATGAAAATGCACAACATTTATTTGTAGTAAGTATGCGTTTTCCTGTAATCTTGTCTGAATTTGTCATCATCATTTCAGCCAAAAGACGTCCACTGCTGGACATAGGTCTCTGCCCATTACCACTTAAGTTTGGCATTCCTTCCGGCTATGTCGGTTATCTTGGTTCTCCTGCTGATCTCTTCATTTCTGATTCGATCACGTAGGGAAACTCCAAGCATTGCCCGCTCCATTGGTCTTTGGGTAGCTTTTAGCCTTCCAATGGAGCTTTCCATTGTGACAGACCACGTTTCAGTGCCATAGGTCATCCACTGGCAACACGCACTGGTCAAAGACTTTCGTCTTGAGACACTGGGGTTTGTGGGACGAGAAAATATTGTTTAGCTTCCTGAACGCTGCCCAGCCGAATCGGATTCGACGCAACAAAGAGATTCTCTTTGGGAGAAAACAGACCTACACATTTGAAAATGGTCATCAACTATTAGATTTTAGATCATAACATCACCCAACATAAATGTAGGAATTCCCCGAAGGGTTAAGCAGAGGTGTACCTATAGTACACCCACATTTCGCCAGTTAAAGTCCCATGTGTTACATGGGACTTAAACAAATGGGGGCAATCAAATGGCCACAAATCGAAACTCCGGGCTGCTACTGAAAAATTCCTGATGAAAAACCCAATAATTTTTTTTCGGACCTGGGCATCGAATCCAGAACCTCATGCTCAGCAATAGCGCTTTGACCACTAGATCCATGAGGCAGTTCTAGGGATTTTAGATCAATAAGGTTTGAGATCAATGAGGTATGAGGAACAGGGTGTAAAGTTCACTCATCCTCTATAGAAAGGGGAGGATGCTCCGACCATGCCAGACGGGTGTTGTGTCTGATGGGCTACTCGACGATTGTTGTCGGAACGTTGTATATATGCTGATCGCGCGGTAAACTCTGTTTCAGGGGCGTAGCTACCGCCGTATCTGCCGTATCAATTATATGTACGTCTCTACGTCTAATTTGTCCATAGAGGCAGAAACTTTAAAAAAACTAGTCATCATCAGATAAAAATGATTTAATAAATCAGTTTGCCGAAAAAAGGCAAGGAGAGTACCTATATTTAATTTGAATTGTTTGTAAAATTTTTGGAAAAAGTGACAGATCATAGATAAATATGATGAATACTTAAATATTTCTTTTAATTTTATGCAAACATTTAATTTTTTTGGTTTTGTGAGAAATCTTAACCCTTCCTAAGGGCCCCCAAACAAAATTTTATACGGGGCCCCGCCAAGGTACGCCACTGCTCTGTTTGCACGATGCAAGATTTTGCGGACAAAACATAGCATGTTTGTGTCATTTACCATACACACATACTTAGTCATTTTTAACTTGGTATAATTGCAGTTATTGAATCAATCAATATTCTCTCCTTTGGCAATAAGATCAATTAAATAATTATGACTATGTAAACAGGTAATTCCCCCTAGAATATAAATGCACTATTTGTTTATGATTCTTTGTAATTCTCTATGGAGGAATTATATCATACCTACTGTTGCAACATGAATGAAGTCAGAGATAAATAACATTACTAACCTAATTAACAATTATGCATGAACATATAAAACACTAGCGTCTGCCCGCGACTTCATCGGCGTCAAATTTGTTGTTTTAAGAGCGCTTATACTGAAAATGGGCAACGTAAATAGCTGTCAATTTTTGCAATATTACTGAATGGAAATAAGAAATATGGCTAACTAGTGAACTAAAATATTGATTATCAAATGCAATAATTTTTCAAAAAAAACCGTTTATATTGGTCAGTTAAAAAAAAAACATAATATCTAAACACCGAATATTAAGTTCTAGATGCATAAAAAGTCTTTAGAAACTTACCAAATGACTTTTTTACACCTAAAACACAATTTGTTACAATAACATCAAATTCAGTGTTTTAATTGCAATTCATTATTAATTATTCTACTTCACTAGTTAGCCATTATGTCTTATTTCCATACAGTAATATTGCTAAATTAATCAAAACATCGAAATATTTGACAGCTATTTGCAACGTTGCCCACTTTCAGTATAAATGCTCTTAACATAAATATATCTTATGACCCTCATTACTGCAGCTTCTTTAAAACTAGACAAAAACTTTTCATGCTAATTATAAAGAGGTCAAATTTGTGAGTTTGTATGCAGGGGTAATCTTCGGAACAACTGATTCGATTCCGAAATTTCTTTCACTAATGGGAACCTACAGTATCGCCAAGTGTTATAGGATATATTTTAACAAGAAATTTCAAGTGGTCGAAGTCGTGGGCATAAGATAGTGTAGGTATACAACGAAAACTAGGTCATAAAGTACATTTTATAAATAGAATGAGTTTATTTATATCTTCGTCTTCTCAAGGGCGGCATTGTTTTGAAGATTAGCCGCAAGCTGAGTTCTGAGATGACTTAAAAGTGCCGAGATGACCTGGTTTGTCTTCTTTTATAACCGAAATAACAATAGTGTTACTAATTGTAGTGGGTATTTTAAGACTAGTCAGTAGTAAGGTATTGTTTATAACTGATTTTGTTTAAAGAGTTCTGATATCTCACATAATTCTAGTACCAACATGCTTTGGCAATTGTTTTTACGATATTTCTGAAGTAAATGACCAGATATAATATGATGGAACAAAGGAAAAGAAGTATGTAAGGAAAGTAGAAGTATGTGGTGTTCTGTAGTTTCTGCCTGACGCCTTGGGAAGAAGGCCTGAGTTTATTTTTGTATGTATTTCTGAAGGTAACTGAAAAATCAGTATTAATTTTATTTAAAAAAAATATAATTTTAATTTAAGTACTGAATGTTTGATAATCTAGATTTTGATAATTAAACTTCGTAATCAAGATAAATATAAAATAAACAATTTAAGTTGAATGTTAATTTGAATGCGCTTTTTGGCTAAATTTTTAAAGCCACAAGTTAAAGCCAAAACAGCTGTCTATGCATCTGAACTCATACCAATAAATAACCAAAGTTAATTTTGGTACTACATACACCATGGAAAATATTGCAACTATACTGTTTGCAGTGTAGCATGGTGCCGACAGATGACAGAAAGGGTAAAATATATTATAATTTACTTGTTTTTACTGATTCTGTATTTTATGTATGATCCGTACCTACACACAGATTGTGTACATAACACGGACTCAGTAATAACTGTAGTAAATTAAATAAATTAACCCTTTCTGTCACCTGTCCCACCCGCACCATGCTACACCGCAAACAGTATAGTACCTAAGAATTTGCACATCTGAAGCAATATGGAAATGTAGGAAGAGGCAGAATCAAATAATATGAATAATAAATAAACACACATTTTAAGGTCCTACCTAATTCCTTCATATAGCTTGATATTCCTTTGATTTCTAAAATCTAATACAATTGCCAACATACAATATATTATGTAGCAGGTACTACCTAATAGGTATTAGTTTCCAATTAATTTGTTGTCAATGACCCAGTCAAAGGTCAATAAAACTTAAAACTCACTACATTTAATAAAGTTTACAAATTCATCAATCTTATGACTTTTTCAGTATAAATGTGTACTAAATATTTAAAAACAACATACGAGGTTTCCAATTAATTTGATTAGAATACGGACAAGCAGGTACAATCTTATAAGGTACAAGTGGATATTTAATATAATTAGTAGTAAAAGAGACTATACCTTGTTCTCGGAATCCTGGTCAGAATGCTCAGAGTCGCTCCCCTGGGAGTCATAATCCGACTCGTGCTGGCCACCATCCTGCAAACACCCTTCCACCTTTAGCAACTGCATTTTCCACACAAAACTCTTTTTGTTTACAACCTACGTGGCGGCAACGTTTCTAAAATTAAAGTCTAAACACATCGGCGGCGTTTCAGTGAGTGGTGCCCAATTCGTGACCTCAATAGTACTAAAAGAAATGGACATTCCGTCACGCGAACGACCGAGAGAAAGTAACCCGTAATACTTTTTAGCGCCAAAACGAAAGTTTACGCTATTGTGACTAGACCCTGTACTTACGTTCCCTGAGTTATTGTGCCCGATATCCTGCGATGCGTCCGAATATTCTCCGGAATCTTCGTGATCTCGTCTCCTAGCCACGGACGTCATATCGGCGTCCTCTCTCGTAACCTGTAGAACTTCCAGTTTGACGGCTTTGTTGTATTATTAACGGATAAAATGCAGCGTAATCGTGCTCGTTATACCGTCGCTAATAAGAAATCCCCTCTCGTTTTACGAAAAATGAAATGAAAGAACGTCAAAACAAGGGGAATCTAGCGGCCATAAAAAAGCTGCGTTTCGTTTACCCTGGAGTTGATTACTGAATCAAGCTAATTAAAATACGAATTAAAAAAGTTTATGAGTACAAAATATATTGAAGACTAACAATTTATTTATAAGTCTATAAAGGTCACTTTTCATTACTGTTTCTTAGATTTCGAAAACAAAAATATTGTTTTACGTAATAGATGCAACGAAACGCATCATAGAAACTAGGCAACATTGTTATAAACGTCATATTAGATGAAATTCGCGACAGGAGTGTTTACAAATGAATGTGCTACGGCTAGGCTGCTCTACAGTTTCGAGGTGCAAGGTTGGCGCGGTTTTTATCTAGCCACAAGATTTTTGTAACATGACGAAATAAAAATGGAAGTGCATGAACTGGCGGTTTCCTCCTATGTCCGATTTTTGAGCACCACAGTTTTGCGATCAAGAATCTCGGGTGGCCTCGGGCTAACACTGTGCTAGTCTGCGACTGTATTAATGAGAATTAAAACAAATTGTAGTGAGGAACTCTTTTTTTGGATATTAACAGATGTTCAGTTACCAAAACAGTGTACAGTGTTTTTACAGGACGTCCCACTTCAGAGTTCAATAGTAACGAGAATACCATCCGAGGCCGCTTTCCGAATTAGGACATAATCGCTCACAGCAGTGACATGAATAATTTGCGTTCTGATAAAGATATCACAATTACGACAGCATAGGGCTGTCAACAATTCGGAACGCTCGTAAACGCGCTCATAGTGCTCACTCAGCATTAAAACTTGCATAAGTTGTGTTTAAACCACAAATTTCTTCTTCTTCTTTGTTTAGGTGGTGGCGATAGCCAGAAGCACAATTTCGAAAATGCCCGTTAGCTAAATATATGATGCGAATCAAAACAAAACAGCTCAACTATGATTTTTGACAGTGCTCACGGTGATATTAATTTAGGGCATGGTTGGCGCTATTGCAAGATGGTGATGACGTCATCTATGATAATTCATTCTGTTATAGCGCTCTCTCGCTAATTCGGTACGCGTGCTACCACGCTCAAATCAATTACAGCGTAACTCGCAACACAGCCGAAGATTTTGTGTAATAATTGTCTGTCACCTGCAGTGATGCCAAATTGGGGAGAATCCCCCAAATTTGGGGGTTTTTATAGTTATAGGGAGAGAATTAGGGGGACAATATTTTTGGGGGGATATTTGGAGGGAGAAAACTGGGTGTGGAGGGACTAGGGGATTTTTTATTAACATAACTAGTCTGGGCAAAGCCGCGGCTAGCATTTTTTTTAAGACCGTCTGCAATTATGTCGACTCACTGGCAGTGGTACAAGAATGGAATGCTTTGCATCGTACAGACGCCAGCACGTCAACGTACTACAACCTGTCAAATTTCTTTGATAGATTTTCAACTGCCGAATCCGTCTTGAGAATAAGATATTACATTGCTAGAAGGATGTGTTTTCATTTTAAACCCAGTTCAAAGATGCTACACAGATTTAATCCAGAACAAATGTACTAAGTATCGAAGAACTTCATATCTAAGTACAAGTAGTTTGAAAACAAAATCCCGTGAACACGATGACCACATCTGTTACCGCCCCAGTTTTATAGTGGCCGAGCGCTGCAAGCAGAAATACGGTGTATAGATAATTAGGAACTTCTTCGATGGTACGTAACTGCAAACGACGCGGGTGAAGAGGCTGATTCAGTAATGGAAGCTATTGTTGAAAAAGTATAAAATTGAATCTTTCATTAATACTAAGGAAAGAAAATTAATGGTAATTGTGGGTTTTTTTTTTCAAAACCTGAATTTTGGGGAAGGTTTGGGGAGAACGCGAGACGGTCATCTGGCAGCACTGGTCATCTGTCAAACCGCTGTCATTTTCAAATGTCATCAGGTCATTAGTTTCAGGAAGGAAACACAAACATCGAAACTTTCATTTTTACTGAAATCGTAATTGAAATCCTCTTATAAACATTTGTTTAAGAACAAAAAACGCATCTGTACAACAATGGAAAGGTATGCACGGATTTCGATCACCAAACTCTTCTACAACCTCTTGTTTGTTTTGATATATTGGTATATTTTGTTACAATAACAAAATCATTTTCAGTTCAACTGAAGAAGAAGCAAAGACTGTGCAACTACTAGCCAAAGGTATCATGGAGATGTATGAACCACCGCTAACAACCATTAATACCCATTTAAAGGAATTAACGTAAGTTATAATACGACTAATAAATTGGTAATTCCCCTTCATCAGCTCTTTCATAATCTCTGAATGTGATAACATTTAAAATCCCTCATAACTATAAATTATTAACTAAATATTAGCTTTAATACCGATTTGTTTCGCTGCCTGCTTAGGATTATAATAATCCCTTCATTCCTGAGTTTATTATTAATCCTGTAGATTGTAAAATATGTATCTATTATTTCAGAGAAAAACAAGATGCTGTCCAGGGTATGCTCACTTCAGAAAGGCGTAAGCTTGAAGACCTACAGAATGATGTCATGCTTGATGCCCTGGTAATTTACTTTGCACATACAATATATGCTTACTACAACTACCTTCTGCCCCCCACTCGAAATTTCATGTTTTAACATAAAATATATATTTTATATTAAAACATGAAATTTCGCCGGCCCTTGATATTACTATAATACTTTATTTAACCCGTATCAATCCTCAAGAATTGGGGTATCAAATGCAAAAAGAATTTCCAAATTCAAGTGGCAGTTCCAGAGATTTAACTAGTTAAGAGCTGAAGGAAGGAATGCTTCCAGGAAGTATGTAGGTACTGCGGACAAATTACTATCGCCATATAGTGTTGCTGTATCCGCTTCGGCTTATTCTCGATGGCATCGGACTGTGGGGCTTCTGGCGTTGCAGAGAAGCAAGAAGGCGGAGATCACTGACCAACAGGGGCTGCCTGCTGTTGGTGCTTGTGTATCATCTACTCATCAAAATAATGATTAAAAATCTTAAATTCACTCACAGACAACACAGCCTAAACCATTAGATATAGCAGCCGACTGGTTGTTCCAAAGATTAACGCGTTCAAGCATACAAACAAAAAAAAACATACAAGCTTCAGCAAACTTTAGATAACAATATAATATCACACTGGTATTTCCCGATGGGTTAGGCAGAAATAACTGTGGGTATCCTATAGTTAGGTACGACCTCTGCTTATTCCCTTTTCTTTTTTTTTATTAACTATGTCATCGTATTACCTGTAACCATTCAAAGTTGAATTCGTTCATTGTGTAACGTAAATAAGGCAAGAATTCTTAAGGGGTCATTGTACTTATTATTATGAACAACTTTTACTATGGAACGAACACTGAAATCGCAAAAAAAAGAAGAAGATTTATTATTATTATTTAAATTTGTGTGTTGTGAAAAGTTTACTTACTTTATTTATTGTCATAAATGCAAATGCAAATTTTTTTATGCAAATAATCAGCAAAATCACGTGTGGCCAAGTTTTCGTGCCGGTGAGTGTATTTGTAATCACATTCTCGAAAACGGTTCCAACGATTTTGATGAAAGTTGCAATATAGGGGTTTACGGGCGCGAAATATCGATCTAGCTAAGGACTCATTGCTGGTCCTGCTCCACAACAACTAATTGATTAACATTTTGAAAATATTTTTGGAGCTGCTGAAGATTGTAAGACCATCTTTGTATTGTATAAACTCAATCTCCTTTGTATTATATAATTTCATAGCACAGGTGTGAATACTATGTACTAAAGAGCTACCATTTACCGGGTAATATGTATTTTATTGACTTGAATGTGCCCTGGCGGCTGTGAGTATGTCATGCTCACTCAGTTGTCTCGCTGATTTTGGCGCGTGTGTTGGATCATTTAGCTCCCTTCAAAATGGTTGAGCTGAATGGTGCTAATCCATGCGTCATGTTCGTGAACGGGCGCCGTTAGTTGGGACTGGTCAACTCTTAGCTGAGATGGCTTATTTTAATTTATTTTAAGTTTTGAATGGTTCTTATTTTTGTTTTCTTTTTATTACGGACGCTTTTACGAAGGTGCACGTCTTTCTACATTGTTCTCAAATGCATAATTTCAAAATGAATGATGAAACCAATATTTTGTATAAATTTTTTAATTTAAAAGAGTGGAGTTTCTTGCCCGTTCTTCTCCATAGGTACCATCTATCTATGCTTTGGAATGGGCTACTAGCTTAATTCAAAAGTGCCTGTAAATCGTTTAATTGAAATAAATGCTTTGAGTTGAGTTGAGTTGAACTCATACCTGGAAAAATCGTTTCGTTCCGTATGTTCATCCGAGCAGAGCTTGGTCGACCAGTACCCTAATTACGTAATGCAAAATCAATCCGAATCTGAATCGTTTTGAAACAGATTGCTAATCCATTGCTCCGTAAGTTCGAAAAAAAAACTACAGAGCAACGTAAATAACGCAATGAATGTTGTTGAACTGTCAAAATGAAACAGATTTGTCTTTATCGTTTACGAAAATGTGTTGCGTAATTAGAAAGCAGGTACTAAATATAACATGATATTCATCCACTGCTTTCCATTAATTTATAACATGATTCCTCAGGGCCCTTTTAATAATGGGAAGAACATTATATCATTTTCTAGAGCCTCTTTTGTTTTCAATAAGAGTTTTCTATTTTTTTTTTATAAATATTGTTTCTATTTCAGCTAGCAGACATAGCAACCAATAGAGAAAAACTGGTGACCATATCAAATTCAATGATGTCATTGCACAAGAGAGTTCAGTCATTACAGGTAAATTTAAACTCGACATAACATCGTCTACAACTCGTGTACAACCACATTTCGCCAGTTATGTTTAAGTCCCTTGTAAATAGGGGGGCGAGCCTATTGCCTTCAATCAGGCACAAATCTGGACTCCAGGCTGCTGCTGAGAAATTCCAGATGGAAAACCCAATAATACTTTGCCCAACCCGATAATTGAACCCGGGACTTCATGCTCAGCAGTAGGACTTGCAACCACTAGACTAACTAGGCAGTCTTTCTATCCATATCATCTTTCACACAGTCCATCCATCGTTTCTTTGGTCTTCCCCTGCTCTTATAGTCCTTCTCATTTATGCTCAAAACCCCATTTCTATAAAATAACAGCATGACCTTAATACATTTCACACAGTTATATTTCCTTCTTCATTTTTTTAAATGTATTTTTAGTTAATTTAAATTTTATTTTACATGTATTTTTAATTTAATTTAAATTTTATTTTACATGTATTATTAATTTAAATTTTATTATACATGTATTTTTAATTTAATTTAAATTTTATTTTACATGTATTTTTATTTTAATTTAATTTTTATGTTCAAATGTATTTTAATTTAATTTAAATTTTATTTTAAATGTATTTCTAATTTAATTTAATAATTTTTTTAATGTATTTTTTATTTTTTAATTAACGTCCATACAATTTTTGTTATTCTAGACAAGAGCGTCGAATGTGGAGAAAGCAGCTAAAATAAAGGCAGCCAGCAAACCAGGAGCATCTAGCAGCTAGTCCTATTTTTGTATAAATTTAGGATTAAATGAAGAAACCATCCGTCTATCAGTAAAACTACTTGACACTAGCACATTCGAACTTGATCAAACCAGTTTATGCAAGAATTTACGCTTTGAGTAAAACCAATAATACTTGTATAGACCGTGTAATTTAAAATTGCACGCCACTGAGCAAGAAGGGGCGAGCAATTATTTTTCTTATTTTCCTGCTAGTTGCATACACATTTCAAATATTTGTACAGAAATTTCAGTGGAGGGGTGCATGGTTTAATGAAACTTAGTTTTATTGACAGATGAAGATTATAGAAATGAGTCAACTTTGTATCCTAACCGAAAGCGACTCTCGCACGAGTACGCGATTATACTACTAAAGTGACTTGATTGATCGTAGGAGTACGTCATGTTCATACAAACGAGCACGACAAACGTCCAGACACATTTTTTTGTTTGCACAATTATTCAACTAAAGTAAGGCCATTTTAATAAGTAACATTTTGACGTCTGTCAGTTTAGTGAAAGCAAATCGTAAAATTACTCGTGTCGGTCATTATTACAATAAATATGTAATCGTAATTGAAAAAAGTTAAGCAACTGTGCAGTTCTAACAAAACGAAAAAATGTATTATTTTATGTCCGGCGTTACAAGGTTACGTTGTTGAATTTTGATGAATTGTCAAATTTGACCTATTAAACTGGCCTTACTTTAGTTGCTTCATCCAATTTTAAGGCAAAGTGAACTATATTTATCTAGCGTTAGGTTCAGATCTACTAAGCTGCAGCTAAGGATATGAAAGGAATAAAAAAAAAATAAGGAAGGCGTATAGTCCTACGTTGAGTAAAATCTACTATTATGTGCTTAATATAGTCACAATTTTGTTAAGCCCAAAGATTTAAATCGTTAGAATTGCCCTTAAAAAGTGTCTACACTGAGAAGAGTGAGCTCACACATTCCGATGGCGTTTCCATGGCGACTGCGACGTTTTATGTGTCAGTGGTGTCAAAACGAAACAGAAACGAATATATTTCGACGCGGTAGGGCGAATCTAACGATTTAAATCGTTGGTTAAGCCTGATTTATACGGTGCTATTTTATTGCTTGTGGCATACCATACGTATAAGCAACACAAAAAAAGTTGCACCGTTAAACATGTAGGTATAGATGATGCAAGTCATTTGATTGTATGCCACATGCAAGAAACTAGCATCATGTAAATGTGGCTTTATACTCTGTTCATTATTCGATGATTAATATATGACTCGTGATAACAGCTCACTTTGAGTTTTGGCATATTATGAAAAAAACGTACACACGCCAGCACGTCAACCTACTACAATCTATACAGTCAAAAATCTTTAATAGATATTCAACTTTATCATTAAAGCGTAAGGTTCAAAGTTGATTGGGATAATTTGTCAGGTTCGGATAAGTTGATGTGTGCTGGCGTCTGTACAATGCGGAGACGACGATACATACGACAGTAATTTAAACTTTGTATATCTAATGACGTTCGTTTTCAACCGACTTCAAAAAGGAGGAGGTTCTCAATTCGACTGTTTTTTTTTTTTTTTTTTGTATGTTTGTTACGCGATTACTCCGCCAATTATGAATTGATGTTGATGATTCTTTTTTTGTTTGGTAGGGCATACATCAGAAGTGGTCCCATATAAATTTGGTCAAGATCTGATGAGGGGTTTTTGAGTTAGCTTCAATAATACGTATTTTTCCCATCTAGTATATGTGGACGATATTCTAATAGTTCCTATCTCTCTAATTTACATAGCAGGTAATGGATATTCAAATTTTTGTGGGGGTTTTATGTAGGTACCACAACTAAAAAGTGAAAAATAACTTTGATTTCGGAAGTCGGTGGCAAAAAAACGAAAATAAAACCCCAGACACCGACTTTCGAAATCAAAGTTATTTTTCACTTTGTAGTGTTTTATTTGGAAGTCGGTTTTATTTTTTGTGAAAAAGTTTTTTAATCCCAGAGACTAATTTGACAGGTGCAAATGTCAAACTCCAAATTGAAAAAAAAAACAACAATCACTTGAAATTAACCAACAAGATCGACATTGTCTTCAACTGTATCAATCGAAGAATTTGTTTACTTGTGTCCTCAGTGATTGGTTTTTCTTTAAAAAAAAAAAATTGTTTATTCATGCACACTTGTTATTCCAATGCACTTTAGACATTGCCAGATTAGTCGACATGGCCTTGCTTGCCATTTAATAAAAATATATAGAATCACTTGAAATGTCACATTAGTCTCTGGGATTAAAAAAACCGGCCAAGTACGAGTCGGACTCGCACACAAAGGGTTCCGTACCATTATCTATAAAAACGGCAAAAAAATCATGTCTGTTGTATGGGAGCCACTTAATATTTTATTCTGTTTTAGTATAAATTGTTGTTACAGCGGCAACATAAATACATCTGTGAAAATTTCAACTGTCTCACTATCACGGTTCATAAGATACACAGCCTGGTGATAGACGGACAGATAAACGGACAGCGGATTCTTAGTAATAGGGTCCCGTTTCACCCTTTGGGTACGGAACTCTAAAAACGAACTTTAGTTTGCATACAAAAATGTAATCAAATATATCTAATAGTTTAGTCCCTATAGCCAGTTAGTTGATAGGAAAACCCATAGACAGCCCAGCTAACACAGCTGGCACATGGGCAGAGCTATTATATAGTTAGAAGAAAAAAACTAAATATTATGATTTATTTGATAGTTTCAAAATACGTCTTCTGTTGCCCGCGAATTCGTTCAGAATGAAAAGTACCCTATGTCCTTCTCCAAGTCATTGTCTACCCATGTGCCAAATTTCATCCAAATCCGTTCAGCGGTTTTAGCGTGAAACGTAACCAACAAACAAACTCACTTTCGCATTTATAATATTAGTTAGAATTATTGTTGTCTCCACATTGTTTCTGATTGTTATTGTATGTGTCATTTCAAGCATAATGAACTGAGTACGAATAGAAATAACTTCTAAAGTAAGTACTATAACTATTTGTTGTTTCCTCTGTTAGAGCTTGTTGACTTTATTCTTAAAAATATTATAATTGTATTAAAAATATTTATGTAACGTACGCTAAAGTCCCACCGTCTCCATTTGGGCACGGCAAACTAGCTTAAAATCCATTCCAATGTACCTTTATTCCTTATCTGAAGTATTGTATAACAATCCTTTAAATATGTACCTATTATATGAGCCATATTTATCTATAAATTGAATAAAACGTTTCCGTCGTATTTGAGGTCAACTAAAATCAGCTAGCGAAACTTCGGAGACGTGATGTAGTAGGGGATTTTGGGATTTTCTCAAGCACGGCAGATTAAAGGGATACCGTGGCCCCCTGGCATTGCACAGGCAACAGAAGGAACACGGGTGGGTTTTAGTCAGTAAGAGTCTGACACGCCCTCAAGACGTCATTTGATGATATCCCAACCAAAAAAAAGGTACCTATCACATCTGCAGTTTCGCTAGCTAATTTTCTTTGAGCCGTTAATGCATAATATGTACTCATATTTTATAATAACACGTCATTTGACTTTTATGACGATGGCATAAGGTTCAAATTCAAATAATTCAAGAGTTATCCTTCATTGCAATACAGAAAATTATCTATTAAAATAAAACACAACATAATTTTGAAACTTTATTTATTTTAAACTTAAATTACAATAATATTACAATAATTGTAAGTACTATTTAAAAATAAATACTATATTTTACTTAATTATAGTAATAATGACGCTATTTACTAAGATATAGTAAAGCTAAAGCCTAAGGTAAGGCTAATGGTATATTATTAAAGAACAAAAAAATATAGAGGGCGCTACTTTCGCTTGGCCCACTTAAAAATGTATGTATAAGATTAATATACTTTTTACATAAAAATCTTATAAAAAGAGAAGTTTAAATATTTATTGAACTGTTAATAAAATTGCATAATTTGCACTAATTTGCAAAATCTAAACCGATACGTAATAACGTATTTTATAAATGTTTGAGGTGGCATACGGCCCCGTATCATAAAGTGACCATAATTGATTCAGTGCCAGAAAGAGATGGAGCTATACCTACAGTATGAATAACACCTTCCCTCTCTTAATGGAAAAATAATGGCTTCAATACTTCTCTATACGGGTCCAGGCTGTTACTATGATCTCCTTTTCTACATTTTAAATACAGCTTCTTAAAAAGTAAGTTGCTATTGGCATTGCATTCCTTAAAACTAACATTCTTAGAACATTGATACAGGATATACAGCAAATTGCGGTAAAAAGCAGACTTGTAACCATCGACGCGTCATCAAATTCACTTATAGTTCACGCGGTGTAGCATGGTGCGGGTGACAGAAAGGGTAAAATATATTATAATTTACTTGTTTTTACTGATTCTGTATTTTACGACTGATCCGTACCTACATACAGATTGTGTACATAATACGGACTCCGTGATAACTGTAGTAAATTAAATAAATTTACCCTTTCTGTCACCTGTCACCCGCACCATGCTACACCGCGTGAACTATAGTTTCAGTGGCCATAATTATCACAAAAATGTAGCCGATGGGCCCAGGCATCACTTCGATTGTTCCAAGTCTGGCATACGCTTAAAGGTCTGGAGTCAGGGTTCCAATTTTTTCCTGTAACCTGTTTAATATGCTGAAGAATGTATTATTAAAGGTGTATGAATATTTTTTTGTGTGCGTCTATGAAGGCCTGAAGGGTTCTATAGAGCGATTTGTCTCCTGTATCCATGTTCTAGAAGCATATCGTATCGTTATCGGTAAATATAAAACCGTTATTAAAAGAATAACGTTATCGCTACACTAACAGTTATTGTCTATAAGCATATTTTGAGATGATCATCACTTAATCTAAAGTTTAAATGTGCCTAAGACTAGTTAGATTTCTTTAAGTAACTTAATTAAGTGTCCACATCTAACATGGCAGTAAAGATTCACAAAAATGATCTACTGTACAATAAATATTAATATAACATAATATGAAAATAAAAGCATTATTTTTTTTGGAATTTTTAATTTTTATTTTTTTGTGTTGTATTTGACGCGGATTTTTGTAACTAAAAATATTTACTTTCAATTTTTTTGCCAGTCACTACGGACTCCTCGTCCTTTATATTTTTAAATATCGATATGTGTTTTTATTGAATAGTGACTACGCCAATTTTAGTCGTAACATTTAGAATTAATTATATAAAAAAATATAAGTTGGAGATCGTACTCTAAATAATTTTAATCGTCGGTTTTAAACAATATTGTGATACTAGATTTTGATTAGCGAAGATAATCCCTACTTATTTAATTCACATAATTTTAGAGGCACTTAAAATTTCGAAAATACCCTTAGTAAAAAAATTGCTAGATTTTTTTCATCTCTATTATTCCTACTTTATACGTTTTAAACATAGGCAGGTATAGGCCCCCTTTATCCAAAAAATGCTTTATTACATAAAAGATAGCTTGATCTCTGCGACATAATTATGTCAAACTGTCATTCCTAGGGTAGGAATTAATTCATTAGGTCGGCATGCCCATAAAGTATGACATTGACAGCTACTGTCTGTACTATTATGAAATTCAGGACTTCATAAGCGGTGATTTTACTGACAGCTGTCGCAGAGATCAAGCTATCTTTTATGAAGTATAGTTATATCGTCTAAGCTTGACCTACCTATCTATTAAAAAATAAGTGCCCGTATGAAATACTCCAACGATTAAAAAAAAAAAATATACTCCCCAAAACGTTCAACCTTTCTACTATCTCCACTAACCAAACTCTCTGGTACTATTCAGTAGTAAGATCCCCCTATTGGTATGTACCAATCTGGTGGTGATACAAAGTGGAGTGACCAGGTGGGTCGGATGTTATTTGCGCCGGAAAGCCTCCGTGACGT